>OX336389.2:332460636-334860636 GCA_946902985.2 Meconema thalassinum | reverse complement strand
ACAGAGACAACAAATAGCGAACTGAAAGGTGAGTGTTGTAACAACCCGAATGCAGGACGCCCGAACTAGAATAAGGTTACAGGGGATGCCCATCAAGCAACTGCAGTATTTACTGGACTGTAGCACAAAAAATACATCTGCGGTCGAAACACCGCGGCTGGTCCTGTTTAATTATAATGTAGACAATTTCTGTGCGCTTTTATATACGAGTATAACTAATATTTATGTACCAAATTTTGGTTCACTACAGGAAAGTGCTGTTTGTGTTAGGGACTAGGACATTGCCACTTCAGCCCCGTAGACGCTCCTCCATCATCCACACGCTGTGTTTTGTTTATCATATTAAAATACAGTAGCTGGGACGAAATTTCATATTTTACTGAAACTGAAATATATTGACAAGTAATTGTACTAGACGACGTTTATTTGCTTGATGAACTATGCACGCTACGGAAGTTAATTCTTCTGACAAAGCTGTGTGCTCTCAAAACGATTATTCACATTACGAATTGCAGATGAACCTCAATTGCAGATAGAGGCTTGGTGGCTCAGCGGTCAATCTGTCTGCCTCTCAACAAGGCGGACCGGGTTTGATTCCCGGTCAATGCATGCGAGATTTTCGAAGTGAAATGCCATCCTGTGGTTCGGATTCCACGTAAATATGAGGTCCCGTCGCTCATGATTGCGAGATTAACGCCCACGTTAAACTACAAGCTTCCTTCCGTTCCTTCCTTCTTTTTTCTGTTACAGATGTTACACAAAAGAAAGGAGACGGTAATTGTCTGTTCAGGTCATTTGCATAAAGGCATGCGTACATCAAATGTCGTATGGAAAGAAATGCTATAGGATTGCTAAAATGAATGCTGCGGAGCAGCACGGGTCTTCTAGTTACAGTTTAAATAATTACGCTCGTAATAGAGGGTAATAAATAAAAATTAAAATAACACAAAAATGGTACGTGAAAGGAACTTTCTGACTTTGAATTCGATTTTAGCATGCTAAAAATACCCTAAAACATTCAAGCTTTGTAGTCAATAATTTCATCGCAGACTGGTGTAATGTAACGTGAGAAATGAATCACAACACTTCAAGTAAGAGCATTACTTTAACGAACCACGTTATACTCTTTCGTGCCCTCAGTTTTCCTTTCACAATATTCCACAGGTACAGTATATTGGATCGCGATGAGATGTCCTGGTTAGTCTAATTACTCATTTGGTTCCTTTGCCAGCGTGGCACTATGTCTCATTTCCAAATTTGTTGTAATGACTTTCTGCGCTAGTAACAGCCGGCTTAGCTTCCCGTGTTTACTGGCGCGCACACACATAATGACCCTGTAGAAGAAGAATATTCACACCTTTGACTGGCCAGTAATCTCCTCTGACCTGAAACTCTCTTGACAATAATTGCGAAAGGAAAGCTTGAGGCAAGGAACAATGCGCGAGACGAATTCATATAACTATTTAAATTTTGCGTCACCACCATGTAAGATTTGTGTGCATCAGGTTATTGAAGGGCACATAGGTGAGCGTATGTTAATAGCCTCTATCAACATACAAAATTTCAGTATGATTGCTGAAATAGATTCGCAGATATAGAGAACTGTCTAAATATTTTGAATCCACGCCATGTTAGATTGACGATAATTACTAACTGCACATGATATTACCCATTACCTGAAATTAACCGATGTTTCACTAAGTATATTGTGCTGTGCGTAACGTTTCTGTTTCTGTGTTTGGGGCAGATGACCTCGTAGTTCCGCCCTTTAAAGAGAAAAAAGAAAGGAAAAAAGGAACGTTTCTGTGGAAAACAAGAGGAAGGGTGATAAAGCCAAATATTCTTCGTTTAAAGTTAAATATATCTGAAACGTTCCGTGAAAACGTGTAAATATGCACTCTGACAGTAAATGCAATTTAAATATATACCGTATGTGCATTATTGACAAACTTCCTGGAGGTATGTAAAATATACCTCACATATTCTCAATGTAAAGAACTTGGAACGTAAAATATCTAATTTTCAAATGTATATATGCCTACCCCCTTATCATTCCCATTTCAACAGAGTCGGGGATGAAATGCGACGAATTTTTATGTGTTGGGTGTTTTTACGGCCAGATGCTCTTTCTAACGCACACTTTATGAGATGAGTTAATGAGGGATGAAATCGATGAAGATGAATGAAACTGGACAAGCGATTGGAAGGAAGCGGCCGTGGCTTGCTAGAAGTTAACTTCCTGGCATTTACCCAGAGTTGATAATGGGAAACCATGGAAAACCATTTCTAGGGAGGCCAACGGTGGGGTTCGAACCCACTCGCATACCAAACGTAGAGCAGCTTGGCCCCATGGTCTTGTGTTGCGCTTTGATTAGCGCAACCACCTCTTCGAAAAAAAAAAACATTTTTAGCTTTTCATGCCATAATTAAATAATTGGGATATTAATCGTGTAAATGTTCCTCGACTGCACTTATTAATCCAGAAAAATGTCCAGTGTTTGGATGGCCATTGAGTAAAGAATGTGTTAACAATCCGGCTGCAGTTTATAGTAAACCAGTACATTTTTTGTCTGCATAAGACCTGGCGTTGTAGAAACGGAAATTTCAAAAATTATGAATTAAATTTATATTTTTAATTTCTTATTAAAGACATACATTTGCACGAGCTTCCGACGTCTAGTACTTGCTAACAATCGTGTGCTGTTCGTCTTGGATATGTAGGGCTCTTCTTCATGGCACCGAACACAAGAACCTAATTACATTTTGATGAAATCCACCCTAAAGGGTCTTTGAAATGATGTATCACCGAAATAAAGTCCAGCTCCGTGGCTAAATGGTTAGCGCACTAGGCTTTGGCCCGAAGTGCCCCGGGTTCGATTCCCGGCCGAGCTATCAGGGATTTTAATCTCCTGGGATTCATTCCCGTGACTCTGGGACTGGGTGTATGTGACGTCTCCATCATCACTTCATCCTCATTACGACTCGCAGGTCGCCCCCGGGCGTCAACTAGAAAGACCTTCACTCGGCCTCTCCGGAGGCCACACGAACATTAATTCATTCACCGATATAAAGGATTGTTTCCCGTGCATTTCTGACTCCCGAATGGCACTCGGAAATTCGTTGTCTAGAGCTGAGTTGGGCTTTCTAGTCTTCTGCTCAATCATCCAACGGTTAAGTGACACGGAGGAAAAATGACGCTGCTTTTTGCCATGTGACTTCCTGGTTGTTCATGAGGCCACATATCATCTGTTACATATGGCCTTGATCGGATGACGTGATCTTTCTCATTTCCACTAGGTGAACCTCCCAGGTATCGTTTTCTGGGTCACACGCAAGCAACAGACATAAATCTGTGGCCAGGTCATGGGCAAGTACTGGCCTATCTCCGGTAATGCCTTCGTGCTGTACCCGCCATCGCACAAGAGTGCGTCAGATCACACTGCATGCTAAGGATGAGGGATCTGAGTTTCGATTCCTGGCACAAACAACGGCTATCCTGAGAGTGGTATTCCCCGTTCAATTTTCACACAAACTCCATGCAATCGCAGGGACACCAAAATAAGTTTTTCCCCACCCCGGTATTTTCCCGATAGTAATGAGTGTCTTATATTTGGGCTAGGAGGACGAAAGTACACACCCTCTACAGCAAAGAAAAAAACTATGGAACCAAACATAATGTGCTGTATCCAAACATCTCTCCTCTGGTAGCCAACACCGGTCTCTCCAAATCACTCAGTACCGAGCCACACCAGGCCCGCACTCTTTGAGGCATGCTGCACACCAAGTCTAGACGTCCTTGTTTAAGCCTATCCCATTTTAACGGTAGCCCTACGGACGTCATCCAGATGGCGTGGATGATTCCTGAGACCCCGAACATCCCACACGTTGCAAGCATTCTCAATGGGATTCATATCCGGGGAATATACAGGCCACTCCATAAAAGTGATATCGACCTCCTGAAGGTAATTGCTTTACAGGCGCGCACGATGCCCACTGGACAAACGATTCCCCTATGCGTTGATAGGTGGGCTCCACAAACGGTACGAGGTTAGTGCCCCGATATGCCTCTGCCATGAGGTTGCCCTCAATACTGATGAGTGGCATCTGGCAGCCACACATGATTCCACCACAAACCAGGAAGGACCCTCCACTCAGCTATACCCGCGGGGTCAGAGGCGTTGGTGTTCCTATGTCTTCTCTACACACGGCTCCAAAGGCAGTCAGTTGTGAGGGCAATCTTCCACGCATCCGTGAAGAGGACACGTTACAATTCATTCAAGCTCCATTCAAGTGCACTGCACAGGTGCTGCTGCTTTCCATGCTAGTGCTGCCATGGACGCCAAGCATGAAGATTACTGTCGTGACACCGATTGTGGATGGTTTATGATGGTCAGAGTAGTGCCAGTGGCCTCCAAGAAGTCGATACGTAGCTCTATCGCATTCTTACTCGGGTTCTAGCGGAACAGAATCAGAAGTATCGGTCCTGACCAGCTGTTGTTGACCATGGACGACACGCAGGAGAAAAATCCTCTACACTTCTGGTATATTCGAGGTGATTCCAATTTCTGACGACATCGTTAGGGTTCACCTCAATCTAACGTGCTACGTCCTAAACGATCGGTGTTGTGTTAGTTCCGCAGAGTGTTACTTTCGCCGTCTTAAAATCAGTGGTACTTGCGATGAGGCCATTAATCATTCTAGGATCTTATTAAGGAGTCAGAACAGGTTAGTGCAACTTGCGCCACTTGCGTCAGGAAATCGCAACGAAATGTTGCTTGTTTTACTGAAGGTGATGTCACAAACAACCGTTGCATGGTGAGTGGAAGAAGATCTATGCTGTACTGTATACTACAACAAATTATATTCAAAATACAATTTTGTCGATTGCTATATTTGCGGTCAACATTTCCGATTGAAATGAAATACTCCTGTCCCTCACTTACGGCGTGATGGACGAACCATTTAAAGCTAAACAAGTATTTCCGTGAAGCATATTTTCACATATTCGACTAGTCGTTTCCATTAAAACCTCTCCTTACGGAAAAAGGATTTTCCATGGCTTTAGGTACGCGATCTACGTTGTGATAAAGTATAGAGCAAGATAATCGAACTCAAAACTCAATATCTATACGTTGTAGTCATTACAGAAAGAAACATAAAAAATATATTTTAAGAAAACATAATCATCTTACAGTGGTACCACCATTGTTAAGCTCTCGTAAAAATTTAATTAAATTGCACGCCAATATATTGAGTCCTGTATGAAGATCTACCGTGCTACGTTTCACTGCGGTCAGATGAGTAAGTCGCGTGAAAGAAACATTTATTTATTTAAAATTCACGTCACCGCCATGCTGGTTTTGTACTCATCAGGTTATTGCATGTCCAATAGATGAACTTGGGTTAATAGCCTCTATCAACATACAGAATTTCAGTTAGATTTCTGTAATAGTTTGATAGATATTGAGAACCGTCTAAATACACTGAAGAAAATGGAAATTGCAACTCCATGAAGGCATTGGTCGTTTGTGTTGATTTTCAAAATATGGAACGATGCCATGTAGGTATGTAAACGATCAAAGTTTCAGACCCATTGGATTGTTGCTACAGGTCTCCCCGCGTGATTGGTCGCGGAGGAATCAACTCCAGTATACGGACTCTGGTGTAGCGTAATTGACTTGCAGTCTGTGCAGTGAAGTGTTCCCCGTCAAACATGCCTCGACGACACAGAAGAGCACGTTATCAACAACTGTCGCCGTTTGAGAGGGCTCGGATAATTGGGCTGTGTGAGGCTGGATTATCGCTAAGGACTGTCGCTGCACGTGTTGGCCGACAGGCATCTACGGTACAACGTGTATGGAAGCAGTGGTCAAATGAAGGTACCCACACTCGTAGACCTGGCACAGGCCCAGCGCGACAGACAACTGTGAGAGAGGATCGCCGCATCATTCGGATGGCCCGGATGGAACCCCATGCAACAGCAGTGGAAATTTGAGCAGCTGTGGCACCCCACGTTACTCAACAAACAGTTGGTAATCGCCTGCGTGCAGCTGGCTTACGATCCCGTGTCCCTGCAGAAGGTGTTCAATTGACCCCACAACAGCGACGTGTAAGGCTGGCCTGGTGTCGAGAACGTTCGACGTGGGTCGACGAATGGCATAGGGTCGTCTTTAGTGATGAATCGCGCTTCTGTCTTGCCCGCAGTGATCGCCGGAATCGTGTGCGCCGACGTACCGGGGAGAGGGGCCGCCCAGACCTTAAAGTCGAGAGGCATACAGGGCCAACACCAAGCATTATGGTCTGGGGAGCTATTGGATGTAATGTGAAATCACAATTAGTGCTTGTTGAGGGCACTATGACTGCTCGACAGTACGTAGATAAGGTACTCAATCCAGTGGCTGTCCCTATGATGGCGAACATTGCTAATGCACGGATTCACACTGCACGCATCTCCAGAGAAGCTCTCCACATCACAACCTTAGAATGGCCCGCCAGATCCCCGGACCTCAGTCCTATTGAGCATGTGTGGGACATGATGGGTCGACAACTGGCCAACCATCCTCAGCCACCCACAACTCTGGAACAACTGACCCGTGCAGTGCAGCAAGCATGGGCCACAATTCCTCAGGAAGCGACTCAGGGCCTTATTGTCTCCATGCCTCGCCGAATTCATCAATGAATTGCAGCTCGTGCTGGGCACATCCTGTATTGATTGGTGTCCAAACTTGCGGTCAGAGGGACCTGAAAGTGTAATCATCAAATGACAACCGTACATTCGTCCTGCATGTTCAATTGCAGAAATGTGGCACCACTCCTTCTGGGATTTGCAATTTCCATTTTCTTCAGTGTATTTCGGATGATCACCATGTTGGATTTTTATATTTAATCCAGACGGTTGTGTACCATTAGATGAAGAATATTGCGTAGGTTCATTATTCAAACGTTCACTTTGATCGCATGAATAGAAAATTGAAAATAAGAAATTAATTTTAAAATTTTGCCATCTTAAGTTTGTGAAAACAATTCAATTATATTTGTTGCCAGCAGATCAAATGTTGTATTGAAATGTTGGGTGTTAGGTTTCACTGTGCTCATTTGATTAAATCTCGAGAACAATCTTTTTAAAAATTTTGAATTCGCTTGGCCACCATGTTGGTTCTGTACTTCCAGGAATTTAAGTGTCACATACAGTAGTTGAACTTACCTTAGTATTTTCTATCACTATACAAAATTTCAGGGTGATAATTTTAATAATTTCGGAGATATACGTATAATACCAGTGAAATATTTCTCGCGGCCGCCATGTTGGATTGGTGAAAGTATTAATACTTGAAAAGCACGGTATGGGTCGGACAAGGTAGTATATATTTAGCGAGTTTCGTTGATATCGCTCAAGCCGTTTAGATTTTACTGGGGACACCTACACACAGCTCACACAAACATACACACACCCATACAGTACGCACAACCTCACACAGCTCACACAAACACGTACACACATCCACACACAGCTCACACAAACACGAACGCACAACCACACACAGCTCACACAAACACGTACGCACTACCACACACAGCTCACACAAACACATACGCACAACCACACACAGCTCACACAAACACGTACGCACAACCACACACAGCTCACACAAACACGTACGCACAACCACACACAGCTCACACAAACACATACGCACATCCACACACAGCTCACACAAACATACACACACCCATACAGTACGCATAACCACACACAGCTCACACAAACACGTACGCACAACCACACACAGCTCACACAAACATACACACACCCATACAGTACGCACAACCTCACACAGCTCACACAAACACGTACGCACATCCACACACAGCTCACACAAACACGAACGCACAACCACACACAGCTCACACAAACACGTACGCACTACCACACACAGCTCACACAAACACGTACGCACAACCACACACAGCTCACACAAACACGTACGCACAACCACACACAGCTCACACAAACACGTACGCACAACCACACACAGCTCACACAAACACATACGCACATCCACACACAGCTCACACAAACATACACACACCCATACAGTACGCATAACCACGCACAACTCACACAAACACGTACGCACAACCACACACAGCTCACACAAACACATACGCACATCCACACACAGCTCACACAAACATACACACACCCATACAGTACGCACAACCACACACAGCTCACAGAAACACATACGCACAACCACGCACAGCTCACATAAACACATACGCACATCCACACACAGCTCACAAAAACACATACGTACAACCACACACAGCTCACACAAACACATACGCACATCCACACACAGCTCACACAAACACACACACACGCACATCCACACACACAAGGTGATTTCATAAGCATATTTTTTCATATTATGAAAATAGGTTAAAAACTGGATAGAGACAAGCAAAATGTAAAGTAAATAGTCGACATTTACGCCGACAGGTGCACAGTATATAATATGACTATTCTAGGTGGACCAAATAGTTTAATGTGCCATATAAAATAATTAGCTCACCTTTTTCGGGAGACTGCTTTGTGGTCGAGTACAGGCAATATACAATAATGTATATACATTATTGTCCCCTTTCTGCCCGTATGCAGCGACAGCTTTACTAACTCCATTGTAATTAAGTAATTTTAATGTGTATGATATCGGTTGGGAATGTACTGTGTATGTACATATTTTTAAATTATCCATTAAAATCATTTAACTACTTTTCATTTTCTTTGTATAATCAGTTTTAGAATGCAAAATCTTTTGAACTTTGGGTTAGTCTAGTGTCCAAAATTTCTCATGGCAAAAACATACATTCAAATGTTGGAAATGTTGACTGAGAAAATCCTCGATTGGAACCCTGAAGGAGTGATCGTTGATTATGAGTCTGCCAGCATATCTTTTTGCAACAGTTATTTCCATTAGCCCAAATCCAAGGATGTTATTGTTCTTTTTCTCCAGTGTCTTTAGGTAGAGGTACCAGAAATCGGGCTAACAACACTCTACAAAGGATGTCAGGAAGTGAGGCTGACAATTCTCAGTACAACAGAGGTCAATTCTATGAGTAATTATTCCACTAATTGGATCTGGAAATGAACCTCCACTGCGCGGCGCAAGTAGCACTCTGTTTACAAGAAGTCGAGCTGTCAAACGTGACCTGTTCGCTGCAGGTGGTCTCTACGGTGGAACTAGCACTCGGCGCATCTACTACAGAACCAAACGGACATCCCTACAGTAGTTAAACAGGGTTACAACACGGTTCTGTTTAAATGCTTCGATTGTCCTAAGATGAATGAGTATCCACTGATGGTATCATTCAGTTAGTTAGTCGTGTATCAGTACAGTACATCCACACTGAGGTCTGCTAGTATGCACCTGAAATATCTAAATAGTGATGGCATTTCTAGCTATGATTTCGTGAAGAAAGGCTGCAAATACAGTTGTATGTTAGGGAGAAATGCAGGCACTTCCTCAGCGATATGGGTATGCATGACAACGGGGTACTGAAAAACTAGTTTTGATGTGTATATATTTTTCATATCATGGAACATCTATCTCAAATGTAGACCCACTCACACGTTACCACAGACCTCACAGTAACACATGTATTTCAAACATACAGTAGCACTCAAAAGTACTTGGAGACACTAACAGCATGAATGCACATAAGGTCCTCGTTAGAACAAAACAAATAATATCAGACACCAAAGTTGTTAATTACCAAAGTATGAATTCCATATTACTTGTGAGTTCCACTGTACATTGTTCACTACTCTTCACCCAGTATCCTAAATATCCTAAAAATGCTTGGCATTCGTGTATTTCTTTTACGAACACCACGTCCGTCCAGCTCACCCGGTGGGATAAAGATCTGGACTTGGGCTAGACCAATCTAAGACAGCTACTTTCATCTTCTTCACGGTCACCTTGAAATATGCTGAGGTGTGTTTGGGGTTCTTTTCGTGTTGAAATAGCCACGTACATGGCATATTCCTTCGTGCATGAGGTACCATTTGCCCTTCCAGAATCCCACTGTCCTTGAATCGGTCCATGGTTGCTTTAACTATATAAAAACTATATAAAAGAACTATATTCCATCCACCGTGTTTTATAGTGGGTACTTGGTACATTTTATCTTCCCACTTGTATGGCCTGTCCCTTAGCATACTGGATGCCATTAGATGAAAAGAAACTGAACTTGCTCTTATAGCTCAACACTTTGGACCAGTCATCAGGTCTCCAACATGCATAAATGCATAAATTAATGTATGAATGAATGAACGTCTTTGCAAAGTGAAGTCTGGCGTTCCCATTGTTCGCACTATTGAGTGGTTTGTGAGAAGGCCACTAACCATGTAGATCTGCAGCTGCTGGGCAACGTTTTACCGTAGAAACATGAACTTTGAGTCCGTGGTTTCCTTCTAACTCATCCCTTAATGCCGGAGCTGATTCTTTTAGGGTCCACCACCTTCAGCCTACGGATGATTATCTTCTATTGCTGTGGAGTTTGGAGGCCATCCACATGTAGGCTCGTGTTCAGCTGTCCCTCGTTTCTTCTGAAGACACTAACTAGCTGCTGCGAAACACCGAACTCCTTTGAAACATAGGATTTTGCTTTTCTTCCATTAAGTGTATTAAAAAACCGAGCCTTACAGTAGTCGTATAGGATGTGTAACATCTGACATAGAAGAAACCTCACGTGAAATTGTTGATACACCAGTATTTTATACTATTATTGCCACAAATATTAATCTATTGTAAAAGGGAGTGTTTTACAGATATTGTAGTTTATAATACGGAACTCATTTTATTAGATGATTTGTAGCTTCCACCAGCACTAGGCTAAATAAAGAATACGACATGGATCAACTAGATTAATAGACGCGACACCACTCATAACCTTAAATTCCTTATAAACAGGTCCTGTTCATTCACAGACCAACACGTAATTTAATATGGATTCTGTTAAAATGAGTCATATTGATATGATAAATATCGTTTAAAATGATAATCTGGTAGCAAAAATATCTACCCCGTCCGGGGTTCGAACCCAAGATCACTAAATTCACAGTCATAAGCACTAACCCCACGGCTATTTCGACTACGCAAATATTGGGCACAAGATGGTGACTTATTTCCACGTCCCAATAATACTGTATTACGAAATTAAGTTTCATTTATATTTTGCTTGTTTCGATAATGTTCCAGCGTGAAATTGAGTTTAAAATGCCTTCTGAATAGGCCCTCTTGTGAGTAAAGAGAATGTATTCAGTAATAGTTCATGAAGGCTTGCTCAATTCTCGTATAACCACAACGATTATATTATATTGCATTACCGTTATGTGGGTAATATTTGAATAGCCATTGTATTTTTTTTATTTAGTCAATTTACCCTCTAGGTTGGTGGTTCCCACGGACTCAGCGAGGGAACTCACCACTACCGCCTCTATGGGCAGTGTCCTGGAGCTTGGAACATCTGGTCGGGATGGATACAACTGGGGAGGAGTGATCAGCACTTCGCCCAGGCGGCCTCACCTGCAAAGCGAACAGGGGCCTCATGAGGGATGGGAAGGGATGGAAGATTGGGATGGATAGGCTAGGAAGAGGGAAGGAGGCGGCCGTGGCCTTACAGTAGGTACCATCCCGGCATTTGCCCGAAGACGAAGTGGGAAACCACGGAAAACCATTTCGAGGATGGCTGAGGTGGGAATCGAACCCCCTCTACTCATTTGGACCACCCGAGGCTGAGTAGACCCCGTTCCAGTCCTCATACCACTTTTCAAATTTCGTGGCAGAGCCGGGAATCGAACCCAGGACCTCCGGGGCGGCAGCTAACCATGCTGACCGCTACGCTACGGAGGCGACAATAGCCATTGTGCAGAAACATAATACCGGCAATGCCGACTACTTACAATGTTTGATATTAAGGCATTTTACCGTTTAAATACTGATACGAAGACTTCGAACGTGTACCATGTCATTTGTTTCACTCACTTGACACCAGAGTTCGCATGAGCGTTCACCGTTCAGTATGTCATAATACATTCCACATGGCCGAGAATACGTCATGGTATCAATTTCCGACACCGCGCGCTCATTGTTTCTCGTACCCCTGCCAGCTGGGTCTTACCACTGCCCGCTGGATCGATCGATCGAGTTGGCAGTTCATCTTATACTTCCGTTCGTTCCACCACTGCCAGCTAGTACACTTCCGTTCGATCGATCGAGCGGGCAGTGCATACTTCCGTTTTCCACCACTGCCAGCTAGTACACGTCCGTTCGATTGATCGAGCGGGCAGTGCATACTTCCGTTTTCCACCACTGCTAGCTAGTACACTTCCGTTCGATCGATCGAGCGGGCAGTGCATACTTCCGTTTTCCACCACTGCTAGCTAGTACACTTCCGTTCGATCGATCGAGCGGGCAGTGCATACTTCCGTTCGATCCACCACTGCCAGCTCGATCGTTCCGATCCACTTCCGTCCCCAATTTTCAAAACCACTTCCACAAAACTCTCCAGCAACCGAGCGGAAAAATGTTACACATCAAAAAAAAGCCTGCTGTAAATCAGCGGAATATTCCTTCTTCGGCATTTCCATAAAGTATACATTTAATATACAGTACATGGTGAATGTAAGGGTGTACAACTCTACAAAACACTTTTGAGCGAGCTTATCGCAAGAGGTGATTCATAACAAGAATACTTACTGACCAGTACCTACACCAGCGGACAGCCATCTATCGTCTGAATGACTAGTTTACTATGTTGTGTTTCTGTTCTTCCGCTAAGCAGATCTGCCATTCAAATATCCCGCAAACCAAACACTTTATAGCTCTATTGTTTTACACACACACCCAGGTAGGACTTAACTGATGACCAAATATCTTCCTGGTTCCTTAATTATGTATGGAGAGCATGTACGTTCGTCTGAACATTTGTTTAACAGAGAAAAACGCGTAAATGTGCGTCTCTGGTACGAATCTTAGCCCTGCATGACTCTCACATTATCCTGAACAACCCATAGCAGCAAGTGAGCCAATACTTAAAACCAATATTTTTCTGATGAAAACACAGTAAGATCCTACGTGGGTCAAGGTTCCCGTGATGCTATGTAAGAAACGTATCAATTTACTCCTGAGGTACCTCATATGCTAAGCTGCTCAACCGAGACGCAAGGAAAAGCTGCGTAATACTGCCTTCCTGTTACCAGAATATTATGTTGAACGTGCTCCATTGTGATTCGAATAGAAATGATCTCTACAAGCCCAATTATTTTAAACAAACGAAGATTAGATTACACAATGTAACATGTTGAAGCCATTCTTTGAGTGTTGCCTGTACAAACTGTTAGTTGTAGCTCTTCAGTCGGTCAACACGAATTTGCCCAAAGAATGGGCGGGATACAATATACAGGGAGATTCTTTTGCTGGAGCGGGGCCGGCGACCGGCTACCGGGCGCGCCCGCCTTCCGCCAGCCAACCGAGCTCGGACCGCGAAATGCGCGCCGTTGGAAACCGTAACAAAGTACATTAATTAATGGTAAATTCACCAGCAAATCATGATTAAAGAACTTACCTATCCACAGGAGAAGCTGAGAGTGTTCTCCTTCAGCTGACAGAAAGGCGGATTGTACCGTGTAAATCAATTAGCGTTTTCACGTTGTAATTCCCTTCTGTTGTGAGAGATATCTGCTACCGCATATTGTTCTCCATCTCCACTAGGGTACGGGTAATTGATCTGTACACGTTTTATTTTAAATTAACCCACAATTGAACATGAAACCGGCTTAAGTCCGTGCTTCGATTAATTACAGTAGACACGCAGGGGGGTGCAGGAGTAGCTACATAATGTAACGATGTAACTTCCAAAGTTACTGTCTGTCAGCTGAAGGAGAACATTTTTGGCATCTTCTGCGAAAAGATACTGGTGACTTGAGGTCATCCAGATTCCCAAGAAATAAATAAAAAATATGTGCTTCTTTAATTAAATCTTGCAGCTGTTGTTTATGTTACCTTCTAATCTATGCGCTGACACTACACACCCTAGTTGATGAACGTTTAGTGACATAATGACTTTAATGACACTGGTTAGTTCGCCTCAGCCTCGCGCAACGGTGCGGACCCAGCTTGGTTGGCTGGCGGAAGGCGCGTGCACCCGGCAGTCGGCAACCGGTTCCGCTCCAGCAAAAGAATCTCACTGTATAAGAAAACAACGGTCCTGGAAAAAAATACATGTATTAGTTATGATCGCTATTATAACTGGCCTGTTTGCCATCTCTTGATGAATGCAGTAAGTTACATTTGCATTTGTCTGTTGGCAACAGGCTAGAGTAAAATGTGGCTTTTCACCGATGTCTCAGTCTCACTCATGGCTAGGACTATATGGAAGCTACTGAGGTACAGGTGGTGCTTAGTAATGCCATTCAGGGCACAGTCAGTGCCCGTGGATGCTGTGAAAGGTTCTACTCATAGGGTTAGTACTGCTGTTCTGACTCAGTGAGGAAAGCAATGACAAACTACCTCACTCCTCTTCTTGCCTAGTACGCCTCAATATAGCGCTGGCTGGGGTTCTTGTGGGAATCTACCAACATAACCTAACGGCGGTACCTTTTGAGGATCCATCCAGCCTTCAGGCTGACTACCTAACAGACAGAAACTATTATAACAGGGCAATTTTAGGAAGACGCGTTTCGGCCTTCACGCTGTTATCATCAGATCCAGATCATTGTGTTGCGGGATAAATTTATATATAAATATTATCTAACTACAAAAAAGGGTACCAGTAGTGTGATTTGTTGATGTTTATATTACTATTCGCAGTTTGAATCTCGTAATACTGTTTAAGGTTAGTTTCTTTCCTTTTATAAGGGTTTGTAAATTACGCATACGTATTATGAACGTGTATACAAATTAGAGCACAAATTAGAGCAAGAGAATATAGACTAATAACTAAAATAAAAATAAAATTTGAACATTCACTTGAATTGTATTATGTGTATATTTACTTATCTCAGCAGAGCCGTTGGTCCTACAGTTGTTACGCTATCGCCTGCCTACTCCCGACTGATGATACGTGATGCCGGAATGCCTCAGTCTGAATATCGTTGTGTGCTACATAATAAATAGTGATCATAACTAATACATGTACATTTTCCAGGAGTGTTATTTACTTATACATTGTACCTCGTCCAGTCATTGGGAAAATTCGTGTTGACCGATTGAAGAGTAAGAACTTACAGAGATTATACAATTCGAAATTGACTAAATCAAATTATTGGTTAATTCGTACAGAAGGGCCACACACCTTCAACTTTCAATTTAAAACAACGTTTTAAAAATGTAATGTTTCAGTCTAATTTTTAAAGTGTTTTTTTTTTTGACAATTCGAAGTTTAAGCAAGTTGTTTACTGATTTTAAGCCTCAGTTCAAAAAATAAAAAAAAATAATGCAGCCAATGGCAATGTACTTTTCTTTTCAGGACGGGTCAGGGAAGGGATTATGAAAGGAAATCGGCCGTGGACCTCTTGAAAGGAATCGTCCCGGCATTTGCCTGGTAGTGAAAATGGGAAACCACAAAAACCATTTTCAGGACGCCTGATGTCAGCGAGACACGACGTAGCGCGTTAGGGCACTCGGCCACCGCGGCCTATTTAGCATAAATTAAATGGCGCACAGTAGGACCGTGTATGACTGAGCTGTCAGTTGGGCTTGTTTGATCAGCCCAGACTCCGCATGTCCAGTCAATTTCTGTTATTGTTTCTGTTGATTTATTTAGGGGCTTTACGACATCGTGATCATGAAGCTCCGTGTACTTGGGTGTGTGTGGAATTCATCTGACAACCTGTCTTATTGTGATGGCAGTATCAGTGTGTGTATTTGTAAGTCAAGTGAGTATTGGGAAGGAGATGGCCCTGGTCTTAAGCTAGGAACCATCCCGGAATTTACCTGGAGTAAAAGTGGGAAACCACGGAAAACCACTTCCCAAATGGCTGAGTTTTGCCTCACGAGGCTGACTGTACCCAATTTCCAGCCCTCGGACCAGAATTACATTTCTTGGGAGAGCTGGGAATTGAAACCGAACCTCTGGGGTGACAGCCAAGCATGCTAGCCGCTACACCACGAGGTGGTCCAGTCCATTTCTTGCTGTTATTTTTCGTCAAGTATGTCAGAACTAATGTTATTCATTTTCAGTAACATCCTCATGCCTTCTGCTAGACTACACTATTTCATCTTTCCTGTCGACCTCCATTGAGCAACTCTTGTTCTCTTCTGACCCCGACGACATGAGTGAATTGGATTCCTAGGCTACCTTTCATTTTCCAGTCTTAAATTTCCTTCGGATGCCATCACACTGCCAACTGTACGTGATTCTAAAGGTGCAACTCCACCAAGCATAATGTAACCTAGATAAAGCTTCATCTTCAAGGGTTTACGGTTGGTGAGCTCGACAGTTGGTGAACATGAGCTGGATCCGGATTGTTTCTTCCTTTTTGAATTGACTTCTGGGCGTGGATTCCTTCTAGTATTCCCTTTTTCAACTGCTTTCCATGCCTCTACTTCCTTCCTAGTCCATGAATCCCCATTATTCGAGGGTGTGGCCATTTCCTATCCCTGTCTTTTATTTCCCAAATTCCCTTTCTTTTAGTCCATTAATTTGTTCTCTTTTTCCACTCTGGCACGTGGCTCAGCGGTTACGTTCTAGCCTGCTGTTTCCATGGGTGCAGGATTGAATCCTGGTGCAGTCATTGGCATTTGAGGGTAGAAGTGATTTTCCGTGGGTTCCCACTTCTACTCCAGACAAATGCCGAGATGGTTCCCAACTGAGAGCCACGGCCATCATCTTCCCAATCCAAGCCACAGTGGCAAGACTACACACTACTACAGACACTATAATAACACAAGTTATCAAACAACTTCCTTACCCAAGAACACAAGGCTGAAATTTCCACGATGTGCCAGCCTCTGAATAAAACAATAACAACAGCAGCATAGTAGCGTAAAATAAACAGGAGAGAAATGCTTCAGCGTTGGTTTGCTTCGGAGTTACTAATATCTGTAACTAAAAGGATAGGAAATGGAACGGGGTGCACCCAGCCTCGTGAGGACAATTGAGTAGCTGTCTGACAATGAGGCAGCGCCCCGGTCACGAAAACCAAGATTAACGACCGAGGAGACCCGATGCGCTAACCACGCGTCGCTGCAGAGCCAGGGGTTATTATTATTGTTATTATTATTATTATTATTATTATTAAAAGGATAGGAAAATATCACTTTCTTAAGCATGCTTACCTAAATAGCTGGACGATCTGCTAACACCGGGCTTTCACTCTCTTTCATCAAATGCTTTTCTAAACAGATAAGTACATGCTCAATCATACGACAGACCAGGTTATTGGTTTCTTTAGGATATAGTCTGTGAATGAATTGGAAACCTGAGTGTGGTCAGAAATGTGTATCGGAGGCCTTTAAATGGCAATTGTGTTGTTAAGTGCAATAAATCTCACATAGGAATTGTTGTTCATAACGCATGTGTGACAAAAATTACAAATAAATATGCCGTGATACGCGTAGCCGACCTACAAAGCCATTATCGTCCTTGGCATGTGTTATGGCACCTCATTCCGAGTTTAGTCAGTTTGGCGATACATAAGGCATCGTCAAACTGATCCAACTTTTATCTTGCATGTTTTATTAACTGGGAAAGATGCATTTATTCATTTAAATATAACGCAGAATAGATGTAGTAATTTATGAATGATATTGATTTGTTGGATTTTGTTGGAAGGTTTCCTCACGAATTGTGACAACTATCTTACTTCTATCGTATTACCCGACCAAGGCGAGTGGATTCCCGAAAAGAATGTAAGTTAGAGCGTTGAAGTAAGCAAGGAAATAAGTACAGTCCGGGTCAGCTTAATCACATAGCGTTTAATGCTAGTGATGGAGAGTAAAGCCCGCTGTGTTATTTTCAATGTTATTAAGTTTTGTAATTGCCGACAGCGGTAGCTACGCTCGATAAAACGCAGCGCTAGGCCATGGGGCCAAGCTATCTGCGGACTTGGTAGACATGGGTTCGAGCCCAACCGTCGGCCGTCCTTGAAGTGGTTCTCCGTGGTTTCCCATTTTCAACTACAGGCAAATGCTGGGACGGCCGTTTCCTTCCACATCCTTGCCCAGCTTCATTCATCGTCATTCATTTTATCTCTCATTAACTCCTCTCATGAGGTTGGCGTGAGGAGCATCTGGCCGTAAAAACCACCCGCCACATAAAATTTCATCGCATCTCATCCCCGACCCCGTTGGAAACGGGAATAATAAGAGGTAGAAATACTGTTTTAGATCCCTTATTTGGGGGTGGATCTAAAAGGGAGAGTTATTGTACTAATTTATGAGGTTGTGCCTAAAGAAGGGTAGCCTCCCTTGGCAGGGTAAGCTGACCAGTGTAGAGTGTTGTGGTGTGCTAGGAACTAGGGGGCGTTCCTATAAATAATGTAGTAGTGTTTGAAGGGATGGGATCCAATACAAGGGTCACCGTGCTAGTCGCTCAGCTGACTGCTTATTATGTAATTGAATCTGCTTGTATCAGCCGAGTGGCACGTGCTGCTTGCTTGCAGCCGGGCTGGCTCGGGAAACACAAAAGTACTCAAGTTAGCGCTATTAGACTACCGTCTGTCACGTCTTACCGTGACGGGAGTAAGGAAGGGCGTTGGGATGTAAAAAGGCGTATAAACAGTAAAGCGTGTGTAGAGTGTGGACCAAGTGTTTATTGGCCTGTTATTCTGAGTATGAGTCCCTTGTAGGGAATGAAATTATGTTCACAATGTAGTACAAGTTGTGGGTCACAGGTTACATAAGTAGGAACTCTGAACACGATTGACTGACTCACCTCGGTTGACACCAGCGTAGCCTCGGGCCGTCTCGATGAAGCACTGACAATGAAGAGATCCTTTGACCTCATTAGGATGCCTTCTTATACCCTCTGGCGTTATGTTGTCAGCATGTGTTGGCATTGCTGGCCCAGTTAATATTATGTCGGTATGTGTAACTATTGTGCAAGGACTGGGCTGCTTTTTAGAGTGGCAAGCTGTCCCTGCTAAGTTTTATGGATGTTGGGCCGGCTTTCCAAGGGTTGCCATTTAGGGGATTTAGCCAGATGCCGGGGGGATGGACTCCAAGGGGTGCATACCCCTGGGAGGCTGTACAAGCGTCTTCCTTCATTTGTTCGCGTCCTCGCGAACGGGAACGGAACTGGAGGTTGGGGCGTTGACGTAGTGGTCCTTGAAACCCCCTCGTATCTCCTGGTGGTGTCGTATCGAAGTGTGGGTGTGAGGTCAGCCCGTGTTCAGAGGGGAGGGTTATGGGATTTACAGATATATGTATACGCTGATATTGACATTGTGAAAAAGGAAATTAACAAAACAAAAAAAATTGACATTGCGAAAAATTTGACATCGAGAAAAAAATTGACATTAAAAAAAATTGACATTTGAGAAAAATTTGACAGTAAAAGAAATTTGACATATAAAAAAAAATTTTTTGCCCTTGCTGTTGCTGGCATATGGCTAGTTTCAAAAAAAACATGGTTTCTGATGGTGATACGTTACATAGTTTTGCAGGGAGGAAAAACCCAGGGCCGAACGGATGATTGCGTCGTCCGCCCTATCTTAGGGAAAAAGTGCTCCCTGCAATAAGAAAGGTAGAAGAAAATAGAAAAATGGGTGTTCCAGGGTATAATTTAAGGGAAATATTCAAAAGACATTTATTGGTTTGGGATAAAACGGAACACCCTGACAAATGGGGAAGTTAGAAGAAAGAAAATTGAAAGGAAACAAATCACAGACATTGTGTACATGGAATCTTGATAAACAAACAAAAATATATAGTATTTAATGTACTATGTTGCGATTCTGACATTTAGGAATATTGTCGCTTTCCAGTGGAATAATTGTATGAAGTTTATCCTTAAAAATTATGAATTACAATGACCTTATGTCTAGTGGAATAATTGTATGAAGTTTATCCTTAAAAATTATGAATTAGAGTGGTCTTATGTCTAACTTAAGTGCGCTAATCCCTTATAATTCTAGTTTTTGTGAGGTACCTCGCGTGCACGCTACCCGTCTGTACGTACGCTTGCCGTCTCACGGCTGATCCTGTACGGCCACTTCTTGGTACGGTATAGTGGTCGTACCGCTTGCATGTATTCTTAATACTTAATCTGTGAAGCATCCTCTGTGGGTGAATGCTTTCACACTTGACAATGAGAGTCGCTGCCACAAATCGGTTGCCCCCTCATTGTCGTAATCTGCGTCGCATTTTGACGCTTTATGTGTTTCTATTTAGTTGATCTGCCAGTAAGCCTGGTACCCCACAGGCACCAGTCCTGCTGTGCAGATTTTTTTTGGAGTGTGTAGCTGAAAAAGAAAAATGTGGTGAGTGTTTGAGAGTGTGTGGGGATTAGTGCAAGTTGACGTATAAAAATTAAAAAAAAAATAGTACACAATCATGGCATGCCGCAAATAATATGACACTGCTATATGGTAGTGAAATTCCTGTCACCAGTTTCCTGTATCTGGTGACGATGCCTGTGAAAAAAATGGCGAGGTTTAGAAAAAACATATTAGTATGACATATTCTCTATGTCGCTTCCTGTGTTATAGTTTTTTCTGGCTGAAGCTCTTCTTTCTCTGAAAAAAAATAGCACGATTAATGTTAATTTGCTGCATGGCCGGGCTTACCCTATACGGTGCCGTAATGCCGTAAATAATATGTAGTTGGTCTTACCCCGGTAGCGGAATTGTGGTTACCGGGTGCCGATATATTCCACTTTGATTATGCCTATTGTACTATATTATATATTGTCCTATATTATAGTGTATTGTCGGACTTACCCTGATGCCGGGTTTGGCGGTCATCAGGAGCCGACCGGCGTTACTTAATACTATCTATTTTAATTATGGTCTAATAATAAAAAAAAAGCTATTACTAAGCCGAGAGGGTTGCCTTAATCTATTGCCGAAATGTGCTGCGCCATAGCTGGCAACAGCGGTGAATAAATTTGCTTAATCCTAGGTTGCGTGTCAAATGCAACCGTCTTACAACTAAATTTGGCCTAGGACGATCGCCTGGGGCAATTAAATCCCCAGGACACCACCCGCACGAGCCCCAGAAACACCGGTTGTCTCTAGGGTCGCTAGATTCCGTCCCCTTAACTCTAGGTGTCGACGTCTATTACTAGTACTAATCTATTCGCAGGCGGCTTACGGTGCCACTAAGCTAACCGTTTCGCCCGCTGTAACTTCCTTGTTCATGACCGTTTGCTGTTCCGATTTATCGTAGTTGAGCCGCCCACTTGGCTCCTGTGAGGGGCGCGCAATGCCCCTCTCTTAATGCCCTCTGGTTGCCCGTTGCGTCGCCATTTATGTGGGCATTGGACAGTGTGGTCCAATGGCATAATATTGTCTTCGCCTTTATCGGCCGTCGCAATCTGCTTTTCGCAGTAATATTTGCCTCTATGGGCCGCCGTAATATGCTTTTCGCATTGATATATGATTTTGCCGCTATGGGCCGCAGTAATATGTATTTCGCAGTTATCTTCCCCTCCAACGCATAGGAGTTTTGCTTCCCGCTATGGAAGCCGTGCCTACTTAAATTTAAACTTAACTAGAAGTCTAGTCATAATGGGGTCGTCTCTAGGGATAGTTCCCGAGGCCGGCGCCGAGTGAGCTATTTCTCCCGCCATCCTCAGAAAGTCACCCTGCAGATCTCGGCTTCGATGACCGTGACACATAGTGGGTGTAACGTTCTCCGACAAGGGGGATGGGCTAATATGCACCCCTAGATCTCGATGTTTGCCCGTGTCAGGTCCCGAATGCTTTGACCTTACGTAGTTCGTCTGTTTGGTCTAGTCGTCAGTTAAGTGAGGTCGCTGCGCTGTCGGGCCAACTGGGGGAAGGGTCCACATCGCCTTCCCCAGCTCTGCTCCGGTGTGGTGCTCCTGACCTTCGGCTTACACCGTTGTCAACAATCAGATCGTATCAGATTCCTTTGTAAGAAAAAAAAATGTAGCGTAACCTGTGTAAATAGTTTAATCTCTGTGTAAAATGTAAAATATTTCCAGTGTTGCGGGGTTGTAGATCTTCTAAGTACATAGGCTACTTCTGGTCTACCACTGCTACGTCAGCTTTCCAGCAATAATGCTTTCTTTACCTTAATGGAGGTGTTAGTAGGGTCTGTAATGTCAGGTACCCTGTTATTAGGATTTGGGGGTAGTTATTTGTTGAGTGGGCTTAAAGTATGGTAGGAAGGGTTTGCGCACCTTTGGGTTCCACGTTAGTGGTGGCCTGAAACCGGTGATGCCACTGGGATGCTTCTATAGTGAGTGGAGTGGGGAGGTAATTCCCGGGATTGCAAAGATACGAAAGTTCATGCAGGTTTGATATTAAAATCCCTGGTAAATGGATGGGATACTCATGCATGTGTCTGGATATGAAGTTTCTGCCTTCATGTACGGATAGGTGTGGGGTGGGGCATAATACCAATATGTTCCTTTCATGCGGGAGTGTTTAAGTACTAAAGAATGGTTAATATATATCTATGGCCTCCTCTCTCATTTGGAGAGGCGCATTATGCTTATTGAATGTTTGCTGAGCCACCCCTAATACTCAGGTGTTAGCATCGGGACGCAAGGCGTAGCATGCCTGCTCTTTAGACGCATGAAGTCCATCAACCCCTTGTGTGTACTTTGTATGTAGTGTAGCTGTTTTTGGTCGTGTAGCTATGTCTGCGTTGTTGATGTTGGGCGTGAGAAGGTTATGGGAAGGGAGTAAGGTGGTACGCTGGTAGCCTGTTCTCCTGTCATCCTCCCTTGGTCCATGTTGGCTTTCTATCCGCGCCTTGGGATAGTAGAGCTGCATGACCTAAACTGGTCGGCCATTTGCAGTGTAGATGTGGCCAGTGGTCGTAGTGCGACTGGTCATGTGCTAGTCATCTGTAATGACTCCTATGCCTTGCGATTGATAAGAGAAGTTATTAGGGGGGAGATCTTGTCTGTGTTTGCTCCTAATTGTTGAGTGCGTGTGCGTGTGTGTGACTATGTACCGCTACACCACGCGGACGGTTGGTCTGTTGCAGGCCAAGTCGTAATATGTATCGCCTGTGTGGGCAGAAGGCGCCCGTGGCTTGCCAACGTCCTTGCGAACGTGCCCTTATAGGCCCAAGATAAGTTCCGCTGTGTCACGTCTTGTCCATTGCCAAATGTTTTTGCAGTGTGGAGAAAAAAATGTATGGTGTTATAATTGTTATGTGTTTGTAATTTCATGGTCACTGGCGCTACGCAATAGTGTCTCGTCACCGCAGTATTACAGTGTAAATAGTCTGCTGTCAGCAGTTGGTATGTGCTTTTTCTGCACGTACGCAAGTGTGGTCATTGTTTTAGATTCCTAGCGGCTTAATGTAGCAATTCGTTCTAGTTAGGTAATGACGTTGTGTGGCCATTGTTCCCTAAGACCTGTGTCTTGCGAAATTGTCCTACCTGTGTCTGTGAAATGTATCCTCTATGCCTGGTGTAATTCGAAATTTTATGTCCGGCTTTTGGTGGAAGGAAATGTAGTATTCCCTGTTCATGCATTTGTATGGGCCAATTTCGGTGTGGTTGGGAGCCTGGATAACTGCTTCCCCTTGTGTCTAAATTTTTACTGGAACTCAGACCCGTGACCTTATGTCATTCTCTGTGTTTTATGTTTGCGTCGTGTTCCAGGGCTTGGGGCTTTCCCAGTGTGGTTTTTGCTTGTGTTCCGAGTAGTAGGGCTAAGCCGGTCCTGGACAGATTTCAAGGTCATCCATGGTTTCTCGTGGTCACGTGCCCCCCCAGGCGTTCCCTGGGGGGCTTGGGGGGGAGGGGAGGGGGGGGGAGGGGAGGGGAAAGGGTGGAAGGTCTGGCTTGGAAGCAGACCCAGTTGTTAGCCGACCTGTGTTGGCCAGCCAACTGACTGAGCTGGCTGGTGTGCATTGCCTATATAGCTTGTGGATGGAAGTGGGGGAGGGGACTGGTTCGGGCGACTGTCGAAGGTAGCCGAATGTGACCGAGTGTAACTTAGAGTAGTAGAACAATGCGATGGCCGGGGCTGTAGGTATCAATCAATAAAGGCCTAATAATAATAAATATTCCATTAAGCATGGTTACGAATATGAATAATACGAAATACTAAATGTCCCCTAGAGATCTATGTATGGTAAAAATGTAGAGGTATATGGACTGTTGTTAACCCATGACGAGCTGTCGTGTGAGGGATTCGAACCCTCGCTTCCTGTTGAGGAAATTCGAGGGGCGCTGTTTGTGAGGCCCCCTGTGTGAATGGGGTATACTTATGTTCGATGCTTGTGAGACCCTGATATAATCACGTGAGAGCAGCTACGCATTCTCACTGGTTGTGGGGCTTCATGGCGACTAGCTACTTGTGGGGGCGCTGTTTGTGAGGCCCCCTGTGTGAATGGGGTATACTTATGTTCGATGCTTGTGAGACCCTGATATAATCACGTGAGAGCAGCTACGCATTCTCACTGGTTGTGGGGCTTCATGGCGACTAGCTACTTGTGGGGGCGCTGTTTGTGAGGCCCCCTGTGTGAATGGGGTATACTTATGTTCGATGCTTGTGAGACCCTGATATAATCACGTGAGAGCAGCTACACATTCTCACTGGTTGTGGGGCTTCATGGCGACTAGCTACTTGTGGGGGCGCTGTTTGTGAGGCCCCCTGTGTGAATGGGGTATACTTATGTTCGATGCTTGTGAGACCCTGATATAATCACGTGAGAGCAGCTACACATTCTCACTGGTTGTGGGGCTTCATGGCGACTAGCTACTTGTGGGGGCGCTGTTTGTGAGGCCCCCTGTGTGAATGGGGTATACTTATGTTCGATGCTTGTGAGACCCTGATATAATAACGTGAGAACAGCTACACATTCTCACTGGTTGTGGAGCTCCATGACGACTAGCTACTTGTGGGAGCGCTGTTTGTGAGGCCCCCTGTAACATCTCAGTTCGAAAATAATTCATCTCTTAATTTAGAAACTGGAGCATGTTGCTAAATATGGGCACCACGCCCTACGCGCAAGCCTCTATATGTAAGGAGTGACAGCGTTTAAGCTGATCATTTGCAAGTGTGGTGTACGCGTACCAGCAACAACGTTTGGTGAGTACTATCAAATATATAACAAAACATATAATGAATTTCGTACAACATCTACATACACTAACTATTTTTACAGTATTTTCAAAGAATGTCCATTAAACTATATTTTATCATATCACACAACTCAATTTGACTACAAACTTAAACATCGCGGTTATCAGTCCTATGTAGGTTAACGCGGTTAGTCATCTGTGTTCGGTTATACTATGGACTACATGGTCATCAAGCCTGTATACTGGAGATGTGTATGTGTGTGTGTGTTGAATAATCATGGGGAGGAGTGAAGCATCGCGGTTATCAGTCCCATGTAGGTTAACGTGGTTAATCATCTTTGTTCGGTTGTACTAAGGACAATATGGTCATCAAACCTGTATACTGGAGATGTGTGTGTGTGTTGTATGATCATCAATTACACGGCTGAATTCCCCCTGGGTTCTTTGACATGTCGACATTGACATGCGTGTCGTAATTTTTGCCGCCTTTCAAAAATCACTTACCACGGCTAAGAGCTAACCTGCAAGATTGGGGTTGATAGTCCGACACAATAACCACTCACCCACCGTGGCAAGCTATCAATCAATCAATAATTATCTCATAATAATAAATATTCCATTTAGCAACTACACGGCCGAATTTCCCTGGGTTCTTTAACATGTCGACATTGAATGACATGCGTGTCGTAATTTTTGCCGCCTTTCAAAAATCACTTACCACGGCTAAGAGCTAACCTGCAAGATTGGGGTTGATAGTCCGACACAATAACCACTCACCCACCGTGGCAAGCTATCAATCAATCAATAATTATCTCATAATAATAAATATTCCATTTAGCAACTACACGGCCGAATTTCCCCTGGGTTCTTTGACATGTCGACATTGAATGACATGCGTGTCGTAATTTTTGCCGCCTTTCAAAAATCACTTACCACGGCTAAGAGCTAACCTGCAAGATTGGGGTTGATAGTCCGACACAATAACCACTCACCCACCGTGGCAAGCTATCAATCAATCAATAATTATCTCATAATAATAAATATTCCATTTAGCAACTACACGGCCGAATTTCCCCTGGGTTCTTTAACATGTCGACATTGAATGACATGCGTGTCGTAATTTTTGCCGCCTTTCAAAAATCACTTACCACGGCTAAGAGCTAACCTGCAAGATTGGGGTTGATAGTCCGACACAATAACCACTCACCCACCGTGGCAAGCTATCAATCAATCAATAATTATCTCATAATAATAAATATTCCATTTAGCAACTACACGGCCGAATTTCCCCTGGGTTCTTTGACATGTCGACATTGACATGCGTGTCGAAATTTTTGCCGCCTTTCAAAAATCACTTACCACGGCTAAGAGCTAACCTGCAAGATTGGGGTTGATAGTCCGACACAATAACCACTCACCCACCGTGGCAAGCTATCAATCAATCAATAATTATCTCATAATAATAAATATTCCATTTAGCAACTACACGACCGAACTCCCCGCCTGTGACATCATCCACGGTCTCAGGACGTGGCGGTCATCTTGCACATTAGCCACTGCTCCAGCTCTGACTGTCCCTCCATAAGAATAACAGAGAGTAGTTGCGCGAGGCGGCCATCTTGCACATTAGCTCCTGCGATAGCTTCGGTCTATTATACTTACCATCTAAACATCTAGTAAGGAAATAGCAAGGTTTGATGATTATATAGGACTTGAAAATAAATAAAACAAAAGGACAATACATACTATTTCTTTATTTACAATATTTGACATACACATAGACATGTTTTGATTCACAGATAATAGCGAACACACATGAAGAACAAAACTGTATTGGTTTACTCATTAAGGGCGTAATGGCCCCATGGCAAGCTTGTGAGGTGATCATTTACCCATGAACGTTTATCATCAAACAAAAGCAACGAGCGTCGCATTTGCTCGACAAGAAACACTTCATGGGTACGGGACGTTAGACGTGCCTGTTTCGCATACTGTTCAGTGGGATTATATAATGCCTCACGATAACGAGCCATACATAACGTTCGGATGACACTAGAGCGGACCCCCTTGGCTCGACTGACATGTCTTGAACTGTCGCAAGTATAGCAGTACATTTTTGATGCAAGACCTAAAAATTCTGTCATCACATCGACGCCACATTCATCTTTCATGAGCCCCATAACTTTATTGTTTTGAGGTAACAAGCCAAAGATGTTACCATCAGGAAAAGAGGACGTATCGAAATGCTCAGGATGGTCACGCATCACCTGATAAACGTCTGTTGCTTTAACCTGATATATGTAACTATCGGTATCAGTGTAAACAAGATGAACATCCTTAAAATAGCGACGAGCAAACCCATAATGAAAGTCATACATGGTTAATTTTGAAAACTCCAAAATAGTCATCCCTAAATAAATAGGTTTATTGTAAAGAATTTCAACCTTTCCTAATTCGACGGTAGCCAATGTATCAGTAATAATTTTCATGGTTTTAAAATGGGGCTTGGCAACATATTTCCGAGCTCCATACCTACCTTCCCACGAATTAACTAAATGGATGGACCGGTGTTTGCGTACATTTTCAAACGTTTTTCCGTATGCTGCATTATTCATCAATTTAAAAAAATTAATTTCAAAAGGTTGGGTAGCACGCTGCCGATGGTGAGTATTCAGGTCCATGTAAGGCTTCAACCACGCCTTTTGTGTAAACGATACAATACGATGGATCTTACTCAACACGAGTCCATACGTTAAGCATTGTAAAAGCACTTGGATGTGAATCACATACCTTGTTTTAGGAAGAAGCGTTCCCAGTAACTTTGGATGTTTTGAGCTCGAATTTGGAGGAATCCTACGCTCGACACAGAACGGTAAATCAGCGTGATCGTCATGCACATGTGCAGGGTATTGTATATCCACTTCCAGGACAAAGCCAATTTCTTTTTGACGAGCAGCGGTGAACACGTCAAAGCGTTCGATTTCCTCGTTACTGAGCCAAACAAAATCTTTATACGGGAGGGGTTGACTCATAGCATAGCCGTATAAATTATTTATATCGTAGTGTGTTAAATAGGAAATGGGCTGCTGGGCATTATAGGTTGACATGTAAGGATGATTGGCATGGACATGTCTCTGAACAAGGGAAACAAATCCTCCACGAATACCCTTTTCAAAAAATAATAACATGTCAATATCTACAAGTAAATCCAACTCGATACCTGTGTACAACAACATGGCATCCCATGATAAACCCGGTGCTGTATAATAGTGACACGGGTCCAGCTTGTAAATCTGTATACACATGCGACGGAATTTCTCAAAAATATCCGTTAATAGCAAGGTATCCACAGTGAGATACAGATCAGCATATTCATCTAGGGTGGTACAACCAAAGGTATCCCACACGTTGCAGGCGTGGATATAATCGGTATCAGTAATGGTAGTATTATGCAACGTGCTAAAAAAATGCATCCTGTGGAGGTAAATGCGTTTCGTCCAAGGAAGACCAACTGTTGGTATATTCATAAGGATAAACGCCCTTCCGGATGCAAAGTTTGAATTTAGCATCATCCGAAAAATGGTTTCGTGTAAAGTGCAATTCATCGGGTGAAATGCCCTTGACCAAGGCTTCTAACGAAGAGGCTATAAATCGATAGGAATCGAGAAACCGAAGTGATATACCCTGGTAATGTATAGAAAAGGAGATAAACCGCTCATGATTTTGCGGAATAATGGAAAAATGTTCCTTGTCTAATGTGGCAAACTCACGAATAATAAAGTGGGAGTCAAAATTGGTGAGACCGTGAAAAAAGACGGGTATATACTTTGCTGCACGAAACGTTAAATTACACGTGTCGTGTGCAGCTCCTCGATAGACGCCCGTGTAATGACAATGGTCGCGCACTTTAATGTCGTCAGGTAAAATAGGCTTCTGACAAATATGACACGTTGTTGCCGTATCATGATGTATCATTTCGTCTAGCGTCATCTGTATGGGCTTGGGAATTTGAAGAAGCTGATGGACATGCTCAGCTAACTGTTTCAGTTCCTGTAACAACCACTGAATACAGGTAGGTCCTCGAAACAATTTGAAATAGGATTGACTTGGATCATAGGAACAAACAACTTGAAAGGCGACAGAAAACGGAGTATGTCTTTGAATAGCATCTGTGTATGAGGAAGACGGATTCGGTGGACACCGCTGAATGGGGGTAGTTAGAGTTTCAATGTCTGCATACACAGTATAGGCCACTGGATCCATGCGATGGAAGTTTTTGAATTTCATTTTTGCCTCTTTCGGTTTTGGAAATGTAATTTTAACTGCTGGCTGAGTAGAACAATCCACTGTGTGGCTATCCAGCTTGATCTGCGTTGAAAAGTACTGCAAACACCGTTCACAAATAAATGTTTTATGGTGTCTAGATGAAAGTTGACCTCCAACAAGCTTGGAGAGGTTTTTAATTAAACAATAGTGACTTGTTTGCTCGTTAGAAATGTATAATAAATTTATATGGTGTACCTTCTGCTGCTGCGTACAATAAAGCGGTCCAATAACCGTATTCTTATCAAGACCATAAATCATAAAGGAAAAATGAGGATTAAGACTTTCAAATTTAGCCATAGAGGTAAGTTCCATAGGAAATGAAATAGTTGCAAAGTTGAGCGTGGAGAGTAACCTGTTAAATATGACCGTGTATGAGGATGTTAAACTAACATGACGTTGAACAGGGGCTAGAAATGCAGCCATGCACCACAAAAAGCAATAGTCGTCCTCATTTTGAATGTTGAGAACGGCTTTTCTACGTTGAACAGGAAGAGGAAGTGGAAAATATAGAGAACCTGAATTTAAGGGATCAAAGCAACATACATTGACTTGTAGAAACGGGATGACCTCGAGCGATTTTCCACTTTCACCTTCAAGAAAGGCGTCAAACTTAGACACCAAAGCGTCAACGACATGTTCGTTATACCAAGCTTCCCTGTCATCCGTCCGATAACATGGTCTCATTTTTGTTGTCAAATAAATGGTTTCCCGTTTTTCATCTCCACTGACTTTAAAAAATACAAAGGTACACGCTAATTCTGTGTTCACCTTTAATGCTGTGAAGCGCATAAAAAGAGTGATAAATTGTAATAAAAAAACGGGTAAACATGCTTGTAAAAACAATTTTGGATGTAAAATTTTGTTGACATTGTATATTCGTCCACTGCACAGTCGTGTTTGAAAGCAGTCACGAACATTTTCCCAAACAAGTGGCACCATGAGGTTATTTTCTAATAAACACTTACAATAATAGTCAACTGCTATTTCTCTGGTATTAAATGGTTTTGTTAGAGGTGGAACAGCGAGGCCATCTGCTCATACACGATGTGACAAAGAGTTAAATGTTATCCGCTTCAAAGAGGACTAGGCATGCATTATTGTGCATGCCTAAATACTTCAATACCAAGGGGCGTGGATTTAACGTTGCCAGCGTCTCGTTGGATATGCTGGCAAATCGACTTGGTAGAAACACCATAAACTCTTGACAGTGACAAAGAAGTCTGGTGCCGAATCGTGTCTCAATTCTCTGCAGACTCTCTACAGGGAACGGCTGGTTAACTGGGAGATCCCTTAGTCTTCTTGTTTCCAACCCAGCCTGGGCCCCTATTTTGTTTAACTGTTGGAGAGCATCCATGTTAACTATAAAAAAGATAGCCCCCATATAGTCTATAATCATCTACTAACTGTTGAATAATGATAAGAAAACACAAAACGTTAACTCACCTTGTACAGAGCAGAACGATGTTCACGTCAAAAGAGACTTGATGCAAGTGAGATTGGGTGCGACCCTTACACCTGTATATATAACAGATTCGTGGGTGTGCTCACCAGTGTGGAAGGGGGTATAATTATAACAAAGTTATTTACTGCAACCCGACCGCTACTATGTATGGGCACCGTGCTCTACAGTGTGGAAGGGGGATATCATTTTAACAAAGTTATTTACTGCAACCCGAACGCTACTATGTATGGGCACCGTGCTCTACAGTGCAGAAGGGGATATAATTATAACAAAGTTATTTACTACAACCCGACCGCTACTATGTATGGGGCACCGTGCTCTACGTGCAACATGGCGACCGAAGGTTACATTACCGTCTTTGGTGACTATGAGATATTGATAGCGCGGAAGTAATTCATCATCTTCACTTAGTAACTGGAGATGTAAGCGTCCGAAGGACCGCTACTATGTATGGACACCGTGCTCTACGCGCAAGTCCCTATATAAATGGAGTGAAGCCGGTTTGAGCTGATTATTCGCTAGTGTGGTGTGCTAGGAAACAACCAAGAAAGATTTTGCTGCTAAATATATATATTTCTTGTGTGAGTGTTGTGGAATAACTAATTCGTTTTTATCTTTTACTGGTACGCATTCAAGCAACAACGTTTGGTGAGTACTATGGCTAACCAATCTGAAACTTTTAGACAACACTTTTCTGACCCAAGTCACTGGATATATGCAACAAAACATGGTCATCGCAGTCAAATATATAACAAAACATATAATGAATTTCGTACTACATCTACATACACTAACTACTTGAACAGTACCTTCAAAGAATGGCCATTAAACTATATTTTATCACATCACACAACTCGATTTGACTACCAACTTCATTATTCTATGGGGCAAGACACCATCATTTTTCCACGACAATTCAATGAGTTACAGTGTGTGACGTACATTAACGACTACCACATTCCTGACACAAATGACACGTACGAAAATAGTGACGGTGAAATTGACTACATTAATTGTCACAAGTTGTGTTTAAAATGTTTTGTTTTATGCTATGGATTAGACCTTGCTATGGAAGATGATGAAGATCCAGATAGTAACAACACTGACGACACGCTTCCCCTCCCTAATAATATTCACAGTCAAAGTTATTTTGTAAAACATAAAAATTGGAAGTATCTCTTAGATGACTTGAATGAGGAGGACATATATTGGTGCCATAAATGTACAAAACCAAAATTTGTTACAAGATGTGTATTCCCAGATGGAAGTAAAACGGATATAATATATCCAAACACCAATGATTACTTATATTCTTCATACATTTACTCAGTTGGTCAAGTTACTTTACATCCTACAAACCAACTAACATCTCTCAGAAGTAGATATCATCCCTACTAAAAGGTAAGTTATATTTATTGTATGCCAGATTTACCACAAACCTTCCAAACTCAAATTGCAATAGCTTTTTCTCTAGAATGGAATTTCGTTCCAGTGTAAACAACAACCTCGCGGGAGATGATATAGAAGAAGAGGCAGTAACAACGCCTACGCTTGCCACTAGTTTTACTTCAGTGAGGAGTCCAGCTCATCAAGATACCATCCCCATCGCAACACCATACACATCACAACACCATTCACATCGCAACAACGTAAAATCTTATATATAGCTTTTTGATTACTGTGAGTTTTTTAATAAACAAAAAAAGTTTGACTTTTGAGTTTTTGATTTAACTATTGGTTACATGCATGCTACCCCAAGTATGAGTTAGAAAAAACAAACATATATTTTAGTTCATTTCTTTATTGGCATCGTTTGCACATCAACATGTTACCACTTGTTTAACATAAGGTAAGAATAGTGTAGAGTTTATTTTTGCTTTGTTCTTGGTCCTTTCATATGTTTTGTTTGTAAACGTCCACCACTCAACACGAGCTTCCCCTTCATAGCACCTGCTACCACAAGGGCCGCCATTTTTTCTGCAACAGATGCAGAAGGTGACGTCACACGTTCCATAGCCTTTCTCAAAAGTATCTGGTCGGCGACACGTCTTAGTTCAGAGATGTTGTTCTCACGCTTTGATGTTCTGTACGCTAGATCATGCTGCTTGCAAGCTGCGTCTAAAGCATTAATTCCAGGATCACCACGTGCCAGTCGAACGTCTAACTTTGTACCAGGGCCACAGTATTGATAACCAGGTAAGTGCAGCTCAAAGGGTAAAAGATCTATGACTTTGTCAATGAGACCATGACCAGTAGAGATCCGGCATATTTTTTTCAGTCGGTGACGCACATGTTGATTCTTTTTCCGCTGCTGCGGAGGTTGCTTCTTTCTTACCATCACATCCGTGGAATGAAGACGCATAGTCGTTGCATGAGGTTTTATGTCCATGATACAGTTTAATTAACTGACACGTTCTACAATTTTGAACTGATGGCATTTTGGAAATGTACACTTGTTGATGATGTTCATAATCAGTGCACGGTTGAAGTTCACACAACACAGGATCCCGTGTCCAATCACTCGGCACACTATCCCAAATCTCCTTTACAGCATTTGACGCAACATAAAACAAAAACGCTTTAGGTAAAGCATTTAGTTCTTCTAGGGTAAAATTGTTCAGTTTTTTCTTACAAGCGAAATACTTAACAATAGCCCGTTCAATGGGGTTAGATTTTAAGCCTTCAATGGTAGCCATTATACACACAGACACGTCTGTATTAGACATACGTCTCTGTCTCACTGTTCTGGTCTGCATTCATGCACAAGGTTTTACACTCATTTTCCAGGTACCGACATGCATTGCGACTTAGCCAATCAAAGAGTTTCGATACGTGTAGGAGTGTCTTTTTTTGTACACGTTCACCAGGCTCATATAAGGTGTGTAGGGCAGGACATCCCATTTCGTGTAGATCGATGAGTTTACAAGTTGGAGAAACATACTGACGTAACCATTCCTTTTTTTCACCTTCTTTTACAAAAATAGTGTTGGCACCGAACAAATAGGCTTTTAATACAAACAGTAGATAGTTATAAGGAATGTTTCCTTGATTCCAGTTCAATCCTAAATGACGTTGCAGCCACTCGGTTTGTCTTCTATCCTCGTCCGACTGCATGTATAAGGGAAACGGTGGTTCAAAAGTGAAAGCACTTACTGTGGGCGTCCACATGGTTGTGCAATCTATAATTGCAACGTCCTTGAAAACAAACTTATTTTCATTGACTTTGAAGCCTTGCATATCGACAATCAATGTTCTAGACATGGTTACTGGTCGCGGATACACACTCCTTTCTTCACCAGTGCTTTCTGCCAACTAATCCATCTCTACCTATAGTCCTACTAGTTAAGAGGTTGGAAAAGGAACTGGGTTTGCTAAAGGGATAAAAACAACATAAAATGGCTTATACTACTTTATTTGCAAAAAGATCAGAACATTGTTTTTCAATCTTTTATCATAGGATTTAGTCCAGGGCTCTGCAGCCAAACTTCTATTTATACTCTGGTCACCATATTGGACAGCGGCTGATAATACACTTGCGTCTCGTGAACAATCAGGCAATAGGCTGTTGTTTTTTCTGGAATAACTACAGACGTTTCAAATTCTAACCGGATATCGATAGTTGTTTCCTTCATCGACTCCTCCAAATACGAACAGTCCATCACCACCAGAGGTGCTTTGGTTTTAAAGTCTTGCGGGGATAATAGCGGACATGCTTCTTTCTGATAATAGGAAGACTGAAAGTTTGTAAACATGTCGTAGAGCTTACCATATTTGTTCTTGGTAAAGTTTAAATCCATTCCTTCATAGGGGAAGGTAACTCCGTTCAGGAAGAGTCGTATATTTCGCAATTGGATGTGATCAAATTGTGATGCATCTTTATTCTGTTGATATTTGCGATCTGTTTGAAATCCAACCATGACGTAGAGAGGTCGCTCTGTGTACCGTGAGGTTTTTATAGACCAAGTATGTGTATCAGTGAGTGGTAATACCGGGTACTCATGCAGCTCCCAGCTTCTAAATTGTATGGGTAAAGCTGTATCCTTCTCCACAATCTTGAGCAGACTCAATTTTTTCTGGTCAGAGAGAGTCACGTGCGGTACTTTCGATAGAATTCGTTGCAATAAAATTTTTGAATCTATTGCAGCTCCATCAGCACCCTTCAGCGCATTATAATCGCTCCTATCTCGAACAAGAATCAGATCCTGTCTTGCGTTCACAACGACGCGCTTATGGTCCTCTGCAAAGCCTAATATTAATTTTAGGGGTAAATGACCGGTAAATGTACCATCATCATTAACCATCCAGTCGTTTGTCGAGTCAGGACACCAACCGGCCATACGAAACGCTTTACTCTCCTCACTTCCGTACGAGGGATAAAGTTTCATAGCGCTTGTTATACCAACATTTCGAGTCGTATCCACTTCGATTCCGTTGATGATGTAGCGAACCTCGGAAAACAAAAAGGCCAGCGCATGGTTAGCCAACTTTGACGTTGTCGGAATGGTACCATCTGATTTGGTGAGTTGACCTTCAATCTGGATGTAACTTTCATGGGGTAGGGTGTAGATATCTTGTTGATTAATGGTAATACGAATTTCGTCATTGTTATTTAAACCCTGAGTGTACGGTTGATAGGAATGGTGTTCAATTCTTACAATACCCTCCTGTACTTCGACCGGATTGATCACGTCGAGGATCGAATTCATGACGTACGGTGTAACCCAGTTGTTGTAAGATCTGCTTGTTGACACGTGTTAACCTGTACACGCGTTGAGAACAACTAACACCCACCCTCAATGGTGTTGTTGCTTTATACACTTGTTTCATGCTGGCTTCAGATACAATTTGTAGGTCACAGGTGTATGAGGGTCTAATTCGATGAGACGTTGGTTTCTATTCACTAGTCTCAAGGTAATATTCCTGATGTGGGTCACACTCACAGGGTGATAGAGCACCACCGATGGGTTTTCGCGGATGATATAACCACCAGGTGAAGTAACAATAAAATCATAAAGCGAATGCGAGGGATCTTGATTGGTGTAGACGTCTGTAATAATATTACACGTGACAGATATATGATGATCTTCAATTATTTTCACCGGTTGATCAGACTTGTGTATCACGTTTGGTACTAACACTTGTGGTGAATAGCCTAGCAATGGACCAATTGAGTCTGGTTGTGCTTTAAAATCAATCCTAAAGGAAGAAAGAATACTGCAGCGATGTGTCACGTTGTTGGCTATGAGTTCAAACTTGCGTGTCCCGTCCAGAAATGCTTTTAGACTAAATTCCTTGGGGAGAGTTGTGTAGATGTGATCGTGAATATCATCTACGGTGTAGCTGCCAGACGGTAGAGTTAACACATAGTCATCGTAGTAAAACTTATCGTTGACGTCTTCAATTATGTTGCAGATTCTATTATAGCCTTCAAAAGAAACAAGTCCCAGCACGTAGGGTCGTTGTCCCAATTCAATTGGAGGATAAAAGTCAACAGTTACTTCGGCTCCTTGTCCGTGCACTGTAAACGCTCTACTTTCTGCCATTATACTGCTCACGTTACCACCTGCGCTGAGTCTTATATAGAAAGGTCAGACATAGGCGACCACAGTGTTGAGTGTTAAAAGTTTGTACTCGTTTCACATTATAGTTTATTGTTGCACTGCTTCCGAAATAGCGAACAAGCTCTGTCGGCGGAGGAAGGTTTCCAAAACTGTCAAAGTACCACACGGTACAACCATGCTTGACGTAGGCCACGTAATGTGTTCCCGGTCCATGACTGTCATCCAAATTAATAACTGCACTCTCACGCTTCCAAGGTTGAGGAGGTAATTGGTTGCGCATAAATACACCTCTAAAGTGTGCAATTTTCAACTGTTTTGCATATTTTATGACTTCTCCGTGTGTCATGGCTCGCCGGGGCAGTGCATCGATTAAGCGTTTTTTGGCGACATGTAAATGCCAAGTCCTTTTTTATAGGGTGCTAGCTTCATGTTCACACCCTTGCCACGTAGTGCTATAGCTTCCATCGTTTTATTGTGCCTCTCACTTTCCTTCAACTGTTGCTTCGCTTCCTCGACAGCTTTCACCGTTCGCGCTACCGCACTTGCTCCACCAAGAAGTGAACCCAGGGCTGCCAGTCCAGCGAATAGTGCGGGTAAAAATCCGCCACGTTTTGGTACAGGAATAACTCGAGCACGTTTTTTAAAACTTAGTTTACTTTTGGAATTCGCATACAATCGTGCTGCTCGGAGAGCTTTTTTAATGGCCAACTCGCTATTGGTTTCTCCACGCGAAGCCTGACGTGCCGCATGGAGAATAGCTTTAAAGCCTCCCTTTCTTGACAACGTCTTCCTCTTCTTCATCACATATCTCTGTTTCACCATCGCGACCAAGGAAGAAGACAACCTCACAGTATAAAGGATAGACAACAACTAACGCTCCTCAGGAAGAGAGCCTACAATTATGTAATCGATGGTGGCGGTATATTCGAGTTCTATATACAGCGGAAAATCATTCATTGATTTTCCCGCCTCTTTTTCTTCAGACGACAGTTTCAGTTGAAAGGATAATTTGTCCTCGGCTTTCACCGCAAGTTCGATGAGTGATGATATAACACTACCGTTTAATAGTAGCTCTAAATGTTTGAAATCCGGTGTATACTCGATAACACGAATGGCACCATCATACGGTAAACGGTAATTGCTATGCCCCGAACGTAGTATATAGGTGAGGTTACTGGGATCTTCAACCGGTTGTCGGTTTACAATGTGAACCAAAAATAAGTTTGGCATTGTTTTAATGAAAAGCGATAATCGTTGTTCCAAAAATCGTTTAGTCGTCACGTCATGAGGATGTACAGGATCGGCAACATCGGCTATTCGTTTTCGCTTCATCTGTAGAGCGTTCTCTCTGATTTCCCACACCTTCTCTATTTCAGAGAACAAATACCGTTTTGTACAAGCATCTTGATCATCCTCCGGATCGGCCACGTGTACAAGGCGTGTATTATTCGCTGTATAACCATTTACTGTTAGGAATGGTACAAAACGGCGTAATTCTTTCACCTTGTTATCTACATAGTCCTTTCTAGCAGCGTCCGTGTCGTTGGTTGGAAGAGCTAGCTGAGTGATTCGACGTTGGTGTACATCATAGTCTTTCTCTTTTGTTAACACCACAGCATTGGTTAACATATAGGCTTTGGTGCACACATCTTGATTGTTTACGGGGTCTGCAACGCCCATGATACGTTTATTCTGTGCTTCATAGTCTCCCTTGATACGCCGCAAGCGATAATAATCTACATACTTTTTTGAACATGCGTCCGAAGCTAATTGTGGTTCTGTTATATTGGTTAATCGCTTTCCATTAAAGTCGTAATGACCATCCGTTGTGCGTGGCAGTGCATTGGCATCGACATATCGTTTATTAGCCGGATCTGTATCATGTTTTGGATCGTTTATCGAAGCAGATGGCTCATTTCCTTTCTTTGTTTTATGTGTTCTCCCAAAGGCATCCATGGTTACACTAGATCTGAAACAACCACATGCTTCATGTATATAGAGACCACCTCTTCCCGTTTCACGTTCAGTCGATATGCAGATTATTAAGCAACAACATTCACTTCCGGTGGGGGATTTGGTTTCTCGCCTCTTCTCGACAACGTCCGAACGCCGCCACGGTTCACTCTTCCCGTCTTCCATTCGCTGTCTCATCGCCGGACCATCGGGATGTGGAAAAACCAATCTTCTGCTTACCTTAATCACCTCCTTAAACGGAGTACGATTTCAAAATATCTACATTTTTGCCAAGTCGCTCTATCAGCCTCTTTATGTGTTCTTGCAACAAGTCATGTCGGGTCTTCGCAATAACATGGGTTACTTCACATTCCCCGCGCACGAAGATGTCGTCTCACCGGATCATGTTCGCCAGAATTCGCTCATGATTTTTGATGATGTGTCCACAGAACGACAGGCTATCATTCAAACCTATTTTACCATGGGACGTCATAAATATATTGATTGTTTTTATCTCGCTCAAACCTATTCCCGAATACCCAAACAGCTCATTCGCGACAATGCCAACATGATTGTTCTCTTCCGGCAGGATGAACGCAACATGCGTCACGTCTACGATGATCACGTGAACCCAGACATGACCTTCCTAGCCTTTACACAGTTGTGTGCCACATGTTGGAATGCTCATCACCACGGTTGCCTCGTTATCGATAAGCAGAGTGATATCAACAACGGACGCTACCGCATGGGGTTTGATCATTTTATACGTATTTAAGGCACTGCATGACTTTTTCAAACGTCATTTATTCAGCTAGCATGGCAACAGCAGGAAGTCAATTAAAGAAACACATTATCCGTGCGCAAAATAATATTCGACGCAAGTTCCGTGAACTGAAACGCACGCATGCTGATAGTGAGCTGTTGATCGCGAAACATTTGAAATCACCTCTGGAAGCCGTGTTAAAGGGAACATCACAGACCAATAAGCCAAATACAGTATCAAAAGGAACACAAACAATCGAGGAGGAAGAACAAGAAGAAGGTGATGAAGAAGCTGAGGATGTTTTTACTTCTGGAACAGAATCACCGCTTCCAGAGTTTCTAAAAACAACAGTCATTGCTCAAACGCCCTCTAGCTCTAGAGAAAAAAAACCTACCCTGTCAGAAATCTTGGCTACACCTGAAAAGTATATGCAGCTGAAAGGTATTCTGGTAGAACATTTTGGACCGTTGGTAACGCCCTACCTTGAAGACCTTTTTACTAGAAAAACTGATACGACCTACGGTGTTCGCTATGAAAATAAACGTTTTCGAATTGGTGACTCAGAGATCAAAATAAAAGATAATGTCATGATTGTTAAAACAGTTCGATATCAATTGACGCCAGGTCTTTTAGAACTTTTATTTGCACGTGTACCTTCCAAGGATGGCTATGACGAAGACGATCTTCAAAAGTATAAGGACATCTTGATGGCTACAAATGGTTTTAGACGTAATTATAAACGTTCTGAATCAATAAATGCAAATAAGGGTTTCAAATATAAGGCCATTATATCCAAATTGTTTCCCACCTATGCAAGTGTCCGCCATGAAAGCTCAGCGTCCGGCGTCCCGTTTAAAACGTTAAAACCTTTCGTTGATTTCGCCTATTGGAACGATCCTAATAAGTTGGTTAAACGTCTACAGCTCCTGCACGCTTCCCAACAGGCTGGCCATACAGGTCATGAAGGTGAAATTGTAGAAATAGAAGAGGAGCTTCGTCATGCTGGCATTATTGTATGATGGGTCCACGTGACAATACCCCTTCGCCTATTAAAACAGTGATTGCTCACGAGTTGCATAAACCAGCTCGCCGTATCTATCCACGTCGTCATGTTGTCTCGCGAGGAATTGATGAACTTTGGCAAGCTGATCTCGTGGAAATGATTCCCTATGCTACTAAAAAACAATGGCATCAAGTATTTGCTGACTGTCATCGACGTCTATTCCAAAATGGCATTTGTAGAGCCTGTGCGAAATAAAACAGGTACTCTAGTTACTGCAGCCTTTAAACGGATTATTAAAAAAGCTAAACGGCAACCTCGCCTCCTCCAGACAGATCAAGGTAAGGAGTTTTTCAACAAGGAGTTTTCCACCTATCTGCAAAAACTCGGTGTTCATCACTATACCACTTACAGCAATTTGAAAGCGAGTGTGGTAGAACGTTTCAACCGAACGTTAAAAACACATATGTGGCGAGAATTTACAGCCAGAGGGTCCTATCGCTGGCTTCATCTACTGCAGACTCTAGTGTCACGTTACAACGATACCAAACATAGAACTATTGGGTTAAAACCACGTTTGGTCATAAAAAACAGTCCACGGTTGAATCGCCTTCATCATGGCATCAAAACAGCTGACCCACAACGCCATCGTTTTCAGGTGGGTGATTATGTACGCATCAGTAAACATAAATCCCTCTTCTCAAAAGGATACACGCCCAACTGGAGCACAGAAATATTCAGCATTCGCCAAGTAAAACGTACCCACCCCGTCACTTATCTACTCCAGGACCATAACCACCAGCCCATCGAAGGAGGATTCTACATCGAAGAACTTCAAAAATCGCAGTATCCCAAGCATTATCTTGTTGAAAAAGTGATTAAAAGACAGGGTAATAAACTCTATGTCAAATGGTTAGGTTTCAATTCCTCTTTTAATTCTTGGATTAATAAATCTGATCTTGTATAATGAGCCTTGTTTTATTTCATCCTCTTAACCTTTCCTTGTCGGGTTGGCCGAGCGGTCTAAGGCGTTCGACTTAAGTTCGAATTTCCTCAACAGAAAGCGAGGGTTCGAATCCCTCACACGACAGCTCGTCATGGGTTAACAACAGTCCATATACCTCTACATTTTTACCATACATAGATCTCTAGGGGACATTTAGTATTTCGTATTATTCATATTCGTAACCATGCTTAATGGAATATTTATTATTATTAGGTCTTTATTGATTGATACCTACAGCCCCGGCCATCGCATTGTTCTACTACTCTAAGTTACACTCGGTCACATTCGGCTACCTTCGACAGTCGCCCGAACCAGTCCCCTCCCCCACTTCCATCCACAAGCTATATAGGCAATGCACACCAGCCAGCTCAGTCAGTTGGCTGGCCAACACAGGTCGGCTAACAACTGGGTCTGCTTCCAAGCCAGACCTTCCACCCTTTCCCCTCCCCTCCCCCCCCCCCTCCCCTCCCCCCCAAGCCCCCCAGGGAACGCCTGGGGGGGCACGTGACCACGAGAAACCATGGATGACCTTGAAATCTGTCCAGGACCGGCTTAGCCCTACTACTGTTCCGTGTACCAAAAATACCATTGGATAGTTAGTTTTTGGTACGAGTGTGGTGTGTGGTCATGGGTTCGAATCCGGTTGTCTGTAAAGACTGGGTGTGATCATTTCCGTGCCGCATATATTATGGCACGTTCCCGTGGATGTGCAATGCGCAAATGAAAGCATGCATACCTGTGTAGAGTTTGTATGTTTTTGATTTCCCCTTGTAGTGTAATTTTGGAAGATATAGGGTCTCTAAATCGGGCGTGAATGATGCCGTGCGCTCTGCTCCGAGAGCTGTTGTCTGTAAGCTTGCAGGTTATCACTGAGGCCTGCGTTGTTGCTGAGTATGGTGGTATCGGCTTACAATGTCTTGCGCGCTCGCTTGTTACTTGTCCTGATAACGCCGTGTGTCCGGCACATGTGTTTTTAATCGCTTACTCTCTGTGACTGTGATTAGTGCTTTTCGCATTGTGAAAGAAAAGAGGGGAATTTGTGGTTTAACGTGACCGTATCTGGAGATCATGAGCCACGGGATTTCCGTTTTACTTGGAATCCAAACCACGGGCCATGGCACTTCACTTCGGAAATCTCATATGCGTTGGCCGTACTATAGAAGAACCTTCCATTGACTACATTTGTGTCCCCAGATTTTGTGTTACTGTGCCGTGGTTCGATTATGTCCCTACAATGGTACGAAATGTCATTATGCCCGCGTGTCTCCGGGACAGTTCCGTGGGGTGTTAGGATCGTATCCCGGTGCGGTCAGTGGGCTATTTCTTGGCCCTCTTTTCACGCCTGCCGGCGGGACCGTTTCCTTTTCTCTTAGTAGTGTGCCTTCCTGTACGTGTAGGTGTGTGAGCTTCACGTGTATGATATGCCTTTACGTGTACCTATGTATTAGATATATATATATATGTTTAACTTGTCCACCTTTCTTTCATCGGGCCTAATGCCTGCGTCATAGAAAAAAAAATGAGCTATGCCCCGCTCTGGATTAAGAGAGCACTTTGAAAGAAAATAATAGCAGGTGGCGATAGTCTCTAAAATTATGTCGTGAACACTATAAAAAATGTTTAAAAAAAATGTGCTTGGGACCTGAGTGTAGTATTTACAATTTTGGTAACGTGAGTACTACCGTAATCTGGTTACGTCTCAGGGGAATCTACCGACACTGTCTAGTACACATTGGGAAGGCCATTGCAAGACGTAATTGATACACTTGTATCCACGTCACGAGCAAAGCCAGTGCACTGTGGGAGTCAAACCTGCCCTTCAAAGTAATTGTAACTCAACAAAATGACAGTGTCTCGTCCCGGTGTGCAATTGGGCTTTTCAGTTGGTTAAAGCACACCTCACCAAATTTTTGAAATTAGTTTGAGATTCTTAATTCCTGCCACACTTACGGCTTTCGCCCGCAACAGGAGAATCTATCAAACTGTGGAACCCTAACATAGAACGTTTAGTCATTTCTACTTAGAAAGACTCACTTAAGCTTTATGCTGTGATTTTATGCTTAAGTTGTGTTCAAAATATCTCTTTTTCGGCCTGAAGCCTGCTTGGCTTCCACTTGGCTTAGCATATTAGAGACTTTACGTTATGGCGTTAACCACTTCGCCCAATAACCATTGATGGCCTGAGAGAAAAATGCCATGGTTCCGAAAAAAAAACAAGAAGGATTTAGAATTGTTCCTTCTAATTTGGCTATATTGCACTGTATATACATAAAATAAGAAAGAAAAATATGCGATTTTATGTTTATTATGTACTTGTTGGACCATTTTCTTATCGCCCCCGTGTGAAAGAACTTATGTGGCCTATAATGTTGGTGTTAGCGATGTTAGTTTATTTCTGTGGCCCTGGTGGAAGTCGTTATCCTCTTTCGAGCTTCAGTGCTCAGAAAGGTGAAGGGTTTTGCCCTGTTATTAGATTATAGGCCTCTGAAATCCGCTGGGGTATTCCTTTGCTACTTTCCGGCGGCATTTCTAGCAAAGTAAGCTTTGGCCTACTTCCACCGTAGCGCGTGTCTATAGGTTTGAGTGTACCTGTATTCGAGGGCCTAATTGTGCTTGACGCTGCCCTAGTAGGTTTTACGGGAGTGTGTGTATCGTGCATCCTGAGGAATTAATGCCGGTGTTCGCCTTCGTTCTGGCAAATTTGCCCTTTGAACTGGCGGTAAAGGTCGCTTAACTGCCTGTTTATGCCCTGGCAATGTGGTGGCCTGTAGCCTGACCGCTTTTCGGCCTGTGGCCACGGCAGACTCCTGCCATTGCGCTAGCCTATCTGCGTGGGTGTATGTAGGCTTTATGTGTAGTGGGACGGGTTCTATGTCGTCAGCCCATGACGTGGTTATGTCCCTTTGTTTCCTTGTCATATCGTGTGTGTTTAATGGCCCTGGCTTCAACTCCCTCTCGTCCCTTTGTTCCGAGGGGATTGTTCTAGGCTCTGCCCCTCGGTTTGGCAAAATTGCCTTCCGATCCGGAGCTGAAGGACGTGTGTTTGTGTTAGGTTTATTTTGTAGTAAGTTGGAGCCTAACCTGGCCGTCTTCTTGACTGTGGCCACGGCGAACTCCTTCCATTGTGTTAGTACGTGGCGAGAGGGACATCCTCGCAAATTGTCGAGCTAGCGTATCTACGCTTATGTCCTCTCTCGGCTGGGCTGGTGGCCCTACCATGAACTCAAAAATGGCCTTATTGGCTTGGAGCTCACGGTATTTGTCCCAAATTTGGGTGTACTGCCTATTGAAGCTCATGGCCTGCTTGCAAATTACTGTATTAATGTATTAATGTTTCTGTGCTCTGTATAGTTTTGTTGCCGCTAGTTGGAGAAGCGTTTGGACGCGAATTAGCTCCCTGTATTGGGCGTGTAAACCTGTGTAGTGCACCCTCATTCTCTCGAGGGTTGCATTATCTATTACGGGACCATGTGTGGTGATTAATTGTTGGTATATTCTGTTTCTTTGTATATGGAACCTATTGAGGTGTTCATGTGTGTGATTCAAGTGTGTATGTGCGCATCTTAATCGCGCTGTCCTACCCTCTGACGGGGTGTATGGCTGTTTGCCCTGTATTGCCCCGATTTTTGTTTGGAGTGCCCGTATTTGTGTTTGCCGGCTTTGTATGTGCCTCTGGCATCTGAACAATAATGTTAATAATATTGGCGTACCCCTATTGCCTCTATGGCTTGCAATCTCTGCATGAGGTGCCATTCTGACTGTAGTGTATGGGCCTACAATAAGAATAATAATAAAAAAAAATCTGTGCGTGTTTGACAGTGTATTCTTATATTTCTCTGATTCTGTATGGGGCTAGGGGGTTGGTTTATTAAGAATTTCCCCTGTGTAGCTAGTTTGGAGCACACAAAAAAAATGGTGCTTTTTGTCTGGGGGAAAAATTTTCTCACTATTTGCTTGGCTTTTTGCGGTACGGAAGGGGTCGTTTTACCTACGAGGGCTCGTTGGTTGAGTCCTGTTCTCTATGCGTAGTACCCCGCCTCCACCAGTGTTTTAGATCCCTTATTTGGGGGTGGATCTAAAAGGGAGAGTTATTGTACTAATTTATGAGGTTGTGCCTAAAGAAGGGTAGCCTCCCTTGGCAGGGTAAGCTGACCAGTGTAGAGTGTTGTGGTGTGCTAGGAACTAGGGGGCGTTCCTATAAATAATGTAGTAGTGTTTGAAGGGATGGGATCCAATACAAGGGTCACCGTGCTAGTCGCTCAGCTGACTGCTTATTATGTAATTGAATCTGCTTGTATCAGCCGAGTGGCACGTGCTGCTTGCTTGCAGCCGGGCTGGCTCGGGAAACACAAAAGTACTCAAGTTAGCGCTATTAGACTACCGTCTGTCACGTCTTACCGTGACGGGAGTAAGGAAGGGCGTTGGGATGTAAAAAGGCGTATAAACAGTAAAGCGTGTGTAGAGTGTGGACCAAGTGTTTATTGGCCTGTTATTCTGAGTATGAGTCCCTTGTAGGGAATGAAATTATGTTCACAATGTAGTACAAGTTGTGGGTCACAGGTTACATAAGTAGGAACTCTGAACACGATTGACTGACTCACCTCGGTTGACACCAGCGTAGCCTCGGGCCGTCTCGATGAAGCACTGACAATGAAGAGATCCTTTGACCTCATTAGGATGCCTTCTTATACCCTCTGGCGTTATGTTGTCAGCATGTGTTGGCATTGCTGGCCCAGTTAATATTATGTCGGTATGTGTAACTATTGTGCAAGGACTGGGCTGCTTTTTAGAGTGGCAAGCTGTCCCTGCTAAGTTTTATGGATGTTGGGCCGGCTTTCCAAGGGTTGCCATTTAGGGGATTTAGCCAGATGCCGGGGGGATGGACTCCAAGGGGTGCATACCCCTGGGAGGCTGTACAATACATTAAGTTTTGTAATTGAGGGATATGTCGCCTCCGTAGCGTAGTGGTCAGCATGGTTAGCTGTGGCCCCGGAGGTCCTGGGCTCGATTCCTGGCTCTGCCACGAAATTTGAAAAGTGGTATGATAAATGGAATGGGGTCTACTCAGCCTCGGGTGGCCCAAATGAGTAGAGTGGGTTCGATTTTCACCTCAGCCATCCTCGAAGTGGTTTTCCGTGGTTTCCCACTTCGTCTTCGGGCAAATGCCGGGATGGTTCCTACTGTAAGGCCACGGCCGTCTCATTCCCTCTTCCTAGCCTATCCATCCCAATCTTCCCTTCCCATTCCTCATAAGGCCCCTGTTCGCTTTGCAGGTGAGGCCGCCTGGGCGAAGTGCTGTTCACACCTCCCCAGTTGTATCCACCCCGAGCTCCAGGACACTGCCCGTAGAGGCGGTAGTGGTGAGTTCCCTCGCTGAGTCCGTGGAAACCACCAACCTAGAGCGTAAATCGACTAAATAAAATTAAAAAAATAATTGAGGCATGATAGGTATGAAAATAAGTGTTACAAATGCTGCTGTATCGGCTATGGTAAGAAAACAAGAAAGATACAGTATGAAAGGAGCGCCAACTTGAAGAAAGTGGAACGAGCAGAATTAAGTCACTGTATAAAGAAGCAAACCGCCTGTTAACACGATTGTACTGGGCAATATGGATATGTATATTATACTGTGTCGCCTCCGTAGCGTAGTGGTCAGCATGGTTAGCTGCCGCCCCGGAGGTCCTGGGTTCGATTCCCGACTCTGCTACAAAATTTGAAAAGTGGTATGAGGACTCGAACGGGGTCTACTCAGCCTCGGGTGGCCCAAATGAGTAGAGGGGGTTCGATTCCCACCTCAGCCATCCGCGAAGTGGTTTTTCGTGGTTTCCCACTTCGTCTTCGGGCTAATGAAGAAAGTGAAACGAGCAGAATTAAGTCACTTTATAAATGAGCAAACCACCTGTTAACACGATTGTACTGGGCAATATGGATGTGTATATTATACTATGTCGCCTCCGTAGCGTAGCGGTCAGCGTAGCGGTCGGGCTAATGCCGGGATGGTACCTACTGTAAGGCCACGGCCGCCTCCTCCCCGCTTCCTTGCCTATCCATCCCAATCTTCCCATCCCTCATAAAGCCCCTGTTCGCTTTGCAGGTGAGGCCGCTTGGGCGTGCTGATCACACCTCCTCAGCTGTATCCAATCCGACCAAATGTTCCCAGCTCTAGGACACTGCCCGTAGAGGCGGTAGTGGTGAGTTCCCTCGCTGAGTCCGTGGGTTCCACCAACCTGGAGGGTAAACTCAATTTTTTTTTAAATATACTGTATAAAAAAACTTTTAAAATATAGCTTAACACCTGTCAGTACAAAATGTTGTATTGATAAGCGTTAAGTTATCTATTATTAATGAATACGACAAATATCAAACATTTCCTAACATGGTAAATTGTATATTAAGGCTTTCACGGCCCGGATTATTATATAAACAATTCATGCTTATTTCCATTGAAAAAGGAGGCAAGGTTTCTCCGAAACGTATGGTTTAAATTAAAAATACACACGGCATTAGCCCAAAAGCATGAATTGTTTATATAATGGTAAATTGTATTGCTTCTTAAGTATATTATTTAAAGGGAACTTCAGGAAAATTTTGAGTTCAAAAAAGAAGTTTCAACATTGCGAAAACTACTAAAATCCTGCAAACAAGAAATTCATTAAATATTTACAGGACTTGTATAATGTAAAGTGCAGTATGTTACGATGATCCGCAATGCTCGTGGACTCGCGTACAAGATTTTAAGAGGGGAACATACATAATGATGATGATAATTGTTGTTTTAAGGGACCTAACATCTAGGTTATCGGCCCCTAATGGTTTGGGTGATAGTGAAAGTGGAGATGAGAATGAAAACTATAACTAATACTGACTACAGACTTATATACTAGAAGAAGAAATGGTAAACAAATAAAGGATAAGGCAAATAAAGGACAGGAAAAAAGAAATGCCCTCAACCCTCGAAGAATGAAGATTGAGGGACTTGGAAGGAAGGAGAGCCATGAAAGGCAGGTAGGAAAGAGTGAAAGAGGAGAAAGCCCGCCCCAAGGTCAGAGGAAAAAGGGGAACAAAACGGACCTAGCTCAGAAATCCCTCGGGGTCGCCAACTCCCAAACTCACCAGCCGTGAGCCCTTGAGGGTGTAGCACTATCCAGGGTGCACCAGAAGTAGTGGGGCTACATACACCCTGCCTCCTTAAGGGCCTTGTGCAGAAGGCAGGATATAACATGAAAAGAAAAAGAAGGCTGACACCTCGAAGAATGAGGGTATCAGGAAAGATGAGACAAGGGCCAATTAAGGCGGGAAAGTGAAAGATTCCCTAGGCCTCGGATACCCTATTACCGTCGGGGTCGGAAGAGAACAAGAGTTGAACAAGAGAGGTCAACAGGAAAGATGACGGAGAGGAGCCCGGCACAAGTAAGTGGAAGCAATGCCGGACTCAGCTGGGGTCCAGTGGTCGCCAACCCACGTCCCACTAGATGTGAACCCCTGGGGAGGGGGTAGACATACAACTTAAGGGGCCAAAACAAGACCGATTTTAATATTGCAAGTGTGCCTGTCATAAATCCTGTACAACAATTATATGCATTCGCAAGGAAACACACACATCTTGCTATTAGAAGCAAAGTGCAACATTTTCAAAATTCAAGTCGGAACTATTTATATCCATTTTTCAAAATGTGGTTCTTGCTTTGTGCTGATCTTCACCGTCCCCCTCATATCTCCCATGTTTATGGGGATGTTTAGGAGTTTTCTTTCTTCCAAGTGAGAGCTAAACCTTCAGCTACAATATGAAACTCACTCAAACCTTTGTGGCTTTAATTATTCCTTTTGTGAAACGTTTATAATATTTTTGAGTTTACTCAGAACAAAAATGAAATAGGCTAATAGCGCTTAATTAATGAATAATGTGGAACTGTGTGAGATTCATTTTTTAGCTGAAGGTTTGATTAGAAAATGAAAAGTCCAAATCTTCCTACAAACAAGGGAGATATGAGGGAAACGGTGAATATCAAAACAAGGCAAAAATCAAATTCTGAAAGAATAGATAAATATAGTTTTTATCGATTTTATCCTCCAGTTTGGTGATTCCCACTGACTCAGCGAGGGAACTCATCGCTACCGCCTCTATGGACAGTGTCCTAGAGCTGGGAACATCTGGTTGGAGTGGATACAACTGGAAGGTGTGATCAGCACCTCGCCCAGGCGGCCTCACCTGCAAAGCGAACAGGGGCTCATGAGGGATGGGAAGGGAGGGGAAGATTGGGATGGATAGGCAAGGAGGCGGGAAGGAGGCGGGAAGGAGGCGGCCGTGGCCTTACAGTAGATACCATCCCAGCATTTGCCCGAAGACGACGTGGGAAACCACGGAAAACCACTTCGAGGATGTCTGAGGTGGGAATTGAATCCCCTCTACTCATTTGGACCACCCGAGGCTGAGTAGACCCCGTTCCAGTCCTCATACCACTTTTCAAATTTCGTGGTGTAATGGTTAGCTTGCTTAGCTGGCACCCCGGAGGCGATATAAAGATAGGCCTAGTTATGATTTGAATTTTGAACATTCAGAACTTTGCTTCTAATAACAAGATATGTGTGTTTCCTAGGAAAGGTATAGAATTGTTGAACAGGATTTATGACAGGCACACTTATAATATTAAAATCGGTATTGTTGTGGCCCCTTAAGCTGTAAGTCCCCCTGTTAACCCTTGAGAACTGGCGTGAACAAATACCTAACACGAGGACTGGCGCCAGAGTGTGTCACTCCCTTTTTGTCGTAGTCATACGCATTTTAATTAAGTAATTTTACACCTGGTGTCTTCCGATGAACTATTCCCAATATAAAGTGAGGTTTATACAATATATATATTTCAAACTAGCAGAAGTACCCATTCTTCGAACGGTCTTCGGTATTAATAACCAGATGTTATCAATTGAGCTACTGTTGCAATGTTTAGGGGCTTGGAACCTGTTTGTTGGCAAAGAAAAATTATTAGTTAAAATGTGCTCTCAAACTAAATTTACCTAACGTGTTCTTCCTGGCGTGAAAATAAAATTGAAAACTTCGTAGAAGAATCGCAATACACGTCACATACGGACTGACCCTAACCGTTGTGTCAAGTGCCCAAATACAGGAAGACCCCTTTTATAAATTATAAAGGCTTGTGGTGCATGGAAATTCAGTGTTTTTAGCCTCCAATGGCCCAAATTCCTAAAATCAGCAAAAACAGTCTACTATTTCTAGTCAGGAATTTTTGAAAATAATGTTGATGTTTGGAGATATAATAGACCTTCTGTACGACATATCGCACGTGTAAGTCGTGTGAAAAAAATCTAGGGTACTCCATTTGCAACCTTTCACAGAAATGTAATAAATGGAGTGGCATTACTTATTCCAAAAATAGATGGAAAGTTGGATGCCACCTCTTGAGATACTGTTGTCATGGTTAGTGGCTTGCATTCCTTCTTTAGTTTATTAAATGAAATTAGTTTTCTGGGAATATCTAAGAAACTGTTGGGTATAGAGCCTTAAAATATAGTTTTCGGGGACCCTTTACGGCTCTTGAGGGGCCCCGAGTTTTGTTTCTGACCCCAAGGGTTTGAAAATGAGCTTTGTCTCTTCGTTGTACGCCATAATAATGATAATAATTAAAAGAATAATACTAATAAAAATAATAATAATAATATAACAAAATAGGGATAGGGATATAATAGACCTTCCGGACCATACCCGCACGTGTAAATCGCGTTAAAAAATTCTAGATTACCCCTTGACCCCTTAAGCGCATTATATGTATTGATGAATATTTCAGCTTAATTTGGAAGCGTTATAACCTTATTGCCGTTTGCAAACCTTCACAGTAATGTAATAAATGGAATTGTATTGCGTCTTACAGAAATAGATGGACCTCTGAGATTCTGTTGCCATTGTTACCGGCATGTATTCCATCATTAATTTATTTAGTGAAATTAGTTTTTTGGGAATATCTCAAAAACTGTTGGTTTTAGGGCCTTAAAATGTGGTTTTCGGGGTCCTTTTAGGGCCCCCGAGTTTCGTTTCTCACATTGAGGGGCTGAAAATGAGCTTTGTCTCACGCTTATTTCAGCATGTATTTTAAGGGGGTAGAACCCCTGTTATGAGAGGTACGGAGAAGAGTTACATCAATGATTAGTGTCGTGCCTCTGATGGATATCTGTATCAAATTTTACGTTAATCCACCCAGCCGTTCTCGAGTTATAAGGACACAAAAAATTGTCCACAGACAGACAGACAAAAATATATTTTTGCGTGCATCCGTCACAAAACCGTCTGAAACGGGCAAATATGTCAAATTTTCGTAGAAATGCCGAAAATTCAGACAAACATATAATAGAGAAGGGATATAATAGACCTTCCGTACCACACCCGCACGTGTAAATCGCGTGAAAAAATTCTAGAGTACCCCTTGACCCCTTAAGCGCATTGTATGTATTAATGAATATTTCAGCTTAATTTGGATCCATTATAACCTTATAGCCGTTTGCAAACCTTCACAGCAATGTAATAAATGGAATTGCATTGCGTCTTACAGAAATAGATGGACCTCTGAGATTCAGTTGCCATGGTTACCGCCATGCATTCTTTCATTAATTTATTAAGTGAAATTATTTTTCTGGGAATATCTCAAAAACTGTTGGTTTTAGGGCCTTAAAATGTGAGTTTCGTTTCTCACATTGAGGGGCTGAAAATGAGCTTTGTTTCAGCCTTCTACGCCTATTTCAGCATGTATTTTAAGGGGGTAGGGCCCCTTATATGAGAGGTACGGAGAAGAGTTACATCAATGATTGGTGTCGTGCCTCTGAAGGATATCTGTATCAAATTTTACGTTGATCCACCCAGCCGTTCTCAAGTTATAAGGACTCGTAGAAGTTGTCCACAGACACACAGACAGACAGATAGACAAAAAAATTATTTTTGCGCGCATCCGTCATAAAACAGCCTAAAATGCGCAAATATCGCAAATTTCCGTGGAAATTCAGAAAAAACAGACTAACTTTCATTTATATATATATAGAGATAGAGATGAATGAATGATCCTGTTGCAGGTCTTTCTAGTTGACGCCCGTGAGCGACCTGCGCGTCGTAATGAGGAAGAAGTGATGTTGAAGACGGCACACACACCCAGTCCCCGAGCCACGGGAATTAACTCCAGGAGATTAAAATCCCTAATGACTCAGCCGGGAATTGAACCCGGGACACGTCGGGCCAAAGCCTAGCATGCTAACCATTTGGCCACGGAGATTTGACATGCAGAAAAATGACAATTATTTTTCGTAACAGTATAAATGGCCTTGATAGTGGCGTAAAAGCAGTCATCACAATTTTTTTTGAACCAAGGAGCTGATGACCAAGGTGTGCCTAATTCCTAAACATGGATGAACAAGAACGTGAACTGTGTGATTGTTCTGCGCCAAATACAGTAAGATGGATTTTTCCCCCATATTTTTTACAGATTGTCCCGATTAATGTATGTCAAAAATTGTTACGCGAGGACTGGCGCCATGGGTAAATCTGACCCGACGGTAATAGAAATAACTTGAGTGTTCAAAAAGCTATGGACATGTTTCTTTTGCAGGGTGAAGTTCAAGGCTAGGTAGGAAGGTACAGTAAGCGACAGGAAATGATGGCTGACCAAAACGAGAATATAGAGCATTCTTTAACCCTCGGGTCGTAAATACTCATGTGACGTAGTTCAGTTGTTCACCTAAGCTGACTGTAGGCTACTTCGATGACGTCATGTTCGGTACTGGTGGCACTATCTGGTGCAGGACTTCACTCGCCTCGATTGGGTGTTGAATCTCACTGTTCCGAATTGCCTGAATGCGTGTTTCACTCCAATGTGAAGTGATATTTGCTAAGATTTAAACACTTTGAAGGCCACGATGTACGAATATAAGCAGGTGAGAAAGCAAAGCAGAGTGGAAACGTGACCTCCACTTGACCGGCACTTGGTCTCAATACCAGAAGTACTAACTGTAGTTTTTGCTCTTGTTATCGTGAGGATGTTGAAGTGAGAATCCATTGGTAAATACTCGCGCTGTGGGTGGGTCAGGCTGCGGGTAGCTAATGAGGTAACGGATCGTCCCGCGGGGTCACCGCTCTTCTCCACACGGAAGTAGCAATTAGCATTTACGTTGCTTTTTGTCCCCATTGTCATTGAGCTTAGCACACAAACAGCTGGCTTAAGTGCGTGCGTCACATTCCTCATTACTCCCGTTTCAACAGGGCCGGTATAATCAAATGTGATGAAGTTCTGATTTTTTATGGCCGGACGCCCTTCTTGATGCTAATCTCATTAGAGGAACAAATGAGAAATGAAATGAAACTGGGCTGTGGCCAATAAGTTGAGCCCTGCGTGGATAAACAAAACGTTATCCGCATCCGCACGCTTGTTATCCGCATCCGCCCCGCATCCACCCCACATTCGCCGCGCATCCACCCCACATCCGCACGCTTGTTATCCGCATCCGCCCCACATCCGCACGCTTGTTAACCGCATCCGCCCCGCATCCACCCCACATTCGCCCCGCATCCACCCCACATCCGCACGCTTGTTATCCGCATCCGCCCCACATCCGCCCCGCATCCACCCCACATTCGCCCCGCATCCACCCCACATCCGCACGCTTGTTATCCGCATCCGCCCCACATCCGCACGCTTGTTATCCGCATCCGCCCCACATCCGCACGCTTGTTATCCGCATCCACCCCACATCCGCACGTTTGTTATCCGCATCCGCCCCACATTCGCACGCTTGGTATCCAAATCTACTGACATAAAAAAAGAATTATTAGATAGAGCATTAAGTATTAAAGCAACACATTTAGACATTTGAGGAGAAAGTCGCTCCCCTAGGCTGTGTATGTCAGGGGCGTAGGCCTATATAAGGCGTTAGCTCTGGGGGATTCAGCACCCCCCGAAAAAAAGCCAATGAAAATTAATAACATGTTGCTTTGGTGAAAGCATAAAATAATTGTAAATTTGGTTATACCCTAATCTTAACGTATTGGCTAAGTTATACACAATATACGATTGAAATTAGACTACCTCGTGGTGTAGTGGCTAGCATTCTTGGCTGCCGCCCCGGAGTTCCGAATTCGATTCATGGCTCTGCCAAGAAATGTCAATTCTGGTCTGAGGGTTGGAACGGGGTACACTCGGCCTTGTGAGGCAAAACTGAAGATTCCACAGTACAGTACTTTTGAGAAATAAATTATCAATTTGTAAAAAAAATAGCTGTTTACCTTTCTGCTTAATAAATTGAAAAACTATTTAGATATTTGCCATTCATACTCCATAGACCATAATAGAAAACATTTTATTTTTGTGTTGTGTTGTATTTTACAACTTCTTTTTATATTGCCACTAATTGTAGGCTATATGAACTTATAATTTTACAATTAACTCTTATATAAAATAATTACACAAAGTTATATTCTAGCGGCATATGACCTCGTAGTTCCGCCCCTTAAAACAACAATTACTAACTATCTAACTAACTAAAGTTATATGCTCTAAGATATTGGTTGATATTTCTGGAAATTTTGCGGTGACAATCCCCTGAGAATACTCACAATTTTCCAGAATAGTCAGCCCCCCCCACGAAAAACTTGTATATACGCCCCTGATGTATGTCATGTGTTATGTTTAAAATGAATATTTCATAACCCTTTTCAGTTCAGAGTGTTAATGACATAATTTGAATGAGATTAGCTTAAATCATCATTTTACATTTGTCATGGAAAAAATTCCGGGTGAGTTAGCCGTGGTCGTTACGGCGTGGCTATAGGCAGCCGCTCACATCCGGTAGGCGAGAAGGTTCGAATCCCCCCGTCGGCAACCTTGAAGATGGTTTTCTGTGGTTTCCCATTTTCCTTCCAGGCAAATGCCGGGATTGGTCCCTAACTATAGGCCACAGCCGCTACCTTCCAATTCCTCGTCCTTACATTAACACTTTCCTCTCCAGACAACACTCAACGTGCGACGGTATTTGTAGCTCACCCAATGGGTGTCCGTATAGAAGCAGCTACAAAGCTCTGGCGAGCCGAAAAAATATAACGGAAAAAATATGGTATGTCATAAACATCCGAGTCCTAGTAATGATATTCAGCAACTTCGGATTGCATTCTAAAAACTATCCGCAAATTTACTCCAAACATTATCCGCAGCTTATCCGCTATCCGCACAGCCATGCAAACTATATCTGCATGGCGAAAAATTTTGCGGATATCCAGGCGTTTATCCGCATCCGCGCAGGGCTTTACCTATAAGAAGGTACTGTCCCCGCGTTTGCCTGGTGTTGAAAATGGGAAACCATGGAAAACCATTTCAAGGATGGCCGACGGTGGGGTTCAAACTCACTCGTCTACTGAGTCCCATGATCTTGCACTGCGCATTAGACTCTATAATCCAAAAGAAAAGGTTTTAATAAAATGAAATGGCAACATGGGACATTTATATTTATGATAGCGTACACCCCTAAATTTGCTGATGAAGACGGCACTAAATAAAATGGTCTATCAGAACTAAACAGAATACAGTACTGAACTAAACCAACCGCCTCGTTGCGTAGTAACTAGCATTCTTGGCTGTCACCGTGGAGGCCCGGATTCAATTCCCGGCTTTGCCAAGAAATTTAATTCTAGTCTGAGAGCTGGAACGGGCTCGTGAGGCAAGACTGAAAAGAGGAGGGGTCGATTCCTACCTCAGCCATCCTGGAAGTAATTTTTTGTGGTTTCCCACTTCTACTCCAGGCACAAGCCGGGATGGTATCTAACGTAAGGCCGCGGCCGCTTCCTATCCAAATCCTACCTCGATTACACATACACACACAATACAGTGACACAGGTTATCAGGCAACTTCTACACACACTGAAGTGCACGGGGCTACATGACCACGATGTCGCAAAGCCTCTAAAGATTCAACAATAACAACCACTCAACTAAACCCATGCTTCTACTTACTGACAATACAGAAATGTTTGCGAAATTAGCAAACCAGTTTTTCACCTCCCATTAATTGTACTGATGAGGTTGGTGTCAGGAAGGACTTTTGGCCGTAAAACGATCCATCACATGTAAATTCGCCGCGTTTCATCCTCGATCTCGTATAAATGGAAATAATAAGGGACCGGACCCCAAATACATCTGAACTTCTCTCTGCTGCTCTTAATCCTTCGTGGAGGGATGAAAATCGTCTCAAGTCTTATTTATGAGTGAGCCTGTCCTGAAAAACGTATGCTGTTTACAACGAGCAACCCCACTCCAGGACTAGTGTCCTCAACTGAATATCACAATGTAGTAGCTTGAGCCATTATATCGGTTGGTCAAAGAGAATGTTGCTTTAAAATATTTTGTTTGCATTGACAAAAGGAATTAGACAACTCTCCATTCAACTCGAGGATTAGGAAGAGAGTATTGTTTATTGCACCATAACTTGATACATGTGATTGCTATTTAATTATGTAATCGAATAGCACTATTACAGAGCACGTAAAATCAATACTTCAAACCTTGCCACATGTCTTTTTTCTCTCTACCCACATTCGCTTCATCCTCTCTGATCTCTGCTTTCGGAGCTGTTCAATGTTACGCGGCTTCTTTCGTTGTCTTTCTTGTTCCTCCCTGAAGATTACTTTTTGAATTTTGTCCCGAAATAAATTCTTATTATATGTATCTGTATTGCCGAAATCGGCTTCCTTAAGATCATTTAATGTCTGTGTAAACCACGCTGGTTGAACTTTAAGTTTAAATATTTTATTAAAGATTTGTTTTGTTAGCCTGTCATTATTCATTGTATTTACATGCCCAAAAAATTACATTCGTCGTTTGCGCACGGTGTGAATTATGTTCTCCACATGGGTGTATATTTCCTTGTTAGGTCGTGGTCTGTTAGAGTCTGTTTCTGTTTTCCTTGGGCCAAGGATGCATCGAACCAATGAGCATGATTTTGTTTATGTGACCTTTCCACATTAACTTAAATGTTTCAGCTCCAAAGAGTGCTTCAGGCTCACCACAGTATTGTAATGTTTAATTTTAGTGTCCCACCATAATGCCTTCTTCTTGTATACATTTCTGGTGATCTGAAATGCAACGTTCATTATTATTATTATTTACAGTACAGTATTTCCTTAATAGCCTAGCACAAACACCATGCTGAAAAAAAGGAAGATTGTAGTTTAATGTGGCCATGAATCTTGTGTTTATGAGCCACGAAACATTTTTACTTGGAATCCGAACCACAGGACATTGCCATTTCACTTCGAAAATCTCATTTGCATTGACCAGGAATCGAACGTAGTCCACCTTGGTGAGATGCCAACAGCTTGACCGCTGCATCATCACGCCCCAGGTACTGAAAAAATTACAAAGCATAAATCCAACATACTTTTTTAAAATGAAGTTAAAGAAACCTTCAAGTACATTAACTGTTATTATAATCTCATAAACAATAGAAACTAAGTAAAACTTGTTTGTATAGTAATATTGAGCACTTGTTACAGTGAGGAGGACTGGCTGCGTGGCGCAGCAGTAACGGTCTCGCCGCTGTCTCGAAGTTTGCAGGATCGACTCCTGGTGCAGTCAGCTGGCATTTGGGGGTGCGCAAATTCGAGGGAGCCCTGCCAGTAGATTTACTAGCACGTTTAAGATCCAATTCGGAGCAAAATTCCGGCACCCCAGCGTCTCTAAAAGCCGCAGTAGTTAAAAGGGTCGTAAAAGCAATAATATTATTGATGTGTAACATCTTTCCACTCGGTTGCTGGATAGTTTTGTGGGTATGATTTTGAAAAATGGGGCGGAAGTGGATCGGAACGATCGAGGTGGCACCAGCTGGCACGGAAGTGTGCCCGAACGGAAGTGTGCTAGCTGGCAGTGGTGTAAGACGCACTGCCAACTCGATCGGTCGATCCAGCTGGCAGTGGTAAGAGAAACAATGAGCGCACGGTGTCGGAAATTGATACCCTGACGTACTCTCGGTCATGTGGAATGTATATGACATAATGAACGGTAAACGCTCATGCGAACTCTGGTGTCAAATGATTGAAACAAAGCACATGGTACATGTTCGAAGTCTTCGTATCAGTATTTAAATGGCAAAATGCCTTAATATCAAATATTGTAAGTAGTCGGCATTGCCGGTATTATGTTTCTGCACAATGGCTATTCAAATATTAACCCACATATCGGTAATGCAGTCATCAATATAATATAATCGTTGTGGTTATACGAGAATTGAGCAAGCCTTCATGAACTATTGCTGAATACATTCTCTTTACTCACAAGAGGGCCTATTCATAAGGCATTTTAAACTCAATTTCACGCTGGAACATTATCGAAACAAACAAAATATAAATGAAACTTAATTCCGTAATGCAGTATTATTGGAACGTGGAAATAAGTCACCATCTTGTGCTCTACATTTGCGTGGTCAAAATAGCCGTGGGGTTAGCGCGTATGACTGTGAATGTAGTGATCTTGGGTTCGAATCCCGGACGGGGTAGATATTTTTGCTACCAGATTATCATTTTAAACGATATTTATCATATCAATATGACTCATTTTAACAGAATCCATATGAAATTACGTGTTGGTGTGTGAATCAAGAGGACATGTTTATAAGGAATTTAAGGTTATGAGCGGTGTCGCGTCTATTAATCTAGTTGATCCATATCGTATTCTTTATTTAGGCTAGTGCTGTTGGAAGCTACAAATCATCTAATAAAATGAGTTCCGAATTAAAATCTACAATATCTGTAAAACACTCCCTTTTACAATAGATTTGTGCCAATAATAGTATACAATACCGGTGTATCAACAATTTCACGTGAGGTTTCATCTATGTCAGATGTTGCACATCATATGCGACTACTGTAAGGCTCGTAATTTTTATATTATTATTATTATTATTATTATTATGTTATAGAGAGGCTGTTATTTGTGTGTTCAATCTAGTTGAAGTTTGAACAGAGAGGCTATCCTAGACTTTAACTAAAGTTTTATTGTTTATGATACCATCTATTTACTTTGCATGACGTCGTTGTGTTTCTCATCAGTCGTTTTCTTATCCCATGTTCTCCTTATAATGTTGAATAGTTTCGCTAATTTACCAGGCTTCCTCCATTCCCTCTTTCGTAATTTGATTGAAGTGTGATATTCATTTTCACCTTCTAATCTGTTTATATATTTCCCATCTACAAACGATGCTCTTATTGCCTTGATTTCATTGCATTCTCTGAGAAGATGCTGCACCCATAAGAGGCAATGGTCCTCTTTACCTACTTCTCTCAGCGCTTTGTCCTTATACACCACCATTAATCACCAAATTATCGCTCTCATTGATCTTTCTCTTTCTTTCTTTCTTCGTTAAACCTACAGGATTCATTCTCGTTTATTGCCATATTTCACAATACTCTGGCAAGGTTCAAAGAGAATGATGCTTTAAAAATATTTTGTTTTTCATTGACAAAAAGGAATTAAAATACTCTTCGTTCAATTCCAGCCTTTAGACCAGAAATATATATCTTGGCAGAGACGGGAATCGAACCAGGCTCTCAGCCAAGAAGACTATTTTATCAACCTAGTATCTCAAGGAAATGTTACATAATTTATTAGCCTACTTTTCACATTTTGCAAAAATGAGGAAAAAGTAGACTTATGAGATCGATCCGGGAAAATGTCTGTCTGTCTGTCTGTCTGTCTGTCTGTCTGGCTGTGTGTGTGTCCCCCCTATCAACTCCTAAACGGCTGCAGCAATCAAAACCAAATTTAGTATGAGTAAAGATGTGCACCGGAATATCTCACGTCCTTATTTGAAAATGATGTCAGTGCTACCAACTGCTGATTAAACACACTAGAAATTTGAGCTCAATGTTGGATATCTTGCAAGGTATGCATGGGAGCTATTCCAAAATTGGCACACATGTAGATAATATTATTTCAGTTTAATTTCCAGGAGGCCAACCATGACAGGGTTGCCAAAATAATTTTAAGCCTTCTGATAGGTCCAATGTTTAAATGCATATAACTTCTACACTAACAATTGGATTTCAACCAAATTTTGTATGTAATATCTGTACATAAACAGATATGACTGAGCGTATTATTAAGAGCCAACAAGGCTGCCAACTGTTAATAATTGCTCTCTATATTTGTTTTATCCAAATACCAATATATCAGAAAGTATGCAAGCCAACAGCTTTAAACTATGCACACGTATATTCTGACATTTTAGATTAATTTGGAGTAACTTATATACGTCAGTTCTACCAACATGATTATAAGCCTGCTGATAATACCAATTTTTAAATACATCTAACTTCTATACTATCAGTTGGATTTCAACCAAATTTCGTATGTGCTATGTGTACCATAACAGATATGACTATAAGTATTGTTAAGAGCAATCAGGGCTGCCAACTGTTAATAAATGCTGTCTATATGTTTTTACCCTAATATCAATATATCAGAAAGTATGCAAGCCAACAGCTCTATACTTTGCACACGTATAGAACCTGACATTCTAGATTAGTTTGGAGTAATTAATACAAGGCAGTGCTGCCAACATGATTCTATGCCTGCTGATATGTCCAATTTTAAAATTCATGTAACTTCTATACTAACAAATGGATTTCATCCAAAATTGGCACAACAAGATATCATAATATTTCAGATTATTTCTGACCAGCACACGCATGGTATTGTTGGCAACATGCTTTTAAGCGTGCTGATAGATCCAGTGTCTAACTGCATGTAACGTCCATTGGACTTCAACCAAATTGTGTATTCTGTACCTTAAGAGATGGAACTAAGAATATATTCAGTCACCAGGGCTGCCAACTGTAGTGCTCTATGAGGCTTCATTATACCAGGTATATTTTGAACTAATTAGATATTTCGATGTTACCAACTTAATTTCGTCATTATTCTAGATAGGTTCTTATACTGTAGAATAATCATTGGCATGAAAAGTAGGCTGTATAGATCTTCACGGAACTTCTTGTTTTTTTCTGTTTTTGTTTCATTTAAGGGGCTTAGATATCGTCTTCATTTAGCCCCGTGTAGTTGGTGTGTATATATGTAGAATTTGGCTGATAGCCTGTGTTATTGAAGTATCTGATGTAGTGTATGTATTTGTAATTCAGCTAGAAACCCATCCCGACATTTACCTAGAGTAGAAGTGGGAAACCACGGAAAACCACCTCCAAGTGGCTGAGGTAGGAATCGAACTTGGCCCTTCACAGGTTTTGCCTCACGAGGCTGAGTGCACTCCGTTCCAGCCCTCAAACCAGAATTAATTTTCTTGAAACAGACGGGAATCGAACACGGGCCTCCACGTTAACAGTTCGTAGATGTAACCTAATGCACGGAACAAAACTTACTTTCATTGATTGCCCTAAAAATGACTGACCCATGACTTTCTTGTATAATACTGATTCAACGCCCTCCCTTCATCAGAGGAATCTTCTTCCCGTTGACTGTATAATGATCATAATTCTTGTTCTAAGGAGCTTGACATCGAGCTTTGGGTGATCATGAAAAATGGTAAAATGAATACCTACAAATAAAATTGGCTACAGTCTAACTACGAACTTACAACTAACTTACGTACTACAACAAGAAAGAGGAAGGGGAATGGAAGTAAAAGAAGTAAACGATACGGATGGGAAGTGCCCTCAACCCTCGAAGAGTGAGGACGGAGGGACTTGGAATTAAGGAGAGCCATGAAAGGCAAATAGGAAAGGGAAAGAGGAGAGGGTCCACCCCAAAGGGAAAAAACCAACCCAGCTCAGGATTCCCTTGGGGTGGACAACTCCCGAACTCACCCGCCGTGAGCCCTTAAGGGTGTAGCGCTATCCAGGGTGCACCATACTTGCTGGAGCTACACACACCCTGTCTCCTGCAGGGGTCTTCAGCAGAAGACAGGAGATACCATGAAATAACAAGTAGTTCCATGAAGAACTGAATAGCCTATTTTCATATAACCCACTTTAGGCTATGTTAATTGCCTCTATCAACATACAAAAAATCAGCTTGATTGCTGTAATAGATTCGTAGATATTGAGAATCATTTAATATTTTGGATGGTCGCCATGTTGGATTTCTATATACAGTATGTAGGCCATAGAGTTATGTATTAGTCTATTACATGAAGATTATTGCGTGGGTGTGTTATTCAAACTTCAATCGCATGGCTAGGACGCAAGAAATAAGAACGAAATTGGAATATTTCGCACAGTCGCCATCTTGTGCATATGAAAACAATCGAAATAAATTAAAAGTCAGTGGATTAAAATTTGTATAAGCATTTACCGTACTAGTTTCACTGCACTCAGATGGTTAAATTGCGAGAAACCTCCATTCTAATATTTAAACTTCACGTGGCCGCCATGTTGGATTTGTGCTCACCAGGTTGTTGAAGTCCCATAGGTGAACTTAAGTTCATAGGCTTTATCAGCATACAGAATTTCAGTTTGATTGCTGTCATAGATAAGTAGATATTGAGAACCGTCAAAATACTTCGGATGGTCGCCATGTTGGGTTTTTATATATGTAGGCTATAGAGTTATGTACTATTGGATGACGATTATTGCGTAGGTTCATTATTCAAACGTTAACTTCGATCGCATGACTATGACACAAGAAATAAAAACTTAAATTTAAAATTTCGCACAGCCGCCATCTTCAGGTTATGAAAAAAATGAAATAAAGTAGATGCCTGTAAATTAATATTTGTATAAACATATATCGTACAAGGTTTCACTGCGTTGGGATGGTTTCATCGCGAGAAGAGTCCAATTAAATGTTTCAAATTCGCTTGGCTGCCATGCTCGTTTTGTACTTAACAGCTTTTTGAAATGTACATGCATGAACTTCTACTAGTGCCCTTTATCACCATATAGAATGTCAGGGCGATATCAGTAATAGTTTCGGAGATATGGAATGCCGGTAAAATATTTCACACAGCCGCCATGTTGGATTGGTGAGACGTAATAAAATTTGACGGGCCCGGTCGGGGTCGGACAAAACAGTACTATGACCTTACCGAGTTTCATTGAAGTTGCGCCAGCTGGTTTTATCTTCTTAGTGGGACACACACACACACGGACAAAAGGTGATCTGATAAGCCTATTTATTTCATAAATGAAAATAGGCTACAAAAGGAAGAAGTCTGACCCCTCGAAGTATGAGGGTATCAGAAAAGATACAATAAGGGCCAATTAAGACGGGAAAATGAAAGATTCCCGAGGCCTCGGATACTCCAATACCATCGGGAGCGGAAGAAAATAAGAGTTGACCAAGGGACGTCGATATGAAAGATAACAGAGAGGAGCCCGGCACAAGTAAGCGAAAGCAATGCCGGACTCAGCTGGGGTCCCATGGTCACCAACTTACCACCCACTAGTTGTGAGTCCCTGGGGGATGAACTGAATGACGCAGGATCCTAAGTTATTTCATTAGCTCTTAACCTAATAATATATAATAGGCTTAAGGACGGAATTGAAGGAAGACATCTTTAGCCTATTTTCATCATGTGAAATATAGGCTTCACTTATGAGATCTAGTTTAGACCGTGCCCGTATGTGTGTATGTGTGTGTGCACGTTGCCCAAAACCTTTTCACCGACTAGATCAATGTTAATGAAATTGTTATTACCGTACATTAATTCCATCTAAGGACCCCTCGAACATGCCTTTAAATTACACAAAATCATAAGCCATTCCACATGGTGCGTGAAGTATTTGAACGGTATTTAATATCTCAGAGCTAGGCCTAATTCAAGTTCTTAGCTTGAAATCATGTAACATATTAGAGGACTATCAAATATGATCACACATATGATTTTCAAAACCTTGTTATGAAAGAAACCAACATAAGAGCCGTACGAATATTCGGTATTTAATTGCCTTCTCTGGTGACTGAAATCTGAAATCTAGTACCTTTATAGAAGATGCAAAGATGAATTCAGATATATGATTTTCCTGCTATTAGATTGCTTGATTCGAGACGCAGGTTTCACGACCTGTAATCATTACAGGGCTACAACATTATCTCCTCCATCCCTCACTGCATATTGTCACACATCTAGGGGGCAGGAATCGCCTGCTTGGCCAGGAGAATAAATTAGTCCCGTTCGCGTCGAGAAAAAGGTAAGCCTGGTCGGGCGTGACTTTTAGCTGCTTTTGATGTTGTCCAGTGAGTGTGTGTACGCAGAGCCGCCGAGAGGATTTAAGGGCTCCTATGCAATGTTTTGCTCGCCCCCCCCCCCCCTTCAAATACGTTTAATTATTCGTATCCACTACTAGCTATTCTGGAAAAACAATGCCATTCTAAGAAAAGCATCTGATGCTCAGTCATAATTTTAAAAACAGGTTAACGCATCACACAAAATTCCACACATACCCAAGTATACGGGGCTGAATGACCACGATATCCAAGTCTCTAAAATGAAACAAAATGAAGATAGCATAATTTGTGACTGGCACTCATTTCAAGAACTGACAGCTTAGCCTATTATACAGCTTACGCCAAGAACGATCTTTTTGCCAGCCTTCGTCAGTAACTAAAACAGACTTATGGAACTCAGGGTTGTGACAAGTAATCTGCAAGGAAAAGAATATATTGATTGATTTGTATCACTACACACTAACCAATCTCTACGAACACATTCTCCATTCTGTAGTTTTGAAAGTCAAACTGTTCTCAGGAAGGCTCTTGTTCCGTCAGTTGGAAGGTTATTATGCATTGCAGTGGGACCTCTTCGAACGGTATCTTCAATAACACTTACACTTGTCCTACCAGGTTTTAAATAATAATAAATTAAACATAAATAAAACTATATTTGCAAGAAAATGTAAAGAATTACTATCGGGCCATCTTGCTTACTGGCCCCCCCTATGCATATGAACCCCCTTACCCCCCCCCCCTCCTCCTTCTCGGCGGTCCTGGTGTACGTGTGTATTTGAATATAGACCTCCTGGAACTGTACCATTTGAGTGTTCATAGTATCTAATTCCAGCTGCTGAGAGTTCACTGACAATAAATAAAAGATAACATAAGAATACGTATCGTCCAGTAAATTATTCCATTCCAAAGTATTGTCGCGAGAAAATCAAGACAAAGCAGACAAATGACAGACTTTTGATGTGAGGCACACTGGGCAGCATCAGTTCTCCTTCATTCAATATCACCTCGAGGTGTAGCACCGGAGTTTCCGGGTTCAATTACCGGTTCTGCAAGGAAACTTAAATCTGTTCTGCGGGATGGAACGGGGTATACTCAGCCTCGTGAGGCAAAACTGAGAAGAGATAATTTCGATTCCTACTTCAGTCATGCTGGAAGTGATTTTCCGTGGTTTTGCCTACTTCTACTCCAAGAAAATGATGGGATGGTACCTAACGTAAGGCCACGGTCGCTTCCTACTCAAATCCTACCTCAATTACAAATACACACTAATAAAGACATCACAGTGATACAGATTATCACACAAATTCTACACACACCCAAGTGCACAGGGCTACATCACTATGCTGTAGCAAAACCCCTAAAATACAAACAGAAAGAATAATAATAGAAAAAAGAATCAACAACTACATTTTTTTAAGTCGACGTTTTGAACTGAAGCCAAGATGGAATTGGAAAAAAAAATCCCTCTCCTCTATGCCCCACACCAACACTTTGACAGCCTGGTCATTCGTAGTCACTAACACTTGTTCTTCGAAACTATAGCTCTATGCCAACAAATTAACTGTAGCGATCCCCAAACACAAGGAAGGAGGTGTCAAGAGTCTGTACTACTTGTGCAAAGACGTGACCCATTATGAATGGTAGACATGTCAGTGTCCCACATTTGAAGCCGTTACTTCAGTTTGCCTACAGCACTTAGACCGTGGCCAATATGCAGATCATGGTCGTGATTGATTGCAACATTTTGACGTACTTTGAAAGAGTCATATTTTTGCTTATGTTGGATTTCACGATCCTTGTCAGTGTGTCTGAATACAGTAGCGTATGTCTTCATGACAGATCACTGTATGTTGGAGTGGCAGACGGGCGCAGTACACAAGCTATTCATCCTGTTTTCATGCTAATCCTGCCTTTGTGAAGTCATGTTAATTGACTGTTGGTAGTCAGCAGCAGCTTGTGTACTGTGTGCTTCACTGTTGGGGGTCTCAAGCCAGGGTGCACGTTTTCCATTCAAATACGTCACAAATAGGCTACAGTATTTAAGCAATGAACTTGTTGGAGAAGAATGTTTCATACTGAGCTTCGTTCAGGTAGTCACTTAGGTTTAGGCCAAGTAGGACTTGACCTACGGACATCAATTACTTTTATTCCAACATATACATTAAGTCGAGTGCTATTATTATTATTATTATTATTATTATTATTATTATTTCTAATATTATTATTAATATTATTATTATTATTATTATTATTGGAGATTACCACGCCTGCCCTTTTACCTAGCAGTCCCCAGTCTTAGCACACGATTGAGTTCAAAAGCCATCGTCAACTGTTGTTGATGTGGATTTCCGTGATTTCGCATTTTCAACTCCAAGAAAATATCAGTATATTACCTTCATGTAGGCCAAAGCCATTTCTTTCTAACTCCTTGTTAGGCTTCATTCATACCCCATCAACTCCTCTAATAGCTTGCCACGATGGGTGAGTGGTCAACGTGTCGGACTACCAACCCCAAGCTTGCAGGTTTGCTCCTGGCCGTGGTAAGTGATTTTTGAAAGGCGGCAAAAATACCACACGCATGTCATACGATGTTGGCATGTCAAAGAACCCATTTGAATTCAGTGGGCCGTGTTCATAATGGCAAAATTAATCTCGGGAGTTTCCGCCAACACGAAGTTCCTCATTTCTCTACTAGAAAGCGCTATAGTGTTCAAGGAGCTTAGATATCTAACCTCCTTGACTTTCATAGTGCTTCAAGGAACAACGAAATTCGACAAGCAAGCTACCCTCTGGGTGTCAAATAACAAAGCTTGCACCAGTCACCATTGGCCATGCGATATTATTATTATTATTATTATTATTATTAACTCCTCTAATGAGGAGGGGCATACGGCCACAAAACTACCTCATAGAAAATCATCTCACCACATCACCGAAATTGTAGAAACGAGAGTAAGAAGGGAAGATACTAATAATAATGCATTTCATTCATTTCCATTTGAGACTGTTTTGTATTTCAGCGTCCAGTCTGATATGAAAGCCTCTGTGTGCAAAGGAGTCACTTCCATAATCCCCCATTAGCAGTTAGCACTGTAGCCACTTATGCCTCTCACCTTGAAATCGTTAAACACTAAATCTAACCTACGCCTACTGGATCTACCTCTGCTTCTTTTACCCTCCACAGTCAAAGTCATTCACCTCTTAGGTAATCACTCCTCCACCATTCTCATCACATGACCCCACCATCTGAGCCTGTCATACGAACCGTCTCATCTAAAGTGTTAATTTCTAATTTAGCCTCTATCTCTTCATAACGAGCACCCTCTTTCCCATCCATTTGTCCCAGCAATTATTCGGGCACCCTCCTATCAGTTAACTCCAGCTATCTTGAATCAACCCAGCTCTTATTCCCACACAACAACGTCGCGTTGGTCTAAATACTGAGTTATGAAGAGTGAGTTTCATCGCCACACTAACTTTGCAGAATACTATAGATCGCGACTGAGAACTCACTGGTTCGCCATTTCTACACTTTAACTGGATCTCTTTCACTATGCTACCATCCTGAGAGCAAAAACAGCCTAAGAACTTAAAATGGTCCCCCTGCTCCAACATCGTCCCTCCTACCTGACATCCTATTTTCTTGCAGTTCATCCCTACCGACATCATTAAGATACCAAATTTCCCACTTTGTAGTTCAATTTTTAACAAGTTATCTTGTATGTTCTATCATTACAACCAGGTCAACAGCATAAGCCAGACTACTCACCGAACTGAATCCCACCCAGCCAATTAATGCCCTTCAGTGAATGGCCCATATATAAAACAAAAGTTAACGGTGAATGATCAGCCTTGTCTCACTACTGTAACAACTTAAAAACAAGAACTCATTCTGCCATCAACTCTCACTGTAGGTCTGTAGCCTGATGTTAACATAATAATAATAATAATAATAATAATAATAATAATAATAATAATAATAATAATAATAATAATAATAATAATAATAATAATAATAATAATGTATGTATACCCCTTGTTATTCCCGTTTTCAACGAGGTCAGGGATGAGATGCGATGAAAGTCTATGTGTCGGATGTTTTACAACCGGATGCCCTTCCTGACGCAAACCTAATGAGAGAAGTTAATGAGAGATGAAATAAATGAAGGTTAATAAAATTGGGCAAGGATGTGAAAGGAAGCAGCCGTGGCCAGTCAGAAGGTACCATCGCATTTGCCTGGATTTAAAAATGGGGAAACCACGAAAATCTATTTCAAGGATGGTGGGGCTCGAACCCACGACTACCGAGTACGAAGAGAGCTTGACCCCATTGCCTAGCGCTGCGCGTTACCGAGTGTAGCTACCCCTCTCGGTGTTGATAATAATAATAAAAATAATAATAATAACACTAATAATATGGATTTAACAATCCTGCTTTGGCTTTAGAGACGTCAAGGTTCTGGAATTTCATCCTGGAGGTGTTTTTTTTTTACCGTAGCGGTAAATCTACTAACGAGGTTGTCACATTTTAACGCCTTCTGACTGAACCGGGATCGAACCCGCTATTTTGGGGTTTCAAGGTCAGCGATAAACCAACTGTCAGTCTGCCCGACTCTGAAAGATAGGTTTTGCATATCTCTCAATCTGACATTTACTAGAATATTCCTCGTTTACGATTCCCGTTAATTATGGATAATGATTTTTAATAGGATTTTGAAATCGAGAATTTAGCATCTTGCTTTAAACATTAAGCATTTTGTAGCGTGATACATTTGAAATTAAGAAATGGAAATTATTTTGGAGAATAACATACTTTGGGTTAATTCTGATAACCGGGCGCAATAGAACCTCACAGTCCGAACTAATCGGGAACGGGCCCTGTTCGGATTGGCAAAAATTCGGATGAAAATATAATTAATGTAAAGTAATTAGGCTTTTAAAAAGACTAGCAATCCACCCCGGCCTCACACAGTATCTTTAATAGTTTACCCAGCGTAAGCTCAAAAGGCGCACGGACGGCAGGTCCCATACGCAACTCAGAACAGCCGACGTGAGCAGCGAAACTCCAAACAAATATAATCTTCTGTGAAGTCTCAGCTCGACACGACTCGGCAGTTTGATGCTGGCCGAAGCTGGGGTGATAGGCTCGCTCGCTAGCTCGTTAACTCGCTCCGAAGCTAGTTTATTTATTTGGCGTATGGCACATAAAACATTAAATTATCACATATATGATATTCTATAATAGTTCCAGCTATTGAAACATAACTTCCTATATATATATATATATATATACAAATATTCATGTTCTCTATGTAGCATACAGTATATGTTGTTACAGTTAAAAAGTCCTTGAAGTCCCCACAATATGCATGGTTTGGGAACTCGGTCTCTAAGTGATGAATTGTCTGTTTCTCTGCACCACAGTCACATTTTGATGACGGGACAATTCCCCACTTGTGGAGAGCGTCTGCTCATCTTCCATGGCCAGTGCGGATACGATTGAGGGCTGTCCACACAGAGCGAGGTTGATCAAATCCTGGTGGCTTTTCCTGGATACAGGGCATACTACGACATCGTTCAGGGCAAGGTTGTTGCCAATTTTGGCTGCATGAGAGACGAATGTCGAACTTCTCTTCTGACAAAATTCTGGCTGTGGAAATAGCAGGGTTCCTTGATCTGAGCCGTTTTCGCTCCGCATAGGCTACGTCATTTAACAAAGGCAGCTGCCGATTATCCATGATCTTCTGATATTCTCATACGAGAGCACTCTTCCTTCTAGCATCAGATGGTGGAATATGACTTAGAATGGGTAGCCAGTGAGAGGGAGTAGATCGTATGGTCCCACTAATAATGCGCATAGTCTCATTCAACTGCGTGTCTACTTTCTGTGTGTGAGTGCTGTTTATCCACACTGGTGCGCAGTATTCCACAACTGAATAAACCAACCCAAGAGCTAAGGTTCATAGTGTGTCTGCTGAAGATCCCCAGCCAGTACCACACAGTTTATGCAGGAGGTTGTTCCTACTCCTCAACTTGGCAGCTACCTTCGTGAGATGTTCCTTGTAGGAAAGTGTCCTATCCAAAATGACCCCAAGATATTTAGGGCAAATGTCATGATGAAGTCTGTTTCCCTCAAAGTACACATTGAGAACTCTGTTTGAAAATTGACTTGATAGATGTAAACAGACACTCCTGTTTTAATTGGGTTGGGTTGTAGTCTCCACTGGCGAAAGAACTTGCCTAACGTATTCAAATCTGAAGTTAGGACTTGTTCAGTTACTTCAAATATATTGTTCTGAGTAGCGATGGCCCAGTCATCTGCATAACCAAACTTTTAGATTTTGTTCTGGCATGTCAGCTAAGTACAGATTGAAAAGCAGAGCGGCAAGGGCAGAACCTTGTGGTAAACCATTGTTTAGTGTTTTCGTAGAGCTGACATCCTTTCCGATTACTACAGTAAAATTAATTTCATTAAGCATGTTGTCAATTAGTCGCGTTGTTTTTTGACATGGTTTCACCTGTAGTAATTTATACAGCAGTCCATGCCTCCAGACTGTATCGTATGCGGCCCTTAAGTCTATAAAAGCAACTGATGTTTTCTGCTTCATTTGATATCCTGCCTCTATGAAGGTGGTTAGAGATAGGACCCGATCAGCACAGCTGCGGTTTGGGCGAAAGCCAGCTTGTTCAACAGGTAGATTCTCAAAAACCTTTTGGCAAATTCTGTTGTACAGCAGCCTTTCTAGAAGTTTATAGATGACACTCAGCAATGCAATAGGACGATAATTCTTTGGATGGTCATGTGATTTACCAGGTTTGAGTATTGCAATGATTTTCGACTGCTTCAATTTGTATGGAACTGTACCTGTTGCTATTATATCCGAGAAGAATTCTGTTAGCCAACATTTCGCGTACTTCCCAGAGTGCAGGAGAAATTCTGGATGTATACCATCACTTCCAGGAGCTTTGACAGCTTTTACATCTTTCAGAGCGACTATGATTTCAGAGGTGGAGAAAGAGTTTGAGTACTCTGATTGTTCAGCGCTGTTCTTTCTGAGGATACTAAGTTTACGTTTAATTTGCCGAGTAACGGGCTTGTCTCTTGGTGATCTAGATGTAGACAATATATGTGCTGCAATCTTATTGGCTGATATGTGATTGTTCTCTCTCACCTTATTCTTAGCTCCTCCTAATTTGTGTAGAGTGACCATGCTTCTCTGCTAGAGGTTTGGAAGTTAAGTGATTCGACAGTTTGGAACCATTTGACACGGCGTGCCTCATCCAAGCTATGTAGCAGGTCGTCTGCAATTTCTTGGTCTCCTCCCTTCAAGAATTCTTCATATAGTACCTCACAAGCTTCATCCCAACCTGGAATGTATTCCTTTCGGTAACCTCTTGGTATAGCTTTTTCTGCTGCACATATGATTGCACCAACAAGTCTATCGTAATTACTAGCTTTTGGAGGGATCCATCCCAGGGGCACTTGTCCAAATTATCAGCAAATACATCCCATTCCGCCTTCTTGAAATTCCATCTTGGTTGAGGATGAGATGATATCAGTGGTATACTAGTCCCAATTTCAAATATAACTGGACGGTGCTGACTGTGTGGGAAGTCTGGTAATACTAGGCGTGAGGTTCGTAGTGGCAATCTGTATTCGTTGGTGGTCACGAAACAAAGATCTGGGTTGTACTTCTGCCGCCATGCTGCCGACTTAAAAGTTCCTCTGTCTTTAGCATCAAATACCAAATACAAGTTGTTGTCTTCTGCCCAGTTAACTAACGTTTCACCGTTCTTGTCGATGTTCCTGTATTTCCACTGAGTATGATGGTTGTTGAAGTCTCCAAGGTACACTGCAGGGTGCGGTGATGTTGTTATGACTTGCATTGGCCAGGATATAGCTGGAGGTTTATATATTTTGGATATGATCACATCATCTATTTTAATGATTACTTCGTGAATTTCATAGAAGTCTGAAGCTGAACAGAGTGAAGCATTTTCAACTGTAATTTAAATTTCCACTGAATGGAGATTGTTAGAAGAAATGAAAACGTACAAACACTTAAAGTGGGTGATGTATTAACGATAGAGATATGCTGCCCCGGACATTTTCGTAGAACGTTTCATGCTGAACATTTATTACACTCATTGTATATAAATATTTTTAACGGTTTGCCCAGCGTAAGCTTAAAAGGCGCACGGACGGCAGGTTTTTCTTCGACTCGATTCACTAAAATCGTTACTGCTCGGCTTCTTTTGGTCATAAATAAATGATTTTCTACAAAAACCTTCCTCGAGAGATCCTTAAAAGCATGGTGAAAACCGCATCAAAATCCATCCAGAGGTTCTAGAGATTACGCGTTACATCCAAGAATCGGGGACTTTGTTCTATACTCTGTAGAGATGCTCCTATGATCCTTAATCGAAAATGAAGACATTCTAAAACCATTTTCAATGTCCTTAAAGAAAAGTTACCATCAAAGGCGTGAATTATTGAGTGGCTGAGGCCTGGAAAAATGTCACAAAGCAATTGCTTGGAAAAACATGGTAATAGTTATGGCCAACTCTACCAAACAAGCTAATTGTACTCAACTGTTGTAACGTACAGTGTTATTTTTGTATTGTTTTACAGTGCATTTAAAGTTCTCAAATACAAGTGTGATATTCCTTTGATAATTTTCAATCTTCCTTTAACACTTTTTGGGTTCGGATTATCCGGGTTTTCGAACCAGCGGGGTTTGGATTTGCAGAGCATCAGTGTAATGTGTTATAAATTGACGTTAATGTGAAATAAAAATCATATTTTCAAAAGGTTTAGTGAGATAAAAATTCATGAAGTGATTTGTGAATTTATTTTCAATTAATTAGGTTTAAGAAACTCGGAGGAAAAGAGAACAACTGATAGAGACTATGTATAACATTGAAGAAAATCGGCATTTACACTGACCAAAAAAAAAACACAATAATAAAGAGATTATACACAAAATCAACTTGAGTCTTTGTTTGAATGTCCTCCATAGTGGGCAAGTTCATGAATCTGTAGCACTCTTCAATGAAATCATAGAACTGTTTTATTGATTCTTTGGATCTCACCAACACTTGTTGGTGTGAGCTACGCGGAGGGATGAACGTAACGGGCAAGCAAGAAGTCGCAGAAGGGATTACGCACACAGTACTTTCCGCATTCTAGACCGGTGGTCAAGTCGACTTAAAAATGCCAAGTGTGTACAAACTCCTCACTTAAAGTTTGCGTATGAAAACAAACAATTAATCATGTTCTACTGTATTTGAAAAAATCCTGGGGTTCCCATTTATATAGCATTTTAGTACAATTTTCGCATTTTGAGCCAATTTGCATTTTGTCGGTTTTTAAGAACACATTAAAAAGTGGCTAACAGATCATGAAAATACAGAAGTAAAAGCCTCTATGAGCATTTCGCGTTTCATTGCATCTGCAAAAAATCATCACATCTACCGATAATGTTTAACCCTTTAAGGAATAGTGATCTGTATACCAACCACTTATAATAAGGACAATGTATAGTATCAAAGGAGCTCAATGTTAAACCTTACAACATTATTTTAACGAATTCTCTTCTGGAAGTGTTAATATTTCTGTAACCCCTGGACCTAAGATGCTGGATAAAATGTAAAAAAATTAGAAATAAAACAATGAAAATTAAAGTGTATATAAAGTAGGCCTATATAATTAATATTAAAGTTATAAAATTACAAGATTATAAAAAATTAAAAATTAGAGTTACTATTATGGAAGGAAATATAAAAATCTAATTTATAAAAATAAATGTGTAAATAAAAATTAACAGTAAACATTAAACCAGATGTTCAGTCAAGTACATTAACAGTAAACATTAAACCAGATGTTCAGTCAAGTACATTAAAATTAAACATTAAACCAGATGTTCAGTCAAGTACATTAACATTAAACCAGTTGTTCAGTCAAGTACATTAACATTAATCATTAAACCAGATGTTCAGTCAAGTACATATAGCCTACTTTCTTCTAAATGTATGGGTATAGTGATAATTTACTTTCCTTACCAAGGAGTATAATTAAATATTCTTGTGATGAACGTTATGTGTTGTATCCTACATAAATCTCCCCGTTTACTAAGCGTAATTACAAATCCGCTTTTTCATCCAGAGGATTTGGTTGAAACATTAGAAAGGTACGCCCATCCACCATCTTGAATGTATGGAATCAATAGCTTTGAAGCCATTTTTCAGTGTTGCCTTATTGACAATTGATATTGTAACTTTCAGTCGGTCAACACGATATAATTACAATTACTGGAATATGTGAAAAATGACCTGAAATAAATTACATGTGATTAAGATATACAGGGTGTAATTGATATACGTGAAGTCCGTTACACTGGCGAGAGAAGGTTGTATTCTAAGCAAATATCTTCATGAAATTTAGTCGAATCTTAATTAGTGCAGGTGGAATTACTTCACAAAGATCACAATATTAAGGCCTATTAATAACTTATTGGTCTACGATATAGCCTAGTGCATAGCCTCTATTAGGAAATTGAAATTCTAAAGATGTGCTAAATTATTGAAAGGGACCGTTATGGTCTACGTTTGTGCAAACACAGCGCAACAAAGATAATAATGATGATAATAATAATAATAATAATAATAATAATAATAATAATAGTAATAATGTATGTATGTCTACCCCTTATTATTCTCGTTTTCCAACGGGGTCGGGGATGAGATGCGATGGAAGTCTTTGTGGCGATGGTTTTTACGGCCGGATGCCCTTCCTCACGCCAACCTCATGAGAGGAGTTAATGAGAGATGAAATGAATGATGGTGAATGAAACTGGGCAAGGATGTGGAAGGAAGCGGCCGTGGCCTGGCAGAAGGTACCGTCCCAGCATTTTCCTGTTGTTGAAAATGGGAAACCACGGAAAACCATTTCAAGGACGGCCGACGGTGGGGCTCGAACCCACGCGTCTACCGAGTCAGCAGAGAGCTTGGCCCCATGACCTAATGCTGAGCTTTAGCCAGCGTAGCCACTACTGTCGGTAATAGTAATAATAATAATAATAATAATAGTAGTTCGCTCGTTTCTCAATGTGGCACCCTAAAACAAGTTGTCATACCGTCTAACACTTACGTGGTGAAATGAATACAATAATAATAATAATAATAATAATAATAATTTTATAAACACACTCGCTGCTCATGTTTTTCAAGGATGTCGAGTTGCCGGAATTTTGAGTTCATATGATTATTTTCTTATACGTGCCACTAAATGCATCAACATAAGGCTGTCTTATTTCATCACCTTCATTTACTTTAGACAGAAACTAGATCGAATCTTCAAGAAGGATAGGACTCTACCACCAAAGCTTTTATTATTATTATTATTATTATTATTATTATTATTATTATTATTATTATTATTATTATTATTAGGCACATGTGGTACAGCACTACTATTAAATATTGGAAGTAGTTTTCCATGGTTTCCCACTCTTACCCCAGGCAAATGCCAGGATGGCTCCTAACTTAAGGCCACGTCCACTTTCATCCCGGGCGGGCATTAATTCCACTCGGGTACCTGAGTAGGTAGCCAAGGTTACCTCAATTCCACTCGAAACTCCAGGTAGTCGCCAGAGGAGTCCCTCAACAACGCTCGGTCGCAGTCTCTTTATCCTTATGCATTCTTAGAACGACACAAGTCTTCCATGCTCACTTCTACCATTGATTATAATCAATGCTTCTAATATAACTTCTAATAATGGTAACAAATTAAGTATTACTTCTCAAAATAACCTACCGTGGTCAGTTATATTTCAGCAGTACAATAACCACTGCTTCAGTGTTCACATTTTTAAGTTTACTAAAATAAGTGGAACAGCTAATTTCAAAACATAGAGTAGAATTGTTTAACTTTTTGTTGTTACTTAGTCTACTCCTCATTTAACAATTTCTTATCACTTGTAAACTGATAAGAACAGACGAGATAATTGCATAGAAAAAGTGGTGTGCAGACGATATCTTAAATCTGAATAGCTGTTACGGTCAACAAGCCTAGCTCTATTTTAAGAGTTAGAATTCATAACTAATTTGTTGTGCGGGAACGCAGCTGATTTTGCCGTTCTAGGCTGGAAAACAGTACTTTCAGCATCTGCAGCTGATGTCGAAAGTATTTTAGGTACAAATTATACACCTATTATTATCTAAATTTAATTTTATAATGTCTGACTAGGTTAAAAAACATACAAACATTTAATTATGCACATGTTAAAAACAATGCATAAAATTTGAAGAAAAAAAATAGAAAACTTGGCAGACTTATTTAAAAGAATATTATGATCAATTTTAAATCATTTGTAATTTCTGCCATATAAGTTATAATGTGGCAAACACTTTATACCTGATTTAACGAATGAGCGGACTTGACATCACAGCGGTTGACCAATGGCACAACAATGTCTTGCGAACACCACCACACCATAGGTCAAGCGCTTTGAAGTCAAGTCCGCTCATTCGTTAAATCAGATATAAACATATCCGAGCAGGAGGATTATGACATTTGTTTACTTCATTGGGGATAACCCCTTTGCCGACCCCTTGCCAAAGCCTGAGCGGAGTTGAGGAACTCATTTTTGGGTCCCTTGGAGGACCGAGCGGAATTAAGGAAAATCGAGGGGAATTGATGTTCGACCTTCTTCCCAATCCTCACCTGAATTGCAAATACCCACATTACTACAGAAACCTCAAAAACACATGTTATCAGACAAATTCTACCCACACTCAAATACATGGGGCTAAATGACCAAAATCGCCAAGCCTCTCAAACAAAACATCAAGTATTTTACTTCCGTCTTATATGCTAGTTCTGAACAGACGACGGGATGCCGGAATTTTGTCCCACTGTATTACTTTAACGTGCCGGAGGCCAATGACACACCATGACTAATTATCGAAGTTATTTTACCCTTTACATGAACATCAATCAATGACTTACAGATTTACAAAGTACGCTTACACAATACTACCGGTCCTAACGGCCCAAACCATTGCGTGCGATTTCAACAACAGCAACAACAACAACAAGAACAACAGCAATACAAATGTTCTTACGAGACGAGTACGGTACCGCTATCCTCATAACAGCTGATACCACCCCTCAACCGTTAAGGGCAATGGTCTGATTACGCAACAACTTCCCCTCCACGCGTCGTCCCACCTCGCACCGCCTCGTTTCCCCCAGACTGCTGTTCCACCTTCTGCTTGAAGAGTTTCTGAAAAACCTACAAGCATTGACTTTTTAATGTTTAATTTTAATGTAAAGATAGGTGACATATTTTTTTACCTACGAAGCTTAGAATAGTTTCTTCTACCACCAGTGTAACGGACGTCATTTATATCAATTACACCCTGTATATTGTTATGGACTATTGAAGAAGGGATGACATGTTTCTCTCATCAAGTGAGTATCATTAGATTCAAATTCAGCCTGCAGACATTCCGCAAATTCAGACAAGTATCCACATCAGATATTTCAACACATTAATAGTAGACAAACACTATTTCATATGTTGTAGTTATATCGATTTACCATAACCTTACCAGAGTACTTGTAGGTTATTCCTGCATATTTGTTTACAATTCTACAGTATTTAAGGTCTCATTGCTTGATTGTGTCACAGCACAGCAATAGTCGCTACACCTAGATAGAATAGCTGGTGAAGTGAGACTGCTTGCTGATGGTATAGTCATTCCTAGGTTTTGGAACATTGAAACTAATAGTTCTCTTTTTGGGTGCTTAATGCCTGAATATATATCAGTAATAAGATTTCTGACGGTTTCTTTTGTTTTTGGAGGGCAGAGACGATCTGTGGGTTTCACAGTAGGTTTGGTAGTGTTTTGTAGAACCATTTGTCTTGTAGATTTTGATCTGATGATGGTCGCGTGACGAGCGAAACATGCCATCCCTTAGTTTTCTGCTGCTCCAATAGTCCATAATAGTAATATATATATATATATATATATCTTAATTACATATAATTCATTTCAGGTTACTTTTCACATATTCCAGTAACTGAAATTATCTTGTGTTGACCGACTGAAAGTTACAATATCAATTTATTTAATAGTTTATCTTGCTCTTATGTGAGACTACAAACTTGCCACGTTCAGTCATTCTAACCGTAATAAATGGTGGATTGTTAATAAGAAATGTCTTACTGTATATATTCAAGATGGCAGTTCCATGCTATATGCAATGTGATAGTCTCATGATTAATGCAAACGACGTATCTTATCTGCTTCTCCTCGCTTACAATGTTTCCTGTTAATTGCGCAATTGGATCCTGAGTTAATGATTTGGAAATTTTTAAAGTATGCTCAGCCATCATCTTGAATATACGGTGGGGGTGTTCCTTTCCCTTCGGTATAAAAAGCTCTTAATGGATCTAAATTAATTCAATTGTGTGATATTGTACCTCTAAAAAATACAGTTAAATTTTTTGTGTATTTTATAGTTTTAAATTGCCGCTGCGTACTAAAAGCTATGAATAATGTTAACAAGGTCTTTTGTTTGGTACTTCTCTCTCAATAAAGTTAGCATTAATTGTGTTATTATATTGTGAGTTAAAGATGGTCACTAGGCGTATTCGTAAATTTACTCACGATATAATAAATTAGAACACTTCAGAATACCTCCTCACATAAAAACCCACAGCAGCTGAACCTTATTTTGTAGCGTACTTGTGTAATAATATCCCACGTTGGGAAAGGGTAGCTGCAGGCTTGAGGATCCAGCCACCAACAACGGCCATATTTATTGTGATTATCCACCGGTTATTCTGCACATATTCCAAGGAAAGGCGTATGCTCTACCTTACTTCAGACCTAGGGGCACCTATTTCTGTCCTAGACCTAAATAATTCGTTTCAGACACAATAACAGACACATCAGTAGCAAATGTTTCAGACAACATGTAAACGGGGTTGATATGATGATAAGCGATGTAGTATTTAACATTAGTAAAATCAACAGATGCATGTTCATCATCAACTCCTGACCCGGTCTCCATTCTCATGGCCACGGTGTCCTAAATACGCTGCAATGTGGACATACGATATGCAATAAAGAATTAATGGAAGTCATTTATGGTATTGCCTCCTAATGCCAAGCGCTCGTCTATTTATCGTAGGTTTCAATGCGTGTACATGAATATAATTGTGTTATATTACCTTTGTTCAGTGCTTTCCTTGTATAATGGCCAATTGCAGCCCGATGCCAATGTAATTAAATTGTATGGCCCACATGGAATCGACGACCGGATATTGTGAGTGCTGTTCCTTGCTCCACTTGCTGCCTACTGACCCTTTAACGACATGCTTGTCTGTTCTCGGTTTACTACATCCTTGTTTAAGTCTGTTACAAGGTTCTACTGCGTTTTGTAAACATGTGTAGTACCACTATTTAATATGGCTGATATTGTTCAGCTGAAAGTGCAAAAATTTCGCCCAGACCTTTCTTCCATCCTGAAGTGTGGAATCTCCAAATAATTCCCTCTTTAAGCACTACAACAGAGAAAAAAGTAACATTCTTCCATGTTTTGGAATTCTGCCTTCATAAAGACCTGTTACACCAAATCGTTCATCTCAGCCGAACGTGGATAGAAAGGTGCCTTTGAAGAAATATATGGGTTGTCCTTAAGATTTATCATTCGTAGAATTTGCATAATACTATTCAAGAACAGCCACTGAGGGCTGAAGTTTTCATCCTATGATAAATTCGTACACCAATGACCAATCAGAGGAAAGAAGCAACAAAACAAAGTACATCACTTCATGATAGAAAAGTTTTGAGTTGATAATGGCAGCGCGTGGCTTCGAGTCTCACTGGAAAAGTCTGGTCTCCTCTTGAAATGCAATGATTCCCTATTTACCCTTACAAGTCACAACTCAATTAGATGATGATTAGGTAGGCCTGCACCATTATGTGCGGTATGTTTATAGTATTTTGAGATAGGGAACCAAATGGGGGGAGGGGGCGTACGTAGTTCGAGTTGTGCCACAAGGTCATGAAATTGCTCTGAGCTGTACGTGTGTAGTTCCTACAGCATGTTGTTACTATGAGGAGTGCGTTGTTGCTCTAGGCTGTAAGTTGTTGCTATGATGTGTAAGCTGTTTATGGAATTATTTTAATAAACATGCATTTCTGACCATAAGTTCTCTATCTTGAAATATTTAATCGATAATTTTTGCCACATAGGTTGAAGACACCCTGTTTGTTGAGCAGTAACTTAGACGTTATCACTAGGGATAGGAAAAATTCGCGATCGCGAATTTCGCGAATTTTTAAAAGAAGTAATACACAGGTGACAATGTGTTATAACAATCCTAAATATGGCGAAAAATATTGTTTTTGAGCTCGCGAATTTTCGCGAATTTCGCATGAAAACGCGAATTTTAGGTTTTATCGGTTTTTTTTCTTCTTAATAGTGCACTTCCGATAATTCGCTGCAATTAATGCACGAATTTCCGCGAATTTTTGAAAGCCGCGAATTATCTGCAGTAATGTTTTTAAGCCTATCAAAAAGAAAACTATTGGTTAAAATATTGAAATGTATTTAAGAACACGCAGAAAAAAATAATTATAATACTTTATAACATAGTATTGTAAGACTCACTACGTGGATTATACCAATATTAAAAACTAAAAGAAATGACTCAGGCTGTAAGTTGTTGCTATGATGTGTAAGCTGTTTATGGAATTATTTTAATAAATATGCATTTCTGACCATAAGTTCTCTATCTTGAAATATTTAATCGATAATTTTTGTCACATAGGTTGAAGACACCCTGTTTGTTGAGCAGTTTTGTTTCTTAGATAGTTTATTTTTTCTAATTTTAGATTGTACAATTCTGAAGAAAACAATATTATGAGAACGAAAATTCATCTCGATTTTCTATATAAGAGATAAGTGTGACTATAGACACACTATCTTGACTGTGGGAACTTTCGGGATTTCCGTTGCATCACTCCTTCACTGGACTTGTACTGGATCTCAGTTTACCTCACGACAGTCAAATTCCGTACAATATCCTCATCGCTTTCATGTCTGAAACCATGATTGTCTTTATTGAAGTCTAACTACTGGATGTCACTTTCTTCTGTATCTTGACATTCATCCTGGTTTTGTCCTAATGTCATCGTAGTGAGACCACCTTGCCCGTTTGAAATATTGTCACAGAAGCCGACAAACGCTTGTTTTTGTGCAAGTGTAGTAGCCGTAATCTTCTCCCATGACTTGACTGCATGGAGAGCATCCAACAAACACGGAAAGATCGAAAACTTAACGGTAGATAGCGGGCCTCGCTTTCTGCATACAGCGATCTTTATCAATCTGGGCGGTCATCCTGGTAAGTTACTTAGTTATTGTGGTAATCTGTCCCGTCATCCTAGTAACAACTCAACGCGTGGCGTCATATAGTGCGCCTTTAAGACATGAATATCTAGATGGCAAGTATCCATACCAAAATGTGCCACTGTTTCCTGAACCAGTCTTAACCAGGTGGTCTTCTTGGTTTCATTCTGTAGTGTACCTGTCAGAGTACTTGAAAGATACTGTGCAATTTATGAATAAAGTAGTAGGGACTGATAACTCTGGTGTTGATTTCCTGAACAATGTTTCACATGATGAAATACTCGAGATTCAAAGAATTTGGCACAGACATCACTGAACTCATCCCTTTATTAGAAGGCCAGTCTTATCAGACTGTTCACCTTCTAGATGGACATCTACGGATTATTCAGCAAGCCCTTAAACTTGCTGTTTCTGGAAATTACGGTACCAACATTAAGGAGCTGTTGGAGGGTTGTGGGAATGTGTTAAAAAGAGAGAAAATACATTTAGTTTTAGTAAATGCTGGGTCCCATGCTCCTAGAATATTAATCAGCTTGAGATCTGTTGACCCTGGGAACAAGATTTACAAATGTGTGCGTTTGATCCAGCAGAAATAGTGCCAATGAACATCAATGAGGACCTTGCAAAGAAAATTAAGAAGTTGCGATTCTGTGGAACACTGGAAGAAAGTGAGGTCATAAGAAGATACAAGGAACTGCAAACTTTAATCAGGAAGCAAATGCACGACAGGACCAAGACAGATATTGTTCGAGTTTTTCAAGGAATGATATTTGTATTTCTTAAGTTCTCAGAATCTGTGTTGAAAACCATTTTGATACCCTGTTCAAACGCTAACTGTGAACTTTTGTTTTTCAGCTTACACTAGCACGTTAAGTGATATGTGTCACCGTTTGTCACAAGAGAATTTGGATCTCTTCACTGAAGCATACTTTGAAGGATGACTGAAATGTGTTATGTTATCCATGATATTAAAAAAATCCCGCCTAAAATTTAACATTTTGAAAGTACCGAAAAGTGCACTTGAAACCACCGAATTTGCCACTTTAAAATACCGCTTTCTTCACTCTGAAATCACCGAAAAATTCCTATCCCTAGTTATCACTTGTATGATAGTTTGATCGAATTATTATTTGCATTGCCCAGATCAGGCCTGTCAAAGTCCTGCCCAAGTGGTATATTTCGCGCGTATTGCAAGCCCGGACGGGTGGACTTCCTACCCCTCCTCTCCCTAGGGAGTTGACAGCCAGAGTGGGCTACTTCGGGGTGATCATTATTATTATTATTATTATTAGTAGTATTATTATTATTATTATTTATTTATTTATTTATTTATTTATTTATTTATTTATTTATTTATTTATTTATTTATTTATTTATTTATTTATTGACCATAAATCATCCTGGAAGTATGGAAAGCCTAGTGAAAAGAGCAAGCCCCACATACATATTTTATGATTCACTGGCACGACATTTCGGTTTTACAATATGTACATGTTTTACAAAGATATTGGCAGTAATATGTAATATGTAAATATTTAGAATATTTAATAATAAGATTAATATAGTAAATGTTATCCTGTTCACTCACTCGCTCACACACGCACATTCATAACCTCAATCACTCCATTCATTCATTCATTCATTCATTCATTCATTCATTCATTCATTTCGTTCAGATACTCCTTCATTCAGCGAGACAATCAATCACTCATACGTAAGTTTATTTACGCAATGTACTTTTTTATGCACGACCTAAATTCTTTTAGAGGCAAGATCTTGGCTTCTCCTGGCAGTGTGTTCCATAACCGCGCAGAGTGGCCGCAGAAACTTGTCAGGTAATTATTGCTAAGAGCGAAGGGCGGAGCGATATGTCAATAACAGTCGACAAAAGGGGTCAATAGCAACGGAACCTGTGAGTTTTTTTTTAATGAAAATCAAATCAGATTGTTTGGCTGTTGCTTCTAGAGATGGAAATTTTGACAAAGGGGTAGGTGAATGACGAGCTATTAGCCTCTCTGCGCGGCGCTGTAAACGCTGCAACTTGTTGATGTTTTCCACTGCAGTGGGATGCCAAGCAGGTAAACCGTACCCTAATATCAGACGAACCGTGCATAGGTAGGCCATCCTTAGAGTCCTGGGTTTTCAACCTCCCAGGCTTCTGCACTAAAACCCCAGAACTTTGGAGGCCTTACATCTGGCCTCTTCACTTTTTCATGTTCCTATTTAGGGTGGCCGAGATTGTAACCTCTAGTAACATAAGTTTGTGCACTGTGGGATGACACTGTTTATTGTTTTGTATTCGTTCTGAAGTGTCTACTGCGAAAGGAAACCACTGTGTTGTCTAAGGCAGGGGCGTATATACAATTTTTTCGGTGGGGGGGTCTGACTATTCTGGAAAATTGTGAGTATTCTCAGGGGGAATGTCACCGCAAAATACCCAGAAATATCGACCAATATCTTAAAGCATATAACTTTAGTTAGTTATTGTTGTTTTAAGGGGAAGAACTACGAGGTCATCTGCCGCTAGCGTATAACTTTGTGTAATTATTTTAGATAAGAGTTAATTGTAAAATTATAAGTTCATATAGCCTACAATTAGTGGCAATACAAAAACAGTTTTAAAATACAACTCAACACACAAATAAAATGTTTTCTATTATGATCTATTGAGTATGAATGGCAAATATCTAAATATTTTTTCAATTTATTAAGCAGCTATTTTTTTTTTTTTTTTTTTTACAAATTGATAAATTATTTCTCAAAAGTACTGTACTGTGGAATTTTCAGTTTTTCCTCACAAGGCTGAGTGTACCCCGTTCCAACCCTCAGACCAGAATTGACATTTCTTGGCAGAGCCATGTATCGAATTCGGAACTCCGGGGCGGCAGCCAAGAATGCTAGCCACTACACCACGAGGTAGTCTAATTTCAATCTTTATATTTTGTATAACTTAGCCAATAAGTTAAGATTAGGGTACAACTAAATTTCCAATTATTTTATGATTTCACCAAAGCAACATATTCTTAATTTTCATTGGCTTTTTTTTCGGGGGGAGGGGAGGTGCTGAAGCCCCCACAGCTCCCCCCTTATATACGCCCCTGGTCTAAGGCAATGAGATAGATTCACCTTCAATTGAGTGTCTTAGGGCCGGCTCTACCATCTCCTGGTACACCTGCTGGTAGCTGCACGGGAGATAAACCATAAGAGTCCTGGCGACTTTGGTTGCGTGCTACCACTTCCTGTGAGGAGCAGGCAGCTACCAGGAAATACAAACAAAATGCTGAAGATGGCAACCCTGCTTTTGTGCAGGGGAGTAGTGGAGCCAATGGTGTGGCTTCTATTTTCGATTGCATTAAGACAGCTAAATATACTTTAAATATATGTGACATGAAATCTCATCAACAGATAACACCATTTGTCTCCTTATTATACGTCATATTAATGCCATAACAAACATCGTTGTCGTAGCCCAATGTGGTGGATTGGTCACATCACAGTATCATAGAATCAGCGAACTAATATAATAAGTAGAGCTCGGTTTCGAGCATATTTGCATATTTTTTTGCCTGAATAGTACACATTGAAAGAAGCCTTTCGGTGGTATTTTCACCCTCTCTAGGACCAACAGAATTGAAATTTATCGAGCATATAAATGCATAAAACCACGGTTTTCAGAATAGAAGCATATAAATGCATATTCTTGTGGTTTTCGTCAAAACAGTTTGTTTTTCTTCGAATTCTCTCCCGAATTCGGGCCCTGACCATCCTTAAGGTTCGAAAACAGAAATAATTACTGAAAAGCCTGTATGGTGCGAATAATAGAACCACAGGCTTTTATCCTTTAGTGAGGTCGTTCTCGTCATTGAAACTTTTATTGACTGATTTAAGAAAATCATTCAAAACTTAAAACATAGAAAAGTTCATGTTGTACCGACCAATGCAGATCTACTTCATTGACTCGCCTAATTCTGAACATTTTGTAAATGAACTTTTAACCTGTAACTTTTATAAGAGCACTTCTCTTATATAGGCACTTGAAAAACTTGAATGCGAGTATATTGCAATGTATCATACATACAATTAGAAAATAAAGCTCGTATATAAAGGTATGTTATTGTTTTTTTCGTTTTACTGTCCTTTCTATACTTTTAACGGTGTTTTTCGAGCATATTCTGCATATTTAACCGCATATAATGGGGGTTTCGAGCATATCTATCGAACATATAATGGTTTTTTCGAGCATATAATGGGTTTTTCGAGCATATCTATCAAGCATAAAACACATGGTTTTCGAGCATATCTGGAGATTTTATCGAGCATATCGATCCGAGCCCTAATAATAACCATAACAGTGCTTAGTAATGTGTGTACAGCAGCTTGCAGTTTAACGTGACCGTCAATCTTGAGATCATGAGCCACGTGTGTACAGCATTCGAAGTAAATGATAAGAGTGGTCACGTGGTTAGATACATTTGCATTGGAGCACAAGACTTCAGGTTCTACTCCACTCATAGGAATGTAGCCTACTTTTACCTGGTCTCCATTCTTATTTATTGACGCCCGTACATTATTATTCGAATATTGTCAGTTAAAATATTTCAGTAGGAATAATTTTACAATGCTTTGATTCAGCAAGTCAACCTTTCATAAACCCCTCCGATCACATCTGGTAGACGTCATGGACTGTTGTGGTAATAGGATTAGCTTAATCGTTTGTCTTTTGTTTGTTTTTGTTTTAATCGCTTAGCCTCACAGCTCAGCTTCACCCACGGACTCTGCGAGGAATCATTACTCAACCGGCGCGGCGTCGCAAGGACTGTGTCTGGGAGCTGAACACACTTTGTCTGCAGTTTTTTTTTTTTTTTTTTTTTTTTGTCGTGTGGCATCCTGAGAGGCCGAGTGCAGGTCTTTCTAGTCGACGCCCGTGGGCGACCTGCGCGTCGGGTTGAGAGATGGAATGGATGAAGATGAATGAAACTGGGCACGGATGTGGAAGGAAGTGGCCGTGGCCTGTCAGAAGGTACCGTCCCAGCATTTGCCTGGTGTTGAAAATGGGGAAACCACGGAAAACCATTTCAAGGACGGCCGACGGTGGGGCTCGAACCCACGCGTCTACCGAGTCGGCAGAGAGCTTGGCCCCATGGCCTAACGCTGCGCTTTAACGTGCGTAGCCACTGCTGTCGGTTATCTGCAGATACAACAGTGGATGGTGACAAGCCGATTGCCCAAGCGACCACTAATTTCGGCCTAACTAAGGAAGGGTCAGGGGAGGGATTTTGGAAGGACGTCGGCCGTGGACCTTTTGAAAGGAACCGTCCCAGCATTTGCCTGGTGGTAAAAATGGGAAACCATGAAAATCAATTTCAGGACACGGCCGGTGGATAGCATTGTGCGAATCCTAATCCAAAAACTGGACCAAGGACTTCTAAGGCAGAGTGAATTGGAGTAACCAGATCTTTCATCACCTATTTATCGACCTGGATCACGGCAGTGGCTTCTTAAATCTTTCTCAGAGATACAATGATAATGAAAATCAAATATGCATCTTCGTCTACATAGAATGGATCTATGAAAACCATTCATAATACGACGAACTTTCTTATTTTAAAAAGTGTTGAATTAAAACATAAATATGCTTGTGTTTCCAAACAAATTCTTAAGTAAAACCTAGCGTATGCTACATCAATTCAAACTAACCATATTTGGGCCAAGCGCTATCAATTAATTAAAAGGGAACGATATGGAAAATAAATACATAAGGTGGGTACCGAACCTGACACGTCACACATCAATGTCCGGTGACAGCAATGCTGGCTAATAGTCGTACCCCACGCTGACAGGCTTTAGCAACATCCTTTACAAGTTATGTTGTACCAACTGATAACAACGTAAATGTTTCAAATAATAATAATACATTATGTATGTCTAACCCTTATTATTCGTGTTTTCAACGGAGTCGGGGATGGGATACGATGAACGTCTACGTGGTGGATGGTTTTTACAACCGGATGCCTTTCCTGATGCCAACCTCATGAGAGGAGTTAATGAGAGATGAAATGAATGAAGATGAATGAATCTGGGCAAGCATGTGGAAGGAAGCGGCCGTGACCTGTCAGAAGGTTTTGCCTGGAGTTGAAAATGGGGAAACTACGGAAAACCACATTTCAAGGACGGCCGACGGTGGGTTTCGAACCCACGTACCGAGTCTGCAGATAGCTTGCCTCCATCGCCTAGTGCTGCGCGTTAGCGTAGCTACTGCTGTCGGTAATAATACACTATTTATTAACGTAGTCGCCTCCGTAGCGTAGCGGTCAGCATGGTTAGCTGCCGTCCTGGAGGTCCTGGGTTAGATTCCCGGCTCTGCCACGAAATTTGAAAAGTGGTATGAGGACTGGAACGGGGTCTACTCAGCCTCGGGTGGTCCAAATGAGTAGAGGGGGTTCGATTCCCACCTCAGCCATCCTCAAAGTGGTTTTCCGTGGTTTCCCACTTCGTCTTCGGGCAAATGCTGGGATGGTACCTACTGTAAGGCCACGGCCGCCTCCTCCCCTCTTCCTCGCCTATCCATCCCAATCTTCCATCCCTTCCCATCACTCATGAGGCCCCTGTTCGCTTTGCAGGTGAGGCCGCCTGGGCGAAGTGCTGATCACACCTCCCCAGTTGTATCCCTCCCGACCAGATGTTCCAGGCTCCAGGACACTGCCCATAGAGGCGGTAGTGGTGAGTTCCCTCGCTGAGTCCATGGGAACCACCAACCTAGAGGGCAAATTGGCTAAATAAAAAAATTATTAACGTAAGATATTATTTCTAGCAAGGAACATTCATTTTTCTTGTAGCTGTATTAAACAAATGATTGCAAATCATGTGAAATATGCATAAGGAAGTGTTTGTCAGCCATTTTGGAGCGTTATCCAAATGGCAAAACTTTATCGGCCTCTCGGAGTCTCTGACAGTTTACACTCCCGATAAACAATATTTATGCTGATGGTAGCACTACCTGCTGATGGTCGAACGGTTATCTCAATTTATTCCACCGGCAAGTTGCCTGCCTCTTTGCCAGGAGAAGATAAACCAGCCCTTATTCCCTTTTAGGGACAAACGTTGTGGTGATGCACAATACCCTTAGAGCTCTGATTTGAGCGTGTTTGGTTAGTCCATTATCCAACTAAGTTCACTCATCTATCCATTCGGAACGGTCATTAATGGGACCCCCTTCCCAAACCATTGGGGTCAGTGAAACTAACTTTTAACAATGCTTGTGCCGACAAATTTTGGATAAGTATTAAAAAGGAGTACACAGAACTGTCCACAACAGTGTTAAAACCTTTGATGCAATTTTCTACTTCATACAACTGTGAACAAGGATTCTCCATAATGGTGAATTTGAAAAGCAAATCAAGAAATCAGTTGACACTGAAAAATGACATTGTTTTGTGTGTTATAAAAATCATTCCAGATATTCAAAAATTGGTTCATTCCAAACAAGCTCAAGTTTCTAATTAATAGAATAAAAAACGTAAAAGTTAAGTACAATGGGAGAGTATTCTTTTTTAAATTAAAACCTACAGCAATAACTACTTTTTTTTAAACTACCCCCAACAAAGCACATCTCGCGATCCACCGGTTGAGAACCCCTAGTCTAGCCAGTAACCCATTTCGTTTGCTTCGCTATGGATAGAATGGTACCCCAACGAAACCGGGTGAGTTAGCCGTGGTGGTTACGGCATGACTGATGGCAGTCGCTCACATCCGGGAGGCGAGGAGGTTCGAATCCCCCCACCGGCAACCTTGAAAATGGTCTTCTGTGGTTTCCCATCTTCCTTCCAGGCAAATGCCGGTGTTGGTCCCTAACTATAGGCCACAGCCGCTACCTTCCAACTCCTCGTCCTTACAATCCAACTTCCCTCCTTCCCTCCCCAACGGTACTTGTAGCTCACCCATTGGGTGTCCGTCTCGAAGCAGCTACAAAACTGGCGAGCCGAACATGTCCTCGGACACTCCCGGCACTAAGAGCCATACGCTAAAAATAATAAAATAAAAAAAAAACAACGAACTGGGACCCCAGCAAGTCCCGTGAGGTTCCATGACGCTCTGTTGCACCAACGTTCTCCATCGAGAGGAGGATGCGTGCTATCCCTACACCACATAAACAGCATTAATTAATAATAATTGTTTAACGCCCTTTTATGTATTGCAGTTGTAGAGACAGTGGGGTGTCGAGATTGGGATATTTAACGTGCTAATAATTCCACCGACGCAGATTTATCGCATTTAAACACCAAAACTCTCAGCTGACTTTGCCTAATCAAACATTCTGGCCGATAATAGTACATTATGCAATGAACCTATAATGGCAATAATTAAGACATGAGTATGTTTATAAAACGAGCGTAAGCGAGTTTTATAATTTCCATACGAGTGTCTTAATTACCATTATAGGCGAGTTGCATACGACTGTTTATGTTCGACGATAATTATAACTTTATTATATGTTTTAACATAAATATTCATAAATATCTGTTGAGATTCAGTCACTTGAATTTTGTGATCGGAGTGCAAGCGCTGGGTGTGATATCTCTGTCTTCCAAGTTCTCTGATCGACCGACGCATGCGCTCTGTCTGCTTGACAATGTCATATGATTACAGGCTGCCGAACACCGATGAGCAGCATCATTCAGTCAAACTGTCACCGAAGTCGTTTGAAAGCAATGCGCTGTGTAGAAATTGGTGTTGGGGATATTAAGGTACAGTGCTATTTCTTGTCTCATATTCGCCAGTATATTTACGCGAATATATGGACGGTGCACTTTCCATGTCAGTAATTTATAATAGAAGGATGCTGTGTTCATGTCTGACATGTTGGATTTTGAGCGCATGCGCGAAGGTATCCTTACCTATTTGTTCAATAAATGAGCTCTGATTGGCTACAGAAACTGTATCATATTGGAAATCAGTACTTTAATGACCATCATTATTATACAGTTTTCTAACGTATAATATTCACATTTCGACATCGTCGAACATAAACAAATATTCCATTACAGACCCCACAATAACATGAGTTATCAGATTGACCTCAGTCATAGAAAATACATGGGTGTACTCAGACTATTTACATGAAATACCTAACAATATAAACATACTGTACATTTATCTCACTGATAAAATTGAGCGCTGATGATCCTCCTGTGCCAAAGATGCTGGGTTCGATTCTCAAATCTGACAAGGAACATACCAAATCGACCTCTCCGAATCGATGAAACTTGGCTTGCCGCATCGTTTCAGGTTCAGGAGATAACTGAACCTTAAACTTGAAGTACCTACTCACAATCACGACCATACGAGCAGTTCAAAATGAAGAGTTTGTATGATGGCGAGCGATACTGATGTCCCAACTCCTAGCTTGTCACTGTTTGCTAGTGATGTGCGCGAGTGACGCATGGACTCGCGACAATCGAGCCTGGCGGTTCCAAGCAATTACAAGTAACCCGTGCGAAGGACTCGACTCTCCACGGTGACGTCACAATCCGTAACTGCGATATAGGACACAATGCGGTAAAATTCCCAACACTCGCTAAACTTGCGAACGACTTTTCTCCACGGCTGGAGAAACCTAAATCGTTTGTAAAATTCACACTATGTATGCTTCATATTATAACGGCTCATTAATCATAAGACAATAAATATAATAAAAATCAAGTTATAAAAATCCTCCACACCGGGAATCGAACGCCAGCCCGCCGGGTGGGAGTCAGCAACGTTAACCACTTTTTTATGTTTTACTTGTTTCTGTTTATTTGTTTCCAGTGTTTTGGTTTCTTTGTACATGAAGACGTCACAAACACTCAGTTCCCGAGCCAGAGGAATTAACCACAGGACATTAAATTCCCCATGGCCCGGCCGGGAATCGAACCCGGAATCCTTCGGGCCAAAGCCTAGCACGCCACTCAACCAAAGATGTCGGTAAGTATTTAAGAGTTATCAACAGTCCTATATACTACTACTTAGCAAATGATCACATGAGAGGAAATCTCTCTTCAGTGTATTGCGATCTTTTTTTCTTTCATTGGTCTACTTCTTGCCGATTTTCAATTTTGAATATTCTATTATATCACTGTGCATTAATGGGAAAGGAATACAATACTTGGCCTAGGCCTATCGACATTATTATACATCGTGTTGTTTCCATACATGGCTCACAGATAACGCTGACAGCGTCCTCGGCCTCGATTGCGGACTAGAGTACCTTGAGTATTACGGCCCCAGGCTCGATTCTTCGCGATTCCACTCGCAGCCCATCACTACTATCTGAACGAGCGGTGGACTGTCGAACAAATTACAATCGGTTCTAGAAAGCCAAGTCACGGGACATGATGTCAAACGCAAATTTGTACATGCTACTAAATGTACGGCATATTTATTCTTCGAAATTGGATGGTTCAAACACTGTGCTATCAGTTTTGCAGCGCATCTCCAGCTCCAAATCAGTCCCAAGGCACATCGTCGGTAGCTACTTTTTTTGATGTGTAACATCCTTCCGCTCGGTTGCTGGATAGTTTTGTGGGAGTGATTTTGAAACTTGGGGACGGAAGTGAATCGGGCGGAAGTGGATCGAACGGAAGTGGATCGGACGGAAGTGAAGACGCACTGCCAGAAAAATGGGACGGAAGTGAATCGGGCGGAAGTGGATCGAACGGAAGTAGATCGGACGGAAGTGAAGACGCTCTGCCAGCTGGATGTACAATTGAAAATGTGTGTATTGGAAACAAGGCAGTGTAGCGCGAGAAAGTTATGGCAATACAGTAGGCAGTGCATTTAGCAGGCACTGGTTTGACGAGCACAGTGGCATATGTTTCACCGACTTTCATTTGGCATTGAGCAGTTTATGAAACTTCACGTTCAAGATTGAATATCACTTGGGGTAGGACAAAGACTACAAATGACATTTAAGTAAGCGGGTGAGTAGTCAAATATTAAATGCATAACAGAATGTTATTATATGAGTGGAATAAAAGCTGTATTTTCATCATATGTGAGACTAGGTCATTTCATGATTGTAGGAAGCCATGTTTTGATTGTTTACGACGAACTGTATTAGAGCCTTGAGAATAATGAATGTTATAGTTACTGAGGAATGTGCTCACAGTATTTGAGAGTACTGTCGACGTTGTGTGTCACTTTGTTATAATAAATTATTAATGTAAAAGGAAGGAAGGAAGCTTGTAGTTTTGCGTGTCCGTTAATCTCACGATCATGATCCACGGTACTTCCCATTTACGTGGAATGCGAACCACAGGACATGGCATTTCAATTCAAAAATCTCACATGTATTCACCGGGAATCAAACCCGGTCTACCTTGGTGAGAGACTAACAGCTTGACCGCTGCGCCACATATGTGACAGTAGCATATCTCCAATTCAGTCTATACATTCATCATAGTACCAGTATGAAAATGGAGTGTAAATTAACATTTTAAGAATGTCCAAGCTGTGTAGTATACGAGTAGGATAACATGTCAGATGTTACACATCATATGCGACTACTGTAAGGATCGTATCTTTTTTTCGTATGGCTTTTAGTGCCGGGAATGTTCGAGGACATGTTCGGCTCGCCAGAGTTAGTAGCTGCTTCTATGCGGACACCCTTGGGTAGAGCTACAAGTACTGTCACGTGTTGAGTGTTGACTGGGGAGGAAAGTGTGAATGTAAGAACTAGGAATTGGAATGTAGCGGCTGTGGACCATAGTTAGGGACCAACCCCGGTATTTGCCTGGAAGGAAGATGGGAAACCACAGAAAACCATCTTCAAGGTTGCCGGCGGGGGGATTCGAACCTCCTCGCCTCCCGGATGTGAGCGACTGCCTGCAGCCTCGCCGTAACAACCACGGCTAACTCACCAGGTGTCGGGAGCTACTGATAAGTGGGAATAAAGACAAGCATGAAGGGGAAGAAACTAAGTGACGGTAAAACATTAGATCGTAAGAACAGATTGACTGACTCAGTTATTGACACTATTCAGAATTACGATGGTCTGGCAATCAGGCAAAATACTGAAAATGTGGACGCAATGAGGAAAGCTGTCTGGGCGTCATATTTCCACTTGTGTTCCACCAATGAAAATCCTGTACATGGCTTGTGTCCTTCTGGGGCATACAGTTGGTGCAAATATAATAGGGGTAAAGTAACAGGAGAGAAATATAATCATCCCCACAGTTTGCCATCACCCATTATTGATCAAAAGAGCCTATATTCAGGGACCTTTCTGACAAACATCTCCTGAAAAATGCCTTCACGGTGGGAAACAAAACCCAAATGAATGTGTCAACAGTGTCATCTGGAACCGCCTACCCAAAACAGTGCTTGTGGGTATTAACACTCTTCATTTTGGGGTTTATGATGCTGTGTCAAGTTTTAACCAGGGAAACATAACTAAGTGCAAAGTTATGCAGTTGTTAGGATTGAATATTGGGTGTCGAACAGCTGATGCTATGTTGCGTATTGACTTAGAAATACTAAGAGCTGCTGAAAATGCTATGAGAAAACTAGCTCAGAAGGCCAGAAAGGAAAAGAGAGGCGCCAAGAAGAGATTACAAGAGGAATTTGAAGAAGATCCAGAGAATCCAAGCTACGGACCTGGCATGCATTAGAGTTGAAACTTTAAAGCCTGTTTCCCGTAAATCTATTTTTCTTATTACTTAAGGAACATTTTTTCAGCCAATTTTGAATGTAGAAACTTCAAGTTTGCATCTTTGCTTCATACATACATATTACAACTACTGAAACAACAGTTTTTAATTTGCATGTACGGTATATTAGTTGTTGTTTTTTTTGCCAAAATATTTCTTTAAAATATCACAAAAACATGTTCCATTAAAAGAATTGTTTTCTCCTTACGTATGAACTCCAAAAAAATATGCTTGTTTCAGTAGAAACCAAAGATAGTCAGCCTTAACCTGCAAAAATGTAAAAAGTCTAGGTTCAGTGGTTTCAGAGAAAATATTCCTTATACAGTATACAGCACATTATATTATTGTAAGCATAGGGCATTCCGTATCCCCTTAGCCAATAGTTTCCCAGACAATAATGCCCAGTGATGGCCCTGTGTGTTTCTCTACAATAAGGTCTGAGCAGCTCCTCTCACTGGCACGTCGTCGCGCACGATTGCGGTGATCACTGCGGGCAAGACAGAAGTGCGTTTCAACACTAAGGACGAAACTAAGCCATTTTTAGACCCCCGCTGATCTTTCGCGACACCACGCCAGCCGTCCTTGTCGATAATGTGGGGTCACTGGAGCACCTTCTGCAGGAACACGGGCTCACAAACCACCTGCACGCTGACGATGCCCAACTGTTTATTGTGTAACGCTGAGTGCCACTGCTGCTCAAAATTGCGCTGATATTGCGCGGGGGTCCATCTGGTCCATCCGAATGATGCCGCGATCCTCCCTCGAGGTTTTCCGTCAAGTTGGGCCTATGAAAGTATACGAATGTGCTCACCTAAATTTCGACCCAGCTATATCCGTATTGCCATAGGCTAAATGCCTGTAGGCCAACACATGCAGTGACAGTCCGTACAGATAACCCGCGCTCACACGGATCAAATCCGAGCTCTCTCAAACGTGCGAAAATATTGTTGATATCGTGCGTGCTCTTCTCTGTCGTCGAGGCATATTTGACGGGAAAGGGTTCACTGCACACACTGCAAGTCAACTACGGTTTACTCTGAATGTGGTTCCTCCGCGACTAATCGCGTGAGGTGACCGGTATAAACAATTCAATGGGCCTGAAAGTGTTATAGTTTACATCAGTAGCTTACCTACATGGCGTCCTTCCGTATCTTGAAATTATACACAAACGACCAATTCCTTCACAGAGTTGCAATTTCTATTTTCATGGGTGATTTAACGTTTGCCACCGTAGCTCGTGACTTTGTTTCTAGACCCTGATTGCCTACCCCTCATCCTCCTTCCCTAAGCACACCGCCCATGCAGGCAGTGGCAAATAAGGAGTGAGGACATCGGTAACGCATACCAACATTCAAGCTCTACATTTTGAATGGCTCGCATCGGAGTGAAATATAAATAAGAGCCTCTGGACTTAAACAAAGCCATACGCCAAATTTCATCGAAATCGGAGAGGTCAAGGGATCATTGTGAGAGGTGGAATGGGAGGATAACTGAGAAGAGGTGGGTTCGGATCTTTTTTCATCCATCCTAGATTTCTCTTCCGTGGTTTCTCAACTCTACTCCACGCAAATGGAGGTCTGGTACTTAACTCAACACCATGGCCACCTTCTTCCCAATCTCTGCACCACTTACAAGTACAGACAACACAACAACATGGAATATTTCATATAATTCATACATATTCAAGTACATGAAGCTGACGATCTCGAGATTGCAGGTACCTAAATAAAACAGCAACAAACTCGAAGCACAATATCAGAGATACACCCTCTGTCTGAAAAGTTCGGTGAATGGGCTATATTACGAACAGATTGTTGGCTTACCTGAAAAAGCCGTTACTATCCTTCGAAGTAATCCCCTTGGATGGTTATGCACTTCTGAGAACGACTGAACAAGTCCTGGAAACTCCTGGCATAGTCTTCTTTAGGAATAGCCTTCAGTTTGGGTCGTCAAAACTCTAAATTGAAAGCAAGAGAGAAGAGTGAATTATGCAACCTGCCTTGCACACCTGATAGACGGGCGGCAGTGAGAAGGGTGAATTTATGCAATCTAACGTGCACACCTGTTTGACGGGTGTCAGTGAGAAGGGTGAATGTTCCGTGGAATGGAATGGTCCTGAAAACCATCGTCACGGGTGACGAGACCTGGTGCCTGAGGTACGACCTCGAAAGCAAGCGTCAAAGAACGGAGTATCGGTGCTCAGGGTCGCCGAAAAGCCCTGAAGGGCCAGAGGTTTTCGGACATTTCGGACATCCAACGTAATGTGACGACCCAACTGAAGGCCATCCCTCAGGAAGACTATGCCAAGACTTGTACAGCCGTTCTAAGAAGTGCATATCCATCCACGGGGATTACTTCGAAGGATAGTAATGCTTGTTTCAGGTAAGCCAACAATCCGTTCGTAATATAGACCCATTCACCGAACTTTTCAGACAGCGGGTACATTGTGGTGTGTACATCAACCACAACGAATAGATTCATCCACAGAATCTATAGAAATGAAAGACGAGATGAACTAAATTTCAACATAGGATGAAATAAAATAGATGAGCTATACAAATCCCATTAAACGCTCATAGCCACTAGGAATTAGAACAAACCCAATGACAACAACAAAACATTTAAAGCATTCAGAACTACAGATCCACAACGAGCTTTACAATGAAGTTCAAATAAGCAGCACCGCACAACCAGTCCGATATGCAGGGACGCAATGAGATGACTCGTAACTTTGGTCTGATTACTTGATTTTGGGTTTCAGGTAGACTCGTATTGTTCAGCGTTTGGACTGTCCAGTGAGTCTTTGTGTCTGAGATGGGTTTGGGACAGCCGTGATCAGATGGGCTGCACAGACCATTCTTAGCAGCAGGCCCATGTGTAATCAGACGAGTGTTTGGACATATGAGCGAGAGTAGCTGGAAAATAGCCTACATGTTCCTCCAAGGTGCATACATTTGTTGCGGGTGTCATGTTTATAAATGTCCCCGCTTGTGAACAGTTTCTTTCGTTTCAATTATAAAATTAGCAAAATGTAGATCGTGGGTTACTCTAAGGATCATAAAAAACGTATTTGCTTTATGCTTTATGGAAATACATTGTGTTGTGTTTGAATCTTCAGTATTTTGACTGGTTTGATGCAGCTCTCTAAGTCTCCCTGCTAATCAAATAATTATAACATTAATAAAATATAAAAATGATATGGTACAAAAGAAGGCACAATATATTTTAGAATCAGATCAATGTAGGAAAAACTTTATTATGCTACTATTCTGGGTTCGGGGACTATAACCTCGTCGTTAGGCCCATTATTATCATTATCATATCCTTGGTTCGAGGGGCTGTGAGGTGCAATTGGTCAAGCGTTGGTCATCAAAATCCAAGATTCTGAATTGTATCCTAACTCAGAAGGGAATGGTCAGATTCAGCATATCACATGGTCTATTTTCATTTTATGAAATATAGGCTTTTGAGATCAACTTTCGCCCGTGTATGTCCCCCTTCCAATACAATCTAAACAGCCGGAGCGATTTCAATGAAACTTGGTAAGTATTTACTACTGCACCGTCTGACGTCGACTGCACCTTTAAAATTTTAAAAAAGTGTCACCAATTCGACATGGCAGCCGCGCGAAATGTTTCAGTGGCATTCAATATCCCCCGACACTACTATTGCTATCAACTTGAAGATTTTTATGGTGATTGAGGATATTAAAACCCGTTCACCAATGTGACTTTCAAAATGTTGATAATAACAAAACTAACATGGTTCAAAGTTCGAATATTCAAATAGACGTTTCCCACGATTTTAACATATGAGCGCAATGAATCCTGGCACAGTAAATGCTTAAACAAGGCTTAATGTAAGAGCATCTAATTTAACTCAATAGTTTAAAGGAATTCTATATGGCAACAGTGCGAAATATTAAAACGATGTTTTTATTTCCCGTGTGCTAATAAAGCGCATGGATTGAATGTTTGTTTAATGTAGTAGTCTAATCTTCATCTATTGGTACATAACTCTAAGTCATTCAGATAAAACAATACAACATGGCGGCCATTTGAAATATTTCACTGGTTCTGAATATCTCCGAATTTATAACAGCAATGAAACGAAAATTTTCTGTGGAGATAGAGGCTATTGAAATAAGTTCTTCTATGAAAATTACAACAACCTAATAAACAATAAACCAACATGGTGGCCACGCGAAATTAAAATGTTTAAATGGATTTTTCTCACAACTTAATCATCCGAGCGCAGTGAAACTTGGCACAGTGAACCGTTATAGGCTTACTGGTGTCTAATTTAATTCAATTTTTACGAGAAATTCAAGCTGGGTGGCTGTGCGAAATTTCAATACCACAATTTTAGCTTATTTTCATTTTATTAAAAGATAGGCTTATGAGATCACCTTTTGTTCGTGTGTGTGTTTGTTTGGGTGTGAGTCCCTCCCCCATAATAACTTCTAAACGGCTCGAGCGATTTCAATGAAACTTGGTAAGGTCATCGTACTATTTTGGACGATCCCGACCGTGCCCTTTAAATGATATTATGTCTCACTAATCCAACATGGCGGCTGTGCGAAATATTTCACCGACACTATTACTGATATCACCCTGAAATTTTGTACGATAATAAAGGGCACTACTCTAAGTTTACCTATGTGATTTTCAAAATTCTGTTAACTACAAAACGAACATGGCGGCCAAGCGAAGGTGACATATCTTAATAGACTTTTCTCGCGATTTAGCCATATGAGCGCAGTGAAATATGGTACAGTAAATATTTATACACATTGTAATGCACTGGTATCTAATTTAGTTCAATTGTTCACATAACCTCAAGATGGCGGCTGTGCACTATTTTAAAATTAAGTTTTTATTTCGTGTGTGATCGAAATGAACGTTTGAATAATGAACCTACGCAAAAATCATCATCTAATAGTACATAACTCTATGGCCGACATATGTATAGAAATCCAACATGGCGACCATCTGAATTATTTAGACGGTACTCAATGCCTATTAATCTATGATAGCAATCAAATTGAAATTTTGTATGTTGATAGAGGCAATTAACTTAAGTAGGATATATGAAAATAGGCTGTATAGTTCTTCACGGAACTACTTGTTATTTCTTGTATCAAAATCAAGCGATAGAAATAAAAATTTGTATAATGAACTACCACAGTAAACTTCATCAGTTGGTATATAATTTTATGGTCTACATATAAAACAATCCAGCATTGAGACTATGATAAATATATTTTAGGTTCTCAGTATCTCTGAAACTATTATAGTGATCAATCTAAAATTTAGTGTGACAATCGATATTAAACATTGCATAATGATCCACTACTATATTATTTATCTATTGGTGTATGAATGTAGAACTTGTCTGTAGTAAATTATGTATGATGAGCGTGCCAATTTCTAATACATAATTTCACCTACCAATATACTGAATAATCCAATGACTGTGAAACCTGGCATAGTGAACCTTAACCTACAGGTACATTAATCTATTGGTTCCTGTTCACAAATAATAGATACTCAGGGATGAATTCTTCTTACTCGTCACGGAATGATCCAATCTCTGTGAAATCTAGAATGGTAAGCCACTATTATATTCTAAGCCTACAGGAATACACATTGTGTAGTGAGCCTCCATATAGGTAGTGCTCGTGTTAGCATCCAAGTTGAACGCCTCTTAGCGTCTATTGATCTTATCGTAGTTCATTCACTTCATGTCTCATTAACTCCTGATTGGCTGCGTGGCTCAGCGGTAATGTACTCGTCTGATGTCACCAAGGTAGCAGGATTGAATCCTGGCGCAGTCATCTGGCGTTCGAGGGTGCCCAAATGCGAGAGAGCCGTGTCAGTGGATATACTGGTACGTTAAAGAACCCCTTCGGGTAAAAATTCCGGCACTCTGGCGTCTCTAAAAGCCGCAGTAGTTAAATGTGACGTAAAACAAATAACAATATTACATTATTCTTATTGCAGTGAATTTCGATAAAATGAAATGTTAGTTCATTTTAACTATAAGGTGCGTTCAAAAAGTAACGAGCCGGAGGCATAATTACAGAAACTAGTACCTGTATGTTAGAAGTATTGGTGGGTAGATTATTAGCTTGGGAATAACCTAACCTCCAAGGGAAGATGATGAAGAAAAAGAAGAGGGTTTCGGACTGGAGAAAAAGGATGGAAAAATAGGACGAGAGTCCAACAGAAGTTATAATTTTAACTTTAAGTTTACTCAAAGGCAGCTGCCACTGCAAATCCGCTCTCCGATACCTAAAGTGGGTAGGGACCTGGGCGAAGCTAACAGGAAACGCAGCTGGAACTTGGGCTGTTCGCAAGAAAGTTGCTGTAGCGTATTCCCTCTCAAGCATAAATATGCCTACTATGGGGAAGGGTGGTGGTCTGGCAAGACAAAGAGTAACAGATTTATTGTGTATCTGTTCAAAGGAGTTTGTTTCTAAACAAGTAATTTGAAGAGTACAAATAATTTGAATCAGCTTTGATATTTTAGTTTTTGAAATTGTAGATTTTCTAAAGAGCGACCAAATGCTTCCAAGAAGGATAGGGATAAAGCAATTATACCCTTGAGAATAATTTTGGTAAGTGTACCAATAGTTGCATTTAGAAATGACTAAGCTTTTACCCAGCAAGGCGCCGACTAAAAGTTTAGACCATGAGAAACACTTATATTTTGAAAAACCAACCATAAGTGTTAGAGAGAATCTCCACAAGCAGGAAGTTGGCGTAGCGAGCTATGCTTGCCTTACTGGCTAGTTAGAATTAGCTATTAAAGCTAAGAGAGACTTTACTAAGTTAGTAACTAAGAGTTCTTGCTCAAATGCAACAAGTGGTGAACACCCTATCAATAGATTTATTTTTATTAAATAGGAAGAGTCAAGGAAGACAGGATCTTGCCTAACCGTTAGGTTAGAGAAATGATAAGGCAAAGAACAAATCTTCAATTTATTGAACAATGTAAAAGGAAGTAGTTTTTGTAACAAATATATAATTTTGATTTTTATAAGCAATTGGGGTCGCAGACCTCCGAAAACATCTAAAGCTTGCGCCGGGCAATTGATAATTCTTTTGGTTTTAAACCTTTTATATGCTTTAAAATCTTCGTAAGATTTTGAAATAGCTAAGATGAATAAATGAAAAATTTAAAGATAACTGACGTAATTAAAGTTAAACAATAAATCAAGTACAAGGTGTGTACTTTAAGGATTTCTAAGTAAGTATCATAGAAATAATAACAACTTCGAAAGTAACAACAACAAAAAGCAGGAAGAATAAAATATAAGTTTCTATAACTTCTTATATTGATACTGAATTACTTTTAATGATTATACATAGAAGATTATGCAAATAGGGCAGGTCACTTATTGTGAAACCTGGAAAACAATCGAAAGGAAGTTTCTAGAACTCCTATGTTTAAGTAGGGATCACGAGAAAAATGGGGCAAGTTTCCCTTTCGTGAAACCTAGAGACAACTCACTTATGAGTTGAAAGAATTGGATTCCCTCATTAGAAGAGAGAAACAATATAATTTAAGGCGTGTACTAGACACGAAGTTTTACAGACATTGATTCGTTATACATGGAGCAAATAAGGGAGGGCACTTATGTAGACTGACACCTCATTGAAAAAAGACCTAAAGTAACAATTTTATTATTTTAGTTTGTTAGTAAAGGGTTTGGGGAAGATCAAATGGGATTGTGGAAAAGTGTTCATGGCCGTATTTATTGTACTCGGACGAGCGCGACGCGGATGAAAAGTTGAACAGGCACTGTTATCACTATAGTCCGTTGATATAGTTGAAGAGTTCACTGTAGTAGCACAAAAAGTTGATGGCCAAGAAAGTTATTGCAATGGTGTAAAATAACTAGTTACACTAGATTTGCGAGAGTCTATTGCTTGAGACACTTGTAGGTTATAGTTGAATGCACCAGAAAAATCCCAACGGAGGAAGAAAAATTAGATATTGATTAGCAGTTCATAACGAAGATTCCTTAGTTTGAAAAATTATTCCCATATGTGAGTGGAAAATACATGACAGTATAACTGGTAGATAGAGTGCAGGTTCTGGAAGGTTCCAGAGCAATGATGACTTGTTTAAATTGGGTAGAGAATCCCTTGGCGGAAAACTAGATTATATAGACAGTGGGTATTTTGGAAATATCCCTCGATGTGAGATAGCATCTCAGAAAATCTTTCATATTGAAAGTTAGACTTGATAGTTTAAGTTTGATCAAGTAGATCTCTAGAAAGCAGTTATTTTCACATAGCAACTTTCACTGTCTATAAAATCCAAATAAAAGCATTGAGCATTTTAAAAGCGATGAGAATGAGGTTAAAACATGAAGTCAGTACTTATCTTTGCTTCGTGAAGAAGGCGATGTTGCTGTTGACGGTTGGTTTTAAAACTCGAACATGGCGTCGAATTTAAAAGTTTGCCTCTAGAGTTGAGGAGGCGAGCTTTAGTTAAGCTCCAACTGACTGGTTTGACTTCCAACGTACAACTGAGATCCGCTCAACGGAGTGCGGAGGGACCAGGGAAGGGAAAAAGAGTGGGGGTAGGAGACAAAAGGAATACATATAGGAATAGCCAACTTTACAGTAATAAAAATCTTCTTGATGAAATGATCTTCAAAGAGTTGATAGTAGGAGTCACTAGCGCAGCCTGGAGGGTGAAAAAATAGACGAAGTTCTCTTGATCACGGAGATGATAGCTGGCGATGGCGACGAGATCTGGTGGCTAAATTGATAAGGAAGTCCTCTTGTACAGGGAAAAATTGAGGAACTTCAGAGATTCGCTGCTAGATGACGCTAGGTAGGTCAAGGAAGATATATATCTAGAACAGACTTACAAGTAGTATGAGAGACATATACCAACAAAGAGAAATCAAGAGATCACTGTTGGTGTTTGCGAAAAAAGGAAGGGATGAACTAAAGCAAAGAGAAGCAAAAGCTTACTCTGTCTTACCGTGTATTCCAAAGAATACACCAATTGGCCCTGGCTGTTGAGGCACTTGTCCCATTGTGACACAAGGCGGTGAATGGCTGTCTCATAAAATTCCCTGGGCTGCGATGTGAACCAGTTCCGCACGTACAGCTGGACGTCGACGTCCGAGGTGAATCGTTGGCCCCGCAGAGCCCTTTTCAGGGGACCAAGCATGGCATAATTACAGGGAGAGAGGACTGGACTGTATGGAGGGTGGCCGAGAACCTCCCATTTTAATTTCTGCAGGAGTGCCGCGACTGTGTTGGCCGTATGAGGTCGTGCATTGTCGTGGAGCAGAATGACCCCACGGGTGAGATTGCCTGGTCGTTTTGTTTTGCGAGTAACGCTGGGCATTCACAGTTGTCCCGTGCGGCATGAAGTGTATCAGAAGGGGGTCATCTTGGTCAAAGAAGAACGTCAGCATTACCTTTCCTGCACTCGTGTGGATGGCCTTGCTTTTTTGGGTGGTGGTGAACCTGGATGCTTCCACTGGAGGCTTTGCCATTTGGATTCTGGTTCGAAGTGATGACTCCATGACTCATCTCCAGCCACCACTCGTGCCAGGAACCCATTCCCTTCCCTCGCATAGCCCTGCAGATGAGCAAGCCAGTGGGCCATTCGACATGCTTCCTGGTGTGATTGAATAATGTGGGGCACCCATTGGGCACAAACTTTGCGCAAGTGCAGTCGTTCCTTCATGATGGTGTGCACACTTCCGACGCTCAATCCGACTACGGCGGCTATGGCGTTCACTGTCACTCGGCGGTCCTGGGTAATGAGTGCATCAACCAGCTGGACGTTGTCATCGGTAATGCAGGGGGTGCCCCAGACCGGGCATCATCGGCTAACGACACCCGTCCTTCCCTGAAGCGCTTGTGCCACGCCTTAACCCTTGCAAGGGACATGCAGTGTTCGCCGTACACTTGTGACATTCGGCGATGAATTTCCGTTCCCCCTACTCCTTCCGCTGTCAGAAACCGAACAACACCTCTTTGCTCTTCGTTTGACGCCTCCATGTCACTGTTTGCAATGCGACTGGCAGCGTTGGACGATTGATGCATGCTGCTGCTCGCTTTGTATCGTCACGTGACGTGCACGCGTGCGTTCTAGCGACGGGCTGTGACCTTCCACGCTCTGGTTGGAACCACACCTCGTTACATACGCCAAGATTAGCCGATGTCGTCACAGGTTTGCGCATTCCAGCCTCCGGCTCGTTACTTTTTGAACGCACCTTATATTAAATGTTGCATTCATTAATTATTATATACGGCTTTTGTGTGTGTTGACAACATTACATTTGATATAGCTCATGAGCTATTGAAGGGGAAAAAATCTGATAAATATTCATACAATAATAATCATTCGGCACAGAAATCTGCCAAATTTCCTAATGTACGGTAGCTATCGTAAATCACGAATGACATGAATGTTAATTTCTAAAAGTGAACATCACATTCATATTCTATTGAACCCTGAGAATGTTGATAAAATGTACCAGAATGACGAACTAAATATTCTGGTACTTCTGTGTGTGTTCTACCAATTGTATTTTTAGTGCCTCGCTATGTGATATGTTTACCAGTGCTGGAGATGTATTGATGGGAGATATCTTGAGCAACCGTGGGATTTTTTTAAAACGCGGAAGCTCTAACCTCCTAATATAACCATTTTGCTATTTTAATTCAGTGTATTGGTTATTGTCTACTAGTCATCCGATACTTTATCACTATGCAGGACAGATGACCTAAGTTATTCAGTCCATCACATGGATATGCTATTTAATTGACAGAGTGATTTAGTGATGTGAGGGACTTGGATAATAAATGAAAATAGGCTATGTTAGTTCTCTATGTACAACGTGTTTACTGAGAAATATGTTTAGATCGGCAGAATTTCATTCCATCAACACTTCAGAAAGTGCTTAAGCATTTATAAGCTCACTCAGGGTGATCGAATGGACAGAGACCAATCGAGTGGCTACTGTCTTCATCTATTCTTGCACTCAGTTTTGTATTCACTTGTTCCCATCTTTTGTAAATTGGGATAATTTTTCGTTTGTCTGTTAGATTCTCATCAATGCCTCAGTCTTATTTATGACTGTGATTATAAATGGAAGCTACCAAGTTATGATTGGCAGTGAGTAATAGCATTCGGAACACATCCAACGCCTCTGGATGTTGTGAAAAGTACTACTCAATGACTCAGTGAAGAAAGCAATGGCAAGCTACCTCGCCCCCTCTTCTTGCCTAGCAGGGTCGGATCTAGGGGAGGGCGAGGAGGGCGACTGCCCAGGGCCCCGCGGTCCGAGGGCTCCGCGCTATGGATTGTTTTAAATTTAATGGATTAATTAATTATACTTTTCAAACTAATTTATAATTCATATTCTTTTTTCAGTGCAGCTATGACCTCCAGTGACCGTTTAGGAAGTTTAGATTTCAGTAAATGATAGAAGACTTCAGCCGGGAAAAAAGTCGCAAAGGAATATTTTAATGTTTCATAGTTTACCTAATCTTCATCAAGGGGACTTAAAGGTTTCTTTCATATTATTCAAAAATGTACTGTAGTGTATTCAAAATATTGTAACTATTCTTTATTTTATTATTATTACAAAACTATTTTCCATTTGATTTGCTTTTTTTAAATTTCCGACTGTTGTGGGCCCCACCTTATTATATCGCCCAGGGCCCCGCAAGGCCTGGATCCACCACTGCTAGTACGCCTCCCTAAAGTGCTGCCTTGTCTGTTTGTTTTTTTGTTTTGTTTTTTGTATTTTTGTGTTTATGGCCACATTACGGATGGCAGTACGTGTCTTGAGGAACCAATCAGCCTCGGAGCTAAGAACCTAAAACAGTCTCGTATCCAGGCGAAGAGGTAAGTAGCGACGGCAGACCATTAATTGTGAGTAAGCAAGGTGGCAAGTGACGTCACCAGGTATTTATGGTATTTGACTCATCATTCTTGTTGTGACCGACATCAAATGATACACAACATCTGATCTCATCTTCTATTATTGACCACCTACTGCATGAACGTTTCTGAACTGGGAGTTCTCTAAGTATGTAAAAACTGAGGAATACAGCAAAAGCCTCTAGAGCAGGGATGCCGAAATTACTGCCAGTGGGCCAGATGCATCCCGTCATGACACCCGTCCCATCCGACCTACGGGTTGATTCCCCTCAGCCCTATGCGTGTGAGAATTTCGAATTGGAAAGTCAAGTCCTTGTTGTTTGGATTGCATAAACACTGTAGGTCTCATGCCTAATGATCACAAATTCATTGACATGTAAGCCTTAAGTTTGCATTTTTGCATTCTAATAATGAAATATCTAGTTAGTTTAGAATAGACTTAATAATTTTTGTGTGCAAACATGGTGGAGGATGAGAAGCGAGTTGTAACGACACCTTCTGCTTTAAGAGTTCACCCCCTGGCTTCCATTCCTGTCTGAATTTGTGATTGTATAGACTAGAATGGGGAATCAATATATGAACCATATACTGTAATAATAAGACGAAGAAGAAGAATAGTAATAATAATAATAATAATAATAATAATAATAATAATAATAATAATAATAGCACTTGTTGAGGCCCACTCCCCCTTGCTGTTTCTTCTATTTGGCCCGCCAAACAAGAATGTTTTCGCACCCCTGATTAGAAGGAAAACAGTCTGCCACCATGAAGAAATACACTTCATCGAGTTTAAACCTTATGGACTAGGGGCAACATAGCAGCGTGGACATCAGTCTCAAATATTTAGCCTATATTTTATGAAGGATGTTTGATGCTCAGTGATATTGTAGTTATTGTATTAATTTATAGTTAATTTTGGTCTAGGATTGGAACTACATTGGATCATTACATACAAAATATACGCTACATAATTGGTTTTCAAATTTTAATTTGCTTTATAGACCAATTTAAACGTACCAACGATCTGTGTACAGAATTGAGCTTTGAAATGCTATTTCCATTCAGAAATTTTCTGTAATTTCATTGCCATCCCTCCTCACGTCATTAGCCATGCGTCAATGGAGAATACTGGTGAAAACTATATTTTAAGGCTCTAAACCCAACAGTTTCTTAGATATTCCCAGAAAACTAATTTACTATGTGAACAGGTATGGGATCACAAAGTCACGCGTTGGGCATGGTCGTGACTCTCATGTTAATAATAAAGAATGATATTTTATTTCTTATCTCTCCCCCCGCCTCATCCCTCCCTCTCCCTCCTATGGTTTACATGTTTCTTCACACATTGAACACAGTGAATATTATTGGATGGCTCCTGATCGCACTTGAAATAGGAATAACTAAGAGTTCCTCAAAGATACTTCCTAGGTCCACTCTGATTTTTCTACATCAATTATAAAAATGTATTTGAAATATTTTATTTCACTACTAATCTCGGCACTTTCTTCCACTTTACACCCAATGCAGAACGAATTTATGTTACCCTGGTTAGATAAGATATTGCTATATTCAGTGTGTGTGTTCTAAACTATAACCAAAATTTAAGCATGTCTAAGGCTCGGCTTTTAACGATTGGCGATACCAAACTCGACTGTCATTAAGAAAGATTATCCATCGAATCTGAATGAACACATATTTTTAAAATGGTCGCCACTTTTTTCGCTGATAAATAAAAAGAATCCACACTAGTAAAAATGATGCAAAAAATGCATACGGGAAGGGATAATTGGGAAATATGTTATAGGATGAGGATTCACCATGTGTATATTTTCAACAAACCAAGACCCGTATCTAGGTAGTTTCGTAGTGTTCTATACCGTCTAATAGACCGGGTAGCAACCAAATGGGCAGATGCCTATGTTGTGCTAGACGCCTTAAATGGCCTACGATAGTAATGAAAACAGTTCCAAGAGTCCATAACGCATTTGTATTCCTCGACGCAGTCTAATTTATGTCCGTGACGTATGTTACTTCGATTTGTTGCCATCCTGTTGTCAGTTACGCTGAATATACTGGCGTGGCCATTCTTCCTGTGCAATTATTTTTGTGGACCATATTTTGAATTATCAGCAGGCATTCCTGTCATCAAACGTAATTCATCAGTTTGTTGATTCCATGTTCAAACAAGAAGTGACGTGCAATATCTACATTTCATATTGAAGGCAAATCAAATCAGTTGGAACAGCCGTTTATTGGGGTCAAACCTGAAAGGACGATATCAACCAGATATTGATAATGTTCATTTATTTAGCTTACTGGGTAACTTTGCCGCTTAATCAGGCCCATTTAGTCAATCAGGGAGGGTATTTCTGTATGTATAGAGCATAGAAGCAAAGCTTTACACGTGTGGTTTTAACAATTTTGAAGAGAAAATGTCAGACTTTCAGCATTGAAACTGAAACAGTTTTGAATTTGGCAAAAGTTGCCAACTATGAATAGACCTTGGCACTGACGATGGTGCTGCTCCTGCTGCTGATGGAGATGATGGTGATGATGATAATGATGATGATATCGACGATGACGAGGATGATGATGGTGATGGTGAGAACATTCGATCTTTCTGTACCACATCAGAAAACGGTAGAAAAATTAACAATATACATCAGTATTGGCGTATGCCTCAACATTTTATGGCCCACTGTCTTGATTCGAAACTTCCCCTCCTCTGATAATTCAAACCGAACCCTCCCCCACCTTAGCTGACAGTAAGTGGAAGACTAATATACTGGAGCTACTGCGTGCAGGAAGGTGATGAAGATTTCCTCAATCAGTGCTGATTTTGTTCTCTCACCTGCACGCTTGGAGCCTGTGTTACACCGTGCAGTGAGGTTGAGTGTTGCCTTCCGGATGAGGCAATGCCAGTTCTTGGCTTTATGCAGCTTACAGTCTGTCTTACTGCCTTGTTAGAAAATGGACTTGTAGGTCAAGTTACATTTTGACTAATTTTTCATAATAAAGCCATCTTTTCTATTTACAAGGTAGGCTACGTATCTAGACAGTCTCAAAGACCCTGTGTTTGATTCCTGGCTCTACCAATATAAATTATTTAATGCTGGCTCTGAGGGTTTGAACGGAGCACGCTCAGTCTCAGTACGGAAAACTTTGTGGGCCATGGGTATGATTCCCACCTCAGCCATCCTAGAATTTGCATTACGTAGTTTTGCAATTTAACGCCAGGAATATGCCACATTGGTACATAACTTTAGGCCATGACCACCATATTTGCAATTTTGGACTCGATTAAAAATACGCACATTACTAAAAGCAGCACAAAAGCGCAGCTTTTCAGACAAATTACACACACACACACACACACACAGGAAGACGAGGCTGATGACCATGAAGTCTATGCCGCAAAATGAAAAAGCATCTTAATGACTACTTAATCAAGCCAGACACTTTTGTCAAAATACCAGTTAAGCTTAACTGTTTGACATCTGCATCATAGCACACTTTATACATTTCTCCAGAAGTACGCCATAAGAAGAAGCATGAAAGCATGTAAGCTTATATTGAAGAGTCCATATTCTACAGAGCAATGAAGCAGCTTGTAATTTAATACACGTTTACAACACCAATTTCTTGATTAAAAAATATTATTCTTAGCAAATGTTTTCGCTTTGGTCCGCCTTGCAGTGATCCAAGAAAATCATCTCTAACTTTGCAATGCAAACAAGTAGTTGCAATATTTCTCTCCAGGAACTCATAGATGCTCTGCGTGAGGCAGACAGCATCCAGACAGGCCTTGAGGGACGTCACGGGACCATTAGTGCACATAAAAGTCGTATAACCAACGACTGTGGTCAGTGCTACAGTTTTATGACTTTACACAGCATTACGTAACAGGTAATGGACTCCCGGCCTCCACCCACATGTCGGCATGCTAACGTCTTTATTGAAAATGTATGCAGCAAAATCATTGCTGGTATTAAACTAACTTATGCCATCGAACGTCGAGAATAAATTATAACATCAGTACTGCACTTGAGAGGAACTCTGTATGCTATAATGAATAAAAAATATCCACTTCCAATAGTGACGAACATTCTTCGGTAGAGCAGCTGAGCAAAGAAAGAAAGAAAGAAAGAAAGAAAGGAAAGAAAGGAAGGACGAATGAAAGCATGATTGAATCAGTTAATGAAATAACTAATGAAAATGAAAATCCACAACCTGCTTCCAGTCGACCGACCGGTTCAGAGAATGGAATGAATGATGCCCCCATCTAGCGGCGAGGATATGAACTGTGCCGGCAGTCGAAGCCTGTCGCACTCCCCTGGGGAAATGATTAAATGAATGACAGATGAAAAGAAATGTTAATGGAGATTGTTGCTGGAATAAAATAATATTGTGACAGTGAAAACCGGAGTACCCGGAGAAAAACCTGTCTGCCTCCGCTATGTCCAGCACAAATCTCGCATGGAGTGACCGGGATTTGAACCACGGACCCAGCGGTGAGAGGCTGACATGCTTCCGCCTAAGCCACGGAGGCTCTTAATGAAATAACTAATACGGTAATTAAATAATAAAAAATCATTAATAAGGACATTCATTGCATTAATAATTTTGTTATTTTTTTCTGATTTTAGACTAGTTACGGGCACTATACACAAGAAGATTAGTCTCTGCCAAACGATGTTGTTGCGCGCATTGATGCACCATCCTATGGGGCCACTGTAGACAAATACTGTATGTCTGTGCTCTGCCACCGTACGATGTGATCAAATCATGAAAACGTGACTAAAATCTCGAATGACTTCTAATTCAATTATCAACTCGTGTGTAAGGGGTTTTGATGGCGTTGATTACAACATTATTCTGCAATTAAAAATACGTGTAAAAATGGCGGATCCAATATGGCGATGCCATCCTTTCTTCAACCATATAGACACAATTCTTTGGGAGATCTCTCTTTACAATAGTCCCATTGTCACTGGAAGATCATTCTTCAAAAAAGGCTTGTATATTAAGAAAACCTTCTTCCTTTATAGGAAAACTTGATTATAAACGAACCCTGAAATGTAATAAAATGCTAAGTGAGAAACGCACAATATTACATCATCAACCCTTTCATTCTGTTACCTGGATTTATTTCATATAGGGGCTTTGCTACATCGTGGTCATTTAGCCCCGTGTACTTGGGTGTGGAGAATTTGTCTGATAACCTGTGTTATTGTGGAACCTGTAGTATTGTGTGTATTTGTAATGCAGGTGAGGATTGGGAAGGAGGCGGCCGTGGCCTTATGTTAGGAACAATCACAGCATTTGCCTGGAGTAGAAGTGGGGAAAGCACGGAAGACCACTTCCAGGATGGCTGAGAGGAGAATCGAATCCACCTCTTCTCAACTTTGCCTATCGAGGCTGAGTGGACCCCATTCCAGCCCTCATACCGGAATTATATTTCTTGGCAGAGCCAGGAATCGAACCCGGGCCTCCGCGTTGACAACCAAGAGTGCTAGCAACATTCTGTTACGAGAATCATTAATAAAATACTGTAATTTAATTTATGTTCGACAATGTCGAAATGTAAATATTATATGTCAGAAAACTGTACTATAATGAGGCTCATTATAGTACAACTTTTCATTATGGGACAGTTTCTCCCACCTATCAGAGCTCTAGAAACAGTTGTGTGACCAATTAGGTAAGGATAGCATCGCACCTGCGCTGAGTTCCAAGGCCTTCTAATTTAAATTTTACTGCGTGGCCTAGTGTCATAGTGGCGTAATCGAGGAGGCCATGGTCAAATACAAGGTATTCTCTGCGTCCCATGCGCTCTGTTCAGTACATAAAACTGGCGAAATCTCGACAGATATTTATGAATATTTATGTTCGAACATAAAATAGATATAATAATTATCGTCGAACATAAACAGTCGTATGCAACTCGCCTATAATGGTAATTAAGACACTCGAATGGAAATTATAGAACTCGCATACGCTCGTTTTATAAACATACTCGTGTCTTAATTATTGCCATTATAGGCTCGTTGCATAATGTACTATTCTATGTCTGATTTAAATTAAAATACACTTACATAAACGTATGAACATTATTATGGTCTACCATTTCAAATTCATTATACTGAGTGTTCAGTTATGCTTTAGCCTACACCACGTAGGTGGTGTTCTTCCAATGGGCTGGACATGGTTGTTTTTCTTTTGATTGTTGTTAATTCATTAACGGGCTTTACGACATCGTGGCCATTGAGCCCCGTGTACTTGTGTGTGTATATAGAATTTGTCTGATAACCTGTGTAATTGTGGTATCTGTAGCAACGAGTGTATTTGTAATGTAGGCAAGGATTGGGAAGGAGGCGGCCGTGGCCCTATGTTAGGAACTATCCCGGCCTTTGCCTGGAGTAGAAGTGGGAAACCACGGAAAACCACTTCCTTGATGGCTGAGATGGGAATCAAACCCACCTCTTCTCAGCTTTGCCTCACGAGGCTGAGTGGAGGCCGTTCCAGCCCCCATACCAGAATTAAATTCCTTGGCAGAGCCGGGTATCGAACCCGGGCCTTCGCGATCACAGCCATGAATGCTAGCCACTACGCAACGAGGCGGACTCCACGACATGGTGGCTATGACTAGGTTCACTGGAAAGACTCATCCTCAAAAGTGATTTATCTCATTTAGAAGTGAAAAAAGATCTGTGATTTGCCATTCGTTGTCTTGGTCTCTTGTCCAATATGGTATTCATTTATATACGGATTAGCAAGATCATCCGGAAATAACACATAGCTTACTTTCCTTGTAGTTCATATTACATTTTACATTTTGCTCTTGTGGTGCAGTACGTTAATATTCAATTACTGCGTTAAACGCCAATATCACGCTGGAGAAAGGGTTACACACATACAGTTCATACTGGTATACAGTACGAGCCACTTCTCTTACCAAGCTGCATTATTCGAACTTACCATGTTGTCTATTTGCGTAGTTGGGAGCCTTACTAGATGCTTGAATATGAAAATCCACAGCCTGCTTCCAGTCAACCGACCGGGTCAGGGAATGGAATGAATGAAGCCCATCTAGCGGTGAGGATATGAACTGTGCCGGCTGTCGAAGCTTGTCGCACTCCCCTGTGGCAATGATTAAATGAATGACAGATGAAATGAAATGACAGTGGAGAGTGTTGCTGGAATGAAATTTGTGCCAGGGAAAACCGGAGTACCCGGAGAAAAACCTGTCTGTCTCCGCTTTGTCCAGCACAAATCTCACATGGAGTGACCGGGATTTGAACCACGGACCCTGCGGTGAGAGGCCGGCATGCTGCCACCTAAGCCACGGAGGCTCATTATTAGATGCTTAGTTAATCTATTTTAATATTTTCAATTCGATATTGCTTCTATGCGTAATGTTTCATAAAACAGTAAGTTATTGCACCGTAGATATGTGATTTTCCTCATTTGTGACTCCAAACTTGAAAATGTTCATAAATGTTTCTCACCTAGGCTACATTTTGATTTAAGGATCTTAATGTTTTAATAGTTCATTTGACTGGCATCTTTAGAGACTTGTATTATATCCCGTAACGTAGCCGTGCCCGTTAAATCGCTCACCACGATCGCGACGGGCAGCTGCAGCATTTCAGAGATCGGAGTCTCGAATCCCGGCGATGAGTGTGGTTTTCCACATTCCCGCGATACTAATACCGGAATAGTACTGCGCCAGAATTTATTTAAGGTCATTACCAAAGAACCGATTTGGATATGAACCAAGACCCAGAAAAAATAAAAGAGTGGATGAAAATTTTTATTTATTAAAAATTCAAGAAATATGGGAAAAACTGTATGGAAATGAGTGAAATACTATACATCTTATGCAATTATGAAAGGCAAGGAAGAAGGAATGATTTAAAGATGGACATATATTCTATTATATGAATGTGGGAGGTCCATATTGCGAGAGACATCACGCCACTTGAATCGAGAGTTACGTCATGAAAGAGGGGAAGAGACGAAGGTCGAACTGCGGACTGAAGCGAGGAGAGGTGGTAGAAGTTACGTCACACCACGAGAGGGGAGGCAGAGAGACGGGAACTTGAGGAGTGTGGAGAACCGGACGAGAGAGTTCTTTCCAATTAGAGATTTGATCGAGTCAAGACCTCGAGAAGAAACCAGTATTCTTATAACAGTGCTACGTTTCATTACAGTTGAAAGCAAAGTAGAGTGAAGTACAGTAAGACTGTAACTTAGGAGCAAGCTACATCTATAAAGCAGAACGGAACAGTATAACCAAATATTACAGTGCTTATGCAAAGTTGTTCCACATAGCTTGAAACATTTCGACAAGAAGATATTCAGTATTACTACGTGAGAACGCATATTTGAACATTACATTGAAAATGCAAGTTAGAAGTCAGCAACGGGGAAGTCTTAATTATATCATCAGAGAAATGAGAATTACCATGTGCTAAGCTAAAGCATAGGGAAGTGGAGACTACAAAGATGTACAGTTGAAGTCCAGAATTCACTAACATGAAAGGCGCAACAGAATATCTACGAAACGCGCAACATCACCGAACAAAACTTATACTTTTCTACAAGAGCTATAACACATCTTGGATTACGAAAAACGCTTGCATAAACGACAATATTCAACCGAGACGAGATGTCAATTCTGAAGAAACGTGATGTCAATTCTGAAGAAACCAGATGTCAATTCTGAAGAAACCTGATGTCAATTCTGAAGAGATGGAGAGTCGAAGCCGGACTACTTGCAGTGCACGAGGGAATGATTTAAAGATGGACATATATTATATTATATGAATGTGGGAGGTCCATATTGCGAGAGACATCACGCCACTTGAAGCGAGAGTTACGTCATGAAAGAGGGGAAGAGACGGAGCGAGCTGTTTCACGGCGAGGTCATTCACCGAGGGCAGCATCGACCTTGTTCTACTGGGAGACGAGGCCAGCTGGTTCTGTCACAAACCGGTCTTCATAGCTGTGGGCGATACTATGAGATCCACGACACGTTTGGTTTGGAAGGCGAGACGCAGGTATTCTCCAGACCAGAAATCAACTCAAGGTAGTGAAGAAATTGTATTTATCATGTAGAATTGTAGTTATGTTCTGTGATTATCCAATTGACCAACAGCATATTTTTAACAGGTTTTTTTCAACAGCATTATTGACTAACTGCATTATTTTTACCAGCATAATTGACCAATGGCATTATTTCTACCGTATAATTTTGTCAAAGTAATTAAATTTGTGTAGTTTTGTGAAATAGTATTTTTCGTATTTTTCTTCGGAGTTATTTGTCTTGTTCTTGAAAATTTCAGTCACTTTGACGAAATTTTGGCATAATGATGCTATTAACACTAAAGTCATATCAGAGTAAAATCGTGTAGTATTTTTCATATGTGCGTTAGATTTAATCGAATTAAATCTGTTTTATCGCAGCGATGGAATGTAGAATGAATTGTTTAAAGGAATGTAGAACGAATTGTTTAAAGGAATGTAGAACGAATTATTTAAAAGAATGTAGAGTGAACTATTTAAAAGGAATAGAACGTTGAACGAACTAAAGAAGGAGTAAAATTGTAATTGAAGTAAAAAGGAAGTTTATTGGAGCAAATTTAAGTACAGCATATTTCAGAAGTCATGTCACGAAGTGTAAAGAATATTTCGACAACTCATGATGTTGATTCGAGTGTCAGAAATTTATTTTCAACTAATTATGAACGAAAGTGTTACGAAAAGCTTATACACATATGTCTAATTAGATTTAGAGCATTAAAAAGCATAGATGAATTTGTTAAACAAATATATTCATGGAAGGAAGTCAAACTTATATCTTTTGTTAAGAATATGAATATTTACTGATATTTCTTGAAAAGTTGTATTATAATGTAAAGCTGAATTTAAACACGTGAAAACGAAAGTTAACAAAGTTAAATCACAGGGTGATCAGAAAGTAAAAGTACAGAGATTTATTGTAGTAATGGAATTATAAGCACGAGGCGAAGTTATATCAGGATATAGAGAATAATGTTAAAGTTAGGAAGTATATGTATTGAAGTGGAAGTTTATAGTTGAAATACCGTGCAAATTAAGGAGATATAAACGTAAAGGAGTTACGTAATTTTATGAAGGGAGGCTGAGGAGTCTCTAAGTTTTTCTAGTATTGATCGCAATGATTGTGAAGTTATGTGAGTGTGTTAAAGGAAGATTCTGTACAGGGTGTTTAAGAGAGAAAGTACAGTAATTGTTGTATAATTATGGAAGAGGAGTGTGAGAACGAAGGTTAATGCCGTGCACTTTTGGTATTCACGTTTATCAGAAAATTGTTAACACAGTAAAGAATTTCAGAAATTATTTCAGTATTTCTTGATAAATAGATAAAGGTAAAAGGAACAGTGCTTAGCTTAAATGTTTGTCACTTATGTTCAATTGATTAAGACGAGTATTTATTACTTTCAACACGATAGTTGCGGTGTATGTTTGGTATTTGATTGTTAAGAAAGTTGAGTAGATGAAAGATTTATTGAAGGATAGACAATTTAATCTTTATGACACCATAAAGTGTAAAATTTGTGAGATCCATAAATGAATGTATATATATGCACATAGTTCATAAATAATTTTTGCTTAGATATGGAACTACGGTTCAGAGTTGAAGCGGATCTGTATAAAGTAGGGTAATACTTAGTATCACGCCGTTTCACATTTCCTTACTATATCAGTGCCACGTGCAAATTTATTTTTGGAGTTACTTTTGTTAGAGTGTCAGGGAGACACAATATTCAGGGAGGAAGCCAGTTTTTATACTTGTTTTTAGCATAATAAACGGCTGGCGCTTTTTAGCGACTCAGTCAACTTTTATCTAAGCTGATACCGTTTTCATTGTCGTCATCGTCGAAAATAGTACTACGAGGTATAGATACAGGCGCTCACTATAGATTAGACCTTATCACCCCTCGAGATTGGAGTTTCTCGATTTGCTCTAAATGTAAATGATAGTAGGAATTTGTACCTTGGCTAGTAGTACTATTTTCTTTACGAATAATATTTATCCTGTATGTTCCTGAAATTCCCAATTTTACTTAGTAGGCATGGTAAGTTTGTGAGCTGGGTAATTTACATGTCTGCAATCCTTTATAGAGCTGTGGATATAAGTACTGATGGGTTTCTTCGGGCGCATATAGATAGAGAGATAGTTATTTAAACGGCGTGCCCATCCGTGGGGCCTTCGAAAAAGCATTCGAAAAAGCATTCGAAAGAGCATTCGAAAGAGCACTCGAGAGAAGAAGTTTGGAAGTACTCGAGAGTGAGGCCATATTAGTTTCGAAAAGAAAAATGCCGATCCCAAAATTTAAAGATTGTTGAGATGAACACAACATCAGCAGATTAGTGGAGTGCATTACAGTTGTGAGGCATATTTTTAAAACCAGCTAATGGAATTTGTCATGTAATATTAAATTTAAATGTAAATTCATGTTGTTAAACATAGGTTGAATGAGATGATAGAATGTAACGATGTCAGTTCAGTAAAATGGGACGATAAGATATACGAGATAACTCGCGATTAAAATAGATGTAAGTCGGATTAAGATGTTTTATATATTCCATCACTGGTATAAAATGCATGCGTTGGTCAATCTGGATATTCACTGATAATTTTTGTAGTTGATACGTTCCTTATTCTCAAGAAAGAAGAATTATGTCAGCGAATGATATGACGTTCATTCGAACGATGCTCGAAACCATGAAGGAATGTCAAAGTACGTTGACCAAAGACCTTGAAGCCCTCGACCAATTGACACACAACAACATTAAACAGATGAAAGCCGAGATTCAGAAATCAGCAGCTACTGTAAAATCAGAAGTCAAGGCAGAGTTATCAGTTGCTCAAACACTTACTAAGGCTAGTATAACATTAGCACAGGAGGAAGCTAAGTTAGCTTTAGAGAAGGCCAGAAAGGAAGATAGACTAGCTAGAGAGAAGGAAAGAGAAGAAGCCAAGTTAGCTTTGGAAGAGGCAAATAGGATAAGAGCAGAGATGAGATTAGCTCAGGAAAAAGCTCGCGAGGAGGACAAGTTAAGTCAGGAGCAGGCTAGATTAGAAGATAGAAAAATCCAAGCCGAAATAAGAGCAGCACAGGAAAAAGCTCAGAGAATTTTTGAAAGGGCAGGTAATGCACAGGAAGAATTAAAAGCTTCATTTGATCAAGTCAAACAGGACATAAATCTTACGAAGACAGAATTAGGAAATTTAAGATCCGGCATGGCAGGAAAAGTGTTAGAAGTCCAATTAGCTAACAGTAATCACATGATAGAGCTAGAACAGAAATTACAGGCTAGTATTAGCTCTATTAAGGAAGAGAACAATACTCATCATGTACACATTTCAGGGGCCCAGAACAAACTCAAGGAGCAACTTGACAATCTAAATGACACTGTTGGTGAATTACAGGTCAAGTTGGAAGGTCAAAGTAAACTGATTGAAGAGGGTATAAATGTGGATATAAATGCTTCCATTGTAAAGGCAGTTACGGACATGAAGGAGGAGGTCGTAACAGTCACAACTAGAATTGTATCAGAAATTCATCATAAATTAGCAAATGACATAAAAGCTATAGAGTTATGTTCCAATATAAATGTTAGTAAGGTACGGGAAGATCTATCTAAGCGGATAGATACATTGCAAATTAATAACGTAGCCACGCTGACAGATATTGTTAATAAAACAGATTTAACCAACTCAAATGAATTTGACAAAATTAAATGCACGGTCGATGAGATAAGCATAGAACTGGCGAAAATTCGATCAAAGCAGGATAAGGAAACCAGCGAAATAGAACAGCAATTAAGGTCACTTACGATAGGGGATGCTACATTTTCATCTACGTTAAGAGCTGAAGTCAGGGAGGACATCAGAAAGGACTTGACGAGATTTTTTCAAGCAAGAGATGAAAAATTGAAAGAAGAAATTAGGAGATTAGAGGCTAGGACAGACAAGATAGAAGAGGATAAGGAAAGCGAGGTTAGTCAACAGCAGATTCCGAAGTCCAATTTTAACTACAGTCGAGAGCCATTTCAAACAGAAATAGGGGAATTTGGAGGAGATTTTGAACCTTACCAGAGTAGATCAAATGCCAATGTTATCGTGATCAAGAATAATGATGAGAAGCCGAACAAATTCAGTGGAGTAGGAAATATTACTGCTATAGAGTTTCTGAGAGACATGAGGTCGTATTTAGAAGACAATAGAATACCTCGTGAAAGACATATGAGGGTCGTTGAAAAATACTTGGATTCAGAAGCGTTAGTTTGGCACAGAGCTTTCAGGTACACTTATCAGACATTTGAAGAATTCGCTATAGCTCAGCAGAAACGATTTTGGAGCAAGGAACTTCAACAAGATATACGAGCCGAAATTTACTCTAAGAAGTATGCATATTCTAGTCCAACGAAATACGCAAGTTTCTTCACGAAACAATTAGCACGCTTGCAGTATTTGCAACCTCCTTTGGCGGAAGAAGACTTGGTTCATGCTATTTCATGCCAGTTACCAACGGAAGTTAGGAGGCACCTCATTTCGGCAAATGTAAAAACTTTAGAAGGAATGGCAGAAATTTTGAGGAGACTGGATCACACGTCTAATGTGTCCAACAACTCAACTGGAAACCAAAACCAGAGAGGTAGAAATCAGGAACAGAGAGAGATTCACACCATCCACATCGATCAAATGCAGCAAACAGAGGAGAACAAAAATGGAGTAGGTCCAACGAGATCAAGAATGTATGGACAAAATCGATTTCGAACAGATTATCAGAGACCTAGAGAAGGAAGACCATACCAAAATCAAAGATGGGATGAAAATCAAAGATGGAGAAATAGCTATCACAACAGGAATAATGATTATCGCAGAGAGGGATATTATAATCGAAATAACCCTACGAATAATTATGGATATCGGGGATATCAGAACTGGAGGAACACGAATAATTATTCGAGACAGCTACAACAGCAAAGTCAACAAAATCAAGGTTGGAGAAATAATAACAATGTAAGAAGGTATTATGATGATAGGGAAAGAGAAAGTCAAGAATACCTAAGGAATCTCAGAGAAAGGAACGCGAGAGACCAAAATCAGGGACAGCATAACCTGAATCAAGAATCTCAACCTGGAACAAGCAGAGATAGAAGGAATGAAGACCCAGGAGGGGTAAAAAAACGTCAAATTCCAAAAAGTGAAGGAGGAAGAAAACAGCACCGTAACCAGACATGAAATCCAGATCAATGAGTTATATGAAGCCACGAATGAAGATCTCCTGTATGAAAGAGAGGAGCCGAAAACAGATAGAGTAGCGAGATTACCGATTATAGAAATCATATCAGAAGGAGAATGTCTGAGAACACTACTAGATACGAGAGCAACAGCATCAATTTTATCAGAGAACTGTTTTCACAGATTGAAGGATGGAAATTCACTTATAGCAATGCCCGTTTCAACTATTAAAGTCAGGGGCGTATTTAACGACAAGACCATGAAATGTAAAGTCCAAGCACTAATGGAATTCTCCATAAATGAATACAAATATGAGCAGATATTCATAGTCTTGAGCCAGATAAATTTTGATGCTATTTTAGGCATTGATTTTATAACAAAGACTGGAGCTGTGATCGATTTACGAAATGGAGTCATAAGATTTAATGAAGGCCAACATCAACCAGAGGATACGAAGAAGGAGGAGAATGAGTGTAGTCTGATTGACGAAACTACAGAAGAAAATCTTGTGAAGATTGTTATGGAAGTTGAAGCAGAAGGAATACCTCACTATGGCAGAAAAATTGAGAATTTTCAAGATCAGAGAGAGAAATTAGAAGAATTAGTCACGACGTATGCAGACATTTTTGATAACAAGCCAGGCATTATAAGAGGATATAAATATCAGATTAAGCTCGCTGATGACACACCTTTTCAGAAGAAATTGTATCCAATTCCGGAGAAGTATCAAGCTGAAGTGACAGAGCTCATAAAAGGCATGGAAAAAGACGGGATTATAAGAAAGCAAGCCACTCCTTATTTAAATTCACTCACTGTTGTGAAGAAAGCAGATGGTAGTCTTAGACTATGTTTAGATGCCAGGGGCATAAATACTCTTCTGCTGAATGAATTCGACAGGCCACCAAAAATTAGAGAACTACTGAGGAGATTCAAGAATAAAACCTGTTTCTCAGTGATTGATTTAACTGCAGCATTTCATCAAATAGAGCTTACAGAAGACAGCAAATGTTATACAGGGTTCATGTTCAATCAAACCTGTTATGTATACCAAAGAGTACCATATGGATTGGTGAATTCAAGTCCAGCACTTATCAGAGCCTTGGATGACAAGTTGAGTGAAGAAGTGAAACAATTTGCCATTTGCTACGTGGATGATATCATCATATCTTCAGAGACACCAGAGCAACATTTCATGCATTTGACGAAGCTATTTGATAACCTCAGAAGTGCAAACATCAAGGTGAAATTGAATAAATGCCATTTCTTTCAAGAAAAGATCAACTTTCTTGGGCATACTATAGACAGATTTGGTTACCACCCGAATGAAGACAAGATCGAAGCGATATTGAAATTTTCTAAACCCAAGAAAATCAAAGACATCAGAGCTTTTGCGGGTCTTTGTCAGTTTTTCAGTAGTCATTGTCCACATTATTCAGAGATCATGGCACCTCTACATGAGCTTCTAAAGAAAAACAATAGATGGAAATGGGATGCAGCTGCTGAGAATGCCTTTATTCAAGCAAAGGAAATGCTCAGAGATAACATCAAGTTAGAGTACCCAGATTTTGAAAGAACATTCATCATAGAAACGGACGCTTCACGAATTGGTATTAGCGCAGTCTTATATCAGAAGGATCAAGATAGCAATCCTCACTATATTTCATTCAGCAGTAGGAAGTTACGCACGCACGAGCTGAATTACTTCACGACGGAGCTTGAAGCTTTAGCCGTCATAAATGCTCTACAAAATTGGAAGAAATTATTGCTGGGACACAAGATTATAATCAGAACGGATCACAAAGCACTAGAATTCATGTTGAAGTCAGACTTGTCAAGCGATAGGATGACCAGATGGACCATGTTTTTGCAACAATTTGATGCCACGATAGTTCATGTTCCTGGTAAAGACAACCTACTAGCAGATATTCTTTCTAGACATCCGATTCCTGAGAAAGATGTGAGAGTTAATGTTATCCAGACAGATGCAGAAGATCAAGAAACGCTGGATAAACTGAGAAGAATTCCTCTTTTTCAAAAGAAGCATGCACCATTCAGGAACATTTATAGATTTTTGTCAGGGAGAATGACAAGGAGGCACGCCTCATACTTCGAAACAAGAAGGAAAGCTAGACACTATATTCTCGTGGGAGAAACTGTATGTAAATACATCGATGTCAGACACACGAAAGTACGAGTTGCTATTCCACCAGAACTTATTGTGCCACTAATTTGGTTAGTACACAAAAGTATAGGCCACGGAGGAGTTGACAAAACATACTATACAATGTTAGAAAAGTTCTATTGGATTAATATGAGAGAATCCATAACCATCGTAATCAGATCTTGTGAACTGTGTCAGAAAAATAAATATAATTCTGAACTATTGAAGGAGAGACCGAAAGCAATTATTCCTACGAAACCACTGGAATTGTTTAGTCAGGATATTTTTGGACCTGCACCTAAAGGAGACGAGGAAACCAGTATGTGTTAGTTACAATGGATGTATTCTCCAAAATTGTAATGCTTAATCCCATGCAGAAAGCAACAACGAAGAATGTTTTATATTACCTGGAGAGGAACATTATTCCAAAGTTGGGAAAACCAGAGAGACTTTTAACAGACCATGGAACGCAATTCACCTCTGCAGAATTTCAGGGAGCGATGGATAGGTTGGATATTGTTCACCTATTTTCATCAGTTCGAAGCCCAGAGACGATTCCTATTGAAAGAACAATGCTTGAATTTTCAAAGTACATTCGCTTGTATAGTGCAGACAATCATGCAAATTGGGTGAAGATTGTACCACTAGTGGAATTTTGCATCAATAACACGAGACTTGAGAGCACCAACGATATTCCAGTCATGTTGCATTTTGAAGAGAAACCCGTACGACCATGGAACGGAATCTTCAATATTCCGGAAGATAACGAACCACCGATGGACCAGAGAATCGAAGCAGCGAGGGTCCAGTTGAACAAAGCGGCTGAGAAGAGATTAAAACGTTTAGAAGGGAAGAGATTCAGTGGACCGCTACGAGAAGGAGACCTTGTATTAGTCAGGATTCCAGTGAAAGCTGACGTACTGAAGAAGGTGTATATCAAATTCAGTAGCCTTTTCAGAGGACCGTTCAAAGTAGATACAGTCTACGGTAACAATTGCTATAAAATTGTAAGAGTTGAAGATAACAGATCCATTGGAAAATTCAACCATTCCAAATTGAAAAGATTTTACCCAAAGATACAGTAAAATAAATAAATTCAGTCTCAAGAACAGATAAACTTACTGTTATTAAAGAAAATACAGGCTATACTTTACTTTAAATTAGCAACGGGGAAATGCGCCAAAATTAATTTAAGGTCATTACCAAAGAACCGATTTGGAGTTGAAGCGGATCTGTATAAAGTAGGGTAATACTGAGTATCACGCCGTTTCACATTTCCTTACTATATCAGTGCCACGTGCAAATTTATTTTTGGAGTTACTTTTGTTAGAGTGTCAGGGAGACACAATATTCAGGGAGGAAGCCAGTTTTTATACTTGTTTTTAGCATAATAAACGGCTGGCGCTTTTTAGCGACTCAGTCAACTTTTATCTAAGCTGATACCGTTTTCATTGTCGTCATCGTCGAAAATAGTACTACGAGGTATAGATACAGGCACTCACTATAGATTAGACCTTATCACCCCTCGAGATTGGAGTTTCTCGATTTGCTCTAAATGTAAATGATAGTAGGAATTTGTACCTTGGCTAGTAGTACTATTTTCTTTACGAATAATATTTATCCTGTATGTTCCTGAAATTCCCAATTTTACTTAGTAGGCATGGTAAGTTTGTGAGCTGGGTAATTTACATGTCTGCAATCCTTTATAGAGCTGTGGATATAAGTACTGATGGGTTTCTTCGGGCGCAGTACCTTACTTCAATTCCCAGGGCACCTACCCCATATCCAGCCATAATAATTACAGCTACACCCTACTACTACAGTCACCATAGAAACACAGGTTATCAGACAAATTCAACACAGATCCAACTACATGGAGCTGATGATCAAAGATTTCCAAAATTTCTAATACGAATTAACAACAACCCAATATATTAAGACATTGAATTTGATCCTTATATATTGTACATGTCTGATGCGACTCTGAGTTATTGCTAAGATTCAACTCTGTAAGCTCACTAGATATGAGTTGTTAATATTGCATGTATACAGTACCCAACAGGGTTGGTACAAGGTTCGAACTAAAGACATGTCAGATGGAAAGGAACCATTTATGAGAAGAATACAAGAGTTCTGAAGGATTTTAAGAAACCAAAAGGGTTATTAGCTAAGAGCACATATGAATGACGCATATAGCTGATAAAGGAGCATGAAGCAATATAGCAGCTGCAAAGATGATGTCACCGCACAGTCAGCAAGAAAAGGGTTACACATAGTTAAAAAATAGACCCAGGGGAAGAACCAACTGTAAGATATCATGGAGAAAGTGTAAACTCATCATGAAATTGACAACGTCGCGAGAAGGCGGAGCTAGGAAATAAAGAAATTAATTAAAATCAGCCAGAAATAACCAAATTTTTTTAGAAAACTCCTCGTCAAAGTCATTCATTTTGGAAATGGAAAATTTTAGAACAATAAAATTTATTAAACATTGCGCGGTATAAGAAAGCAAAGTCAGCAGATTACGAAAGGGAATTTACCCAGCCCAAAAGGGAGAGTAGGGGAATAAAAAAATATACTCCCACACAGAAAGAGGAGCTAATTTAATTTAAATTAATACATCCCCACGATCGAATCTGGAAAAACTTAACATAATTGGAACATTTGGAACACGAGCTTCAAGATGGATATTTTTTCAAGAAGATACCATGATTGTTTTAAAGATAAATTTGGAGATGAAGTTAAAATAGTTTATTTTGCTTGGAATCAAATAAATAGAGAGCGAGTTCAGAGGAACAGTAACAGTACAAAGTCCAGTTCGTAAGCCAGCGCGGGGCGCGCTGTGCTGGACCACGTCAGTAATTACTCAGTTCTACAACGAACCTTTGAGAGGTCGTGTTGGTCGTCATAATCCAGCCCGCGTTTAAGGCGACATGCTGGATCGCAGCAGGAAATTATTCAGTACATCATGTTCGCAATAACGGAACATACGGGTCATTATACCGTTATTCAAAGAGAAATATTTAGGAACGCAAGCATATTTCACGGTTAAGTTCAACAAAAGTTCAAGTGTGCATGGCACTGTTGCCCGACTAATCGTGAAAAATCGTTTCAAAGTGATCACTATAGCGCTGGATCAAGTAAAAATCGTGACAAGAATAAGTTACGCCGCGTTGAGTAAAAGAACATTAATACAGTCTAAAAGTGCGGGCTAGTATGAATAAATTACGCGAAGTTGAAAGTCAACAGTTCGAGAACATGGACAGTTCTTTATGAACAGTAAAGCGAAGTCAAGGGACAATATCTATCAGAGATTCGAATGGAATCTAGGACTCCGAGTCAAGGAAACACGAGTTCGAATACCGGTAGCATAGTCAACAAACTTTAGTAAAGCTACAGTACATTTCACAAAGATACAGTAAAAGACATCCCCATAGGAGAAACTTAAAACACGTCGTGTGGTCAAGGAAAATATTATCGTCAAATAATTAAGAGGATTGTAGGTTCGAAACCCAAACAAATCAGTATAGCTACGTTATAAGAAGTGAACAATCCGGACAAATAGAACACAGTGAAAGAGAACCTTTATATAAGCGAAAAACATTAGTGAAGGACACTTAAAAGCTTATAGACCAGTAATACGGGAAGCCGAAATAAAACCCTACAGGAATAGAGAAAGGACTGACATTCAGCGTAGGAGTTCGGAAAGGATCGAGTTATTACACGTCCAAAGCAGAGGTGCGGTGGCGTCGAAGTATGGATCATCGACAGGAATGTAGAAGATCACTGAGATATGGTGCAGAAAAATAAGTGCAGTGTAAATATATATAGGGAAATAAGTGCAGTGTGATTCAATATAGGGAAATATATTTGTGTTGTGTTAAATATAGTGATTTTTACCAGGATAAATAATGTGTTTAAATATGTGTAAAAGTGAATTATATCAGAGTGATGTGCAATTCACGAAAAGTAGTGCCATGAAGAATAATTAGATGTAATTGGATGGGTGAGCCTGTCTAAGAATGGAGTCATCGCACGGGTGAGTTAATGAAATTTCGTTAATATTTGTTGTTGTACTGTATACTGATATCAATGGAATCGGTCGTCAACTAGGGAATTTAACGATTGATTCATTGATGAAATGAATGTACAAATAAATGGTATGTTGGAAAGGATGATATTTGTTAACCACGAGGATCGCCTCGGTGAAAATAAAGCATTGTTGGGATCAGTAAAGATAAAGAAATGGAGACCCGATAATGAAATATATGATCAATGAACGAATTTGAAAGAAGGAATTAAAATGGAAATTTAAATGGCTTAAATTAATGCCTAGTTATGAAATAAATATGCATCGTAGTAAAATTATAAAAATTGAACGGATACGTTAATAATAATGGTTAAAATTTATACCAGATAACAAATAATGAAAGAATGGAGCGTTATAATGGAATGATAAAAAATGTGAAATAATAATAATAATAATACAAATAATGAGGATCAAGTTGAAAACAAAGTTATATTTAAAAACCCGTGTCTAGGAACTCAAAATAAAAAATGGAGCGAGAAATAATATGTTAATAAATTAATAAAGTTATAAATGTCCAAAATAAATGGTGGACCGAAACACCCAAGAATGAATGTTACCTTGTAGGCTCTCAGGACAAGGTTGAAAAATAAATAATAGGAAGGCCGAAGTCGTGCCAATATCAATAATACTGTAAATGAATCATGAAAGTTTATCCAAGCTAGTTGTATTACCGTAAGGGCTAATAAGAATAACAAAAATATAGTTTCAAACTGAATATAATGTGCGTTAAAACAGGATATATTTATTCGCGAGATGGAAAATGTAGTGAAAGTATCGTCGGAATGCGTGGAGGTTAATTTCCCACCGAAGTATTGTTGTAATGAAGTAGCCTCGTATTGTATGTCGTGGATGAGTAAATTCCCACCGAAATGTTATCGAATGAAGCGTCGTATGTGATAGTGTTATATAAGACCCGCTGTAGGATAAGGATCCCAGCCTGGCATTCTTGTAGTAAGGTATTGTTGTGAAGAGGCATTGTTGTAAAAAGGCATCATACAGTTGTGTTATAAGCGTCATAAGAAGTTGTAATAATTAACTACAGTACAGCCTATCCTAATTAAATGCTAATATCCTGGGAACGATAGGTTAAAAATAATAATAAATAATACACGGAACAAATATCCGTTGTGAAATGAATTTTAAGTCTTGGAAATCATGTGGTCGAATAGTAACACTAGCGTAAAGCAAGAAGGGCCGGCGAGCCATCATAAATCTTGTTTTAAAGTACCAACGGGAGAGGGGGCAGCCTTCTGTGCGAGACCTTGCCTCTTGCGAGGGAGAAGGAGAGACATCTTAATGAGTTCCGTAGTCAAGTGCGGTTTAGCAGAGACTGGTTTAAAAGGGAAGCTGCTATATGAAAAACGGTAAAGTTTTAATAAAAGGTGCAAGCTTAAACTGACTGTCGAATTATTAGGCGGGAATCAAAGAAATCGTCCCAAGCCTTATTTCTGAAATGTTATGTAAAAATTTGACGGATTTTGTCAAATATGTAATTGTTGGTAATAGAAATTCCTTCTTTCATAAATAATAATATAACGGGTTAAGAATTAATGAAGTTCTGTTATAAAATAAACATCCCATTGTAATAAACAACATGGTGCACAGTACAACACAAAGCAAATCGCCTAGGTGCATGGATGGTAACTGGATGATTAAGGGTTCGATCGATAGACATGGCATATTTTTGTAAAGTATTGTATTGTATTTTAAAACCTAAGGCTTTGTGAAGAGTTGTTATTAAGACCAAAAAACTTAATAAAATAAGGATCATACAAATATAACGAATAAAGGGAACCCTAAAGGGTAAATAAAGAAAAATGTTAATATCCAAAGCCTTGGACGAATTATATGACTAAAATGATAGGCGCGCTCGACGCCTGAGTAGAATAAAACTTAAATAGGGGTATAGTCTGTGGAAGTGATAAATTAAGCAAGAGAGAGTGTTCAAAAACTTCACGGAACAATAAAATTACATTATAGTGAATTTTGATGATTTATAAATAGTGATTTTTATGATTGACATTTGAAGAGACAATGCCAAGTGATCTTGATTTTTGATATGTGTTTGAGTTGATTATTTCCTTTTAATGAATATATAATTTATAACTGTAATGTTGAGTTTTTCCTAAATCTTGTTTACCTGATTGTGTTTTCATATCGGATGAGAGGTCAGTGGTGGAGGGAACGTATCGCGCCCCGATACTGGAGTAGCTAAGCCGAGTACTGACTAAACATCCTCCGCTAAGCGTGTACAGGGGACTCATATTTTGAGGTACTTGATATGTGCACATGGTTACAAGAAAAGTCGGTCCAAGTAACGTTTAGAAGTAAAAATGTAAAAGTAAAAGATAGCGACCGCAACCGCCCGCCGAACACAAAACAAATGTGAAAATGAAACACCCCTAGTTCATTTTATGTTGCCCAACGTGGGGAAATCGGCAGTAAAAACCACCCCAGGAAAAGTTTATCAAAAACTTGTTGTTTTTTTTGCTGTTGTCAAGCGTTGGGTGACCAAAACGTCCGACATCAGTACCAGAAAAGTAAATAAAACTCTTTTTATGGATAAAATGAACTATACTCCCCACTGCTGGTACCGGGGTTGTACGTTTTGGTTACCTTCCGCAAGACAACGGCAAAAAAACAAGTTTTTGGAAAACCACTTAGGGGTGTTTTTACTGCCTATTTCCCCCACGTTGGGCGCCATAAAATGAAATAGGGGTGTTTCATTTTCACATGTGTTTTGGTTCGGCGGGCGGTTGCCGAAAGGTACAACCCCGGTACCAGCAGTGGAGATTATAGTTCATTTTATGGCGCCCAACGTGGGGAAATCGGCAGTAAAAACCACCCCCGGAAAAGTTTTTCAAATACTTGTTGTTTTTTTGCTGTTGTCAAGCGTTGGGTGACCAAAACGTCCGACATCAGTACCAGAAAAGTAAATAAAACTCATTTTATGGCGCCCAAGGCGTGAGGAGGTTTTTTTTAAGGAAAACCCAGAGAAAAACTCGAGTTTTCCGGGGGGAATGGAAAATTTCGAAATTTTCAATTTTCGAATTTTTAAAATGTCTTGCTTAATGTATGCAAATGGTTTTGAAGGAGGGACGTGCGAACGGGTTTGTTACCTACACACCCATTGGACACTTCACCTCAAAATGAAAAGAAAACTATACAGGCATGTCAGATCGAGCCCAGAATTACCTTGTGTGGATGGTTCATTCTTGGATGGTAGTAACCCATCTTATCTCAAATATTGTAACGAATGGAGTGTGAGAAAAAGGAAAATAGTCCTTGGATTAAGAGTAAGGAAGGATTTGTAGATAAATGGAGGTTTTCTGATCAGAAATTGGAGCGCGTGGATAAGTTAGAAAAACTGCAGGAGGAAACGGGATGCCTGGGTGAAACAGAGGTCGAAGAACTCAAGCAAGCGAGAAAAGACCTTTCTGAGGGTAAGAATTGGTTAATTGAGTTGTGGTCTAGATATTATCCAAACGATAAGTTCGAATATGAGGGAGAGGTAATTTTTGATCCAACAGTAAAGGTCGAGAATGTCAAAGAAAATAAAATAATAGCACCTGCTCAGGTTCAGGTAATTGAAGAAAATATTGAAGTGGTTGAAATAACAACAAGTAAAGACAGTGAAGTTGTTAAACAAGAAACCGTGGAAATCACAGAGCCAAAGGAAGATAAGGAAAGTGTACAGCCAGTTGAAAGAAAATTTCTTCGGTGGACTGATAGGGGGTTGATCTTGTAGTTTATAAGACAAGATGACGAAAGGATAAGAAAATACAAGGAAGAAGAAGCAATAAATAACCAACGAGAAAAACCAAGCTCGGGAAGGGCAGGGTGGTTTGCGCTGTGCATAAGATTGGAAGTGGAAAGTAGAACAAAGTATATAAATGAATGGAATGAAGAACATCCAGACAGTCTAATAACTGAGGAAGAAATTCAAGGCACCATGCCAATGCCAGTTGAAGTCGAAGTTGGAAGCAATGAAATTGTAAAACTAGTAGAAAGTAAAGAGGCCGAAAAGATCACTGTTAATGTAACCCAGGAAGATGTTAGGTTAGAGACCCAATCACAGGTTTTGCATGACCATAATAATTCAGATAGAAGAATGTCTATGAGCGAGGACTCATTAGAATTCATGGAAATGGTAGATAAGATGTGGGGTACCCAATATTGTACAACAATTAAAAATAGTTATAGTGTAGAGCTAAGTGGAAAATGGACATCCCAAAGCAAATTGAAAAGGTAAAGAAGGGAGAAATGGACCTTGTTATACCAATAGAAAACAAAGAAACTGCCATTGTAGAAATAAGTTTAGAAAATAAAAGTGTAGTAATAAATGAATGTAAAATGCATGTTGACATTTATCAGATGGAAAATAATTTGTCTAGTATCAAGGAGTGTGAAATATATGTTGAAAATTGACCAGTTAAAAATAATTTGTATAGCATTAAGAAAAATGAAATTATGAACATTATCAATGAGCATAAATTCACAGAAATAAATGTTACAAACGAGCATGAGTTTGTAGAGATAAACAATAACTATGAAAGTGAGAGTGTACAAACAGATAGGGTTGAAACAAGTGAAATTGTAAGAGATAATAATGTAAATTATATCTCAGCGATTTTTGAGGATAATGATCCAAAGTCGATTGTCCACACATTTGTGAGAGAGCCTGAAACCGAGAATGTACGTAAGGTTATAATAAGTTTCTTCAGCGGAGAAACACAGGCATAATTTAAACCAATCATTATTGAGGGAATTCTAGGAATAAACAATATGTTTACGCCCGATATGATAGAGAATAATGTAAATTTCGAAATTACTGGATTTACGGAATGGGTAAGAGAAGTGGGGGAGGTAGAATCCGAACAGGAAGAAATAATGTTTATTGAGGAGCATAGGCATGTAAGATTCGAGGAAATAACACAGATGGGTAGGATGTATCCCAGGGCGGTGAAGAAAAGGAGGATGAAAGGAAGAGACAGAAAAAAGGGGAATTACTAAAAGAGAAACCCGACTTTGGGAAAGGGTAAGAAGGAAATTAAATTTGAGATTAACAAGAAGCGAGTTGCAGAAGTGCGGAACAAGGATTCCCAGAGGACGAATTAAAAGACCCAAGGAAGAAAGGGAAACACAGGAAGGAGTAAACTACGATAGTTCAGGATTAGTAAACACGATCATTTACTACCAGATAGCGTTAGAAAGATGTAGTGGTGAAGATGGTACAATGTTATATTGCTTAAACATTCTGAACCACATTCCCACGAAAGTAAAATATCTACAAATGACCCCGGTGGGAGGACAGTAAATGAACTTAGACATTATGGAGAGACGTGGAAGGAAAAGCCAGAGAAGTGGTAATGAAATGGAAAGTGATCGTAAAGAAAGATATGGAAGCGGAGGAAGAAAACACACGGAGAGAAGAAAATCCCATATATGATCCCGGAGGGAAAATAGAGGAGGATGTAGAATATCAAAGGACAGATTCCGAAATGGAAGAAGGAGAAGAAGGAGAAGATGAAAATTACTTTGAAGAAGAAGAAATAGAAGGAGAGGAGGATATCGAAGATGAAGCATTCAGAGAACTCAGATTTCGAAGGAAACCTGGATGAAACTCCTAGAGAAAGGAAAAGTGGGAGATAGTTAGGTCAGAAGTGCCTAAATGTACATATAGTTATGGAAGCATTTTGTTAGAAATATAAGGCATAGGATAATGATATATAATAAAATAGAAAACACGGCACTAAGAAGGAAACAAAGTAAGAAAGAACACAAGAGGGGAAAAAATGAACCCCGGACTCTGAAGTTAAAGGAACTATAAATGAACCATGTGTTCCTACAACAGAGGGAACTACAAAGGGACATAGAAGGTGTGAAAGACAGAAAGGTTAAAAGTGAATAGTTTCTAGAAAGGCATGGCCGAGACTCATAAAATAAACCGCAGAGAATTACTTGTGGAGTGAAGACTCACTAACGAGCAGGCACTCGAAAGGGTCATAAAAACGAGTAAGCGAGAGGGGAGGACGCTTTGAAAGGACTGGCGAGCAAAGACTAAAAGGAGCCTAAATGGAAAGAGACAACTAGACAAGTAAGCTGAGCAATTGAAAGGAAAATAGTATACAGGATACAAGATAAGATTCTTGGAAAGTTTGACCACAAATCTGAAACGGGTAAAGATATATATGTACCCATACTATGGTGAACACTGAAATTTAATACGAAGTACAGGGTGTGCCATAAGTAGACGGAAGTTGAGAATTTTTAAATTTTGTTTTTTGATAAATAAATTTCCTCTGTTCTCCAAAACTGTATTTACCTTTGAAGAAGGGATTTGTACCCAACAGGGTTGGTACTGCCCCCGTAAATTGAATTATACTGAGACCACGGTGGCTGTATTGGCATATGGGAATAAAGTTATGGCCGTCATAGTTGTGACGTGTATATTCATGACGTAGGCGTGGATGACGCAACGCTCGAGCAAGTAGGCTGGCTGAGCTTAGATTCTTGCTGACGTCACGATTTTGTTCGAGAAGGATCTTAGATTTACGACGCAGTCGCAGGGAAGCAAGTAAACGTGCTGAGGAAGAAGTTACGCTATTGGAGGAGAGGCTCGAACCAATGAATGATAGCTTGAAGGGAGACGGAGATTACTGAAACTACCATATTTTATAACTTTTGGCATGCAGAATTGTGGAAAACTATTTTCAGTTATGGCATTGATTTGGAATTTTGAAGAAATTAATTATATGTTTTTGAAATCTGAAAATCCGTCAAGAATAGCCAAAGTTGGAACTTCGAGTAATGATGGAAGAAGAAGCTATGGTAGGGATGGATACGCCCCTTCAAAGTTGATAAAAGGCCTTGCACAGCAGAGAGGAGCTTCCCACTTCGTGGTTTTATTCTGACTTCATAGTCTGACTTCGTGTTCTGATAGAACAAGCATATCGTCATAAGCAAGCGTGGCAGAGCCCACCGCATCGAACAGTATTGGGTATCCAGCAGTGCAATTTTACTGTTACTAAAACTAGGCGAAGTTGGAGCGCACCCATAAACGATTCTACAAGTTTATCTATCAAGAATTAGCTACTGCATTTATACTAATTCAATAGTGCATTACAATATTGAGGCGTGTGCGAAAGTTGAACTTTTTCATTATAATACTTCAGAAGATATTCGCATTTAAAGACTGCAGAGAAAAGTGTTTTTCTCGAATCCTGAGAAGCACTTTTACTACCACATTCTACGCTACGGCAGACACGTGTATTGCAACCGTGATACTGAAGATTACATTTGGTGATACAACGCTACATTCTACAATGGAACTATACAATCTGACAGTACTTTCGACTAACATTATAATGGAAGTGGAGATGGAAGACTAAAACTTTAATGCAATTGGGACATACATCAGTAGTGTGAAGTAGCAACATGGAGCTTCGATAATCGTCATTCTACAAAGACGAGCATGTAGTGAACATTCAGCTACACTCATGCATCGTAATCCATCGCTGAATTACATCAAATGGCAGTGGAAATAAATTCATACTCCACAATTATGAACATTTCTGCGGAAATATTTGCATTGAACTTCATGGCTGACTTCTACAAGAACTTCAGGGAACTTTCAAGAGTGGCAAGGGTTTTTCCCAGCACACAAAGAAGAATTTTGCCAGAAGGATGTCTATCGTCTACACGGAGCAGTGCGATTTCCGGAGGAGGAAGCTGTTCTATTCTCCGAGGGCGCAGGTTCCAGGTTCGAGGTCGGTGCACATCTATCCTGTGGTGAAATGGAACCAGCAGCAGTCTTCTGTGAAATTTTCTTCTAGAACTTCAATCCAACAGATAAGGTAGCCGTGAACGTTTCTTGATTTATTTCAGCCATTTTAGTGAGATCTGAGCAACTATCTTTCCCATATTTTCTGTCATATATTTGATTGCCCCATATTCTTTTGCTAGATGTTTCTGTACTCTGTACACTTTGCAGCTTTATGCCATTTTCTTCGATTTATTGAGACATTATTATGTCATTTGCATATTTAAACATTTTGGATCAGTTTATACTGAAGTTAAATATTCTTTCGAGAATTTGAATTTTTCTTGTAGTCACGATTTGACTGTAAAGTTAACGATTTTCTATGGCAAGTTTGAATTCAGACAGCGTGTCGTTTTATTCAAGTAATTCTTTCCAGTAAATTACTTTGACCAATTTTCTGTCATCCTCAAGAAAGAAGAATGATTAAAAGATTTTAGAGCGTTAAAATCTACTACTTTATCGACGATCTTGGAAATACTAGTCGTTTTTATGAACATGATTGAAACACAGACATTTTTAGTCAATTCTGAAATACCATTGCATTATAGACAATTTTATGAAATATGAACTTTGAATACGATTTATTCAGTACACTATAGTAATGAACATTTGATAGGAGATTTTCTCAATTCTAGATTGAAACAATAATGTTTGCATTTTCTGGTCTATTTGCATTCTATTCGACTATTTCTGCAGTTAAATGAATTTTGCTTGAATATAGTATTTTTATACTGCGATAATTATGATGAGATTAATTCATTTTGATAGACCAGGGAGGCGTGTCTAATCGTATTTGCTATTAAATTTATTTGTGACTGGAAAATTTTTACTTCATATCGCTTCATGAATGAAACCCACGAAGGTTAAATATAATAACAGTTTTCGATACAATTGATGAATATAAGAATTTTTAAAGAGGAACTATGGATGTATAATCGTTAGTTCAGTGGACGTGTAAAAGTCGCTGATGAATAATGCCCTTTAATAAGTGAAGGAGGTTCCCACAGTAATATTGATGATGATGATGAATTTATAAGTGGAGGTTTTTTGTGTGTATTGTGGAAGATTTTGATGCCATATACACACATCAAAAAAAGTTTTGCATCATCTCGGTTCCAAGAGTTCCAGAACCGTTAAATACAAAGGGAATAGAGATCAACACAAACAACATTTCAGCTCGTTTTATTGCTCATGAGACCCACACATTGCATGTTGTACCATCATACAGCTAGACTTTCAGCATTTGTGGTCCAGATTGCAGTACACACCACTACCTCTAATACCCAGTAGCACGTCCTCTTGCATTGATGCATGCCTGTATTCGCCGTGGCATACTATCCACAAGTTTATCAAGACACTGTTGGTCCAAATTGTCCCACTCCTCAACGACAATTCGGCGTAAATCTCTCAGAGTGGTTGGTGGGTCAAGACGTCCATAAACAGCCCTTTTCAACATATCCCAGGCATGTTCGATAGGGTTCATGTCTGGCGAACATGCTGGCCACTGTAGTCGAGCGATGTCATTATCTTGAAGGAACGCATTCACAAGATGTGCACGATGAGGTCGAGAATTGTCGTCCATGAAGACAAATGCCTCTCCAATATTCTGCCGATATGGTTGCACTATGGGTCGGAGGATGTCATTCAGGTATCGTAAAGCCGTTTCGGAGCCTTCCATGACCACCAGTGGCGTACGTCGGCCCCACATAATGCCACCCCAAAACATCAGGGAACCACCACCTTGCTGCACTCGCTGGACAGTGTGTCTAAGACGTTCAGCCTGACCAGGGTGCCTCCAAACACGTCTCCGACGATTGTCTGGTTGAAGGCATATGCGACACTCATCGGTGAAGAGAACGTGATGCCAATTCCGTGGGGTCCATTCAGCATGTTGTTGGGCCCATCTGTACCGCGCTGCATGGTGTCGGGGTTGCAAAGCTGGACCTCGCCATGGACGTCGGGAGTGAAGTTGCGCATCATGCAGCCTATTGCGCACAGTTTGAGTTGAAACACGACGTCCTGTGGCTGAACGAAACGCATTATTCAACATGGTGGCATTGCTGTCAGGGTTCCTCCGAGCGGCAATCCGTAAGTAGCGGTCATCCACTACAGTAGTAGCCCTTGGGCGGCCTGAGCGAGGCCTGTCATCGACAGTTCCTGTATCTCTGTACCTCCTCCATGTCCGAACAACATCGCTTTGGTTCACTCTGAGACGCCTGGAAACTTCCCTTGTTGAGAGCCCTTCTTGACACAAAGTAACAATGCGGACGCGATCGAACTGCGGTATTGACCTTCTAGGCATGGTAGAACTACAGACAACATGAGCAGCGTACCTTCGTCCTGGTGGAATGACTGGAACTGATCGGCTGTCGTACCCCCTCCGTCTAATAGGCCCTGCTCATGCATGGTTGTTTACATCTTTGAGCAGTTTTAGTGACATCTATGAACAGTCAAAGGGACTGTATCTTGGATACAATATACACAGTCAACGTCTATATGCCGGAGATCTGGGAACCGAGGTGATGCAAAACTTTTTTTGATGTGTGTATAATGAGATATATGATGAATTATGGGCCAATTTTGTGCGTTTGTGCGAGGTATGTTTCCGCTGAGTTGTATTGTTCAGGTCCATTGAAAATTATTCATGTGAAGTTACTGTTAAAATTAACAAGAGTGATAAATTGATTGAATTATAGATTTTGAATGGAGGTTACCGTCACTAATAATAATTATTAAATCTTATTAAACCTGAATCTAAAATTTAAATATAAGTAATCTTCAACGGTCGATTATATTATCACGATTTAAGAAAATATCAACCGGATAAACGTGTGGTTAATGTATTTCAAATATAAATAAAATATAAATAATGTAAATAACTATGTAAATACCTATAATAATAATTTGAAACAAACGGGATTAATAGAGGCGTGTAAAAATTTTTCAATTGTCGTTTGACTAAGTTATGAACAAACATTTAAACAACGCTAGTTCGATAATTGGAATAAACATTTAAATAAGATTTGAGATTAACAGAGTAATCCATTGCAATGTGAACGGAACTTGTATAAATTTTGCGTGATAATATTTGAGTTGAGATGTGAGCATTTAAATTGTTTTGAATGAGAGCTAGACTCTGCGTTGGCCAGCATATGGTGACACTGGTTAGGCAGCTGCGTCCATTTGACGAAGCAAGCATGCAACACTGCTTAGGGTGTATTGCAGGTGGCCAGATAACTGAATGGTGGAGGTCAAGGTCAACTACTTAGCGGCCTTGCGGTTATTAATAAATGTATGTCAATGAACTAAATTATGAAGTTCATGAACAAGGAAACAAATGCTATATGTCTCGTCCCAGCTCCCTTATCCATTCCAATGTGCATTGTTGTTATTATTACGTTCTTTTGAGCTAGAGAAAGCTGAATTTTTGTATGTGAAGTCTACAGTCCTACAGGAGGACATGGTTGCATTGACAATGGCTTCAGACAGCCATAACTATTTTGTTGTTAAATTTTGTTAAAATATTTTTTTTTTCTTTATGTGAAATAAATTATTGTGCAGTTTAAATTTTCTGGTCTCCGACTTGGTTCATTTTAAATATCGTGGTGGAGGTTATTGTGAGGGCATACTATTAAGTGATCCAGTTGAAAACCCAGACCCGAGATTAAATTGAATAGGTAAGTAAAAGGTAAGTATGAACCCCCGTATATTTTGGTGTGTTCCACAATAATTTCATGTTAACTACTGTGCTCTAATCTCGGTAGTATCTGTCAGTGCCATTTTCATTGATGTAGCTGTGCCGGTGCAATCGATTATTGGCAATCCGATTGAGGGGGCGGATTTCTGACAGCCTACTATCCGGATTATCGGGGACAGTACAAGGTTCGAACCAAAGACATTTCATATGGAAAGGAACCATTTATGAGAAGAATAAAGAGTTTTGAAGGCTTCTTAAGATACCAAAAGGGTTAATAGCTAAGAGCACCTATGAATGACGCATATAGCTGATAAAGGAGCATGGAGCAATATAGCAGCTGCAAAGGTGATGTCACCGCACAGTCAGCAAGAAAAGGGTTACGCATAAATAAAAATAGACCCAGAGGAAGAACCAACTGTAAGAGAGAGATGCAAGATATCATGGAGAAAGTGTAAATTCATCAATAAATTGACAACGTCGCGCGAAGGCGGAGCTAGGAAATAAAGAAATTAATTAAAATCAGCCAGAAATAACCAAAATTTTTAAGAAAAGTCTCCGTAAAAGTCATTCATTTTGGAAATGGAAAATTTTAGAACAATAAAAGTTATTAAACATAGCGCGGTATAAGAAAGCAAAGTCAGCAGATTACGAAAGGGAATTTACCCAGCCAAAAGGGAGAGTAGGGGAATAAAAAATATACTCCCACACAGAAAGAAGAGCTAATTTAATTTAAATTAATACATCCCCACGATCGAATCTGGAAAAACTTTACATAATTGGAACATTTGGAACACGAGTTTCAAGATGGATATTTTTTCAAGAAGATACCATGATTGGTTTGAAAGATAAATTTGGAGATGAAGTTAAAATAGTTTATTTTGCTTGGAATCAAGTAAATAGAGAGCGAGTTCAGAGGAACAGTAACAGTACACAGTCCAGTTCGTAAGCCAGCGCGGGGCGCGCTGAGCTGGACCACGTCAGTAATTACTCAGTTCTACAACGAACCTTTGAGAGGTCGTGTTGGTCGTCATACTCCAGCCCGCGTTTAAGGCGACATGCTGGATCGAAGCAGGAAATTATTCAGTACATCATGTTCGCAATAACGGAACATACGGGTCATTATACCGTTATTCAAAGAGAAATATTTAGGAACGCAAGCATATTTCACGGTTAAGTTCAACAAAAGTTCAAGTGTGCATGGCACTGTTGCCCGATAAATCGTGAAAAATCGATTCAAAGTGATCACTATAGCGCTGGATCAAGTAAAAATCGCGACAAGAATAAGTTACGCCGCGTTGAGTAAAAGAACATTAATACAGTCTAAAAGTGCGGGCTAGTATGAATAAATTACGCGAAGTTGAAAGTCAACAGTTCGAGAACATGGACAGTTCTTTATGAACAGTAAAGCGAAGTCAAGGGACAATATCCATCAGAGATTCGAATGGAATCTAGGACTCCGAGTCAAGGAAACACGAGTTCGAGTACCGGTAGCATAGTCAACAAACTTTAGTAAAGCTACAGTACATTTCACAAAGACACAGTAAAAGACATCCCCATAGGAGAAACGTAAAACACGTCGTGTGGTCAAGGAAAATATTATCGTCAAATAATTAAGAAGATTGTAGGTTCGAAACCCGAACAAATCAGTATAGCTACGTTATAAGAAGTGAACAATCCGGACAAATAGAACACGGTGAAAGAAAACCATTAAATAAGAGAAAAACATTAGTGAAGGACACTTAAACGCTTATAGACCAGTAATACGGGAAGCCGAAATAAAACCCTACAGTGTGCCCGTTTAGACCGGAGTCCGCACGACCACATATGCATTTTACCAATAATCAGTCAGCACGAGAGTCAAAATATCCCGGAGCGCCAGATGGGTTAAAGCTAATCGCAAAAACGACATCAAATGAAAAAAATGCTTTACTGATTTTTGGCTTAATGCAACAATAAGGATAGAAGGAGATTCAACTGGGCATAACACATCTTGTAAAAGTATCTCATTTTATTTTGAATTTAAAATTGACTGCAAAAATGCTCAAAGCAGCATCATTCACGTGTGGCGACCCACACTCCTATTTACACAATATACAGAATTTTTCCAAACACATTTGACAATTATTTTTTGGAAACACAAGTCTGATTATTAGTCCTGTAGACTGTGTTCCAAAATTATTTATGATTAAATCCAGTTCAAATTTAATTGTCTCTACTGGAAATATCGTAGTTCACTGTTTGAATTTTTACATAATATTAACACTCGTAGAATAAATGTTCATAGAATTTTTAACTTTCACTTATTTTTCCAGTTTCAAAAATATATTGTCGAAAAATATTATTATTTCTGAATCAACACATATTAATAACATCTGAAAAGTATTTGACCTTGAGCATAGCATCGAAGAACTGTGCGAAGCACAACAAAAATTAATTGTTCTTCTGACAATAAACGTTTCGAGAAGTGACTCGATTATGAACTTCAAGTTCCTAACAAAATATATGATATCTGAATCATCAACTTGATCAATAAATTGTTGAACCATTCAACTATTCAGTTTCCACTTGGAATCATTATTATAAAAAATATTTATATTCATGGCCATTTTTAGTAATTTTCACAACTTGCAATTCTTCGACAGAATGCGGAAATAAGAATTGTAGCTTCATAATAAATTCATTTAGTTCATGGCACTAGGATCGAAAATATCCTTCAAATTATTCGTGGTTAAAGAATTATTTTTAATTGGCAGTGGCCCATTCTATTATTTGTGTAAGAACACAATATTCCAACAACAACGGCAAAGGTCTTCCTCTGAAAAAGAATAAACTACTATCATGACAAATCCGGGTTCTAGCAAAATCAAAGTCTAAATGGAATCCGTAAACAAGGTTGAAATAAGAACTGATGGTTTCTAAGAAATAACCTTCGGGTCATTCATACGACGAAATGTGTAGTTCCAATACTCCTTCTATATACCTGAGCCATCGAACCTGCTATTTGATTGATGCTCGAAAAAACCTCTTCATTCCTGCGACTTAAACATGCGCACCTGGGAATGGCATTTCAACTACTCCACACATAAATTTTCTTCCCAAAATTTATACAATAAATCAAGCCTCTGCTTGTTATCAACACTGGAAGATTAATAAACTTACAAGTTTATTTTACCATTCAGTTCAACCCGTGAATTTACCATACTTATGAAAATCTTTATTTCACTTTCGAGTGTGTATTTACGTCATGATTTTATATAAATACAAAAATATCCTATTTGATAAAATTATCAATTGCTTCCCGTTTCATGCCTCTCCGTGTTATCTGAAAAATATACTTTGCTCATTGCAAATATTAACTGTTCAACCAGAACTGAAATGTTGGTTGAATGCGGGCTTGCGCTAACCACTCTCCTTCGGAAAATCTCCTGTTCCAGACTAGAAATGATTAAACTACTTCATAGGCTCTCTCTCAATACATATGATTATTAGAAAATATAATATCCAAGAATTATTTAGAAAAGTTATAAAAATTATTATTATTATTATCAGTGGATTATTATTATTATTAATTATATTATTTTAAATATATTTAATTATCATCTCATTATGTGAGAATCCACATGTTCGAATCTTCGAATATGGAAAAAATATCCATTCCTCAACAAAAAATAATTTAACTTTTACAGTTACATCGACGGTTTTCCGTGTCTTCCCAAAAATATGAAATATTCAAATAAATGCTCGATATGCTCGGTCATCGATCCTAAACTGTTCTGAGTGCTGAAAATTCTCAGAATAACTCTAATAAGTCTTGCGTAAATCAATGCAAGATTTAAATACGAAGAAAAATAAATGAATGTGTTGGTCATCTGCGGAAAAATAGTTTGTTCCAATTAGCTAGGCATAATATAATTCAAATGTGGCTTACATTTCTTGATGGTCTTGAAGCGTAGTGAACCTGGTCTGTACCAGATTTATCCATAGACATGCCCTATCGGACAAGCATGTATAATCCTTGTATCGGCCGCCATTATATACCCACAATCCGTCTAACAAGACATAGTGGATCTCTTGACGTTTGAAGTAACTGTTGATCCATTTTAATATTGGCTTCTGTTAAAGCCATAACAGTTTGCTTAAATGGGGTCAGATCTAAGTGATCTATTCTTAAATATGTCAGTTGTAACGTAACTCACGGTAATCTTTTCAGTACAAGAAAACACTGACTGTCTAACCAATCAACGGCTGTTCTGAAGATCGTTCCCTGGGCATGGCTTCACACCATCTACCATGCGCGAAGCAACATGTAGTTTCCCTGCGTAGACTAATGAACACCACCGTGATAGACTGGTCTTCAATGTACTGATAGATCGAAGTGGTTAACAAGTTACAAATATGAAAACTGACTGAATTGGACTTAAATATCCAAGTATTAGGTTATTACTGGACTGTGACAAAGTATTAATTCTAGACAAAGTCTAGCATATGTCCATGTAGAAATAAAAATATTTCACCAGTGTCTGTAGAAAAATATCAATCACCTTAATGATTCTCTTTGCCGGAAACTTACTAAGTTCCACTCGTAGCGCAGCACTTTTGTGACTATCACAACTTTGAAAATAACTTCTGCGTAGATCCGGCAACCATGTGCCTTGGCTCAGCGTAACGGCACCTTGCTAGGCAAGTGCTTGTTTCGAAGTGAGCTAATGATGCCTGAGCCAGCCGGCTTTTATTCAAAACGGTCAGGGTCACGCTGCATCAGCTGAAATCTGGAAATCCTCATATCTCTGGTATCCCTGGTCCGATTTACTTGATACTAATTGCATTCTCTTTCATTTGGCCGTGCCAGTAATCTGATCCAAGTCTCAATTCTCTACTCCATGGCTAACTATTTAATCAATAAATAGCCTCGACCTCTGCTATTACTCGCTACGTCACTTGACATGCTCTTAGCGGTATATTCTTTCCAATTCGTTCTCGAAGCAATGTAGCGCGATATTCAAATATCTCAACTTTCAAAAGCGGCTGTAGCCTTTCCCTTGATATCTAGGTGTCTGAATCTTGGAATACCCATTCCTAGAGTTGGGCACATCCACCCCACACCTAGCAAAAAATAAAAATTGAAAAATTTTTATTTTTCCTATCTACACATTAAATCATCTGGTTCTTGAATAATAAATCTTCAAATTCGATGCATTATAAGTTCCCACGATGTTACCAGTTCGTGTATTGGCGACTTCATAGCCTCCATTGTTGTTTACTTCCACGATACGATAGGGTCCAGCGTAAAGGCTTGCAAACTTCGAGTACACTCGATTTTGCACGTCAGAGGGTGTAGGTCTTTTCACTAAAACAAGAGTTCCTACGCGCAAGGGTCTGCGAAAACGCTTTCCTCTCACTCTGCGCTCTCTTGTCTCAGCTTGGCTCCTCAACTTGTCTAAAGCTAGAGTTTCCCTCATCTGACGACTTGGTTCAATCTCAGGTGTAATAGAGATGATTCGATCCCATAATCTTGTTGGTTTAATTACATGATGAAGCAACATGGAAATCTGTCCAGTACTCTCATAAATTGTAGAGTTGATGGATTCGGATGCTAAAGAGAGAACATCCATCCATTTCCAATGCTCATTTGGACAATAGAGGCGGCAAAATTTTGCTATTTCAGCCATCACGCGTTCTGCTGGATTGCTCTCTGGATGTCTGATAGAACAAAACAATTGTCTAATCCCAAGATTATTCATGACGGTTCTAAATTCTAAAGATGTAAATTGAGGTCCACGATCTGATAAAAGGAATTCCGGTTTGCCTGCTTCCGGAATTACGTTGTCTCTAATTCTCTTCGCACAATATTTTGCGTTTGCCTTCTGAATTGGATGTAACATAGTGTATTTGCTGAAAACATCCATGGTCACCAGAATATATCGGTTACCTCTTTTAGACTTTGGGAGAGGACCATATAAATCAGTCGCGAAGATTTCACAAGGCTTAGAAGGAATAATAGGCCTTGGCGATTCTCTCAGTAATCTAGAATTATGTTTACTCCTTTGGCATAAGTCGTATTCTCGAATAGTGTTTCTGACAGTTTGTCGCATTCGCTCCCACGAAAATTTCTCTTGAATCATGTTGACCGTCTTATCTACTCCAGCATGTCCTGCGATTCGATGTGCCATCCAAATAATGGGTTTTTGCATTCGTGGAGGTATCACTACTCTCAGCTTCGTATGGTCAGGATCTGCAAACTTGTAGATTAAACCATCTAACATCATAAAATCTCTTGAAATTCTTTCAGTTTCCACTAAATCATCATCATTAAGGATCCATATCTCCCTGTAGAAAACGAAAAATGTTTCTAAGGCGTCGGTCTCTCCTCTGGGATAAATGCAACAACCTTAACCTTCTCAAGGTGTCCTCATCCTCCTGCGTCAGGTTAACTTGAAAAACCTTAGATGTAGACTCCACTGCTCTACTCAATAAATCAGCTCCCACGTTCAACTTTCCAGGAGTGTGTTCAATAACTAAGTTGAATTGTTGAATAAAAAGTGACCATCTAGTTATCCTATCACTGGCAAAGTTTGTTCTCAAGATAAACTCCAATGCATGGTGATCAGTCCTCACAATTACTGAATGTCCAATTAACATTTTCTTCCACGACTCCAACGCGAATATTACAGCAAGTGCTTCTAACTCTGTGGTGTAATAATTCCTTTCTGATGGACGAAGTTTCCTGCTAATGAACGCCAGGTAACGTCTCTTGTGGTCGTCATCTTCTTGAAGAAGAATAGCTCCAATACCTACGGTGGATGCATCAGATTCTATGATGAAATTCTTGGTAAAGTCAGGATACTCCAATTTCACGCTGTTTACCAATAACCTCTTGGCATCTTGAAATGATTGTTCACAATCTTCATCCCATTTCCATTTGTTTCCTTTCTTTAATAATTCCTGCAATGGCGCTACCGTCTTGGTGAAGTTTGGACAATGCCCTGCAAAGAATTGGCATGTCCCGAGAAAACTGCGGACATTCTTCACTCTAGTAGGTCTAGGGAAATTTGCAATTGCCTGTATCTTCGTCTCATTGGGACGGTATCCTTCTCCATCCAAAATGTGACCCAAAAATTTTATTTCCTTCCGAAAGAACTGACATTTTCGAAGGTTTACTTTAAAGTTCGCTTTTCTCAAATCTGCGATTAACATCTGAAGATGTAGCAAATGTTCCTCCTTAGTCTCAGATGCAATTAAGATATCATCTATGTAACGAATTGCTATCTCTTTTACTTCAGGACTCAAATTTTGTTCCAGTGCTCTGATCAAAACAGATCCAGATGTTTTGACTCCAAATGGTAGACGGCGGAATACATATGTCTGCTGGTCAAACATAAATCCTGTAAACTTCTTGGAATCTTCACTAAGCCTAATGTGATGGGAGGACGAAGTGAGATCAATATTAGAGAACCAGACCTTGCCTTGGAATTTCCTTAACAGTTCCCTAATGATTGGTGGACTGTCATACTCTGGCGGTAATCTTGAATTCAAATTTCGCGCGTCTAAGCATAGTCTCAGACTTCCATCTTGCTTAGACACTACTGCTAATGGATTGACATAAGATGTAGTGTACTTTTCAATCACATTGTTGCTTTCCATCTCCTCGATAAGCACTTTTACCCTTTCTCGATGCTTTTCCGCAACCGGATACAATTTAGCATGAAAAGGTGCATCATCATTTACACGAATACGATATTCAAAATCTTTAATTTCACCAGGCTTAATATCAAAAATATCGTGATACTCTTCCAAAATTTTCCCTAGCTCTGGGGACTCCTCCTCAGTGTAGACTTCTCTTCCTTCAGCTTCATGAAAAATCAGAGACCACTGAGCATCTCCCTCGATGTCTTCCTCTTCTTTTCCCTCGAAGTTAATCTCTTCGGTATTCTTGAATCTGATCGTCTCTGTCTTCATGTCTATCACTGCTTGATATTTCTGAATGAAATCCACTCCCAATATCATGTCAAAAGCCATGTCCTTCATTACTACAAACACATGTCGGAAATCATGTCCTCCAATAGTAATACATAAGTATAATTGTGTTTTACACAGAGATATTTTATTGGGTATTATTCCTTGGATCTTAATTCCTGATACTGGAATCTCCTCTAAATTATCTTTGAGCTTCCACAGAATATAAAGCTTCTCACTCACAAGACAAAGCATAGCCCCAGTATCAATCAAAGTATCGACAGGCATACCGAATACTTCGCATGATATGATTGGCATTCTAATTCATGTACCCATTTCTTTCCGTTCGTCATTCTGTTGAATTAAGTCATCATCCTCTGCTTGCCATTTAATAATTCTGGAAGTGAAAGTGTTCAAAATTCTATCTTCTACTGTGAATTCGAAGGTTTTTTTTCGTTTCCATTCCCCCGGGATTGTTGTGTTCCCGATGGACCTGGTTCATTGGGCCTTTGCTCCAAAAACTGCAAGTTATCTTGGTGTCTTGCTTCCAAGTTTTTCCTCGTCTCCTTGTTGAACTCTTCATTGGACTGACGAGTATCCACATTCCCTCTGTTATTGTAGTTGTTTCTACCATAATATCTTCTTTCCTGGTACCTTCTTTGATTATCCCGTGGCCTTCTCCATCTAGTATTATATCGATTACCACCATCCGGTCTCGCATAAGGCTTGTAACTGTATCTGTTACTGTACTGATTCCATCCTCTTTTATTGGGATCTTCCCTCGGCGTTTTCTCTTCTCGCCCCTCTCGAATCTCTCGAGGTGTTTGAGAATAACTATCAGCCATAACAGCGTACACAGCGTTGTTATTCTTTCCTCCCTTCTGATGGAAGAATTGAGCGTTCGTATGATCCAGCTTCTGCAATACCTCGTCAAATTGCTCCATATTATAGATGTCAGCAGCGATCAAAGTCCTTTGGACGTCTGCTGGAAACTGACGTATCAATGCAGTAATTAATTCGTTATCTGGCATCGGCGGATCTAAATGTTGCAGTTTAGAAAGCTGTCCAGAAAAGTACGTAGAGTATCGAGTAGGTTGTGACGTCGAGAATCTCTTAGAATATAATTCTGCTCTGACTTGCTGTTGGGTTTCCGGGGACCAAAACTTTTTCAATAACCCACGAGAAAACTCCTCAAAAGTGGTTAGAGTGGATCTAAATGCTCTAAACCAAAGAAGTGCAGGACCTTCCAAAAATTTCCCTATCACTCGGATCTGTCTTTCTTTAGGGATCTTGGAATCTTTCAGGTAATCCCCTGCTTCTCTCAAAAATTCCACGGGTGGCACAGAATCTCGCCCTGAAAATTTAGAAGGCTTATCCTCTACATTCTTTAATACAGTTATGGGGTTGGATTGAAATACTGTCCTGACCTCATCCTGTCTTTGACTGTCAGTTTCTCTAGCTGCTCCTAGATTTATCTGTATCTGTTCCTTTCCCCTTACACTTGGCATTTTCAACAGATGGTCAGACTGTTTCTCGTCCTTGATTTGGGTTTTCATAGCCTCAAGTTCCTTATGGTTTTCTTCTGCCATTTTCTTAATTGCTTCAGTTTCTTTACAATTCTCCTTGACATCAGTGGATATCTGGTTCATAACAGCCTCGTGACTTTTCAATGACCCTGTCATATCTGATATGTCCTTCTGAGTTGCTTGGATATCTTTGGAAATTACTTGAATATGGGATGACAAAGATTCCCTAATCTCCTTGATTCCCTCTTGGTTCTCCAGCTTGAGTGTGTCTTTAATTTCATTGACAACTGTGGTTTTAATTTCAGTTTGCAATTCATTAATCACACCTTCTCTTATTTCTCCCATTACAAGTTCTTTGAATTGTTCTGTCAACCGTTGAACAACTAGAATTCCCATCTCATTACTCTCCTTCTTCACTCTGACTTCTAGGTTGATCATGTCTTCACCAACTTTCCTAAGACCATGTTCTATCCTATCAGCTAAGCTTTGAGATCTAAGATCGGCATCGCGAAATTTATCGTCCATTAAACTTGCGTTAGTAGCTAATGAAGTTTCGAGCTCATGTGTTTTTTCGCATAATTTATTCATTTTACTCTCAAGTGACAGTTTCAAAATTTCAGAATTCTCTTTAAATTTACTTTCCATAGAATTAAATTTACTATTTAAATTTTCTTTCAAGTTACCTTTTAAAGAATCAGAACTTTCTTTAAGTTTATTTTCTAAAGAATCAGAATTTTCTTTAAGTTTATCCTTCAAATTTTCTTTAAGTTTATTTTCTAAAGAATCAGAATTTTCTTTAAGTTTATTTTCTAAAGAATCAGAATTTTCTTTAAGTTTATCATTCAAATTTTCTTTAAGTTTATTTTCTAAAGAATCAGAATTTTCTTTAAGTTTATCGTTTAAACTTTCATTAAGTTTATCAGAATTTTCTTTAAGTTTCCTTCCCAAATCCTCAGCATTTTCTTTCATAATGGCTGCTACACGCAGTCCAGCTTCTTTTGAACTCTCCTCCAAACTCCTCATCATCCTCATCATTTCTTCCATAATTTTCAATTATTATTCAAAACTTAGGGGTATACAATATTGGCAAACACAAGCTTATAACTAGAACAAGAAATATGAATAGCTAATTGGAACACTCTAATAAAATGAGATTTGTCCTAATGTCGACGTGATGGAAAAACAAAATTCTCTACTTTTACGAATTACATTTACCACAATATCACAAGAAAAATATGCAAGTTCTCAAATATCCTCCACCTGGATTCTAATAATGTGTATGTCCAGTCATCGAACGTTTACTACTGAATTTACTTGACGCCCTAATGGTTAAGCCATTATCAAAAATAATCAAACCCATTCTAATTATTAATCCAGTTAAATTTTTAATTTTCCCCACTAATTGGGTTTCCTACTAATTTATTCATCCAAACCAGACATCTCTCAACTCCCAAAATATTTATATAAAAATTATCACAATTTAAATCGGCATGCGATTGACCATGTCTAACTCGAGACCCACGTTCGAAGCCATTTCTCTCTCTATCTTATTTTATGTGCCCGTTTAGACCGGAGTCCGCACGACCACATATGCATTTTACCAATAATCAGTCAGCACGAGAGTCAAAATATCCCGGAGCGCCAGATGGGTTAAAGCTAATCGCAAAAACGACATCAAATGAAAAAAATGCTTTACTGATTTTTGGCTTAATGCAACAATAAGGATAGAAGGAGATTCAACTGGGCATAATACATCATGTAAAATTATCTCATTTTATTTTGAATTTAAAATTGACTGCAAAAATGCTCAAAGCAGCATCATTCACGTGTGCCGACCCACACTCCTATTTACACGATATACAGAAATTATCCAAACACATTTGACAATTATTTTTTGGAAACACAAGTCTGATTATTAGTCCTGTAGACTGTGTTCCAAAATTATTTATGATTAAATCCAGTTCAAATTTAATTGTCTCTACTGGAAATATCGTAGTTCACTGTTTGAATTTTTACATAATATTAACACTCGTAGAATAAATGTTCATAGAATTTTTAACTTTCACTTATTTTTCCAGTTTCAAAAATATATTGTCGAAAAATATTATTATTTCTGAATCAACACATATTAATAACATCTGAAAAGTATTTGACCTTGAGCATAGCATCGAAGAACTGTGCGAAGCACAACAAAAATTAATTGTTCTTCTGACAATAAACGTTTCGAGAAGTGACTCGATTATGAACTTCAAGTTCCTAACAAAATATATGATTTCTGAATCATCAACTTGATCAATAAATTGTTGAACCATTCAACTATTCAGTTTCCACTTGGAATCATTATTATAAAAAATATTTATATTCATGGCCATTTTTAGTAATTTTCACAACTTGCAATTCTTCGACAGAATGCGGAAATAAGAATTGTAGCTTCATAATAAATTCATTTAGTTCATGGCACTAGGATCGAAAATATCCTTCAAATTATTCGTGGTTAATGAATTATTTTTAATTGGCAGTGGCCCATTCTATTATTTGTGTAAGAACACAATATTCCAACAACAACGGCAAAGGTCTTCCTCTGAAGAAGAATAAACTACTATCATGACAAATCCGGGTTCTAGCAAAATCAAAGTCTAAATGGAATCCGTAAACAAGGTTGAAATAAGAACTGATGGTTTCTAAGAAATAACCTTCGGGTCATTCATACGACGAAATGTGTAGTTCCAATACTCCTTCTATAAACCTGAGCCATCGAACCTGCTATTTGATTGATGCTCGAAAAAACCTCTTCATTCCTGCGACTTAAACATGCGCACCTGGGAATGGCATTTCAACTACTCCACACATAAATTTTCTTCCCAAAATTTATACAATAAATCAAGCCTCTGCTTGTTATCAACACTGGAAGATTAATAAACTTACAAGTTTATTTTATTTTACCATTCAGTTCAACCCGTGAATTTACCATACTTATGAAAATCTTTATTTCACTTTCGAGTGTGTATTTACGTCATGATTTTATATAAATACAAAAATATCCTATTTGATACAATTATCAATTGCTTCCCGTTTCATGCCTCTCCATGTTATCTGAAAAATATACTTTGCTCATTGCAAATATCAACTGTTCAACCAGAACTGAAATGTTGGTTGAATGCGGGCTTGCGCTAACCACTCTCCTTCGGAAAATCTCCTGTTCCAGACTAGAAATGATTAAACTACTTCATATGCTCTCTCTCAATACATATGATTATTAGAAAATATAATATCCAAGAATTATTTAGAAAAGTTATAAAAATTATTATTATTATTATCAGTGGATCATTATTATTATTATTAATTATATTATTTTAAATATATTTAATTATCATCTCATTATGTGAGAATCCACATGTTCGAATCTTCGATATGGAAAAAATATCCATTCCTCAACAAAAAATAATTTAACTTTTACAGTTACATCGACGGTTTTCCGTGTCTTCCCAAAAATATGAAATATTCAAATAAATGCTCGATATGCTCGGTCATCGATCCTAAACTGTTCTGAGTGCTGAAAATACTCAGAATAACTCTAATAAGTCTTGCGTAAATCAATGCAAGATTTAAATACGAAGAAAAATAAAAGAATGTGTTGGTCATCTGCAGAAAAATAGTTTGTTCCAATTAGCTAGGCATAATATAATTCAAATGTGGCTTACATTTCTTGATGGTCTTGAAGAGTAGTGAACCTGGTCTGTACCAGATTTATCCATAAACATGCCCTATCGGACAAGCATGTATAATCCTTGTATCGGCCGCCATTATATACCCACAATCCGTCTAACAAGACATAGTGGTAGTATCTCTTGACGTTTGAAGTAACTGTTGATATATTTTAATATTGGCTTCTGTTAAAGCCATAACAGTTTGCTTGAATGGGGTCAGATCTAAGTGATCTATTCTTAAATATGTCAGTTGTAACGTAACTCACGGTAATCTTTTCAGTACAAGAAAACACTGACTGTCTAACCAATCAACGGCTGTTCTGAAGATCGTTCCGTGGGCATGGCTTCACACCATCTACCATGCGCGAAGCAACATGTAGTTTCCCTGCGTAGACTAATGAACACCACCGTGATAGACTGGTCTTCAATGTACTGATAGATCGAAGTGGTTAACAAGTTACAAATATGAAAACTGACTGAATTGGACTTAAATATCCAAGTATTAGGTTATTACTGGACTGTGACAAAGTATTAATTCTAGACAAAGTCTAGCATATGTCCATGTAGAAATAAAAATATTTCACCAGTGTCTGTAGAAAAATATCAATCACCTTAGTGATTCTCCTTGCCGGAAACTTACTAAGTTCCACTCGTAGCGCAGCACTTTTGTGACTATCACAACTTTGAAAATAACTTCTGCGTAGATCCGGCAACCATGTGCCTTGGCTCAGCGTAGCGGCACCTTGCTAGGCAAGTGCTTGTTTCGAAGTGAGCTAATGATGCCTGAGCCAGCCGGCTTTTATTCAAAACGGTCAGGGTCACGCTGCATCAGCTGAAATCTGGAAATCCTCATATCTCTGGTATCCCTGGTCCGATTTACTTGATACTAATTGCATTCTCTTTCATTTGGCCGTGCCAGTAATCTGATCCAAGTCTCAATTCTCTACTCCATGGCTAACTATTTAATCAATAAATAGCCTCGACCTCTGCTATTACTCGCTACGTCACTTGACATGCTCTTAGCGGTATATTCTTTCCAATTCGTTCTCGAAGCAATGTAGCGCGATATTCAAATATCTCAACTTTCAAAAGCGGCTGTAGCCTTTCCCTTGATATCTAGGTGTCTGAATCTTGGAATACCCATTCCTAGAGTTGGGCACAACAGGAATAGAGAAAGGACTAACATTCAGCGTAGGAGGTCGGAAAGAATCGAGTTATTACACGTCCAAAGCAGAGGTGAGGTGGCGTCGAAGTATGGATCACCGACAGGAATGTAGAAGATCACTGAGATATGGTGCAGAAAAATAAGTGCAGTGTAAATATATATAGGGAACTAAGTGCAGTGTGATTTAATATAGGGAAATATATTTGTGTTGTGTTAAATATAGTGATTTTTACCAGGATAAATAATGTGTTTAAATATGTGTAAAAGTGAATTATATCAGAGTGATGTGCAATGCACGAAAAGTAGTGCCATAAAGAATAATTAGATGTAATTGGATGGGTGAGCCTGTCTAAGAATGGAGTCATCGCACGGGTGAGTTGTTGTACTGTATACTGATATCAATAGAATTGGTCGTCAACTAGGGAGTTTAACGATTGATTCATTGATGAAATGAATGTACAAATAAATGATATGTTGGAAAGGATGATAACTGTTAACCACGAGGATCGCCTCGGTGAAAATAAAGCATTGTTGGGATCAGTAAAGATAAAGAAATGGAAACCCGATAATGAAATATATGATCAATAAACGAATTTGAAAGATGAATTAAAATGGTAATTTAAATGGCTTCAATTGTTGCCTAGTTATGAAATAAATATGCACCGTAATAAAATTATAAAAATTGAAGGGATAAGGTAATAATAATGGTAAAAATTTATACCAGATAACAAATAATGAAAGAATGGAGCGTTATAATGGAACGATAAAAAATGTGAAATAATAATAATACAAATAATGAGGATCAAGTTGAAAACAAAGTTATATTTAAAAACCCGTGTCGGAACTCAAAATAAAAAATGGAGCGAGAAATAATATGTTAATAAATTAATATAGTTATAAATGTCCAAAATAAATGGTGGAACGAAACACCCAAGAATGAATATGTTACCTTGTAGGCCATCAGGCCAAGGTTGTGAAATAAATAATAGGAAAGCCGAAGTCGTGCCAAAATAAATAATACTGTAAATGAGTCATGAAAGTTTATCCAAGCTAGTTGTATTACCGTAAGGGCTAATAAGAATAACAAAAATATAGTTTCAAGCTGAATATAATGTGCGTTAAACCAGGATATATTTATTCGCGAGATGGAAAATGTAGTGAAAGTATCGTCGAAATGCGTGGAGGTTAATTTCCCACCGAAGTATTGTTGTAATGAAGTAGCCTCGTATTGTATGTCGTGGATGAGTAAATTCCCACCGAATTGTTGTCGAATGAAGTGTCGTATGTGATAGTGTTATATAAGACCCGCTGTAGGATAAGGATCCCAGCCTGGCATTGTTGTAGTAAGGTATTGTTGTGAAGAGGCATTGTTGTAAAGAGGCATCATACAGTTGTGTTATAAGCGTCATAAGAAGTTGTAATAATTAACTACAGTACAGCCTATCCTAATTAAATGCTAATATCCTGGGCACGAAAGGTTAATAATAATAATAATAAATAATATACGGAACAAATATCCGTTGTGAAATGAATTTTAAGTCTTGGAAATCATGTGGTCGAATAGTAACACTAGCGTAAAGCAAGAAGGGCCGGCGAGCCATCATAAATCTCGTTTTAAAGTACCAACGGGAGAGGGGGCAGCCTTCTGTGTGTGACCTTGCCTCTTGCGAGGGAGAAGGAGAGACATCTTAATGAGTTCCGTAGTCAAGTAAGGTTTAGCAGAGACTGGTTTAAAAGGGAAGCTGATATATGAAAAATGATAAAGTTTTAAGTTCAAGCTTAAACTCATTGTCGAATTATTAGGCGGGAATCAAAGAAATCGTCCCGAGCCTATTTCTGAAATGTTATGTAAAAATTTGACGGATTTTGTCAAATATGTAATTGTTGGTAATAGAAATTCCTTCTTTCATAAATAATAATATAACGGGTTAAGAATTAATGAAGTTCTGTTATAAAATAAACATCCCATTGTAATAAACAACATGGTGCACAGTACAACTCAAAGCAAATCACCTAGGTGCATGGATGGTAACTGGATGATTAAGGGTTCGATCGATAGACATGGCATATTTTTGTAAAGTATTGTATTGTATTTTAAAACCTAAGGCTTTGTGAAGAGTTGTTATTAAGACCAAAAAAATTTATAAAATAAGGATCATATAAATATAACGAATAAAGGGAACCCTAAAGGGTAAATAAAGAAAAATGTTAATATCCAAAGCCTTGGACGAATTAGATGACTAAAATGATAGGCGCGCTCGACGCCTGAGTAGAATAAAACTTAAATAGGGGTATAGTTTGTGGAAGTGATAAATTAAGCAAGAGAGAGTGTTCAAAAACTCACGGAACAATAAAATTACATTATAGTGAATTTTGATGATTTATAAATAGTGATTTTTATGATTGACATTTGAAGAGACAATGCCAAGTGGTCTTGATTTTTGATATGTTTTTGAGTTGATTATTTCCTTTTAATGAATAAATAATTTATAACTTTAATGTTGAGTTTTTCCTAAATCTTGTTAACCTGATTGTGTTTACATATCGGATGTGAGGTCAGTGGTGGAGGGAACGTAACGCGCCCCGATACCGGAGTAGCTAATCCGAGCACTGACTAAACATCCTCCGCTAAGCGGGTACAATACAATATGGTGGTTGTGCGTTTTCTTCAATTTTATATATTTGTGAACATAGCAAAGTTTCTTATATAGTACATTCTTATTCCAATGTTTCACCATATCACACATTCTGTGGTAATATATTTTTTATATATTCTAGATGGCGGATTAGCATATTGTTTCCCGTAATATCTTTGTGATTTTTGTAAATGGGGTGATCCATACAATACTTGTCTCTCTCCAAGTTTCTCGATAATTATTGATTTCAATTCTGATTCATCGATATTATAGAGTAAATAGAAGTCTGGTACACACAAGGCTACCAAATTGAAAATATGAAATACATGCACATGTGCCTTCAGGGGTGTCAATTTCCATCAAAATATACTTCTGATAGACTTGTGGTTTGTGTAATACAGTAGATATATGCATGTCTACCCGTTTCTATTCCCGTTTTCAACGGGGTTGGGGATGAGATGCTATGAAAATCTGTAGGTGGTTCTTACGACCGAATGCCTTTCCCGATGCCAACCTCATGAGTGTAGTTATTGATGATAATAATAATCTTATCGCTATAACGTCCCTTTTAACTACTGGAGCTCTTAGAGACGCCAGGGTGCCGGAATTGTGCCCTAAAGTGCAGTGCCACTAAATCTACTGTCCCGGCTCCCTCACATTTGCGCACCCTCAAATTCCAACTGTCTGCGCCAGGATTCAATTCTGCAACCTTGGGAACAGCAGGCGAGAACGTTACCGCAGAGCCACGCGGCCAGTCAGGAGTTAATGAGACATGAAATGAATGAAGACGAATAAAACCGGGTAACGAGAAGGAAGGAAGAAGCCGTGGCCTATTAGTAGATACCATCTATTTACTAATGCATTGTTCCCACCTTGCACCAACATGGCTTTAATCTTCTAGGATCCCCAAAGTTCTGCGGAAAAAGTGCATTAAAGTATGCTATGAGCCAACCTTGCCAATCTGAAACATGTGTGATATGCTGGATGGCTGGATTGGAGTGTGAAGTTCTAATGCTGTGGCTGGGCGTCTTCGTAAAATATAAGTCAAAGTTATCGAGACCAACTCTTTCATAAATTGTAATAATTTGTAACATATCAAGACTAATTAAGAATATTAATAAATTTAGTGTTTTTAACTGCCTTCGTGGTGAAATGGTCAGAGTTCAGCTTACCGCTGTGACACCTTGGGTTTGATTCCCAGCTCTGCTACACACTATTTCAATCCCGGCATGAGCTACATAACTTACGGGTAATTGAGAAGAATCCTGTCACAACAACTCCAATTGAGGCTGATTGCGTGGCGCAGGGTAGAACTGGTAAGAGGTTGCGGTATCGAATCCCGATGTGGTCAGTTGGCGTTTGAGGGTCATAAAATTCGAGAGGCTAGTGTCACTATATTTACTGCAGCGTTAAATATCCGCTTTAGGGCAAAGTTCCGGCACCCTGGTGGCTGTAAAGCCACAGCAGGTAAAGCGGACGTTATACCCATAACAATGAATGAATCGATCAAGATCCGAGTGACTGACCGGAGTGACTGTTTCATAAATTCCATTCTAGAACGTGGCATCTTAATTGCATTCGGGGTGAATTCCCAGCGTTCAGGCGATCACAACATTTTTAAGACTGTGAGCACCACCTTGAAGCCATACCAAGTACCAGAGCACCATTAAATCGAATATGAAAATCCACAGCCTGCTTCCAGCCGACCGACCGGGACAGGGAATTGAATGAATGAAGCCCCATCTAGCGGCGAGGATATGAACTGTGCCGGCTGCCGGAGCCTGTTCCACTCCCCGGGGGCAATGATTAAATGAATGACAGATGAAATGAAATGACAGTGGAGAGTGTTTCTGGAATGAAATTTGTGACAGGGAAAACCGGAGTACCCGGAGAAAAACCTATCTGCCTCCGCTTTGTCCAGCACAAATCTCACATGGAGTGACCGGGATTTGAACCATGGACCCAGCGGTGAGAGGCCGGCGTGCTGCTGCCATGCCACGGAGGCTTTTAAATCGATAATAATAATAATAATAATAATAATAATAATAATAATAATAATGCAACAAACATTCTCTTCTCTTTCCTTTGCATATCACTCTCTCCTTCAGAAGTGCTGAAATAGCTAGGGATGCACCGCTCACCAGGCACGCTGCAACTGCTTGCATGACTCATGCAGATAAGGTACATTTACGTATGGATAGTCGAGTCGAATTTGCATCTTTCGTGTTACTCATAAAACGGGGATGTCCAATTACTTTTACTGTAGGTTAATAAGGGTATACGGAAAGCAATTTTGTGGGGAAAATTCGAAAAATTGTTTTTTACGTATTATTAAACTTTGGAATTTTCTTTTTAAAATGACATATAAAACTTTAAGAAATAATGTATAGAAGTATTTAAATTATATTTTTGAAAAAATATTGTCACGCGCGGCGAGCGTTCTGTTCTGGCGTGGCGGATGACTTGCTGTCAACATTTTGTGGTTTTATTATTTGTTCGCATATCGCACTGAACTAGGAGTTATTCCTTTATTTGAATTAAATGGTGTCTATTATTGTCCGTTGGTCATATTGTAACTGCTTGCATCGTTGATGGTCCTTTGTTTGCTGCTTAGCAACAAGTTTTGCCGCATTTTTTCGCAAGTTATTTCTGTCAGTTTATGTGAAGTTTGTGGAAGTTATGCCCCGATTTGCGAACAAAGTGTTCAGAAAATGTGTGCCCTGGCAAAAGAAGAAATGTGTTTCTTGAAGGCTAGAGACCTCTTGTATAGAACCTTCACGTTGTGAAGCAGGCTAAGTACGCCTAACCTAAAAAACGTGAGTGAATAAAATCGTGAAATTCCTCTTGATAAAGCGGCTGCTGGGACACAGCTCATCTAATAGAAAACTGAATGGTGTCGAACAGAAAGACACTAATGAGGAATATGATCATCATTGTTTGCCATAGGCTATAATAAAGACCATCAAGCCTATCTTCAGGGATCTTCTGACCTCAATCTTCTGAAGAAATGTTTGCAAGGTAGAACTCAGAATCCCAATGAATGTGTGAATAGGGCCATATGGGACAGACTACCAAAAACAGTGTTTGTTGGGATTAATACACTTCATCTTGTTGTGTTTGATGCTGTTGCATCCTTCAATCAGGGTAACATTACAAAATGCAAAGTTCTGGAGAAGCTAGGATTGTGTGTGGGCTCCCGAATGGTAAAGGCAATGTATTCTATAGACACGGAGAGACTAGAAAAGATCATCAGAAAATGCTATCAAAGACATCATGAACTGTGGAAGAAACAGGAGAGCCTCCAAGAGGAAGCTTCTTGATGAATTACAAGAAAATGCTGATAATTCCAGCTATGCACCAGGCATCTTGAAGGCTAGAGACCTCTTGTATAGAACCTTCACGTTGTGAAGCAGGCTAAGTACGCCTAACCTAAAAAACGTGAGTGAATAAAATCGTGAAATGTTGAAACTTTGGAGCTGATTTCCCGTAAATTCAATTTTTCCTGCAAAAGGAACATTATCTCAGAAACTACTACTGATATCTTTTTAAAATTTGTAGGGCTCTTATGTAAGAGTATCACATACATTCTGAAGCCGTAAAAACAAACATATTACAAAAGTTATGAAGCGGGTTGCAAAAAAATCATGAGAAATTTTGGAATAAAAATTGCATTATTTAAAAAATATATATTTTCCAAGCAGTGACCTTTATTTTCAAGATCATAGCATCCACACAACGGCAATATACCTGTTTATAATATATACAAAAATCAAGTGTCTGTGTCAAACAGTTAGTGAGAAAATGTTCCTTAAATGTGATGTATTATAACATTGTAAGGATAGGGCTTTCCGTATACCCATGATAACATTTCTGTCAAAACTTGTAATGTAAACACTATTATTCTGGTTCGCGCAACAGAATTTAAATTGAAGAATGGATCTCAGGGGAGCTTGTGCTCGCGAGCACTTTTTGGCTCGTATGGTGAGAGCACCAAATGTCATTTAAAGAGCACCGTGGTGCTCGCAAGCACCAATTAAGAAAGCCTGCTGTAGATTAGTTTATAGCATCGCCAGTCTGGGAATAGGCTGATGGAGTGAGATAAGATGAGAAACAGTGTAACCGAATAAATACATTTCAATTAAACCGGAGATGGCAGCAATAAGAGAAAAACATTTCATGGTTAATGTTATTATTACTTCATATTAGGATCTTCGAACATCTTGTTCATTATCCCCGTGTACTTGGCTGAATTTAATTGTTGTGATAACCTGTGTTTTTGTGGTGATTCACTGTAATAATTAGGGCCTAGATGCCACGGGACTTGAAATAAGGTACCAATCCGGCATTTGCCTGGAGAGAGTTTGGATTTAAAAATAAAATAGGGAAAAGTACACTCAGTATGGCCGTGTAAGAGCCGGGACTTTTATCCTCCTTGCAGTCGTCGTGTGGGACTTATTGCACACGGCTACGCTGCAGGCTAACATTCAATTAAATGATTTCACGAGCGAGGATGGGACGAGTTGGGTGGAGGTACATCGTATGGGACACTCACCAACCAGTGACCTTGCATGACGTCACCGTGGAGAGCATTACCTCATCACCAAGAATATACAGTGGTAATAAGAATGTCACTACTACCCCTACTTCTGCTTGTCTCTTGGCATGCGAAGCGAATCAAGTACCTGAGACTCAAAGTGAAACTCATGCATGCTGTCCATTTTCACAAATTATCTTGAAAGTAAATCATCAGTTACAGTATACAGTATTCCCCATCATTTATACAATTTTACGGTCTACCATTGCCGCTTGACGTCACCTCTCAAATAAAAATATTTCGAATTCACGAAATTTGCCAATTGTTGTATACCTACAAACGTTTCACATGTTTAGCAAACGAGAAGCCCCATCATCTTATAATTCCGAAAACATTTTGCTCATCCCTTGGCGTAGGGGTGCGTAACATCAAAACTTCTTCAAACAAAACATTCATGTACTTTTTATAGGAGTATTGACCATTTTAAAGGGATTTGAAATTAAGCCTATTAAGGGAGGTATGAGCAGCCTCCGTGGCTTAGGTGGCAGCACGCCGGCCTCTCACCGCTGGGTCCGTGGTTCAAATCCCGGTCACTCCATGTGAGATTTGTGCTGGACAAAGCGGAGGCAGACAGGTTTTTCTCCGAGTACTCCGGTTTTCCCTGTTACAATTTAATTCCAGCAACACTCTCCACTATCATTGCATTTCATCTGTCATTAATTTAAACATTGCCCCAGGGGAGTGCGACAGGCTTCAGCAGCCGGCACACTTCACATCCTCGCCGCTAGATGGGGGCTTCATTCATTTCATTCCCTGACCCGGTCGGTCGACTGGAAGCAGACTGTGGATTTTCATTTCAAGGGAGGTATCATTTATTTTCTCTGAAACCTTGATCAATTCGCCTCTTTGTTCAATGATTGGTGCTATCACAAACCTTTGCTAAGCTATGTTTTTGGCCCTTATCCGAAGAATAGTACGAACTTTGAATGGATTCGATTTTTTACATATTAAGAAAGTTATACAGTAGTATAAATATTATTACACTTTTTCGAATATAGCCCCCCCCCATTTCCACCCTCTTGGTCCGCTTTTGCCCTTTAACGAACTTGACAGAAATTTGGAATGCTGATATTTTATATATACATTTAGAAGTGATTGATGTAAAATGGCGATAGTTATCGTATCCACAAGGAAGTGACATGTACTTTATACCAGGTGAATCAGCTGCCCCTAATAATATTGTTTTATGCAGCCCAACTAACGCATGTTGTCAGCAAGGTCGATAGTTTTCTGCCTGGATCCCATATGGTACTAATGCACTGCGTACATATCCCGCAAACGATACTGAACACTATTGTTATTCCCTCGTATTACTCTGTAATCACACCAAGGGAAATATAATAGTGTTCAGTATCGTTTGCAGGATATGCTTGCAGTGCATTAGTACCATACGGGATGCAAACAGAGAAATATCTACCTTCCTGATAACAACTCTAGTTTGGCTGCATAAAACAATATTATTAAAGGCAGCTGATTCATTTGGCACATATACAGGGTGTAACAAAAATGTGCGGCACAAAATGCAGGACACATTCCTCACACGTAGACGAAGAAATTATGTTATATGAACATGGGGTCCGGAAACGCCTTGTTTCCATGTTACACCTCATTGTCTCCAACTCATTAATCATGGGAAACACACAAGAACAGAACGTACCAGCATAGGGGCCTACCACATGCAACTCTTGCTCACAGGAGATGTTCAATATGCCCTCCGTTCGCATTGATACATGCAACGACCCACCGTTGTAGTGAATCTCGGATGCGCTGATGTATCCCTGGAGAATCGCGTATGGTTTCGCAGCCTTCCATAATATGGGCACGGAGACACTGAACATCTTGTACTAGGGTTCGATACACAAGAGCTTTAAAATGTCCCCACAAATGAAAGTCTAGTGGGTTTAGGTCCAGAGAGCGTGGAGGCCAGGCAATTGGTCCACCTCTACCTATCCATCTGTCGCCGAATCTGTTATTTAGGAGCCGACAGACATTAATACTAAAATGAGGAGGTGTTTCATCGTGCATAGAGTGCATGTTTTGTCGCACTGCTGTAAACAAGCAATGCTGTAAGTCACATGGCAACAGGGCCATTTAATAGAAAACACTGGCGGTGCAGCTAAGAAAATGACAACGTAACCAGATCTAACCAAGAGTGCATGCTCCCCATGATTCTAACGTTCTGTTCTTGTGTGTTTCACATGATTAATGAGTTGGAGAAAATGAGTTGTAACATGGAAAAAAAGCGTTTTCAGACCCATGTTCATATAACATAATTTCTTCGTCTACGTATGAGGAATGTGTCCTGTATTTTGAGCCGTACATTTTTGTTACACCCTGTATATACAGTAGTATACATATAAATGTTTGAACTGACGGTGGTTTTGGGGTCTGGGGGATGTAACACGTGAAGATATGTCAACTTTTTCTTGAAGTTGCAACAATGGTACCCATTGCAATAAATACGGTAGTATTCACATGAAATCTACCTAACTGGTACACGTGAGTTAAACGGAACACAGTAAAGCCTGTGAGATATCTTACAAGTCGTGGTTACCGAGACATGAACCAGTGGTGTTTATTGAAGTACAGACGTGGTCATTTTAATGCCCGAACCTCCAAATGTATAAATGTGTCGTAAGAAAAAAATTATGTACGGTATTTACTTTAATTCTGGTAAGCTATATTGTTAAGTAAATACATTCTTTGATATGTATGGAAGTTCATATACTGTATGTCACAGAAGTCGATAAATCTTCGAAACAAATAAAGTACAAAATATGGCATCGCCGCCATGTAATCGATCTGCATTTTGAAGTTATCGGATTATAAATATTTATTTACAAACAATGCTCCATGTAATTACGTAATTCTTGATTTTTAAAACCTTCCTAGGCAGTGACTTTTGTTTAAAAACAATATGGGGCAAAGGTATGTTATCTAAAATGAGTGACACAGTGAAAAGGAACACCATTAGCTCACAAATATTGCACAAAACATGAAATCGATCAAAAGTTACGAATGTCACGGCCATCAGTGACAATAGTCACAACAAGTGAAAATACTGTGTGGATACGTAGAGATTTGCAATTAATTGAGAAAATATATTCTAACAATTTGGCCACGCCTGTACCTTTTAAGGTCTATTTTATAACGAGGTGAAAAGCGGGCGAACAAACATTCGTTCCCGAGAGGCTATGGTGTATTAATGTATTACATGAAAATATCTGATAGACATTGGTAAATAGATTTCTTTCCAGAGTTGAGATTGATTTCGATGGTTATCATTATCAAGAAGTAAATAGGAAATTAATTAACTCGAAGGAGAATCCCAGAAAGTTGTTATTAAGAAGAACGAACGATGTTTCGTCAGCCTAGTAAAAGAAAACTCAAAATTCTCTGCACCAACACTGACTTCGAAAGCAAAAGAGCATTTAGGTAAGACCATAAATACCAAACCGAAAGAAATGTATTTAGGAAACGCGGCTACCATTCTATGGTCTCAGGGTAAGTATTGAAACTCAGGATTCGAAGGTTCGATTCCGGACTCTACCAAGAGAGATAATTCTGATCTGAACGAGGTGGAATGAGGTTCACTCACCCTCGTGATGAAAAACTGAGAAAATGTGGGTTCAGATTCCCGTCTCAGTTATCCTAGGAGTGATTATCCATGGTTTCCCACTTCTACTCCGGACAAATGCCAGGATGGTTCCTAACTGAAGACCACGGCCTCCTCCTTCCCAATCCTCACCATATAGTGAAGTCATCGTTACTTCCAACGTGACGTTTCAGTTCTACCCTAGAGCTATCTAGTGGTCAGAAGTGAAATTACTTGCACCAGCCAATCACAGGCAGCCATTAATCGATGTATCACGACAAATCGAGTTTCGTTTGCGATGTCGCGATTTAGCAGGCAACATCGCGAACGAAACTCGATTTGTCGTGATATATATATTGAATGGCTGCCTGTGATTGGCTGGTTAAAGTTATTTCACTTCTGACCGCTAGACAGCTCTAGCGTAGCACTGAAACTTCACGTCGGAAGTAACGATGACTTCACTATAGTTACAAATACACACGCTACTACAGACACCATAACAACACAGATTATCCAACAAATTTTATATACAGTATATACCTTAAGTACACGGGCCTGAAATGACGATATCCAAACCCCTAAATAAAACAACAACAACAACAACAACAGAATCCTGGGGGGAGCAGAACATTCTGTTACCTCTGCATGCTGGGCTCTACTGTCCTGCACACTGAGCTATATTCAGGTAGATAAAGTTTGTTGTTGTCGTTATTGCTTCATTTAGCCTCTTGAGACAACTTTGATCAACACGTGAGATAGTTTGTCTGATGATTTGTGTTATTGAGTGTATAATTATATTAGTCTAGGTGCCCTGGGATTTGGGAAATTGTAAGGTATCGTCCAGGAATTCAGCCTAAAGCTAGTGTAGAAGACACCGCGCCGGGGGAAGCCATACTCGCATGGATTGGAACCACGTATCTCCAAACTTGCAACAGCTCCACATTACAGTCTCAAAGCGTGACTCAACGCCCTAGGCTAAGCTGCCAAGCGTAGATGAAGTAGAAAGCCTTAAAGGCAATAGTAAGACGGAAGTGCGCATTTGTACGAGCAAGGTACAATAAAATCAATACCCCCGCGTGCCAGCTGTGAGAGTGCTATTGTGGTGTCTGTAATAATAATAATAATAATAATAATTATTATTATTATATATTTACTTCGCCATTTTTTAGTCACTGAGGTTACATTTCATCTGCGATACGTGGAGGGACGGACTTCAAGCTGACTTATGGCGTCACAGTCCGTGACCTGCTGAGCTACCTTGACCTCACCGTCACACGTTCGGCAGGCCCGCCAACAGCCCACCTCACGTCACAGGCATTACGTCACTACTGATACCTTCCTCAGTCCGGGGAACACTTAACACACTCCTTCTGCAATTGCAGCGATTTACTCATTTTCCAAATCTTGCAGCAAACATTTCCCCTGACCTCCTTCGTTCAGCTGTGTTTCGATTGCAAGGAGTGTTCGGTTGGAGATGCTCGTATTTTGAGTGAAACTTCGTCTAAAATATAGAGCAACACGTGTCAGTGTTCTTTCTCACAGGAACAAAAGCAGACTAAAATAGTTTGCATTAAACTAGAGGGCGTTGCTCACTTCTACCATCAATGTGGACGACTTCATTTATACACAAATCATATATACAGGGGCCGATAACCTAGATGTTAGGCCCCTTAAAACAACAATCATCATCATCATCATCATTATAAATACATACAACAAAAGTAATTGGAAATTTAATTACTCGTATTTTTGTTTCATTGGACCAACTCGTAGAGTAGCGGTTAGTGAACTCGTCGTCACCCCGGAGGTGACAAGAAATTGTAATTCTGGTCTAAGGTCTGGAACAGGGTTCATTCAGCCTCGTGAGGCAAAACTGAGAAGTGGTTGGTTCAATTACCACGTCAACCATTCTGGAAGTGGTTTTCCGTGGCTTTCCCCTCCACTACTCCAGGCAAATGCTGGGATAGTTCCTAACTTAAGGCCAAGCCCGCTTCCTTCCCACTCGTCGCCTATATTACAAATACACACAATAATACAGTAATACACACAGTAATACAGCCATCACAATAACACAGGTTATCAGACAACTTCCACTCATACCCAAGTAGGCTACATGGGACCAAATGACCAAGGTGTCCCAAAGCCCCTAAATAAATCAACAACAACAACCAGAATTGTATGACTGTCGAATAAATGTTGAACAACGATTAACCTATTCAGACTTCTTATCACCAGAAACAACAGCTACAATTTCAGAATTCTAATCATTATTGATTTTACCCAAATTTAAGGATTTACTTTGAGTTGTCCTTCGCTGTATCTCTCATGTGTGTAGGAATCTATTGACTAAACCTCCAGCTGCAAGTTGAATCTGACTTAGACCAATGTGGCTTTAATTAGCCTTTCTATAAAACTTACAAAATTATTTAATTTTAATTTAATTTGTCCAGAATGAAAATTAAGAGGGCCGAAAAGTGACCAAGCTGAGAAATGCTCTTCTTGTAAGTTTAAAAAATCCAAAACTTACAGAAAATTCAGAAAATCTCTGACATTTTAGGTACAATCCCCAAGAAATCACCTTGGGAAGTAAATTCAACTTCCTAACTGAAATATATTTGAGTAAAGAAAATAACTCATTTGCGCAAAAAAATATTTGCCAAATGTATTCAAAATAAAAATATGTACCCCTGAATTCATTTGACCTAACTCGTCAACACTCAATATTACACATATATGGTCCAAATTTCAGGTTTCTAAGTCTAACAGTCCCTGACAAATATGTACCTAGGTTTACAAAAATGTAGTATCGAGTATACGTGATTTGATAGCGAGCTAAAAACGGTTTTAGGACAGGGTACGTTTTGTTACAGTAACAGCCATTTAGGTTTCTTAAAACAGATTTCAGTCTATTACCTAAGAGAAAATAAATGAATAAATAAAATCGAGTACTTATACGTACTATTTCCATATCCAATGAAACCCCCACTCCTTTTAAAATGCGAGTACTGACCTCAAGAATTATCTCTACGTCAACGAGTTACATATTGCTGTAATCGGCAAAGAGAGGAGAATGCTTTCATCATAGGAATTTTAAAAAATGCTATTTTGGTCATTGCATACTTCCCAGTTCCCTTAAATAATAATGCTTAACAGACTTGTGAATGAATGAGCTGGAGGATTAATACACACTTAAAAAATAAACGTTCACAAATTGCTATAAACCTCGGATATACGAGGGAAAAGGTTTAGGTCTGCTTATAGCAGCGGCAAATTTTGAAAATCTTGAAGTTGGAAATCCTGGAAATATGCAAATTCGTCGTAAGAGATTTACGGTAGGCACAGACATAAAATTATTATTTTTACTTCCGTTTCCTTGATCATTATAAGTTGTAGATTTTGATAAAGCAAATCTTGGCTGAGATCCGGACATGTCTGGGTCCAAGTGAAAGAATATCTAGGTATATCACATTCTATAGTTAATTCATTTCAATACCTTGGGACCACTTGGTTATCAGCCCCGTAAAATTGTGTGTGTGCAGTTTTACAAGAATACTTGTGAGAGTTTGTGATAATGATGGTGTGAGACCTCGGTAGAGGTCTCGTGACGCCCGTGGGGACCTACGCATCATGACGTGGTGAAATGAATGATGAAGTCGTCACTAACATCCAGCCTTTCGGATCAAACGAAGAAAGGAAGCTTGTAGTTTTACGGGACCGTTTATCTCGCTAGAGGCAAACAGCTTGACCACTGCACCATCATCATCCCCCCCTCAAAGGTCCTAACCACGAAGCCGGACTGTTTATTCGTTGTTGTTGTTAATTCATTTAGGGGCTAAGGGACATCGTAGTCATTTAGCTCCGTTTACTTGTGTGTGTGTATATACAGTATATATGTATAGAATTTTTCTGATAACCTGAGTTATTGTGGTGTCTGTAGTAGTGTGTGTATTTGTAATGCAGGTGAGGATTGGGAAGGAGGCGGCTGTGGCCTTAAGTTAGGAACTATCACGGCATTGACTCTTAATTCTATGTTGATTGTAGCAATGTGTCGAACTGCGGTTACACATTCCAAGGACGGGGGTAGTTGCCAAGGGATTTAAGCCTTGAGTAAGTGTACAAAATCTCGGGAGGGAATTGCATTCAGGATGACCACATCCAACACAAGAAGCGTGTCTCAGACCGCTCGGCTACGCTGGTGGGTAGTGAGATATATCACGCAATGAAACGAGGAAACAATACACCTCTATTAGACATGGTGTCTTAAGAATTAATGGGACTACGCAGTAATCCACCGGACCTTCACTAACATGACGCGGGGTTATGTCATTCGCCGAAACTGCGATGTACCATGTATGCTGCCGGCCTTCGCTTCCATTGTGCAGCTCATGAAAAAGGGATTAGATGAAAACAAGTAAAACTGCGTCTAATGTCTGCTGATTGGGCTGCCTTGAGCAAGGTCGTCTTCCTCTGGCAGTAATGACAGGTTCGAATAATTCTCTGTACGTATTGCTTGATTACCGCATCGTCATTACATCTATAAATATGTAATTATACTGCAAACAAGATTATCAGGTGTGGCGTAGTCAATTTCTCTGCATCTAACCGCATCACGTAGGGGAAATGGGATTTTGACCACCTCGTAGTACAGTGGCTAGCTTTCTTTGCTGTCACTCTTGAGGTCTGTGTTCAATTCCCGGCTCTACTAAGAAATCATATTCTGATCTGCACGTTGGAACTGGAGGACATAACAGAGAACAGGTGGAGCCGATTACCACCATAGCCATCCTAGATGTGATTTTTCGTAGTTTCTCATTTCTACTTCTGGCATATGCCGGTACGATATTCAATGCCAGTGAAATACTTTGCACAGCCTCCATGATGGATTGGAGAAACTTTTTTAAATTTGAAGGGAAAGGAGACACGCACATAAACACACACTTACGGACAAAAGGTGATCTCACTAGCCTTTCTTACCATGTGATGAAAATAGGCTAACAAATATGGGATTTTGATCCTATCCTACCCACATATCACACCAAATTACTAAAGAATACACACACAAGACACAAAAATCGGCACATGTAAGTAATGCACAGAGGAAAATCAGCCAAAATTCACTGTGAAATGAAAAACAAATATCCCATAATATTTAAGTTATATATTATTTGTACAAACTTCTGAAAAGTATGTTTACACAACGAACACTAGTTTGTACGAGGTGTGATCATTAAATTCCGAGATTAGTTGATTAAATGGAAACAAAATTACCAGATTTAAATTTGACTGCTAACCCCTTCAAAGCAGCTCCCTTTGAGAGCTACACCCCGATTCCAGTATCAATTTTGTAACACCATCTGGAAGTCATGTTTTGAAGACTCTCAATCACCTTCTGAAATTCACGTTGGATCTACTCCACTCTAGTTAAATGGTGAGCCTCCAGTCTCAGTTTCATCTTCTGAAACAAGGAATCACAGGGGGCTATATGCGGCGAATATGGAAGGTAAAGGAGGACGACCACATTGTTACGGGTGCACAACTGGCGTTTAGTGAGAATTCTGTGAGATGGTGCATTGTCTTCACGGAGCATCCGGTTTCACTGTTCCTCTCTGAGATGCATCAAAACACTGCAGTAGAAATTAGTGTTAACTCCTTGAGCAGCAGATTAAAAGAAGAATAGATGTTAAACAAGGACCAATGAAAGTTTAGTGGGAAACGAAAGACGTTTGAAGCCTCGAATAACCTAAAATCGTAACTGTTGGAAGAGAACAAGAGTTGAACAAGAAAGATTGACAGGAAAGGTAAAGGAGAGGAATCAACCACATAAGTAAGTGGCCCGTTGTGGACAATAATTAACACCCCAACATTTATGAGCTCCCTGAAATGTGTTAATTTAATCGAGGACTCGTTCTTCATTTATGAGCGTATGACTGAAAACACTTAGCTTGAATAATTTGGTTTATTACACGGGGTTAGTCACATAAACCTCCAGTCTCCAGGCCACGTCCTCTGATGGCTCAGCACTCAGCTCCTACGGGCCTTGTCTTTCCAGGCGGGTTGGTTTGCTCAGATTGGTGATCGCTCAGAAACTCGTCACACCTCTCTAACACCATATAGGCTAACTATCTCTCTCGTACTGGACAGCAAGTCCCACGTACACAGTTTAGCCGCCTGGCCAATGGGCAATTGACCTGGAGAAACTTGACCTAACTAGTGGTACAGCGTAGATACGCTACTCTGAACAAGTTTTGCAACAACCACACATATTGTATGCTTGAAGTTTTTTGGCCACAGCCATAGGTCTTATTTGGCACTCACTGGGAAGGTGGTAATTAAGTATATATCTTTTATGGCAATCCGAATGTGTTCCTATCACGAAAACGCACACAAACAACAAGCTGGCAAGATTTGAGGATGGTGCAGAAAACTTTTCTGGGTTGTGAATTTGGCTTTTATACAACCTCTGTCTGAAAAGTTCAGTGACTGGGTCTACCTAGGGTATATTACGAACGGATTGTTGGCTTACCTGAAACAGCAGTTACTGTCCTTCGATGTAATCCCCGTGGATAGTTATGCACTTCTTAGATCGGCTGTACAAGTCCTTGAAACTCCTGGCATAGTCTTATTTAGGGATAGCTTTCAGTTGGGTCGTCACATTACGTTGGATGTCCGAAATGTCTGAAAACCTCTGGCACTTCAGGGCTTTTCGGTGACCCTGGACCCCGCCACTCCATACATTGACCGTTGCTTTCGAGGTCGTACCCCAGGGACCATGTCTCGTCACCCATGACGATGGTTTTCAGGACCATTCCATTCCACGGAACATTCACCCTTCTCACTGCCACCCGTCGAACAGGTGTGCATTATAGGTGGCATAAATTCACCCTTCTCACTGCCGCCCGTCTATCAGGTGTGCAAGGCAGGTTGCATAAATTCACGCTTCTCTCTCGCTTTCAATTTAGAGTTTTGACGACCAAAACTGAAGGCTATCCCTAAAGAAGACTATGCCAGGAGTTTCCAGGACTTGTTCAGTCGTTCTCAGAAGTGCATAACCATCCACGGGGATTACTTCGAAGGATAGTAACTGCTGTTTCAGGTAAGCCAACAATCCGTTTATAATATAGACCAATTCACCGAATTTTTCAGACACAGGTTGTAGTTTGATAATGAACAAGATATTTCGTAATGATTAAACCACCTGAAATTTAGTGCTCCATTAGTAATTGTTGACATTGCTATGCAATTATAATCAGTATAATTTGTGTGACAATACCCTGAGTGTCCAACTGAACAAAATGCGCAGCATGGTTTCGTACAAACTACCCCCAACGAGCTGTAATTCAATTTCTGAAGGTAGATGACGTTAGTGAAGGTGTGCAAGGCAGGTTGCATAAATTCACGCTTCTCTCTCGCTTTCAATATACTATACTTGGTCACACTGTACCAAAAGCTAGTTGGTCCATCGTATGGAAAATATATTTAATTGACGGGGGAGATTTCAGATGGAAAGCATCAGGAGAATGTATGAAAATAGGCAATGTTAGTTCTTCACGGAACTACTTGTTTCGTTAGTGATAATTATTGCGTTTTTCTTTGGCTACAGCCCTTCTATCCCATTTCCCCCTGTGGTGGGGGTTTCCCTGTCTGTCGTGAGAGGCGATTAGTTTGTTCTTGTTAATTCGTTTGAGAGGCTCGGGGAATGGGTATTTGTGCGTCATCATTTATTTAACTGCATCACCATAACCACGCCAAGGTCACCAATGGATGCAGAATGGAAAGACCTGTAATAGGGCTCTCTAGAGGCCACACGTTCTTTTTTCATTGCTCTTCTTCTTCTTCTTATTGTTGTTGTTGTTGTTATTATTATTATCATCATTATTATTGGTGGTGGTAGTAGTAGTATGGTTTCTATAACCATCCTCGTAACTAGACGTCAGTAATTGAGACGCTAGGCTCCTTAAACGCAGATTTATTTTCATCATATATTTTTCAAAATAAGAAGTGCGATGGAGCATAATTAAAATGAAAAATGGTTCTAAACTGACTTAAACTAGTCCAGTGCATGTTGTGTCTTCAGGCACAATTTATTATGGACTTTTTGTGTAAGAAAATATCTTTATGGCGATGCAATCTAAACCTTGCTCTGTGATTTGTTTCTCCACGGGTGGTGGTTACAAAAAGTGAGTCAGCAAACATGACAGGTAGCTTGTCTACTAGCTGAGGAAGTCACTAACAAGCTGGTTAAATACCCAGAAAGATCACAATCAGGAGAAAGAGAGATTTAGATTCCCTTTAAGATCACAAAACGTTGATCAGCCTCTAATATCAGGACGTAGAGCAATGTGTGGTTGTAGCATTTTGCACACCACAATACTGCTTTGTTAAGCAAATAGGCCGAACCTCCAAAACCATGCTCATGGGAAAATGAGTCTTATAATGTACCGGGGAATGTGGCTGGGAGCCATGTATAAGGTCCACTCACATGCCCGAAGACCGCTCATACACAAGCGCAGAGGATTAGGACCACCCGTACGTTCACCGCATGAGTCACCTAAAGTCTATTCGCCGAGTCGAGACAGTGCCCCTGGCTTCCCGGACAGGGAAACACGCCTAGTTCACGCCATCGGCTCTGCCGGACAGGGGTAGCCAAGAAGCTTCGAGATCGTTAGTCATGCCGTAGCCCGAGAAAATACAAGACTTGCTGCACTTACGAGGGAAATACCCCAGCTCGAATGGCTAAAACCGACTGGCAGTGCGCTTAACATACGAAGATATGTCTGTTCTACTACCCATCACGGGCATTTATCTGTAAAACCCCGCATTTGTGTACAATCAATGTTTGGAAGTTACAGCGTCCAAAGATTGCAGAAACACAATTCGCAGCAGAAACTACCGTGCAACAGGCAATTCGGACCATTATATTTAGGAAGATCCATTCCTAGCAATTGGTTAGAGCTGTAGCATATAGCCTATGTGGTAACATTACAAAGAGATTGCAGAAACACAATTCGGAGCAGAAACTACCGTGCAACAGGCAATTCGGACCATTATATTAACAAGAAACAGATGTGGTGCACTATCATCTGGCAAAAGGTTGAACACTTGCTAACAACAAGAAATCTTAACACACGCAGTACCGTGTTGACATAGTCATCTTTCCCACAATATAAGATACTGTGTTGTCCTTCATTCGACGTCGAAGTGTAAATGTGGAATTTCAATGAAGTGCGGAATGGAACACTACGCACACTTGACAAGGGCAACATGTAGACATACTGTACTCCATTATTTACAATGTTCCCGCATTGCAATAGTCCAAACTCAAATGCCACGGTGATCACATTATCACATACTCAGATGGCACTGGCGACCAATCACGTACGTTTACAGATGAATGGCATTGATAGCTATTGACATAGGTACAACTGTATACTTAACCCACTTTCAGTCGGTTTTCGCCGTTCGAGTTGGGGTACTTCCCTCGTTAGTGCTGTGCTGCACTGTATAGTGTTGCCTGTCATAAGCAGTTAAGAACTAATTGATTAATTAATTGAATAAATACATAAAAGAACAATTAATAAACCGCGCTGTAGCATGTAACTGATAAGTCAGCCCGCTTCACATGTAGGCTATACACAGCACTGAAGTTGGCGTACGTTCAACAGGCACAGCTCTATGCACCCCTTACGGGCAGCCCTGCAATCACGCGTACAACTGTGTTTACTTCCACTATCTCGACTCGACGAACAGACTTTAGTGGACTTTTCTATTATTTTTTTAAATTTTGTCTTTAAGTGTTTGATATACTGCGTATCGATCCTAGACATATAAGAAAAATGATACCAATCAAAGTGTAAATTACTCTAATGGAACTCAAAACACACAAAACAATTGTTGACAAATTATACACTAGCTAGTATGACTCATATGTACAGTAAATTATAAATTGTTTGGTATCATTTTTCTTGTAACGATGTATAGATTTGAAATATGCTAATCACTTAACGATGAGATAACAAATTTTTCAATATTGGGATTTGATGGGCCAAGTAATAGGTGACTCACTGGGGGATTTTTACAGCCAGTCCAAATCCCATGCGCTTATGTGTGTGCGGTCTGCGAGTGTATGAGTGGAACATATAGGCTGCCTGGCCCCCAGCCGCATTTCCAGTTTGCTAGAACTATAGTTACAGTAGTTATGCAAATCTCACATTTGCACTAATGAGCTCTTGAAGATACGGCCATTTTGCTTAGCAGGATGGAATAATACTGATACTCTAGTAATTTTAAGGTTATGGGTTTCAAATCCCCCTTAACTACTACTATGACTTCAAAGAGGCCGGGCTACAAGGAATTTTTAACGTGTCAGTAAATGAACTGACATAAGGTCTCTCACATGTAAGTACCCGTAATGGCAACTGACTACGTCAGAATTTGATCCTGCAGCCTTACGCTCAACTGGCATTCTTAACTGTCACCGTGGAGATCCGAGTTCCATTTCAGGCTTAGGCTATAGCTGTAATATATGTCGCCTCCGTAGCGTAGCGGTCAACATGGTTAGCTGCCGCCCCGGAGGTCCTGCGTTCGATTCCCGACTCTGCCACGACATTTGAAAAGTGGAACGGGGTCTACTCAGCCCCGGGTGGCCCAAATGAGTAGAGGGGGTTCGATTCCCCCCTCAGCCATCCTCGAAGGGGTTTTCCGTGGTTTCCCACTTCGTCTTCGGGAAAATGCCGGGATGATACCTACAGTAAGGCCACGGACGCCTCCTTCCCACTTCCATGCCTATCCATCCCAATCTTCCCCTCCCTTCCCATCCCTCATGAGGCCCCTGTTCGCTTTGCAGGTGAGGCCGCCTGGGCGAGGTCCTCAGTTGTATCCACTCCGATCAGATGTTCCCAGCTCTAGGACACTGCCCGTAGAGGCGGTAGTGGTGAGTTCCCTTGTTGAGACCGTGGGAAACACCAACCTAGAGGGTAAAATCGATTTAAAAAATAGAGCTGTAATAGATACCGAGAAAACGAAATTGAATTTTGAAACCTCGAACAAACACAACCCTGGTTTCATGCTTGTCCCGGTGTAAAATGTCACATATGTAAATTTGCCTTATAGTCCCCTGTCATGGTACAAAATTCCAAGCAGATAGATTTAATACGTTCTGATATATTGAATACTGGTGAAGCATTTCCCACGGTCACCATTTTGCATAGGTGCTAATTATGGCAATTTGAAGGGCATGGTTGAGGTGTGCGGAGATGAACCTAAGTACTACCAGATTTAATTAACATGCACCAAGTCGCTCAAACGTTATTTGGAAGGGATGGATATAAACACACGAGCAAAAGTCGATCCCAAGAACCTACAGTATATTCCAATCCATGAAATATGCTAAAAATTCCATCTGAAATATATTCTTAACAGTTTACCACATCTACCTAGGTATGATTTTATAATAATACGTGTCCCATTATACGTATAATTTACAATGTTAACTCTTGACATGATTAACCACTGAGATAATTATACTAACTTTCTACTTTTGAGTAGAACTATACTAACTAAATGTTGCCACCTTAGCTGATCATATTAGACAAATTCAACAACGTATTATGAGTAGGGCTCTGATTTTTAGGTAAATATTTTTTTTTTATATAAATACATATTTTAAGCATTTTTTCTATAAATACATAAATTCCTGCTGTTCACTTATGAGAACAAAAAAAGACATAATATTTACATTTCTTTAAATCAGTATGCTAGATCTTTGCGTTTATTGCATTTTTCCTGTGTTCCTTCAACGGGGAAGAACCTATGAGCCAATCTTCATGCAGAGCGTATATCAGCTTGCAACTGTGTTATTCTTGACTTGTCACCCCGTGCTACTCACTGTGGAAGCCGGGGATTTCCTTGTCCATAGCCATATTGCACCACGTGCTAGACCTCCCCCTCCCCCACCTACCTGGAACCAGTGTCACTCACGTGAGGTTCATTTCTGGCACTGTGAAGTGTAAGACAGTTCTACGATGCCTAAAGTAAAATCAACTACAAGTTATCGTTTGTTGCAGAATTTAAGGATAATCTTACTTCTGATGGGGGCGTTCTGTTCTGCCAACCATGTGGGAAAGCAATCAGGGCTGAACAGCGATCTCAAGTTACACAACACCTCAAGGGCAAGAAACATATTGCCGCAGTTTCGCGCCTTCAGAAGAAGTGTTTCGCGATAATCGCCGGTTATTTGTGAAGGACAACCTGAAAATGTATCTCGTTGTGTATTGTAATTCTTCAGCAGTCAGTGAGGCATAGCATAAATTGAATTCGTGAGTGCTGCATATTGTTTATATTCACATTAATAAACTAAATTATAATTAAATATTTTTACTTTTTTGTCACATATTTCAGGTATTTTATGTACCTAAAAATCCGAGCCCTAATTATGAGCATCAAACGAGTGCTCTTGGGGAAGGTGTCTATTAAAACTTTCAATTATTGAGAAGTGAGCGTGGCTGGTTAAACAGTGGAAGGACACGAATGTCACAAGCAAATTCTTTAGGCCTATATGCTCATATTTTCATGTTTAACTTTGCAAATATAGATTTCAAAAATGACATCTATGGGAGATATTTCACCTAATTGTATTACTCGTAGATTCTCCATTCTCGATCACTTCTTCTTGACAGCCCTCATCATTAAGTATTGGCAGTTTATTCATATTGATATTACCGACAGGGTAGCTATGCTCGCTAAAGCGCAGCGCTAGGTCATGGGGCTATACTGTCTGCGGACTCGGTAGACGTGGGTTCGAGCCCCACCGTTGGTCGTTCTTGGAATGGTTTTCCGTGGTTTCCCATTTTCAACTCCAGGCAAATGCTGGGACAAGCCACGACTGCTTCCTTCCGCATCCTTGCCCAGTTTCATTCTCATTCATTCATTTCATCACTTATTAACTTATCTCATGAGGTTGGCGTCAGGAAGGGCATCCGGCCATAAAAACCACTCGCCACATATACTTTCCTCGCATCTCATCCTCGACCCCGTTGATAACTGGAATAATAAGGGGTAGACATACATCGATATTGATATTAAGTTACTAAGATTTCTTTACCTGAAATGTTGATGTCAGTAATTGGAATGAAAGCGGGAGTAACTTACAGACTAAGCGTTAGTCTGGAGCAGACATTCCCCACGGAATGTTCACCTCTGCCGTCGGCAGTCTCCGTGTGTAATAGCCATTTCTCAAATGAGCGACCAAAAGGCTGCCCCAGGCAAGATATTTCTTTTATGAAATCGTTAATTTGCTTCCTCTGGCAGCCTACGTCTTAAAGACCTGTAATTACGACATTGTATTTACCTTAACATACGAGCCAATATTAAAATGCAATAAATTTTGGCATGTGCTTTTCATAGCCTTAAAGATTTATATCCTTTCATGAAGACCAAACAACTGAATAGTCAAGTACCAAGTAGTTTCATCTGCTTTAGCAAATAATGCGAGCATGTGTGGTGAATAAGATATATGCAAATGCAGTTCAAATGTTGCCTGTAATTTACTTGAAATTAAAGGAGAGATTTACAAATATCCATTTCAAAACATAACAGTGCGGAAAATATTATTTGTTTAATTATGTTTCTCCATATGTATGTATGTATTTTATGTATGTATTGAACCCTTTATCCACAGGCTGTATAAAGGATTCTAATAAATTATTCATCATCTTTTGATACATTTCTACAGACAGCAGATATGAGAGCCAGACGGTGTTGGGAAATATTGTGAAATCAGTGGCCGAGAGGACACAATGGTTTAAGCTCCTGTGGTATTTTAGGAAGTAGCATAATATTCATGACACATAGGACAGGTGCAACTTTTAGCGCGGAGATGGCTTGGATACGCACAATATGGCCTGTTGCTATGAGTGTTGGCGCCAAGAAGAAAATCGAATGCTACGATGTAATTGGTCAATCTTCATGTTAACCACTCCCTGTGGCAGAAATACAAGTAAAAGCGCGCAAAGATCTACAAGAGTCTGAACCAATAATATCAAGACGCCCTGTTTGAGCGGCAACTCGGCTTGGTAACGCACCCTGGTAAATTAACGCGGGAGTTATCTACGGATTAATTCCACGATCGATTCGAGCCAGCTACAGCATAATCGTAACCTCCACACTGCTACGAACTCAATGATACCGATCGCATGCTAGTCTGATAATTATTATGGAATATTTTTTCACAAATCCCCTTCCACACCTACCCTAGCCAGTTTCATTTATAATGATCCAGGAAGCTTCGAGAGATGACTTTTTTGTGCGTCTGAGGACGTAACGTTGACTTTTATTTGTGCGTCTGAGGACGTAACATTGACTTTTATTTGAACTTTTTAGGAAGTAAGGCCGTTACTCAGGTGTCCGAGGACACGAGGCATACTCTGAATAATTTTTCATGTATTTGAACATGGAACATTTTCGTCAAGTTATAAGTGTAAATTCAGTGATTTATTTGTAGTCCCAGTACTACCAGATAGGACCAGTTCATCGAAATAATTCACCAATAGACTGTCAAGGAATTTAGTACTTGATCGGTGAATTTAATAGGAAATATGTCGAGAGTGTATCTGACAAAACTTTATTTAATTCAGCACGAGATGACGTCTAGGAACGAGGCCGGATCTTGGAACCAGCAGGACATTTGCCAGAAGATGTCGATGACGAGCTAAGCATTTTAAAGGAGTGATGGCTGCAGATGTTTCCTTGACGCTGTTTTAAAGGATTGAGTACAAATGAATTTGTTTATTTATTAAATCAGCTATGGTATTATGGGACATATTTTTGTAGATATTTGTTTGCTTGTTTGGTAATGTAGATTCTTAGTTCTTGTTTACTGACACATTAAGTATGGGACAAGCCGAGCGCTGTGTAATTTTGTAAATATTGTGATTTTGTTTGGTTCAACTATACGGGGCGACGCGCAGCTCGTGCTCGCATTCGCTTGCGTAAATCGCGGTCAAACATTATAATTCGGAAGTCTGCCTTATAACAAAAATGGAACTGAATTAATTTTGAGATTTAAAATGGAATTTGAAGGGTAAAGATTATTTGTGAGCAGAATTTTATGACGGATCAGGATTATTTTTAGTTGTTTTTCCAGCAGATCTGAACGGGATGGCACTTTGCACCCGAGTTTTTGTTGTGTATTTTTTTAATGTGTCTATGGACGCAATAGTGGTTGATCTGTTTTGAGCCGACCCAGTGGTATGTTTATGAGTGAGTCAGTCCAAGCTTTATGGTGCGTAGTGTGATTTTATGATGTGTTAGCGAGAATATATCATTGTGATTATTCTGTCTTGCTCCACATCAGCCCAGTTCATAACCTAGCGAGGCTGGACTCGTGGTATATATTTGTGTTTTCTTGCCATCCAGGTGGATGAGTGAGATATGTTTGCGTTTCCAGATGGAAATAGTACCTAGCTTGAAGGACTGAGAGAGATAGTTGAGGCAGCGATGATTCATACAAGAGGGGTGAGCTCAAACCAGATAACGCGACTTGTCATTAGTAACAGGCCTGGGTCCTGTACTTCAATTTAAGACGTTGTTTAAAATTCACAAAAACCTGATCTGTTATAATGAGTATTAGATTGATTAAATGGATGTTGTCCATAATTGTAAGGTAGCTCCCGAAACATCTGTTTGTCTGGCGTTTTATAAAAATGTAAATATAGTTTTCAGCCGTTAGGCTTGTATTTTGTTGCTTTTGCTTCACTTCTTGTGTGTTTATTTTACGCGTTCAATGACCCCGTGTGGCATTAGAATGTGCGAGGCTGTGTTCCCAATTTGTGATGCGAGCGTTTTGGCCTATTTTTTGGCATGCTCTTTGTATTTCGTGTGCTCTGGCACCAGCTAGAATCTCAGGGAGATTCGTCATCGTTTTGTATTATTTGATCTTGCATGTGTGAGTAGTAATTGTAGTGTGTTAATTAAGGGTGGGTACCATAGCCGTAGTGTGATTTAAAAGATGCAACTCCGTGAGCAACATGACTGTTTCAGTTGTAAACGGACTCGCATCAGTACTCATTTTCTTACTAACGAGCAGTACACCACGCATTATATAACTTCTTGACCAGGGAAAATGGACTTGCATCCGTAAGTTGTGACGAGCGAGTTCTTACCGCTCAAAGTTTATGTTATGATTAATCATTTTGTGTGAAGCTGTATTCGCATTGTTTTGTTGGTGGAGCGAGTATTACCGCTCAGTAATATATTTATTTCTTAATGGGGTGAAAGTCAGGGAGGGTTTCTTTTATTTGATTATTATTATTATGCACATAATTTTCAGTCACTACATTTCTTTTATTCTACTTGTTATTCATTTTATTTCTAGTATAGCCTCTGTCATGGACCTTTCTATTCATTAGAGCATGTTGATTTTAAGCAAACTTTGCTGTGTAATGCAGTCAGGACTGAACACGACCCCGTAGATGAATCTTGAGAAAACCATGCTTTTTTGAAGGGTTCATAGACAAGCTGGCGCGCCAAGTTGGGGCTAGTTCGTTGCTAGTTACCGCTGGAACACATTGGATAGTCAGCATAGATCTAGTAGATCAAGCTGTCGCGAAAATGTGGTATTTCACTGATATATGGGACTGTTTGAAATCACCGGAAGTGATATTTTGTTAACGTAAATACGGCGAAGAGAAATACCGCCAAGAAAATGGAATATACAGTAGAATCACGAGTTTGCAAGTTAAATACGATTCACGTTTTGTTTATTGATGTAATTAGTAAAGTAGTGTACGTGAAATCGGGCGCCCAGTAATTAAATGTAAAATTAGATTTGTTTAGAAAGTCAAACTCATGAATATGTTAGGAGGCTGGTAGCCATAAATGACAATTAATACTTTGTTAATTAGTCAGTGTTAACATCAGATCTGGATAGTAATTTTATGACTTAATATGTGCGAGGTTAAAAATTATTAAGTAAAATTAGAACCATTCAGTGATACAGATTGATTTGCGGGAGTAAGGGAATAAGATTAAATGAACTGAAAGAGGTCAAATGAAGTAAATGTATGTCGAGAATTATATATGTGTGTGTCAGGGAGACATTTGCAGGTCATTCTCCTGTTTTCTCAGTGATATATATTTTTGTGTGTGATAATGGCAACAGTAGCGGAGATCCAGGCGATCATTGAAAGTGCCACGGCACGAACCCAGAAACTATTAAAGGAACAGAGTGAAAAGTTAGCCATTAAGTTATCCGAACAGTCAGACGAGTTTAAAACACAACTAAACGAACCGAATGAGTCATTCCAGACTCAAATGAATGACACTATAAAAACACAATTATCTGAACAGAATGAGTCATTCCAGACTCAAATGAATGACACTATAACTAAACAATTAAACGAACAGTCAGGCGAGTTTAAAACACAACTAGCTGAACAGAGTGAATAATTACAAGCGCAAATAAATGAAAATATAAACAAACAATTAGAAGCGCAAGAAAGTAGAAATACGAGTCAGTTAGCCACATTATCTTCAGAGATGAAAGAGTACACTACACAGCAGATGGTTCAATTCGGGCTTGATATAAGTAAGAATAACGACAAACAGCAAGGTCAGATACAGAAATTAGTGGACACCTTCAACCGTAAATTAAATGATTTGGACGAAACTGTATTAGCAAAACTAGCTCAGATAGAATTAGCATGCACGGTAAATAACAGTGAGGTTAAAACGGCACAGGATGGTCTTGAAAAGCGGTTTGATAAGATGGAGGAGGATTCTACGTTTATCCAGGGACAATTGTCAGCAGTAAATGAAAGTATTACGGGCCTGATAAAGGACATGGATAAATTAGAAATACAATCAGCAGAGCGATGGCGAAACCTAGAATCGGACCAGGATAATTTGATGAGTACGATAGATGAGAATAATCTACGTCTATAAGACAGGCTTGAGAAGATAGAATCGAATCAGGAGGACACGAAACAGCAGATGAAAGAAAAACTGGGAGCGATTAAAGAGAGCATCAGAAAGGATAGGCGTACGATGGGCAGCGACTCTAAAGAAGAACGGTTAACGATCATAAAGACCGTAGGTGATAACCATACACGCATTAAAGCACTTGAGGAAGAAATCAAGAGTAAAATGAAGGAACAGTCGGACAGAATCATAAAAGCAGAGTTGCGTTCACTGGGACAGAACACGTTATTTCAGACAGAGCACGCTTAAGATAAGGAAGTTGACTCAGCAAGCCAGGGGACAATTAGCGCGGCGAGTAGCCACGGACTGACAGGCTGCCCATTAACGACTAACACAGAAGGATTTCACAACAACGTTGGGCTCTACTCCTCAGCATGGCTATCAGCACCCTCAAGTCGTGCAAGTAATTCGATCAAATGAATTTAAACCAAATAAATTCAAAGAAAATTCTGGTGTCACACCGAAGGCGTATCTTAAGGAGATGGATGACTATTTTAATGACAAGAATATACCGCCCGCGCATCGCTTAAGACTGATGGAACGATTTCTTTCGGGAAATGTACTTACGTCGTTCTTGAGCTTCAAGTATACTTTCGGAGGGATGGATGAGTTCAAGGATGCGTTTCTTAGAAAGTCTTGGTCGGCTTCTCTACAACAAAGCCTTAGAATGGAACTTTATTCAAGAAAATATCAGTCAACTCAGCAGACGAAATACTCAGATTTCTTTTCGTTACAATTGTTGAAATTTCGGGATCTGGATCAACCTTTAGAAGAATCGGATCTGGTTATGACTATTGCACGGCAGTTGCCAGTCAATGTTCAGCAGGTGTTAGTGGCAGCAAACGTGGACACAGCGGTTCGAGCCGAACAAATCTTACGTCAGATTGACGAGACAACATCTCACTTGCAGCAGAGAGGGGGACGACAGCTGGAACTTGTAAACACAACGGAGGTGGTTAAACCCACTCAAGTACACACCAGGTCGCAGGCCACAAATACAAGTGTGTCAACAACACCAAGACGAGGTCAGGAGGGCGACGAAAATAGGTCACACCAGAGACATGATAATAATAATGATAGGCAGACCCAAGGCAACAATAGGTATCAACAGCGAGGATATCAACAATGGAGAAATAATAGGAAAAATGAGGGACCCTACAGACGGTACGAAAATAACAATAATGAGAAACGACAGTGGCATGAAATGAGATACCAGAACCAGTGGGACTATCAAAATTATAGGAATGAATGGAACGACAGGCACGCCGAATCTGGAAGAATTACACGCTAATGAAGGGGACGAACAAAAACATTGGGAACATGCAATTAATAGGAGTCAAATCCTGACACCTTAAAGGAAGAAATTGGAGAGGAAGCAAATATATCAGCCAGCCACGAAGACGAACGAAGCTTGCCAGCACGGAACATGAGAGAACGTAGCCCGGTAGGGAAGAGAAACACCGGTGCGATACAAAAAAAAGAGTCAATACTAGAAGAAGATGACAGCGAGGAGGAGAAGAAGGAGGTGGCAGCACGGAGAAATGGAGAGGACCCTTCTGTATTGTACGTAATCTTGGTAACAACGCATACAGAGTAAAAGAATTGAGTACAGGTACACTGTCTGTCTACAATGCGGCGAATTTAAAAGTGTATTTTACTAGCGAACCTTGGGAACGCAGAATTAATGCTGCAAATTGAATATATGGAAGTACTTTTGCACATCCAACTATACGGGGGTCAGCGAGTACGTCAGTTGAACGAGGAAGTTGGGAGCAGCCTGTTGTTGTCAAACACTAATGACCTCTGACGATCATGACACAGCGAGCGATCGAGCGAGAGAGATAAGGATACTGGACAGGAGAGGTACTAGCCTTAGGCGATCAGACAAGCAGGCAGGCTTAGAATGTCTTAATGAATGAAGCAGCAGGAAGTAAACACGAGTGAGTGTCGATACTCCAACGACAGTGGCGGCTAGACTAGACTGATGAGAGGAAGATTTCTCTAGGATTGGCAGAAATGGATTACAGATGTTATGTGTTTTTTTTTAAATCGACTATATGCTATGTTCGATTTTTTCCATGCAGGAGGATTGTGAACCCTTTATCCACAGGCTGTATAAAGGATTCTAATAAATTATTCATCATCTTTTGGTACATTTCTACAGAGAGCAGATATGAGAGCCAGACGGTGTTGGGAAATATTGTGAAATCAGTGGCCGAGAGGACACAATGGTTTAAGCTCCTGTGGTATTTTAGGAAGTAGCATAATATTCATGACACATAGGACAGGTGCAACTTTTAGCGCGGAGATGGCTTGGGTACGCACAATATGGCCTGTTGCTATGAGTGTTGGCGCAAAGAAGAAAATCGAATGCTACGATGTAATTGGTCAATCTTCATGTTAACCACTCCCTGTGGCAGAAATACAAGTAAAAGCGCGCAAAGATCTACAAGAGTCTGAACCAATAATATCAAGACGCCCTGTTTGAGCGGCAACTCGGCTTGGTAACGCACCCTGGTAAATTAACGCGGGAGTTATCTACGGATTAATTCCACGATCGATTCGAGCCAGCTACAGCATAATCGTAACCTCCACACTGCTACGAACTCAATGATACCGATCGCATGCTAGTCTGATAATTATTATGGAATATTTTTTCACAAATCCCCTTCCACACCTACCCTAGCCAGTTTCATTTATAATGATCCAGGAAGCTTCGAGAGATGACTTTTTTTGTGCGTCTGAGGACGTAACGTTGACTTTTATTTGTGCGTCTGAGGACGTAACATTGACTTTTATTTGAACTTTTTAGGAAGTAAGGCCGTTACTCAGGTGTCCGAGGACACGAGGCATACTCTGAATAATTTTTCATGTATTTGAACATGGAACATTTTCGTCAAGTTATAAGTGTAAATTCAGTGATTTATTTGTAGTCCCAGTACTACCAGATAGGACCAGTTCATCGAAATAATTCACCAATAGACTGTCAAGGAATTTAGTACTTGATCGGTGAATTTAATAGGAAATATGTCGAGAGTGTATCTGACAAAACTTTATTTAATTCAGCACGAGATGACGTCTAGGAACGAGGCCGGATCTTGGAACCAGCAGGACATTTGCCAGAAGATGTCGATGACGAGCTAAGCATTTTAAAGGAGTGATGGCTGCAGATGTTTCCTTGACGCTGTTTTAAAGGATTGAGTACAAATGAATTTATTTATTTATTAAATCAGCTATGGTATTATGGGTCATATTTTTGTAGATATTTGTTTGCTTGTTTGGTAATGTAGATTCTTAGTTCTTGTTTACTGACACATTAAGTATGGGACAAGCCGAGCGCTGTGTAATTTTGTAAATATTGTGATTTTGTTTGGTTCAACTATACGGGGCGACGCGCAGCTCGTGCTCGCATTCGCTTGCGTAAATCGCGGTCAAACATTATAATTCGGAAGTCTGCCTTATAACAAAATTGGAACTGAATAAATTTTGAGATTTAAAATAGAATTTGGAGGGTAAAGATTATTTGTGAGCAGAATTTTATGACTGATCAGGATTATTTTTAGTTGCTTTTCCAGCAGATCTGAACGGGATGGCACTTTGCACCCGAGTTTTTGTTGTGTATTTTTTTAATGTGTCTATGGACGCAATAGTGGTTGATCTGTTTTGAGCCGACCCAGTGGTATGTTTATGAGTGAGTCAGTCCAAGCTTTATGGTGCGTAGTGTGATTTTATGATGTGTTAGCGAGAATATATCATTGTGATTATTCTGTCTTGCTCCACATCAGCCCAGTTCATAACCTAGCGAGGCTGGACTCGTGGTATATATTTGTGTTTTCTTGCCATCCAGGTGGATGAGTGAGATATGTTTGCGTTTCCAGATGGAAATAGTACCTAGCTTGAAGGACTGAGAGAGATAGTTGAGGCAGCGATGATTCATACAAGAGGGGTGAGCTCAAACCAGATAACGCGACTTGTCATTAGTAACAGGCCTGGGTCCTGTACTTCAATTTAAGACGTTGTTTAAAATTCACAAAAACCTGATCTGTTATAATGAGTATTAGATTGATTAAATGGATGTTGTCCATAATTGTAAGGTAGCTCCCGAAACATCTGTTTGTCTGGCGTTTTATAAAAATGTAAATATAGTTTTCAGCCGTTAGGCTTGTATTTTGTTGCTTTTGCTTCACTTCTTGTGTGTTTATTTTACGCGTTCAATGACCCCGTGTGGCATTAGAATGTGCGAGGCTGTGTTCCCAATTTGTGATGCGAGCGTTTTGGCCTATTTTTTGGCATGCTCTTTGTATTTCGTGTGCTTTGGCACCAGCTAGAATCTCAGGGAGATTCGTCATCGTTTTGTATTATTAGATCTTGCATGTGTGAGTAGTAATTGTAGTGTGTTAATTAAGGGTGGGTACCATAGCCGTAGTGTGATTTAAAAGATGCAACTCCGTGAGCAACATGACTGTTTCAGTTGTAAACGGACTCGCATCAGTACTCATTTTCTTATTAACGAGCAGTACACCACGCATTATATAACTTCTTGACCAGGAAAAATGGACTTGCATCCGCAAGTTGTGACGAGCGAGTTCTTACCGCTCAAAGTTTATGTTATGATTAATCATTTTGTGTGAAGCTGTATTCGCATTGTTTTGTTGGTGGAGCGAGTATTACCGCTCAGTAATATATTTATTTCTTAATGGGGTGAAAGTCAGGGAGGGTTTCTTTTATTTGATTATTATTATTATGCACATAATTTTCAGTCACTAAATTTCTTTTATTCTACTTGTTATTCATTTTATTTCTAGTATAGCCTCTGTCATGGACCTTTCTATTCATTAGAGCATGTTGATTTTAAGCGAACTTTGCTGTGTAATGCAGTCAGGACTGAACACGACCCCGTAGATGAATCTTGAGAAAACCATGCATTTTGAAGGGTTCATAGACAAGCTGGCGCGCCAAGTTGGCGCTAGTTCGTTGCTAGTTACCGCTGGAACACATTGGATAGTCAGCATAGATCTAGTAGATCAAGCTGTCGCGAAAATGGGGTATTTCACTGATATATGGGACTGTTTGAAATCACCGGAAGTGATATTTTGTTAACGTAAATACGGCGAAGAGAAATACCGCCAAGAAAATGGAATATACAGTAGAATCACGAGTTTGCAAGTTAAATACGATTCACGTTTTGTTTATTGATGTAATTAGTAAAGTAGTGTACGTGAAATCGGGCGCCCAGTGATTAAATGTAAAATTAGATTTGTTTAGAAAGTCAAACTCATGAATATGTTAGGAGGCTGGTAGCCATAAATGACAATTAATACTTTGTTAATTAGTCAGTGTTAACATCAGATCTGGATAGTAATTTTATGACTTAATATGTGCGAGGTTAAAAATTATTAAGTAAAATTAGAACCATTCAGTGATACAGATTGATTTGCGGGAGTAAGGGAATAAGATTAAATGAACTGAAAGAGGTCAAATGAAGTAAATGTATGTCGAGAATTATATATGTGTGTGTCAGGGAGACATTTGCAGGTCATTCTCCTGTTTTCTCAGTGATATATATTTTTGTGTGTGATAATGGCAACAGTAGCGGAGATGCAGGCGATCATTGAAAGTGCCACGGCACGAACCCAGAAACTATTAAAGGAACAGAGTGAAAAGTTAGACATTAAGTTATCCGAACAGTCAGACGAGTTTAAAACACAACTAAACGAACCGAATGAGTCATTCCAGACTCAAATGAATGACACTATAAAAACACAATTATCTGAACAGAATGAGTCATTCCAGACTCAAATGAATGACACTATAACTAAACAATTAAACGAACAGTCAGGCGAGTTTAAAACACAACTAGCTGAACAGAGTGAATAATTACAAGCGCAAATAAATGAAAATATAAACAAACAATTAGAAGCGCAAGAAAGTAGAAATACGAGTCAGTTAGCCACATTATCTTCAGAGATGAAAGAGTACACTACACAGCAGATGGTTCAATTCGGGCTTGATATAAGTAAGAATAACGACAAACAGCAAGGTCAGATACAGAAATTAGAGGACACCTTCAACCGTAAATTAAATGATTTGGACGAAACTGTATTAGCAAAACTAGCTCAGATAGAATTAGCATGCACGGTAAATAACAGTGAGGTTAAAACGGCACAGGATGGTCTTGAAAAGCGGTTTGATAAGATGGAGGAGGATTCTACGTTTATCCAGGGACAATTGTCAGCAGTAAATGAAAGTATTACGGGCCTGATAAAGGACATGGATAAATTAGAAATACAATCAGCAGAGCGATGGCGAAACCTAGAATCGGACCAGGATAATTTGATGAGTACGATAGATGAGAATAATCTACGTCTAGAAGACAGGCTTGAGAAGATAGAATCGAATCAGGAGGACACGAAACAGCAGATGAAAGAAAAATTAGGAGCGATTAAAGATAGCATCAGAAAGGATTGGCGTAAGATGGGCAGCGACTCTAAAGAAGAACGGTTAACGATCATAAAGACCGTAGGTGATAACCATACACGCATTAAAGCACTTGAGGAAGAAATCAAGAGTAAAATGAAGGAACAGTCGGACAGAATCATAAAAGCAGAGTTGCGTTCACTGGGACAGAACACGTTATTTCAGACAGAGCACGCTTAAGATAAGGAAGTTGACTCAGCAAGCCAGGGGGCAATTAGCGCGGCGAGTAGCCACGGACTGACAGGCAGCCCATTAACGACTAACACAGAAGGATTTCACAACAACGTTGGGCTCTACTCCTCAGCATGGCTATCAGCACCCTCAAGTCGTGCAAGTAATTCGATCAAATGAATTTAAACCAAATAAATTCACAGAAAATTCTGGTGTCACACCGAAGGCGTATCTTAAGGAGATGGATGACTATTTTAATGACAATAATATACCGCCCGCGCATCGTTTAAGACTGATGGAACGATTTCTTTCGGGAAATGTACTTACGTGGTTCTTGAGCTTCAAGTATACTTTCGGAGGGATGGATGAGTTCAAGGATGCGTTTCTTAGAAAGTATTGGTCGGCTTCTCTACAACAAAGCCTTAGAATGGAACTTTATTCGAGAAAATATCAGTCAACTCAGCAGACGAAATACTCTGATTTCTTTTCGTTACAATTGTTGAAATTTCGGGATCTGGATCAACCTTTAGAAGAATCGGATCTGGTTATGACTATTGCACGGCAGTTGCCAGTCAATGTTCAGCAGGTGTTAGTGGCAGCAAACGTGGACACAGCGGTTCGAGCCGAACAAATCTTACGTCAGATTGACGAGACAACATCTCACTTGCAGCAGAGAGGGGGACGACAGCTGGAACTTGTAAACACAACGGAGGTGGTTAAACCCACTCAAGTACACACCAGGTCGCAGGCCACAAATACAAGTGTGTCAAGAACACCAAGACGAGGTCAGGAGGGCGACGAAAATAGGTCACACCAGCGACATGATAATAATAATGATAGGCAGACCCAAGGCAACAATAGGTATCAACAGCGAGGATACCAACAATGGAGAACTAATAGGAAAAATGAGGGACCCTACAGACGGTACGAAAATAACAATAATGAGAAACGACAGTGGCATGAAATGAGATACCAGAACCAGGGGGACTATCAAAATTATAGGAATGAATAGAACGACAGGCACGCCGAATCTGGAAGAATTACACGCTAATGAAGGGGACGAACAAAAACATTGGGAACATGCAATTAATGGGAGTCAAATCCTGACACCTTATAGGAAGAAATTGGAGAGGAAGCAAATATATCAGCCAGCCACGAAGACGAACGAAGCTTGCCAGCACGGAACATGAGAGAACGTAGCCCGGTAGGGAAGAGAAACACCGGTGCGATACAAAAAAAGAGTCAATACTAGAAGAAGATGACAGCGAGGAGGAGAAGAAGGAGGTGGCAGCACGGAGAAATGGAGAGGACCCTTCTGTATTGTACGTAATCTTGGTAACAACGCATACAGAGTAAAAGAATTGAGTACAGGTACACTGTCTGTCTACAATGCGGCGAATTTAAAAGTGTATTTTACTAGCGAACCTTGGGAACGCAGAATTAATGCTGCAAATTGAATATATGGAAGTACTTTTGCACATCCAACTATACGGGGGTCAGCGAGTACGTCAGTTGAACGAGGAAGTTGGGAGCAGCCTGTTGTTGTCAAACACTAATGAGCTCTGACGATCATGACACAGCGAGCGATCGAGCGAGAGAGATAAGGATACTGGACAGGAGAGGTACTAGCCTTAGGCGATCAGACAAGCAGGCAGGCTTAGAATGTCTGACTGAATGAAGCAGCAGGAAGTAAACACGAGTGCGTGTCGATACTCCAACGACAGTGGCGGCTAGACTAGACTGATGAGAGGAAGATTTCTCTAGGATTGGCAGAAATGGATTACAGATGTTATGTGTTTTTTTTTTAATCGACTATATGCTATGTTCGATTTTTTCCATGCAGGAGGATTGTGAACCCTTTATCCACAGGCTGTATAAAGGATTCTAATAAATTATTCATCATCTTTTGGTACATTTCTACAGACAGCAGATATGAGAGCCAGACGGTGTTGGGAAATATTGTGAAATCAGTGGCCGAGAGGACACAATGGTTTAAGCTCCTGTGGTATTTTAGGAAGTAGCATAATATTCATGACACATAGGACAGGTGCAACTTTTGGCGCGGAGATGGCTTGGGTACGCACAATATGGCCTGTTGCTATGAGTGTTGGCGCCAAGAAGAAAATCGAATGCTACGATGTAATTGGTCAATCTTCATGTTAACCACTCCCTGTGGCAGAAATACAAGTAAAAGCGCGCAAAGATCTACAAGAGTCTGAACCAATAATATCAAGACGCCCTGTTTGAGCGGCAACTCGGCTTGGTAACGCACCCTGGTAAATTAACGCGGGAGTTATCTACGGATTAATTCCACGATCGATTCGAGCCAGCTACAGCATAATCGTAACCTCCACACTGCTACGAACTCAATGATACCGATCGCATGCTAGTCTGATAATTATTATGGAATATTTTTTCACAAATCCCCTTCCACACCTACCCTAGCCAGTTTCATTTATAATGATCCAGGAAGCTTCGAGAGATGACTTTTTTTGTGCGTCTGAGGACGTAACGTTGACTTTTATTTGTGCGTCTGAGGACGTAACATTGACTTTTATTTGAACTTTTTAGGAAGTAAGGCCGTTACTCAGGTGTCCGAGGACACGAGGCATACTCTGAATAATTTTTCATGTATGTGAACATGGAACATTTTCGTCAAGTTATAAGTGTAAATTCAGTGATTTATTTGTAGTCCCAGTACTACCAGATAGGACCAGTTCATCGAAATAATTCACCAATAGACTGTCAAGGAATTTAGTACTTGATCGGTGAATTTAATAGGAAATATGTCGAGAGTGTATCTGACAAAACTTTATTTAATTCAGCACGAGATGACGTCTAGGAACGAGGCCGGATCTTGGAACCAGCAGGACATTTGCCAGAAGATGTCGATGACGAGCTAAGCATTTTAAAGGAGTGATGGCTGCAGATGTTTCCTTGACGCTGTTTTAAAGGATTGAGTACAAATGAATTTATTTATTTATTAAATCAGCTATGGTATTATGGGACATATTTTTGTAGATATTTGTTTGCTTGTTTGGTAATGTAGATTCTTAGTTCTTGTTTACTGACACATTAAGTATGGGACAAGCCGAGCGCTGTGTAATTTTGTAAATATTGTGATTTTGTTTGGTTCAACTATACGGGGCGACGCGCAGCTCGTGCTCGCATTCGCTTGCGTAAATCGCGGTCAAACATTATAATTCGGAAGTCTGCCTTATAACAAAAATGGAACTGAATAAATTTTGAGATTTAAAATAGAATTTGGAGGGTAAAGATTATTTGTGAGCAGAATTTTATGACTGATCAGGATTATTTTTAGTTGCTTTTCCAGCAGATCTGAACGGGATGGCACTTTGCACCCGAGTTTTTGTTGTGTATTTTTTTAATGTGTCTATGGACGCAATAGTGGTTGATCTGTTTTGAGCCGACCCAGTGGTATGTTTATGAGTGAGTCAGTCCAAGCTTTATGGTGCGTAGTGTGATTTTATGATGTGTTAGCGAGAATATATCATTGTGATTATTCTGTCTTGCTCCACATCAGCCCAGTTCATAACCTCGCGAGGCTGGACTCGTGGTATATATTTGTGTTTTCTTGCCATCCAGGTGGATGAGTGAGATATGTTTGCGTTTCCAGATGGAAATAGTACCTAGCTTGAAGGACTGAGAGAGATAGTTGAGGCAGCGATGATTCATACAAGAGGGGTGAGCTCAAATCAGATAACGCGACTTGTCATTAGTAACAGGCCTGGGTCCTGTACTTCAATTTAAGACGTTGTTTAAAATTCACAAAAACCTGATCGGTTATAATGAGTATTTGATTGATTAAATGGGTGTTGTCCATAATTGTAAGGTAGCTCCCGAAACATCTGTTTGTCTGGCGTTTTATAAAAATGTAAATATAGTTTTCAGCCGTTAGGCTTGTATTTTGTTGCTGTTGCTTCACTTCTTGTGTGTTTATTTTACGTGTTCAATGACCCCGTGTGGCATTAGGATGTGCGAGGCTGTGTTCCCATTTGTGATGCGAGCGTTTTGGCCTATTTTTTTGGCATGCTCTTTGTATTTCGTGTGCTTTGGCACTAGCTAGAATCTCAGGGAGATTCGTCATCGTTTTGTATTATTAGATCTTGCATGTGTCAGTAGTAATTGTAGTGTGTTAATTAAGGGTGGGTCCCATAGCCGTAGTGTGATTTAAAAGATGCAACTCCGTGAGCAACATGACTGTTTCAGTTGTAAACGGACTCGCATCAGTACTCATTTTCTTATTAACGAGCAGTACACCACGCATTATATAACTTCTTGACCAGGAAAAATGGACTTGCATCCGCAAGTTGTGACGAGCGAGTTCTTACCGCTCAAAGTTTATGTTATGATTAATCATTTTGTGTGAAGCTGTATTCGCATTGTTTTGTTGGTGGAGCGAGTATTACCGCTCAGTAATATATTTATTTCTTAAAGGGGTGAAAGTCAGGGAGGATTTCTTTTATTTTATTATTATTATTATGCACATAATTTTCAGTCATTAAATTTCTTTTATTCTACTTGTTATTCATTTTATTTCTAGTATAGCCTCTGTCATGGACCTTTCTATTCATTAGAGCATGTTGTTTTTAAGCGAACTTTGCTGTGTAATGCAGTCAGGACTGAACACGACCCCGTAGATGAATCTTGAGAAAACCATGCTTTATTGAAGGGTGCAGTATGTATGTACAGTATGTATACATTTCAAAAAAGAGAACTACGGGAGCTATTTTACTTACAGTAATTTTACCTTTGTTTTTTCTTGACTGGCTTCATCAATAAAGACTAACTGGCACGTTAAAAATCCCCTAAAGGGCTAAATTCCGGCACTTTGGTGATTTCAAAGCTGCAGTAATTAAATGGGACGTAAAATCCATAACATTATTATTATTACTGTTACGTGCATTGCCCGTTCCAACGTTTTTAAAATCCATCTTCCCTGTATACTGGTGTTCCTTGACATTTTGAAACGACCGCCTGGTGACTTGATTCCGATTTTGAACACGAGATGGCAGCTGCTGTCGGACTTCGGCGCTGCTAGCCGTAGTTCCTTCTTCTTCACCACTAGAGTGTGTTGGTGCTGCCTTATAAACTAATCCTATTCGTGTCATATGAGAAGGCTATTAAGATTCTACGTCATGAAACAAGGGACTGTGTATACATGATACCGCCAAATTAATTACTTAATAATCACATTGTTGCTTGATGTGTCAAGCCTTGATTGGACAATAACAATTTACATGAATGCAGTTCGGTATCTGACGTGTGATTCTCCGCCATCTTGTGAACAGATTGTCGGTCGTCAAGAATTCAACAAGGGAGTTGGTCGAAAAAGTTATTGCCGTGCCCGGGGGCTTGTCCTCCTGGCCTCCTCGAAATATGGATATACGATAAAAGGGAATTGCCTGTGCTCTTCAGGCTATTATTTCATCGTTTCGCAGTGAAGAAGAAATTCGGATTGTAATCGCATCTCGATGCAGACCTGTGCTTGTGATACCAAAACGGCGCATGGCTGGGTGGGCCATTTTCAGGCAATTTAGTGCCGTATAATATTTTATTTAAATTGTGTGTTAATTATTTTATTTTCATTGTGTCTCCACAGAAAAGTTAAGGTACGTTGTTATTTTATTTATATTTTATTTTGGGAGCTCCAATATTGACCTTGTATGAATGGTTGATGCTGTGTATTGTTTCGCCTGGCAGGCCTAATTTATTTCGGTTTTAATAATGTTACCAGATATAAATTAATTTCGTTATTTTTCTTCGTACCTTCTGGAGACACATTTCTAAGTTTATTTTACGTTTTAAATTATTATTTATTTTCTTTTGGCAATCTTGGGATTGGCATATTATTAATCTGATTTACGATACGATGCTCCAGCCTCATGTTAATAGTATTTCGATGTAATTGTTTTCCTCATTTTATTTCTCTCCAGTGATTTTAAAATTAATTTAATGCTAATTGTTTGCCGTAATTTCGATTTGACATGTGGTCGTCTGTTCTTGTGGCCATGTTTGTTTTGTTTTTGTTTTGCCCGGGTGCATTCTGGTCTCGAGGGCAGTCTCTTGGCGTCGAGCGGTAATCTCAAACGTGTTGTGGTGTTAACTTAATTTGCTTTTGTTAATCTTGTTGGTTTAACCTTATGTTTTTGGTGAATGTTCTTGTGTTTTTCTTAGTCACGAATATCGGGAATTGCTTAATTGATCATATTTTATTTTATTTATTTAATTTTAAATTTTTCGTTTTATGGCGTGGCCTGGATCTCTGCATGTCGGATCGGTATTGCATTCCCTTGTAAATTATCAAGCCCTTTCTCATTTAATTATGCCTGTAATTGTATTTTAATCTTTGGGCTTTAACATTTTAATTTTAATTTAATTCTTTTTTTTTTTTTTTTTTGCTTTGCAAGCAAGCATGTTCTGTTTTCTGGTGGAGGTGTTCTTTAAATTTTAACAATTAAATTTTTCTTTTAAATTTTTAAGCAACTGTTGTGGCATTATTTCGTCGGCGACAATTCCATTAGTTATTGGGGGGTGTCTGTAGAATAGCCTGTGCGTTCCCCTTCTCCACCTTCCTTCCACCCCTTTGGGTGTTTTTCTGTTGGGGCATGTCTTCTGGAGGTGATTTTGCTGAAGCGAGGCGGACCTCTAAATAAAAGGTAAGTTGGCCCATCCACGCTGGCCATCCACGTGTCAATTATGATTATTATTATTATGTATGGACACGCATTAATTGAAATAAAAAACAATATAATTTCGTAAAACGAGATATTTAAGTTCAGAGAATATGAGTAGGAGTTTTCCCGGAAGATCAAGGTAGTTTGGTATCTCCGTTAATATTAACCCAATCGAGAAATGTTATATAACAAATAATGTGGAAGAGGAATAATCTCGTGTTTTTTTTTTTTTTTTTTTGCTGCACGGATTTTAATAAGCAATTATTATATCAAAATCGAAGATATTAGCAAAATTATATTTTAGCTCCATTTTATTCTAATTATTTGCCTAATGACGATACAGCCCTTCCAGTTGACGTTAGACCAGCCACTTCCTGACCTGCAAATCATGCGCGACTTTTTTTTTATCTGACATCAGTTATGTTTCCATCTTAGGCCTCATAATGTTTCTCTTGAGTGTGTGTTTGTTGGGGGGGGGGGGGGGGGGCAACGGAGTGATCACGTTATCCGTTACCCATGTGCATTAAATCGCTCACCACGACTGCTATGGGTAGCTGCAACAAATTTGGAGATCAGATATTCGAATCCCAGTTCTATAACAGCGGCTATCGTAAGTGTGGTGTTTCCTCAAGTTTTTCCATACTCCCTTTAGGCAAATGCCGGAATAGTATTGTATCTTACTTCAAATCCCCGGCCACCTATTCGCATTCTCCAAACAAACAATTACAGTTTCACACACTACTACAGTCACCACAGTAATACAGGTTATCAGACAAATTGAGCGCATACCCTGGTACACGGAGCTGATGACCATGATTTTCCAAGCACCTACAGTGAATTAGCAACAATAATAACAAACAACAAAAGCTCTGCGTTGAAGGCATTATTAACTTTGCGAAGCTCCCCAACAAAGACATTATAAAGGTTGCACTGTAGTGGTCTGACAACTCTATATCCTTGGTAGGTTGGATTAAGTTATCTGTGGGGCCTTGTGTACTCTCCTCCTTCCTATTTCGGGGTATCGTGCATTGATCTTAATCAACCTTTTGATGCGTAATAATATCTTTGGCGTGGTTTTTTTATTGAAAATTACGTGCTCAACTGTATTTTTCAAGTAAGAACAACCATATCCTTCGCACTTGTTATTTAATTGCTATACTTCTGTACATCTCATATAATTAATTTCAACCCTGTAGTCTTCACATGAAAGCAGGCAATACGCCCGTACGGAATCCAACGTGATCCAGTGTGCTGCTAATGCGAGTGGGACACCGAATACATCGCCCATTCCAAGTCTCTAAGAGGAGAACAATGTGCATCGCTCCCCTGCTCACTGACTCTCCTGGGAGTCAGGAGAAGGGAGGGGTAGAGAACTGAATGCCATGCTGAACTCGGGAAAAGTTAGCTCGCCTCTTCTCTGACACTGCAAGGGAAGGGAAAGGCAGAGAAGCCGAATGACGTGCTGAACTAGGGTAGTGAGATCTCGACTGCTCGCCTCTACTACAAGGGAAAGAAGAACGGATAAGGGAGGGGTAGAGGCAGAAAGGCAGAATGCCATGATGAACTCGGCCAGTGAGAGCTCGACTGCTCGCCGCTACTACAAGGGAAGGAAGAACTGAGAAGGGAGGGTTAGAGGCAGAGAGGCAGAATGCCATGATGAACTCAGGCAGTGAGAGCTCAACTGCTCGCTGCCACTACAAGGGAAGGGAGAATGGAGAAGGGAGGGGTAGAGACAGACAGGCAGAATGCCATGATGAACTCGCGCAGTGCGAGCTCGACTCCTCGCTGGCACTACAAGGGAAGGGAGAGGCAGAGGGGCAGAATGTCATGATGAACTCGGGCAGTGAGAGCTCGACTGCTCGCTGCTACTACAAGGGAAAGGAGAGGTGGAAGAGCAGAATGCCGTGCTGAAATCGGGCAGTGAGAGCTCGACTGCTCGCTGTTACTACAAGGGAAGGGGAGGTGGAGGAGCAGAATGCCACGCTGAACTCGGGCAGTGAGAGCTCGACTGCTCGCTGCCACTACAAGGGAAGGGGGAGGTGGAGGAGCAGAATGCCGCGCTGAACTCGGGCAGTGAGAGCTCGACTGCTCGCTGCTACTACAAGGGAAGGGGGAGGTGGCGGAGCAGAATGCCGCGCTGAACTCGAGCAGTGAGAGCTCGACTGCTCGCTGCTACTACAAGGGAAGGGAGAGGTGCAGGAGCAGAATGCCGTGCTGAACTCGGGCAGTGAGAGCTCGACTGCTCGCTGCTACTACAAGGGAAGGGGAGGTGGAGGAGCAGAATGCCGTGCTGAACTCGGGCAGTGAGAGCTCGACTGCTCGCTGACACTTCAAGGGAAAGGAGAGGTGGAAGAGCAGAATGCCGTGCTGAACTCGGGCAATGAGAGATCGACTGCTCGCAGCCACTACAAGGGAAGGAAGAGGTGGAGGAGCAGAATGCCGTGCTGAACTAGGGCAGTGAGAGTTCGACTGCTCGCTGCCACTACAACGGAAGGGGGGGGGGGGGGGGGGAGGAGCAGAATGCCATGCTGAACTCGGGCAGTTAGACCTCGACTGCTCGCTGCCACTACAAGGGAAGGGGGAGGTGGAAGAGCAGAATGCCGTGCTGAACTCGGGCAGTAGGAGCTCGACTGCTTGCTGCCACTACAAGGGAAGGGGGAGGTAGAGGAGCAGAATGCCGTGCTGAACTCGGGCAGTGAGAGCTCGACTGCTCGCTGCTACTACAAGGGAAGGGGAGGTGAAGGAGTAGAATGCCGTGCTGACCTCGGGCAGTGAGAGCTCGACTGCTTGCTGCCACTACAAGGGAGGGGTAGAGACCGAGAGGCAGAATGCCGTGCTGAACTCGGGCAGTGAGAGCTCGACTGCTCGCTGCCACTACAAGGGAAGGGGAGGTGGAGGAGCAGAATGCCGCGCTGAACTCGGGCAGTGAGAGCTCGACTGCTCGCTGCCACTACAAGGGAACGGGGAGGTGGAGGAGCAGAATGCCGTGCTGAACTCGGGCAGTGAGAGCTCGACTGCTCGCTGCTACTGCAAGGGTAGGGGGAGGTGGAGGAGCAGAATGCCGCGCTGAACTCGGGCAGTGAGAGCTCGACTGCTCGCTGCTACTACAAGGGAAGGGGAGGTGAAGGAGTAGAATGCCGTGCTGACCTCGGGCAGTGAGAGCTCGACTGCTCGCTGCTACTACAGGGGAAGGGGGAGGTGCAGGAGCAGAATGCCGTGCTGAACTCGGGCAGAGAGAGCTCGACTGCTCGCTGCCACTACAAGGGAAGGGGAGGTGGAGTAGCAGAATGCCGTGCTGAACTCGGGCAGTGAGAGCTCGACTGCTCGCTGCTACTACAAGGGAAGGGGGAGGTGGAGGAGCAGAATGCCGGGCTGAACTCGGGCAGTGAGATCTCGACTGCTCGCTGCCACTACAAGGGAAGGAAGAGGTGGAGGAGCAGAATGCCGTGCTGAACTCGGGCAGTGAGAGCTCGACTGCTCGCTGCTACTACAAGGGAAGGAAGAGGTGGAAGAGCAGAATGCCGTGCTGAACTCGGGCAGTGAGAGCTCGACTGTTCGCTGCCACTACAAGGGAAGGAAGAGGTGGAGGAGCAGAATGCCATGCTGAACTCGGGCAGTGAGAGCTCGACTGCTCGCTGCCACTACTAGGGAAGGGGAGGAGGAGGAGCAGAATGCCGTGCTGAACTCGGGCAGTGAGAGCTCGACTGCTCGCTGCTACTACAAGGGTAGGGGAGGTGGAGGAGTAGAATGCCGTGCTGAACTCGGTCAGTGAGAGCTCGACTGCTCGCTGCTACTACAAGGGTAGGGGAGGTGGAGGAGTAGAATGCCGTGCTGAACTCGGTCAGTGAGAGCTCGACTGATCACTGTTACTACAAGGGAAGGGGGAGGTGGAGGAGCAGAATGCCGTGCTGAACTCGGGCAGTGAGAGCTCGACTGCTCGCTGACACTACGAGGGAAGGGGGAGGTGGAGGAGCAGAATGCCGTGCTGAACTCGGGCAGTGAGAACTCGACTGCTCGCTGACACTACAAGGGAAGGGAGAGGTGGAGGAGTAGAATGCCATGCTGAACTCGGGCAGTGAGAGCTCGACTGCTCGCTGACACTACAAGGGAAGGGGGAGGTGGAGGAGCAGAATGCCGTGCTGAACTCGGGCAGTGAGAGCTCGACTGCTCGCTGCTACTACAAGGGAAGGGGAGGTGGAGGAGCAGAATGCCGTGCTGAACTCGAGCAGTGAGAGCTCGACTGTTCGCTGCCACTACAAGGGAAGAGGGAGGTGGAGGAGCAGAATGCCGGGCTGACCTCGGGCAGTGAGAGCTCGACTGCTCGCTGCCACTACAAGGGAAGGGGGAGGTGGAGGAGCAGAATGCCGTGCTGAACTCGGGCAGTGAGAGCTCGACTGCTCGCTGCCACTACAAGGGAAGGGGGAGGTGGAGGAGCAGAATGCCGGGATGACCTCGGGCAGTGAGAGCTCGACTGCTCGCTGCCACTACAAGGGAAGGGGGAGGTGGAGGAGCAGAATGCCGTGCTGAACTCGGGCAGTGAGAGCTTATGGTTTGCCCCGACAGTGAATTCTTTATCTAACCAGTTCAACTCGACTCACTACAGCTTATCCATCAAGTTAGGAAAAGGAGTCGCCGCTCGAATATATCACATGTTATACTATATTATACTATGTTGCACTATGTTATGCTATGCCAAGACAAGCCACGCCTGGAAGAATTGTTAAGTATAGTTGAAGTTTTTTCTAGAGATGTAAACATGATATTTGGGCTGGTCTGGTGTCTATAACTGAAGGTGGTGGAGGAATAGTACAGGAATTCGGATATGAGCTGAATGACGAACAGCTTACTGACGCCATACCTAGGAGTTAAGCAGGTTAAGCACATTGACCATACGCCAATCATAAAATAACTATCCTGTGAATTTGTTAAAAGATTATGTCTGACAAATCCTGAAAACAAATTTGAACAGCAAAAAAGTTACGATAGCTGTCTACACGCATGCTGTGCTTGTGCTAAGCTACTCCTTTGGCATAATTAAATGGAGTGAAACGCACATCAAAGTTCTTGAGTGAAAAATGAGAACAGCGTCACGAATAGAAATATCACCGTAGATCTTCAGTGGAGCGAATGACTTGACCCAGAAAGTTGGGTGGTGGTGGTATGTCGACATAGATAAACAGCATTAGGGAGTTCTTCTATTTCTATGCGATATCATCTATGGTGCACAGAGGCAAACAAATGAACACCATTGGTTATGAGAAATCAAGAAATTCACCATCAATCACATACTACTCTTCAGAAGTTGCGAACGTGCAAAACAAAACCTCTACATGGGAGACATCCAAATATCAATCTTCATCAAACTACTGGTTAACTTCGGGACTGATATTTCCCGAAATTGAATACAACTATACTGTCTCTAAATGCCCCTCAGATGAAAGCAAACAATCTGCTGAAGGTGCTGGTTACCAATCCCGATACCCCTCACATGATAAGGAGCGCTCTACCATCTGAGCTTATGATCACGACTCAAAACCAAGTCATTCTCACAAGGGACTACCTCGTGTTCGATGTAAAGGATCCAGCAGTGCAAGACAATACATGTAACTGTGGCTGTCATTTGTCAGAAGCAACGTAGCTTAATACATCTTCATGTAGGCATTTTCTTGTGAAAGAACACAAACAAAGCAATGATGCAATTGCTGAAAATTTGCAACAGGAGTTGGCTGATAAGCTGCAGCTTCCAAGAGGAGAGAAAGTCCCTTATTACTACTGTGGTAGAATTAATTAATTAATTAATTTATGTATTTATTTATTTATTTATTTATTTGTTTATTTATTTATTTATTTATTTATTTATTACTTTTAGTAGTGGCGAAGTTAGGGCTGATGGGCATCTCTAAGTAATTACCCTAGCGCAGCCATACGGCCTACCATCCATCACCATACACACGAGTCAGGCAGCAGTATTCAACAGGTAGGCGTATCTTGGCATGTGGTCTCAAATTTCGTTATTGTCTTAGAATAACTGATATCGGCAGGAGTTGAATTCCAAAGTCGGGACCAAGCTAAAGAGTGTGCTTTTAAATGGCCATAAGCTCTCTTGGGGCCGGACTATTCTGGCTGATCAATCCGTACCAGACAACAGTCCCAATCTAGTGTCTGTCACGAAACAAGCCACTTTGATTTGATATTGCAATCTCCAACAGCAAGAATATGCAAGTAAATGACGCTGAAAAGTTAATTACCCAATCTCTCTGAACTTTAGCTAAAATGTTGTTAACATCGCAACAAAGACATCTCTGATGTTATTTTGTCTCCAAACTCACTTGTGCGATTCCTACAATGTATGAAATTCTGCGAACTTGAATGCGCACGTGAAATTTAGAGCAGACCAGGTAAATGCACGCGCCGAGTTCTCATATCCTCCCCGACCAATCGCATGGCTACAAGCACTACCCTGCAGTATGTAGGCCTAAACTGTTGGCCCTCTGACCGTAGACTGGCTGATGTGGCAGTTATGTGATTGGTAGGAGAACTTAACAAATCCACCAACCTCGGCTAAGACAAGGCTCAAGTACATTTCAATGAGCATGGTTTCCGCTTCTCTTGAGATTGTTCAGTGAATCTGGGGATGAGATAGTACCACATATGTTTACCTTGTGATCTCTTCTACATATATACCAGGTTTCAGTGAGATCGGGTGTTTCACGTTCATATGTATACCAATTGTAGATCCAGGTTATGAAATTTCTACGTACAAAATGAGACATCGATCTGTTGCCGTTTTCTTCTGAGTCCAAATATCAATGGTTGATGTGTGAAACATGACAGAGGCTATTTCAACTGGTTTAAGAGCTGCACTTAGCACGATGGCCAATCCCACACAAGACATTTTCTTACCTTAAGAAAATATGGATAAAGACGAATGAGAATAATACGCATGAGAATAATACGCTTCTTGTAAATTTGTCTAATTTGATGCCACCCCGCGACGTAGCCGTGTCCGTTGAATCACTCACCACGACTGCGATGGAAAGCTGCAGCAAGTCTGGAGATCGGAGGTTCGAATCCTGGCACTGTAAGTGGCTACCCTAGGTGTGTTTTCCCCGGGGGTTTCCACATTCCCTCCAGAAATTCAGGTACCGGGATATCCACCCCATTCCCGACCCTAAAAATACTGTGATTACAAATTCACACATAACTACAGTCATCACAGAAGCACAGGTTATCAGACAAATTGAACACACGCCAAGATGACTCACGCGCCTGAACCGAATTGACAGCAACAATGATTTGAAGTAATTCATCATTTGGCTCTGAGTCTATTCATATTAGTTAGTACTGTACGATCAGATGGTGAATGATTGGCGAGAACTAGACAGTGAAGATGGGACATGAGATGGTTGCGTCTGCGTGGCCTCCACTTGACTTTGACCATTGCCAAGGTAAAACCGGCACGCACAGGCTGGTCCGGTGTAGCAGGTTCGCCTCCTTATCAAAGCCGGTATATCGAAGATAACATATCCCACCCTATTCATCAGACTCACAGTTACTTTAGCAAAATATGCTTAACAACAAAGTAGTTCCCTCACGTCAGAATATTAATGGTCTAAACGTGCTTGTTGCAACATTTTATAGCCATCAATTTGTCAGTGGTGGCCAGCAGCCTGACCCGACACAATTTCTACGATCGAGGAAATGGTAGGTCAAGGACCCGTCCTGTGGTACTTCTCACATACAATTCTATCATCTAATCTTCAAGCAGTGGCTTCTTCACTAAGGATACGGAAATAGAACCCGGGCCGTCATCGTGTAAATCTGCTTGCAACCCTAGCGATTCTTTACACCCGGGTGAATCAGCTGCCCCTTATAATATTGTTTTATGCAGCTCAACTAACATGTGTTGTCAGAAAAGTTGATATTTATCAGCTTGCATCCAGTATGGTACTAATGCACTGCAAGCATCTCCCGCAAACGATACTGAGCACTAATAATTTCCCATCGTATTAGTCTGTAGTCACATCGAGGGGCAAATAATAGTGTTCAGTATCGTTTGCAGGATATGCTGGCAGTGCAATAGTACCATACGGAATGGAAGCAGAGAAATATCGACCTTCCTGATAACACGAGTTAGTTGGGCTTCATAAAACGTTATTACGGGCAGCTGATTCACCTGGTACTGTATATCAATGAGAAACATGGCAACGAATAGCGATATTTTCTGTGAATGTATGAATATTTACTGCGTATATTTCACGAATTTGTTTACATTAATTTTACATCCTGTAGCCTACTTATTAGCGTGGTTGGACCCAAGAGGACCACGCGTACCTAAGGACTGCCACTCAGTCATAGTCGGCGGATTACCGTGGATGAGCGGTCAGTACGATAACACGCACAACTGTAATATCTTGAGGTTAGGACATGGGGGGGCGCTACTTATCATTTCAAGCAGTTGTCCCCACGAGACTGAGCCAGATCCTGAATCGAAACTGGAGTCTCCTAACTAATGGACAAGTGTGCTGCCCTTACACTACCAGGCCGACTATTTTACATTAGTACTCACCTTTTAGTGAAATGTATTCTCTAACAATTTACGTTAATGGAATACATGGGAATCAATACTTATCAATAGTGCGTGCAAACAGAAACCAACAACATTCCATTAGGAACCAGTCCATCTTTATATTCGGCTCAATCAGTAATCATAAACGAACTTTAGTTGATAAATTTACAACCAATTTGAATGGTTATAGAACCTGCGCCTATCCTATTTCCTTTCTTGCACAGACCACACTGGTGCCATAAACTTTCCAAATACTGAACTCTCTTGAGCCGCAATAATTCTGACATGTGTCTGTGCAGATCATATAAAGCTTCGTATGATGCATTTACAGCCTGTGTAAAAGTTCTGGGAGTGATAAGATCTGACCCTCAAGTAGAGTTTGTAAAGCATTTCTGAGTGTCACAGAACGTGCCAAATTTCTCTTTTAGCTACTACATTTTTGGACATGTTTTTGCATTTAATTCTAAGATACACATTTTTCTGTTATAGAGCTTGGGAGCAGAAAGCAACCTTTTATGATTTACTGTGCGCTTTGACACGTTTGGGGAGGGGGACGGAAGACTTGGAACTGAAACTTGAAAATCATTTATGATGTACACCAAGCGTCTCTTGAGGTATTACTTTACTTGTGTGCTTGAAGTTCACATGCGATGTATCTAGTGGTTGTGCTCAATAATTTCTTACGGAGCAGAAAAGAAAGTGATGCCTTGGCTAGCATACGCCTATATATTTGCTTCCTAAAAATCGGATGGAAGGAATAACACCTTTGAATGTGAAGTATGTATAGACGAAAATAAAATATAGAGCAGTTATGTTCCGCAGCCATCTTAAAGAAGCATGCAAAGGTAAGACATGAGCAATTAAATAGCTTTATATTATTATTATTATTATTATTATTATTATTATTATTAATAATATTATTATTATTATCACGATTCTGGTAATAAAATATGTAATAGTTTATTAAACTGCATACCTACTGCTTAATTTCCATGAATTTACATTTTTGAAGGGAGAAGGTGAACTGCCACACAATGAGCGCCAATTCTTTGCTCTTTATATCTCCATGTCGTGTTAGAAAATCGGGCAATCCCGATTAAGTGACCTCCAGTCAGTGAATTGTACCGGACGACCAATCATATTTAACGGGCAGTACTACAGGGTCATCAATGTATCTTGTCTCCACAGCTGAGGCAGTGATAGGTGTAAATAGACACATGTTAATGCGTATATATATATATATCCCGAAGTGCTTGTGTTAACTCATTTAATTTAGTACAAGGTCATCTATAAATCGTCTATCCGCAGCTGAGCGTTGCGATACCCTGAATAAACCAGGGTGAGGCAGGCTGGCAAAAAGCGGTGGCTTTAATCAGCCAAGTAAAACTCTGCCTCAGCTGTGGAGACACGATACATTGATGGCCCTGTAGTACTGCCCGTTAAATATGATTGGTCGTCCGGTACAGTTCACTGACTGGAGGTCACTTAATCGGGATTGCCCGAATTTCTAACACGACATGGAGATTCTGTTCGTTTTACAATCACAAACTATTTATCAATTAAAAATTGACAGTTACGTGTATGTAGACTATGATTTTTATTAGGTAGTACTTGCTAACAAAAATTCCACACTCACCCAAGTACACGGGGCTACATGACCACGATGTCGACAGCCCCTAATATAGAAAAACAACAAAGACAGCAATGGAATTCATCAATCAGCAAGGAAATGTTATTGATGCTGCTACATGTATAGGCTTGCACACCGTGATCGTGCAGCCTCGCGTACTTGGGTGTGTGTTTGGTTGAAATTTGTCTGACAACCTGTCGTATTCTGTTGTCTCTAAAAGTAGTGTGAGGCTTGAATTGGGTGAGAGTGGTCGTGGCCTCATGTAATGAATCTTACAGGCATTTTCCTGGAGCAGAAGTGGGACATCGCGGAAAACCGCTTCTAGAATAGATGAGGTAAGAATAGAACCCATGATCTACTCAGCTACCTTCATGAGGCTGAGTGGACCCCATTCACGCCCTCAGATCAGAACTAAATTTCTCTGTGTAGCCGTGAGCTTCAGAGATTGAAGTCAACAACATTAGCCATTATACCATGAGGTGGTCAAGGCAGTGAACTTGAACATTAGCTTTGTAACACATTCAATGAGTTGTTTGTTTGTTGTTAATGCATTTTATGGGCTTGGGACATCAGGTTCATTATCCCCGTGTAGTTGGGTGTGTGTTAAACTTGTCAGACAACCTGTATTAATGTGATGACTGTTATAGTGTGTGTGACTGTATTAGGATCAGGTATGAGGTAGGTGCCCTGGGACTTGAAGCAAAGTACTATCCCGGAATTTGCCAAGAGTGATTGTGGAAAAACACGGGAACTTACCACACACAAGATAACCACTGTCAGCGCCGGGATTCGAACCTGCGATCTCCAGACTTGCTGTAGCTGCCCTCGCGGCCCTGGTGCACTATTAATTTCATTACATTAGTAGCAATGTTCCATTGACTATCTGGCCGCTACTTGGAATTTTGAAACTTTGCAAAAAGTGAGGAGATTTGCTCTGACGAAGGCACAAGTGCCTCCACTTTGTACATTAAAGATGGCGCGTGTGCGTACTACTTCATTAAAATTGATTAGGAAGTAATAGATCAATTAACATGAAAAATGGTGAATAGTAAGTCTACTTTGAGTGATCGACGTCACAAGACAATCACACTAAATATTAAACGCATCCATCATATAAAATTAGTACTGTACAATAAATTTAACCTGATGACGGCACAAGTGCATAGACAGAATGTGTTCAAGATGCGATTGATCGAAACATAAAAATCAATAAATTAGGATGTAATTGAGCAATTATTATTAATCCTTGTGGAAGAGGAGTCTTTTATAACAGACCTCAATTACACAAGCCATAAGATTATCAGAGTGAATATAACGCACAGCCATCATCTTGATAGTATAAAACTTTATAATGGTTACTCACCATAAAATAAACTTCGAATTTAAAGCTCTTTGCAAAACGTTAGTAATGACCAGGAGATTTATTCTGAAGAAGTCACAAGTGCCCCAACTTCGTACCTACATTTTAGATGGTTGTCGTGCGTACTATTAAAACATTAAAATTGATAAATCACAATGTAGTTGAACAATTACCATATAAGAGATGAAAGTAAGAGTCTTTTATGAGGAACCTCGTCTTCTCGAATAACAAGAGTATCATACTGAACATTACGCGCATCTGCCATATTGAATATACAAAAGAGTAAAATCGATTGCTCACCATCAAAAAACTTAGAATTTTGGAACGTGACATTAACTTACTTGTTCTTAAGGCAAAATTGCATCGATGTCATACATTCAAGATGGCACAATTTAGACATTAAGATCGACCAATAAGATTGCAATTACCATGAAACGTTGAGTAAGTGCATTTGTGCATGACACCCCCTTGCATAAATTACTAGTGATGACTCAGTTTCGTATTCAAGGTGCAATGCTCTTATATTCGACGTTATGCATAGCTGCCATCTCGAGTAGGATAAAGTATTAAAATCGATTACTCAGCATCTAATAAAGCTATAGGTACAAAACTTGGCAATACTGTAGGTTCGTATAAGGGACTTGGTGCAAGAACATTCTCGTGTATCAATATAAACTATTGATAGCTACTTTTTTTTTGTCGTGTGGCCTCCTCAGAGGCCGAGTGCAGGTCTTTCTATTCGACGCCCGTGGGCGACCTGCGCGTCGGGATGGAATGGATGAAGATGAATGAAACTGGGCAAGGATGTGGAAGAAATCGGCCGTGGCCTATCAGAAGGTACCGTCCCAGCATTTGCCTGGTTTTGAAAATGGGAAACCACTGAAAACCATTTCAAGGACGGCCGACGGTGGGGCTCGAACCCACGCGTCTACCGAGTCAGCAGAGAGCTTGGTCCCATGACCTAACGCTGCGCTTTAGCCAGCTGAGCCACGGCTGTAGCTACTTAATAACGAAGAGATATTGCATTTCCAATGACTGAATGATAATAAGGCCACAATCGGGACTCAAACCCAAATTATCGCAACGTAAGGACATAGAACTTTATTATGTGGCCGTATAGTACTCCATATCTTCAACCATTAAAATCAAAAGTTGACAAATGAGCTACCATTGGGCATGAACAGTTCGTGGTGTGACCAGTTTGCACATCACCCCGGAATGCAGGGATTTGGATACAAACCCCCCGATGATGGTCTCATTTTCAACTGTTACACTTCAAAGTACGTCCGCCTGGAGAGAGACCAGACTTAATATGATGAATAAGAATCAAACATTTCCAATGACTGAATAAGCTGCAAGTTTAGTCTATCATAGCCGTGCAAGTTTTAGTCAGTTACTACCGCACCGTAATGCGCCCTAAGCTTCAGCCATCACTTACAGAGATGACGAAGAAAAGAGGGCTCATGCATTGCATTTTGTTTCTTATCGCTTGATTTTTTAAAGTATGGTGAACGTTAGGGAAGGGGTAATCACCGCGTCTGACCCATTCGGCAATAGCTTGCCAAGGAACTGGGCAAGTAGACGCCGACTATGACCTTGTTGGAATACAGATGCTTCTTGACGTCAGGCTTGAACTATGAGTAATGTGGTATATTCTCAGCATGTTGCGTTTCTGCGGAAATCACACACTATTTCATGTTCAAGAGTGATGCGTCACATACGATTAGATCAGAATAGCTCTTCCAGGATTGTGCACTCATACTAACAGTTAGCCAAGGTTGAACGGCCTTGTTGTGTGACTTCAACAAAGATATTTAACCCCCGCCCAAATACAAAGCATTCCGAAAATACGAAATTACATAGAGATATTACATTTTCAAAACTGCTACATCAAGAACACCTAAGAAGTATAACACAGAGTTTGTAATAAATAACAAGTAGTTCCGTGAAGAACTATACAGCCTATTTTCATATATCCTACTTATGTTAATTGCCACTATTTAACATACACAATTTCAGTTTGATTGCTGTAATAGATTCGTAGATATTGAGAACCGACTAAATATTTCGGATGGTCGCCATGTTGGATTTTATATATGTAGGTCCTAGAGTTATGTACTGTTACATGCAGATTATTGTGAACGTGTAGTATTCAAACTTCAATCGCATAATTAGGACACAAGAAAAAACAAGGAGATTTAAAAAATGTTCACAGCAGCCATCTTGAGGTTATGGAAACAATTGAAATAAATTAGATGCCAGTGGATTAACATTCGGATAAAGATTTACTGTACCAAGTTTCACTGCACGCGGATGGTTAAATTGCGAGAAACGTCCATGTGAATATTAATAATTCGCGTCACCGCCATGTTGGATTTGTGATCACCAGGTTATTTAAAGTCCTATAGGTGAACTTAAGTTCATAGCCCCTATGAACATTAAAAAATGCAGTTTGATTGCTAAAATAGATTCGTAGATATTCAGTATCGTCTAAATATTTCGGATGGTCGCCATGTTGGATTGTTAAATGTATAGGCCATAGAGTCATGTACCATTAAAGGAAAATTATTGCGTAGGTTCATTATTCAAACTTTCACTTCGATCGCATGACTACATCACAAGAAATAAAAACTTAATTTTAAAATTCGCACTGCCACCATCTTGAGGTTATGGAAACAATTGAACTAAATTAGATACCAGTGGATTACAATGTGTATAAATATTTCCTGTACCAGGTTTCAGTGCGCTTGGAACATTAAATCGCGAGAAAGGTCTATTTAAAATGTTCAAATTCGCTTGGCCGCCATGTTCGTTTTGTAGTCAACCGGTTTTTGAAAATCTTATAGATGGACTTCCAGTAGTGCCCTTTATCTCAGTACAAAATTTTAGTGAGATACCGCTAATAGTTTCAGAGATATAGAATGCCGGTGAAATATTTCGCACATCCGCCATCTTGTGATTATGTAAACAATTGAACGAAGTTAGATGTCGGTGCATTACAATGTACATAAACATATACTGTACCAAGTTTCATTGCGTTTGGTTGGTCAAATCGCGAGAAACGTCTATTTAAAAGTCGCAAATTCGCTTGGCCGCCATGTTCGTTTTGTAGTTACCAGGTTTTCAAAAGTCACATAAGTGAACTTATAGTAGTTCCCTCTATCACCATAGAAAATGTCAGGGTAATATCGGTAATAGTTTCGGAGATATTGAATGCTGGTGAAATATTTCGCACAGCCGCCATGTTGGATTGGTGAGTCGTAACAAAATTTGAAGGGCACGGTCGAGGTCGCCGGGAATAGTGCTATGAACTTTCCGAGTTTCATTGAAATCGCTCCTGCAGTTTAGATTTTATTAGGGGGGGACACACACACGAATCACACACACACACACGCACACACACACGGACAAAAGGTGATCTCATAAGCCTATTTTTTCAAAATTGAAAATAGGCTAAAAATCCTGTATCAAATTAATCGATTAATGTGCCGTTGGACAATAGGCCTACACAATTTATTCATAGACACGATAACCAAATACAGTAAAACTTCGCTTAACCGTCACTCTTTTAACCCTCAGTTTCTGTTAACCGTCATTGCTGTAATAGCATAATAATACTGCAATAACGAAGTACTTTAAGGTGCAGTGACGCGTTCGCTTTGTTTACTTACTCTATTTTAGTGGGAAGTGAGTGTACCTGCCCGCCATTTTCAAGCTACATGAACTATTTCACCTGTACGTTTATATTACTGTACTGTACATAATTTTGCCCCATTTGTAGCTTCTGTACGGATGTTTTTATCATGTAATAAATAGTTTTATTTGCTATTACAATCGTGTTTAATTTCTTTTCACCCCGAAATCTATTACATTACTGTGAGAGTGATATCTGTCCATAAAATAATTGATTGAGGTCATATTTTGGAGGAATAATACAGTGTTTCCGTTATCCGTCTATTCGCTCAACCGTCACGACTACGGTCCCGACGATGATGGTTAATCGAGTTTTTTCTGTACTTGGACATACAGTGAATTTTCAAGAAAGCAATCAGGGTCCTTGTGTACTCAAAGAACTTTACTATCCCCCACACCGCATATCATAACCAATCACGAAGTACCGTCAGAATACTAAAATTAAAACAGATTATTATTATTATTATTATTATTATTATTATTATATTCAAATTGAGAATTTGTATACAATAACTATCAGTCAACGAAGCTAGAATATGATAAATCTCACTAAATTTAATTTCCATTTTATTAAGGTAAGTCAATCACAATCTTACATTACACTACTTCGTGAGTGAGGTTCTATGGTGTGATACGGTTAAGTAATACAGGGACCATGATACAGGACATATCAATTATACTTCAAACAGAAAAGTGAGAAGAAAAAAGTAAATTAAAAGCAAACTAAAATTGTTATAAAAATAATAATATGAATGCAGGAGCATCGAAAGAAGGAAATTGTTATAAGAATTAATACTACTTTGCTGTTTCTGTGTTGTTGCTATTAATATCATCATTATTGCCATTACATTTTTCAACATATTTGTGAATTTATTTTCATACATGCATGTGGAGGCATTATTATTATTATTATTATTATTATTATTATTATTATTATTATTTTTATTATTATTATTATTATTATGTTTCATATTTAAGAATTAACTCCTCTTATGAGGTTGACGTCAGGAATGGCATCCGGCCGTGAATACCATCCACCACAAAGCCTTTCATCACATATCATCCCCAACCTCGTTGGAAAAACGGGATTAACAGGAGGTAGACATACATATTTAAGAACATAAGCAGATCAAAGATATAAGATTATTCATATTTGACAGAGCAAATAAGAAAGTAAAAGGGTGTCTATAATCAAGAAACAAAAACTCCCTTCCATTTTTTGGATATCCAGGCATGGAAAGGTTGTGCCCTTCATACGTACATTCATTCATTCTTTCATTCATTTATTCGTTCATTTATTATTGTTATTATTATTTATGATTGAGAACATACACAAACCGAAGGTATAAGATTATTCATATACGATAGAGTAAATAAAGTAATAAAAGGGCGTCTTTCTGTAGAGCCTCAGATCAAACCTACCTAATAATTTTCTCTTTCTGAATAAATCTGTTAATATTACCATTTTCTCTGCTAGTTCATAAGACAACGATCTTAATTATGATTTTCTGAATGAAAATCCGATCGAAATATTGTTTCCTCGTGATTGACTAAGACTCTGACTCAGTTTTCCTACTTAAAGATAGCAAGGTCCATAATTTCCCAAATAGAATCTGAATGTTTCTCTGGCGACATCATACGTATTGGTTACCTTAATCCTATTACAACCGTCATTTCGAACAGATATAATCACATAGTCCATTCCTTTTTAGATCTATTTCCAGAGTTACCACTTTCCTATGTAAGTTCGTAACATCTGAATTAATTCATTAATCCATAGCACAGTATTAAATTGTATAATAAATTCATCACTAATTTCTTATATTGAGAGAGTTAAATGGGAAGCCTATTTTACCCCCCGAACGATGGTGCCCCTATTTCCCCAACTAATAATGTTTATTTCAAACAGTTGGCACTAATGCCTACTCTTCATAAGAATCTCGTGACGCCACATACAGCTATCACTGTATCAAGGCATGTGTTCAAAGAGAACATGCTTAATTACTGCTCAAAAAAATTAAAGCACCACTTTTTTCAAAGGCCACCAAATTTTGAAAAGTTGTCCTACAAGCTCGAAATCTCAGTATGACGTTTTTCCTGACGCCTACCAAGCATATGCTTCAACACAACTCCCCAACTTGAGTAGTTTCGGGGTAGCACCCCGAAAACCAGCCCATTTTCGAAAACCGCAAATTGAAGTTTGCGAAAAACGCTGCAGGACTTATCGCAGGTTGCCAAAGCAGTCGAAAATGAATGAGTCTTGCTCTTAAAGGTTCCACAAACACGTTGAAATCGTTACATTTGACGTTTGGGCATTTTCAACCCCCTTCATCATCCCCTAAACATGGACTACCATTGGGGGCGTCTGAGAAGGTACCGGGTGTGTTTAACCACCTGAAAACCTGTACACCGTCCTCAGTTGCTGATAGCAGTAAGTTCTTAAGGCCTCCGGCAATGTCCACACCCCCTAACACCCTCAACTGGCATGGGACCAAACCACCCCTTCTCGATTCACCCCTAAGGAAGGTTTCAATCGAGATGTTTATCAGTGCTGCTAATGGGGGGGGTCTTCCCCTAACGTTTCAAAAAAGGAACTGTGCCTTTGTCACCACCCCTTCCCCTGCAACCCCCGTTTGTATGATTTTTCGAATCAGGCCCTTTTTAAGGGCTGAAACGACGTCTTAATCGCTGAAAGGGCTGTAAAGGTCCTTAGAAGTAGTGGTGACACGAAATCAACCCCTTCCGATCGTTGATTGACATTCCATCCCCCAAAATTGAAATTGTTGCACTCTCAACCCTCCCTGTCTGGACGCGTAACGCGTCATGGCAGAGTTTTCAGAGTTGGATGAAAATGAAGCTTATGGCATGCAATCGAGCCCAAAACAGCAGGTTGGATGGAAATTCATCGGTAGGGTGGGAAACGGGTCCAAACATTTTCAAAAAAGTTAACAACCTATAGTAAGTACGCCCATGCATATGCAACCCACATCACGTCCGAGCTTGCGGGTTGCCCCTGATCGGCAATAGGTTACGAAGTTTGGAAATGGGAGAAAAATTACGTGATGTGGGTTGCCTATGCATGGGTGAACTTACTAGAGGCTGTTAACTTTTTTGAAAATTTTTGGACCCGTTTCCCACCCTACCGATGAATTTCCATCCATCCTGCTGTTTTGGGATCGATTGCATGCCATAAGCTTCATTTTCATCCAACTCTGAAAACTCTGCCATGACGCGTTACGCGTCCAGACAGGGAGGGTTGAGGGTGCAACAATTTCAATTCTGGGGGATGGAATTTCAATCAACGATCGGAAGGGGTTGATTTCGTGTCACCACTACGTCTAAGGACCTTTACAGCCCTTTCATCGATTAAGACCTCGTTTCAGCTCTTAAAAAATGCCTGATTCGAAAAATCATACAAATGGGGGTAGCAGGGGAACTGGTGGTGACACAGGCACAATTCCTTTTTTGAAACGTAAGGGGAAGACCCCCTCATTCACAGCACTGATAAACAACTCGATTAGAACCTTCCTTAGGGGTGAATCGAGAGGGGGTGGTTTGGTCCCATGCCAGTTGAGGGTGTAAGGGGGGATGAACATTGCCGGAGGCCTTAACAACTTACTGCAATCAGCAACTGAGGACGGTGTGCAGGTTTTCAGGTGGTTAAACACACCCGGTACCTTCTTAGACGCCCCCAATGGTAGTCCATGTTTAGGGGATGATAAAGGGGGTTGAAATACTCGAACGTCAAATTTAACGATTTCAACGTGTTGGTGGAACCTTAAGAGAAAGACTCGTTCATTTTCGACTGCTTGGGCAACCTGCGACAAGTCCTACAGCGTTTTTTGCAAACTTCAATTTGCGGTTTTCGAAAATGGGCTGTTTTTCGGGCGCTACCCCGAAACTACTCAAGTTGGGGAGTTGTGCTGAAGCATGTGCTTGGTAGGCGTCGGGGCAAACGTCATACTGAGATTTCGACCTTGTGCAGTCAACTTTCCAAATTTGGTGTCCTTTGAAAAAAGTGGTGCTTTAATTTTTTTGAGCAGTATATATACTGTATACTAGTATCTCATCTTCATAAAATGTGCAAAATACTGTAAGTACAGAGACAACTTAGCAACTATAAATCCAACACCTGCGATTTAAACTGATGGAATTAACCCCACCGTCAAGCCGTGTGACGTAAATCGCTCCTAGCTGGGTACAAGTTTGCAGGTTCGTATCCTGGCGCAGTCAGCTGGCATTTGAGGGTGCGCAAATACGAGGGAGCCGTGTCAGTAGATTTACTGGCTCGTTAAAGATCCCCTTAGGGGCAAAATTCTGGCACCCCGGCGTCTCTAAAAGCCGGAGTAGTTAAAAGGGACGTAAAAACCAATAACAGTATTATTATTATTTGTAAATCGCTCACTACAACCGTGACGGAGAGCTGCAGAAAATCTGGAGATAGGAGGTTCGAATCCCGGCACTGGCTACGGCTATCCTGAGAGTGGGTTTCCCCGGGTTATTTCCACACTCTCTTCAGAAAAATATCAAGATAAACCTGATTTCAAGTACTGTTCCTGACCCTAATAGTTAAAGTTACACATATTCCTACATCACCACACAAACACAGGTTATCAGGCAATTTCAACATACACCCAAATACGCGGAGTTGGTGACCAAAAATGTCCCAACTACAATACTAGAAAAAAAAAACTTATGGAATTAGAAGAGACTATTAGAACACTACAAAGCGGGCAATTCAAATCTATTATAAGCCAAAGACTTCAAATTGCCCATATTTTCGAAGTACCCAAATTTCTCCAGTCTCCTTTATGGTTCATAAGACCCTAGTCTGCTCCTTAATTTTCCTTCAAAATCTTCAGTACAGTTATTTACCATCAGTGGACGTGTATCAAATTGACTCACTCATATTGGTGATGTTCTAGACAACATGTATAAACCTAGTTCACAGTTTATATTGAGGAAAGTGTTTTAGAGGCACATCTTTTCCCTGGTAAATTCTTATTCATGCCATTACTGCAGATTGTATTTCTTCTTTCTAGTTGACACAGGCAATAAACTCTGTGTTATATATATCAAACAACTTAAATATGGCAATAATGAATGTTTTGTGTGTCAGGGAAATTAATATTCACGGCCCATGTAAAGGGATTTAGTGGGATTTTCAGCTCTTGATCATGAGTTACGGGATCTCTTTTTTACCTGGGATCCAGGCCTCAGAACATGAATATGACTTTCAGAGATCGAAAATCACACATGACTTAACCAGGAACCGAACCTGGTCTACTTCGGCGACAGACTACCAGCTCCACTTCTACACAATCACCCACCCCATTTTTCGAGGCGACAAAACACCAAAACATTTGAAATGGATGATATAGGCTATATCAATATGTTCAAGTACACTGGCAAAAGAAAATCAAAACAGGCCTAGCGCTAAAAGTGTTTATAATTGAGCAAATATACTGTAGTAACTTTGTGTGTGTACGACCTACAGTACTATAGTTTTCCACCCTGCATCATTAAGAATATGTTTAGTATTCATTGTCCCTTGGCAACTCTTGTTATTCTATTAGTAAAAGAAGATCTATTAAACAATGGTGCACCAGGTGAATCAGCTGCGCCTAATAGTATTGTTTTATGCAGCCCAACTAACGTTGTTATCAGGAAGGTCGATATTTCTCTGCTTGCATCCCATATGGTACTAATGCACTGCAAGCATATCCCGCAAACGATACTGAACACTATCATTTCCCCCCTCGATGTGACTACAGACTAAAACGAGGGAAAATATATAGGGTGTCATTTATGTACTTGAGTACCCTTAAGAGGCTTGTAGGGGATGGGTATAAGATCAATTTGAGATAGGGAACCTGGGGTCGGAATGGCCCCCTAACCCCAGAAAACAGGTTTGTTTCAGGCCCTCCGCCCCTGTAAATACGGAAGCTCGCCATGTGTTACTCTGAGGTCAGGCACTCTTTCGCTGTCAACGGTCTTGGCGCGACCACCGCTCAACGCTGCGTTAGCCGAGAGCTGCATTCCTCTTGCCAATTGATAGTTCCGTCGTCTTCAACTACTACAGATACAAACGAAACTCGTTGATACTAATATTCAAAAGGCAATTAATTTTCAGAATCAACGATAGTTTTAAAAATCAGCACAGAATAAACATGCACTGTGACTACGCCCCCTCCTACCCCTCTAAAAAATAAATAAAATGAAAAAGAAAAAATTAGGCATTGCACCCCAAGAGAAACGAACCCGGTGCCACGGTGGCACCGCGCCTCGCCGGCACCGGGCCTCGCCGCTATCCTCTCCGCTATCCTCTCCGCTAACGCAGCGTTGAGCGGTGGCCGCGCCAAGACCGTTGACAGCGAAAGAGTGCCTGACCTCAGAGTAACACATGGCGAGCTTCCTTACTTTACAGGGGCGGAGGGCCTGAAACAACCCTGTTTTCTGGGGTTAGGGGGCCATTCCGAGCCCAGGTTCCCTATCTCAAATTGATCCTATTCCCATCCCCTACACGCCTCTTAAGGGCGCTCTAGTACATAAATGACACCCTGTATAGTGTTCAGTATCGTTTGCGGGATATGCTTGCAGTGCATTAGTACCATACGGGATGCAAGCAGAGAAATATCGACCTTCCTGACAACAAGCGTTTGTTGGGCTGCATAAAACAATATTATTAGGGGCAGCTGATTCACCCGGGATATGAAAACTTCAAGGTTTGGTATTAATTTAAATTATTAATATGTTTATGTTCGACGATGTCGAAATGTAAATACCAGTATTATATGTCATAAAACTGTATCATAATGAGGGTCATTATAACACTATTGTTCATTATGAAACAGTTTCTCCCACCAATCAGAGCTCAAGAAACCGTTGTGTGACCAATTAGGTAAGGATAGCATCGCTTCTGGGCTGACTTCCACGGCCTTCTATTTTAAATGTAACTGCGTAGCTAGTGTCATAGTGAGGTATTTGAGGAGGCCATGGTCAAATACAAGGTAATCTCTGCGTCCCATGCGCTCTGTTCAGTACATGAAACTGGCGAAATCTCGACAGATATTTATGAATATTTATGTTCGAACATAAAATAGTTACAATTATCGTCGAACATAAACAGTCGTATGCAACTCGCCTATAATGGGCTCGTTGCATAATGTACTATTGAAAAATTAGAGGTGGCAATGGCTTGGCTCTATTGAAACAGATCTCAAAAGAAACGTTGGAATAATCTGTATTGGCAGCTGCTTAGATGTAACAATATTCTATGAAGACTAGTTATTATCAAAGAGATTCTGCAAGAAGAATCCAATACTCAAAGTTAACACACCAGTTAGATTTGCAGTTTTCTACAATACCTTGGCACTTTTTAACGCATGTGTGGTGTGCCTCGAGAGCAAGTTGAGGCGATGTAACTATCATATAACAGTACAATAACATGATTTGCTTCAATTAATTGTACATTCATCCATTGAAAAGCCTCGATTTATCAGGATTTTCTAAACCAGTATTAATTTAAGGTCATGCGTTATTCCCCAGTTCCCCCGAAATAAAATCTATGGTATGTCGCAAAAATAGCAAGGACCCCCTTCAGCCAATGAACTAGAGGAAATGGCAGGCATGCCAGTGACGCAACGGAAACGTGCCTGTTCTTGCAGGCCGGTTTATTTAAGGAATGCTGTTCGCACTAACCGTTATCAAATAAATATAAATTCAACAAGCAACTGCCACGGGAAATGGAGACTTACTGCGAGGTGCCAAGTAGTTGACCCGAACCTGCCTCTACAAAAGTCGCAGGACCCGAATTTCGAGCTTCTAGATGAAGTATTTCTTCCCAACACACCGAGGTCGCTGACTTTCCAGCATAATTCAGTAATCATTAACATGTGACAAAACGAGCTGGCTAGCAACTACAGAACAGCCGGGCTCCCACCACATCAATATACTGCAGCTCTTGCCAAGCACTACACCACATCAGTATGTTCGAGTTCCACAATGAAAGATGAGCAGCATACGTTGGTATTTCTGCGACTTAGAGCTTGCAGATTGGATAAGTATCCCTTTCAGAATCACACCTGAAGGGCTTGATGAATGAACTAGGCACTCCCAATGTAGTTTGTTTTCAGACAATCAAATAAAACTAAATAGTCTAGAACATGCTATTTTGTTTTCATTTACCTAAAATTTGAAATGTTTACAGAACTGGAGCAGGGGCGTATATAGAATTTTATTTTGGAGGGGGCCCAAGCGGGGGTTACGGGGCATGGTATAGGCCCCTAAGAATTGGGGGTCCGGGGTTCTCCCCGGTAAACTTTTGTATAATTTGGTGCAAAATGATGAGTTATAAGCCTATCTGGCATCACATTTTCAACCAATTTGTTGTGATGTTTTATGCTTGGTTAATGTCAAACGCAACTAAGACCATTTTGTTACTTTTCATTAATACTATCATCTTGCTAACTTGAGAGTGTTTACATGGAAATAATCAACATTACTGTTTTGATTTACAACTTACACTATAATATAAAGTCAAGGTTTCTTGAAGCATTACCAAACCGGTTTATAACTTCATCGTCAGTGAGATGTGTGTCTCTGTGAATAGAAGTAGAATTTTTTAAGTATGTTTTCAACCAGCTCAAACTCCGCTCGGCAGTACCAGTAGCTACAGAGAGAGGCAAATTTACCAAAAGTTTGATAAAGGTATAAAAGTTAGTTTTTTTTTTGTCACACTTCAAGGGCACTAGTTGCTGTTCTTGGTACGTTTATAAAAGTGAAGGCACTGGAGAGTAATAAGCGGTTATGTTGTTACACATAAGATCAGAGCAAACTGCTTGTCACACTATTTACATCGCTCTACCGTCGCCTTGTTTTGCAACGTTGCCATACTTCGCTTAGTAACAATAGTACATGATAAGTGCGAATATATTAGTTTTTAATATTTTAATTCATAAACAAATATAATACGTGACAAAAATTTCGGGGGGGCGGGCCCCCTGCCCCCCCCCCCTTATATACGCCCCTGAACTGGAGTAAGTATTGTTTCCTGAATTGAAAGTGAAAATATTTGACATCATAATAACTTGTACCCGACTATTTCAGTCAATGGAGCTCCTGATTCCTTCACCAAAAACTAAAATATAATTATGTTATTGGTTTAACGTCCCTTTTAACTACTGGGGCTCTTAGAGACGCTGGGGTGCCGGACTTTTGCCCCGAAAGGTATTTTTAACCTGCCAGTAAATCTACTGACATGGCTCACTTCAAAAGGCAACTAAAGCGCCAGGATTCGATCCTGCAATCACAAAAAAAAACTTTAAAATGCTGTCTTCTAGTTTAAAATACTGCATTTAATTACAGAATCTCTGGTGTTTGACCTTAGATAGCAATAGCTTGCCGAACTGTCCTAATTAAATAAAAGAGGATAACCCAGGTTATCAAACAAATTGTACACACACCCAAGTACATGGGCCTAATGAGCACGATGTCCAAATCCCTGAAATGAAACAACAACAATCCTATAACGCATTTGATGTCGAAGAATATGAACGATTGAAACAATATTGACACCACTGTGCCTGGGTCTAATTAAAAAATATGGCCAGAAATTGTTCTTGTTGTTTCTGTTTCGTTTAGTGGCTTGGACATTGTGATCATTTCAGCCCCTGTGTTATTGTTGTGTCTGTGATGATTGGGAAGGAGGTGGCCGTGGGCTTGAGTTACGTAAAATCCCTGCATTTGCCTTAGGTAGAAGTGGGGAAAACACGGAAAACTACTTCAAGAATGGCTCAAGTGGGAATCGAACCTGGACCTCAAGGGTGACAGCCAAGAATGCTAGCCACTATACCTCGAGCTGGGCCTTTACTGAAACAGAATGTAGGGGACTGCACAATCACATTAATCATCGGATTTTATTATTGTTTGGCCAATGTGATTATCAATACAACAACGTTGTTTTTCTCGTTTTTCTTGTTTATTTTTGGTTTCAATTATCTTATAAATATCATTTATCTCCGTTTCAAGAATTATAGGAGCCTGAAAACTGACCTAGAAGAGATTATGCAAGTGCATATCGATTCTGAAGTAAGGTATTAGGAATAAGTTAGATGATTATACCAGTGGTAGGATATAAGTAGCCTATTAGATTCCATGATAGAATCCCTTATATTTCTTTGAAAACAGGAATTAAGTTGCAAATAATTATTTTTCCTGCTGTCTTTTTCCGGTAACCTGTTAACAATGTTTTGAACAAGCCTCGAACCTATGAGGGAGACGGAGTACCAGTGCCATCTGACAGTCTGGCTCTGGGACTCCTTTGGAATCGAAACGGCAATTGAACTGGTATTCCATGGGGTGATAAAATCGAGTCAGCAAGTAGTGTGGGATTGGATACTCTAGGGATTAGTGAAGTTCAGATGAAGGGATATGGGAGATTACAAGGTGTACCTGTCAGGCGTAAGACGAGGTAGAACAAAGTGGGAGTATTGCTGTATGTCAAGAAAACCCTGGAACGTAACATAGTTCCTCCAAGGTACGTAAATGAACGGTTAATGTGAATAGATATAGAAATCTCAGGAAATAGGGTCAAGATTGCTCCAGTGTATGCTCCATGAGAAGGGGCGAACCAGGATGATTTTAGGAGGCACTGAGGATGTAGTAATGAGAGTTAACAATATAAATATAGTGTTGCGCTGATGTGGAGAGGGGGCTTTATTGCTAGGATAGAAAATAGCTCTCATGTATATGAAAAGGTAATGGGTAAGTGGGATGAGGTAAATGAAGCGAATATCTTTGGGACATGTTAACCCGATTTCTGTGTTAGCATAGGATTAGCTGCTGCAAATTCATCTTTGAAGTATATGGAGATCCACAGATACAGATTGGAGGGAAGAGGAATCAGGTCAATAATAGATTATATAAATGAATGGTTACCCCGAACCACAAGAAATTGAAATTGGAGCTTTTAGTGGAATCATGACCTATGTGTAAAATTCCCCCTCAAGTGTGTCCTACATTTGCTGTATATTGCATAGAATAGGCCTATTGAAAAACGAATGATTTATTTATGAGACTTAACTCAAAATCATTTTTCTTCCCTTTGTCAAACATTTTCTATTTGTGGGTTAGATCTTTATACGGGGTAACCATTCAATTACTGACTTTATATTTTGTAATTTGATAAGGAATTGCAGGGTATTTAGGGCCGGTTTTGATAAAACAGGCTGCAAACTGATATGCCTTGAATTGAACATAGTTAAACCTAAAGTTCAGAAAGTGAAGTCTGTTTGCATACGGATTAGGTTCGAAAATAAGGCTTACAAAATGGCTCCAAATTAGGAATCCAGCAGACAGAGAGCTTTTTGGAAAGGAACAGAGCCAAATGAATAATAGTAAGAGTCCAATAGGAAATCATACGAAAAATTTGGAGAAAAATAAAACGTCAGGTCAAAGAATTATGGTAAAATGAAGGTCAAGAGAGACTCAAGAAGACCAAATTATAGATAACAATATTGAAGGAGTTGAAGGATTTGACCCAATAGACATAGAGAAACATAAGTCCTTAAGAAATAGAAAGGCTCCAGGATAGATAAAATAAATTTAGAGCTGTTTAATTACGGTGGGATGATTATTAAATTTACACTTACAGTTAATTAACTGTTGTTGGGAAAAGAAAACCATACCAGAAGAATGGAGGAATGCTAAAGTAATGCCACTGTTCAAAAAGGAAGATAGGAGCTCATGTAATAATTATTGAGGAATAAAATTTTTAAATGTTCGGTATAAAATTTACGCTAAAATATAATAGTAAACAATCGGATCATGATTGTAACATATACTCTCTTATTAAAAGAACGACGTCGATTCAGAAACGGTAGATCTTGCACAGATAGTATATTTAGCCTTAAGGCTAAATGTCCCGACACTTTGGTAAGAATATATTTCAACAGATGGCAGCACAAGGGAAGCTGAATTTATTTATTTATTTATTTATTTATTTATTTATTTATTTTTGCATCGAAGGGGAGCTCCGATCTGCGATCTGAAAACTGTTATGTACTCTGTCTAGTAGCAGAATTGATATTAATTCATTGCTTACTTTTTAATTTCAAAAACAGAAGTGTTGCTGTTTGTATTTCAAATATCTGATTAAAATTCGAAAGAAAAGGGGTAATACGAAAGTTGAGTTTTACTCACTGATTCCAAAACCGCATCGAAAACCTAAATCGGTTGAATAGAATCGTCGGGATCACTTTGGGAAGTTTGTGAATAAAAGTGGTACTGTATTTGCAACAAGGCACGGCAGTAGAACAAGGTCATGGAGATCAGGTGGGGGGAGGGTGGAGGGTTGGGGGAGGGGTGAGGTGGGGAGCGGAGCTAGAGTGATTTGAGGGAGCGACAACCTTGCCAGACGGTATGGAATTCCCGAGCATCTAGTCCAATGTTGCGATTGACTGTGCTGGTTAGTTCTGAATTATTGTCAAGGTCTGGATATTTTTGAGTGATCCTTTGATATTTTACCAGTTTCTAGTTACGACTTCTTGTTTTTAGTTCATCGATCTCATTAATTACTTTTTGTTAAATTTATTTTACCTGCAACAGTATTATTTTTAATGCCCGTTAGGTGTTCTATTTTCGGCACTTCATTTTTAGAGAGTATTTCTGGTAGAATAGATACATGTACATATAGGTAGGCTACGACTGGTGGAGAGCATTACGGTCATCATGTTGAGTTATTTTTTCGTTTTTGTTGAAAAATGGAGCCATCACTAAAATCGATTCATGGGCGTTCCACTAAATCCCAGGAGAGATTGTGACTAAGTACCCAAAAAAAGGAAGCCAGGCCCTAAAAAAAATAAAAAAAACACCTCTTCAGACCCGTATTTTTTTTCCTAGTTTATATTAGAAATTATATATTTCTTTACGCTTGCATTAGAGAATCTGTAATGCACTGAGCAGTTATGATTTCACTTATATTTTACCTGTAGCCTACAAGTTGGATGACTAAACGTCACCCCGCAATCTGCAGGCCACATGACTGAACAGCGCAGCGGTTGCTTGGTAGGCCTAGGCCCTTAATGGGCTGTCGCGCCGAAGGTGTAGTTTGTTTTTTACTTCTAATACATAAGTGTAGGAGTACAAAATCACGAACTATTCAGTTTCAACTTTTTTCAAAGAAGCAAATTCGACTTAAAATGAAAACAATGAGTTGTGTGGAAAAATAAAGTCGTAGCGATTGTGAAAATGGAAAATTGGTTTCCGGAAATACTGGATTGGATTGGGATCCATAAAGACTGGCAACAGTACTTTTGAACTATCAGCGGGCAAGGTGAAGACAAACAGCTAACTGCAACCAAACTTACGCCTTATTGCTTGCAAAGAGTTCCCAGCTAGTATCAAACACCACCAGCAATGCTGCCGAAAATTATATGTCCCTTGTTGCAAAATTCACGGGAGGTAAGCACATCAATCGAGGGAAACGAGGTTCCTTCACTCATAGAACCAAAGCTGCCGGACTGGTCTTTCAGTTTGGGCCATCCTGGCACTATAAAACAATGAAATCAGTTTAGAAAAAAAACTGCCACAATAGTGAAGGACACTGCACTCAGCAGAAAGAGAAGAAGAGCAGCTTTCCGAAAAAGTTTATTTGCGTCGCGAGAAGGGAAAAGAATGTCCTGACAACAGTCTAAAGAAATGAAACGTACTGTATCATGTAATTATGGAAACCGATCAATGCAGTTGGATTTCGATGAGGTACTGTTAAGAGAGTTTAATGATGATAAGATCAAGCGACTAACGCGTAGTGAAGGCCATATACAAAAACTGGAAAAGGAAACAAGGGTCAAAGGCAAAATGAAAAGTGGCACACAGCTAGAAAGGACAGACTTACGGCACCCAATTTTGGATATGTATGCAAGAGGAAACCTACTTCGAAATGGGCTCCAGTAGCAAAAAATATTCTGTACGGTGAATTTCACTCAAAAGCAATGCAGTATGACTGTAATAATGAGCGAATTGCAAAAAGAAATTTAGAGGAGAAATTGATAGAAAAGCCGAAGAATGTGGTCTTTTCGTACATAAAGCTTATGGGTTTTTAGGTGCCTCCCCAGACGGATTAATAGGAGACGTTGCTATAGTCGAAGTCAAGTGCCCTTATTCTGCACGGAATATGACCATACTGGAAGCCTGTAAAAAGCTAAAGGGATTTTGTTTGGCAGAAAGTAAGCGAAAAAGAAAGCCTAGAGAATGTCAAGAACAGTGCCATTCAGAAGAGAACAGATTGATAACTCTCTAACACTCACATGATTTTTATTTCCAGAACCAGGGCCAGTTGGAAATAACATAGCGGGAAATATGTTATTTTTTGGTATGGACGCCTAAGGACATTCACATAGAAAAAATAAAGAGGGACGAAAAGTTCTGGAGACAAAAAATGCTTATGTAACTGACATTCTGCTACGAGAAAATCTTGTTGCCTGAGATCATTGATCCCAGGATGACCAAATCAATGGATATAAGAGAACCTGAGGTGAAGTAAAATACTGAGTGTGCGTAAATCAAGAAACGTTACCTTTGATATAGTAAAAATTGAAGCATTGATTTCAATCACAGGAAATAATTAGGTAAAATATCTTTTGTTTTTTTTATAGTACGCAGTACTAATGCCTGTGCTAACAATAGGCAGAGGAGAATATCTTAGAAACTTTCATTCTATATATGTACATAATAATTTTGCTCTTGGTATGCATTTTCATAATTTGTTTATTGTAATAAAATGTCCAACATAAATGAACTTTTATTATTACTTCCATGAAAATTGAAGAAAGTTATAGGGATTGGCCTCACGGAGTCATTTCAGATCTCACGAAAAAAAAGGGGAATTAGAGTCAAAAGAACCAAAGACCCATACGAATCACAAAAATAAATGTATGTATGTATGTATGTAGGTCAATGTGCGTGCGCATTTGGACTCTTGTACATCGATAATAGCTGGCTCAATTGATTTAAATGTTCCACGGTTTGTGATCTTGTTTGTTATGTCTAGAAGACGATACCTAGAGTTGGACGTCCGCATCGGATGGTTTTTAGAATAGATATTCCCAATAAACCTGAACACGAACATATCTTGTCCTTCTTTTTTCTAAAATATCAAGAACGTGCTAACTGCAAGCCAGTCATATCTTTCTATACAGTATTCAATTTCACATCGAGTGAAACTAGTCGCTGCTCTGTGCGTATGCCCTACAAAGTATTACTAATGTCGGAACAATATGTTTTTTGTTCGGGAGTTTATCCTCAAATAACTCTAAAACATTTACCTAGAAGGGAATCCAGCGCTGTCAGCATCTATATTGAGTGTGTTCTCACCGGTTTTTCCAAAATCCCTCCAGGTAAATGCCGAGATAGTACCGTTCGTGAAGTTTCAGGGCACCTGCCCCGTCCCTGACTCTACTACAGTTGCACACATAATCAACTACACGGGACTGATGATGATGATGATGATGATAATAATAATAGCAATAACGTTATTTGTTTTACGTCCCTTTTAACTACTGCGGCTTTTAGAGACGCCGGGGTGCCGGAATTTTGCCCCGAAGGGGATCATTAACGGGCCAGTATATCTAATGACACGGCTCCCTCGCATTCGCGCACCCACAAATGCCAACTGGCTGCACCAGGATTCGATCTTGCAACCTTGGGCACAGCAAGCGAGAACGTTACCGCTGAGCCACGCAGCCAGCCAAAGGTACAATGTATTATTATCAACAAGAACGACAACAACAAGAATGTTTGAGGAAGTAAGAAAGGTTTCTGTACAAACACATTGTGTCAACGTTACATAAGAGTAACACGACTACAGTATAATTTTATTGCTCAGATATTGTTCCATGACTAGGCACTTGTGCATGTATCTTGCCGAACGATAATAATACTTATGACAAGAGGAACACAACTCCTTCCCGTCGTCAAATCGTTCCCTTCTCCCTCCTCCCTGTCAGCGTGTTCATCATTTTCCTTGCACAAGCGCGCCGACTACCCTCCTTTTCAAAACAATTCCCAAACTAATGCTGTCGATTCCATTCACCCGATTATAATTCTGAAAAATGCATTGGAATCAGGAAATAAATCTCCGTTTTCGTATTACCAGTTTTTTTTCATATTTTAAGCAGAGATGTAAAAAAATAGTAACTTTTTTGTTTTTGATATTTTGGAAAATGCATCGATTTAATATCAATTCAATTGCAGTTTAGTATACATAGTGGTTTTCAGATCGCAAATACGAGCCTTCGTTCAAGAGAAAACTAAAAAAAGAAATTGTCTCACTTTGGTGCTGCTACGTGGTGTCAGAATTACACACTAAAAAACGTGACATTTAGCCTTAAACAGATATTGGAGAAGAGAACGCAATTTAACCTGAACACTTATATTGCCTTCATTGATTACGTAAAGGCTTTTGGAAGGGTAGACAGGGAACAGTTATGGAGCATAATGGAAGAAAATGGGTAACCAATACATTTGATTCAAGTTATTCAAGATATGTACAAGAGGAAAAAAATGTTTTAGATCTGGGATATAAATTAACGGCAGAAATATCAATTAATCAAGGAGTACGTCAAGGTTGAAGCCTCTCTCCAACACTTTTCAATGCATGCATAGGTGAAATAATTAGGAAATGGAAGAGAAATGTTAACACTAGGATAAAAATGGGAAACAACATGTACTATAGTTAGTTATTTTATTTTGAGGGGCAGAACAGGGAAGTAAAAAGGAAGGAAGCTTGTATTTTTACGTGACCGTGATCATGAGCCACGGGTCCTCCATTTTTACGTGGAATCCGAACCACAGTGCATGGCATTTCACTTCGAAACTCTCATAAGCAATGTCCGGGATTCGAATAGCTTGACCGCTGTGGCACCACGCCCTAGGAACAGGGATAGTCATCTACCCCCAAACAACATGTACATAAATACTATGCTCTTTGCAGATGATCAGTTTATCCTGCGGGATGATTAAGAAAACTTCAAAAATCAATTAGTTACATGTGTTAAATACCATTTGTAATGGTTAAAAATTTCAGATTTCTATACCGAAAAAAAGTTATGGCGTGGCAATGGAAATACCATATCAGAGCTAAGATGTTAATTGACAATAAACCAATAGAGCATGTCTCAAGATTCACTTATCTTGGTTGCGATCTATCTTTTAATGAAGATGACGAAGTGAAGGAGAAGCTTCATCGATTTCAATATATGTGTGGAACAATTCGACGAACACTGAAAGGTTAAGTACGAGAGGAGGCTCAAGTTAATTTCTATAATACTATGGCTGTGCCAACTCCAATAGGCATATATGGAAACGATACATGGGTGCATGAAACAAGTTAGAAACAAAATACAACCATCCAAAATGAAATTCCTAGGATCAGTGTAAGGATACTCGTTAAAAGATAGAAAACGCAACGAAGAAATAAGGCAGCAATTAAATATAATTTCAGGGAATAATAGAATTTCCCAAAACAGAGGAAACTGGAAAGAATACTTTCTAAGGATGGTTGACGACAGAATCCCAAAGCTTGCCCATGAATACCATCCTATTGGAATAAGAAATATTGGTCGACCCATGAAGGGATGGTAAGAAAACTGAGGTCGGAATAGGCTAATAGCCTAATCCATTTGAGGAAGTAAGTAAGGTCAGGTGGTATGAAAGCCATTTTCGAGTGTTAAAAGAATCTTAAAAATTAATGAAAAAAGAGAAATGCGCAGTTTTTTTGGGGGGATAATTCTGGGAAAATCATTGAAGATGCAATGGCAAGATGTTAGGAATACTTCGAAAATTTCCTAAATGTAAATGGAAACTTATCTGACAAAGTGGCAGATTTTGAGATTATGCAGTAGGGGAATGAGGACGGGAACAGGATCACGGTTGAGGAAGTTGAGAGGATGGTAAAGAAACTATTGTCACAAAGTTGCAGGGGTAGATGAAATTCGGCCAGAAATGGTAAAATATAGTGGGAAAGCAGGGATGGAATGATTGTACAGGAAAATTGAATTGGCATGAGATTTAGGAAAGAGACTCTCGGATTGGACAAGAGCAGTAATTGCTCCAATTTATAAGTCCCCTTTGATGTTAGTGTTGAAGTAAAATCACCTCTTAACATCATAAGCTTGCATCAGTCTCGCCATTCCTGAACTCTAGCCTGCCCAAGCCCTTCGCTTCAGCTTTCCCCTTGGTCCTGTTTCCTGCACTGCCCGTTCTGCCCTGCCTCTATGACGTATACAGTTGCTTCAAACCACGCAGCGAAAGCAGGAGGGACCTGCCGTGCAGACCTCTAAAACACTGGGTGTGCATCTAGTGCGCTATTGAATAGCGACGTGCTGAGTGGCGGCCCTCATGCTGGGCAGAGTGTCAACTACCCATCTCCCTCGTAGTGGGCGTCCTGTGCCCAAAGAGAAAGATGCATCATGATCGAACAGTGCCTTAAGTGAGGACAGGTACTGAACTGGAGCGGAATTATAACGGAATGCAAGAATACTGACGTTGACAGAGCATTTTGACTTCAGGCTCTACACATGCAGAAACTGTAGTTTGTTAGTTATTGTTGTTTTAAGGGTAGGAACTATGAGGTCATCTGCCTCTTGCAGAAACTTTGTACACAGTGGATGCCCCATCATTTAAGTAAAAGAAGTGGACTCGCTATGAGGCATGTAGCAACAATCTGGAGAGTTAGTTAGTTCAGACTTTATCTGTATACTTCATGCACATCTTAGGATGTCGTGTATTTTCCTTCTTGCAAAAAGCAAATAGCAGCCACGACTTATGAACGAACCTTCGTATACAGGAGCTGCCTGTATGCGACATACGTGCCCCAGATGAAACATCAGGGGATAAATGAAAATGTCAAATGAACTCTAGTGGACTGTATTTACAAAAATGTACATGATACAAAAGACACAACACTTGATATGCGAAGGAGCTGATGCTCCGAAACACAGACACATTCAGCCATAATGGCTACTTCACTCTCTGTCTCTAGGTCAATGCTGCCAACCTAAACATAAATAAATGTATCTGTTACCAACTGTGGAAATAAACCAATTATATAATTCTCCCTGAGAGCAAACATACTCCCCACCTTGAAATACATGGATTTCAATGATCTGAAATGGAAACACTGAAATGTTCCAATGACAAGGACATGAAACACTAAAATATTCACTCACTTAAAACACTGACATATTAACAGTCAAAATTATGTGTCTGCTCAATTGGTAGCGGAGCTACCTTAGAAACTGGTCGTTTAAAATTACCACTGTTGCACTTCACTGAAACCACTCTTACCAGATTGTCTTTACCACCATGCACTTCTGTGATAACACCAAGGGGCCAATGGAGTGGGGGAACATTGTCTTCCCGTATCAGCACCACAGTACCTGGTGATACGTTGCAGGAGGAGGTCGTCCATTTGCTGCGCTGTTGCAGATGAGTGAGGTAATCTGATGACCATCTCTTCCAAAAGGATTGGAGTCTTTGTTGAAGAACCTTATATCTAGTTAACAAAGGCCGTTTACATAATGTTAAATCAGGTTCGGGAAGAGTAGTGAGGGGTTCGCCTATAAGGAAGTGACCTGGTGTCAAGGTAGATGCATCAGAAGGATCATTTTACAGGGTTAGAAGGGGACGATGGTTTAAGCAAGCCTCAATTTGCGCAGTTAATGTAGCCAATTCTTCATATGTGAAATGAAGTGTTCCGAGAACTCTTCTTAGATGATGTTTGAAATCGTAGTCTTGATTGGAGTTCTCTAGTCTTCCTCCAACTCTCAGGATTTGATCCTTCTCTAAAAATGGTACTAAACTTTGAAGTTCGCTACGTCTTGACACTGCATTGTGTTTCAAAAGATCAGTTATTTCCTCGCAGAATGCTATTCACTGGACTAGTCTAACACATGTCATGTTGGTTTGCTGCAACTCTTCTTTTGTTAATGGACCCTGTTTCCGTTCTGAAGGTTTGTGTTTATTGTTGTGCACGAATCTTAAACAGTATGCTAACACTCTTTGTAGCTTGAGATGGGAAGAAAATCTTGTGAGCACATCTGCAGGATTAGAGTGGACTGAACAACTAAGCACTATCTTGCGTTGCTCAGGAATCTCTGATTCAGGTTGTTCACTGGAAGTGGGCCAGTTCCGTTCCGAACACTGTAGCCATTCAGGACCATGCCACCAAAGATGATTATTTAAAAGGTTTGTAGGATCAGTTCCTTGAGAAATTAGATCTGCAGGATTGTCTGCTGATGCTACGTGCTTCCAATCCTTGACTGAAGTATTGCCTTGCACTTCAGCCACACGGTGCGCAACAAAAGTTTTCCATTTTGACGGTTCTCCTGCTAACCATGCGAGAACAATCTTTGAGTCTGTCCACAGATGAATACTATGGAATTCAATACAGTAGACTCCCGTAAGTTCGGCCTCGGTTAGTTCGGTCTCCGCTTAGTCCGGTCGGCTACCTGAGCATGAGTCACGCACTTGGCGGCCGAAAGCCGGGAGAGAGCGGGCGGCATGTCTCTACGTACAGTACTTGTTTGTTGTTTTCTTTGTTTAGTTTACTACTCTGTCAAAACAGATCATTCAGTTCGTCTTGTGTATTCATACTGTGCAGTCGTGTGGTGGTAATCTTTATAGTAGGCCTACAAAGTCAGTGATTTTGGTTTCTTTTGCGTTTTTTACTGTTCTCTAATAACTGTTTCGCGTCGTGTTTTAAACGCCTTGTTTATAATGAGTGAAACGCGTAAGCGTAAGTACAAGTCGTTGGAACAGAGACTACAAGCTCTGGAGAGACTAGACAAAGGAGAATCCGTGCAAAGTATCTGCAAGGATTTAAACGTGGGCAAAAGTACAGTCAACGACTGGCGACGCAACAGAAAAACTATCGAGGGCTTTTGTACACAAATTGAAACCGAAAAAGTTCTAGAAAAGCGTTGCACACTAGGGAAGGCCAAATACGAACTGGTGGAAGATGCTCTATGGTTGTGGTTCATTCAAGAACGAAGACGAGGAACGCCGTTAAGTGGACCAATCCTAAAAGAAAAGGCTATGATCTTACACTCAAAGCTTCAACCAGAAGAGGCGTTCGTGGCTAGTGAGGGATGGCTCTCTCGTTGGAAAAAGAGACATGGAGTTCATTTTATAGGAGTTTGTGGTGAGAAGCTATCAGCAAACCCAACAGTGGCCACCGATTTTTCTGCAAGATTTTTAAAAATCATCGATGATGAAAACTTGAGCTCAGAGAAAATATACAACATCGACGAAACTGGGTTAAATTTTAAACTTCTGCCCAGCAAAACCTTTGCCACACCCCAAGAAACATCTGCTCCAGGTTTTAAAATCAGCAAAGAGAGGATAACGGTCACCTTGTGTTCAAATGCTTCGGGGACTCACAAGATACCCCTATTTGTCATTGGCAAAGCAGCAAAACCTAGAGCGTTTAAGAACATAAATATGGAAACTCTCGCAGTGTATTATCGGTCACAGAAATCAGCGTGGATGGACACATACTTGTTCAGGGAATGGTTCGTCTGTGAATTTGTTCCCAAAGTGAAAAAACATTTGGCAAAATCAAAACTCCCCACCAAAGCACTTCTACTTCTTGACAACGCGCCTACTCACCAGGAAAATCTTCAGTGTGACGATGAAAAAGAAATTAAACTGCTCTTCCTGCCACCCAATGTAACCAGTCTTCAACAGCCAATGAACCAAGGGGTCATTGCGTGCTTCAAGAGGAAGTATCGTCGTAAACTACTTTCGGAAGTTCTTTCCAAACTGGAGACTGATGACAGCTTAGACCTCATAAAAGTGCTTAAGTCCGTTAACATGAGGGATGTTGTGTACATGTCGGCCAAGGCATACGACGAAATACCACCATCGACGTTTGTAAAGTCTTGGAAAAAACTTTGGCCAAATATAGAAGACAAGATTGGCCAAGAAAACACAACAGCTGATGAGCCAAACAACATTCTTATTAACGAACCTGATGACAATGCAGGTCTATTGCACGACCTTCAGCAACTACCAGACTGTGGTTCCATTGTTGAAGAAGATGTGTTGGAGGGGATCAACTTTGAAAAGGAACTAGACAACGAGGTTTTGAATGATGACGAAATCGCCGAGTGCGTTATTCGCCAGGAAAATGAGAAGGCCAATGACGCAGATGAAGCTGAGATTGAAGATGAAGATGAAGAAAATAAAATGAGCCACTCTGAAGGCAAAGCAGCTTTGCAACTGGCAGCTAACTACATCGAACAACAAAAAGAAGCAACTGCCGTCGATGTAATGTTTATTAAAAAGTGGCGTGACTTTGCACATAAAAAATCATTAGAAAACAAAGTTCAGAAAAAAATTACAGATTTTTAAATACAAACCACCAACGAACAGTAATACAGGTACTTTAAAATTGTATTAAGCCTACAGTTCTGTAACTCACAGTAGGCTATGTTTTTTGTAACCTTTTCTCTTTTTATGTGTGTTAAATATATGTCAGAGTGTTACTCTGTGTTGTTCTCTATGTGCAGTAGTTAAGTAGTTATTTCTGTCTTGCTAGTGTCTGGAAACGTTGATTTAACATTCATTTAATTACTTTCGTTGGAAAACGATACTTACAAACAATAAATGGGCATTTTATAGATAGACATCGGTTAGTTCGGCCACTTTTAAGTTCAGCCTAGGGTCCGGTCCCGAGGTGGCCGAAGTTACGGGAGTCTACTGTATTGAGAACATGACACATCTTTTTAACCACTTGTGACAATAGTACTGCTGCACAAAACTCTAGTCTGGGTAGCGTGATCTGTTTCAGTGGAGCCACTCTGGACTTGGAGCACAGGAAATGTGTTATTATGTGACCTTGATCTGTTGACGAGCGTAGGAATAAACATGCACTGTAGCCCTTCAAGGATGCATCAGCGAAGCCATGCAACTGGACCTGAGTACAATTTTCTTGAAGCACAAATCTGTTAATATATATATATTGTCAATCAAGGGTATTTGAGAATGCAGAGTACGCCATCTTGTAAGAAGTTCCGTTGGAATTCATCATCCCATCCTATCTTCTCTTGCCATAGTTGCTGCAGAAACATCTTGAATGCGATGACAATAGGACTGATTAGCCCAATAGGGTCATAAATTGACGACACAATCGATAACACCTTGCGTTTGGTAACTGGAGATCCACTTCCTTGTTCTTTCTGCACACCACTGGATATCTGAAGTCTGTCTGTCGCTGGATGCCAAAGTAGACCTAAAGTCTTTATATTTTCTCCAGAATCAATCTGAAGGGGAAGCTGCGTCTCTCTGCAGTCCTTTGGAACCGCCTCTAACAATGCTGGATGGTTATAGCACCACTTGCGGAGCTTGAAGCCTCCCTTGGATAACAACTGGATCAGTTCACGTTGTAGGAGTAATGCATTGTCAACCTTACTTGTTCCTGAAATGCAGTCGTCTACATAAAAATCACGAAGAAGGACAGATGCTGCCTGCGGATACTGTTGTCCCTCATCATATGCCAATTGCCATAAACATCTTATTGCTAGAAATGGAGCTGATGATGTGCCATATGTGACCGTCTGAAGTTGGTACTACTTGATAGGCTCATTAGGAGAAGCTCTCCAAAGGATGCGTTGAAGGCTGCTGCCTCTGGAATCAACCTTAACTTGTCTGTACATCTTCTCGATGTCAGATGAAAAGCCTATGGCGTGAGTTCTAAATCTAGCAACAATCGAACATAAGTCTTGTTGAATAGTAGGACCCGTCATTAAAATATCATTAAGTGACTTTCCTGACCTCGATTTACAAGAAGCGTCGAAGACAACTCTAGTTTTTGTAGTAGTGCTGGATTTCTTGAATACCGGATGGTGCGGCATGTAGTATGCTACCGATGTTGCCATACTGGAATTAACAATATCCATGTGACCTAGTTCCTGGTATTCAGTGAGAAACTGGTCATAATCTACCTTCAGTTTCGTATCATTGTTAAGCCTACGCTCAAGGTATGGAAATCTGCTGGTTGCTGTTTGTAAAGAATTGCCTAATATACTTGGATACTGCTTAAATGGTAGTCTGACTATGTATTTCCCAAATGCATCTCGTGTCACATGATCAGAAAAATGCTGTTCACATTCAATCTCTTCTTGCGACTTGACTGTCTCGTGAAGTTCTTCGATCTCCCAAAATCTTTGTACTTGGTTATGAAGGTGAACATCATTACGAAGTAAAAACGTTCCTGCTGCATTGTTTCTCTTTCTCGAGGTGGATTCATATGAACCTGACACAATCCATCCAAAATCTGTGTTTTGTAGGACTGGATACTTCCCTGGTCTCGTCCTGTGTCCTCTCTGAAGAATTCTAAAGAATACATCAGCACCGAGAAGCATGTCTATCTTGGCTGGGGCATAAAACCTCGTATCTGCTAACTGAATATCATTAGGGAGCTCCAACTCCTCATAGGGTGTCTGCTGACTAGGCATGTCGCTTGTAATTTTGGATAGGATCAGACATTCAACATTGTGGCGTGTGTTGCTTATGGAAGATTGCACTTCAACGCTCACACTATACTTGGCTTCAGACATGGACTGAGAAATACCATCGATGGGTGTGAGATTCTTGGCCTTTATTAAGCCCAAATTTTGAACCAAACTCTCGGTTACAAAATTGCTTTGACGGCCACTGTCCAATAAGCAACGACCTAAGTGTAGCCTACCAGCACTATCCTTTAGCTTTACTACTGCTGTAGAAAGTAGAACTTGAGTTTGTGGTTTGAGTTTCATAGTGCAATAACTGGAGGAGTTACCACGAACTTGAGCATTGTGAGCCTGGTTGGACTCGGGGTTTGAGCATCTGCTGATAGCTCATTGCTGAGACTGTTTAGACAAGTTGGCATTGAATTGCTGATTCCCAGAATCAAAATGCAACAGTGAGTTGTGACGACCGTTGCAAGTTTTGCATGTTGACTTCGAAGGACAAGAACTTATAGCGTGTGATTCATGCAAACAGTTGTAGCAAAGCTTATGCTGCTTAACTAGGTTGTATCTACGATTAACATCATAACCTAAAAATTTATCACATCTGAAGATTGGATGTTGCCCCTTACAGGCTTCACAATTATTGTTAATTGCAATGTATGAACTACTTGTAAATGGTTGTTTCTCATGCTTGAAACCATGCTTAGAAGTTTTATCTTGAGACAATCTGCTGATCTTATCACTGTGACCCTTAGTAGGTGAAAAATCAATTAATTCAAGGGTTTGAGCCCGCCTTTCAAGATATTCTAACAACTCCGTAAGTGTAGATAGTTCCTTGGATTTGTTGCTCATTTCCCATTGCTTACGTGTGGCTTCAGGTAACTTGTCAAGTATGATTTGACCTATTATGATTTCATGTAGGGGAATATTCAAAATCAAAGACTCAACAGCCTTTAAATTGGACTGTACTTGATTCAAAAGTGTGCGTAGACTAGAAGATGATTCCCTTTGGACGATATCTGGAGATAACAGTAATTTGATATGTGCATTTACTATTACCTTTGAATTGCGGTATCGCTTGCAGACCGTTTCCCAAGATAGCTCAAAGTTATCTGCAGTAAGAGGAATGTTTTGAATGAGTTGATGAGCATTGCCACGCAGTGCTGACATTAAGTAATGGAACCTTTCAACATTACTCAAAGACTGATTCTTCAGTATTAATGAATCAAACAGGTCATGGAAATGCATGAATTGTGTAACATCACCTGAAAATTCTGGTAACCGTATCTTGGGCAAACTGTACGCACCTTTATTACTACTTGTAGATTATCTACCGTTGCTAGAGACAGATGATGCATGTGTGCAATGGGTATTTAGTAACTGTTGTAGCTTAGCCCTAAGTTCATCATAATCATCTTCGAATTCACACCGGACCTGCTCATGAGAATTATTTTCATCCAAATCCTCCAATTTGCTTTGAATTTCATTAAATTCTGGTAATAGAGCTAATAAACGTTCATTCTTCACATTTAATACTTCATTAGGTGTCTCATTATTAAATTCATTAATTTGGGTATGGAGTCTCGTGAGGGATGCTCGGAGAACACCTCTGCGCTTGGTCAATGACTTTATCTCATATTCAGTAGACATGCTTAAAATGGTTCATGCACAGGAAGGATTGCTGGGTATGGGAAGGAATTGCTATGAAATGCCTTTGTTAACTTATCTGGTGTAGAGGTTCATTCAGTCTGCGTCGTCACCCAACGGTTGGATATCGAAGTCAGGACGTCTGAATGGAACTGCGTCTGTCAGGAATCGAAGGCTGCACCGCTGAATGGAACTGCGTCCGTCAGGAATCGAAGGCTGCACTGCTGATTGGAACTGAGTCCGTCAGTAATCGAAGGCTGCACTGATGAATGGAACTGCGTCCGTCAGGAATCGAAGGCTGCACTGCTGAATGGAACTGTGTCCGTCAGGAATCGAAGGCTGCACTACTGAATGGAACTGTGTCCGTCAGGAACCGAAGGCTGCACTGCTGATTGGAAGTCGCGAGAACTCACGCATGGCCTCAAACATGCGTCCATTGATGCTTTCAACTGCACACCGAAACGTTCACAATACTGGATACGCTTTTACGAATATACAATATTCATCATGATTGTGTAATTCTGCAAGTGCCGCTGCATGAATTAACTTATTCAAATATTAAATTTGTAATACACCAGCTGAGTTGTAAACATGAATCATGCAGGCTGGCGAGCGCTACGTGCCCAGCTGCGATCAAGCACAGTACCGAAGCTAAACGACACTAGCCAAGGCGACACGAAGGCATAGCACATGGGTTCGGTGTTGACATTATTTGGCAGCCATTGTGCTCAATTTTCAAATAAGTTAGATCGAACAGACAAACATTGATAAATACATTACAATTGAGCCTGCATTGTTCTCAATAATGTACTAGTATTGTCTCTACATACGTATTTCGCACTGGTTCACTTAAATACAGCAGTTTTAGCGTTTGTCGGGACCACATGGCCTCAGTTGATGAAGCGGAAATCCTGCCCGTGTAGGACCAAAACATATGTCTGTATGCGACATACGAGCCCCAGATGAAACATCAGGGGATAAATGAAAATGTCAAATTAACTCTAGTGGACTGTATTTACAAAAATGTACATGATACAAAAGACACAACACTTGATATGCGAAGGAGCTGATGCTCCGAAACACAAACATATTCAGCCAAGATGGCTACTTCACTCTCTGTCAATAGGTCACTGCTGCCAACCTAAACATAAATAAATGTATCTGTTACCAACTGTGGAAATAAAACAATTATATAATTCTCCCTGAGAGAAAACAGGAGCCGTGAAGTATTCTCAAGCTAAGATTGATTTTTTCAATTCATGGGAGAGATGGAAATATTTTCCATAAAAAAGACAAACATTAAAATATCTTTGGAAATATTCACCCATAACAACCTTCATTTCATAGAATTTCGCCCATTCTGAAGTCTATAAATAAGAAATCCCGGGCACATATCTCTTAATTTTCGACGTTCATTCTTACCATGCGTCAACCGCTCTAGTGCCGTCTCTTTTTAGAGGGATCCATCAGGGTAGCAGTGTCACTCTCACAAGTGTTCTTCACGTTTACCAAGATACTACAAGCACACCAAACAAAACATTACACCTTACAAGAGAATCTTTACTAGTGATGTTTGTACAGTCAAACGCGTGGAAGGAGACGCGGTGCACTGGTATCAGAGAGAATTGCTCAGTAACAGGGACTGCCGAAGAGTAAAATGTTCTCAATGATGGTCCACGTACGTTGATTTCCGAGCAGACACTTCCTAGGGAATTGCATTTCCTGCACATCTGGAGTAGGGTTCTCATCTCCATGACTGCAGTGGACTAAGTGCCAAATAAAATGGACACAAGAGAGCTGGGAACATTGGATCTGATTAGTTCCGCTATCACCCCTTCATTTTCGATGTGTAACATACGCTGAACACATAAGGAATTGTAAGGCGTGGTACAAGCAAAAATTAGTGCTACACGTACACTGAATTGAGCTCTCTTTTCGTAGCCAATATTCACTTGCAACAAAAAGGCCACATTCCGCTCTTCGACGAACACTTGTTCAAAATCTCACTGGGAATCCAGCTGCGGGCACAGTCCACCTCTTGTGTTCATAGGCTACTATTGTTGTGTGCATCGGACCTGAGCTGGTCCAGAGTTCTCCCATCTTTTCTGATGGTAATAAGCAGGGCTAGGATTTATTTGTATTTACATATTTCTTTATTACACAGGTAAATTCTTTTTAACTTATTTCCATCGATTATGTTGTTCTCTATTCAAATTAAACAAATGTATTTTACATAGTTTTCCATATTTCTTACATTGGTACATATTTATATGTAAAATAAATATGCTTCAATATTTAGTGATTTTAATGCAATATCTATATACGGTATATGTAATACGCTAAGTTCATCCGACACAAAACTGAAGCTCCTGAACCAGAGAGAGTTAACAGGTGTGGTTTGCACCAAAATCATCCAAATCGTCTGAATAGTACAGGAAATATCTTGCATTTCTTAAAAATTCTACGGATATATTTTTATTTTCAAGATTGAATATTTGCTTTTCACTCATAAATCTGTGACTGTTGCAATTCAAACATGGCCCAGCCACTAATTAAAATATAATTTATTTAATAACTGTACGCGCCTATGCATAAGGCTTCCGTGTATTTGAAGACGGACATTAACCAAGTATGAACGTATACGAATGTGTGCAACATTGATTTCTTTATTAATGAAATAAAGGACTATTTTCTCCAGACAGCAGGTTATGTAGTTAGTGAATGGGTGCGCCAACGACTAAAAGATGCGTGCGCTAATAGCACTGTGGTTGAGGTAATTGACTCTAGATCACTAGCCCAGGTTCGTTCACACCCCTTGGCGTTTTTTTACCACTGAAATATTCTTTTATCAAGGAGTATTATTAACGTCTCACATTATTTAAGTGAGTTATGCAGGAGTTTACTGGAATTTCTTTTTTTTCCGCAGTCAGTTTACCCTCCAGCAGTTTTCATGCACAGTCGGAATGTTTCGTCATCCCTCGGGATTCCTAGAGTGACAAAGAACAACAGACTATAGACACTCCACCTGGCGGGAGAAACGGGTAGAGGGCGATCGGTCCCCAAATTACGTCATGATATCTTTAACTTCTATCTGCTCCACCCGGACGCCAATGTCGCATGTATCCATAGAATAAGTACGAGGGCAGATCAAAAAATAAGTTGCACTTCCCAGTTATGGCCATTTATTACACCACCTATACAACAGCAACACGACCATAACTACATACACTGTAACGTCACTTTTCCACATAGTTTCCACGAGACTCCAAACATTTCTGCGAACGCACAACCAACTTATCGATGCCGGATGCATAGAAAGTTCCTCCAGCGTTCTGCAACCACACGGAGACAGTGGCCTTCACCTCCTCATCGGTCTGGAAACGTCGACCACCGAGGTTACCGAACAGATGAAAGTCACATTTGCACGGGTCCAGAACGTTGCGGGCCTGCCTTCGCGATATTCGTCCGTGATATCCGTGGGTCCGGCTTCGAATTGCTGACACCACTTTCCGATCCCTTGCCGGGAAATGGCCCGCTCCCCATACACAGCACTAATTTATCGATGAATGTCCGTGCAATTCTTCCGTTTGGCCCATAGGAATCAGATTGTCGCACGCACCTCATATTTAGAGTGAACGTCCAGTCGACGCGCCATTGCATTTGGCCGCTATTCACACCATACAAGACACCACAGCGACCTGCCTAACAGACGTGTGGACAGTGTCTGTCCTTTTCTCCGCTGTGCCCACGTCGGTAGGTTAATACTGAGTGTCAACACTACCTGAGGGAAGATGATGAGGAAAAATGAAGTAGGTTTAGGAGTAGGAACAATTCTTGGCAAAGAGGAAGAGAATCCAATAAAAAAAAGAGCACGAAAATAGTGATCTAAAGACACGTTATGCTGGTCAGAGCCTGTGGAGTAACTAAAATAAGAGAGAGCGTGGTCACCGTCAGCGGAGAGAACGGCGGGAGCTACGGTTACCTGCAAGATATAGCTATGTGTTCTTTCCCTCCCGAGCTGGGATTTGGGTACTATGAGGATAGGTAGTACGCTAGAAAGCAAGGATATATGAAAGGATGTGGATTTATGTGGTTTCCCTTCAAAAGGGTTAGATTTTACTAAGCATTCTGAAATGCTGGAAGGATTTGAATATGGCGTAGTATTTTTATTACTGGACACTGTTGGATCTCCGGCAGAACAGCCGAATGCCCCCAGGGTGGGAAGAGATAAAGCAACTCTAGTGCCTTTAGCAATATGTTTTACTGTTATTAGTGAGAATCTTTTAAGAACACCAATTGTTGCACTTAAAGCAGGCTAAGCTTTTACCCAGCAGGGTGCCGACTAAAAGCTTAGAACGGAGGAAACCCTCAGACCTAACTTAAACAAAACCAAAATTTTGAAAGTAAAACACAAGTCAGAGAGAAAATCTCCACAAGTAGGAAGCTGGCGGAGCAAGCTATACTTGCCTCAATGATTTACTAGAATCAGCTAGGAGAAACTTTATAAATGTTGTTATTGGAAGTTTGGTTTCAAACGCAACAAGTGATAGATTTTTCATTAATTCAGAGATTGCCTTTTTATTTGAATAAAAAGTAATTTTAGGAGAAGAATCAGGGAAGAGAAGGTCCTGCCTAACCGAGATTCTAGCAAGAGAGATGGAACCAGAATAATAAATAATTTATTTAACAAGATAGAATTTGAAACATTTAACAATTTGTTAGATTTAGAATCTTATACCGGGTGAGTTAGCCGAGGTCGTTGCGGCATGACTGTTGGCAGTCGCTCACATCCGGGAGGCGAGGAGGTTCGAATCCCCCCGCCGGCAACCTTGAAGATGGTCTTCTGTGGTTTCCCATCTTCCTTCCAGGCAAATGCCGGGGTTGGTCCCTAACTATAGGCCACAGCCGCTACCTTCCAACTCCTCGACCCTCCCATCCAACATTTCCTCCCCAACGGTACTTGTAGCTCACCCATTGGGTATCCGTTTCGAAGCAGCTACAAAACTGGCGAGCCGAACATGTCCTCGGACACTCCCGGCACTAAAAGCCATACGCTAAAAAAAGTATCTTATTTTGAGTTAAGAGTAACAATTTAGCTGTTTACAAGATTTCGAGGTCTTAGACCTAATAATAAAAGGTTTACAATTCGCAAACAATATTAAAAAATGCACAAGTTTCGAACTTGTTAAAAGCACTAAAATCTCACAATGCTTTTAAAAGTGTGCTTACAATTGAGAATTGACACATATAAGGAGAATAGTTAATAAATGACTTTTGAGCTTAATATTTCTTTGTGTTGGTTGTTAGGACACCAATTACTCAAAAAACGCCCCTTTTGAGCGAAAAGGCTATAAACTCCTGAGCAAGCAGGATAAGAAGAAAAAGATTAATAAGAGGTTTCTATAACCTCTATTATTTATGAATAGTTGAATAGGTGATACATTAAAATAGAGCAGGTCACCCTTTGTGAAACCTGGATTAGACAAATTTTACAATTGGAGAAAAGTAGAACTCCCTGGTTTTATAAGGGAAAAACAATACATATTAAAATGTGGGCTGTAGCCGCATATATTGAAGCAGAGTGAATAAATTTTAAATGGAGCAAAATTGGGAGGGCGCCTTTGTTTTGGCGAGGCCTCGTTGAGTTAGAACCAGATGATTAAATTAACCTAAATTTGTTAGTAAAAGGTATTTGAGGAAAAGGAGATAGGGATTTATAATTCTGGCCAATTTTTATTGCTATCAATCGTACGCGGCGCGGTAGATAGTTGAACGGACACTGTTTTGCACTAAAGTTTGTTGATAGATTAGAAGGTTTCACTATTGCAGCACTGAAAGTTCATGGAACAAGTGAAAAGTGATTGCAGTTCATGGAGAACACTTAGTTGAATTTTACCTGAATAAGATTGTTGCGTTGGAAAGTTTGTGGGTTGCAGTTAATAGTTCTAGTTAACTTGAGGTTCCAGCAATTTGACGGTATTGAGCATAGTTCCTTGCGGTTTGGAGTATATTTTGAATCGAAAATTCCAGAACTGAAGTGGAAGTTGAATAGGGCGTTAGAAATCCCACGGTGGAAAAAGTTAAGTTTATAGACAGCTGTGAGTATTAACAGAAATCCCACGGAGTAGGGAAGGTATCCCCTTTATTTCGTACAAGAAGTACTAAATTTCATGTTTCAAAGCAAGCTTGGTTAGCTAAAGCGTGACAAAGGAAATCCCACGAAGACGGTAATTGCATAATGTTGCTTAATTCCCCACACTGTTTATAAATTTCCATTAAAAGCGTTCAGCATAGATTAAAACCATTAAAATGTGTTTAAAATCATTGAAGATTTGTACTTAGCTTTTTCATAGCCGCTGAAGGTTGATGGCTCCTGACAGCCGTTAGCCTACATCCAATACCACAACATGGCGGCGATTTGAATTTTCTTCATTTGAAGAGGAAGAGAGCCTCTGAGAGGAGACTGAACTGTACACTTAAAAGTCCGGACAAGAAGTGAGAGCGAGCGGAAGAGCTCACAAGGTAGCTAGGTAGGCGAGGAGGAGGGGGTAGAAAACAAAGGAACATATAGCAGAATGGAAAACACATCAACAGTATAAGCCCTTTACAGAATGTAATTTTCTTCATGGAGCAGTGTCTTCAAGGAGATGTTAGCTGACGACAGCGGCGAAGTCTGTTGGAGAGGTATGTAAGTCATCTTGAGCTCGGGGAGTCCGCTAGAACAAACTTTAAAACAACTTAAATACCTGTTTGGTGACAAATGGAATGCAGAGGATCGCTGGTGATGTCAGCCAGAAGGGAAATTTAATGAATGAAACTAATGAAAAGGAAAGCAAAGAGCAGCAAGAGCTAACTCTGTTTAGTCGTGTATTCCAAAGAATACACCATGCTGAGGGAAGAGAACAGAAAACACGATTTTAAGGATTGAGAGTGTAACGTGTTTTTCGAGGGTTTTTTATGCAACTGGCATAAGTCAGTAGGAAGCCATTCTATATTTATTTACGCGGCAAATTGTTCAGCCAAGATAATTTTTCATGTTAATTTATTATTATTATTAATTTATTATAATTATTATTAAGATATTTTCGGAGCATTTTATAAAAATTATAAGCATACAGATAGGTTTTCTATGTCTTAGAAAACGCTAACAAGCAAATTATTACGAACGACGATATCATAGAAAATTATGCGATTACGGAATTTTACGGAGTTTTCGTCAGTTAGGGTATATTGAGAGACGTGACTCACTGGGAATTCTAATACAAGCTGATTCCTGTCGAGGAGCATGACGCAATCTTGGGTCGCATCGTCAAGAAGAGGCGAATTGTTGAAACGGAACCCTGTCGCCGAGTGTAATGACCCGGAGGAGGAGAAGATCGCGTGGTGGTTCAGCCAATCAGGGGAGACGACGTAAGCTAGTTGGGACTGAAGAGTGGGGAGCCGGCATGTGGATATATCGTTCGACGCGCCGTGAAACGCGGACAATCTGTGTAGAACTTGCAGTGTACGGTCGCAAGTGCGTGACGCTCCGATGTTCAGTGGAGTTAGCGACGAACTTTTGTAAAACGTAACCAGTGCGGTTTTACGAGAGTTTGGGTCCGATGTACGGACCATAGAATTATCTAATCTACCAGAATATCATCAAATTTCGACGGAGATGACGACGTCCAGGAGACTGTGGGAAGCACACAGCATCATCAAGAACGAGGGAAATGCTTTGGCAATTTCCAGGGGTAAGCGCTAATGACGCAGAAATACGCAATCTCTCATTTTTCTTTGTTTTATATTTCATAATTCAGTAACTTCATAGCTTGGAAATAAGAGTAAAATCAATTTATCAGACTCCGTTTTCACGTAATTTTCTATCGGTAATATTCAAATCACAACGCTCCAATTTAAATTTTAAACTTATTATTATTATTAATTTTGCTATACTTGTTTTATATAATAAATTCATTTCTTTTACAATGCAAACTTTGCTTTCAGTAGGTAGCATTAGATATAGACCAATTCCTTCTCCTGATACAATTGTTTGTTGGGTTAATGATCAAATCATACCACGATCTGAGTGAATAGAGTCTTGAATGTGTTCTGCCAGAGCTAGACGTTGTTAAATACAAATTTAGATTTCAACATTGCATTGAGGTCTTGGCGCCCATTAAAACAACATAGCTTAGGCAAAGGTAAACAGTTACATTTCTCTCCCAACAGTGTGGGCTAGCGAAACCATTACATTTGGCACCCAACGTGAGGGCCAAAACCATTACATTTGTACGCTCAACGTGGAGCAAAGTAAATACCGTTTCACTTGTCATCCCAGCCTAAGCAAGACCATTACATTTGGCGCCCAACGTGGGGATGAAAACCTAATAACATTTGTGGAAGGAGAAGGGTATATATTTCTGTGCCTGTATTTTGGGGGTTATTTGTCTTTATCAGTGTATATCATTATGGGGGATGAGAAAGAAAGACAGATGAGGTTACGTAGTGGTCATCAACTGGAGAATGATGATACGAGCAGTATGTCGAGTGATGGTAGTACCGGGGTAGCGGAGGTAAATCCCGATACTGAAACAGGGAGTGTAGGCGGCCAACCAGAATTAAAAACTTTACTTCTCGAGTTCATGTATCAGAACAAAGTTAGTAGTGATGCTTTAAATGCAAAATTAGAACAGAATAATGCAAAATTAGAACAAAACAGTAGGGAAAATAAAGAAAGTACACAAGCTTTAAATGCAAAATTAGAACAGAATAATGCAAAATTAGAACAAAACAGTAGGGAAAATAAAGAAAATACAGAAGCGTTAAATGCAAAATTAGAACAGAATAATGCAAGATTAGAACAAAACAGTAAGGAAAATAGAGAGAGTACTGAAACTTTAAATGCTAAATTAGAACAAAACAGTAGGGAAATGAGTGACAAATTCGAACTGATTAGAGGTGAGATCAGGGGGGTGATGGAAGAAAAGGCTAAAGAGATTATTGCAGATGTAGACAGAAAATTAGGAAAAGTACAGGAGGAGTTGGAAATTAGAATCAGTACACAGGCTGAAAATTTAAAAGAACTAGTGCAACTGGAAACACAGCAGGTCAAAAAGCAATTGGGGGGAGAAATTGACAAAATTCAGGTAGCTACTAAAGAGGTTAAGGAACAGCTGGGGGGTAGAATGGAGAAAGTCCACTCACAAATAGTTGCAGAAGTAAATGATTTAAGAGAGAGTAATAGGGAAAGCATTAGCAAGATTGAGGAGAAACAAGCAAAGCTATATGATAAAGTAGAAGAATCAGAAGGAAACATTAAATTAACAGTAAACAGTATTGAGAGGAAGGCTGAGGAGAAAATCGCAGAATTAGAGTTAAAATTAAAAGCTAGGATCAGGCAAGAAAATAGTCAGAATAGGCCAGTTTTTGTGAATAGCACACACAGGGAGGTAGAACTGGGTAAGTTCAGCAATCGACAGGGGTGCCCAATGGAGTTCATGAACACTATAGAAAATAAATTCGGGGAAAGGTTGGAAAATGGTAGTATTGAGTGGTGCCAGGTAGTTGAAATTTTAGAACAAGTGTTTGTGGGGGAAACGAGGAATTGGTTTGCTGTCTACAAAGACAAGTTTACTGATATCAAAGATTTTAAAATGAAATTCTGTGAAAAGTTCTGGAATGAGGTTATTCAGTCGCAGCATCGTGAGGGAGTAGTGTGTGGTAAATATAACCCTAAAGGAAGCTCCACCATGACCGAATACTTTTTAGGGCAGGTATTAGTGTGTAAATATCTGGATGGCTTGAAGGAGGAAAGTGATGTGGTAAGGTTGCTACTTAGGCACTTTCCCTATAGGATCAAGGAGGCTGCTTGTATCCAGAATGTAAAGACTATATCACAAGTAGAAAATTTGTTAAGCACATTTGATGCACTAGGGAGAGGGGGTTATGATGACAATTTCAATCGGAACCAGGGTAATAATAATAATAGACCTAATGAAGCCAGGCATGAAGAAGTTCAAGGGAACGGTGGCGAAGGGGCCAACGCTCAAAATAGAAATAATAATAATCAGCTAAATCAGAACAGAGGAAATGGCTATGGTAATCAGTATCAAGGGAGGAACAATGATTTCAGGGGAAATCAAGGGAGGAACAATGATTACAGGGGAAATCAAGGGAGAAACAATGATTTCAGGGGAAATCAAGGGAGAAATTATAATGACAATAATTACAACCAGAATAGGGGTCAAGGAAGAGGACAGCCTAGTGGTAGTAATATACAGCCAAACAATGACAACACAGCCCAGAACAACCAGACTAGTTCAGTAGTTAGTAGTACTACGGCCAGCTGTAGCGGTTCTTTAAACGCGAACCAGGCTGCGAAGTAAGGTCAGAATCTCAGTCTGTAGCATGCCCTGTCCATACAATTATACAGGAACCCTATGACCTAAATGTAAGAAATGAATTATTACATGAACTAAATGATGAAGGTATTATTCAGGAAGTGGTTAGTAAGAGCCCCATAGTTAAATTTAACGTGTCCGAGGCGTACACAGATGTTTTAATTGATAGTGGTTGTATGAAGAGTTGCATAAGTAGTGCATTTTATGATAAAATGAAAGGAACTGGAGTAAATTTTGAGGAGATGCCAATTAAAAGCACTTTTGTTATCACAGCTGTTGGGAAGAGGTCTAAAGTAATTTCTAAGCAAGTTTTAGTAGACATTAAAATTAATAATCATGTAGAGAAGCAGATTTGCCTTGTAATTCCAAATTTAGTATTCAGTGTTATCTTGGGTTCAGAGTGGCTAAGTAGAGTGTCTGGTAACTTATGTTATGATGTAGGGAGTTTGAAATTTAAATGGGGAGATTCTGAAGTAGAAGTAGCGTTCAATGACCATATTCAGAGGAGTAGTATTGTAGGTGTGATTTGTACTTTAAATGAGATATCGCCAGCCGTAGAGCGGGGTTCTCCATGTTTTGTGGGCAGTGTGATTACGAACGGAAGTCTAGAGGACTCGTTACGTGATGCTGCATTTCAGGGAGATATAGAGGTGGAACAATGTGTTCGGCTCTATGATGTGTTATGGTGTAATAGGAGAGTGTTTGAGGATCGCATTGGTATGGCCAATTGCTATACACATTCATTGAACGTTATTGATAGGTCAGTATTCACAGGACATAGATATCCTGTACCTTTCGCTTATCAGAGTGCAGTTGAGGCACAAATTAATCAGATGCTTGAAGATGGGATTATTGAGCACTCGAACAGTCCATATGTTAATTCTTTGATGACGGTACCCAAGACCGACGGCACTGTTCGTATTTGTTTAGACGCTCGTTTGGTTAACAGTAGAATTAGTTCAGATCAGCTGAAATCTATGTCAATAGAGGAATTAATGCAAACATTTGAGGGGAAGAAGTATTTCACTTGTGTAGATTTGAGTTCCAGTTTTTGGCAAGTGCCACTTATGTACGAAGATAGACCATTTACAGCTTTTAGTCATAAATATAATCTTTATCAATTTTGTAGAACACCTTATGGGTTAAAGAGTAGTTCAGCTGCTTTAATTAGGGCTTTAAACATCGCATTAGGGGATGACACAGGAGAGTTTGTAACCATTTACATAGATGATATGGTAATTAGTTCACGCAGTTTTGAGGAGCATCTACATCATTTAAATATAGTTTTTCAGAAGTTAGATCAGGCAGGGTTCACTTTGAAGCTGTCTAAGTCGTCATTCTGTCAGTCAGAAGTGACATTTTTAGGTCATAGAGTGTCGAGTAGAGGTGTAACACCAGAAGAAAGTAGGGTTAATAAGATACTTAACGCAGAGGTGCCACAGAATGTTAAACAGTTAAAAACTTACCTGGGAATTTGCAACTTTTTCAGGAGGTTCGTTCTTAAATACTCAGGGTTGGTAGAACCATTCAGGGAATTGCTTAAAAGTGGGACTCGGTGGAGATGGGAGTCCAAGCATGAACAGGCTTTTAGAGCGCTGAAGGAAGGTTTTGAGAAAGCTGTAGTGCTGAAATATCCGTTAAAAGATAAGGAATATGTGGTTATGACAGATGCTTCACATATAGGCATTGCTGGAGTTTTATGTCAGAAAGATGATGAGGGTAATCTGTGCATTGTATCTTTAGCCTCGCGAGGACTGACAGCAGCAGAGAAAAGATACACGATTACTGAGTTAGAGCTTTTAGGTATTGTTTTCAGTTTAGGGAAATTTAGAATGTATTTAGTAGGGGGGAAATTTGAGATCCACACAGATCACCATGCATTACTGTATATGAGAACTTGTAAACTCAGTTCTAACAGAGTTAGTAGGTGGATTCTTGCTCTGCAGGAATACGAATTCACAGTAAAATATATTAAAGGTAAAGATAACATTCTTGCAGACATGCTATCGAGGGACACTAATTTATGTAGGGATTATCCTGTGGTTAAAGCAGAGGACGGTATTTTAATATGTGCATGTGTGGACAGTAGCAACAGGGCATCGTTACAGACACTGAGAAATATGCTAGTGGAGCAACGTGATGACGTTAAGTTAAAGGAGCCACTGGCTAGGTTGGAAATAGGTGAAGAAGAGTATGTGAAAGTAGGACGGTTCACGTACAAGATGCAGGATGGGCTTCTTGCAAGGAAATGTAGGAATAATCGGTGGGCAATATGTGTTCCTGCCACTTTGCGGGAGGAGCTAATTTGGTTCATTCATAGGGACACTTTGGTGCTGCCAAGGTCTTCTATGAAATTGGTCGTGACTTCATTTGGAGTAAAATGGGAAGGGACGTTAGGAGGATTTTAGCTAAGTGTGACACCTGTCAAAGGAGTAAATATCCAGTTAAATATTTAGTGGGGGAGAGATCTGCAGTTCTCACCAGTAGTCCCGGCGAACTACTGTGTGTGGATTTATTTGGCCCGATCGTTAAAGGACAGTACGGCTACGAGTACATTTTTATAGTTATTGACGCTTTTAGTAAGTATGTCAAGCTATATCCGCTAAGGAAAGCCACGGGACTAGCGTGTAGCCGTCTGATCATTAATAAGTATGTACCTGAGTTTGGCATTCCTCTCAGGATACTATCTGACAGTGGACCACAGTTTACTGCAAAGAAACGGAGAACCAGTATGCAGGAAGCTGGTATAACACACGTTCATTCCTCTGTAAGGTACCCTCAGGGTAATTCTGCAGAGCGTCCATTAAGGGAAGTGGCTCGTCTTTTTCGGACTCTAGTGCATGACAAGCATGCGGCCTGGGTTGGACATCTTCCCAAGGTCGAGACTTGGCTGAATTCTGTCCAGCATGAGAGCACGAAATTGACGCCATACGAAGTTCACTTCGGAAAAAGACCACAAAATGAACTAGCGAGGGTGTTGGGATTAAATGAGGGTAAGCAACCGGGGATGGATTACATTGTCCAGTTGGCGAAACAGAATTTATCTAAATCAGCACAAAAGAGAATTCGCCAACAAAAAGAAACTAAATTTGACCTATTCGAGCCGGGAGACAGAGTCTTACTTAGAGTGCCGAAACAGTCAAATAAGCTAGAGAAAGTCATGTCCAAGTTCTTTTATCTCTACGAGGGCCCATTTATAGTTTCCAAACGTATTGGCAAAACAGCATATGTGCTGGAGAATAGTGAGGGAAACAGATTATACGGGACGTATAATATACATAGTCTACGAAAATATGTGTCATAAAGTGAGTGTGTTTAGCTGGCGAGCCAGCCTATCAAATGAGTAAGTGTGGTATCTGGTGCGTGGAGGATCTGGTCTTAAGGCAGGCGTATCGGAAGTCACACAGGGGGGTAGTATGTAAGTAAATGAGAGTTTTTAAGGTACAGGGAAATATGACGGGATTGTCGGATGCTGTTGAGCACTAAATTGTCTCGATGCACCAAGGCCATTTTGGCAGCGCTGATGGGTTCCCATTTATCTCCAAGAGATGGAGGAGCGCTTGTTTAGGGCTTGTTAGCTTAAGGCGTCCACGAGATAAAAGATGGGCCATCAGAATGCGAGACAGTCCTTCATGAAACTCATACATATCAGCACACGTGATTTCTGTTTACGGCCTCGCCATGTAAGATTTGTAAGTGTGTAATTTAAGGTAATTTGTACAAAGGTATTATTTGTGTCAGGAGAAATGGTCTGTGTTGAGAGCTAGTATTAAGTAGAATATGGTCTACGGGAACTTAAGAAGAGAGGGCGATTACGGCACAGAAATATTTGGTGTTATATGTAATGCGCATTTACTGGTTTTTTTTTTCAGAAGTCAATATTAATTTAATCTACTTCAAAGAGAGATTAAGTATTATGGTCACGAGGCGCTGCCACAATCGTGTGCTCAGTGATAAGTGAGATTAAATTTCACCATAAGGAAGGAACCTCCAGTGAAATTAGGAAGTTCTATGGTGATATAAATATTTCAGAACACCTTCAATGCGTGTGATATGACATCATAAATACATAGTGCTCACACATTAATTATGTCTATTTCTCCAACATAGAGCAATTTGAGAGGCGGAAATATCCATGGAACACTATTCTATATGTAAAACATTGGACTGGTTGCAAAGTGCAATCCATAGTGACAACAAACTTTGACGCAAAGTGCGTGAAGAAAAATTATGAGTGTATATATCTGTAATTTAGGGTGATTTCATTTATGTAATATGTATTTTGGATGGGGTTTATTAACGTGTCTGGGATAATCGGATAATGGACCGTCGTCACGGTAAATCATCCGATGATCCGAGGCGAATATGTAACGTGTTTTTCGAGGGTTTTTTATGCAACTGGCATAAGTCAGTAGGAAGCCATTCTATATTTATTTACGCGGCAAATTGTTCAGCCAAGATAATTTTTCATGTTAATTTATTATTATTATTAATTTATTATAATTATTATTAAGATATTTTCGGAGCATTTTATAAAAATTATAAGCATACAGATAGGTTTTCTATGTCTTAGAAAACGCTAACAAGCAAATTATTACGAACGACGATATCATAGAAAATTATGCGATTACGGAATTTTACGGAGTTTTCGTCAGTTAGGGTATATTGAGAGACGTGACTCACTGGGAATTCTAATACAAGCTGATTCCTGTCGAGGAGCATGACGCAATCTTGGGTCGCATCGTCAAGAAGAGGCGAATTGTTGAAACGGAACCCTGTCGCCGAGTGTAATGACCCGGAGGAGGAGAAGATCGCGTGGTGGTTCAGCCAATCAGGGGAGACGACGTAAGCTAGTTGGGACTGAAGAGTGGGGAGCCGGCATGTGGATATATCGTTCGACGCGCCGTGAAACGCGGACAATCTGTGTAGAACTTGCAGTGTACGGTCGCAAGTGCGTGACGCTCCGATGTTCAGTGGAGTTAGCGACGAACTTTTGTAAAACGTAACCAGTGCGGTTTTACGAGAGTTTGGGTCCGATGTACGGACCATAGAATTATCTAATCTACCAGAATATCATCAAATTTCGACGGAGATGACGACGTCCAGGAGACTGTGGGAAGCACACAGCATCATCAAGAACGAGGGAAATGCTTTGGCAATTTCCAGGGGTAAGCGCTAATGACGCAGAAATACGCAATCTCTCATTTTTCTTTGTTTTATATTTCATAATTCAGTAACTTCATAGCTTGGAAATAAGAGTAAAATCAATTTATCAGACTCCGTTTTCACGTAATTTTCTATCGGTAATATTCAAATCACAACGCTCCAATTTAAATTTTAAACTTATTATTATTATTAATTTTGCTATACTTGTTTTATATAATAAATTCATTTCTTTTACAATGCAATCTTTGCTTTCAGTAGGTAGCATTAGATATAGACCAATTCCTTCTCCTGATACAATTGTTTGTTGGGTTAATGATCAAATCATACCACGATCTGAGTGAATAGAGTCTTGAATGTGTTCTGCCAGAGCTAGACGTTGTTAAATACAAATTTAGATTTCAACATTGCATTGAGGTCTTGGCGCCCATTAAAACAACATAGCTTAGGCACAGGTAAACAGTTACATTTCTCTCCCAACAGTGTGGGCTAGCGAAACCATTACATTTGGCACCCAACGTGAGGGCCAAAACCATTACATTTGTACGCTCAACGTGGAGCAAAGTAAATACCGTTTCACTTGTCATCCCAGCCTAAGCAAGACCATTACAAGAGGAAGAGGCACTATTAGAGAGATTGGTCTTATAATATGACCATTGGGGTTAAGATCTTCACCACCCTGACTCTTCCATCCCTCCCCGGGTAGCACTCCACCACCCTGCCAGAGACCCAAACTAGTGGGGGGGGGGGAAGAGTCTCTTACAAGGACCAAATTTCCTACTTTGATATCAGGATTGGAAAGAACCACTTCTGTCTCCGTTACAAAGAAGTTAAGTACTCCAATTTCCACCTTTTCCAAAAGGAATTACGAAGAGCTTCAATTTTACACCAAACAATAGGCAAGCAAGAATCACTGTGAGCGTTACAGAGGGGGAGGAAAGAGAACTGCCAATAAGGAAATGACCAGGAGTTAATGGAATTAAATCATCAGGATCAATGGAAAGCGGGGTCAAGGGGCAAGAATTAACAACACCTTCAATTAGGATAGACAGTGAGTTAAATTCTTCATAAGTTAGAATACGATCACCTATAACCATTTTTAGACGACGCTTGGTAAGCTTGACTCAAGATTCCCACCTACCGCCGTGATGGGGGGCGTAGGGGGGGTATAAACTGCCATTTAAAACCTCTAGCATAGGAAAAATTAGAAATTTGTTCCATGGCAGGAGAAGATGTAAGAGCTTTCTTCCACAATGAAGCTGTGCCTTGAAAAGTGGAGGCATTATCGGAGAACATTTCAGAAGGAACTCCACGCCTGGCAGTGAAACGAGAAACAGCTGACAGGAAGTAAGAAGTGGATGCATTTGTTACTAGTTCCAGGTGGATCGCACCAGTAACCATGCAGACGAAGAGAGAAACATAGAGTTTACCAAACAATTTGCGTTTAGCTTCAGGGGAATTACGCTGATATTGGAATGGACCAATGTAATCCACACCAGTTAAGGCAAAAGGACGGCTAGGAGACGAGCGGAAAGAAGGTAGATCGCCCATAATCTGAGTGCTAACCTTAGGTTCCACCTTAAAGCAGGGGATGCATTTGTGTATTACTGAGGAAACTTCACGAACTCCATTTATTATCCAGTATGTTTCCCTTAATAAACAAAGCAGGGTGCGAGTACCAACGTGCAAATTTTGATAATGGAAGTCACGAATTATTAAAGAAGTTACGTGATGTTCGGAAGGCAAAATAACAGGATGCTTTTTGTCTTCATAAAGTGAAGAATGAGAAAGCCTACCACCTACTCTGAGTAACCCATTTTTATCAAGGAAAGGGGCTAGAGCGATAAGACGACTGGATTTTGAAAGATCCTTCTTAGCTGAAAGCAAAGACAATTCGATAGGGAAGGTTTCTTGCTGTGTGAGTTGCAAAACTTTGATAGTATCAAGAGTTAATTCATGATTAGTTAAATGCGGTTTAGGAAGAACAGGTTGGTCAACAACAAAATATTTCCATCTTAGAAGGTAAGCAAAAATCCGAATTAGTTTATTAAAGGAAGAATAACGAGATAATAAAGGAAATGAAACACTGGAAATAAGACATGAAGCAGTGGATGTAGGTACTTTAGCAAGTTGGAAATTGTAACTGGAGGTGTAGAAAGCCAGCAAGAAGAGTCTTCGATTAACCACGAGGGCCCATGCCAGTACAGTTGAGATGCTGCCAATTGAGAGAGTAAGCAACCACGTGAGATGATGTCAGCGGGGTTATCAGCGCTAGGCACATGTCTCCATTGACATCCCGAAGAAAGGGTTTGAATTTTAGAAACTCTATTGGCAACGAAAGTTTGCCAGTGAGTAGTGGTTTTGGCAACCCAAGAAAGAGTGATCATGGAATCGCTCCATAGATAGATTTGCGAAAATTGAATTTTTAAGACTTTCTGCAGTTTTTTTAGCAAGTTCTGCGGCCATGAACGCGGCACACACTTCAAGCCTGGGCAAGGTGATAGTTTTAAGCGGGGCTGCTTTGGATTTAGCACAAATAAGACTAGAGCGTGAAGATTCATTTAGGGGATTGCAATAAACAAGGTATGCGCAGCAACCGTAAGCTTTCCGGAGCTGTCGGCAAAAACATGAAGAACGAAAGAGGCGTTAATTAAATTTCTAGGAATTTCAATAACCGAAAGGTTAAATAAACTACATCGAAAAGAAAGCCATCTATTAAGGAAAGAAGAGGAAACAGCTTCGTCCCATTCACATTTGAGAGACCATAGCTCTTGCATAGAAAGCTTGGCAATGACAATAACTGGAGCAAGAAATTGAAGTGGATCGAAAGTCTTAGCTATTTCAGACAAAATTTGCCTTTTTGTGTTAGGGAGCTCTTCGACAAGCGAGACTTTGTAGATGAGAGTATCAGTGCGAGTGCACAAGTGTACTCCTAACGTTCTTATATTTTCGGAATCTCCGCCAATTTCGACAGAAGAAGGATCTACATCTTCGACGGGAAATTGAGCAAGGAACTCAGGTGAGTTTGGATTCCACTTATGAAGTGGGAATCCTCCATTCTTTAACAATGCTTTTAGTTCGAGGGATATGAGAGAAGCTTCTTCAAGAGTCTTAAAGGATTGAAGGTAATCGTCGACATAAAAGGATGTGGTTAATGCTTCTGAAGCTTTAGCGGGAAATAAATGACCATCTTGAGAGGCTAAGATATGTAGGGATCGGAAAGCTAGGAAAGGGGAAGGTTTAAGACCATATGTAACGGTTTTTAAGCGAAATATTTTAATGGGTTTACTAGTTCCGTCACGCCATAAGATTCTCTGAAGATCTTGCTGCTCAGATTGGATTAAAACTTAACGATACATTTGCTTTATATCCGCAATGACGGCTATAGGGAACAGGCGAAAATTTAGGAGTATGGCAGACAAATCGGACTGAATGGCAGGACCGGAGTGAAGAGTATCGTTAAGACTGTTGCCATTAGCGTCAGGTGATGACCCGTTAAACTCAACTCGAATTTTGTCTTTAACAAGAGGGTTTTTCCACATAGGATGGTAATTTAAGAAGACAGTTTCGAATGGGGGATGTAATTCGTCATCAGATTTGTTGCCAACTTCCATTTGATTCAGACTTTCATATTCTACCATGAAGTTGATATATTGTTGTTTAACGAGGGGTTCCTTCTTAAATTTACTTTCGATAGCAAAGAGAGCTTTTCGAGCTTTGGGTTGAGAATTACTTAGTTTTGGAGGATTGAGTAGTCTTGGCATTTGGACTATGAATCGGCCTTCGTGTGTGCGAGTAGTGGTAGAAATGAAAAGTTGCTCGCAGAATTCGTTTTCTGAGGAGGTTGGGCTGGGAGAATCGATATTTTCAAGTTTCCAGAACTGCTCCAAATCGGTACTTACAAAATGACATTGCGACACAGGTTGGGGGAGTAATGGGGGAGTTGACCGGAAACAATCCACCCAAAATTAGTGTCTCTGGCAAACACACTGGAAGATAATTGACGAATTTGCTTGCGAAGGCGATTCCGGAAAACATTAGCACTAAAAAGTATGTCAATAGGACCTTGGATATTAAACAGAGGATCTGCTAGCCTTAAGTGAGAAGGGATATTCAAACAGGAAGTGTCAACAGAGTGGCTAGGAGTATCTTCACTAATGCTGTTAAGAATGAGACAATTTAGTTTAAGAGAATTATTTCTTTGACAAGTATCCTTTATACTTAATTTTGAGAATTGCAAAGCTTGTGATTTTAAACTGTTAATGCCTGATACATTGATTGAAGTGGGGGTAACTGGAAGACCCAGTTTTTTATTGAAGAGTTGGAAACAAAATCATGGGTCGCCACTGAGTCGAGGAGGCCTCGGGCGCGAACCCAGTTACCAGATTTATCTTGAACCTGAATTTGAACCGTGGACAATAGTACTTGAGCACTACGCAAAGACTTGGCATTCTGAATATAAGATGAAGCATTAGGCTTGTTAGTATTGTCACTTTTTTGAGAAGTGGATGCTGCTGATGACCTCGGTTAATCATGACGATGCAATAAAGTGTGATGCGCCCTTTCACAATGAAAATAGAGTCTAGTGGACTTTCAATTAGAAGTGAATGTTTAGCTGAAAGGCAATTGAAGCAGTACTTGTTTTAAGATACCTATTTCGTTCTGTCATCAACTGACAGGTCTTTGAAAGATTTGCATAAGTAAAAATCGTTTGGATCTTTGCATAGTATACACATTAATGGTTCATTAAAACTTTTGTGGGGTTCACCTTGGGTATTTAATGCAAGAGAATTTGCAGTAAGATGTTCACTGGACCTAGTTGTATAACCAGTGGCGTATGGCTTAGATTTAGAAGAGCTCGACCCAGGTTTTTGAGTACTAGAAGCTGCATATTCGCGTTTAGATTTAGGTGACATAGATTCATGTTTAGAATTGGGAGAGGCGGGTTCACTTTGGTTAGCTAAAGTGGTTAAAAGTTGACATCTAGTATTTATAAAGGTGACTAAATGCTCATAAGAATAATCATCATTATTAGAAAGGTCAATTTCCCAAGCTTTAAGAGTAGCAGTATCGACTTTGGAAGCCACTAAGTGTATTAAGAAGGTTTCCCAATGGTCAGTGGGCTGATCCAATTGGGATAATGATTTCACATGAAGTTGTGTAGTATCGATGAGGGTACGCGGACTAAAGACGTCATTATGCTGTGAGGAGGGCGAGTTGAATAGGGCCTTCATATGGCGCTGAATACGTAAACGTAAATTGCCGTATCTTTCTTTCAGTAAATTAAAGGCAATAGGATAGTTTTCGGCGCTTAGTGGGAGCGCTTCAACCAACTGCAATGCTTGATCACGGAGAATTGATCTTAATTAGTGAAATTTGTAAATTACTTGAATATCCTCATTGTCATGGACAAGAGAACAAAAAAAAATCATAAAAAGAATCCCAAGCAGATTCGTCTCCTGAAAAATGAGGTACATTTATTTTGGGAAGTAATGGTTTAGGTTTATGAGTACCCTCACGAGACGAGGTTTGTTGTTCGTGGAGTGAGCTAAGAACAGAAACGTCCTTTTTTTTTGGTCTTCCTAAAGTTGAAGACAGCGCCTATGCCTTCATAGTATTGGTTTTCTACTTCTACTTGATTATCTGTTTGATTGAGCACGCGTGTTTCAATTTCTGTTTGGATATTGTTATAATTTTCGAAAGATTTTTCATAGTCATTTAAGCGATGTTTTATTATGTCTAAATGAGATTCTGTAGGGTTCAGATCTTTGATAATTTTTTTTAAATCGGGTGATTTGTCCCTTGTAAGACGCCCGTTTGGTGGTGAGCTTTTCATCCCTATCCTTGTCGGGGGCCATAATGAAGTAGGTAAACTGGAGTACAACTAACAAGAATGTGGAGTTGGTGGAAATGCTGTCAGGTTGGCAGCAGCGAGCAGGTTGAAAGCGATAGACACTGAAGGAGACAGGAGCAACCTCTTTCCCCTTCACCAGCTTTGCACAGTAAAGTTATAGCTGAAAAATACGAAGTAAGTATTAGTGATTTGCAAGATATTGACAACTTGGATTCTCCCGGGTTTCTGAGACCAGATTTTGGTAGGTTAATACTGTGTGTCAACACTACCTGAGGGGAGATGATCAGGAAAAATGAAGTAGGTTTAGGAGTAGGAACAATTTTTGGCAAAGAGGAAGAGAATCCAATAAAAAAGAGCACGAAAATAGTGATCTAAAGACACGTTATGCTGGTCAGAGCCCGTTAAGTAACTAAAATAAGAGGGAGCTCGATCACCGTCAGCGGAGAGAACGGCGGGAGCTACGGTTACCTGCAAGATATCGCTATGTGTTCTTTCCCTCCCGAGCTAGTATTTGCGTACTATGAGGATAGGTAGTACGCTAGAAAGCAAGGATATATGAAAGGAAGTGGATTTATGTGGTTTCCCTTCAAAAGGGTTAGATTTTACTAAGCATTTTGAAATGCTGGAAGGATTTGAATATGGCGTAGTATTTTTATTACTGGACACTGTTGGATCTCCGGCAGAACAGCCGAATGCCCCCAGGGTGGGAAGAGATAAAGCAACTCTAGTGCCTTTAGCAATATGTTTTACTGTTAATAGTGAGAATCTTTTAAGAACACCAATTGTTGCACTTAAAGCAGGCTAAGCTTTTACCCAGCAGGGTGCCGACTAAAAGCTTAGAACGGAGGAAACCCTCAGACCTAACTTAAACAAAACCAAAATTTTGAAAGTAAAACACAAGTCTGAGAGAAAATCTCCACAAGTAGGAAGCTGGCGGAGCAAGCTATACTTGCCTCAATGATTTACTAGAATCAGCTAGGAGAAACTTTATAAATGTTGTTATTGGAAGTTTTGTTTCAAACGCAACAAGTGATAGATTTTTCATTAATTCAGAGATTGCCTTTTTTATTTGAATAAAAAGTAATTTTAGGAGAAGAATCAGGGAAGAGAAGGTCCTGCCTAACCGTGATTCTAGCAAGAGAGATAGAACCAGAGTAATAAATAATTTATTTAACAAGATAGAATTTGAAACATTTAACAATTTGTTAGATTTAGTATCTTATTTTGAGTTAAGAGTAACAATGTAACTGTTTATAAGATTTCAAGGTCTTAGACCTAATAATAAAAGGTTTACAATTCGCAAACAATATTAAATAATGTACAAGTTTCGAACCTGTTACAAGCACAAAATCTCACAAGGATTTTAAAAAGTGTGCTTACAATTGAGAGTTAACACATATAAGGAGAATAGTTAATACATGACTTTTGAGCTTAATATTTCTTTGTATTAGTTGTTACTACTACTACTCCTCGGCACTACAGTCCACGTAGGACCTTGGCCTCTCCAACAATCGTTGCCCAATCCTGACGATCTTCTGCACGTTTCCTCCATCTTCTTACTCCCATCTTGCGTAAGTCGTCCTCCACGTCATCCAACCATCGTTTCCTAGGTCTTCCTTTGCATCTTCTTCCACCTGGATTTCCTCTATAGGTCTTTTTAACCACTCTATCACCTGTCATTCTCTCCACATGTCCCAGCCATCTTAGCCTATTGCTCTTTACTTCCGAAACTATATCAGGATGCCCATATAATTCCTCCAATTCTTTGTTTTCCCGTATTCTCCATCTTCCTGCCTCATTCACTGCTCCATAAATCTTCCTCAGTATTTTCCTTTCCCATCTTCTCAAAATCTCCTCTTCTGCCACAGTCATAGTCCATGTGTCCGAGCCGTACATTACCACTGGTCTTATAACTGTTCGGTACACTGTCACCTTTGATCTTCTACTGAGGATGCGCGCTTTGAGGATTTTTATCAATGCCCAATAAGCTCTATTACCGGCTGCAATTCTTGCTTTTATTTCTTCTCTTGTGCTATTATCTTCAGTAACCAGTACTACCAAATACTTGAAACTTTTACACCTCTCAAAATTCACCCCATTTAGGTTTATAAATAAATTTATATATTTATCTCTCTCCACAGTATTTCTCCAAGATAATAATAAATATTGAGTTTTGTTGTAGTTCACTCGTAATCCTACTTCTTCTGATTCTTTTTCTAACCGTCCCAACCCATCTTCAAGATCTTTCAGTCTTCGTGACAGCATACCTACATCATCAGCATACGCTAGATTTTGGCTCATACGGTTTAACAGCGTGCCTCCTGGATTGCTGATATCTATCTTCCTCATTACTCTCGCTAGTGCTATATTGAACAGCAGCGTGGACAGTACGTCTCCCTGTCGTAATCCTTGGTTTACCTCAAAAACTTTTGAGAGTCTTCCTTCAACTTTAACTCGACATTTTGTGCCAGTAAGAGTCATTTGCACCAATCTGATTAGTTTGGGTGGGAATCCCATGTCCATCAAGGTCTGATACAGAGTTTTCCTCTTTACACTATCATAAGCCTGTTTGAAATCCACATATAGTTGGTGCACATCCTCATTATATTCGTAACACTTTTCCATTATTTGCCTTATTGTGAAGATATGGTCCGTCGTCGATCTACCCTGTCGGAATCCACACTGGTATTCTCCAAGTCTCTCTTCAACAAGAGGTGTAAGTCTCATAGGCATTACCTTGGCTAGGATTTTATAGACCACACTAAGCAGTGCTATGCCACGATAATTTTCACACTTTGCTTTATCATTCTTCTTATGGATTGGGCAAATAATGGCCGTGTTCCACTGTTCTGGCATCACCTCCTTCACCCTTATCTCCACAATCAACTGGTGCACCAGCTTTGCCAAATGTTCCCCACCACACTTAATCATCTCTGCTGAAATATTATTATTGTTATTCCTCAAGCTTTTAATTGCCAAACTAACCTCCTCCAGCGTCGGCACGGGTACTGGCATTGCATCAGTGTTATCCTTGCACCATGGTTGGTTATTCTCTTGACCCTCCTGTTCTAGCAATACCGTCTCTGCAGTAGCATTGAGCAGCTCGCTGAAATATTCAGCCCATCGATCTAAAATCTGTTCTTCTCCTCCTATGAAATTTCCTTCTTTATCTCTGCAGAAAACTGCTCGGGGTTGAAAGTCCTTCTTCACTTCCTGTATTCGTTTATAGTACTTTCTTACTTCTTGATTATTGTATTCTTCTTCTAGCTCTTCAATCCATTTCTTCTCTGATTCCCGTTTCTTTCTTCTACAAATTCTATCTGCCTCTTTCCTTATCTTTTTATGTTCTTCTGTATTGTTTCTCGTTGGTCTACTTATCATTTTCTCCCTTGCAGCATTCCTCTCCATTATAGCTATTTTACATTCTTCATCGAACCAGATTTGTCTTTTAATCCTTTCTTCTGTCCCCAGTACTTCTTCTGCTGCTTCGTGCAGTGCGTCCCTCATTATACTCCATTTTCCTTCTTCTCCCTCTAAATCCCAATTTTGTTTAGTCTCCAACTTCTTCCGTAAATGTGTTTCATATTGTTCGGCAGTTTCCTTTTCTTTTAGTTTTAAGACATTATACCTTCTAGGATCTTTCCTCGTCTTTCCAGATCCGTACACTGCTATATGCTGTCTATATTTTACCCTTACCATGAAATGGTCAGAGTCACAATCTGCTCCTCTACAACTATCAACTTCGAGTATATCAGATGCGTGTCTTCTATCAATTACCACATGGTCAATTTGGTTGAATGTGGTTCCATCTGGTGAGCACCACGTTACTTTCCTTATAGTCTTTCTCTGAAGCCATGTACTTTTCACAATCATTTCATTTCCCATGACAAAGTCGATGAGTCTCTGTCCATTATTATTTGATACCTCATGCAGACTTTCCTTTCCTACCGTCTCTCTAAATGCTTCTTCTTTTCCCACCTTCGCATTGAAATCACCTAACACGACTTTTACATCTTGCCTTGCTATACCCTCGAGTTCCTGTTCAAGCTGACTGTAGAACGTGTCTTTCACCTCATCCTCATCCTCTTCTGTGGGGGCATATACACATATAAAGGTGATATTAAAGAATCGTGCCTTCATTCTCAAAGTACATATCCTTTCATTTACAGGCTTAAAATTCAGTACTGCTGTTTTATATCTATTATCCACGAGGACACCTGTGCCACCTATTCTTCCGCTGTCGCCTCCACTATACATTATTGTATGGTTATCACTTCTCAATATACCATCTCCTCTCCATTTGATCTCTTGGATCGCTGCCACTCCTATACTATATTTCTCCATCTCTTCCTTAAGGCCCTTCAACGCTCCAGGTTTGTTCAATGTTCTCACATTCCAGGTTACTATGTTCATATCATTTTTCCGTTTATATTTTCCTTTTCCTTGCATAGGTCGTTTATCATTATCATCAGTCCGGCTATTATTGTATTGGAGTTTCATAACAGACTATTTTTTTCGATTTGGGGTTGTTAGCCCCATAATCAACCCCCAACCTGGAGGGCCAGGGTATCTCTCTTTGTCTGACCCATCACCTTTGACCTGTCCGGCATGGGAGGCCCTACCAGGAATTCACGCTCCCGCCGGTATAGCTCGCAGGATCATTTGGGCTCTCAAGCCCCCACATCACGACAAGATGAGGATACCATCGTGAGGGGTATTGGTTGTTAGGACACCAATTACTCAAAAAACGCCCCTTTTGAGCGAAAAGGCTATAAACTTCTGAGCAAGCAGGATAAGAAGAAAAAGATTAATAAGAGGTTTCTATAACCTCTATTATTTATGCATAGTTGAATAGGTGATACATTAAAATAGAGCCGGTCACCCTTTGTGAAACCTGGATTAGACAAATTTTACAATTGGAGAAAAGTAGAACTCCCTGGTTTTAGAATGGAAAAACAATACATATTAAATTGTGGGCTGTAGCCGCATATATTGAAGCAGAGTGAATAAATTTTAAATGGAGCAAAATTGGGAGAGCGCCTTTGTTTTGGCGAGGCCTCGTTGAGTTAGAACCAGATGATGACATTAACCTAAATTTGTTAGTAAAAGGTATTTGAGGAAAAGGAGATAGGGATTTATAGTTCTGGCCAATTTGTATTGCTCTCAATCGTACGCGGCGCGGTAGATAGTTGAACGGACACTGCTTTGCACTAAAGTTTGTTGATAGATTAGAAGGTTGCACTATTTCAGCACTGAAAGTTCATGAAACAAGTGAAAAGTGATTGCAGTTCATGGAGAACACTTAGTTGAATTTGACTTGAAAAAGTTTGTTGCGTTGGAAAGTTTGTGGGTTGCAGTTAATTGTTCTAGTTAACTTGAGGTTCCAGAAATTTGACGGTATTGAGCATAGTTCTTTGCGGTTTGGAGTATATTTTGAATCGAAAATTCCAGAACTGTAGTGGCAGTTGAATTGGGCGTTAGAAAGCCCACGGCGGAAAAAGTTAAGTTTATAGACAGCTGTGGGTATAAACAGAAATCCCACGGTGTAGGGAAGGTATCCCCTTTATTTCGTACAAGAAGTACTAAATTTCATGTTTCAAAGCAAGCTTGGTTAGCTAAAGCATGACAAAGGAAATCCCACGAAGACAGTAATTGCATAATGTTGCTTAATTCCCCACACTGTTTATAAATTTCCATTAAAAGCGTTCAGCATAGATTAAAACCATTAAAATGTGTTTAAAATCATTGAAGATTTGTACTTAGCTTTTTCATAGCCGCTGAAGGTTGATGGCTCCTGACAGCCGTTAGCCTACATCCAATACCACAACATGGCGGCGATTTGAATTTTCTTCATTTGAAGAGGAAGAGAGCCTCTGAGAGGAGACTGAACTGTACACTTAAAAGTTCGGACAAGAAGTGAGAGCGAGCGGAAGAGCTCACAAGGTAGCTAGGTAGGCGAGGAGGAGGGGGTAGAAAACAAAGGAACATATAGCAGAATGGGAAACATAACAACAGTATAAGCCCTTTACGGAATGTAATTTTCTTCATGGAGCAGTGTCATCAAGGAGATGTTAACTGACGACAGCGGCGAAGTCTGTTGGAGAGGTATGCAAGTCCTCTTGAGCTCGGGGAGTCCGAAGAACTTCGGCGGGTTGCCGCGAGATACCACTAGGTAGATTTCATAGAAGATACACATCTAGAACAAACTTAAAAACAACTTAAATGCCTGTTTGGTGATAAATGGAATACAGAGGGTCGCTGGTGGCGTCTGCAATAAGGGAAATTAAATAAATGAAACTAATGGAAAGGAAAGCAAAGAGCAGCAAGAGCTAACTCTGACTAGTCGTGTATTCCAAAGAATACACCACACGTTTGCGACACACAGCGCGCTGCTGCAGCGCGTTAGTGCAACTAACTTTTTGATCCACCTTCGTAGAACAGGATTCTGTACACATAATATAATTAAAACATCTTGAAGAATGGATTACTCCGAGACAAATAATAACACACAATGCTTTTTAATTGTTTAAAATCTTACTAATTGTACGTTTTTATACAGCGTATGATTTTATGAGATTGTAAATAATGTAAGCAACTACATGGCTGCTTCAACTATTCCTGACTTGGCATTTCAATGCTCATGCGCAATCGGTAGCCATTTTGCTAATGACACATGCCAACACCTGTTTGAATGTCAAGCATACCTAAGACAACTAATTTCACGAAACAAATTGAATTTGCGTGTGTTATTTGTGTCAAATTATACAATTGAGATAATGGGTATCATTACAATGAATTAAAAGACAAGTGAGTAGGCCTATGGGCTACAATTATCTTTGTACTGAACCCGCTGAGCTAAGGTTCATGTGATATTTTTCATGACAACACATTTATGATGGGATGTACTACCTTTGAACACACCCAGAAAGCAACTAGAATCTGAGAGCTTATACAATTCTCTTTGGAGTAGCGAAGGATCGCACTTTTGACTTTGGTGAAGTCTGCTAATTATTTATCTGAGGTCTTATTAATCAACTTTAACTTTCTGCGAGACTCAGAATATTCCATTTCGTTATTCAGTATTATTGAAACATTTAGGAGAATGTTTTTTTTTTTTCACTTTAAGGTATGGTAATATCATTGCAGATATGCAAAAACGATTGTAAATAGTCGCTAAACGACTTAGTTTGACGACTTGATTCCACGGGGAACGCAGTTCCGTGCACTACGTCTTGAGGATCCGCCCGGTTGAGGCGTGTTGTAATACCCGTCGTGTAAGACGTGGGAATAGTCCGCTTTATAGCGAAGAATTTTATCAAGTGTCATCGAGCACCATCATATTGTGCATCACGATTATCAAAGTGTAGTGATCAGCACTAATAGTATTGTGAATTTATTTGAAACGTATTGTGAATTTTCTACGATTTTGTAGCACCGCATTTTGTACCCACGTGATTTGTGGAGGGCTAAAGCCTGGTGTCAAATATACAAGTAATTGTGATAACGTTGCATTAAACGAGTGTTATATTAAATACGCTTCGTGTATAAATTGCTACAGTGGATTTATCCGCAAGAATTCGACGTCAATTTCACGGATGCCACGTGATTGCAAAAATAGAATCTGTGCACGTGTGAACCAGCAGATCAGTGCATGGCCATTTATTTATGATATCTGCAAAGTGTAGAGGCTGTGTTGCTAGATATATGTGTAACGCCTGTGATAGCTACAAAGCACACCGCAATTTCAAGTGATAAAGAAATACATAATGTCTAATATTACCGACCACGTGTTCGACATTTATAACACCATATTCGAGTCGAAGATGATGGGCTAGATACCGTCATGGTATGAGGGAGACGTCTCGGATGGAACGAGCATGATTTGGAACTTCAAGAACGTCGAACGAGAAGGAAGGAGTCGAGGATGCCCTTTCTAGGCATGTCCAACCCATTCACGATGTCAACTACGGGGACAGACCAAACCCTGGTCTTTGGGAGAGCCAAGATGGAAGTTCTGATATGGACAAAACCAATCCTGAAAGCCAGAGGCGCTTTTGTTCAACCCTTGTCGTTGGAAAGAGCTAAGTGTGGGCTCCTTCATATCGTGAGTTTGTACAACCCTTCATTGTTCTAGTCATTGGTGGTATATTTAGATTGGTGTAGATGGTAAATCAGCCGAACTTAGTGACAGCCATTTTATAGGCAGGGAATGTAATTAGTATAATTAGATGTTATTTATTTACAGTGATTGTGAGCCACCCTTGGGTTCGATATTTTGTTTAACCCTGGTGCAAACTGATGGACGTCGTAGGACGCCAATTCCTGTCTATTGCTAAACGTGACCGTAGTCATTTCAGGGCTACTTTGTTTAACCCCATCTGGGGTGATTTTCAAGTCTTAGCAGAGTCCTGTCATGGCAAATTGATGCCATGGTCATAACTCTTTAACTGCACTTATAGCAGCCAGTCAACGTTACGCCCCTGACTTGATTAGAGAAGTCGTATCATTTGGGTAATCGACTGTAATTACCAGTTTTGTAACTGCATTTATATTTCATTCAGGATGTGCTCAGAAGCCATCCAGGTCGAGTGTAGATCTTGCAAGTAAAAGGGATGTTCGTTGTAACCTAGCATCGAACCCAGTTCCCAACGTATCATTAAGCAAATCCAGCAGAGTGGGGTTTGCGCCATAATATTATTGCGTTTGTGTCAAGTCTAATGACACGTGATTTATTTGAATGTTTGATACAAGAAACAAATGAAGTGTTTTATCTTTGAGAGCAAAGAGCTCCAGCAATGATAGACATTGCTATCTTTTAAACGTCTTTGCTATGAAAGACAGATTTATATATTTATATTCAGCTTTATAGCGTGCTCTTAATGCACACATTCTTTGATGTTTATAACCCATGGTAAAGGTATTATTATGAGGCCAGTTTTATAGTTATTTTCTTGCCAAAACTGCCGGCCCAGTCAACGTGTTGTGTCAAATAGTACAGGGAGCTGTAACTCGCTGTGACACAAAGACAGGTGTGTGAATGTTTCCCAGCGCACGATTGAGAGCGCTTGCTTCCAAGTGAGACAGACTTATTTTTAACACAGGACGCAATGCTTGCAGCATTTTCTTTTTCATTGCATTGATAGCTCATGGAACCCAGTGTCCATTTCTGTGTCTGAACACATGTTCTGTAGATTGTTATTTGTTAGTTAAACGCCTTTTGCGTGTACCGTTGTTTCGACGAGTACAGTTATGTCAGGATTCTTATATTATGTTGGAGGCTAGTGACCCCCCCCCGTGAAGAGGCGTTTCATGTAAGAAGGTATTTTGTGTACCATGTCCGGGACAGTTCCCGTAGACCAAATATTTAGGGAGGGTAACTTATGTGTTTCCAGGCCTGTCCCAAAGTTATTGAACGCGAGCTGCGCGCCGCTGGTAACTCGTGTTATTGTGTGTCCGAGATGTTATTACTCGTTGATCGTATCCCGACTTTTGAGTCGAGGCTCTTCGGCAGAGATGATCTCGCAGAGACGCTCCATGCCAGGCTAGTCAGCTGTTATTCGCCATAAACCAACTATAATTTAAACCGACATCTTAATAATAAAACGCATAATTTTGATAAACAAAATATAAATAACAAATCTTTGCTATTTAACCTTGTTCATTTGCATTTGGAACCTGCTGACATAGCCGTGCCAATGAAAGTATTTCCTGGAGGAAATGACCTTAGGACAGCTGACACTTTTTGTAACGACAGAGGCTTGCTTGAACCTATAGTTCGTAGCTGGTGGAGCTCAGGCCATACGATGTTAGACGTAGTTTCCACTACGCTGTCGTCACCGTAATTACACACGTTAAATGACTATGGCTTACGGACAGTAAACCAAGGTGTAGGTAGGCTTTGAATAAAACTGTGGTCTTGTATTTATTGATGTGAAAGTGTATAAATCCTCAATGTCACCTTTTGTGTGCCGATTAGCACCTAGTTTGTAAGAATGCCTTAGATGTTTTTTTATGGCTTGTCACATAGCTTTGATTGTAATTGTTTGATATTACGGACGTCACCGACGTAAATTTTGTAATTAATTGGTAGGACTTAGCTAGATGAATTAGCATTAAATGTAAATGAGGAAATGGTATCATCCAAACTTAGATTTGTTTTGCTGCCGTGTTAAATGTAAATTCCGATATTAGCTTGATCTTGTAACTTGATCTAGGGTTTTTCGCCGTACCATTTTCCTAGTGTTGCTGTTGTTGCTTTAATAATTGTGAGATAGATCTTTCGCGAGGGTTTACAATAACTTCTCGGGTAGGGACCTGCTCTTTATTTTTGATTATTTATTAGCTTGCGGATTAGCCGATAGAAACCCTCCGAACTAGGATAGGGGTTTGTCGATTTTAAAATAAATCTTTACGATGTTTTACATAAGTCTGGATGTTTCTTTTCTCAGTCTAGCTTTTAAGGTGAACCTTTCCTTAGGCAGTCTATGACCTTTAGTCACCTTGTACCACAATCCCCGTGGATGATGGATTCTCGTGCCGCTTTGGCCTGTTTGGAAGTTCACCTGATCCTCTTGGCATTTAGGTCCGGCGGATGAGATGTTAGGGAAGTCATTTCGGTTGTTGGCCTGTCCTGGCAGCTCCTCTGACGGGCTCAGTACCTCATTTGTTACAATAAATATATATTAACCTTAGCACGACTTAAAATTTGCCAGTAAGACGAGATTCAAATATGCGATGGTGTTCATTTTAAGTTTGAATAGCTCTTTTTCTTAGTGATAGTCAAATGGGCCCCTGTAGTATAAAGAAAATGTTTGTTACTGTATGTACATAATTAAGGAATTTGTTCAGATGGCTGGTTTCACTGTGTAGCCTACATTGTAATACCGGTATTAGTTATTATTGCTACAGAAGCTTTGGTATATTGTTGCACATGGGAAAACTGTTAAGCCAATTGTGAATCAAGGATTGTATTTGACTGTAGTATTCTCTGTCTATGTTATCGTAAGCACAGTTATTCAGCATATTAGCAAAATGTAATGCAATGCTATGCTGACAGAGAAAAATAGTGCCAAATATTCCTACAATCTCCTATCACCATTTTAAGTTTTCAGGTGTAGACAGTTTTTATTTCATTTGAGGGCCTTGGACATGGTGGTCATGTAGCCCCGTGTACATGGGTGTGTGTGTTGAGTTTTTGTGAATAACCTGTGTTATTCCGATGGTTGCACTAGCGTGCGTATGTGTAAATTGGGGATAGGATTGGGGATAGGATTGGGAATGAGGCAGTTAGGAACCATCGTGGTATATTCCTGGAGTAGAAGTGGTAAACCACGGAAAACCACTTCAAGGATGGCTGAGGCTGGAATCGAACCCACCCGTTCTCAGTTTTTCCCCACGATGCTGAGTGTACCCAGTTCCAACCCTCAAATCAGCATTAAATTTCTTGACAGAGTCAGGAATTTCTGTAGTACGAATCCCAACACATTACGAAAATTATATGCAGTGAATCCACCCGCCTGGATGACTTCCTTCTGGATGTCTTTGAAATCGCACCATGCGCTACGGTACTCCTTTGTTTCCCTCAGTTAATTCCTTGCCTTATGAAACATACAAGGAATGTCCAAAATGTTGATTCATGAAATTCCACTAATGATCCGTGTCCTTGCCTGTTATACGACAATAATATACAGCACGTTGAAATGCTGATATTACAAATACTGGATGACTTTCCGTGTTTATATCGTAAATAAGCATACAATATTATGGTATTTGAAGCCATTTTTCAGTGTTGCCTTAGTAATCGAAATTTAATGTTTTTCAGTCGGTCGACACGAGTGTACCCAATTGTAATGGGTGGTTCCCTAAGCCCGAAAAAAGTGCGTGTATACAAATAAACAAGGAGATAGTCCTTGCCAGAACTGTCGTGTCGAGCCCAGATAACAATTACCTCATGCGAGATTTCCCGCACGGGTGAGCTAGTATGTATATATTTTATTCCTACGAGTACCGGGTGAGTTAGCCGTGGTCGTTACGGCGTGGCTGCAGGCAGTCGCTCACATCCGGGAGGCGAGGAGGTTCGAATCCCCCCCCGCCGGCAACCTTGAAGATGGTCTTCTGTGGTTTCCCATCTTCCTTCCAGGCCAATGCCGGGGTCGGTCCCAAACTATAGGCCACAGTCGTTACCTTACAATTCCTCGTCCTTACAATCACACTGTCCTCCCCAGACAACACTCCACACGCGACGGTACTTGTAGCTCACCCACTGGGTGTCCGCACAGAAGCAGCTACAAACTCTGGCGAGCCGAACATGTCCTCGGACACTCCCGGCACTAAAAGTCATACGCTAAAAATAAAAACTTACGAGTAAAAATATATAGAATTGTTGTTCACAGTGACAGAAAATATGGCAACACACAACATGTTCATACAGGGTCTTTATCTATGAGCGCAGCGATAAAGACGGCAAGCTAAGCCGGTTGTGACTAGCGCAGATCAAGGGCACGCGTACCTGGTTCAGCCGGTGGTAGGCGCGCACTTTCACACTCTTTCGAAACATGTTCAATAATGTGTACCTACACTGCTCATATGCGATGGTGAAAATGTCCTCCCTCTCTTGTACCACACACCTGACATTTTCTGATGAATGAACGTCTGTCAACTTCTTTATTATTTACGGAGCCTGTTTCCTTGAATCGTTTAGAGAGCCTCCTAATTGTACTGGCATTAGGCACAGGTCTTCCTGGAAACTTGATTCGAAATTTTCGTCTCGTTTCAGAACAATATTTTCTGCTGTTCATATACGAGTTATGGACATCCGCACGTTCGCGCAATGTGAATTGGTGTCTAGGCATGACCAACAATCACATTAAACACAATACTCATTAAACGTGCAACACTAACGTCAATATGAATGACAAAACACGTGTGAACCAACAATATGAGTCAGCGGAGCGCGCCCACCACCGGCTGAACCACGTACACGCGCCCACGATCTGCGCCAGTCACAGCCGGCTTAGCTTGCCGTGTTTATCGCTGCGCACATAGATATTGACCATGTACATTGTTTTTAAGCAAAGAAAGATTTCTAAAGTAAGTGGCTGTAACAATAGCAAGCATCCCTTTGAATCAGGTATCAGTGCTTATAAAAATTGACCTGGACCTTGAGATGCGCAAGTTTTCAAGAAATGTGTAATGTAAAACTAGAATCAGATATATCTCCTGCTGATAAGGTGAATTTCAAGTATGCGCCAATCACCTCATGTACGGCAGAGTGAAGTTTCAGCCAATACAACTCACTTTTGCGAGACAACAGAAGCTTCAAGTTTGAAAATGTAAAACAGCATTTTGTGGCACAGTAGCAAACATAATCGAAGAACGAATGAATAAGAAATAAAAAGTAAGTGAACTGAAAAACAATTGAATAATTTAATTTATGAATCCAGTATTTTTGATGTATGATTGTAGGCTCTAAAATTAATAGAATATAGTGTTTTGTGGTTAAATTAATTTGTCCATATCATCCAAAAATATGCCCATATTTCCTACAATTTTTACTTTTACTGTCCATACCTAAAATAATATATTTACATTATTTCTTTTCGTAGTCAGTTTACCCTCCCGGTAGGCTTTTCTCGCGGACTCAGCGAGGGATCCCACCTTTACTGCCTCTATGGGCAGTGTCCTGGAGCTTGACATCGGGTCGGGGGATACAACTGGGGAGGTGGGACTAGCAACTTGCCCAGGCGGCCTCACCTGCAAAGCGAACAGGGGGCCTCATGAGGGATGGGAAGAATGGGAGGGAGAGACAAGGAAGAGGGAAGGCGGCGGCCGTGGCCTGGCAGTAGGCACCATCCCGGCATTTGCCCGAAGACGAAGTGGGAAGCCACGGAAAACCACTTCGAGGATGGCTGAGGTGGGAATCGAAACCCCTCTATTCATTTGGACCACCCGAGGCTGAGTACACCCCGTTCCAGTCCTCATACCACTTTTCAAATTTCGTGGCAGAGCTGGGAATCGAACCTCGGACCTCCGGGGTAGCAGCTAAGCACGATGACCACTACACCACGGAGGCGACTATATTTACATATATATGTACTGTACATATTTTGACAATGTTAGTACATGTAAATCGAAGCCCTGGTAATAAGCTTAGAGGGGAAAGGAGAGGAAGGAAGGTGCAATACAGTTACAGTTACTTAGAGTCGATGTTGACACTTCCGGAGCAACTATTTTTTTAAATAACGAATTGAACGTTCAACACACGGATTCTCCCGCTTGTGTCATCAGATCATAATTGTTCTCTACCCTATGTGGAACCTATTCCAAAACCTCTCGTGCTCCCCGTGTATACACCTCAGCATTACTATTGCGGGTTTAATGTCCCTTTCATCTGCTGCGACATTACAGAAACCACTCACACGTAACTGAAAACAACTCCATGATTTAACTTATATAGGATCGTCCATCTCCTGGTGTACCGACTAGAATTCTTGGCTGTAACCCCCGGAGGTCCGGGTTTGATTCCCGGCTCTGCCAAGAAATTTAATCCTGGTCTGAGGGCTGGAATGGGGTACACTCAGCCTCGTGAGGCAAAACTGACAAGAGGTGGGATCGATCCCACCTCAGCCATCCTGGAATTGGTCTTCCGTGATTGCCCACTACTACTAATGCCGGGACGGTTCCTATAGTAAGGGCCACGGCCGCCTCCTTTTCCATCCTCACCAGAATTACAAATACACTCATTACTACAGACACCACAATAACGCAGGTTATCAGATAAATTCTACACACATCCAAGTACACGCGTGTAAATGGTCACGATGTCCAAGCCTCTCAAATTAAGCAACAAGTTTCTCATTACGCAATGATGCATACACATTTTCCTTCAGCTGATGTCATGGGACTTGGCATACACTCATAGACGGGGGCGAGGTGGCACAGCGGTCAAGTTGTTGGCCTCTCACAAAGGTGAACCGGGTTCGATTACCGGTCAGTGCATGTGTGATTTCGAAGTGAAATGCCATGTCCTGTGGTTCGGATTCCACGTAAAAAGGAGGTCTCGTGGCTCATGATCGAATGATTGCTTACACTCATAGACGGAAAGTATCACAATATACTTCCTTAAAGTGCAACGTTAAGGTAATGACCACCGTGTTTTAGGTAAGCTCGTATCTTTCACCTAGTTTATGGATTCCATACTGTTTTCAGTAAATAGGGGGACATGGGGTACATTTTGTAAAATTCAAACGAAACCAAGGGACAAATTGATTGTTTTTGGTAACTAATAATAATAATAATAATAATAATAATAATAATAATAAAATGTGTTTGAGGTCCCTTTTAAAGGTCATTCGAGTCACCTAATTCTGAAGGAATCAATTAACATGTCTGTAAACTTACTGGCACCGACTTCTTACATTGGAGCTTGCTGGAATCCCAACAAACTGTGCAGAGATTCGATCCCGCAACCTTAGGTACAGTAGACGAGAAACAAATCAAGCCCGTGGCGTAGCCATGCGCGTTAAATCTCTCAACACAACCTACGTGGGGCGCTGCAGCAACTCCGGCGATCAGAGTTTGAATCCTGGCGCTGACAGTGGCTATCTTGAGTGTGGTTTCTCCCCCGGTTTTTCACACTCCCTCCAGGAATCTGCTGTGATAGTTCCTTATTTCAAGTCCCAGGGCACTTACTCCATCCCCGATCCTAATAATTATTGATACACTCACTACTACAGTCATCGCAGAAACACAGGTTGTCAGACAAATTCAGCATTAATCCAAGTACACGAGGCTGATGACGACAAAACAAACCGACTAAGCCGCATAGCCGGTAAGGAAATATGGGAGAACGTGACGTGCCTCTAGTGTCTAGTACATCTGGTCACAGAGCTTGCAGCAACTCACGTTCTCTCGCTGTAAAATACGAGACGACGCGTCGTAGCCAGTCATTATCAATCAATAAACAAGTCTCCGAGGATGATGTCACGTCAATTAGAAGTCCTTTTGCTTTCATCTTCCACATTAACTTGATGAACGGACATTACAAGAAGGCCGTTGGTAACAAGCTGGTGGAATATCCATATCTTTGTGCAATCTTTGTGTGCGTTTACTTGCACCCATTTTCAGTCCCCTCGGCCCCAAGGCTTTATAAACAGAAAACAATGTCAGAAGGTCAAGGTCTCATCCATCCCAGTGATGCCATAACTCGTGGTTACATTCCAGACAGTTTCGTTCGGTTCCTTAATTAGCAGAAATGAATACCACCTGTGCGCTCGTCTACCTGCAAAGCTATAAACTACTGACCATTCACTTCCAAACATTAAATTCAAAACGTTCACCCACACATGATTAAGCTAACAATTGCTTGCAATATGGTATTCGAAGAAATGAAACGAGTCTACAGGTATCAAGATTACTGTCCGGCATTTTAATTGGGTTGGACGAGTTCAACTTTCCCTCTCCAGCAAGGATAAACTATTTTCCCATGGATACAATAATTAATTAAGCAGAGAGTATTATAATTATGATACTTATTGTTAGTATCATTATTATTATTCAAAGCGAGCAGGTCATGGAGGCCCTTGGACCAGTGGAGGGTAGAGACTTCGAGAAACTGGCAATGGATGGGATAGTTGTCAGCTCCATGCCCGACCTTCTTTAGTTTTGTCTTAGGCTGAGTGAACCCAACGGCCATTTTGCGTTCCTGAAAGTGGTGGTGTTGTTATTAAACTCGATTACCTGAATGGGCATTGAACCCAGTCCCTTACACTTAGAAGTTCACTCACTGCCTCTACCGACTGGGCTACGCTGGACCCTATTAATAATAATATGGTTATTATTAGACTATTATTATCATTATACCGGGTGAGTTAGCCGTGGTCGTTACGGCATGACTGCTGGCAGTCGCTCACATCCGGGAGGCGAGGAGGATCGAATCCCCCCGCCGGCAACCTTGAAGATGGTCTTCTGTGGTTTCCCATTTTCCCTCCAGGCAAATGCCGGGGTTGGTCCCCACCTATAGGCCACAGCCGCTACCTTCCAACTCATCGTCCTTACATTCCCACTTTCCTCCCCAACGGTACTTGTTGCTCACCCATTGGGTGTCCGTCTCGAAGCAGCTACAAAACTGGCGAGCCGAACATGTCCTCGGACACTCCCGGCACTAAAAGCCATACGCTAAAAAAATATGTCATTATTATTATTATTATTATCATCATTCTTTCTTCGTTATGCCCATTCATAGAGCGCGTTGGAACGTGTTTTATTTGGCTTGATGACTTTTGCCTTCCTCTTCTTCCAAAATCCATTCATGAACTCACTGTGTTACTTCTTGTGTTCTTCTGTCCATCTTGTGCCAGTCCTGCTCCTAGATTTCACCCCAAATGAGTGCTTATTTACAGATGTTCTGAAGATTTCTAGTTTTTTTTTCATTACGTTCTCCCCGATTGTTCAATTCAATCAGACCTTGTTTCTCTCAGCCAAATTATCCTCGAATTTTTCGTATTAATTATATCGAATAATCTTTTTTGTCTATTATTGTCCATCCTAAATATGTGCCCAAAAATGTCAGACGTCTCCTGCGTGCAGTGTTTGTGAAACTGTCTGCGAGACTACAGAGATATTCAGTTCGTCTCTTGATCCAATTCTATTTTCTTTTGTAGGGGAAAATATTTTCCTAAGAATTGTGCGGTCTTGCTTTTCAATGGCTGCAATTTTTGAATGGCCTCCTAAAGTTATAGTTTCTGATGGATGAAGAGCTTATTATCTTGTTTATTAGTACTTTTTTCGTTATCGTTATCGTTATCATTTTCGTTTTCGTTATTGTTATATTGTAGTTATAGTTAGCCTATTGTTTGTTTTGTTTTTGATAATTTGCAATACACCTTTATGGTTATGAGGTTAGATTTACAAATATGTGGACATTATGCTTCAGGGTTTGAAGCTTACAGTAATTTGTTGCCACGTTGGATGTAGTTTTGTATTGATTATAATTAAAGAGCTTGAAGTACAATTCAGTTCAAAGTGAAAAGTCTGGGCTTGCTTAGGCGAGGATCCTAGTTTTTAGATTGTCTCTCTGTACCTGACATCTTCCTTGTTAAGTGGAATCTCCACATCATCATAAAATGGAAAGGGTGGAAATGTGGATGCCACTGGATATTGGATCCAACTCTCCACCACAGAGACCACGTCCAATAACACAACATTGTCTGCTGGCTACTTGTTTACTGTCGATGGCTTGATCACAGCTCCAAGAGAATTCTTTGTAACCTCACTGAATGTCTGCAATTGGAGATCCCTAAATTGAAAACTTCAATACAGTCAAGTCGGCAATGCTCTCAATACAAAATCCTATTCATGGTCTTCTCCAATAGGTAATTAAATTTTTTCAATGCAAAGGATACCATTACAAGTAATAAATACTTCTTAGCCAGATTAAAAATAAACTTTTGAGAATACTCAGAACTTCAGGAAGTCTCCTCAGAACATATCATAATGGAGTTATCTTCAAAGCTCACACCAAACATTTCTGATACACGACTGAAGTCAAACTTGGGCCTCAGAAGCTTTTTAAAATGAGTTATTAGCTTAAAATGTCATGATAGTACATGTCTTGTGCGTCAAACGAAGGCATAGTGTGTTTATCTTCTATGTTTAGTTCTTTTGTTTTTTTGCTGAAATCGATGGAATTAATGAAGCCTGTATTAGCTTCAAATTGTATATGTTTTTTTTTTAGAAATTGCTGTATGTACTTTGCTAATTTATACGTTGTGCTGTTTTTAAAGTTAACTATGGGTCTAATAGGTACTTTCTTTTTATGGGTTTTGGGTAGTGCCCTGGCTGTGGGGAGTCCGGGGTTAATGTTCACTAAGTTTGGAGGTTGTTTTCCGTCAAACAGAACTTCTACATTTTTAATGACTTGTTTTAGCTTTTTTTTTTTTTTTTGGATATTCGCAGTTGGATCTTTGTTAACCACTTTAAACTTTGTGCTTTCGAAAAAAAAATCCGTTTTTTCTATGTATTGTTCTTTTTTTAGAAGGACTATTGTATTACTCTTGTCTGATTTTGTAACTATTATAATGTTACTGTTAATTTTTCGTTTTAGTTGTTTGATGCTTTGCTTATCAGATTGCTTTATGGGTTCTGTGTTCTTAAGAATCTTTTCTATTTTTCTGCTAGTCTCGTGCCTTATTACGTTTTTATTTTCTTGGCTTAGATCCTGTATGGCTACTTCTATTTCAGCAATAGTATTAGTGATTGTGCGTTCATCAAATGTTTGGGACCAATTATACTTGGGACCTTTATTTAAAATTAATTCCTCATCAGTTGAAAGTTTTATATCGGTTAAGTTAATAATAGGTTGTTGGAAACACGGGCTGTCAATATTTTCATCTACGGATGTGCCTGTTTTTTTGATACTTAAAGCATTAGATTTTTTGTCTAGGACTTTTTGTTTCTTATCTAAAGCGAATTCCATTTTTTCTCTACTGCACCGTTGAAAATGATCCCACCCTATTTGAGTTAGTTTATTTGCTGCTGCTACTAAGTGATGATTGTACATTTTTTATTTAAAAAATCTTTCTTTTTGTAAAGAAAATTTATTTCCCTTCTTAACACGGTTTCATTAATGATCTGCGTTTTTCTTTCATGGTGTGATTTTCCTTTTATTTTTTGAAATTTGTTCAAATGTTTCGGAATCCATTTATTCCTTAAACAATTCTTTAAGAATTTTATATCCTTACAGAAACTGCTGATTTTAACCTTTTGACATCAAGTGATATATAAAAAGATAATTTTGTATTGTAAAGTGGACATTTGCATAACATATCAAAATCAATACGGGAAAACTTAGAAAAAATACTAAAGTCATAGATCTTCACGCCAGTAAATGCTGCGGGTGACACTGTCCACTTTAAATTTTGGACAGACCACTCCATTCCCCGCATTTAGGCCCTTCATCACAAATCCACACCGTTTCTCGTAATTGCACCAAATTTTACATACACTTTGAAACCCTGCTGGTAACACTGTCCACTTGATATTTTGGACAACGCTCCCCATTCCCTACATTTAGAATAACAGACAAAATGAACTTGAAAACCACGTATTAGGGCCCTAGAACCATTCACGTCCGTAGTAGTGTAACTGTAAGTGTATTTTAATAAGTCTATTGTTGACGGGCAGTTCGGGCTGCATCACGTCACCCCTACAAGTGTTCTGGTGCAGAATTGCGAAAATAGTTGCATCTTGCGCTGTTTATAATCTGCAGCCACGGGGGGTAATTAGTGCAAAAAGATTTCTTAGGCCCCTTTAAACAGTTATCATCATGAAATATTATGCCTCTGTATAAGTGCATTGGTGTTGGTGCAGTACATTGAGGTTATCAGCTGCAATAAGCGTTGGTGCTTTGAAATTTACCTTCATTTATTCCGAAACTTATCGTTAAGCGCTTTGTGGCGATAAATGATACTATTGCTACCCCAGTAGCTCGGGTCAGCCGAAGTTTTCCAAAGAGTTCTGATTCTTTTCCTACGGCGCTATGCGACAAAAGACGACACTATTGGTCTCTACATTTCTAACAGCCAATGAGATATAGGCCCTAGGCAGTGTCTTTTATTTCACTTACTGCTCTTTCTATTTTTTTGTAAATTTGTTTGTAAATTACATGTGTCAGTGCTGTAGTTAGTAAATAGCTGTTTCCCTATTCATAATTAGCATTACGGGAAAATGACCTGAATGTTACGTCCATTATACTGTACTACTTATCACCCCCACTACAACCACCACCACCACCACCACCACCACCACAAAAAGATATATTTTTAAAATATTGTTTTCTGTTAGTTTAAGTATCATGTGCCAGTTCTGTAGTAGTATTCATTTTCATCCATAAAGCAAATAAATCCACCGGGCGAAGCCGGGCACTACTGCTAGTCTAAAAATATTATTGTAATTATAGTAGATTCGGATAACAGTCGTGCGGATGCGGTGTGGATGCAGATAACGTTTTGTTTATCCGAGCAGGCCTCTACCTATAGTAAGCGGCGGTCACTGCTATGCCATGGGGATATGGAGTTGCTTTTTTTTTTAGCTTATGGCTTTTAGTGCCGGGAGTGTCCGAGGACTTGTTCGGCTCACCAGAGTTTGTAGCTACTTCTATGTGGACACCCATGGGGTGAGCTACAAGTACCGTCACGTGTGGAGGAAAGTGTGAATGTAAGGACGAGGAATTGGAAGGTAGCGGCTGTGGCCTATAGTTAGGGACCAACCCCGGCATTTGCCTGGAAGGAAGATGGAAAACCACAGAAGGTTGCCGGCGTGGGGATTCGAACCTCCTCGCCTCCCGGATGTGAGCGACTGGCTGCAGTCACGCCGTAACGACCACGACTAACTCACCCGGTGGGGTATGGAGTGACTCACACGCATTTCCCTATAAACATCATGCGCGCCATTCACAATCATCAACATGAGGGAAGGATTTTGACGAAACTTTGTTTTCCACTGTGATCCTGCACATCGTCACTCTGCAGACTAACGTTTGAGCTTAGTTATATGACCCCTGATCCAAAATTGATTGATAGCGATGGTTATGTAAAGGAATCCTGCTAATAGCGTGCTATGAGGTGCCGCATACCACTAGTAAAATTGTTAACTTCCGTGATGCCATGTGGCACCCACTTTGATGCAATTTTACCCAGGTGAGGATCTTGTGGATCGTGCATTTCGCTCTCTAATAACACACGCAGCATCCATTGTCACGCGGTGTCTTGCAGGTGGTGAATTACGCCACGGTTGCACATCCTTCCACACACTCACAAGACAGCCGCTGATTGATTTACGTCCTCACTGAAAGGCCGCTAACCATCTCGTGAAATTTCGGCGTGGAAGAGCATTATTCCCAACAGATTCTCTCAACTCTCTGTGGCATTCTCTGGCATTTATTCCCTGGAGAATATCCATACTGACATATGAACGCTGTTCACGTCTGTCACACTCATTTTGCATGGCGATTGACTCAGCTTACACCTGTCTTACCAGCGTTCTCTGTGCAATAACCGTATTTCACATAGCCATATGATGACGTAGATACATAATACAAATGTGATGTATGCCATCACATTCTACAATAGTGTATCGTGAACAAAATAAATCATCGGCATGACTTCTGCCCCAAACATCGTATATTAAGGTTAGTCCCCAAGGATGTCCCTTTCAAATATTTTCTGACAGTTGCAGAATTCCACATTTTGATTTCATGCTTATGTCGCCTCCGTAGCCTAGCGGTCAGCATGGTTAGCTGCCGCCCCGGAGGTCCTGGGTTCGATTCCCGGCTCAGCCACGAAATTTGAAAAGTGGTATGAGGGTTGGAACGGGGTCTACTCAGCCTCGGGTGGTCCAAATGAGTAGAGGGGGTTTGATTCCCACCTCAGCCATCCTCGAAGTGGTTTTCCGTGGTTTCCCACTTCGTCTTCGGGCAAATGCCGGAATGGTACCTACTGTAAGGCCACGGCCGCCTCCTTCCCTCTTCCTATCCTATCCATCCCAATCTTCCATCCCTTCCCATCCCTCATGAGGCCCCTGTTCGCTTTGCAGGTGAGGCCGCCTGGGCGAAGTGCTGATCACACGTCCCCAGTTGTATCCATCCCGACCAGATGTTCCAAGCTCCAGGACACTGCCCATAGAGGCGGTAGTGGTGAGTTCCCTCGCTGAGTCCGTGGGAACCACCAACCTAGAGGGTAAATTGACTAAATAAAAAAAATTGATAACTGATATATCGATAACTTCAGTGCTTTAAATGGATTACAATATACTGATTTCTGCCACAAGTGTAGCAGATCCTCGTTGTACGAACTAAGTAGATATAAATATATAATTGCTATTTTTAAATTATGTTCTAATATGTCAAAGAAGCATTTAATGAGGTGACTTTGTGACACTGTGTTTTCCACATACGATATAAGCCAAAAAAATAGCCTGTCACTAAGTGACATTGGGGTGACATTGTGACAAATGTTAATGCAAATTTCTCTGTGGTTATGTAAGATTAAGACTCAATCAATATACTAGCAGGTAACAGGAGGATGGAGCAACCAAATTCAGTCGTTAGTTTTGGGTTCAGTTGAAAAATGGTGTACTGGAAACACAAAAACCTCAAATTCTTGCACAAAGTATCCCCCTACTGCGGTAGTATAAGTATTTCAAACATCGGATGAATTCTTTTGGGAGAAGATGGCATGCAAACTTGTTTTTTGTGGGCGTGGTTGCAGCCGTAAATAGCTCTCTTCATGGCCATTTGAGTGGTACGCTTTCAACCACAAGCACCCGTCAAAAATAGATCTACCAGTCTGATGTTCAATACAATTACACCGATTGATTTGTATAATAAATATTTTTTTACTGGCAGCATAAATAATCGTATTTCACATAGCCATATGGTGACGTATTTACAAGAACAAATTTGGAATTATTTTTCCAGTGGTTAACAATGTCACGAGTTATCATACGCTAGTGGTTTCTGAACCCCTTACTACCATTCATAAATGTAGGAATCTACTACGGATCAAAAAATAATTGTAGGGAACACCTTGTATAAACTGAAGCCATGTACTTTCTGCAGTTCTCAATCGTTTCATTTCTGAAAAACCACACCTTTAGATTAGACATCCTTGTATTTACTTCGGACCTTTCCATACTTTCAATGTTTTTTATTAGTACTACTTCAATGAAGATCATTCTTTTCAAATGCAGTTGTTACCGTTCTAGATATAGTCTATTAACTTAATTGTGCAATACATTTCAGCTAAATTGACTATGGAATCACAGTGCATTTATTTAGGAGCAATTATAATCCTCTGCAGCATTTATTAATCACATTCTGTTATATAAATATACTTCAGAGCGAAGCAAACTGCTTATTCACTTTTTACTGCCTTCACAAGGAAACAAACGTGTCTATCCTGACTGATCGCAATTTAAGTTCCTCCTTCTACCGTTTGTTCAGTTTCTTATACAGCCAATTTCCCCTAATTTATCTTGAAAAGGCTCCATAACTGAATTATTGAACAAAGCGTACGTTGCATTTCTTGTTTGTTCTTTTTTACGTATTCCAAAAGAGTTTTTTTCTTTAGTCCGTGGTCCAGATTTGGTGGAAAATATTCCGTACACCCAGAGCAAGAATAACCATTTGTGTAGCGGTCAAATAGCTAGCCCCTAACCAAAACGGATTAGGTTCGATTCCTGGTTAAGGGGTGAAATGAAAAGTCACGTCCATTAGTTCGGGTTCCGGTAAGGGATCATGGAGATCACAAGGTTAATAGCCATGTAAAACTACACGCTAGCCAAGAATATTTACTTTGAAGGATTTCAAGGACAGCAAATTTGAATAAAACGACATCCATAGCATTTTGCTCTTAATTTTTCATTCTCTAAACCTATCTACGTGTCATTATGCTGTCCTTTTTATATGCGATTTTCGTGGCGTGGGAAAACCACGATAATGAGTTAGAGCAAGTCGGAGATCAAAGGTTCGAATCCCGACGCAGGTAATGGATACCCTGACTGTGGTATGTCCCCACACTCCCTTCAAGCAAATGCCAAGATAAAACCTTATTTTAAGCCCCAGGGCACCTATCATATCCCGCGATTCCGACAATTACACACACTAATACATGATGATAATGATGATGATTGTTAGTTCGAGGGGCCTAACATCTCGGTTGTCGGCCACTAAAACTAATACAGTCACCACAGAAACACAGGCTATTGAACCCTTTCACTGTACACGGGGCTGATGACTAATACGTCCTAGACTCCTTATATAAAAATTGATAACGCTCACAACAACTTTTTTCATATTCCTTCTGTCTCGTAGGCTCATTGTTTGCATTAGTCTATTTATCTTTGGTTTTGGTAGTTTTGTCTTCTCCAACTCCAATCGCCGTCCTTACAGTATACTGTACTATTGACGCTCAGTCTAGTTTAGAGTCAGTTCGAGTCTGTCTGCTGTAGTCCCAGCACTCTCCATGCACAATTAGATTCTATGATTATGGTGTTTGAAGCCATTTGCAATGTTGCCTTAGTAAACGAAGTTTGATGCTTTTCAGTCAGTCAACACGATTGTACTCAATTGTGATGGGTTATTCCCTTATCCTGAAACAATTTACATGACACAACAAATGCAGTTGGATGACCAGTTTCGATCGTCAAGCGATCATCATCAGATCCATTACACTTAGGCTATAAAATCTATGTCTGAAAGTATGGGTGAAAGTATTTACAATATGTACACTTATTTAGTTGCAGTATTAGTTAGTTAGTGCAACAAATTAAGTGTACATATTGTAAATACTTTCACCGCTCTCGGATGGTTAAATCGCAATAAACGTCCATTTCAATATTTAAATTTCGCGTCACCACCATGTTGGTTTTGTGCCTAGCAGGTTATTGAAAGAACCTTAGGTATTTTTGTCGTGTGGCCTCCTGAGAGGCCGAGTGCAGGTCTTTCTAGTCGACGCCCGTGGGCGACATGCGCGTCGGGATGAGAGATGGAACGGATGAAGATGAATGAAATTGAGCAAGGATGTGGAATGAAGCGGCCGTGGCCTATCAGAAGGTACCGTCCTAGAATTTGCCTGGTGTTGAAAATGGGAAACCACGGAAAACCATTTTAAGGACGGCCGACGGTGAGGCTCGAACCCACGCGTCTACCGAGTCAGCAGAGAGCTTTGCCTCATTACCTAATGCTGCGCTTTAGCCAGCGTAGCCACTACTGTCGGTGACCCTTAGGTGAACTTACGTTAATAGACTTTATCAACATGTAAAATGTCAGTTTGATTCCTGTCATATATTTGTAGATATTGAGACCGCCTAATATTTCGGATGGTCGCCATGTTGGATTTTGATATCTATATATATAGGTCATAGAGTTATGTATTATTAGAAGACAATTATTGCGTAGGTTCATTATTCAAACGTTGACTTCGATCGCATGATTAGGACACAAGAAATAAACACTTAATTTTAATATTTCGCACGGACGCCATCTTGAGGTTATGTAAACAATTTAACTAAATGAGAAATAAGTGCATTGCAATGTGTATAAACATTTGCTGTACCATGTTTCACTGCGCTCGGATGATTAAACCGCGGGAAAAGTCTATTTGAATTGTTCAACTATGCTTTGCCGCCATCAGGTTCTTGATAGTCACATAGGTGAACTTTTAGTACTGCCCTTTATTACCGTACACAATTTCAAGGTGATATTGGTAATAGTTTCGGAGATGTAGAATGCCGGTGAAATAGTTCGCACAGACACCATGTTGGATTGGAGAGAGTTGCAATAAAATTTGAAGGGCACGGTAGGGGTTGGACAAAATATAGTACTATGACCTTACTGAGTTTCATTGAAATCGCTCCAGCCGTTTAGATTTTATTAGGGACACACACGCCCACACACACATACGCACGGACAAAAGGTGATCTCATAAACCTATTTTTAGCCTATTTTCATTTAATGAAAAAATAGCCTTATGAGATCACCTTTTGTCCGTGTGTGTGTCTCCCCCCCCCCCCCCCCCCCCCCCCGCCCCCCCTCCCCCAATAACTTTTAAACGGCTGGGGCGATTTCAATGAAACTCGGTAAGGTCATAACACCAATTTGGCCGACCCCAACCGTGGCCTTCAAATTTTATTACGTCTCACCAATCCAACATGGCGGCTGGGCGAAATATTTCACCAGCATTCAATATCTACGAAACTATTACTGCTATCACCATGAAATGTTGTACGGCGACAAAGGGCACTACTACAAGTTCACCTATGTGATTTTTAAAAACCTGGTAACTACAAAACCAACATGGCGGCCAGGCGAAGTTGAGAGTTTTATATAGACTTTTCTCGCGATTTAACCATCTGAGTGGAGAGAAATATGGTACATTAAATGTTTATACATATTTTAATGCACTGGCGTCTAATTTAGTTCAATTGTTTACATAACCTCAAGATGGCGGCTGTGCGAAATTTTGAAATTAAGTTTTTATTTCTTGTGTCGTAATCATGCGATGGAAGTAAAGGTTTGAATAATGAATAATGAACCTACGCAATATTTTTCCTTTAATGGTACATAACTCTATGGCCTAAACATATAACAATCCAACATGGCGACCATCCGAAATATTTAGACGGTTCTCAATATCTACGAATCTACTGTATTACAGCAATCAAACTGAAATTCTGTATGTTGATAGAGGCAATTATCATAAGTAGGATATATGAAAATAGGCTTTAGTTCTTCACGGAACTACTTGTTTCATAAATGAAAACAGGCTAACAATAGTGTTCAGTATCGTTTGCGAGATATGCTTGCAGTGCATCAGTACTATACGGGATGCAAGCAGAGAAATATTGACCTTCCTGATAACAACGTTAGTTGCGCTGCATAAAACAATATTATTAAAGGCAGCTGAATCACCTGGTATATAGGCCTATATACAGTATACCGTAGCGTAGTGGTCAGCATGGTTAGCTGCCGCCCCGGAGGTCCTGGGTTCGATTCCCGGCTCTGCCACGGAATTTGAAAAGTGGTATGAGGACTGGAACGGGGTCTACTCAGCCTCGGGTGGTCCAAATGAGTAGAGGGGGTTCGATTCCCACCTCAGCCATCCTCGAAGTGGTTTTCCGTGGTTTCCCACTTCGTCTTCGGGCAAATGCCGGGATGGTACTGCCCCCGTAATTGAATTATATAGAGACCACGGTGGCTATATTTGAAATTATAATTAGAGTTATGGCTGTCATAGTTATAACGTGGGTAGTCATGACGTAAGCACGGATGACGTAAATGTTATGCCAGCAGGCTACTTGAGCTGAGATTCTCAGTGACGTCAGCATTTAGTCGAGAATGTTCCAAGATTTACGACGCAGTCGCAGGAAACGAGGAATTCTGCTGAGGAAGAAACTATGCTATTGGAGGAGAGGCTTGAACCAATCAACGATAGTTTAAAGGAAGACGGAGATTGCTGAAACTATGGTATTTTTATTACTTTTGGAATGCAGAATTATGGAACTCCATTTGCAGTAAAAGCATTGATTTGGAATTTTGGTGAAATTTATTTTCAGTTTTTGAATTTTGAAAATCCGTCATGTATTAACGAAGTTGGAACTTTTAGCGATGACGCAGTATCACGCTTTGGAAGGGATGGAAACGCCCCTCGAGAAGTTAATAAAAGGGCTTGCGCAGAAGAGAGGAGTCTCTTTCGTTCTCCGATTATTCTGAGATCTCATTCTCAGATCATCGAAGTCTATTGTGAAAGTTCTTTTCTTATACATTCATTATAGTGAGACGTCGAAGTGAACAGCAGTGAAAAGAATCGTCTTTATAACGCGTGGCGAGGCCACTATATTAACGAGATCCAAGTCAAACTAGGTGAAGTTGAAACGGACCTTAGAAAGCTTCTACAAGTTTAGCTTCGAACAGTTAGCGGTCACCGATAAGCTAATTGTATTGTGCAGTGCTACATGCAGTTATAGAGAAAAGCTGAACAAATTCGACTGATTAGTTTAAAAGATATTAGCAGTTTTATACGACTGACAAAAGTGATTATCTCGCCACAAGAGAAGCACTTTTGTATAGCCAGAATCAACGCAACGGCTGACGCTGCGAGTGGAATAGAAAGACTTCAGATTGCTTGGTTACAGAACGATACAGTATAATGGAGCAATTTAATACGGCAGTTTGTTCTTCTAATACTACAACCGAAGAGCAGATGGAAGGCTAAAGGGCTTATTGCAATTGGGACATACTTCAACGGAGTAAGATAGCGACATGGAACTTCGCTAATTGCTATTCCACACAAGCGAATATGCGGTGAATACCATCTACACCCATGTTTCGTGATTAAGGGCTGAATACCATCGAACAGCCATAGAAACAATTTCATACTCTGAATATGAATAATTTCTTCGGAAATTTCTACAAAACTTCATGGCGATTGTCTACTGGAACTTCAGGGAATTTTTCAAGAGAGGTCAGGGATGTCCCGACTCACAAAGAAGATTATTGCCGGAAGGATGTCTATTCGTCTTCGAGGAGCAGAGTGATTTCCGGAGAAGGAAGCAGTTCGATTCTCCGAGGGTGCTATTTCCTATTTCGAGGATGGAGCTCAGCTTTAACGTGGTGAAATGGATCCATCAGCAGTCTTCTTTGGGGAATTTTCCTCTGGAACGTCAATCGGCAGATAAGGTAGTCGTGAACGTTTATTGTATTTGAGTTTACTAATGATGTTTGAGCAACCATTTTTCCCATATTTTTATCCTCATGTTTTTTGCCCTATTTTCTTGTTGAGATTCTTATTCTCAGTACACCTTGTTGAGTTATGCCTTGTTCGACGATTTATTAAGACATTGTTATGTCATGGGCATAGTTAATGATTTTGAATCAGTTGAGACTGATATTTAGATTTTTCAGTAATTAATATCTTTTTTGTAGTCACGATTTGACTGTAAGTAAATGATTTTTTTTATGGCAGATTTAAATTCAGACAGCGTGTCATTTTATTAAAGTAATTCTACCCCAGTTTAATTACTTTGACCAATTTTCTGTCATCATCAAGAAGGAAGAACATTTAAATGATTTTAGAGCGTTAAAATCTCTTACGTTGTCGACGATCTTGGAAATACTAGTCGTTATTTGAATTGATTGCAACACAGACATTTATCGTCAGTTATGAATGAACATTGCATCATAGACACTTTTGTGAAAGATTAACTTTAATAATGAATTATTGAATGCATTAAAGTCAAGTACTTTTGTTAGGAGTTTTTCTCAATTAGAGAATTATATAACGATGTTTGCATTCCCCAGTCTAATTGGATTCTATTCGACTACTTTGCATTTTAGTCGCACTTTATTTGAAGATAGTATTTTCATACTACAATTTTTTTTTAAGATGTTAATCTTAAATTTTGATAGACCAGACAGGCGTATATAAGCGTATTCACTATTAAATTTGTTTGTGATTGGCAAGTTTTGACTTCATTTCGGTTCATGAATGAAATCCACGAAGGTTAAATAGAAAAACAGTTTTGAAACAATTAATGATTATAAAAAATTTTAAGTGGAACTATGAATGTATAATCGCTAGTGCAGCGCGTGTTGAAAGTCGCTGAAGTATAATGCCCTTGAATATGAAGGAAGTTCCCACAGGAATTAATGTTAAATAATTATTTGTGGAAGTTTTGTAAGTTATGTGGAAGTTTTTAATGCCATATAGATTAATATATGATGATTTTGGGCATATTTTTAATGCAGATTGTGCATTAACTTGTTAGCGAAGGATTTTCCGCTGGAGTAAGATTGTCATAGTTCGTTGAAAATAAATCAAGTGAATTTACTGTTATAATTAACACGAGTTTTGAAAGAATTTGAGATAAGATTTTGAATGAAGGTTGCCGTCACAAATCATTATTAAAAACTTTATTAAACTAGATTGTGACATTAATATGTATAACTAACCTTCATTGGTCGATTATATTAAACACGATTATGAAAATTACCAACCGAATGAACATGTGGCTAATGTATTTCTTAAATTAATAATTTAAACAATTTAAATGTTAATATTGTAAATAATTGCTGTAAATATTTTTGAAAATAATGTAGAACGAGAGTGATGTTAAAGGCGTGCTTATAATATTTTTATTGTCTTTGACAAATATTATAAACAATTTCTAATTGTTATAAATAATTTATGTGATTTTGTTATAAACATTTAAGAGCTAATTAAACATTTGGATTGAAGTTAACAAGTTTAAGAAATTAACATAATGATCCAATAGGATGTGAGCAAAGTACTTGAAAGATTTGCGTAAATATAATGTGAGTTGTCTTATAGACATTTAAAAGTTTGAGAGAACAAGCTGTATTCTTACGTAACATAGCATGTGAGAAGGGAGTGCATTTGACCAGTATGCAACAGGTTCGAGGGTAGCTCGCAGCTGGGCCAACATCTGGTTCTCAGCGTGTGAAGTCGTACACACTCCGGCCTTGCGACTATAAATACCATTCTCATGTTTATTAAAAGGAAACCAAATGCTCTATATATGTCACACCCTGACGTCCTTTTCCAATCCAATAGTGTTATGAATATTACGTTATTTGGAGCTCTTGGGAGCTAAAATGTTTTATATCATGTCGTATGATAAAAATTTTGCAAGTCCTACTGGAGGACGTAGTCAGATTGACTTGGGCTACTGATAGCCACGTTGATTTTGTTGTGTTATCAAGATCATACCCTTTATTAGAAATAAAGCTTTTGTACAGTTCAAAGTTCTCGTCTTCGTCTTGGTTCATTTTTAAATGTCATGGTGGAGGTTATTGTGTGAACAGACTTTTAGTGATCCTGTTGTCAACTCAAACCCCGAGATAATTAAGAGGTAAGTAACGGTAAGTATGAACCCCCGTCTATTTTGGTGTGTTCCACAATGATTTCCTGTGAACTTCTGTGCTCTTATCTCGATAGTATCTGTCAGTGCCATTTTCATTGATGTAACTGTGCCGGTGCGATTGATAATTGGCAATCCGATTGAGGGGGCGGATATCTGACAGCCTACTATCCAGGTAAACGGGGACAGAAAGATTGGCGCCGTCAACGTGTGGGGCATGTTCAACAACACTGGATCACCAGGTTGAACAATAGAAAGATTGGCGACCCAAGAACGTGGGGCTGAGTCAACAGAAAGATTGGCGCACCTAAAACGTTGGGGCTCGATTCAACAAAACTGGATTACCAGGTTGAACGCCAGAAAGAGTGGCAAACCTAAAACGTGAGGTTCGATTAGACTCAAATAAAGAGGTTGATTCTTTGTTAGATGTCTAGGCCAATTGTAGTATTTAAGAGTGTGATTATATAGGAATTAAATGTTGTATTGTGTTAGGAAAATTACACTCAGAAAAGATCAGATCTTATACAACTTGGGAAAGGTTAAATAGGCTGGAAACTTAGAAAAATCGCCTATGATCTGGAATCTTATTTTATTTGACCGGCTTATGACATTTTAGTCATATTAAAGATAAAATTAAATTATTTGGATTGTAAATGTAAATTATTTGTGTTAGGATATTTTAAAATGAGCCAGAGAAATTTGAACATGTGCTTGAGTTTGTTTCAACATGAAGTATCTTCGAATATTAATTATAAGGTAGTTATAAGTTAGATTTAAGACAGAAAATTGATCAAATTTATATATGGTGAAAAGTGTTGCTCAAATGTTGTTATTTTGCTCTTTTGATGTATGTCCCCACAGCAATCCATTTTTGAATAATATTGTAATGGCAGATGAAAGTTTGAGGTTGATGCTAGAGGAGATGTCTGCTAACTTGAAAGCTAGCATGAACAATAGTATGAAGCAGATGCTGAATGAAAGCATGAAGGAGAATAATAGTCGAATGGAGGAGAATGTTAGTAATTTGAAAGCTAGTATGGGTGAAAGTTTGAAGGGTATCCAAACTAGTGCTGCTAATTTGGAGGATAATATGTCGCGTTTACAGATTAATACCCTAGGAATTGAAAATACTGTAAGTGACATCCGCACAAATGTGTCTGATGTTAAAAATGATGTGTCTAAGGTACAGAAAGACCTTACAATGTTAAATTTAGATGTAGCTAATGTCCGAGGGGATATCTCTTGTGCTAGAGCCGAAGTAGTTGTTGTCAAAAACGATGTAGCGACTGTCCAAGACAAGGTCGAGGAAGTCCAAAAAGAAATTCAAAAAGCTAAAACTGATGTATCCAATGTTCAGGTAGATATTAATAACGTTCGTGCGGATATAACTGAGGTGCAAAGTGACATAACTAAGATTCAGGTAGAGGTCAACACAGTTTTCGTAGATATGACTAAAGTCCAAACTGATGTAAATAAAGTCAGGGAAGACATAGAAAACTCAAAAACTCTTTGTACGCGTAATATAACTGCATTAGCGACTAGGTTGGTCGATGAATCAGTTAGAACAACAACGTCTTTAGCAGAGTTGAAGTATGATGTAGAGGTCATGAGAACCCAGGTATTAGACCACAATAGAGTATTAAAAGAGGATATCGAAGTAGACATAGCCGAAATGTTAACAGCAAACGTAGCGGTATGGAAAGACGAGTGGAATAAGTCAAGTGGGGAACATGTAACCCAAATTCAGGAAAGGATTGAAAGAAAACTTGCCAGTACGCAGATAGAAATTAACAATGAAGTAGTACAGATTAGGAAAGATTTAAGCGTCAGGATAAATTCGCTATCCGAAAAACAAGTTGACGATAGAACACAACTAGATCAGGATATGCAAACTTTAAAATCTACATTAGAGGAACAGATGCATAAAGTTGTCTCGGATGTAAATGAAACGACGAGTAAACTGAAAAATTTGAAGTTAGGAGAGGCTAGTTTAATGGAGAACTACAAAGAAGAGATTATCAAGAAAGTCTTAACAGAAATCACCGACAAGGATACAGAAGGCTTAACTTGCGAATTGAATAGGAATTATGCTAGAAGACATAACCTAGAGCCAGAAGAGAGAGACGTGACTCCTGAAGAACGTGTATCCAGATTCAGAGAGGAGGATGACGAGAGGAATATGGAACCTGAGTGGAATTATCGAGATAGTGGGAAAAACTATCCGGATTCATATCCGAGGAACGTGACGGTCATTAGGAATTTCGAAGAAAAACCACAAAAATTCAGTAACACTGATAGTTTGACACCTATAGAGTATGTAAGGAATCTCAAAGATTATTTCATCGAAGCTCACATTCCCAGAGAGAGAGAGATGAAGATAGTAGAGAGATATCTGATTGGAGGACCCCTTGAATGGTTTAGCGCATTTAGATACACATTCAGTAACTTTGACGAGTTTGCAGAGGCATTAATCAAACGATTTTGGTCCATAGAAGCGCAGAATTCGTTAAGAGCGGAGGTGTATTCAAGAAAATACTCAGGTACTCTTCCAACGAGGTACGCTGATTTCTTTACGAGTCAGTTGTCCCGCTTGAGATTTTTGCAACCCCTATTGTCCACGGAGCAACTAATTGATGCGATTTCTCGGATGCTGCCAGTTGAGGTGAGGAGACTTATAATTTCGTCCAACATCAGGGATTTATCCAGCATGGATGAATTACTGAGAAGGTTAGACTACACAAGTCCAATGCCTAACGTAGTCCAGAAAGGTCAAAGGCAGGAGTTTAAAGAAATCAATACGGTATATATGGACCAAGTCCAACAAACTGACAAGCCAGAGCAGGAGAAAACTGACAATGTAGGTCCTCATAGGAATAATCAGTTTAGAAATTACAGATCACAAGGTTACCGACCGTATCAACAGAGAAGAGGTTGGAACTACAACCGAGGAAACTACAATGGAAGAGGCAGATATTACAACAATAATGGGTATAACCGTAACTATAATAGGAATAACCAAAACCAAAATAGAAACCAGAATACTCAAGGTCAGGTTATGACACCTGATCAGTATCAGCAAAGAGAGAAGGAAAGCCAGCAATACTTAAAAGAATTAAGGGATAAAGAAGCTGACAATCAAAAGAAAAGGCAGGATGTTGTAATCGATCCTGGTCCTTCTACGAGCCGGCAGAACTTAGAAAATAGAAATACTGGTCAGAAGAGAAAGTAGAGAGGAAAGAATACATTAACCACACACAACCCAGAGTAGAAGAAATTTATGATTAAGGAACATACAGGAAATATCATACTAGAGTAAGCCAGTAATAATTCAATTTCGTGTTCAAGAGAGTTGAGATACTTGTAACATTGAGTTTAAAAAATATTTGCAACTGTTTTTAAAACGTGGTGAGAGGAGAATGCCCCCGTAATTGAATTATATAGAGACCACGGTGGCTATATTTGAAATTATAATTAGAGTTATGGCTGTCATAGTTATAACGTGGGTAGTCATGACGTAAGCACGGATGACGTAAATGTTATGCCAGCAGGCTACTTGAGCTGAGATTCTCAGTGACGTCAGCATTTAGTCGAGAATGTTCCAAGATTTACGACGCAGTTGCAGGAAACGAGGAATTCTGCTGAGGAAGAAACTATGCTATTGGAGGAGAGGCTTGAACCAATCAACGATAGTTTAAAGGAAGACGGAGATTGCTGAAACTATGGTATTTTTATTACTTTTGGAATGCAGAATTATGGAACTCCATTTGCAGTAAAAGCATTGATTTGGAATTTTGGTGAAATTTATTTTCAGTTTTTGAATTTTGAAAATCCGTCATGTATTAACGAAGTTGGAACTTTTAGCGATGACGCAGTATCACGCTTTGGAAGGGATGGAAACGCCCCTCGAGAAGTTAATAAAAGGGCTTGCGCAGAAGAGAGGAGTCTCTTTCGTTCTCCGATTATTCTGAGATCTCATTCTCAGATCATCGAAGTCTATTGTGAAAGTTCTTTTCTTATACATTCATTATAGTGAGACGTCGAAGTGAACAGCAGTGAAAAGAATCGTCTTTATAACGCGTGGTGAGGCCACTATATTAACGAGATCCAAGTCATACTAGGTGAAGTTGAAACGGACCTTAGAAAGCTTCTACAAGTTTAGCTTCGAACAGTTAGCGGTCACCGATAAGCTAATTGTATTGTGCAGTGCTACATGCAGTTATAGAGAAAAGCTGAACAAATTCGACTGATTAGTTTAAAAGATATTAGCAGTTTTATACGACTGACAAAAGTGATTATCTCGCCACAAGAGAAGCACTTTTGTATAGCCAGAATCAACGCAACGGCTGACGCTGCGAGTGGAATAGAAAGACTTCAGATTGCTTGGTTACAGAACGATACAGTATAATGGAGCAATTTAATACGGCAGTTTGTTCTTCTAATACTACAACCGAAGAGCAGATGGAAGGCTAAAGGGCTTATTGCAATTGGGACATACTTCAACGGAGTAAGATAGCGACATGGAACTTCGCTAATTGCTATTCCACACAAGCGAACATGCGGTGAATACCATCTACACCCATGTTTCGTGATTAAAGGCTGAATACCATCGAACAGCCATAGAAACAATTTCATACTCTGAATATGAATAATTTCTTCGGAAATTTCTACAAAACTTCATGGCGATTGTCTACTGGAACTTCAGGGAATTTTTCAAGAGAGGTCAGGGATGTCCCGACTCACAAAGAAGATTATTGCCGGAAGGATGCCTATTCGTCTTCGAGGAGCAGAGTGATTTCCGGAGAAGAAAGCAGTTCGATTCTCCGAGGGTGCTATTTCCTATTTCGAGGATGGAGCTCAGCTTTAACGTGGTGAAATGGATCCATCAGCAGTCTTCTTTGGGGAATTTTCCTCTGGAACGTCAATCGGCAGATAAGGTAGTCGTGAACGTTTATTGTATTTGAGTTTACTAATGATGTTTGAGCAACCATTTTTCCCATATTTTTATCCTCATGTTTTTTGCCCTATTTTCTTGTTGAGATTCTTATTCTCAGTACACCTTGTTGAGTTATGCCTTGTTCGACGATTTATTAAGACATTGTTATGTCATGGGCATAGTTAATGATTTTGAATCAGTTGAGACTGATATTTAGATTTTTCAGTAATTAATATCTTTTTTGTAGTCACGATTTGACTGTAAGTAAATGATTTTTTTTATGGCAGATTTAAATTCAGACAGCGTGTCATTTTATTAAAGTAATTCTACCCCAGTTTAATTACTTTGACCAATTTTCTGTCATCATCAAGAAGGAAGAACATTTAAATGATTTTAGAGCGTTAAAATCTCTTACGTTGTCGACGATCTTGGAAATACTAGTCGTTATTTGAATTGATTGCAACACAGACATTTATCGTCAGTTATGAATGAACATTGCATCATAGACACTTTTGTGAAAGATTAACTTTAATAATGAATTATTGAATGCATTAAAGTCAAGTACTTTTGTTAGGAGTTTTTCTCAATTAGAGAATTATATAACGATGTTTGCATTCCCCAGTCTAATTGGATTCTATTCGACTACTTTGCATTTTAGTCGCACTTTATTTGAAGATAGTATTTTCATACTACAATTTTTTTTAAGATGTTAATCTTAAATTTTGATAGACCAGACAGGCGTATATAAGCGTATTCACTATTAAATTTGTTTGTGATTGGCAAGTTTTGACTTCATTTCGGTTCATGAATGAAATCCACGAAGGTTAAATAGAAAAACAGTTTTGAAACAATTAATGATTATAAAAAATTTTAAGTGGAACTATGAATGTATAATCGCTAGTGCAGCGCGTGTTGAAAGTCGCTGAAGTATAATGCCCTTGAATATGAAGGAAGTTCCCACAGGAATTAATGTTAAAGAATTATTTGTGGAAGTTTTGTAAGTTATGTGGAAGTTTTTAATGCCATATAGATTAATATATGATGATTTTGGGCATATTTTTAATGCAGATTGTGCATTAACTTGTTAGCGAAGGATTTTCCGCTGGAGTAAGATTGTCATAGTTCGTTGAAAATAAATCAAGTGAATTTACTGTTATAATTAACACGAGTTTTGAAAGAATTTGAGATAAGATTTTGAATGAAGGTTGCCGTCACAAATCATTATTAAAAACTTTATTAAACTAGATTGTGACATTAATATGTATAACTAACCTTCATTGGTCGATTATATTAAACACGATTATGAAAATTACCAACCGAATGAACATGTGGCTAATGTATTTCTTAAATTAATAATTTAAACAATTTAAATGTTAATATTGTAAATAATTGCTGTAAATATTTTTGAAAATAATGTAGAACGAGAGTGATGTTAAAGGCGTGCTTATAATATTTTTATTGTCTTTGACAAATATTATAAACAATTTCTAATTGTTATAAATAATTTATGTGATTTTGTTATAAACATTTAAGAGCTAATTAAACATTTGGATTGAAGTTAACAAGTTTAAGAAATTAACATAATGATCCAATAGGATGTGAGCAAAGTACTTGAAAGATTTGCGTAAATATAATGTGAGTTGTCTTATAGACATTTAAAAGTTTGAGAGAACAAGCTGTATTCTTACGTAACATAGCATGTGAGAAGGGAGTGCATTTGACCAGTATGCAACAGGTTCGAGGGTAGCTCGCAGCTGGGCCAACATCTGGTTCTCAGCGTGTGAGGTCGTACACACTCCGGCCTTGCGACTATAAATACCATTCTCATGTTTATTAAAAGGAAACCAAATGCTCTATATATGTCACACCCTGACGTCCTTTTCCAATCCAATAGTGTTATGAATATTACGTTATTTGGAGCTCTTGGGAGCTAAAATGTTTTATATCATGTCGTATGATAAAAATTTTGCAAGTCCTACTGGAGGACGTAGTCAGATTGACTTGGGCTACTGATAGCCACGTTGATTTTGTTGTGTTATCAAGATCATACCCTTTATTAGAAATAAAGCTTTTGTACAGTTCAAAGTTCTCGTCTTCGTCTTGGTTCATTTTTAAATGTCATGGTGGAGGTTATTGTGTGAACAGACTTTTAGTGATCCTGTTGTCAACTCAAACCCCGAGATAATTAAGAGGTAAGTAACGGTAAGTATGAACCCCCGTCTATTTTGGTGTGTTCCACAATGATTTCCTGTGAACTTCTGTGCTCTTATCTCGATAGTATCTGTCAGTGCCATTTTCATTGATGTAACTGTGCCGGTGCGATTGATAATTGGCAATCCCATTGAGGGGGCGGATATCTGACAGCCTACTATCCAGGTAAACGGGGACAGTACCTACTGTCAGGCCACGGCCGCCTCATTCCCTCTTCCTAGCCTATCCATCCCAATCTTCCATCTCTTCCCATCCCTCATGAGGCCCCTGTTCGCTTTGCAGGTGAGGCCGCCTGGGCGAAGTGCTGATCACACCTCCCCAGTTGTATCCATCCCGACCAGATGTTCCAAGCTCCAGGACACTGCCCATTGAGGCGGTAGTGGTGAGTTCCCTCGCTGAGTCCGTGGGAACCACCAACCTAGAGGGTAAATTGACTAAATAAAAATAAAATAAAAAAATATACAGTATAAATAGTTTTTTTTTTTTTTTTTTTTTAGTCGTTTACCCTCCAGGTTGGTGAAACCCACGGACTCAGCGGGGGAACTCACCACTACCGCCTCTACGGGCAGTGTCCTAGAGCGGGGAACATCGAATCGGAAGGGATACAACTGGTGAGGTGGGATTGGCACCTCGCCCAGGCGGCCTCACCTGCAAAGCGAACAGGGGCCTCATGAGGGAAGGTAAGGGATGGGTAGGATGGATAGGCAAGGAAGAGGGAAGGAGGCGGCCGTGGCCTTGAAGAAGGGACCATCCCGGCATTTGCCCGAAGACGAAGTGGGAAACCACGGAAAACCACTTCGAGGATGGCTGAGGGGGAATCGAACCCCCTCTACTCATTTGGGCCACCCGAGGCTGAGTAGACCCCGTTCCCGTCCTCGTACCACTTTTCAAATTTCGTGGCAGAGTCGGGAATCGAACCCAGGACCTCCGGGGCGGCAGCTAACCATGCTGACCGCTACGCTACGGAGGCGACCATGAATAGTTTTGTACGTTGTATTAATACTGTAAATATGAATAATGAAGATAAAAGTTGTGCCTTTTCAGCGTAAAGCAGGCTATGTATGTGGCCTTCCATACGTCTTTAATGGTCAATGGTAAAAGAAAAAAACACGATGTTCAGTAAAGAACATATAGCCTACTTTCTCCTAAATGCATGGGTTTACAGTAGTTATAACTCTTTGTCCTTTTCAATCAGTATAATTGAATGTTGATTGTAGTAGCTTGTTGGAATACAACGTGCTATACGGATATTAAACGTTGATTGATTGAATCCTCACCTAAATTATTTATACACACACTAATACAGCCATAACAACAACACAGGTTATCAGACGAAATTCAACACTCAGCCAAGTACACGGGGCTAAATGACCATGATGCCCATGCAACTCAAATGAAACAACAACAACAACAGCTTCCTACCCAAATCCCTCCTCGTATAAAAGTACACACGCTAGTAAGCCTACATACACCATAGTGACACAAGTTATCAGACAACTTCTACGAACACCCAAGTAAACGGGGTTACAAGACCATGATGCCGCAAAACCCCTAAAGAATCAACAACAAAAACAACAATAATCGTTTCTACCGCGGATCTAGGTCAACGAATATAAATCGCTGTATTCGAGTGTTGAAATGTGTGGTGTTATAAGTATATATATATAATATTTTCGACAGTATATATGCTTAACATTATAACGTGTGAGTAGATATAAATCAATAAAAAACAAAAAGAACGAAGTAAAGAAATTTGAACCAGCAGTGATTTTATCCACGAACCCCCAGACTAAGAGTCCAAGTCGCTACCATATCGCAACGGATGCCCTACGATAATACTTGATAAACAACTGGTTTAGTATAACTGTATCATACAGTATTTTGTGCTGAAATCAACGATTTCATTAGCGTTTTCTGGCGTTTCTATAAACCATTTGATACTAAATATATATTATTTTGTTCAGTAATTCCTAATAGGATATAAACTTACGACGTTACGGAAATATATGTATTTTCGAGCAAAAATAGAGGCCATGTTGACAACGGGATGGCACGGGCCCACAACGATATGGCACGGTAAGACCCACCTGTTAGTAACTTCTACTGACACATATTCTATTATAATATGCTAATATCCTACCGGTCACCTCTTTGAGGGCAGATTAATCCTCCCTGTGTACGATAAACTGAATTGTTGAGGCCTGGTCTTGTTTAGTCGTAAGTTACGGTTAGGCTATAATACTTGCATGATTCATACAACCACCACCTTGAAACTATTTGGTTGATGACCTTGTAGTTTGGGTCAAAGACACTTCCCACGTTAAGGTATAGGCCTATTATTGCAAAATTTGGTAGAGATCGGATGATTAGCTGAGTCGTGATTTGACTAAAGCTCAGAACATATGGGTGGGCGCCATTTCCTTTTTGTTATGATGGCAGCGATATACAACATGACAATGAGTTGCCCCTTCCTAGTGCTACCTCTGTACCAATGTTGGTTCGATTTGTGTACAGTTGTGTTTGAATTGATAAATGGAATCGATTTGCACACATACATGACCGTCATCTGCAAACTATTAGGCTGATGACCCTGTAATGTGATCAAAAGACGCTTCCTACATAAAGGTATGTTATTGCACAATTTGGTAGAGATCAGATGATTAGGTTGGTCGTAATTTGATTTAAGCTTTGAACATTTGGCTCGCCGCCATTACGTTTCCGTCAAGATGGTGGCGATATAAAACATGACACTGAGGTGCCCTTTGCTAGTGCTACCTCTGTACCACATTTCATTCAATTCGGTTTCACCGTGTTTGAATTTATAGGAGTAATCGATTTTCACTTATACATGGCCGCCATCTGCAAACTATTGGGCTGTACATCTCGCAGTTTGGTCAAAAGGCGCTTCCCACATAAAGGTATGTTGTTGTAAAATTTGGTAGTGATCAGATTATTAAGTTTGTCGTAATTTGATTTAGGCTTTTAACATTTGGGTGGCCGCCATTACGTTTACATCAAGATGGCGGTGATATTAAACATGACACTGAGGTGCCCTTTGCTAGTGCTACCTCTGTACCGCATTTCGTTCAATTCGGTTTCACCGTGTCTGAATCGATATTGGGAATCGATTTGCACACATACATGGCCACTATCTGCAAACTGTTGGGTTGATGACCTTGTAGTTTGGTCAAAAGACGCCTTCCACATAAAATTGCAAAATTTGGTAGAGATCAGATGATTAAGTTGGTTGTAATTTGATTTAGGCTTTTAACATTTGGGTGGGCGCCATTTCTTTTTGATGTGTAACATCTTTCCACTCGGTTGCTGGATATTTTAGTGATTTTGAAAAATGGGACGGAAGTGGATCGGAACGATCGAGGTGGCACCAGCTGGCAAACTTCCGTTTGATCGAACGGAAGTGTGCTCGAACGGTAGTGTAAGACGCACTGCCAACTCGATCGATCGATCCAGCTGGCAGTGGTAAGAGAAGCAATGAGCGCGCGGTGTCGGAAATTGGTACCATGACGTACTCTCGGTCATGTGGAATGTATATGACATACTGAACGGTAAATGCTCATGCGAACTCTGGTGTCAAGTGATTGAAACAAAGCACATGGTACATGTTCGAAGTCTTCGCATCAGTATTTAAATGGTAAAATGCCTTAATATCAAACATTGTAAGTAGTCGGCATTGCCGGTATTATGTGTCTGCACAATGGCTAATCAAATATTAACCCACATTACGGTAATGCAGTCATCAATATAATATAATCGTTGTGGTCATACGAGAATTGAGCAAGCCTTCATGAACTATTGCTGAATACATTCTCTTTACTCACAAGAGGACCTATTCATAAGGCATTTTAAACTCAATTTCACGCAGGAACATTATCGAAACAAGCAAAATATAAATGAAACTTCATTCCGTAATGCAGTATTATTGGAACGTGGAAATAAGTCACCATCTTGTGCACAATAGTTGCTTAGTCGAAATAGCTGTGGGGTTAGCGCCTATGATTGTGGATTTAGAGAATTCGGGTTCGAATCCCGGACGGGGTAGATAATTTTGCAACCAGATTATCATTTTAAACGATATTTATCATATCAATATGACTCATTTTAACAGAATCCTTTTGAAATTACGTGTTGATCTGTGAATAAAGAGGACCTGTTTATAAGGATTTTAAGGTTATGAGCGGTGTCGCGTCTATTAATCTAGTTGATCCATATCGTATTCTTTATTTAGGCTAGTGCTGGTGGAAGCTACAAATCATCTAATAAAATGAGTTCCGTATTATAAACTACAATATCTGCAAAACACTCCCTTTTACAATAGATTAATATTTGTGCCAATAATAGTATAAAATACCGGTGTATCAACAATTTCACGTGAGGTTTCGTCTATGTCAGATGTTACACATCATATGCGACTACTGTAAGACTCGTAATTTTTTAGTTATGATAGCAGTGATATAAAACATGACACTGAGGTGCCCTTTGCTAGTGCTACCTCTGTACCAAATTTGTTCAATTCGGTTTCACCGTGTCTGAATTGATATGGGGAATCGATTTGTAAACATACATGGCCGCTATCTGCAAACCATTGGGTTGCTGACTTTGTAGTTTGGTCAAAAGACGCCTCCCTCATAAAGGTCTGTTGTTGCAAAATTTGGTTGAGATCAGATGATTAGGTTGGTCGTAATTTAATTTAGACTTTTAACATTTGGGTGGCCGCCATTACGTTTCCGTCAAGACGGCGGCGATATGAAACATGACACTGAGGTACTCTTTGCTAATGCTTCCTCTGTACCAAATTTCGTTCAATTCGGTTTCACCGTGTTTGAATTGATAGGGGGAATCGATTTTCACACATACATGGCCGCCATCTGCAAACTATTGGGCTGATGAGCTTGTAGTTTGGTCAAAATATCCTTCCCACATAAAGGTATGTTGTTGCAAAGTTTGGTAGAGATCTGATGATTAGGTTCGTCGTAACTTGATTTAAGCTTTTAACATTTGGGTGGCCACCATTACGTTTCCGTCAAGACGGCGGCGATATGAAACATGACACTGAGGTGCCCTTTGCTAGTGCTACCTTTGTGCCGAATTTCGTTCAATTCGGTTACACCGTGTTTCAATTGATAGGGGGGGGGGGACAGACATGCAGAGTACACACACGCACATACACACAGACAGACACACAATTTTTGGCCCTATGTTGATCTCTTAAGTCTACTTTCATTATTTGCGAAAATCGAAAGTAGGCTAATGAATGATTTCTTACCACCAAGTGCACGCAGAATTTTGCAGCTTGTCACAGTGTTTGATGTTGATTCTTAAGTTTAAGTGGGCCTTATTACCTTGGTAATATTCCCGTCACTGAGGGTGAAGAAAGGGTGTATATTTGAAAGACACCCATTTCAATATATTAATATCGTCGTGGTCGGAAAGGAGCAGGCCTCACAGAGTGAGGTCGGGCAAGGAATATGAAATTGATATAAAATGAAGGCAAAGCACACTTAGCTTGGAGCCCTGTGGTACCGTACCCATCCACGTCTCACTAGTTTCCTCTCTCAATAGCCTGATGGGACATTGCCAGTGATTGATGATGTTGTATGAACTCACTGGTGGTGTATCTAGCCCGAAATACGACCCCAAGCACGACGCACGGCCTTGCCTCATTACACCGGCAATTTATCACGCTTGGAAGTATTACACCTCCGTAGCGCAAACCTAACATGTGGTCGCTATGTTTAGAACGAACAAAGCGCGGAGGAGGTGTCGGCATGAAGTCATCCTCTGCCGGCAAGGTCGTAGCAAGGCCCTGCGCTCAACAACAACGCAACCTGAGACCAAACGGCACGATATAGTAATTGTTGCAGATTCCTCACGTGCATAGATCCCAGGGTTGCCCACAATTGTCCACAGACGCTATCACAATACATTATTGTTTTTTCATTTGAGCTTACGTGTAGCTCACTTGGGTGTGTGAGTATATAATTTTTCTGATAACCTGGGTTATTATGTATCTGTAGTCGTATGTGTTTGTTAGTTATTGTTGCTTTAAGAGGTGGAACAGTGAGGTCATCTATCCCTTGTCGTAATTCTAATTCAGGTGAGGATTGGAAAGGAGGCGGCCGTGCTAGGAGCCATCCCGGCATTCGTCTGGAGTAGTATTGGGGAAGCTACGGAAAACTTCCAGGATGGCTATGGTGGGAATCGAACCCACCTCTTCCTAGTTTTGCCTCACGAAGCTGAGTGTACCCCGTTCCAGTCCTCAGACCAGAATTAAATTTCTTGGTAGAGCTAGGATTCGAATCCTGACCTCCGGGGTGACAACAACCTCATCACTAGAAGGACGTAGGGTGGCGACCACAGGACCCCAGCAGAACATGGCATTGCTTCCACGTACATGTGCCGAGCTCCTCTTTATCATCTTTTATCCTGGCGCAGACAGCTGGCACTTGAGGGAGCCATGTCAGTAGATTAACTTGCACGTTTAAGATCCCCTTCGGGGCAAATATCCGGCATCCCGGCGTCTCTAAAAGCCAGATTAGTTAAATGGGACGTAAAACCAATAACATTAACATTATTCTTTCATCTTTATTGTCGTCCTACCTTGGTCAACTCTTGTTCTCTTCCGACATCGAAGGTATTGTGGTATCCAAGACCTAGAGTGTATTTTATCCCTTGCCAAAATTGGCCCTTGTCTTTTCTTTCCTGATACCCACATTTGTCGAGGGGTGTGACCTTTCATGCGGTATCTCCTCCCTTTTGTAGGAAAAGGATGAATGAAGGACGCTTCCAGTTTTACGTAACCATTGACCTCGCGATCATAAGGCACGGGACCTCCTTCACACGAGGAGTTGGAACCACTGGACGTGACACCTCACATGCATTAACCGGAAATCAAACCCGTTCCGCCTTGTTGAGAGACAATCAGCTTAACCGCTATATCTTTACGCCCCTGCCTTTTGTAGCAGCTCGGGAGCTGGCGATCCAGAGGAATTCCTAAGCTGGGTCCATTTTTAGCCTATTTTCATCAAAGGAAACAAGTATTTCCGTGAAGAACTAAATAGCCTATCTTCAAATATCCTACTTATGTTTATAGCCTCTATCAACATTAAAAAATTCAGTTTGATTGCTGTAATAAATTCGTAGCCCTATTGTGAACCGCCTAAATATTTCGGATGGTCACCATGTTCGATTTTTATATATGTAGGCCATAGAGATATGTACTATTAGATGAGGATTATTGCGTAGGTTTATTATTCAAACTTCAATCGCATGATTAAGACACGAAATAAAAGCGAGATTTTAAAATTTCGCTCAGCCGCCATCTTGAGATTATGCAAACAATTGATAGATCTCAGCGCATTGCAAGGTGTATAATCATTTGCTGTACCATGTTTCACTGCTTTCGGATGGTTAAATCGCGGCGAAAATCTATTTCAAAGTATCAAATTTGCTTGGCCGCCATGTTAGTTTTGTACTTAACAGGTTTTTGAAAGTCATACTCCTGAACTTCTAGCAGTGCCCTTTATCACCGTACATAATTTCAGGGTGATATCAGTAATAGTTTCGGAGATATAGAATGTCGGTGTAATATTTTGCACAGCCACCATGTTGGATTGGTGAGACGTAATAGAATTTCAAGGGCACGGTCGGGGTCTGACAAAATTTTACTATGTTCTTACCGAGTTTTATTGAAATCGCTCCAGCCGTTTAGATTTGATTAAGGGAACACACACACATACGCGCACACACACACGGGCAAAAGATGATCTCATAAGCCTTTTTTTTTTCATAAATGAAAATAAGCTGAAAATAGACTTATGAAATAACTGTTTGTTCGTGTGTGTGCGTCCCTAATATAATCTTAACGACTGAAGCCATTTCAATGAAAATCGGTAAGGCATTAGTACTATTTTGTCCAACTCCGACCGTGCCCTTAAAATTTAAATACGGTTCACTAATCCAACATGGCAGCCGTGCGAAATATTTCACCGGCGTTCTATACCTTCGAAGCTACAGTACTCAAAAATATTTTTCATATTGCGATTTAATGACTTGTTTATTTTTCTATGTGCATATTATCACATTATGCACAATATAGTGTTTCGTACAAAGAAAATAACACACAATCTGCCGTGCAAGAGAGTCAGAAATACAAAAGGTATTACAAAAGTGATAATGCGGGACTTGGTACACACGGTCTTTTTCATGTTGGGGCATATCAATACCGTGTGTGGCCACCACGAGCCCTAAGGCATGCTTGCAGACGACGAGGCATACTGAGAACCAACGGATCCAACCTGGTTTGGGCAGATTATTCCACTCTTTTTTAGCAGCTTACATCAGTTGCTGAATGTTTGTTGGGAGACTGGGACGGTGCGAAATTGTCCTCTTAATATATTTCCATGCATGTTCAATACAGATCATGTCCACAGAATAGGCAGACCACTCCATTCTCTGCATGCCATGCATCTGAAGGAATTGATTGACCACCCTAGCTTGATGGGGCGAGCATTATCATTCACTAGTATATTACTGTGGCAGCGAAACCTGTTACAACAGGATTGAAGATGTTATCTCTGTACACCAGGCCAGTCATGTTACCGTGGATAGGAATTGGAGGCGTACGTCGACCAAACATGATTCCACCCTAAAACATGCCCAAATCTCTTTATTGTTGGCGTTCCTGGGTGAAGGGCTCGGGAAACCTCTCACCCAATCGTCACCACACTCGAATGCTCCTGCTGTATGGGTGCAAACCAATGGACACCTCATCCAGGAACGCTACCAAGAGCAAGGAGGTTCAGCCATTAGTTATTAGTATTAGTCTGTAGTAACATCGACGGAAAACTACCTAGGTAATAGTGTTCAGTATCGTTTGTGGGCTATGCTTGCAGTGCATTAGTACCGTATGGGATGCAAGCAGAGAATTATCGACCTTCCTGCCAACACGCGTTAGTTGGGATGCAGCAAAGGATATATACACAGGGTGTCTTTTATGTACCTTTGGAGAATGATAGGTCGTGTAGGGGACGGGTATAGAAGTAATTTGAGATAGGGAACTTGGGGTCGGAGTGGCTTCCTTAACCCATAAAATAAGTGTTGATTCAGGCAATTGTTGTAATGAATTCAAACACTACCTCCGTTTTGTAACATGACAAGTTGTTCAGCTGTGATTTGAATTCTCTAAAAGTACTGTAGTCTTGTCATGAACTGATACAAAATACTCTATCATTGTGTTTTCACATTTATATGACACAATAACTGCTGTTGTGTAATTGTTTGCTCTCAGGGAGAATATAATTATATAATTGTTTTATTTCCACAGTTGGTAACAGATACATTTATTTATGTTTAGGTTGGCAGCAGTGACCTAGAGACAGAGAGTGAAGTAGCCATCATGGCTGAATGTGTTTGTGTTTCGGAGCATCAGCTCCTTCGCATATCAAGTGTTGTGTCTTTTGTATCATGTACATTTTTGTAAATACAGTCCACTAGAGTTAATTCGACATTTTCATTTATCCCCTGATGTTTCATCTGGGGCACGTATGTCGCATACAGACATATGTTTTGGTCCTACACGGGCAGGATTCCCGCTATATCAACTGAGGCCATGTGGTCCCGACAAACGCTAAAACTGCTGTATTTAAGTGAACCAGTGCGAAATACGTATGTAGAGACAATATTAGTACATTATTGTGAACAATGCAGGCTCAATTGTAATGTATTTATCAATGTTTGTCTGTTCGATCTAACTTAGGCTATTTGAAAATTGAGCACAATGACTGCCAAATAATGCCAACACCGAACGCATGTGCTATGCCTTCGTGTCGCCTCGGCTAGTGTCGTTCAGCTTCGGTACATACATGTGCTTGATCGCAGCGCTCGCCAGTCTGCTTGATTCATGTTTACAACGCAGCTGTTGTAATACAAGTTTAATATTTGAATAAGTTAATTCATGCAGCGGGACTTGCAGAATTACACAATCATGATGAATATTGTATATTCGTAAAAGCATATCCAGTATTGTGAACGTTTCGGTGTGCAGTTGAAGGCATCAATGGACGCATGTTTGAGGCCATGCGTGAGATCTCGCGACTTCCATTCAGTAGTGTGGCCTTCGATTCCTGACGGACGCAGTTCCATTCAGCAGTGCAGCCTTCGATTCCTGACGGACGCAGTTCCATTCAGCAGTGCAGCCTTCGATTACTGACGGACGCAGTTCCATTCAGCAGTGCAGTCTTCGATTACTGACGGACGCAGTTCCATTCAGACGTCCTGACTTCGATATCCAACCGTTGGGTGACGACGCAGACTGAAAGAACCTCTACACCAGATAAGTTAACAAAGGCATTTCATAGCAATTCCTTCCCATACCCAGCAATCCTTCCTGTGCATGAACCATTTTAAGCATGTCTACTGAACGTGAGATTAAGTCACTGACCAAGCGCAGAGGTGTTCTCCGAGCATCCCTCACGAGACTCCATACCCAAATTAATGAATTTAATAATGAGACTCCTTATGAAGTATTAAATGTGAAGAATGAACGTTTATTAGCTCTATTACCAGAATTTAATGAAATTCAAAGCAAATTGGAGGATTTGGATGACAAAAATCCTTATGAGCAGGTCCGGTGTGAATTCGAAGATGATTATGATGAACTTAGGGCTAAGCTACAACAGTTACTAAATACCCATTGCACACATGCCTCATCTGTCTCTAGCAACGGTAGAGAATCTACAAGTAGTAATACAGGTTCGTACAGTTTGCCCAAGATACGGTTACCAGAATTTTCAGGTGATGTTACACAATTCATGCATTTCCATGACCTGTTTGATTCATTAATACTGAAGAATCAGTCTTTGGGTAATGTTGAAAGGTTCCATTACTTAATGTCAGCACTGCGTGACAAAGCTCATCAACTCATTCAAAACATTCCTCTTACTGCAGATAACTTTGAGCTAGCTTGGGAAACGGTCTGCAAGCGATACCGCAATTAAAAGTAATAGTAAATGCGCATATCAAATTACTGTTATCTCCAGATATCGTCCAAAGGGAATCATCTTCTAGTCTACGCACACTTTTGAATCAAGTACAGTCCAATTTAAAGGCTGTTGAGTCTTTGAATTTGAAAATTCCCCTACATGAAATCATAATAGGTCAAATCATACTTGACAAGTTACCTGAAGCCACACGTAAGCAATGGGAAATGAGCAACAAATCCAAGGAACTATCTACACTTACGGAGTTGTTAGAATATCTTGAAAGGCGGGCTCAAACCCTTGAATTAATTGATTTTTCACCTACTAAGGGTCACAGTGATAAGATCAGCAGATTGTCACAAGATAAAACTTCTAAGCATGGTTTCAAGCATGAGAAACAACCATTTACAAGTAGTTCATACATTGCAATTAACAATAATTGTGAAGCCTGTAAGGGGGCAACATCCAATCTTCAGATGTGATACATTTTTAGGTTATGATGTTACTCGTAGATACAACCTAGTTAAGCAGCATAAGCTTTGCTACAACTGTTTGCATGAATCACCCGCTATAAGTTCTTGTCCTTCGAAGTCAACATGCAAAACTTGCAACGGTCGTCACAACTCACTGTTGCATTTTGATTCTGGGAATCAGCAATTCAATGCCAACTCGTCTAAACAGCCTCAGCAAGGAGCTATCAGCAGATGCTCAAACCCCGAGTCCAACCAGGCTCACAATGCTCAAGTTCGTGGTAACTCCTCCAGTTATTGCGCAATGAAACTCAAACCACAAACTCAAGTTCTACTTTCTACAGCAATAGTAAAGGTAAAGGATAGTGCTGGTAGGCTACACTTAGCTCGTTGCTTATTGGACAGTGGCCTTCAAAGCAATTTTGTAACAGAGAGTCTGGTTCAAAATTTGGGCTTAAGAAAGGCCAAGAATCTCACACCCATCGAAGGTATTTCTCAGTCCATGCCTGAAGCCAAGTATAGTGTGAGCGTTGAAGTGCAATCTTCCATAATCAACACACGCCACAATGTTGAATGTCTGGTCCTATCCAAAATTACAAGCGACATGCCTAGTCAGCAGGTACCCTATGAAGAGTGGGAGCTCCCTAATGATATTCAGTTAGCAGATCCGAGGTTTTATGCCCCAGCCAAGATAGACATGCTTCTCGGTGCTGATGTATTCTTTAGAATTTTACAGAGGGGACATATGACGAGATCAGGGAAGTTTCCAGTCCTACAAAACACAGATTTTGGATGGATTGTGTCAGGTTCATATGAATCCACCTCGAGAAAGAGAAACAATGCAGCAGGAACGTTTTTCCTTCGTAATGATGTTCACCTTCATAACCAAGTACAACGATTTTGGGAGATCGAAGAACTTCACGAGCCAGTCAAGTCGCAAGAAGAGATTGAATGTGAACAGCATTTTTCTGATCATGTGACACGAGATGCATCTGGGAAATACTTAGTCAGACTACCATTTAAGCAGGATCCAAGTATATTAGGCAATTCTTTACAAACAGCAACTAGCAGATTTCAATACCTTGAGCGTAAGCTTAACAATGATACGCAACTGAAGGTAGATTATGACCAGTTTCTCACTGAATACCAGGAACTAGGTCACATGGATATTGTTAATTCTAGTATGGCAACATCGGTAGCATACTACATGCCGCACCATCCGGTATTCAAGAAATCCAGCACTACTACAAAAACTAGAGTTGTCTTCGACGCTTCTTGTAAATCGAGGTCAGGAAAGTCACTTAATGATATTTTAATGACGGGTCCTACTATTCAACAAGACTTATGTTCGATTGTTGCTAGATTTAGAACTCACGCCATAGGCTTTTCAGCTGACATCGAGAAGATGAACAGACAAGTTAAGGTTGATTCCAGAGACAGCAGCCTTCAACGCATCCTTTGGAGAGCTTCTCCTAATGAGCCTATCAAGTAGTACCAACTTCAGACGGTCACATATGGCACATCATCAGCTCCATTTCTAGCAATAAGATGTTTAAGGCAATTGGCATATGATGAGGGACAACAGTATCCGCAGTCAGCATCTGTCCTTCTTCGTGATTTTTATGTAGACGACTGCATTTCAGGGACAAGTAAGGTTGACAATGCATTACTCCTACAACGTGAACTGATCCAATTGTTATCCAAGGGAGGCTTCAAACTCCGCAAGTGGTGCTCTAACCATCCAGCATTGTTAGAGGCGGTTCCAAAGGACTGCAGAGAGACGCAGCTTCCTCTTTAGATTGATTCTGGAGAAAATATAAAGACTTGAGGTCTACTTTGGCATCCAGCGACAGACAAACTACAGATATCCAGTGGTGTGCAGAAAGAACAAGGAAGTGGATCTCCAGTTACCAAACGCAAGGTGTTATCGATTGTGTCGTCAATTTATGACCCTATTGGGCTAATCAGTCCTATTGTCATCGCATGCAAGATGTTTTTGCAGCAACTATGGTAAGAGAAGGTAGGATGGGTTGATGAACTTCCAGCGGAACTTCTTACAAGATGGCGTACTCTGCATTCTCAAATACACTTTTTTTTACTTACTTACTTAATTCCTGCCGCTCCTTCCGGAACATAGGGCCTTGGCGAAATTTCTCCACGCAGTACGGTTCCTGGCCATTCTCTTCACTTAACTCCAGTTCTTGTCCACCTCTGCAATTTCATTTTCGATCGTCCTCTTCCAGGTCTTCTTAGGTCGACCTCGCTTCCTGGCGCCTTGAGGATTCCAGTCTAGCGCCGCCCTCTCAATAGCTCCGTCCGGCTTCCTTAGTGTGTGACCAATCCAACGCCATTTCCTCTCCTTGATCTAGATGCTAATCGGTTGTTGATTGGTGATGGTCCCAAGATCTTCATTTGAGATTATGTCCGGCCACCTCACATTCATGATGCGACGCAGACATCTGTTAATGATCACCTGTAGCTGGTTGTTGATCGGTTTTGTGACTTTCCATGTTTCACAGCCGTAGAGAAGAATCGACTTTACGTTGCTATTGAAAAGGCGGAGCTTGGTCTTCCTGGAAATGTTTCTATTTCTCCAGATGGGGTAGAGCTGGACAAAGGCACCATTTGCCTTCCTGATTCGGCTTCGAACATCTTCCTCTGCTCCCCCATCATTTGTCACTATACTTCCAAGGTAGAGGAAGGACTCAACTCGCTCAATGTCCTTTCCGTTGACTGTCAAACTAGTCGTGATGTCAGAATTTATCCTCATCTCTTTGGTCTTATTGGTGTTGATCATCAGTCCTGTACGTTCTGCTTCTCTCTGCAACCTCCCCAGCTTATCTTCTATGTCTCGGTACCGTTGTGCCATAAGACAAATGTCGTCTGCGAAATCCAGATCTTCAAGCCTGTCATTTATACCCCATTGAATACCCCTCTTCCGTCCTCCCATTACCTTCTTCATCACACTATCCAGGACCAACAGGAACAGAGTGGGGGAAAGGACACACCCCTGTCTCACTCCGGAACTGACCTTTATCTTTTCTGTTAATTTGCCTTCGTGAAGAACCTGGCACTCATACCCTTCGTACATCTCTTCCATGATTCTGATGATCTTTGTTGGAATTTTATATTCCTCGAGGGTCTTCCACATGATTCTTTGATTTACGGAGTCGAAGGCTTTCTCGAAGTCAAGAAATGTGAGGTAAAGGATATTCCGCCACTCCACACTCTGCTCCAGGATGATTCGGAGGGTGTTGATGAGATCCACACAGCTGCGATGTTGTCGAAATCCAGCCTGTTCCTTCCGAAGCCTTTTTTCTACGCAGTCTTTTGTACGATTCAGGATGACTCTCGCCAGCACTTTGCTTGGAATGGACAGCAAGGTGATACCCCTCCAGTTGTTACACTTTATTGACCATATATATATTAACAGATTTGTGCTTCAAGAAAATTGTACTCAGGTGTAGTTGCATGGCTTCGCTGATGCATCCTTGAAGGGCTACGGTGCATGTTTATTCCTACGCTCGTCAACAGATCAAGGTCACGTAATAACACATTTCCTGTGCTCCAAGTCCAGAGTGGCTCCACTGAAACAGGTCACGCTACCCAGACTAGAGTTGTTTGCAGCAGTACTATTGTCACAAGTGGTTAAAAAGATGTGTCATGTTCTCAATATTGAATTCCATAGTATTCATCTGTGGACAGACTCAAAGATTGTTCTCGCATGGTTAGCAGGAGAACCGTCAAAATGGAAAACTTTTGTTGCGCACCGTGTGGCTGAAGTGCAAGGCAATACTTCAGTCAAGGATTGGAAGCAAGTAGCATCACCAGACAATCCTGCAGATATAATTTCTCGAGGAACTGATCCTACAAACCTTTTAAATAATCATCTTTGGTGGCATGGCCCTGAATGGCTACAGTGTTCGGAACGGAACTGGCCCACTTCCAGTGAACAACCTGAATCAGAGATTCCTGAGCAACGCAAGATAGTGCTTAGTTGTTCAGACCACTCTAATCCTGCAGACGTGCTCACAAGATTTTCTTCCCATCTCAAGCTACAAAGAGTGTTAGCATACTGTTTAAGATTCGTGCACAACACTAAACACAAACCTTCAGAATGGAAACATGATCCATTAACAATAGAAGAGTTGCAGCAAACTAACATGACATGTGTTTGACTAGTCCAGTCAATAGCATTCCGCGAGGAAATAGCTGATCTTTTGAAACACAATGCAGTGTCAAGACGTAGCAAACTTCCAAGTTAAGTACCATTTTTAGACAAGGATCAAATCCTGAGAGTTAGAGGAAGACTAGAGAACTCCAATCAAGACTACGATTTCAAACATCAGATGATTTTGCCCGCTAAACATCAGTTTACTGATTTAATAATCAAGAGGGAACATGAAAGACTCCTACATTCAGGAAACCAGTTGACTTTAGCATCCATCAGACAGTGCTACTGGATCATCAATGGAAAGTCGGTGGTTCGAGGAGTTATTAACACTTGTACAAAATGCTTCAGGTTCAGAACCAAAACTACACAGCAAGTAATGGGACAGTTGCCCTCAGTTCGTGTGTCTCAAGCAAGACCATTCCGCAACACCGGCACAGACTTCACGGGCCCTTTCTACTTGAAGATCGGCAATCCACGTAGCAAGACCATTGTCAAGGGTTACATATGCATTTTCATATGTATTTGCACCAAGGCCATTCATTTAGAAATAGTTTCCGACCTAACCACTCAAGCTTTCCTCGCAGCACTCAGGAGATTCATCGCAAGAAGAGGATTATGCAGCAACATGTACTCCGACAATGGTACAAATTTCCAAGGTGCTAAAAGAGAGCTCAAGGAGCTCGAGAAATTGTTCACTCAGGAACGGACTAGAGAGGAGATCAGTAACTTCGCCAGTAGTTGTGGAGTTAAGTGGCATTTCATACCTCCTCATGCCCCTAATTTTGGAGGGCTTTGGGAGGCCGGAGTAAAATCCCTCAAACATCATCTAAGAAGAGTTCTCGGAACACTTCATTTCACATATGAAAAATTGGCTACATTAACTGCGCAAATTGAGGCTTGCTTAAACTCACGTCCCCTTCTAACCCTGTCAAATTACCCTTCTGATGCATCTACCTTGACAACAGGTCACTTCCTTATAGGCGAACACTTCACTACTCTTCCCGAACCTGATTTAACATTATGTAAACGGCCTTTGTTAACTAGATACAAGGTTCTTCAACAAAGACTCCAATCCTTTTGGAAGAGATGGTCATTAGATTACCTCACTCATCTGCAGCAGCGCAGCAAATGGACGACCTCCTCCTGCAACGTATCACCAGGTACTGTGGTGCTGATACGGGTAGACAATGTTCCCCCACTCCAGTGGCCCCTTGGTGATATCACAGAAGTGCATGGTGGTAAAGACAATGTGGTAAGAGTGGTTTCAGTGAAGTGCAACAGTGGAATTTTTAAACGACCAGTTTCCAAGGTAGCTCCGCTACCAATTGAGCAGACACATAATTTTGACTGTTAATATGTCAGTGTTTTTAGTTAGGGAACATTTCAGTGTTTCCATTTCAGATTATTGAAATCCATGTATTTCAAGGTGGGGAGTATGTTTGCTCTCAGGGAGAATATAATTATATAATTGTTTTATTTCCACAGTTGGTATCAGATACATTTATTTATGTTTAGTTTGGCAGCAGTGACCTAGAGACAAAGAGTGAAGTAGACATCATGGCTGAATGTGTTTGTGTTTCGGAGCATCAGCTCCTTCGCATATCAAGTGTTGTGTCTTTTGTATCATGTACATTTTTGTAAATACAGTCCACTAGAGTTAATTCGACATTTTCATTTATCCCCTGATGTTTCATCTGGGGCACGTATGTCGCATACAGACAGTAATTATTGTGGTTTTGTAATTGTATTGCCTATTAAAAGAACTTTGTGACTAATAACGGAACTGCGGTAGTTTTAAGATCGTGCCTTCTAATGATTACCCTACGGCAAAAAATAAGCTAAGCATGCCTACCCTAGCTAAACCTTACTTTCTCTTGCAAATCAACGTGATTTAAACGTAATAACAGACTTAAACAATTTAATGCGACGAAGTGCACAAAGATCGGTTTAATTTACCGAAGGTATCAAGCTTAAATACCTTACACCTAAAATAACATAAAAATTTAAAAAAAATGCCCAAGCACGGAATCGAACCCGGGACGACCAGTCTCCGCACCTCAACGCTATCCATTACGCCAGCGCCACATGCTGAAATAATTCTTGCCAAGAGTTAAAGGATTTAGAAAGGTAATAAAGGCTTGAGTCGGTTGCCTAACTTACAGGCTGGAGAGCCTGAAACAACCCTAATTTTAGGGGTTTAAGAGGCCGCTCCGACCCCAAGTTCCCTATCTCAAATTACTTCTATACCCGTCACCTACAAGACCTATCATTCTCCAAAGGTTCATAAAAGATACCCTGTATATCCACTCAGGAGCTCACATCTAGTGAGACGTGGGTTGGCGACCAAGGGGCCCCAGCTGAGTCCGGCATTGCTTCCACTTACTTGTGCCGGGCTCCTCTCCGTCTTCTTTCCTGTCGACCTCACTTGGTCAACTCTTGTTCTCTTCCGACCCCGCCGGTATTAGGGTATCCGAGGCCTAGGGAGTCTCTTCCTTTCCCGCATAAATTGGCCCTTGTCTCATCTTTTCTGATACCCTCCTGCGAGGGGTCAGCCTTCTTTTTCTTTTCCTGTTATCTCCTGCCTTCTGCCCAAGGCCCTCACGGAGGCAGGGTGTATGTAGCCCCACCACTTCTGGTGCACCCGAGATATTGCTACACCCTCAGGGGCTCACGGCTGGTGAGTTTAGGAGTTGGCGATCCCGAGGGATTCCTGAGCTGGGTCCGGTTTTCCCCCTTTTATCCATTACCTGTGGGGCGGACCCTCTCCTCTTTCACTTTCCTATCTGCCTTTTATGGCTCCCCTTCCTTCCACGTCCATTAATCCACATTCTTCGAGGGTTGAGGGCATTTCTTTTCCTCCTGTCCTTTATTTGCCTTCTTCTCCTTTTGTTTTCCATTTCTTCTTCTAGTATATAAGTTAGTAGTTAGTTTTAGTTATAGTTTACATTTGATTATCATCTTCATGATCACCCGAACCATTAGGGGCCGATAACCTAGATGTTAGGCCCCTTAAAACAACAATTATCATCATCATCAGCAAAGGATATTGGTAGCGGCTGCTGATTCACCCGGCATACAATACACGACGAGCGGCTTCGGTGGCGTAGTTGGTAGCATGCTGAGCTTCTATGCCCAAGATCGCGGGTTCAGACCCGGCCGAAGTCGTCGTCGGATTTTTAAGAGCGTTAAAATTCCCTCAGTATGCCTTCCTTAGGAGGGGAGGTAAAGCCGGCGGCGGTCCCATGTCATACATTTATGGCATGAGAAAGAACCTTCCACTAACTACATTTGTGGAAGCTTAAATTTGTAGGTTTGTTTGATAACGCTTTATTTGTTCCAATGTTCGCCGCCAGGTGCTGACTACGATGGCATTCAGTAGCCACGTCCGCAGCAATGGTTTCGTGGACGGTAGCATTTGGTAGCAAAAGTAGGAACTACTTTAAAAAATTACTCGTATGCAGTCCTTCTACCTGAATTACAGTTAACACACACTAATACAGCCATCACAATTAACACCGGTTATCAGACAAATTCTACACACACCCAAAGTACAAGGGGCTACATGACCGCGTTGTCGCAGCCCCTAAACTAAGGAACCGACCAACAATACACGACGTTTGACACTTGGTTTAGTGATATGTTCTTACTATTCAACTGCTGTATATTCCTTTTATCCATACCTTCAACAGATTGAAATCCAAATGTAGCTTGGTTTTAGTCCAAAGCTTTGCGATGTCTTGGTCACATCGTACACGCTACAAGCTTTATGTTTCTTGTCTGGAAGCTGACTCATCCCTTATGAACTATATTATTTTATTGATTCAATTGAACTAATATTCGCGATATAACACTTAAATTGTTCTGAGAAAATCTGAAATTTCTAAATCCAACCTAAAAATAAAATCGTGTGAGAATTAACGTTAATATAACTGCAGTATTTTGTTCTTTGTCAACGTCTCAAGGTCTGGGTCAGGAGGTGTCACTGGATGGTCTATCCATAGATTTGTAGTCACCTCAAAGGAAATGAGGGTTTTTAAACAGGAAACAGGAGTGAACTGACGGCAGTTGAAGGGGTGAGCGTAACATGAAACACGAGAGTAGGAGAAAACTCGGCATTAAGTGCACGCATAATAAATTCAATACCATTCTTACTAAGTGTATTAGTATTCAAGAAAGCGCCGAGACAAAGTGACCCTTGACTCTGAAAGAAAAGACGCAAAATATTAACAAACAGGCTGACAAGAGTCAATGACATGCTGAACGCATTCTGCATATAGGAGGGGGAGATGGTCAGTCAGCTTCCAGACAAGAAACTTGTACTTGTAAGAAATGACCAAGACACCGCAAAGCTTTGGAGGAAACCAAGCTGCAAGGTGTATAATCCTGCATACAAAAGCACGCGTGGCCTTAGTTCTACCATAAAAATGAAAGTGAAATTCCATGAGATGGGTCCATCAGAACAAGTGCAGTATTTGCTATAAAGTTGGAGAAGCCATTTGAGGATGATAATTCGAGACGGGATAAGGGTACATGGCGCTTGAGTCTCATTAATAATTGCTATTCATCTACTGTGCATTCCCTATGCAACTACCATGTGAATTTCCTATGGAATCTAAAGAACGCACTGCACATTTCACACAAAAGAATCTGTGAACTGAGGCATCTAAATCTGCCATTCACGTTAGAATAACCTCATTCCTAGCAAGTTAGAGCATGAAGGCACGAGGTCTGAAGATAAATAGCCCCTTTAGCTAGGCTGTTTCCTGTTCATAAAGAAGAGAAAAGGTTCAGCGCGTAGGCTGGTTTACACCTCCGCTCCTGAGTCGGAGTTTACTTGCGGTAGGGTGGTCAATTCATTTCAATTCTTCCTTCTCCTCCACCGCAAATAGTACGAGCATCCTTCTGTAGTCTCAGGGTACGTATTGAGACTCCATATTCAAATGTCCTGGGTTCGATTCCTGGCTCGGCCACGAAATCTAATTCTGGTCAGGGGGTTGGAACGGGATACACTCAGCCTCGTCAGGCAAAACTGAGAAGAGGCGGGTGTGATTCCAAGCTCAGCTATCCTAAAAGTGGTTTCCCATGGTTTCCCATTTCTACTCCATGTAAATGCTGGGATGGTTCCTAAATTGAGGCTAAGGCCGCCTCTTTCCTACTCCTTATCTCAATTACAAATTCAAAACCGTCACGATGACACAGGTTATCAGACAGATTCCACACACACTCAAGTACACTGGGCTACATGACCATAGTGTCACTGTCGGCTAGGGAGTCATCCCGAAGGCTGGTTGGATCCTCAAATAGCATCGCCGTTAAATTATGTGGGTGGATACCCACAAAAACCTAAGGCAGTGCTATATTGAGGCGTACTATGCAAGAAGAGGAGTGAGGTAGTTTGTCATTGCTTTCCGCACTGAGTCAGTAGGCTACGGCAGTACTAACCCTATGAGTAGAACCTTTCACAGCATCCACAGGCACTGACTGTGCCCCGAATGTCATTACTAAGCACCACTCATACCTCAGTAGCTTCCATATAATAACAGCCATGAGTGAGACTGAGACATCGGTGAAAAGCCACATTTTACTCTACCCTGTGCCAACAGACAAATGCAAATGTACTGCATTCATCAAGAGATGGCAAACAGGCCGCATAGTGTCACAAGGACCCCAAATGAATCTTCAACCAACATTACATGGTCTCCCACTTTGATGCTTAACTTCGGAGATCTTACGCGATACCGTGTTAATTGGCTTGTTCATGAAGGGTGTCTTAAATTATTTGAGTAGCGGCTTCGGTGGCGTAGTCGGTAGCATGCTGAACTGCTGTGCCCAAGATAGCGGGTTCAAACCCGGCCGAAGTCGTCGGATTTTTTAAGAGCATTAAAAATCCTTCAGTATGCCTTCCTTCGGAGGGGAAGTAAAGCCGGCGGTCCCGTGCCAAAGATTTATGGCATGTAAAAGATCCTTTCACAGACTAAACTTGTGTAAAGCAAAAATTGTTAGGTTAGATTTCGTCAGAACGCTCTATCAAAGTTCCAACGTTCATCGCTAGGTATCATTGATATCTGGTGGCGAAAGTTGGAACTACTTGAAATTGAACGGAACTTGTAGCTCGCCCTTTTGGGTGTCCGCTGGAAGCAGCTACAGATTCAGGCGAGCCGAACATGTCCTCGGACACTCCCGGCACTAAAAGCCATACGATAAATAAATAAATAAATAAATAAATTATTTGAGTTCCCAAGCAAGACCACAAGGCTAGTTACCTGATACACAAAAATGTCCCAAGTAACATTGAAATTTGCGATAGAGGAGCAGACGTATTGATTGCAGAAAATACACTGATTAAAAATTGTAAAACAAGTACTGCAGTTCCAGGTAAGAACTAAAATAACCTACTGGTCCTTCAAAACTCCAAACTCTGTTGTTAGTTAAACAGATTTTCCAAGTGATGGACTCTGATATTTTGCCGGTAAACTGGTGGAATAAGTTTGATAAGATGGACAACTCCTTCGTAGTGTTGTAATTTCCATGTTCCGTGATGTACTGTAATATACAAGGATTATCTGCATTCGACGATTAATAAAATATGTTGGGTGAAGAACTTATAATATCCCAGAGTAATCATTGAACAATCATTATTGCGGCAATAATATATTATCTGGACTGTGAACTGTGCGATTGGAGTCGTAAGTATAATTATTGTTGGTAATATATATATATATTTTTTTAGTCAATTTTACCCTCCAGGTTGGTGGTTCCCACAGACTCACCACTACCGCCTTTCCAGGCAGTGTCCTAGAGCTGAGAACACTTGGTCGTATTGGATACAACTGGGGAGGTCTGATCAGCACTTCGCCCAGGCGGCCTCACCTGCCAAGCGAGCAGAGGCCTCATGAGGGATAGGAAGGGAAGGGAAGATTGGGATGGATAGGCAAGGAAGAGGGAAGGAGGCGGCCGTGGCCTTACAGTAGGTACTGTACCGAAATTACCTACCATCAGCTTGTCGAAATCCCGCGAAGAACACTGGATCGTAGAACCTGGAAAATCCTGGCGAGAAAACACCCAGATACTACCAACAAGTGACAGGGATAATAGGGCACAGGGTAACCTAACCAGGAAACAACAAGGAAAAAAATACGAGCCTTACAGTAGTTGCATATGATGTGTAACATCTGACATGGTCGCCTCCGTAGCGTAGCGGTCAGCATGGTTAGCTGCCGTCCCGGAGGTCCTGGGTTCGATTCCCGGCTCTGCCACGAAATTTGAAAAGTGGTATGAGGACTGGAACGGGGTCTACTCAGCCTCGGGTGGTCCAAATGAGTAGAGGGGGTTCGATTCCCACCTCAGCCATCCTCGAAGTGGTTTTCCGTGGTTTCCCATTTCGTCTTCGGGCAAATGCCGGGATGGTACTGTCCCCGTTATCAGGATAGTAGGCTGTCAGATATCCGCCCCCTCAATCGGATTGCCAATAATCAAACGCACTGGCACAGCTACATCAATGAAAATGGCACTCACAGATACTATCGAGATTAGAGCACAATAGTTAACAAGAAATTATTGTGGAACACACCAAAATATACGGGGGTTCATACTTACCTTTACTTACCTTTTAAATTTATCTCGGGGACTGGGTTGTCAACTGGATCACTTAAAGCGTGCCCACACAATAACCTCCACCATGATATTTAAAATGAACCATAACGAAGACGAGAAACTTTAAACTGCACAATAATTTATTTCACAAAAAGAATTAATTTAACAAAAATAAACAACAAAATCCACGTGGCAATCAGAAGCCATCGACCACATAACCATGTCCTCCTGTCGGACTTGTATACTCTACATACAATGTTTCAGCTTTCTCAAGCTCAAAATAACGTAAAAATAATAATGCACTTGGAATGGAAACGGGATTTGGGACGAGACACATATAGCAATTGGTTTGCGTGTTTATACACATCACATTTTATTTATAGCCACAAGGCTATTATGGAGACGTCCTTGGCCTCTATCATACAGTTGTCCGGGCCAGCTGCAAGACACCTGCATCGTCAAAGTGGACTCACCCCTCCGTTCAACCCTAGCATATGCGAGTTACATCAGAGCTTAGCTCTCCTTTCAAAACACGTTAAATGTCCACTTCTCAACTGAAATATTATCACGCAAATGCGTTAAATGCTCCATTCAAACACCAGTGGATTACTCCAACAATCCCAAATCATGTTTAATTGTTCAATCCACTTGCTTAATTAGCGTTGTTTAGAGTATAAAAACAAAACTCCAAATGTTAATAACAAAAGTTCATTAATTATTTATAACAATAATAAATTGTTTATAACAATGTCAAACGACAATTGAAAATTTTATATACGCCTCTATTAATCCCTTTCATTACAAATTGTTATCAAAGATATTTACAAAATTATTTACAATATTAATTATATTGTTTATATTATTTATACAAGAAATACATTAAACCACACGTTTATCCGGTTGATAATTACTCAAATTGTGTTGATATAATCGACCAATGAAGGTTAGTTATATTTAAATGTCAAATTCAGGTTTAATAAGGTTTAATAATAATTATAATATTTGTGACGGTAACCTCCATTCAAAATCTTCATCTCAAATTATTTAACACTCTTGTTAACTTTAACAGTATCTTCACATGAATAACTTTCAAAGAACCAGGACAATACATTCAGCGGAAAAATACTTCGCTCAAAACGCACAAAATTGCTCAACAATAGGCCCAGAATTCATCATATATCTTCATATATATGGCATCAAAATCTTCCAAATTACATACAAAAACCTCCACTCATAAATTCAACAACTTCATTTATTACTGTGGGAACCTCCTTCATTATTCAAGGGCATTACTCATCAGCGACTTTTACAGGTCCACTGAACTAACGATTATACATCCATTGTTCCTCTTCAAAAATTCTTATATTCATCAATTGTATTAATGTCTGTTATTATTTAACCTTCGTGGGTTTCATTCATGAATCGATATGAAGTAAAAATTTGCCAATCACAAATAAAGTTAATAGCAAATACGATTAGACACTCCTCCCTGGTCTATCAAAATTGAGATTAATATCTTCAAAGAAACGCAGTATAAAAATACTATCTTCAATCAAAGTTCATCTAAACTGCATAAATAGTCGAATAGAATACAATTAGACTGTGGAATGCAAACATTATTGTTCCAATCTATAATTGAGAAAAACTCCTATCAAAAGTTCATTACTATAGTGTATTCAATAAATCGTAATCAAAGTTCATATTTCATAAAATTGTCTATAATGCAATGATAAATGTCTATGTTGCAATCATGTTCATAAGACGACTAGTATTTCAAAGATCGTCGATAACGTAATAGATTTTTAACGCTCTAAAATCATTTAATCATTCTTCTTTCTTGAGGATGACAGAAAATTGGTCAAAGTAATTTACTGAATAGAATTACTTTAATAAAGTGACACGCTGTCTGACTTCAAATCTGCCATAGCAATCGTTAACTTTACAGTCAAATCGTGACCACAAAAATATGCAAATTACTGAAAGAATCTAAATTATCAGTCTCAACTGATCCAAAATTATTTAAGCATGCCAATGACATAACAATGTCTCGACAAATCGTAGAAAAAGGCATAAATCATCGAAGTGTACTGAGTACAGAAATGTTAATCAAGAAAATGGGGCAAAAATAAATGGGACAGAAAATATGGGAAAATGGTTGCTCAGATATCGCTACATGACTCAAATAATACAAGAAACGTTCACGACTACCTTATCTGTTGATTGAAGTTCTAGAGGAAAGTTTTCAAAGAAAACTGCTGTTGGTTCCATTTCACCAGCGTGAAGATGTGCTCCGTCCTCGAACCTGGAATCAGCGTCTTCGGAGAATCGAACTGCTTCCTTCTCCGGAAATTGCACTGCTCCGCGTATACGAAAGACATCCTTCTGGCAAAATTCTTCTTTGTGAGCCGGGTCCTCCCTGGCCTCTCTTGAAAGTTCCCTGAAGTTCCAGTCGTAATTCGCCATGAAGTTTATTGCAGTTATTTCCGCAGAAATATTCATAATCGTGGAGTATGAAAATATTTCCACTGTCATTTGATATAATTCAGCGATGGATTTACGATGCATGAGTGTAGTTGGATGTTCACTACATGCTCGCTTTTGTAGAAAGACGATTAACGAAGTTCCATGCTGTTACTTCACTCCATCGATATATGTCCCAATTGCATTAAAGCCTTAGCCTTCCATCTCAACTTCTGTTATAATCATTGAAAGCACTGCAAGATTATAATGTTCCATAATAGAATGTATCGTTGTATTACCAAACGTATGCTCCAATATCACGGTTGTAACACGTGTCAGCCGTAGTGTATACTGTGGAATTTTAAAAGTGCCTCTCAGGTGGCGAGAAAATCACTTTTGTCTGCAGCCTTAAAGTGTCAATATCTTTCAAAGTATAACTGTGAAATTGTTCAAATCTTCTACACACCTCAATGTTGTACTGCCCAATTGAATTATAATAAAGGCTGAAGTTAACTCTTGATATCTTATCTGGTGGAAACGTTAATGTGAGCGTTACAACTTCACCTAGTTTCGAACAGCGTAAAATGGAACTGCTCCGTGTTCGTTCGATGCGCCGGGCTTTAACCACACGCTAAAGACAACTTGCTTCACTTATTCACTCGACAATGACTATATGACATCTGAAATATATATGCGTTATCAGAAATCAGATATGCGGTTATGAGAGATATGAGAGCTCCTCTATCCTGTGCACGACCTTTTATCAACTTCTTAAGGGGCGTATCCATCCCTTCCATAGTTCGTTCCTCCGTCATTGCTAGAAGTTTTAACTTTGGCTATACTTGACGGATTTTCAAATTTCAAAAACTCAAAATTAATTTCTTCAAAATTCCAAATCAATGCCATAACTGAAAATAGATTTCCACAAATCTGCATGCCAAAAGTAATCAAATATCGTAGTTTCAGCAATCTCCGTCTTCCTTCCAAACTATCGTTCATTGGTTCGAGTCTCTCCTCCAATAGCGTAACTTCTTCCTCAGCACGATACCTTGTTTCCTGCGACTGCGTCGTAAATCTCAGATCTTTCTCGAACAAAATCATGACGTCACCAAGAATCTCAGCTCAACCAGCCTACTTGCATGAAATATATGTCATCCGTGCCTACGTCATGAATATACACGTCACAACTATGACATCCATAACTTTATTCATATTTGCCAATACAGCCATCGTGGTCTCAATATAATTCAATTTACGGGGGCAGTACCTACTGTGAGGCCACGGCCGCCTCCTTCCCTCTTCCTCGCCTATCCATCCCAATCTTCCATCCCTTCCCATCCCTCATGAGGCCCCTGTTCGCTTTGCAGGTTAGGCCGCCTGGGCGAAGTGCTGATCACATCTCCCCAGTTGTATCCCTCCCGACCAGATGTTCCAGGCTCCAGGACACTGCCCATAGAGGCGGTAGTGGTGAGTTCCCTCGCTGAGTCCGTAGGAACCACCAACCTAGAGGGTAAATTGACTTAAAAAAAACATCTGACATGAAGAAACCTCACGTGCAATTGTTGATAAACCGGTATTTTATACTATTATTGGCACAAATATTAATCTATTGTAAAATGGAGTGTTTTACAGATATTGTAGTTTATAATACGGAAGTCATTTTATTAGATGATTTGTAGCTTCCACCAGCACTAGCCTAAATAAAGAATACGATATGGATCAACTAGATTAATAGACGCGACACCGCTCATAACCTTAAATTCCTTATAAACAGGTCCTCTTCATTCACAGACCAACACGTAATTTCATATGGATTCTGTTAAAGTGAGTCATATTGATATGATAAATATAGTTTAAAATGATAATCTGGTAGCAAAAATATCTACCCCGTCCGGGATTCGAACCCAAGATCTATAGATTCACAATCATACGCACCAACTCCACGGCTATTTCGACTACGCAGATTGTGTGCACAAGATGGTCAGTTATTTCCACGTTCCAATAATACTGCATTACGGAATTACGTTTCATTTATATTTTGCTTTTTTCGATAATGTTCCTGCGTGAAATTGAGTTTAAAATGCCTTATGAATAGGCCCTCTTGTGAGTAAAGAGAATGTTTTCAGTAATAGTTCATGAGGCTTGCTCAATTCTCGTATAACCACAATGATTATATTATATTGATGACTGCATTACCGTTATGTGGGTTAATATTTGAATAGCCATTGTGCAGAAACATAATACCGGCAATGCCGACTACTTAAAATGTTTGATATTAAGGCATTATACCATTTAAATACTGACACGAAGACTTCGAACATGTACCATGTCATTTGTTTCAATTACTTGACACCAGAGTTCGCATGAGCGTTTTCCGTTCAGTATGTCATATACATTTCACATTGTTTCTCGTACCACTGCCAGCTGGGTCTTACCACTGCTCGCAGGATCGATCGATCAAGTGGGCAGTGCATACTTCCGTTTTCCACCACTGCCAGCTAGTACACTTCCGTTCGATCGATCGAGCGGGCAGTGCATACTTCCGTTCGATCCACCACTGCCAGCTCGATCGTTCCGATCCCTTTACGTCCCCAATTTTCAAAATCACTCCCACAAAGATATCCAGCAACCGAGCGGAAAGATGTTACACATCAAAAACCATGGCTAACAAAAGAAACAGCTCAAGAGAACACGAGATTTACGAAAAGACGTAATCTCAGGTGTTAGGAACACTCTGAAATACCCAGAAACGGCTTTCTTAACGTGGCCTCTAATCACTTCTATAAATCATCACGATCGTAGAATTAAATGAACTGAAGAAAATGTATTCAGAAAACTGACATAGTAAGAGGTATTATGTCCTCAGATCGAAATATGAGAAAAACGAAGGACACCCTAACAAAATGTTAGGATTAAAACACATAGAATACAGTCCACAGTTATTACTGGGAAAACTGCATCTTGATAAATTCACCAATATGATATACAAATGGATCAATTGACCCATTCAACAGTGATCCAGAAATACTCCTGTTGGATCAAATATCAGAACGTTTCAAGTTCATAGGTAGTTTTACCTATACACAAATTATTACCCTTAAATAAATTTCTATACATATGTACAGTTGTATTATAACACCTCTGTGAGTGTTATGTAAGTAGTCTTTATGATTTGTACACCCTCCATGAGTGTAATATATGTTGTAGTTTCAATATACTGTAATCCAGTATTAAATTGGCGTCACTCAGACCCAATAACATTCGCATATAGAAGTGGAAAATTTCATTTAATATCAACAGCATCTACAAATCCATAAGTAGGGAAGACTATATAACTTTGTAAGCATTGTGGTAATTTTCCAAAATAGGATAATGAAAATCCTTTAATCAAATGCTTTGAAATGCACGCTTCCAGATAACCCAATATCGCCATTAATTCCGCTACTGTGATGCTTTAATCAGCATAAGTCACACTTGACTACATATAGACTATCCATTCATACGTGGATTTCGTTAATACCACATAATATTCATTTAATTATAACACAAATTCATGGTGCCTCCAATCGGTCTTACACATTTTGTAAATGTACTCCACTGAGCATTTATTACCATAATAAACCTTCATTATCTATATACTTGTAATTATTTATCATCCACACTGGTGAACGATGAATTTCATTGCTTATATAATGTTATAGCTTCACTTTGCCAATGGAATTGCGTTATTGGAATTATACAGTATCATTGCAATTCATATAAAATGTTGAAGAGTATTATCACTTATTTATTTAAATTATTATTAGAATTATCAACTATGCTATACGTTAATTTTATAATAGTCACAAATCTTGTGAAAGATATGCCTCCACATCTATTAATCTGGGATGTCGTTGATAAAAAAGATGAATGTTTCTCAAAATTCTATCAGTCAGTAGACTATGCGTTCAAAATGCGTGAATATTCCATCAAGAGTGGATTTCAATAAGCTTTACAATAAATGACAATCATGTGTCAAAAATATGGAGTTAAATAAAGAATTAAAATTTATCAAGCAAAATTTAGGAATAATCCTACTCGAATGGATTCTAGAAAATATGTTAAGTTCCTACACCATCGACTAAGATAATCATGACAATTAACACCGAAATAGTCGATTATAAAACCTCACTAGTTTCTATTGTCCACCAGAAATCAGAAGTATTTCCTAGCACAAGCAAAAATCTTGTTATCACACAAAATAGGCTTTTAGTAAGCTCAAATACTTCCTATAAAATCGTTGCAAATGTTCAGAACATAACTCTCAAGCGAAAAACAATTATTAAGATCACTATAAATGTAGATTGAGCGAAATATGAGAGTACAAAAATCATGTCGTGAATAGACATCAGTTAGTGTTCATAGCACTATCAAAAATTACGAAGAATGAATAAAGTCTTCTCCTATCATGTTCCTCCTGTCTACGATAAAGAAATTCCCATATTAGATTACTAGAAGTTAATTTTAAACGTGCAATAACACACTAAAAAAGGATGCATTCCTTATGGAAATCTAAATCCAGTCGAAAACAGAATCAGGCATGAGTAGGACGTCATGCCTAAACTCTATCCGTCGACTATGCTAATAAAAAGAAAAAACATATGACAGCAAATGAAACGTTACAATGTAAGGAAGGAAGCTTGTAGTTTAACGTGACCGTTAATCTTGAGATCATGAGCCACGGGACCTCCTTTTTACGTGGAATCTGAACCACAGGACATGGCATTTCACATCAAAAATCTCACATGCATTGACCGGGAATCGAGCCCGGACCGCCTTGATGAGAGGCATACAGCTAGATCGCTGAGCGACCACGCCCCTCGTTACAATGTTTATGCCTTACTACTAGTAATAGAGCTGGATGTTCTGTGCCTTCTCGCCCGTCGTAGATGGAATAGAAAGCAATGATATGCCTCCCATATAATTTCTCCTTCACACATTGAAATGGCCTGGATCCTCATGGTCCGAGAGGATCGAACCCTAGAACCCAGTCTCCAACCCACTGATCCCACATGGTCATCTGGATCACGCCAACTGCTGCTACCATTCCACGTATAGTCCATCCCGATGCAGAAAAAGCGCTCTTCATACCGTAGTAATGCGACATTCGCGTCCAATCGAAACGAAAGTTCCATTTCCTCACGATCATTACACTGAGTGCATACATGCTTGATTAAAATCAGCTGTTATTATGACACTCGAATTCGCGTTAGACAATGGCAGTATTCGTCCATTAGAAATGGCATAGTGCTGCTTACATCGCGGTATTCATGTCAATCGTGCTCAACCTGCCATGTTTACAATATCACAGCACATTTGAACTATTCCTCCCGACATCTTATCAAACAACATGTCGTGAAAATAAGAGGAATAAAATATAATGTTCATCAAGCAAAGTTGCATAAGAATGTGTTTATGTCCGTACAAAATGCACTGTTTCAAAACCAAAGTTCAACTGCGTAAAACACAATGCACTTAAATGTGAATACTGTTCATAATACAATGCATGCTTGTTGTAGAAAAAACAATGTTCATACGTGAACTTCCGTATATTTAGCTTGTATGAATATTACAAGTTTCACACCGCATAGTGTTAGAAATAATCACTGATGCGCGATAAAATGACAGAATTATTCGCCACTGGACTCTGTATAATATTCTATGTCTCCGCACACGCTTGAAACAAACTTGTACTTTCGATACGCGTTACATAGCATTTGCATGTAGTAAATTATCACGGCGAACTGTCTATTTCAGAGACAATATAATCTGTTCTGAGACTCAACTTAATCTGTTCTGCTCTGGCAGTCAACACTTTCGTGAAGAGAGATCTACCCCCTCTCTCGCTGCGTAGATCATAAATCCATGTTATTGGCGCATGACAAGATGGCTTACATATTCCACACAATTTATAGATGAAAATATATCTTAATAAACATCATACAGTATTGAATCATCTTATACAATGGTAAAAAGCATATATAAAACTTCTTTTTTCCTCTTGCAATCCGTAAAATAATCTCCTGGTGTCGGTCAATACATGAGATCAATACACATCACATGTTCATGACGTCAGACCTGCGGACTGAGCTTCGGTCGTCCTCGGAATGGCTCGGAAGTGACATAGCAGTATCTCTCACAGCTTCTATGACCCTTCCAGCGTGCTAACGCCGTGATGCTTTCCAAACAAATCTCGCGCTGAAATGCACTACAATCCGTGCATGAGAATAACGGTACAGTACCATCCCAGTATTTGCCCGAAGACGAAGTGGGAAACCTCGGAAAACCACTTCTAGGATGGCTGAGGAGGGAATCTAACCCCCTCTACTCATTTGGACCACCCGAGGTTTAGTAGACCCCGTTCCAGTCCTCATACCACTTTTCAAATTTCCTGGCAGAGCCGAGAGTCGAACCCAGGACCTCCGGGGCGGCAGCTAACCATGCTGACCGCTACGCTACGGAGGCGACTTGGTAACATTCATTCTTAAATATAGCCTTCCTTTGAACACGCAGAACTGTGTATAAAAACAATTTTTCAGGAGGTGAAATTTTGGGTTGGGGATAAGGTGTGTGTTCGAGTCCTCGGTCTTTTGACTGGTGTGATGCAGCTTTCCATGCTTCCCTGTCCTGAGCTAATCGTTTCATCTCTACATAGCTACCACACCCTACATCCGAGGCAATCTGTTTAATATATTCTAACCTTGGTCTACCCCTACCGTTCTTGTCTTCGACCATTCCTTCCATAACTATGTTTGCTATTCCTGGGTGTCTTAGTATGTGTCCTACCAACATATCCCTTCTCTCCATTAGCAGTCGCCAGAAACATCTCTCCTCTCCCACTCGTCTTAACACCTCATCATTGGTTACCTTATCCACCCATCTGATCTTCTTTATTCTCCTGTAACACCACATTTCAAACGCTCCTATTCTCCTCTTTTCTGCTGCACCAACAGTCCAAGTTTCAGTTCCATAGAGTGCCACGCTCCAGACAAAGGAGGCACGTGGTGGAGCAGCGGTCAAGCTGTATGCCCCTCACCAAGGTAGACCGGGTTCGATTCCCGGTTAATACATGTGAGATTTTCGACGTGAAATGCCATGTCCTGTGGTTCGGATTCCACACAAAAAGGAGGTCCCGTGGTTCATTAACGCGAGATTAACGGTCACGTAAAGCTGCAATCTTCTTTTCCTTTTCCAGACAAAGGCTTTAAAAATGACTTCCTAATACCTAAATCTACGTATATTCGATGTAGAAATGGGTCAGGTAAAATTCCAATATGGGTAAATATTTTACTTTTTACTATTTTAGATGGGAATAATGTTCAAGTGCCCTACACCTCCGTCGTAGATGGGTGGAAGAATAACTATCCATATCCAAGTGTGGTATAAGTTACACACCACGACTTCAGTGGGGCGTGGCAGTCAGTCCGGAGATCGAAGGTTCGCATCCCGGTGCTGACAAATTCTATCCAGAGTGTGTTTCCCTTGTTTTTTATCCCACACTCCTTCGATGCAAATGACGAATGTTTACCTTAATTCAAGTCCCGGGTGCCTACAACAATACCCGACCCTGAGAGGTTGTAAGCCTAGAGCTTTAACGTACGGCTTACCTGCTCGGCATCCCACTACAGCGCCAAACATGAGCAAGCTGCAGCGCGTACAGCGCCGCGCAGAGAGGCTAATAGCTCGTTATTCCCCTTCCCCTTTGTCACAGTTTTTATCTATAGAGGCAACAGCCAAACAAACTGATCTGATTTTTCTCAAAATCTCCCTCACAGGTTCCATTAGTATCGACCCCTTTTGTCGACTGTCGTTGGCATATCGCTCAGTTCGGAGAAGACGAAGAGTAACTCTCGTTCCGTCCTTCGCTCGTAGCAATGCCTACCTGACATGTTTCTACGGCCGCTCTGTGCGGTTAAGGAACGCGCTGCCAGGGTATGCCAAGATCTTGCTTCTTCGGAAATTCAGGCCGTACATAAAAAGGTACATTGTGTGATCACTTTCGTGATGTTTATAGTGTTTTTTTTTTCATGCCGCATTTGTCGGTCAAATGCTTTTGAGACCACCGAAATATTAATGTATTTAATCACATTTATGTTTATAATATATAATGTAATTCTCGAGTGATTACTCGTAACAAACAAAATTTCTAAGACACATACCTCAGCCTGTTCATAGATGTTGACTCTCCAAGCCACAAGTTCACTACTGCAAGGTGCTGCTTCTCGCTAGCCGCTACGTGAAGGACTGTCGTCACATCTCCGCTTCGGCTAATCAGACGCCGCCAGCCAGTGGGATTTCTCGATGGTTCTACGCCCTATTTAAGCAGCGGTTCTCCTCTTCAAGATCCTGTACGGCATTACCGCATACCGCATCACTTCATGGAGTCTTCCAAAGCTTCGTTCCATGGGGCAAATACCTGACGGTACGCTTCTACAGTAAGACGGTGTAATCAGCACGTCACACCGATACGCTGGAGATTACTACGCATCAATGTCACAACTAGATGAGCTGTTGCAAGGCTCAGATCACAGTTCTCACCGCTACGCAAGATGAAAGCTTGCTTATTACTTTCGATCTTCAGTGATATGCTAAAAAATGTACTTTGGTTCTAAAGAAGAAACTTTCTTCAAGCAGATACTTTATTTCGAGATGCTGGACATCGCAATCACAAAGTATAGTGTTCTTAAACTACAAACTACAGCTGCCAAACCATCAAGCTCTGGCCACGGCCGACCTGCAGCACTGAAACCTCTCTAGTCAACATAAATAGCAACGGAAGATAAGTTACATTCTTTATTTTCTATTTAATCACTTATCTTCTATGTTTTAAATGGTTTTAATATTGCTTGCAAGTACATTTATTTCCAAAAATAGTGTGTCTTTCAAATGAACTCTTGTAAATAGCACCAAGTTGTGCCAACCTACTAATTTTTAAACCCAAAGGGTTTCCAGTAATGTATAGTATTTATCACCTGTTTCAAACAACAAATAAAGTTTATATTATATTAATGCTTAAATGTTCAGTGTTAAAATTGAATTTAAAGTTGAGGATAAAGAACCAGGCCGCACTCCCCTAGCCCAAAATATTCCGTCTGATAGCTCCTTTCACAGTAGTTATTTTGTCCAGGCATTTTGCCTGATGCTTTCACCCGTTTATGAGAGCGAAATTGGGCTGTTCTTCACATAACCATATGGTGCCGATAACCGGGAGTGCTTTTTGTAAACATTTGTTGAAGCAAGTCTGTATATTGAACCTTTCTCAGAAATTAATATTTGAACTAATTAAAAAATTTATCTCTCGTACTGAACATTAAGTGTATAAATTGCTCAAAAATTGTGATTTCTAATTCTTTTGGAAAGTTTCAGCTCGGAGTTCATGCTGGGCACTGGAAGAGGAAACACAAAAACAAGTTCCACATTTAACCGTTGGAAGGGCTGCTTTCTCTCTCTTCTGGCAGGCTGTTGTACGAGTTCACAGGGAAGTCGTGAGTACCTTCACAGCAAACTTTCACAATGCCAATTGACGAAAAACTCATTAATGCGAGGGCTTCGGTCAAGGGCAAACTCACGCGTTTTCGCACTTTTCTATATGAGCTCACGGAAAAAGAACGTAACAGTGACATAATTTCTCAAAGACTGAAAGGTTATGAACAGGCCTTTGAGAAATATGATGAGATCCAAAGTAATATTGAGACACAATATCCCGACCAGCAAAGTGACCGCTGTGAGGTTGAAAATTTATATTATAAAGGGTTCGCAGACGCAAAGCAACTTTTAAGAAGTTTAACATTGCAGGAAAAGCAGGAGAAAATTCCTTCAGAATCTTCTTCTTTTCCTTCCCGTGTTATATTACCGAAAATAGAATTACCTAAATTTACCGGAGATGAAACAACATGGGAGCCATTTTTTGAATTATTCAATTCATTGGTTCACGAAAACGATTCTCTTCCTTCAATACAGAAGTTTCATTATTTGCGTTTGTCCTTGAAAGGCAACGCACTTAAAATCATCCAGGAGCTTACGTTGACAAATGAAAATTATGAAGTAGCTTTGGCACTTCTCAAAGATCGGTTTCGGAACACTCGTTCAAAAACTCAACGTCACATACAGGGTTTATTCAATTTACCTATTGTTCAAGCTGATAATCTTGCCTCGCTTCGTAATCTAATCGATGCTGCAGAACTTCATATTCGTGCGCTTGCAAATTTGGACCAACCAGTTGACCATTGGGATCTATTTTTGATTCATCTTATTTCTGCTAAATTAGACAATAAAACTTTAAAAGATTGGGAAGCAGATCTGTCGCAACATTCATTGTGTACCTATGAAGCTATTATTAAATTCTTAAAGGCGAAATGCCAAATTCTCTCTGCTGTAGCCAGCCAAAAGAGTAGCTCCACCTTTAAACCTCCTTCTAATAGTAAGGTCATCAGCCCCACTCAGAGAGTACTAAGGTCACATGCCTTTTCTACCAATATTCGGTCTCCCAATCAAGTACATGCTTGTGTTTTGTGTCAACAACCACATAACTTGTACCAATGCGCTCAATTTAAATCTTTATCTGTGGATGAAAGACGCAAATTAATTACCACCCAAAAGCACTGCTTTAATTGTCTATCAGGGACACATATGATAAGCAATTGTCATTCTGAACGATTATGTTTTCACTGTAAAGCAAAGCATCATACTCTCCTGCATAGACATAAAAGATCGCGGTCATCAGCAACCAATAGTTCATCCGCTAAATCTAATTCTGAGACTTTGCCGAATAAAGCTCAGTCTTTTACTCAAAGCTCTGTTTCGTTCAGTAAAACTCAAGTTTTATTGTCCACTGTCCAAATTCTAGTGAAGAATGTTCACGGAAAATGGGTTTCTGTAAGAGGATTGTTAGATAATGCTGCAACTAACAATTTTATCAGCGAATCGCTAGTTCGCATTTAGGTCTACAAATATGCCCTACGTCTATAGAAGTTACAGGAATTAATGGTTCTAAATCGCAATCTCTGAGTTATGCTAAAGTGGATGTAAAAGATTCCAATAATCTCGGCATTCATTTAAATTTAGATTTTTTAATTATCAATTCTATAGGTAATGACACCCCCATTACTTCTTTTCAAGTCCAGAATTGGAATATTCCGCATCATTTGCAACTTGCAGATCCAAATTTCAACAGAGCTTCAGCTGTAGAAATTCTTTTAAGTGCCAGCATTTTTTGGCAATGTTTACATCCGGAAAAGGTTAAAGTTGCTCGTGATGTTTTCTTTCGTAGAACCGATTTTGGTTGGATTGCCACTGGGCAAATATACCGCAACCCCGTTCAACAGAAATCTCATTGTTATTTTGTTGGTGCTGATTTAAATCAAGAATTAATTAAGTTCTGGGACATTGAGGATATTCAAGTCACCTCACCTCATTCTTGTAATAATGAGATCTGTGAAACATTGTACGTAGAAACCACTGTTCGCACTACTGAAGGCAGATTCGTGGTTACTCTTCCTCGTATTTCTAACCCCCCTATTATTACAGAATCACATTCCAGAGCTCTCAAAGCTTTATTCGCAATTGAAAATCGCTTTAAAAAAGATGCTCTCTTAAAAAATCAGTATACTTCCTTCATGGAAGAATACGAATCAGCGAATCACATGGAAGTAGTTCCAAAATCTGAAGAAATTAGTAATCCTCCTAAAGAAATAGTATATCTTAATCATCATCCGGTTTGGAAAAATTCTTCCACCCGAGAACAGATAAGAGTGGTTTTTAATGGGTCATCTCCAGATGCTAATGGTGTTTCTCTCAATGACACTCTGCATTCTGGACCCGCTATTTAGACAGATCTTACTTCAGTTTTACTTAACTGTCGTCTATTCCCCATTGCTGTCCTTGCTGACATTAAGCAAATGTACAGGCAAATTCTAGTAAATTCAGAACAACGTGATTTGCAAAGAATTTTGTGGCGAGACGACAATGCAAAACCTATAAAAATATTTCGTTTACGAACAGTGAGTGACATACGGTCTTAAGCCGTCTGCCTTTCTCGCAATACGATCTCTTCATATGTTGGCCGAACAAGTTGGTCATCTTTTTCATCCTCTTGCTTCTGAAGTATTGAAAACTGCATTCTATGTAGATGATTTTCTGTATTCTTTTCCTAGTATCTCTGACGCACTTCTTGTTTGTGAAGATTTAAATTCTCTTCTTTCTGGTGGTGGGTTTACCCTTGATAAGTGGAACTCGAATTCAACCGAATTTTTATCTAACTTTTCACAAGCAACTCCTGTTGACAAATGTGTTGCGCTTCCTTCTGAGGAATCAGCTATTAAAACCTTGGGTGTTTTTGGTCTCCTGTTTCAGATACCTTTTCATATCAGGTACACTTATCTGAGTTTCACCCTCAAACGAAAGGGCAATTATTATCAGAAATAGCAAAAGTTTTTGATCCCTTGCAGTACATTGCTCCGGTGGTTATTACTGCAAAAATTTTCTTACAAAAACTTTGGTTATTGAAAGTTGGTTGGGATAAAAGGGGACCCTCCCCCCTTTTGGATGAGTGGTTAAAATACCGCAAGAGTTTGTTAGATCTTTCTCAAATTTCTATTCCCCGCACTTTAATTTCGGACCTTTCATGTCAGTATTTCGATTTGCACGTATTTGCCGATAGTTCTGAAAAGGCATACGGTGGCTGCGCCTACTTAGTAGGCCGCCCTTCCAATACTATACCCGGATTTTCCAATTTAATTTGCGCAAAATCGAAGGTAGCCCCACTCAAATCCATATCTTTGCCTAGATTGGAATTATGTTCTGCTGTGATGGCTGTGGAATTAGCCAGTAAATTAAAAATCAGTTTAAATTTGAAATTTTCGAGCACATGGTTTTGGAGTGATTCTTCCATCGTGTTAGCTTGGCTTTCAAAACCTTCTTCGCATTGGACCACTTTTGTGGCTAATCGCGTTTCTAAAATACAAGAGTTGTCTCATTTTGACCAATGGAATCATGTTCCGGGGAAAGAAATCCCCGCTGATATAATTTCACGTGGCTGCTTGCCCAAGAAATTAATTTCTCTTAAATTATACTAGAATGGTCCGGCGAGGCTCAGTCAGGATTTTTCTTGTTGGCCTCGTTCATCTAATCCGCTCGCAGAAGATGTTCCTGATGCTCGCATTGTTACCGCTTCCCTTTTTCTAACTTCTATTGCTACTAGTCTTTTTCAGCGCTACTCTTCATTTAATAAATTAATTCGTGTGGTAGCATATTTATTTCGATGGAAATTTCTTGTTCTTGATCAGCCTGTGAAACCGCAACCCTTTCTCACTAAAATGGAATTGGAATTTGCTACTCGTAGGATCTTGTTTCTTATGCAACAAGAAGTATTCTTTCTTGAGTATCAGACGCTTTTAAGCATAAAAGCTCTGCCAAAGTCTAGTAGGCTGTTACCTCTCACCCCTTTTTTTGGACCAAGATGGATTAATAAGAGTGGGGGGCAGGCTAGAAAATTCTAGTTACTCAGATGAGAAAAAACATCCCATTATTCTCCCTTCTAGACATCCTATTACTACTCTCATCGTAAAGAAATTTCATTATCAGAATTTGCACGCGGGCACCCGCACCTTGCTTTGCTTAATTCGTGAGCAATATTGGCTCATTAACGGTGTTCATGAAGTTTCTTCTGCTATTCGGAAATGTATACCTTGTTTTAAGTCCAAGCCCCAGCCAAAAACGCAAATTGTGGGAAACTTACCATATTTTCGTTCCGAAACTAGTAAGCCTTTCGCCCTTACGGATATCGATTATGCTGGTCCTTATGCCTATCAATTTAATTCCCCTTTATCTAAGCGAAAGTTGTTAGGTAAACTTTATGTTTCTTTATTTGTGTGCATGGTGACAGGAGCCATTCACCTTGAGTTAGTTACAAGTGCTTCTACTCCTTATTTTATAGCAGCCTTTTCTAGATTTGCCGCTAGAAGGGGTGTTCCCTCTGAGGTTTTCTCAGATAACGCAAAAATTTTTGTTAGTACCTTTGAACTTTGGAAAACTGCACTTACCTCTCCTTATGCTAAAGATCAGTTTTCTAATTTTTCTCATGCTAAGGGATTCAAATGGCATTTCACTCCCCCTTACGCCCCCCATCATGGTGGCCGTTGGGAATCTTGCATAAAGCTCACGAAGAGACAGCTGAAGAAAACCCTTGGTTCAGCCATTCTTTCCTATGAGGAATTCAATTCCCTCATTATTCAGGTTGAGGGTATCGTAAATTCTAGGCCGCTTACGCCTTTGTCTAACGATCCTAAAGATATTCTTCCGTTAACACGTAGCCATTTTTAATAGGCTGTTCTTTAGCTTCTACGCCTCCTTTGCTGAGTCGACGCTGTGATCTCGGGTTACCTATTTTCTGGAGAAAGTTAGAATCTTTGCGAAGCTCTTTTTGGTGCCGTTGGAAGTTGGAGTATCTCAGCTCACTTAACAGAAGAGAGAAGTGGCGGCTTTCCCAGCCTGATTTGCGAGTGGGAGATATGGTTCTTTTTCGAGATCCAAGTCCCCCTCTCGTATAGAATATTGGTAGGGTAACTCACTGCCATCTGGGTCGTGATAGGCATGTGAGAGTTGTAGATGTTCTCACAAGTAAAGGAGTCTATACTAGACCAATTTCTATGGTTGCTATTTTGCCTGTTGAGGCTTAGTGTCATCCTCTTTCATTGTTGTTCATGTTTTTTCCAACTGATTTTTTGATTGTTTTTTTTTCGGGGGTCTCGGAGCATGATCACTTTCGTGATGTTTATAGTGTGGTTTTTTTTCATGCCGCATTTGTAGGTCAAATGCTTTTGAGACCACCGAAATATTAATGTATTTAATCACATTTATGTTTATAATGTATAATGTAATTCTCGAGTGATTACTCGTAACAAACAAAATTTCTAAGACACATACCTCAGCCTGTTCATAGATGTTGACTCTCCGAGCCACAAGTTCACTACTGCAATGTGCTGCTTCTCGCTAGCCGCTACGTGAAGGACTGTCGTCACATCTCCGCTTCGGCCAATCAGACGCCGCCAGCCAGTGGGATTTCTCGATGGTTCTACGCCCTATTTAAGCAGCGGTTCTCCTCTTCAAGATCCTGTACGGCATTACCGCATACCGCATCACTTCATGGAGTCTTCCAAAGCTTCGTTCCATGGGGCAAATACCTGACGGTACGCTTCAACAGTAAGACGGTGTAATCAGCACGTCACACCGATACGCTGGAGATTACTACGCATCAATGTCACAACTAGATGAGCTGTTGCAAGGCTCAGATCACAGTACTCACCGCTACGCAAGATGAAAGCTTGCTTACTACTTTCGCTCTTCAGTGATATGCTAAAAAATGTACTTTGGTTCTAAAGAAGAAACTTTCTTCAAGCAGATTCTTTATTTCGAGATGCTGGACATCGCAATCACAAAGTATAGTGTTCTTAAACTACAAACTACAGCTGCCAAACCATCAAGCTCTGGCCACGGCCGACCTGCAGCACTGAAACCTCTCTAGTCAACATAAATAGCAACGGAAGATACGTTACATTCTTTATTTTCTATTTAATCACTTATCTTCTATGTTTTAAATGGTTTTAATATTGCTTGCAAGTGCAATTATTTCCAAAAATAGTGTGTCTTTCAAATGAACTCTTGTAAATAGCACCAAGTTGTGCCAACCTACTAATTTTTAAACCCAAAGGGTTTCCAGTAATGTATAGTATTTATCACCTGTTTCAAACAACAAATAAAGTTTATATTATATTAATGCTTAAATGTTCAGTGTTAAAATTGAATTCAAAGTTGAGGATAAAGAACCAGGCCGCACTCCCCTAGCCCAAAATATTCAGTCTGATAGCTCATTTCACAGTAGTTATTTTGTCCAGGCATTTTGCCTGATGCTTTCTCCCGTTTATGAGAGCGAATTTGGGCTGTTCTTCACATAACCATTGTGTAAATAAATTTCTGTATGAGTGATTGATTGCCTCGCCGAATGAATGAATGAATGTATGGAGTAATTGAGGTGATGAAAGTGCGTCCGTGAGAGAGTGAGTGAACTATATTAATAATCTAAATATGTAAATAATGCAAATATCTTGGTAAAACATGTAAATATTGCAAACCAAATGTAGATGTAAGTTGTGTCAGTGAAACATGTAACTTAATATGTATGTGGTGCTTGCCCTTTTTCACTTCGCCTTCCAAACTTCTGTTTGATTTATGGTAAATAAATAATAATAATAACAATATTAATAATAATACAGTTACTCACAAATACAATCACCATAGAAACGCAGGTTATCAGATTCACTCATGGACACGGGGCTGATGACCAAAGATATCTCAAGGCCCTAAGAACAAATTAAGCCTTGAGAACTGGCGTGAAACAAGAAGTTCCGTGAAGAACTAAAGAGCCTATTTTTCTTAAATTTTAAGATTCATGCCAATGATTAATCTATATGGATCTATCTAGAACAATGCCGAAATTAAGTTGGTAATATCGAAATTTCTTATTAATTCGAAATACTGTATACCTGGCATAATGTAGCCTAATAGAGAACTACAGTTGGCAGCCCTGGTGACTGAATATATTCTTAGTTCCATCTCTTAAGGTACAGAATACAAAATTTGGTTGAAGTCCGATGGATAGCATGGGCGTTACATGCAGTTAAACATTGGATCTAACAACGCGCGTAAAATCATGTTGGCAATAATGACATACATATATTGGTCAGAAATAATCACAAATAACATGATCTATAGTTGTGTAAATTTTGAATGAAATCCATTAGTTAGTATAGAAGTTACATGCATTTTAAAATTGGACCTATCAGCAAGCTTAGAATCATGTTGGTAGCACTGGCGTAGGCCTATATTAGTTACTCCAAATTAATCTAGAATGCCAGGTACTATACGTGTGCAAAGTTCAGAGCTATTGGCTTGCATACATTCTGATCTATTGATATTAGGGTAACAAAAATAGAGACAGTATTTATTAACAGTTGGCAGCCCTGGTTGGTGTATTCTTTGGAATACACGGTAAGATAGAGTAAGCTTTTGCTTCTCTTTGCTATAGTTCATCCCTTCCTTTTTTCTCAAACACCAACAGTGATCTTCTGATTTCTCCTTGTTGCTTATGTCTCTCATATTACCTGTAAGACTGTTCTAGATATATATCTTCCATGACCCACCTAGCGTCATCTAGCAGCGAATCTCTGAAGTTCCTCAATTCTTCTAGTCGCCATCGCCAGCTATCATCTCCGTGATCAAGAGAACTTCGTCTACTTTATCACCCTCCAGGCTGCGCTAGTGACTCCTACTATCAACACTTTGAAGATCATTTCATCAAGAGAAATTAATTTTTCAATGTTGGCTATTCTTATATGTATTCCTTTTGTCTCCTACCCCCACACTTTTCCCTTCTCTGGTCCCTCCGAGCTCCGTTGAGCGTGTCTCACTTGTACGTCGGAAGTCGACCCAGTCGGTTAGAGCTTAACTAAAGCTCGCCTCCTCATCTCTAGAGGCAAACTTTTAGATTCTACTCCATGTTAGAATTTTAGTATCAACCGTCAACAGGGACATCGCCTTCGTCATGAAGCAAAGCTAAGTACTACTTCTACGTTCTTCAACTTATTTTAATTGATTTTAAATAGCTACATGCTTTTTAATGATCATGTTATAGGCAGTGTGAGATTTCTATATTTGGGGCAATAATCATCCTTCGCGGGATTTTCTATGTTGGGCTTTTGTCTATCTAAGCCAATCTTAACACGAAGCAGCATTTCTTATGCTTATTAAATGAGAGATTTCCACAACGTGGGACACCATTAAATTATCCACTGTCTATAAAATACTTAGCTCGTTCCACCGCTGGACTAACTTTTGCCCTTTTCTGCAGTCATGATTGTTCTGGAATGTTCCATGCCGAACAATTTATCTACGAGTTAAACCTTCTAGTACTTTCCACTCACATATGGGAATACTTTTTCATACTAAGGAATCTTCCTTATTAACTGCTAATCAATATCTAATTTTTCTTCCTCCGTTGGGATTTTTTTTCTGTGCATTCAACTATAACCTACAAGTTTCTCAAGCAATAGATTCTCGCATATCTAGTGTAACTAGTTATTTTCCACCAGTTCAATAACTTTCTTTGCCATCAACTTTTTGTGCTACTACAGTGAACTTTTCAACTATATCAACAGACTATAGTGAAAACAGTGTTTGTTCAACCTTTCATCCGCGTCGCGCTCGTCCGTGTACAATAAATACGGCCATGAACACTTTTCCTCAATCCCATTTGATCTTTCCCAAACCCCTTACTAACAAACCAAAATAATAAAATTGTTACTTTAGGTCTTTTTTCAATGAGGTGTCACTCTCAATAAGTGCCCTCCCTCACTTGTTCCACGTACAACGAATCAATGTCTGTAAAACTTCGTGTCTAGTACACGCCTTAAATTATATTGTTTCATCCTTCTTAATGAGGGAATACAACTCTTTCAACTCATAAGTGAGTTATCTCTAGGTTTCACGAAAGGGAAACTTGCCCCATTTGTCTCGTGATCCCTACTTAAACATAGGAGTTCTAGAAACTTCCTTTCGATTGTTCTCTTCAGGTTTCACAATAAGTGACCTGCCCTATTTGCATAATCTTCTATGTATAATCATTAAAAGTAATTCAGTATCAATATAAGAAGTTATAGAAACTTCTATTTTATTCTTCCTGCTTTTTGTTGTTGTTACTTTCGAAGTTGTTATTATTTCTAAGATACTTACTTAGAAATCCTTAAAGTACACACCTTGTACTTGATTTATTGTTTAACTTTAATTACGTCAGTTATCTTTAAATTTTTCATTTATTTATCTTCGTCATTTCAAAATCTTACGAAGCTTTTAAAGCATATAAAAGGTTTGAAACCAAAAGAATTATTAATTGCCTGGCGCAAGCTTTAGATGTTTTCGGAGGTCTGCGACCCCAATTGTTTATAGAAATCAAAATTATTTATTTGTTACAAAACTACTTCCTTTTACATTGTTAAATAAATTAAAGATTTCGTTTTCGCTTTATCATTTCTCTAACATAACGGTTAGGCAAGATCCTGTCTTCCTTGACTCTTCCTATTCAATAAAAACAAATCTATTGATAGGGGTTTCACCACTAGTTGCATTTGAGCAAGAACTCTTAGTTGGTAACTTAGTAAAGCCTCTCTTAGCTTTAATAGCTAATTCTAACTGGCCAGTAAGGCAAGCATAGCTCGCTACGCCAGCTTCCTGCTTGTGGAGATTCTCTCCAACACTTATGGTGGGTTTTTCAAAATATAAGTGTTTCTCATTGTCTGAACTTTTAGTCGGCGCCTTGCTGGATAAAAGCTCAGCCATTTCTAAATGCAACTATTGGTGCACTTACCAAAATTATTCCCAAAGGTATAATTGCTTTATTCCTATCCTTCTTGGAAGCATTTGGTCGCTCTTTAGGAATTCTACAATTTCAAAAACTAAAATATCAAATCTGATTCAAATTATTGGCATTCTTCAAATTACTTGTTTAGAAACAAACTCCTTTGAACAGATACACAATAAATCCGTTACTCGTTGTCTTGCCAGACCACCACCCTTCCCCATAGTAGGCATATGTATGCTTGAGAGGTAATACGCTAACGTAACTACCTTGCAAACTACCCAAGTTCCAGCTGCGTTTCCCGTTAGCTTTGCCCAGGTCCCTACCCACTTTAGGTATCGGAGAGCGGATTTGCAGTGGCAGCTGCCTTTGAGTATATTTAAAGTTAAACTTATAACTTCTGTAGGACTCTCGTCCTATTTCTCCATCCTTTTTCTCCAGTCCGAAACCCACGTCCTTTTCTTTATCATCTTCCCTTGGGGGTTAGGTTATTCCCAAGCTAATAATCTACCCAAAATTTGGTGCCGAAACCCGGGAGAGTCCATTTATGACATTTTCTATTTGTTAAGGGTTATTCGACAATATTTTGCAAATCATTAATATCTTCTTTGAATTTTTCAGTTATAACTACACCGTGCAAAGCCTGTGAAGTGGAAAGAGGCCGTTCCTGTCTCCTTTGGTGTGTCCCTTTCTTTCAACTTATTTGCTGCTGCCAGCCTGACAGCATTTCCAAGGTTCCACAGTTTCGTAAGTTATACTTTAATTTACCTATTTTGTCATGGCTCCTACAGAAAAGGATAAGGATGAAAAACTTACTTCTAAACGAGCATCCTATAAAGGGCAAATTACCCGATTCAGAAAATACATTAAAGAGCTAAATCCCTCAGAAGCTCAATTAGATTTGTTAAAACATCGTGTAAGGGATTTTGAACGTTCATATGAAAATTATTGTAACATCCAATTTGAAATTGAAACTTGTATGCTCAATCAAACTGAAGATCGAGTCGAATTAGAAAATCAATATTACGTAGGTATAGGTTCTGCTTTTAAAATAATACGCCAACTCGAAGAAGAACAGAAAAAAGACTGTTCTGTTCTTGGTTCCCTTCACGAACAACCAACCTCTTCTCGCGATGGCACTCACAAGCCCAAACCAATTCTACCTAAGATTGATTTACCCCACTTCTCTGGAGACGAATCTACTTGGAATTCTTTTTATGAATTATTTTGTTCTCTTGTTCATGACAATGAAGACATTCAAGTCATCTACAAGTTTCATTATTTGAGATCTATCCTCCGAGGTCAAGCTCTGCTGTTAGTTGAAGCACTCCCTTTAAGTGCCGAAAACTACCCCATTGCCTTTAACTTATTGAAAGAAAGATAAGGTAATTTACGGTTACGTATTCAACGCCATATGAAGGCTCTATTTAACTTACCTGCATCACAGCACAATGACGTCACTAGTTTGCGTACTCTCATTGATACTACACAACTTCACGTTAAAGCTTTGTCCCAATTGGATCAACCCACTGAACACTGGGACACTTTCTTAATACATTTAGTGGTTTCTAAAGTCGATGTTGCTACCCTGAAAGCTTCGGAGATTGAACTTTCCAGAGAAGACGATTACTCTTACGAGCATTTAGTCACTTTCATAAATGCTAGATACCAACTCTTAACTGCTTTAGCTAATCAAAGTGAACCCTCATCCCCTAGTTCTAAATTTGAATCAATGTCTATCAAACCTAAAAGCGAACGCTTAGCATCTAGTACCCAAAATCCTGGGTCCAACTCATCTAAACTCAAGTCAAACGCCACTGGTTACCCAACTAGGTCTAGTGAACGCCGTATTGCTCGTTCTCTCGTTTTAAACACTCAAAGCGAACCCCCCCAAGAGTTTAAATGAACCATTAAAGTGCATACTTTGTAAAGATTCCCACGCCTTATATCTATGTAAATCTTTTAAATAACTGTCAGTCGACGACAGAAGAAAATTAGTTTCCCAGAATAAACATTGCTTCAACTGCCTAGCACCCACGCATTCTGCTTCAAATTGCAAGTCCACCAGACTTTGATTTTATTGTGAAAAGGCTCATCACACTTTGCTACATCGTCATGATCAGGCAAGGTCATCGACAGCATCTACTTCTCAGAAAAGTGATAATGCTAACAGTTCCAGTGCTTCATCGTACATTCAAAATGCCAAGTCCATTCGTAGTGCCCAAGTATTGCTGTCCACTGTCCAAATCGAAGTTCAGGATAACTCTGGCAACTGGGTCCGTGCACGCGGTCTTCTCGATTCAGCGGCAACTCATGATTTTGTGTCTAATTCTTTGATTAGAAAACTAGGCCTACCTGCAAACCCCACTTCTATTAACGTATCGGGCATTAACAGCTCAAAATCGCAAGCTTTACAGATCTCAAAGCTAACCATAAGAGACATTTGTCACAGAAACAACTTTCTTAAACTGAATTGTCTCATTCTCAATAGCATTGGAGAAGACACTCCAAGTCACTCTGTGGATATTTCAGGTTTAAACATTCCCTCGCATTTAAGGCTAGCCGATCCTTTGTTTAACATACAAAACCCCACTGACATTCTCTTCAGTGCCAATGTTTTCTGGAATTGCCTTCGTAAACAGGTTCGCAAGTTATCCTCAAACGTGGTCGCCAGAGAGACTAATTTTGGATGGATCGTCACCGGTCAACTTCCCCATTATTCTCCCCAACCCGCATATCAATGTTACTTCGCCAATACTGATCTGGAACAGTTTTGGAGACTCGAAAGCATTGATCCTCCTAACGTGACCTCTTCAGAAAATGAATTCTGTGAGCAACTTTTTCTGAACACCACCACTCGCTCTTCTGACGGTCGGTTCATTGTTCAAATGCCAAGATTACATAATCCCCCTAAACTTATTAACTCTCACCCCAAAGCTAGAAAAGCTCTCTTTGCTATCGAGAGCAAATTCAAGAAAGAACCTCTCGTTAAACAGCAGTACACTGATTTCATGGATGAGTATGAAAGCTTAGATCATATGGAAGTTGTTAACAAATCTGATGATGAATTGCAACCCCCAATTGAAACGGTTTTCTTAAATCATCATCCCGTGTGGAAAACCCTCTTGTAAAGGATAAAATCCGAGTTGTTTTCAATGGTTCATCGCCTGACGTTAATGGCAACAGCCTTAACGATACTCTATACTCTGGTCCTGCTATTCAGTCAGATCTATCTGCTATACTCTTAAACTTTCGATTATATCCCATAGCTGTTATAGCGGATATAAAACAGATGTACCACCAAGTTTTAATTCAGCCTGAACGACGAGATCTCCAAAGAATCTAGTGGCGCGACGAAATCAGTAAGCCCATTAAGGTATTTCGTTTAAAAACAGTTACTTATGGCTTAAAACCTTCCGCGTTCCTTGCTATCCGATCCCTACACTTGTTAGCCTCTCAAGATGGTTATTTATTTGATTCTAAAGCTTCTGGAGCACTAACCACGTCATTCTATGTTGACGATTATTTGCAGTCCTTCCCCCCTCTGGAGGAAGCTTCTTTCGTGTCCTTAGAACTTCAGGCATTGCTAAGGAATGGAGGTTTCCCACTTCATAAGTGGAATTCCAACTCCCCTGAGTTTCTCGCCCAGTTTCCTATTGAATACGTAGATCCCTCCTCTGTTGAAATTTGTGGAAACTCCGAATCCATAAAATATTTGGAGTTCATTGGTGCACTAGTACTGACACTCTCATCTATAAAGTATCGCTCGCCGAAGAGCTCCCTAACACAAAAAGACAGATTCTCTCTGAAATTGCAAAAATTTTTGATCCGCTTCAATTCCTTGCTCCAGTTATCGTTATAGCCAAACTCTTCATGCAACAGCTGTGGTCGCTCAAATGTGAATGGGATGACACTGTTCCCCTTTCTTTTCTTAACAGATGGCTTTTTTTTCGCAGCAATTTGCTTGATCTTTCCCCTATTGAAATTCCTAGGAATTTAATTAACGCTCATTCTAATGCATCTTTTTTTCTTCATGTGTTCGCGGACAGTTCCGAAAAAGCTTATGGTTGTTGCGCATATTTGGTTTATCGCGGTTCATTAAATGGATCTTCAGTCTCCAACCTTGTTTGTGCCAAATCGAAGGTGGCTCCTCTTAAAACTATCACTTTGCCTAGGCTTGAATTATGTGCTGCACTCATTGCTGCAGAACTTGTTAAAAATTACGGGAAGTATTAAAAGTCGAATTCTCGCAAATCTATCTCTGGAGCGATTCCATGATCACACTTTCCTGGATCGCCAAGAACCCCGCTCACTGGCAAACTTTTGTTGCAAACAGGGTTTCCAAAATTCAAACTCTTTCTTCGGGATGTCAATGGAGGCATGTGCCCAGCGCTGACAACCCAGCCGACATTATCTCTCGTGGATGTTTACCCTCTCAATTGGCAGCTTCCCTTGTTGTCCCGCTATTCTTCCTTTCACAAATTAATTCGAATTGTTGCCTATCTTCTTAGATGGAAATATCTTGTGGTTGACCAACCTCTTCTCCCCAAACCACACCTTACCAATCATGAATTGAATCTCGCTACCATTAAGGTTTTGCAACTAACACAGCAAGAAGCCTTTTCTTCTGAATTGTCTTTACTTTCCTCTAAAAAGGATCTTCCCAAATCCAGTCGTCTTCGTGCCTTAGCCCCGTTCCTTGATGACAATAGGTTACTCAGGGTAGGTGGTAGGCTCTCGCAATCTTTGTTTTCTGAGGACAAAGCATCCTGTTATTTTGCCTTCTAAACATCACGTAACTTCCTTAATTATACGTGACTTTCATTATCGCAAGCTGCATGTTGGTACACGCACACTGCTTTGCCTCTTAAGGGAAAAGTACTGGATTATAAATGGAATTCATGAAGTTTCCTCTGTAATTCACAAGTGCATTCCTTGCTTCAAAGCGAAACCTAAAGTCAATACTCAATTAATGAGCGATCTGCCCTCCTTTCGCTCTTCTCCTATACGTCCATTTGCTCTAACTGGTGTGGACTATATGGGTCCGTTCCAATATCAACGCAACTCCCCTGAAGCTAAACGCAAATTGTTTGGTAAGCTCTATGTTTCTCTCTTTGTTTGCATGGATACTGGCGCGATCCATTTGGAACTAGTAACGAATTCCTCTACTTCTTACTTTTTATCAGCTGTCTCTCGCTTTGCTGCTAGGCGTGGTGTTCCTTCGGAGATGTTCTCTGATAACGCTTCCACGTTTCAAGGCGTAGCTTCCTTGTGGAAGAAAGTTCTCACATCTTCTCCTGCCATGGAACAGATTTCTAATTTTTCCTACTCAAAGGGTTTCAAATGGCGTTTTATACCCCCCTACGCTCCTCATCACGGTGGTAGGTGGGAATCCTGCGTAAAGCTCACTAAACGTCACTTAAGAAAGGTTTTAGGTAATCGCATTCTGATTTATGAAGAATTTAATTCGCTGTCCGTTCTGATTGAAGGTGTTGTTAATTCTCGCCCTTTAACTCTGCTTTCCAATGACCCTGATGACCTGCTTCCACTCACACCTGGTCACTTCCTTATAGGCACTTCTCTTTCTGTCCCTCCTCCCCTTAACAACTCTTACAGGGATTCTAATTTACCTATTGTTTTGCGTAAACTTGAAGCCCTCCGCAATTCTTTCTGGAAGAGGTGGAATTTGGAATACTTAACTTCCCTACAACGGAGACAGAAGTGGTTTCTTTCCAATCCCGACAGCAAAGTGGGGGACTTGGTCCTGGTTAGGGATGTTTCTCCTCCCTTGGTCTGGATTTCTGGTAGAGTGACCGAGTGTTACCCTGGAAGGGATGGGAGAGTTGGGGTAGCCAGGATCTTGACCACTAACGGGCATATCATAAGACCACTGTCTTTAATTGCTCCTCTACCTTTAAACATTTAATTGCTCGTCTTGTTCTCTGTTGGTGTTTGCTCCTCCCAGCTTGGTGTATTCTTTGGAATACACGATAAGATAGAGTAAGCTTTTGCTTCTCTTTGCTATAGTTCATCCCTTCCTTTTTTCTCAAACACCAACAGTAATCTTCTGATTTCTCCTTGTTGGTTATGCCTCTCATATTACCTGTAAGTCTGTTCTAGATATATATCTTCCATGACTCACCTAGCGTCATCTAGCAGCGAATCTCTGAAGTTCCTCAATTCTTCCCGGTACAAGAGGACTTCCTTATCAATCTAGCCACCAGATCTCGTCGCCATCGCCAGCTATCATCTCCGTGATCAAGAGAACTTCGTCTACTTTTTCACCCTCCAGGCTGCGCTAGTAACTCCTACTATTAACTCTTTGAAGATCATTTCATCAAGAGAAATTAATATTTCAATGTTGGCTATTCTTATATTTATTCCTTTTGTCTCCTACCCCCCACTCTTTTCCCTTCCCTGGTCCCTCCGAGCTCCGTTGAGCGTGTCTCACTTGTACGTCGGAAGTCGACCCAGTCAGTTAGAGCTTAACTAAAGCTCGCCTCCTCATCTCTAGAGGAAAACTTTTAAATTCTACGCCATGTTAGAATTTTAGTATCAACCGTCAACAGGGACATCGCCTTCGTCATGAAGCAAAGCTAAGTACTACTTCTACGTTCTTCAACTTATTTTAATTGATTTTAAATAGCTACATGCTTTTTAATGATCATGTTATAGGCAGTGTGAGACTTCTATATTTGGGGCAATAATCATCCTTCGCGGGATTTTCTATGTTGGGCTTTTGTCTATCTAAGCCAATCTTAACATGAAGCAGAATTTCTTATGCTTATTAAATGAGAGATTTTCTCCCAACGTGGGACACCATTAAATTACCCACTGTCTATAAAATACTTAGCTCGTTCCACCGCTGGACTAACTTTTGCTCTTTTCTGCAGTCATGATTGTTCGGGAATTTTCCATGCCGAACAATTTATCTACGAGTTAAACCTTCTAGTACTTTCCACTCACATATGGGAATACTTTTTCATACTAAGGAATCTTCCTTATTAACCGCTAATCAATATCTATTTTTTCTTCCTCCGTTGGGATTTTTTTTTCTGTGCATTCAACTATAACCTACAAGTTTCTCAAGCAATAGACTCTCGCCTATCTAGTGTAACTAGTTATTTTCCACCACTGCAATAACTTTCTTTGCCATCAACTTTTTGTGCTACTACAGTGAACTTTTCAACTACACACATCAAAAAAAAGTTTTGCATCACCTCGGTTCCCAGATCTCCGGCATATAGACGTTGACTGTGTATATTGTATCCAAGATACAGTCCCTTTGACTGTTCATAGATGTCACTAAAACTGCTCAAAGATGTAAACAACCATGCATGAGCAGGGCCTATTAGACGGAGGGGGTACGACAGCCGATCAGTTCCAGTCATTCCACCAGGACGAAGGTACGCTGCTCATGTTGTCTGTAGTTCTACCATGCCTAGAAGGTCAATACCGCAGTTCGATCGCGTCCGCATTGTTACTTTGTGTCAAGAAGGGCTCTCAACAAGGGAAGTTTCCAGGCGTCTCAGAGTGAACCAAAGCGATGTTGTTCGGACATGGAGGAGGTACAGAGATACAGGAACTGTCGATGACAGGCCTCGCTCAGGCCGCCCAAGGGCTACTACTGTAGTGGATGACCGCTACTTACGGATTGCCGCTCGGAGGAACCCTGACAGCAATGCCACCATGTTGAATAATGCGTTTCGTTCAGCCACAGGACGTCGTGTTTCAACTCAAACTGTGCGCAATAGGCTGCATGATGCGCAACTTCACTCCCGACGTCCATGGCGAGGTCCAGCTTTGCAACCCCGACACCATGCAGCGCGGTACAGATGGGCCCAACAACATGCTGAATGGACCCCACGGAATTGGCATCACGTTCTCTTCACCGATGAGTGTCGCATATGCCTTCAACCAGACAATCGTCGGAGACGTGTTTGGAGGCACCCTGGTCAGGCTGAACGTCTTAGACACACTGTCCAGCGAGTGCAGCAAGGTGGTGGTTCCCTGATGTTTTGGGGTGGCATTATGTGGGGCCGACGTACGCCACTGGTGGTCATGGAAGGCTCCGAAACGGCTTTACGATACCTGAATGACATCCTCCGACCCATAGTGCAACCATATCGGCAGAATATTGGAGAGGCATTTGTCCTCATGGACGACAATTCTCGACCTCATCGTGCACATCTTGTGAATGCGTTCCTTCAAGATAACGACATCGCTCGACTACAGTGGCCAGCATGTTCGCCAGACATGAACCCTATCGAACATGCCTGGGATATGTTGAAAAGGGCTGTTTATGGACGTCTTGACCCACCAACGACTCTGAGAGATTTACGCCGAATTGTCGTTGAGGAGTGGGACAATTTGGACCAACAGTGTCTTGATGAACTTGTGGATAGTATGCCACGGCGAATACAGGCATGCATCAATGCAAGAGGACGTGCTACTGGGTATTAGAGGTAGTGGTGTGTACTGCAATCTGGGCCACAAATGCTGAAAGTCTAGCTGTATGATGGTACAACATGCAATGTGTGGGTCTCATGAGCAATAAGACGAGCTGAAATGTTGTTTGTGTTGATCTCTATTCCCTTTGTATTTAACGGTTCCGGAACTCTTGGAACCGAGGTGATGCAAAACTTTTTTTGATGTGTGTATATCAACAGACTATAGTGAAAACAGAGTTTGTTCAACCTTTCATCCGCGTCGCACTCGTCCGTGTACAACAAATACGGCCATGAACACTTTTCCTCAATCCCATTTGATCTTTCCCAAACCCCTTACTAATAAACCAAAATAATAAAATTGTTACTTTAGGTCTTTTTTCAATGAGGTGTCACTCTCAATAAGTGCCCTCCCTCACTTGTTCCACGTACAACGAATCAATGTCTGTAAAACTTTGTGTCTAGTACACGCCTTAAATTATATTGTTTCTCCCTTCTTAATGAGGGAATACAACTCTTTCAACTCATAATTGAGTTATCTCTAGGTTTCACGAAAAGGAAACTTGCCCCATTTTTCTCGTGATCCCTACTTAAACATAGGAGTTCTAGAAACTTCCTTTCGATTGTTCTCTTCAGGTTTCACAACAAGTGACCTGCCCTATTTGAATAATCTTCTATGTATAATCATTAAAAGTAATTCAGTATCAATATAAGAATTTATAGAAACTTCTATTTTATTCTTCCTGCTTTTTGTTGTTGTTACTTTCGAAGTTGTTATTATTTCTAAGATACTTACTTAGAAATCCTTAAAGTACACACCTTTTACTTGATTTATTTTCTAACTTTAATTACGTCAGTTAACTTTAAATTTGTCATTTATTTATCTTCGTCATTTCAAAATCTTACGAAGATTTTAAAGCATATAAAAGGTTTGAAACCAAAATAATTATTAATTGCCTGGCGCAAGCTTTAGATGTTTTCGGAGGTCTGCGACCCCAATTGTTTATAGAAATCAAAATTATATATTTGTTACAAAACTACTTCCTTTTACATTGTTAAGTAAATAAAAGATTTCTTTTTCGCTTTATCATTTCTCTAACACAACGGTTAGGCAAGATCCTGTCTTCCTTGACTCTTCCTATTCAATAAAAACAAATCTATTGATAAGGGTTTCACCACTAGTTGCATTTGAGCAAGAACTCTTAGTTGATAACTTAGTAAAGTCTCTCTTAGCTTTAATAGCTAATTCTAACTGGCCAGTAAGGCAAGCATAGCTCGCTACGCCAGCTTCCTGCTTGTGGAGATTCTCTCCAACACTTATGGTTGGTTTTTCAAAATATAAGTGTTTCTCATTGTCTAAACTTTTAGTCGGCGCCTTGCTGGATAAAAGCTTAGCCATTTCTAAATGCAACTATTGGTGCACTTACCAAAATTATTCCCAAAGGTATAATTGCTTTATCCCTATCGTTCTTGGAAGCATTTGGTCGCTCTTTAGGAATTCTACAATTTCAAAAACTAAAATATCAAATCTGATTCAAATTATTGGCATTCTTCAAATTACTTGTTTAGAAACAAACTCCTTTGAACAGATACACAATAAATCCGTTACTCGTTGTCTTGCCAGACCACCACCCTTCCCCATAGTAGGCATATGTATGCTTGAGAGGGAATACGCTCAAGTAACTTCCTTGCAAACAACCCAAGTTCCAGCTGCGTTTCCCGTTAGCTTTGCCCAGGTCCCTACCTACTTTAGGTATCGGAGAGCAGATTTGCAGTGGCAGCTGCCTTTGAGTATATTTAAAGTTAAACACTTATAACTTCTGTAGGACTCTCGTTCTATTTCTCCATCCTTTTTCTCCAGTCCGAAACCCACGTCCTTTTCTTTATCATCTTCCCTTGGCGGTTAGGTTATTCCCAAGATAATAATCTACCCACTGGTTACTCTTAAGAATCAGCATATTCATATCTGTTATGGTACACATAGCACATACGAAATTTGGTTGAAATCCAAATGATAGTATAGAACTTACATGTATTTAAGGTTGCACCTCTCAGCAGGCTTAGAATCATGTTGGTATCACTGACGTATATATGTTACTACAAATTAATATAGAATGTCAGGTACTATACGTGTGCATAGTTCAAAGCTGTCGGCTTGCATACTTTCTGATATATGGGTATTTGGAATTTTTTGAATGAGAGCATTTATTAACAGTTGGCAGCCCTGGTGGCTCTTACGAATACGCTCAGTCATATCGGTTTATGTACATATTGCACATACGAAATTTGGTTGAAATCCAATTGTTATTGTAGAAGTTATAAGCATTTAAAATTTGGACCTATCAGCAGGCTTATAATCATTTTGGCAACACTGCCATGTGTGGCCTCCTGGAAATTAAACTACAATGGTATTATCTATACGTGTACCAATTTTGAGATAGCTCCCTTTCATACCTTCCAAGATATCCAACATGGAGCGCAAATTTCAATTGCAATTTTTCAGCAGTTGGTAGCACTGACATCATTTTCAAATATGGCCGTGAGATATTCAGGTATAGGTCTTTACTCCTACCAAATTTTGTTTCGATTGCTGCAGCCGTTTAGGAGTTGATAGGGGGACACACACACACAGCCAGACAGACAGACAGACAGATGGACAGACAGACAGACACACATTTTCCCGATCTCATAAGTCTACTTTTTCCTCATTTTTGCAAAATGTAAGAAGTAGGCTAAAAATATAACACGAGGACTGGCGCCATAGTGTGTCACTCCCCTTTTGTCGTAGTCGTACGGATTTTAATGAAGTAATTTTACACCTGGTGTCTTCCTACGAACTGTTCCCAATATAAAAAAATGAGGTTCATTTATATTTTTCAAATTCAACATGCAGAAAAATGACAATATTCTTAACAGTATAATTGGCCTTGATAGTGGTGGCAAAGCAGTCATCTCAATTTCTTTGAACAAAGGAGCTGATGACCAACGTGTCCCTAGACCCTAAACATGGATCAACAAGAACGTGAGCTAGGTGATTGTGCTGCACCAAAATAGGTGGATATTCCCCCTTACTTTTTACAGATTGTTCCGACTAACGTACTGTAAAGCGAAAATTATCACGCGAGACCTGGCGCCATGGGTAAATCTGACCCGACCGTAAATAATATAGAAATAACTTGAGTGTTCACAAAAGTACGGAAATGTTACTTTTGCATGGGTGAAGTTCAAGGCTAGGAAGGAAGGTACATGAAGCGACAGGAAATAAGGGGTGACCAAAACGAAAATATAGAGCATTATTTAAGCCTCGGGTCAAAAATACCCATGTGCCAGTCCTCGCGGGTTAACACAAATACACACACATCTACAGCCATCACAATGACACAGGTTATCAGGCAGATTACACGGGGCTAAAGGACCACGATATATTGGACTCCCTAAATGAAACAACAACAACAACAGGTCTTGAAAGGTCGTGGTGACAGAAGACGCGAGTCGAAATAAGTGCAGCAGCAGGCAGCAGGAGAACGGAGATGTCAGCTTGAGCTACCGGGTGTGGCTGCATGGCGCAATGTTAACGTTCTCGCCTCCTGTGCGCAAGGTTGCAGGATCGAATCCAGGTGCAGTCAGTTGGCAGTTGAGGGTGCTTAAATGCGAGGAAGCCGTGTCAGTTGATTTACTGGTACGTTAAAGATCTTCTTCGGGGCATAATTCCAGCACCCCAGCGTCTGTTAAGGCCAGAGTGGTTAAAAGGGACGTAAAACCAATAATATAAGGTGCGTTCAAAAAGTAACGAGCCGGTGGCTGGAATGCGTAAACCGGTGACGACATGCGATAATCGTGGCGTGTGTATCGAGGTGTGGTTCCGACCAGTGCGTGGAAGGTCATAGCCCGTCGCTAGAGGGCACGCGTGCACGTCACGTGACGATACAAAGCGAGCATCAGCATGCATCAATCGTCCAACGCTGCCCGTCGCATTGCAAACAGTGACATGGAAGCGTCAAACGAAGAGGAAGGAGGTGTTGTTCGGTTTCTAACAGAGAAAGGAGTAGGGAGAACGGACATTCATCACCGAATGTCACATGTGTACGGCGAACACTGCATGTACCTTGCAAGGGTCAAGGCGTGGCACAAGCGCTTCAGGGAAGGACGGGTGTCGTTAGCTGATGATGCCCGGTCTGGGGCACCCCCTGCATTACCGATGGCAACGTCCAGCTGGTTGATGCACTGATTACCCAGGACCGCCGAGTGACAGTGAATGCCATAGCCGCCGTGGTCGGATTGAGCGTCGGAAGTGTGCACACCATCATGAAGGAACGACTGCACTTGCGGAAAGTGTGTGCCCAATGGGTGCCCCACAGTCTTCAACCACACCAGGAAGCATGTCGAATGGCCTACTGTCTTGGTCTTGGTTGGACAATTGATGCATGCTGCTGCTCGCTTTGTATCGTCACGTGACGTGCACGCGTGCCCTCTAGCGACGGGCTGTGACCTTCCACGCTCTGGTCGGACCCACACCTCGTTACACACGCCACGATTAGACCATGTCGCCACCGGTTTGCGCATTACAGCCTCCGGCTCGTTACTTTTTGAACGCACCTTGTATTATTGGGCTACTGCTTGACAAGACAGTACCGGTATCATATTCTCCACATGGAGTTCTCTGAGTGTTCCCAAGTGAACATCCTATGACGGCTCCGTATGTACTATAAAGAAAGCGGTCATGCCCACCCGCCATTCAGCAAAACCTATTATTATCACTTGATGTCTGGTATTACCGCCTCGCCACATTGCTCCATGGAATCCTCGCTGCTCAAGATGAACGATGCGGAGACTCAGCACTTTGTGGCAGCAATGTTCACGATATTCACACTGATGACAAGCGATTTGACACAGAACTATCGAATGTCAATTTTTAAAAATAGCCCATGAAGGGCATAGGCCTACCAAGCGACCGCTGCCCAGCCATTTGGCCTGTAGATATTGGGGTGACGCGTGATCAGCGCATCGGGTCCCCTCGGCCAATAATCTTGGTTTTCATGATAGGGGCGCTGCCTCACTGTCAGACAGCTACTCACTTGTCCTCACGAGGCTGAGTGCACACCGTGCCAGCCCTGACATCAGTTTCTAAAATCCCTGACGGAGCCGGGAATCGAACCCGGGGCCTCCGGGTGAGAGGCAGCCGTGCTATCCCAACACCACGGGGCCGGCACGAACGTTAATAAAGTAGGCTCTTTTGTACAGAGAGACAGTAGGACTCAAACCCGATTCCCTAGCGTTCCAGGCAGGTGCGCCTTCCGTCCTCACCTCAAGGTTCGCATCCGAAGGCGGCTCACTTCCACTCCTGAAATATTGAATATGTTAATGTACACATTCTTGGAAAGTTCAGGTCTGACTTTAAATGTATAATACACTACAAAATTAGGTCGTGTTTTGAACATAGAGTACAAATCATCAAGTTATCAATCACAGAGTTTAAATGTCTGACGTGACCTGGACTCAAACCATGGCCTTCGGATATCCTGAGCTACCGCGAGCAGATATTTTATCCCTACTTGGCAAAGATAGGCTGTCTCAACAGCACTGCGGACCATCTCCTAGTGTAGTGGCTAGCATTCTTGGCGGTCGCCCCAGAGGTCCGGGTTCGAATCCTGGCTCTACCAAGAAATTAAATTAAAGTTTGAGGGCTGGAACGTTGAACACTCAGCTATGTGAGGCTAAACTGAGAAGACTAGGGTTCTATTCCCACCTCAGCCATCCTGGAAGTGGTTTCCCGTAGTTTTCCGTAGTTTCCCACTTCTACTCCAGGCAAATGCCTGGCTGGTTCCTGACTTAAGACCTCGGCCGCCTCCTTCCCAATCCTCATCTGAAATACAAATACACTAATACAGCCATCACAATAACACAGGTCATCAAACTAAATTACACACACACCCGAGTGCACGGGGCTAAGTGACCACGATGTTCAAGACCCTCAAATGAAACAAATAAATCACTCTCAATTCTTAAGAGTGACAGTAATGAAAATAAGTGACAAGGTAGGACATATGTGGCCTTGTATGGTCAAGGAAAAAGAACAGACTTTCCATACATTCAATGCGTCGGCTGCACGAACTATTAGAACATTAACATTGACAAATCAGAATTAAATTGGGTGATTAAGACGAATATTTCCAAGAGGACTAATGGCCGGGTTCACCAACGCAGCGTTAACAGGCCGTCAGTAAATGCCTCATTCATTTTAACAACGGAATTAAACTCGTTAGCGTTTCACCAGCACATTCGCAGAGTGGCATTAGAAAACGAATCGTTATGTTTAAGGGCTGCACAAAACTCGTTGAAAGATGATGATTGTGGCGGTATTTGTATATTCTTTGGTGGAATCAAGCAGGCCGTTAACTGCAAAAAGCTTAAAAGTTAGACACTCCTAGGTTAAAAACAGACATGGCTAATGAGGAAAATAGCAAGAAGAGCCGGGGACTGAGAAATTTTCTTTAAATGAAGGAAACGTACTTATCCACCCTTATCCACTTGATGGATAAGTATCGTGAAATCGTTGAAAATAAGAGGACTGATGCTGTAACGTCTAGGTAGTCTTTTATTAAATTAACTACATGTGCTATACCGTAATGCATCACACGATATTACACGTAAATTAGATAATAATAATGTTATGGGTTTACGTCCCTTTTTGAGACGCCCGGGTGCCGGAATTTTGCCCCGAAGGGGATCTTAAACGTGCCAGTAAATCTACTGACACAGCTCTCTCACATTTGCGCACTCTCAAATGCCAACTAACTGCGCTGGGATTCGATCCCGCTGTCTTGGTATCAGCAGGCAATAACGTTATCGCTGAGCCACGCAGCCAGTCAACGTCAATAAGAAATGGTACCGTACATATCTTACTTGTCAGATGGGAACTCCAGGTTAGGTTCTATCATCTGTAGAACATTCAACAAAGAAGGTTTTGAAGAACGAAATCTCATGAAAAATTCTGTGTCGTAGCATTCATTAAAGTTATTCCTTCGTTATTTACAAGTTATTGGTCGACGAAAATCTAGCATGTCCTCGAAAACATCGTCATCGTTCAGAATAAAGTTGAATGCACGCTCCATTTTGGATTTGAATGCTACGTAAATCGACCGTTAAGTCGTTAATTCTATTTAGACAGAGCAATTAGTGTTAATGGCTCGTTAGGGAAGCTAATGGATTGTTGTAGTTTGGTGAACCACAACATTTTGGTAATCGTCCGTTAACGGCCTTAATTGGTTTGACAACATTTTGACGAACTATGGTGAACCCGGCACTTAGGGAAGAGTTGTGGATTCAACAAGACGGAGCTCCAGGACACTTCACTCTTGAAAAAATAAAAATCCACATCCTGCTTCCAGTCAACCGACCGGGTCAGGGAATGGAATGAATGAAGCCCCCATCTAGCGGCTAGGTTATGACCTGTGCCTGCTGCCGAAGCCTGTCGCACTCTCCTGGGCAATGCCTAAATAAATTACATATGAAATGAAATGATGGTGGAGAGTGATGCTGGAATGAAAGTTGGGACAAGGAAAACCGGAGTGCCCGGAGAAAAACCTGTCTGCCTCTGCTTTGCCCAGCACAAATCTCACATGGAGTGACCGGGATTTGAACCACGGACCCAGCGGTGAGAGGCCAGCGTGCTGCCGCCTAAGCCACGGAGGCTTCACACTTCACTCTCTTCTGTTCATAATTTGTTAACTGATATGGGCAGGAATGATATAACAGAATCTCTTTGGACCATATTTTTTCATAGACCTGTGAATGCTGCATCATATACACGAATGCTGACAACTTGACTCGTGGTGTAGCCGATAGCATGTTTGACTCTCGCCCTGGAGGTCCAGGTTTGGTTCCTGGCTCTGTCAAGAAATTTAGATCTATTCGGAGGACTGGAACGGGGTACAAACAGCCTCATGAGACAAAACTGAGAAGAGGTGGGTTTGATTCCTACCTCAGCCATCCTGGAAGGGATTTTCTGTGGTTTCCAACAGCGCTAATTAAAAACAAGTAAGATACTGTATATGTGTTTACGAATTTCCCGGACGCACTACACTTTGTTTACTATTGTAGTAGTGGTGGCTACCCTCGCTAAAGCGCAGTGTTAGGCCATGGGGCCAAGCTCTCTGCAGACTCGGTACACGTGGGTTCGAGCCCCACCGTCGGCCGTCCTTGAAATGGTTTTCAATGGTTTCCCATTTTCAACTCCAGGCAAATGCTGGGACGGTACCTACTGACAGGCCACGGCCGCTTCCTTCCACATCCTTGCCCACTTTCATCCATTCATCTCATCTCTCATTCCGACGAGCAGGTCGCCCACGGGCGTCGACTAGAAAGGCCTGCACTCGGCCTCACAGGAGGCCACACGACAAGAAGAACTATTGTATATAGTATTTGTGAGGGGCTGGGCTCCATAATAATTTTCGAAAGCTAACTTCCTAACTCGGTATTTTCTTTTACCCGTGCAGACTCACCGGTGTAACAGTGACGCGACAGTTATTTTCTGAGAATACTTTCTACCTTGTATTTTACACCGGAGAATATATTTGGGGATTGACATATCAAGGGTATTGTAAATTTTCTCCTCATGACACATCTCTCCTTTTAAATACAATATACAGATATCTCAGAGAATTTTTCAGGAGAATCGCCAATTTGGGGGTATTTTTGGAGGATAGAATTGTAGATAATCTCCAAGCCCCTAATTATTGCTCACTCAAATGAAGATAGATGCAGTTTGACATCAAATTTAGACAAAATATTCCAACTTTGTGTGATTTAGGTGCTATATGTTTCCACATGACGGGTGAAGAGGTCACTGACATCATAACCCAGACATATTGTCGCCTGTACCTTGCTGCTCCTGATAGCCACATACCATATTAAAATGTGTTTCATCCTACAGGTCATGTACATTAACACACTGAAAACTTTAGGCAGCATGCCAGATGAATTCTTAATTATTTGTGGTCCAACCTAAGCTAAGATATATATGCCAGGTCTGGTCTTAAATCTTCCACCTCTCGGACTGCAACATCCAATATCACTTCAAGGCACTCCCCGACTTTATTCACAGTTGGTTAGAAGGAATAGTCCAAGAGTTCACTGCCTGCAAGGGATCGTTAGTGTTCATACCGTGCAAATAACTTTTCTTCTTCGTCTTCTTCTTCTTCTTTCTTCTTTCTTCTTCTTCTTCTTCTTCTCTTTTCCGCTGTTAACAATTCGTTGCGTTCTCTTCTGACAAGGTGCAGCATGGGTCTGCTCGGAAGCTCAAGTTTCCCGCTTTTAAAACCCAACACATCACAATATTCATCACCATATTATTGACTGAAGAGACCACCTCGTGGTGTAGTGGCTGGAATTGTTGGCTATCGCCCTGGAGGTTCCCGTTTCGAACCTCAGACTAGAATTAAATTTCTTGGCAGAGCATGGAAGCGAACCCAGAACCTTTGGAACCAACACAGAAGGTGGTCAGAATTTTTCTAGGTGGTTACTGTCAACATGCCAATAAATCTACTGGCGTGGATCTTTCGCATATAAGCACTCTAAGTGTCAACTGACTCTGGCACTGACGTGAATTGCTTCGACAATCTTGGGCTCAACAGGAGAGCGTCCACATAGCCAGTGATGTATTATTATTATTATTATTATTATTATTATTATTACACAACATGTTGTCTATCTGGCGCCGGATGTGGTAACGCTGCTGTATCATAATATGTCGGACAAGGCACAGGAGAGTCACGTACTGATACGTGCTCAACTCCTATGTTCCTGCTACGAACATTACATATTGCCTGCAGTTTATTATTGAGTGGTTGCCCTTCAGAAGGTGTGCTCCATATCGCCCCAAGGTCGTCACTAATTTGGGGTCATAGACCCTTGTCGTCTAGAGCAAGGAAGTTCTTAGCCACGCCATCGTTACAGTACTCCGCAAAATTCACACGTGATTGATGTGAATTGCATGGCGGTGTGGATAGTCAATACGTTTGCGAATAATTTCTAAATAATTATGATAATTTGAAACTACCGCGTAAGACTCAAGGTCATGGGGCCAGGCGATCTTCAGGCTCGGAAGTCCTTGAAATGGGTTCTGAGATTTCGCATTTTCAACTCCAGGTCAACACCAGGTTGGTACATCCTAATAGGCTTCGACCACTTCCTCCTAACCCCTATCCCAACATCATTTATCTCCACTCATTTCATCTCTCATTAACCCCTCTGATGAGGTTGGCATCGTAAAGGGCATTCGGTCGGAAAACCAATCCGTCACATAGAAAATTATCTCACCTCACCACGACTGGGTAGGAATAATTAACCTAAAATATAATAATAATAATAATAAAAATTACATTGAGGGCTTAAATTCCTCCTTAGCTAACGCCGGGGTGTCGGAATTTGGCCCTAAAGTGGACCTCCCGCATGCCACATGCCAAATTTGCCTGCTTACCTTCTCGTGATGAATTAAGTATTTGATCCTCCCGCTGCGCACTTGAGGCGGATAAGTTGCCGACACTGCAGGGGTTTAGACTGAACGTCTGCTTTTGCAAAGCTCCTACTACTGAATGCAGCCCAACTTACTAAGCCTTATGACAGTATTGCTATACAGGTACAATGTGAGAGGCATGTTTTTAAGGACGCTACCGAATTTCCTCTTTCAATGTAACACAGCACTATATTGAATAATTCATTGCTATGGATTCTTAACACACGTTAACTACTTCTCCACATAGTTACTACCGATATTGAGGCCCTTGTGATAACAGAGCACCAGATTTCATCTCCACTGGTGATGTTGAATGTCTCAACTCCATAGATTGTTGCTTGAATTCATATCCGGGAAGTGATGTGGGAAACCCATGACTCGTCTCCTGTTAAATAGTGGGCCATCGCAGGTCACTCAGTATTTCGGATATTGTGTAAGAGATGTGTACCAAAATTCTCTCTGAAGAGCTAAGGACAATCGACTCGCCAGTGTTCTGATATTTCTCATGAGATGGTGTTCGTGTCAAATCCATTCTTAAGAGATACAAGACATAAGCACTCCGTATCATTCCTGAATCGAAGCAACAATCCATTGAATTGAGGCATTCCTTTAAAGTGGTCGTTCAAACACAAACCCAAAATCCCGTAGTACAGGCAGGTGCGTTTTCCGAATCCAATCATGAAGAAAACACAGATGCAGAATGGCTGCCTATAATGCGCTCTACTGTCAAATATTGAAATGTCTGTCATTCCATTTGGCGAAGTTAGAGCGCTTTCTTAGCCATGGTCAGATTCTGATAGTCTATTGGATAATTTCAGGTGAAGATGACCTCAACGTTACGCCCCTTACAGTAGATCGCACCATATTGCATAATATAACTTATAGAGTGCAGCTCATTGCATTCCATTACCAACCCTACTCGACCATGATAGGATTGTTCTCTGAATAAACCAGTTGAATCAGCTGCCACTAATAATATTGCCTTATTCTTTAGGGGCTTTGCAACATCGTGGTCATTTAGCCCCGTGTACTTGGGTGTTTGTAGAATTTGTCTGATAATAATATTAATAATAATAATAGTAATAATGTTATTGGTTTTACGTCCCTTTTAACCTCTGTGGCTTCTAGAGACGCCGGAGTGCCGGAATTTTGCCACGAAGGGGACCATTAACGTGCCAGTAAATTTACTGACACGGTTCCCTCGCATTTGCACACCCTAAAATACCAACTGACTGCGCCAGGATTCGATCCTGCAATCTTGGGCACAGCAGGCGAGAACGTTACCGCTGCTCCACGCAGACAGTCAGTTTGTCTGATAACCCGTGTCACTGTGATGTCTGTACTAGTGTGTGTATTTTGTAGTTGAGGTAGGATGTTGGTAGGAAGCGGCTGTGGCCTTAAGTTAGGTACCATCCCGGCATTTACCTGGAGTAGAAGTGGGGAAACCACGAAAAACTACCTCAGTTTTGCTTCACGAGGAAGACTGTACCCCGTTCGAGCTCTCAGACCAGAATTAAATTTCTTGGCAGAGCTGGGAATAGAAACCCACGCCTCCGCGGTGACAGTCAAAAATGCTAGCCACTCCGCACGAGGCGGACGAGAAATATAGTATACTAGACTATAGTTGAGGTTATCAAACTATCAATGAATCCTCAACAATCCCATTCTGTCAATTATGACTGAATAATTATATTCAAGAATAAATCAATCATTAATTATGACTGGTTATTGAAAACAATTAATCTTCAATCATAATTAAATATTTAGTTGTCAGTTTCCTGTTATTAGTCCAATTGTATTTTGACCAACACTACTATAGTGGTAAATAAAAACACAAATTTTGTTGAATTCAATATGTGGAGTGGTGATGCAGCAGTCACACAGCTGGCCTTTCACTAGCGAATCCCCCAGGGGCTCACATCTAGTGGGACGTGAGTTGGCGACCACGGGGGCCAGCTGAGTCCGGCATTGCTTCCACTTACTTAAGCTGGGTTCCTCTCCGTCTTCTTTCCTGTCGACCTCACTTGGTCAACTTTTGTTCTCTTCCGAAGGTATTAGGGTATCCGAGGCCTAGGGAGTCTCTTCCTTTCCCGACTTAATTGGCCCTTGTCTCATCTTTTCTGATACCCTCCTTCTGCGAGGGGTCAGCCTTCTTTTTCTTTTCCTGTTATCTCCTGCCTTCTGCTCAAGGCCCTCAAGGAGGAAGGGTGTGTGTTGCTCCACCACTTCTGGTGCACCCTGGATATTGCTACACCCTCAGGGGCTCACGGCTGATGAGTTCGAGAGTTGGTGAACCCGAGTGATTCTTGAGCTGGGTCCAGTTTTCCCCCTTTTATCCATTACCTCTGGGGCGGACCTTCTCCTCTTTCACTTTCCTACCTGCCTTTCATGGCTCTCCTTCCTTCCAAGTCCCTCAATCCGCATTCTTCGAGGGTTGAGGGCATTTTTTTCCTCCTGTCCTTTAGTTGCCTTATTCTCCTTTTGTTTTCCATTTCTTCTTCTAGTCTATAAGTTAGTAGTTAGTTTTAGTTGTATTTCACATTTCATTATCATCTTCACGATCTCCCAAACCATTAGGGGCCAATGACCTAGATGTTAGGCCCCTTTAAACGACAATTATTATCATCATCCACTAGGGAATGCATGTGGAATATTCGAGGTGAAATACCTCGTCCAGTGGTTTGGATTCAACGCAAAAAAGGAAGTCCCATGGCTTATCATCATGAAATTAACGTTCACATAAAACTCGATTGAGTTTTTTTTATTATTATTATTATTATTGTTGGTAGCGAGTCTAGTGAATGCCTTGAAAAACTACTTTGCTAACGAGTGCATGAGCTTACATTCCATTTGAAAATGGATGAGCTTCTCTAGAGCCAGAGGGAGAAGCGATGTTAGTCATGAGAGTGGCCGGAAACGGAACTGTATGAAACCGTTAGAATTAACTTTTAATTATTCACCCGGGATTCAGTTGTTCAAACCTGCTAAAGTGTATCCGAGGGGCAAGGAAGTCACCGACTGGCTACTACAGCCTACCAAGCCTGCCCAAAGGCTCTCCAGCTGAGCGGGAAGTGTTCAAGCCGACTGTCATCTATCTGTCGTGTACAATGGAGAGATCTAACCCTACGCAATAGAGTTGAATATTTTCTTGATTTAGGGGCTTTGTGACATCGTGGTCGTGTAGCCCCGTGTACTTCGGTGTGTGTGGAATTCGTCTGATAACCTGTATTATTTTGATAGCCGTATTAGTGTGTGAATTTGTAATTCAGTTGAGGATTGTGAGGGAGGCAACCGTGGCCTTAAGTTACGAAACATCCTGACATTTTTCTGGAGTAGAAGTGGGAAACAACGGAAAACAACTTCCAAGGCGGCTGAGATGGGAATCGACCCTCCTCTTCTCAGCTTTGCCTCATGAATGTATCCCATTCCAGCCCTCAGACCAGAATCAAAATTTCTTGGCAAAGCCGGAATCGGAGCTGGACCTCCGAGGCGATAGCCAAGAATGCTAGCCGCTACTCCACGAGGTGGTCTACAAAAGAGAAGTCGGGTACAAAGCACCCCCGTGTGTGGCAATTGATGTGAATGTAGATAAACATTAGTGGTTCCGTGAAGAATTAAACAGCCTATTTTCATATATTCAACTGTTCGTTTCCATTTCAACTTTTTCCCGCCTTTGAATGGATTTTCCATGTGATGGTGCATGGAGCATGGTGCATGCATGCCCTACATTGCAATAAAATATAGAATGAATAATGCAAAAATATTTGCTATTTTAGGAATATGTAAAACAATTGCCGAATTGATTTATTTATTTATATATTTATCGTATGGCTTTTAGTGCCAGGAGTGTCCGAGGACATGTTCGGATCGCCTGAGTCTGTAGCTACTTCCAGCGGACACCCTTAGGGTGAGCTACAAGTTCCGTTCAATTTCAAGTAGTTCCAACTTTCGCCACCAGATATCAATGATACCTAGTGGTGAAAGTTGGAGCTTTGATAGAGCGTTCCGACGATATCTAACCTAACAATTTAGCTTCACACAAGTTTAGTCTGTGGAAGGATCTTTTACATGCCATAAATCTATGACGTGGGACCGCTGGCCTTACTTCCCCTCCGAAGGAAGGCATACTGAAGGATTAATTGATTAATTATATAGAATGAATCCATGAAGATGTCATACGAGATGAGACAGTCAGTTTATCTATAACATCCGCAAAAATTAAATTTCAGATATGTTATTTAATGAAGAAGCACCGTAAATTTTCCTCTCCAAACAACATTTTGGAAAACAGTATTCGAAATAAACTTTCAGAGAAATAGGTAAAATCGCGGCTTTACGTGGTGTGAACATGAACATCGACAGAATCCTGATTGTCTTATTTGTGGCAGGATTTTTTCAAATCAGTCAACTGTGGCGAATAAACTTCAAGAAATGTTAGAGGTTCAAAAACAACAGGCTATTTTGAACGCATTTGAAGTCACATTAAATTATCTGCTATGTCTATAAAACATTTCAAATTCTGACAAAGCCTTGCATGTTTCAAATTGTGAGTTCTGAGTTAACAGCCCAGCAAAAGAAATCTCAGAATTTAGGCGAGGAGGTAATATTACAAGGAATTGTGAAAATAATGTTCGACGGTGTTGCGGAAGAAAAGACAACCGAAATCCCATTATCGTCCTAAGAATACAAGAAACGTCTGGTGACATTGAAATGAATGTGACAATAAATTGACATGGGGCATTTTATTTGTTCCCCAGCTCAAAGTACTGATGGAAGTGGTAAATGCTAATTAATGAGATATATAATAATTTACATGCAGTAATTTTGAGCAATTTGTATTTAGTTAAGAACTTAAAATATTACCACATTCAAAGGTGTTACTAATTGCCATTTTGAACATAATATTTCCTCGACATATTGCATTTCTCTTCGCGCTGACAGAGCAGCGGCATCAACGGCGAATATTAAAGGTTTTATAAGTTTCGTGAAAGAAGTAATGACCACGTCGTAGTGTAGCGGCTAGTAGGCCTATTCTTGGCTGTCACTTTGGAGGTACGGTTTAGATTCCCGGCTCTGCCAAGAAATGTAATTCTGGTCTTAGGGGTGGTACGGGGTACACTCAGCCTCGTAAGGCAAAACTGAATAGAGGTGAGTTTGATTCACACCTCAGCCATCCTAGAAGTCGTTATCCGTGGTTACCCATTTCTATTCCTGACGAATGCCGGGACAGTCCCTAACTGAAGGCCACGGCCGCCTTCATCCCAACCTTCTTCCGAATTACAAAAACACGCGCTAAGACTGACACTTCAATAACACAGTTATCAGACAAATTCTATGATCCTATCTACACGGGGCTCAATTGACCAGCCTCTGAACTAAACAATAGGAAAGTACACCCGACTATAGTGACAACTCTTTGTTTCTTGCACAGAGAAGTTTTAATTTTTATGAGACTTGTTGATGGGAGATTTTCAGAACAGTGAAATGTGAAATTAAGTAAACTGGGACCATTTGAAAAAGTTTGCCAATCCTATAGAAGGTGAGCATACCAACTTATTGCTACATTGTGGAAAGCGGTGGCTCATTAGGGGTAAAACATTGATGTGAATGATATAGGCAAGCTCCAAGATTATCTGCTTATATTTTTAGAACGGAAATGCGGAATAGGTATGCAAGACTTTAGGTGGATAACTTTTGTTTCCAAATAAGCACATCTTGTCGAAATTTTCGAGAGAATGAACTCCTTAAATATAAACATTTAAAAAGAAATATAATTCCAGCCATAAACTAAATTTAAATATTTGAAAAGGAAATTACGTTTTGGAAATCTTCAGTAATAGAGGGTAGGCTTTCCTATAGTTCAATATTTTGAACATCAGTTTACAGAAAATGAAAAAGAGTGTGCTAATATGTCAGAAACAAAACACCTACATTATTTACAAATTTCAGTGACAAGACAAGATGTTCAGAAAAGAACATACAGTATAGCCTAATTTCTCCTAAATGCATGGGTATAGTTATAACTCTTTGTCCTTTTCAATGAGTATAATTGAATGCTGGTTGTAGTAGCTTGTTGAAATACAACTTGCTATATGTATGTTAAACGTTCATTGATTCAATCCTCACCGGAATTATTTATACACACACTAATACTGCCATCACAATAGCACAGGTTAACAGACAAAATTGAACCCTCACCCAATAACACAGGACTAAATGACCATGATGTCCATGCATCTCAAATAAAACAACAACAACAACAGCTTCCTACCCAAATCCTTCCTTGTATAAAAGTACACACACTAGTAAACCTACAGACATCACAGTGACACAGGTTATCAGACAACTTCTACACACGCCCAAGTAAACGGGGTTTCAAGACCATGATGCCGCAAAACCCCTAAAGAATCATTAACAAAAACAACAACAACAACAACAATAGACTCTACCGCGGATGAAGATCAACGAATATGAATCGCTGTATTCGAATGTTGAAATATGTGGCGTTATTATAAGTATATATAATATTTTCGATTGCAAATACACACTACAGTATATATTCTTAACATTATAACGTGTGAGTAGTTATAAATCAATAAATACCAAAAAAAAATAAGTAAAACGATTCAACTAGCAGGGATTTGAACCACGAAACTTCAGATTATGAGCACCGGTCGCTACCATTACGCCACGGATGCGCTACGGTTATACTTGGAAAACAACTGTTTTACTATAACTGTATCATATTTTGTGTTGAAAACAACGATTTCATTAGCGTATTCTGGCATTTCTATAAACCATTTGATACCAAATATGTATTATTTTGTTCAGTACATTCCTAAAAGGATATAAACTTACGCTGTTACGGAAATACATGGATTCACGAGCAAAAATAGCGGCCATTTTGACAACGGGACGGCACGGACCCACAATGATATGGCATGGCCGGCCTGACCTGTTAGTCACTTACTTCTACGGTTACATATTCTATTATAATATGCTAATATCTTACCGGTCACCTCCTTGAGGACAGTTTCTCCCTATGTACGATGAGCTGAATTGTTCAGGCAACGCATTGTTGAATCGTGAGTTAAGGTTAGGCTATATTACTTGCAAGATTCATACATCCGCCATCTTGAAACTATTTGGTTGATGACCTTGTAGTCTGGGGTAAAGACGCTTCCCACATTAAGGTATACTGTTTCAATCTTTGGTAGAGATCGGATGATTAGGTTAGTCGTAATTTAATTTAAGCTCAGAATATGTGGGTGGGCTCCATTCCTTTCTTGTTATGATGGCGGCGATATACAACATGACTCTGAGTTGACCCTTGCTAGTGCTACCTCTGTACCAAAGGTGGTACGATGTGGGTTTCGTTGTGTTTGAATTGATCGGGGGAATCGATTTGCACACTTACATGGCTGCCATCTGCAAAGTATTGGGCCAATGACCTTGTAGTTTGGTCAAAAGACGTTTCTCACATAAGTGTATGTCGTTGCAAATTTTGGTAGAGATCAGATGATAAGGTCGGTCCTAATTTGATTTAAGCTTTTAACATTTGGGTGGCCACCATTACGTTTCCGCCAAGATGGCGGTGATATAAAACATGCCACTGAGGTGTCCTTTGCTGGTTCTACCTCTGTTCCAAATTTCGTTCAATTCGGTCTCACCGTGTTTTAATTGATAGGGGGCAGACATGCAGATTACACACAGACACATACACATATAGACATAGGCCTACACACATACACACACACATACACACACTCACAAACAGACCCACAATTTTTGGGCCCTGTGTTGATCTCATAAGTCTACTTTCATTTTTTGCAAAAATCGAAAGTAGGCTAATACATCCGTAGCATGTCCCTTTCAAACGGATAATTTCTCCTCATGGCATATTTGATAAGACCAACAAACAAACTGCACATACCTAACTGTCAATGAGAAAAATCAGTTGTAAGGTTTGTCATGCAATCTTACCATGAAAAGACTATTTATAGACACTTCAGTGCAATACTTAAGGATTTGTAGGTGATGTCAGTATCCCACAAACGCAAAGTGGGTTATAAAATATGTTGCAGAAATTTTGTACGTCATATTTTCAACAATTAAAATATAATTATTTTTTTTATTTAGTCAATTTACCCTCTAGGTTGGTGGTACCCACGGACTCAGCGAGGGAACTCACCACTACCGCCTCTATGAGCAGTGTCCTGGAGCTTGGAACATCTGGTCGGGATGGATACAACTGGGGAGATGTGATCAGCACTTCGCCCAGGCGGCCTCACCTGCAAAGTGAACAGGGGCCTCATGAGGGAGGGGAAGGGATGGAAGATAGGGATGGATAGGCTAGGAAGAGGGAAGGAGGCAGCCGTGGCCTTACAGTAGGTACTGTCCCCGTTTACCTGGATAGTAGGCTGTCAGATATCCGCCCCCTCAATCGGATTGCCAATTATCAATCGCACCGGCTCAGCTACATCAATGAAAATGGCACTGACAGATACTATCGAGATAAGAGCACAGAAGTTAACAGGAAATCATTGTGGAACACACCAAAATAGACGGGGGTTCATACTTACCGTTACTTACCTCTTAATTATCTCGGGGTTTGAGTTGACAACAGGATCACTAAAAGTCTGTTCACACAATAACCTCCACCATGACATTTAAAAATGAACCAGAACGAAGACGAGAACTTTGAACTGTACAAAAGCTTTATTTCTAATAAAGGGTATGATTTTGATAACACAACAAAATTAACGTGGCTATCAGTAGCCCAAGTCAATCTGACTACGTCCTCCAGTAGGACTTGCAAAAATTATCATACAACATGATATAAAACATTTTAGCTCCCAAGAGCTCCAAATAACGTAATATTCATAACACTATTGGATTGGAAAAGGACGTCAGGGTGTGACATATATAGAGCATTTGGTTTCCTTTTAATAAACATGAGAATGGTATTTATAGTCGCAAGGCCAGAGTGTGGACGACCTCACTCTCTGTGAACCAGATGTTGGCACAGCTGCGGGCTACCCTCCAGCCTGTTGCATACTGGTCAAATGCACTCCCTTCTCACATGCTATGTTACGTAAGAATACAGCTTGTTCTCTCAAGCTTTTAAATGTCTATAAGACAACTCACATTTATATTTACGCAAATCTTTCAAGTACTTTGCTCACATCCTATTGGATCATTATGTTAATTTCTTAAACTTGTTAAGTTCAATCCAAATGTTTAATTAGCTCTTAAATGTTTATAACAAAATCACATAAATTATTTATAACAATTAGAAATTGTTTATAATATTTGTCAAAGACAATAAAAATATTATAAGCACGACTTTAACATCACTCTCGTTCCACATTATTTTCAAAAATATTTACAGCAATTATTTACAATATTAACATTTAAATTGTTTAAATTATTAATTTAAGAAATACATTGACCACATGTTCATTCGGTTGGTAATTTTCATAATCGTGTTTAATATAATCGACCAATGAAGGTTAGTTATACATGTTAATGTCACAATCTGGTTTAATAAAGGTTTTAATAATGATTTGTGACGGCAACCTTCATTCAAAATCTTATCTCAAATTCTTTCAAAACTCGTGTTAATTCTAACAGTAAATCACTTGATTAATTTTCAACGAACTATGACAATCTTACTCCAGCGGAAAATCCTTCGCTAACAAGTTAATGCACAATCTGCATTAAAAATATGCCCAAAATCATCATATATTAATCTATATGGCATTAAAAACTTCCACATAACTTACAAAACTTCCACAAATAATTCTTTAACATTAATTCCTGTGGGAACTTCCTTCATATTCAAGGGCATTATATCTCAGCGACTTTCAACACGCGCTGCACTAGCGATTATACATTTATAGTTCCACTTAAAAAAATTTATAATCATTAATTGTTTCAAAACTGTTTTTCTATTTAACCTTCGTGGATTTCATTCATGAACCGAAATGAAGTCAAAACTTGCCCATCACAAACAAATTTAATAGTGAATACGCTTATATACTCCTGTCTGGTCTATCAAAATTTAAGATTAACATCTTAAAAGAAATGTAGTATGAAAATATTATCTTCAAATAAAGTGCGACTAACATGCAAAGTAGTCGAATAGAATCCAATTAGACTGGGGAATGCAAACATCGTTATATAAATCTCTAATTGAGAAAAACTCCTAACAAAACTTCTTGACTTTAATGCATTCAATAATTCATTATTAAAGTTACTCTTTCACAAAAGTGTCTATGATGCAATGTTCATTCATAACTGACGATAAATATCTGTGTTGCAATCAATTCAAATAACGACTAGTATTTCCAAGATCGTCGACAACGTAAGAGATTTTAACGCTCTAAAATCATTTAAATGTTCTTCCTTCTTGATGATGACAGAAAATTGGTCAAAGTAATTAAACTGGGGTTGAATTACTTTAATAAAATGACACGCTGTCTGAATTTATATCTGCCATAAAAATCATTAACTTACAGTCAAATCGTGACTACAAAAAAAATATTAATTACTGAAAAATCTAAATATCAGTCTCAACTGATTCAAAATCATTAACTATGCCCATGACATAACAATGTCTTAATAAATCGTCGAAAAAGGCATAACTCAACAAGGTGTACTGAGAATAAGAATCTCAACAAGAAAATAGGGCAAAATACATGAGGATAAAAATATGGGAAAAATGGTTGCTCAAACATCATTAGTAAACTCAAATACAATAAACGTTCACGACTACCTTATCTGCCGATTGACGTTCCAGAGGAAAATTCCCCAAAGAAGACTGCTGATGGATCCATTTCACCACGTTAAAGCTGAGCTCCATCCTCGAAATAGGAAATAGCACCCTCGGAGAATCGAACTGCTTCCTTCTCCGTGAATCGCTCTGCTCCTCGAAGACGAATAGACATCCTTCCGGCAATAATCTTCTTTGTGAGTCGGGACACCCCTGACCTCTCTTGAAAAATTCCCTGAAGTTCCAGTAGACAATCGCCATGAAGTTTTGTAGAAATTTCCGAAGAAATTATTCATATTCAGAGTATGAAATTGTTTCTATGGCTGTTCGATGGTATTCAGCCTTTAATTACGAAACATGGGTGTAGATGGTAATCACCGCATGTTCGCTTGTGTGGAATAGCAATTAGCGAAGTTCCATGTCGCTATCTTACTCCGTTGAAATATGTCCCAATTGCAATAAGCCCTTTAGCCTTCCATCTGCTCTTCGGTTGTAGTGTCAGAAGAACAAACTGCCGTATTCAATTGCTCCATTATACTGTAGCGTTGTGTAACCAAGCAATCTGAAGTCTTTCTATTCCACTCGCAGCGTCAGCCGTTGCGTTGATTCTGGCTATACAAAAGTGCTTCTCTTGTGGCGAGATAATCACTTTTGTCAGTCGTATAAAACTGCTAATATCTTTTAAACTAATCGGTCGAAATTGTTCAGCTTTTCTCTATAACTGCATGTAGCACTGCACAATACAATTAGCTTATCGGTGACCGCTAACTGTTCAAAGCTAAACTTGTAGAAGCTTTCTAAGGTCCGTTTCAACTTCACCTAGTTTGACATGGATTTCGTTAATATAGTGGCCTCGCCACGCGTTATAAAGACGATTCTTTTCACTGCTGTTCACTTCGACGTCTCACTATAATGAATGTATAAGAAAAGAACTTTCACAATAGACTTCGATGATCTGAGAATGAGATCTCAGAATGATCAGAGAACGAAAGAGACTCCTCTCTTCTGCGCAAGCCCTTTTATTAACTTCACGAGGGGCGTTTCCATCCCTTCCAAAGCGTGATACTACGTCATCGCTAAAACTTCCAACTTCGTTAATACATGACGGATTTTCAAAATTCAAAAACTGAAAATAAATTTCACCAAAATTCCAAATCAATGCTTTTACTGCAAATGGATTTCCACAATTCTGCATTCCAAAAGTAATAAAAATACCATAGTTTCAGCAATCTCCGTCTTCCTTTAAACTATCGTTCATTGGTTCATGCCTCTCCTCCAATAGCATAGTTTCTTCCTTAGCAGAATTCCTCGTTTCCTGCGACTGCGTCGTAAATCTTGGAACATTCTCGACTAAATGCTGACGTCACTGAGAATCTCAGCTCAAGTAGCCTGCTGGCATAACATTTACGTCATCCGTGCTTACGTCATGACTACCCACGTCATAACTATGACAGCCATAACTCTCCTTATAATTTCAAATATAGCCACCGTGGTCTCTATATAATTCAATTACGGGGGCATTCTCCTCTCACCACGTTTTAAAAACAGTTGCAAATTGTTTTTAAACTCAGTGTTACAAGTATCTCAACTCTCTTGAACACGAAATTGAATTATAACTGGCTTACTCTAGTATGATATTTCCTCTATGTTCCTTAATCATATATCTCTTCTACTCTGGGTTGTGTGTGGTTAATGTATTCTTTCCTCTCTACTTTCTCTTCTGACCAGTATTTCTATTTTCTAAGTTCTGCTGGCTCGTAGAAGGACCAGGATCGATTACAACATCCTGCCTTTTCTTTTGATTGTCAGCTTCTTTATCCCTTAATTCTTTTAAGTATTGCTGGCTTTCCTTTTCTCTTTGCTGATACTGATCGGGTGTCATAACCTGACCTTGAGTATTCTGGTTTCTATTTTGGTTTTGGTTATTCCTATTATAGTTACGGTTATACCCATTATTGTTGTAATATCTGCCTCTTCCATTGTAGTTTCCTCGGTTGTAGTTCCAACCTCTTCTCTGTTGATACGGTCGGTAACCTTGTGATCTGTAATTTCTAAACTGATTATTCCTGTGAGGACCTACATTGTCAGTTTTCTCCTCCTCTGGCTTGTCAGTTTGTTGGACTTGGTCCATATATACCGTATTGATTTCTTTAAACTCCTGCCTTTGACCTTTCTGGACTACGTTAGGCATTGGACTTGTGTAGTCTAACCTTCTTAGTAATTCATCCATGCTGGATAAATCCCTGATGTTGGACGAAATTATAAGTCTCCTCACCTCAACTGGCAGCATACGAGAAATCGCATCTATTAGTTGCTCCGTGGACAATGGGGGTTGCAAAAATCTCAAGCGGGACAACTGACTCGTAAAGAAATCAGCGTACCTCGTTGGAAGAGTACCTGAGTATTTTCTTGAATACACCTCCGCTCTTAACGAATTCTGCGCTTCTATGGACCAAAATCGTTTGATTAGTGCCTCTGCAAACTCGTCAAAGTTACTGAATGTGTATCTAAATGCGCGAAACCATTCGAGGGGTCCTCCAATCAGATATCTCTCTACTATCTTCATCTCTCTCTCTCTGGGAATGTGAGCTTCGATGAAATAATCTTTGAGATTCCTTACATACTCTATAGGTGTCAAACTATCAGTGTTACTGAATTTTTGTGGTTTGTCTTCGAAATTCCTGATGACCGTCACGTTCCTCGGATATGAATCCGGATAGTTTTTCCCACTATCTCGATAGTTCCACTCAGGTTCCATATTCCTCTCGTCATCCTCCTCTCTGAATCTGGATACACGTTCTTCAGGAGTCCCGTCTCTCTCTTCTGGATCTAGGTTATGTCTTCTAGCATAATTCCTATTCCATTCGCAAGCTAAGCCTTCTGTATCCTTGTCAGTGATTTCTGTTAAGACTTTCTTGATTATCTCTTCTTTGTAGTCCTGCATTAAACTAGCCTCTCCTAACTTCAAATTTTTCAGTTTACTCGTCGTTTCATTTACATCCGAGACAACTTTATGCATCTGTTCCTCTAATGTAGATTTTAAAGTTTGCATATCCTGATCTAGTTGTGTTCTATCGTCAACTTGTTTTTCGGATAGCGAATTTATCCTGACGCTTAAATCTTTCCTAATCTGTACTACTTCATTGTTAATTTCTATCTGCGTACTGGCAAGTTTTCTTTCAATCCTTTCCTGAATTTGGGTTACATGCTCCCCATTTGACTTATTCCACTCGTCTTTCCATACCGCTACGTTTGCTGTTAACATTTCGGCTATGTCTACTTCGATATCCTCTTTTAATACTCTATTGTGGTCTAATACCTGGGTTCTCATGACCTCTACATCATACTTCAACTCTGCTAAAGACGTTGTTGTTCTAACTGATTCATCAACTAGTCTAGTCGCTAATGCAGTTATATTACGCGTACAAAGAGTTTTTGAGTTTTCGATTTCTTCCCTGACTTTATTTACATCAGTTTGGACTTTAGTCATATCTACGAAAACTGTGTTGACCTCTACCTGAATCTTAGTTATGTCACTTTGCACCTCAGTTATATCCGCACGAATGTTATTAATGTCTACCTGAACATTGGATACATCAGTTCTAGCTTTTTGAATTTCTTTTTGGACTTCCTCGACCTTGTCTTGGACAGTCGCAACATCGTTTTTGACAACAACTACTTCGGCTCTAGCACAAGAAATATCCCCTCGGACATTAGCTACATCTAAATTTAACATTGTAAGGTCTTTCTGTACCTTAGACACATCAAATTTAACATCATCAACACTTTTATGCACAATAGACACATCTTTATGGACATTAGACACGTCTGTGCGCATGTCCGTTACAGTATTCTCAATTCCTAGGGTATTAATCTGTAAACGCGACATATTATCCTCTAAATTGGCAGCACTAGTATGAAGAACCTTCAAACTTTCACCCATGCTAGCTGTCAAATTAGCAGACAAAGTACTAGCATTCTCCTCCATTCGACTAGTATTCCTAGCTTCCATCTCCTTTATACTACTATTCAAATTAGCAGACATATTACTAGCATTCTCCTCCATTCTACTAGTATTCCTAACTTCCATCTCCTTGATACTTTCATTCAACATCTGCTTCATACTTCTATTCATGTTAGCAGACATCTCCCTCGCACTTTCATTCATGCTAGCTTTCAATTCTTCTAACATCAACCTCATACTTTCATCTGCCATTACAATATTATTCAAAAATGGACTGCTGTAGGGACATACATCAAAAGAGCAAAATAACAACATTTGAGCAACACTTTTCACCATATATAATTTTTGATCAATTTTCTGTCTTAAATCTAACTTATAACTACCTTATAATTAACTTTCGACAATACTTCATGTTGAAACAAACTCAAGCACATGTTCAAATTTCCCTGGCTCATTTTAAAATATCCTAACACAAATAATTTACATTTACAATCCAAATAATTTAATTTTATCCTTAATATGACTAAAATGTCATAAGCCGGTCAAATAAAATAAGATTCCAGATCATAGGCGATTTTTCTAAGTTTCCAGCCTATTTAACCTTTCCCAAGTTGTATAAGATCTGATCTTTTCTGAGTGTAATTTTCCTAACACAATACAACATTTAATTCCTATATAATCACACTCTTAAATACTACAATTGGCCTAGACATCTAACAAAGAATCAACCTCTTTATTTGAGTCTAATCGAACCTCACGTTTTAGGTTTGCCACTCTTACTGGCGTTCAACCTGGTAATCCAGTTTTGTCGAATTCGCCCCACGTTGGGCGCCAATCTTTCTATTGACTCAGCCCCACGTTGGGCGCCAATCTTTCTGTCCCCGTTTACCTGGATAGTAGGCTGTCAGATATCCGCCCCCTCAATCGGATTGCCAATTATCAATCGCACCGGCTCAGCTACATCAATGAAAATGGCACTGACAGATACTATCGAGATAAGAGCACAGAAGTTAACAGGAAATCATTGTGGAACACACCAAAATAGACGGGGGTTCATACTTACCGTTACTTACCTCTTAATTATCTCGGGGTTTGAGTTGACAACAGGATCACTAAAAGTCTGTTCACACAATAACCTCCACCATGACATTTAAAAATGAACCAGAACGAAGACGAGAACTTTGAACTGTACAAAAGCTTTATTTCTAATAAAGGGTATGATTTTGATAACACAACAAAATTAACGTGGCTATCAGTAGCCCAAGTCAATCTGACTACGTCCTCCAGTAGGACTTGCAAAAATTATCATACAACATGATATAAAACATTTTAGCTCCCAAGAGCTCCAAATAACGTAATATTCATAACACTATTGGATTGGAAAAGGACGTCAGGGTGTGACGTATATAGAGCATTTGGTTTCCTTTTAATAAACATGAGAATGGTATTTATAGTCGCAAGGCCAGAGTGTGGACGACCTCACTCTCTGTGAACCAGATGTTGGCACAGCTGCGGGCTACCCTCCAGCCTGTTGCATACTGGTCAAATGCACTCCCTTCTCACATGCTATGTTACGTAAGAATACAGCTTGTTCTCTCAAGCTTTTAAATGTCTATAAGACAACTCACATTTATATTTACGCAAATCTTTCAAGTACTTTGCTCACATCCTATTGGATCATTATGTTAATTTCTTAAACTTGTTAAGTTCAATCCAAATGTTTAATTAGCTCTTAAATGTTTATAACAAAATCACATAAATTATTTATAACAATTAGAAATTGTTTATAATATTTGTCAAAGACAATAAAAATATTATAAGCACGACTTTAACATCACTCTCGTTCCACATTATTTTCAAAAATATTTACAGCAATTATTTACAATATTAACATTTAAATTGTTTAAATTATTAATTTAAGAAATACATTGACCACATGTTCATTCGGTTGGTAATTTTCATAATCGTGTTTAATATAATCGACCAATGAAGGTTAGTTATACATGTTAATGTCACAATCTGGTTTAATAAAGGTTTTAATAATGATTTGTGACGGCAACCTTCATTCAAAATCTTATCTCAAATTCTTTCAAAACTCGTGTTAATTCTAACAGTAAATCACTTGATTAATTTTCAAAGAACTATGACAATCTTACTCCAGCGGAAAATCCTTCGCTAACAAGTTAATGCACAATCTGCATTAAAAATATGCCCAAAATCATCATATATTAATCTATATGGCATTAAAAACTTCCACATAACTTACAAAACTTCCACAAATAATTCTTTAACATTAATTCCTGTGGGAACTTCCTTCATATTCAAGGGCATTATATCTCAGCGACTTTCAACACGCGCTGCACTAGCGATTATACATTTATAGTTCCACTTAAAAATTTTTATAATCATTAATTGTTTCAAAACTGTTTTTCTATTTAACCTTCGTGGATTTCATTCATGAACCGAAATGAAGTCAAAACTTGCCCATCACAAACAAATTTAATAGTGAATACGCTTATATACTCCTGTCTGGTCTATCAAAATTTAAGATTAACATCTTAAAAGAAATGTAGTATGAAAATACTATCTTCAAATAAAGTGCGACTAACATGCAAAGTAGTCGAATAGAATCCAATTAGACTGGGGAATGCAAACATCGTTATATAAATCTCTAATTGAGAAAAACTCCTAACAAAACTTCTTGACTTTAATGCATTCAATAATTCATTATTAAAGTTACTCTTTCACAAAAGTGTCTATGATGCAATGTTCATTCATAACTGACGATAAATATCTGTGTTGCAATCAATTCAAATAACGACTAGTATTTCCAAGATCGTCGACAACGTAAGAGATTTTAACGCTCTAAAATCATTTAAATGTTCTTCCTTCTTGATGATGACAGAAAATTGGTCAAAGTAATTAAACTGGGGTTGAATTACTTTAATAAAATGACACGCTGTCTGAATTTAAATCTGCCATAAAAATCATTAACTTACAGTCAAATCGTGACTACAAAAAAAATATTAATTACTGAAAAATCTAAATATCAGTCTCAACTGATTCAAAATCATTAACTATGCCCATGACATAACAATGTCTTAATAAATCGTCGAAAAAGGCATAACTCAACAAGGTGTACTGAGAATAAGAATCTCAACAAGAAAATAGGGCAAAATACATGAGGATAAAAATATGGGAAAAATGGTTGCTCAAACATCATTAGTAAACTCAAATACAATAAACGTTCACGACTACCTTATCTGCCGATTGACGTTCCAGAGGAAAATTCCCCAAAGAAGACTGCTGATGGATCCATTTCACCACGTTAAAGCTGAGCTCCATCCTCGAAATAGGAAATAGCACCCTCGGAGAATCGAACTGCTTCCTTCTCCGTGAATCGCTCTGCTCCTCGAAGACGAATAGACATCCTTCCGGCAATAATCTTCTTTGTGAGTCGGGACACCCCTGACCTCTCTTGAAAAATTCCCTGAAGTTCCAGTAGACAATCGCCATGAAGTTTTGTAGAAATTTCCGAAGAAATTATTCATATTCAGAGTATGAAATTGTTTCTATGGCTGTTCGATGGTATTCAGCCTTTAATTACGAAACATGGGTGTAGATGGTAATCACCGCATGTTCGCTTGTGTGGAATAGCAATTAGCGAAGTTCCATGTCGCTATCTTACTCCGTTGAAATATGTCCCAATTGCAATAAGCCCTTTAGCCTTCCATCTGCTCTTCGGTTGTAGTGTCAGAAGAACAAACTGCCGTATTCAATTGCTCCATTATACTGTAGCGTTGTGTAACCAAGCAATCTGAAGTCTTTCTATTCCACTCGCAGCGTCAGCCGTTGCGTTGATTCTGGCTATACAAAAGTGCTTCTCTTGTGGCGAGATAATCACTTTTGTCAGTCGTATAAAACTGCTAATATCTTTTAAACTAATCGGTCGAAATTGTTCAGCTTTTCTCTATAACTGCATGTAGCACTGCACAATACAATTAGCTTATCGGTGACCGCTAACTGTTCAAAGCTAAACTTGTAGAAGCTTTCTAAGGTCCGTTTCAACTTCACCTAGTTTGACATGGATTTCGTTAATATAGTGGCCTCGCCACGCGTTATAAAGACGATTCTTTTCACTGCTGTTCACTTCGACGTCTCACTATAATGAATGTATAAGAAAAGAACTTTCACAATAGACTTCGATGATCTGAGAATGAGATCTCAGAATGATCAGAGAACGAAAGAGACTCCTCTCTTCTGCGCAAGCCCTTTTATTAACTTCACGAGGGGCGTTTCCATCCCTTCCAAAGCGTGATACTACGTCATCGCTAAAACTTCCAACTTCGTTAATACATGACGGATTTTCAAAATTCAAAAACTGAAAATAAATTTCACCAAAATTCCAAATCAATGCTTTTACTGCAAATGGATTTCCACAATTCTGCATTCCAAAAGTAATAAAAATACCATAGTTTCAGCAATCTCCGTCTTCCTTTAAACTATCGTTCATTGGTTCATGCCTCTCCTCCAACAGCATAATTTCTTCCTTAGCAGAATTCCTCGTTTCCTGCGACTGCGTCGTAAATCTTGGAACATTCTCGACTAAATGCTGACGTCACTGAGAATCTCAGCTCAAGTAGCCTGCTGGCATAACATTTACGTCATCCGTGCTTGCGTCATGACTACCCACGTCATAACTATGACAGCCATAACTCTCCTTATAATTTCAAATATAGCCACCGTGGTCTCTATATAATTCAATTACGGGGGCAGTACCATCCCGGCATTTGCCCGAAGACGAAGTGGGAAACCACGGAAAACCACTTCGAGGATGGCTGAGGTGGGAATCGAACCCCCTCTACTCATTTGGCCCACCCGAGGCTGAGTAGACCCCGTTCAAGTCCTCATACCACTTTTCAAATTTCGTGGCAGAGCCGGGAATCGAACCCAGGACCTCCGAGACGGCAGCTAACTATGCTGACCGCTACGCTATGGAGGCGACATTAAAATATAAGTGAAATATATACAGACAGGCGGATCTTGATGATGATTTGCATGTCGGCCATGTGTTTACACATTCTGTGGAATACACCAAGTACAGATTCCACATTCATTTTAATACGTGAGTTTTAAGAAAAGAATGATAAACATATTTTATCGAATACTCAGTCGTAAATCGGTCGACAAGGCAGCACCTTCCACAGACGTCACTCATGTTGCTGCTTGCGCGTTTATATTTGGGAGAGTGTCCATCTAGTCTGGAAGTCTGGCACTACATAGCTGTTTGTATTATTATCATTATCATCACTATTATTATTATTATTATTAATAATAATCAACAACTAATAAGTGTGCGGTCAGTCAAAATAGGTTGGGAACCACTAGATTACAGTCTCCTGGAAGTAAATTAAAATATTCCAAATCACAATTTTAGTATTTTTCCGGTCATTGTTCGGAATGTGCTATCATGCAACTGCTATAAGAGAAGATAATGATCCTAGCCTTTATTCCCACCGCAGGTCACTCCGTGAATACTATGATCCCAATTAGAATACCATAAACGTATGGAATATAATTCATATGCAAGTCCTGTAGGTTGCTAACACTGGACCGTCTATCATAGGTTAAAATAAAAATAATGTAACCCCAAAGAAATCATTGTTTAATTTATGACACGTAAGGACTGTAAAGAACTTTGAAACTGTGTTCTCTGACACCGCACAAGTGTGATCCCATACCTGGAGGTGACTACGTTGTCGGAACAGACATCGATGGCAGCGCTCGATATCTGTGGTGTGGTCTCTCCCCTCCCAACATATTCCTAATGACCAAGAGTAAAATATATTGTGATACAAAAGTCACTTGTCAAATGGGGAAAACAGCACTATAGATAATAAATTATTTTGTCTAAATTAATTCTGTATTTCTGATGTTGGTAGTGAGTAGTGGTTGATGTTTATTGAAAACGAATCATGTTGACTTTGGAACAGCGATGGAGCAGAATTAACGGTGCATCGGGTTGAAGGTACGAACATTGTGCTAGCAGGTGACACCAGATATGTTCTTCATTTAAAAGACCAGAGAGGATGGACATTGAAGAAGTCAGAAGCATTGAGAGAAGTCACCAAGCAACCATTGGCGGCTGGTGTTAATTCCCTTGGTATTGCCAGCAAATCCAAAATTTGCAATCAAACCGTCCAAACGTTGCAAGTACAGACAGTGCATGTTTTATGCTATAAGTATCAATATCACAGTATTCAGCTATGTAAATGTACAAGATGCGCAATACAACTTCGACACTTTTTTAGCTGCCACCACTAAATAAACAGACGAAATGAAATGATTAAGACGCGCTACCATCAAGACTACCTTACATACAGACATAAATTTGGTAAGGATATATGCTACACCCGATATACTGTAAATTAACGATGCTATTTTTAACACTTGCAATGCCACCAGAAATGTTAACAAATCTGAAAATGTGTAATTGCGTTCTGGTAGGCGTAACTGTGTGGCCAACTTAAACCAACGAAACAAAGCAAAACTTAACTTACTGCAAAAAAATCCATATTGTTACATTATAAATAGAGAAATAATTATTCCTGCCACCAATATGAGTGTGAGAAAGTCGCTAAATGTCTAACAAGAAAGAACTAAAAAATCAAGTATATATTTGATAGTCGCCAAATAATTAAATTGGCAACCCTGGAGCTGCGTCCTCTGCATTGTGCTGACATATATTGTACTCTAGTGATTGAAACATAAATCACTTTAAGCAGTTTTTATTTGCGCTTACTACAGGCTGCACTCTAGTGAATGCGCCATACGGTTGTTGGCTCTACCGCAGCCCAACACAAGACATGCAAACCCGAGCTAAACCAGCCATTAGTAGGCAGTCTCCTCTTCAGAGGTGGTGCCCGTGTGATCTGGCGCACTCATTCAGGAAAGCGCCGCTAGAGCTCATGTCAGTTTGTGCGCTCGTTCACATGAATGCAGAATAAGCTATGCTTGCTATTTCCTTGAAATTTAAATTTAATACAAACTGTTAAGAGGGCACCAAGAGGGCACCTTGGTGGTGCCATGGCACACCGGCACTACCTCACGAGCTGTCCCTGCAAGCAACTGCATCTACATGACAAAAGTAAGGTTAAATGTACAATTGAAGTGTGTAACTCAAAACCCTGCTATGTGCCATTTAAATAAAGAAACGTTGTTTTTTTTGTTTTGTTTTTTTGCAACCTATCTATGTACCATCGGCAATTGCCAATGCACACAAGACATGTGCCACAGTGGTTAGTTCAGTTCATATATTTATCACAAGATGGAAGCTCTGCTATCTCGCTCTCATATACAGTAAACCCAGAAGTCTGCTAAGTACTGTACCCGTTCGTCCTGGGGATGCGATGACCCATCTGCTATTACATCGCATTCCTGGAGTTCCAGGACAGAGCGGAGTTAAATGAACCTCTAGTCAAATAAGGAATGTGTCGGAAATTCAGCTGAGATATCGAAAAAGCAGAGGGTAACACGAGACAAAGTATCTCTAGGGTCGTTACGGGCTTAAATTTAATTTTAAAAAATGCAAATATAAATGGGCGCCATCAACTGAACTCCTAGCAAACCACATCCTTTCCGGTTAAGCCTTAATCAAGACAAGGAAAGAAATAGGAAAATCACACCATCATCAGATCACAACTAAGTTAAAAACAAATTTATTTCACTTTGATAGTCAGACAGACATTTTAAATATTCATCCTACCTGAGAGCATGGTCGAATGCCAACGTTAAATTGTCATTGTACAAAAATCGAACCATCTCTTTTCTAATCAAAAGTATTTAATCCACATAAAATAGGAAAAATCTCTAAAGTTCTCTTGGGTTCTCAGGATCACCGTAGCACTATGTCTTTCGTCACTGACATTCGTGATACCTGAGACCTAATTTCTCTTTAAATTAACATCATGAATGTGGATTTGAAAATATTATTAATCTGTCTAAACACACATATTATAATCACATATTTTAAATATCACGTAATTTATGGCTTGCATGGCATAATTCAAATGTTGAATGCGTTAGTAAAATGCTTCTAAACATCGAATAATTAATTTACACTATTTACATTGTCATTAATAATTGCTTGTTTGTGAATTACAGAAAATCCACTGCTCATACTCATCATCATCATCAAAGTTAAATATTTCTCACATTAGTAGTTCTCATTTCAAAATTCAATATATTCCTGTTAGAATCATTATCTCATCACCATTAAATTATTTAAATGAAAATTATTATCATCACTTCATTATACTTTCTAATTATTCACACACTCTTATTTTATCATCTCCTTCAGATTAAATCATCTTAAATCATCAATATAAATTGTTTAATTCCTCAACTCAAGTTGCAATTCCTTCAAGTCATATCTCAATTAAATTTATTTTAATCCATATAAATTCATTAATCATCAGCTTCGTTACTTAATTATCACCTTCTAATTCAGTTATTCATCATCTATCCAATCATCTATTAATTTATTTTAATCAGTTTATTTATCCAATCTTTAATTCATCCATTTATTTAATTCGTTGATTTATTCCAAAATTTAATTTATTAATTTATTTAAATTTTATTCTTCTGGTTATTTAGATTTTTATTATTTCATCTAGTCATTCTGATTTTTATTTCATTAGGTCAGATCATTAATATGCTTAAATTTCAGATTATTATTTCATTAATTATTATTATCAGAAAATCTTGTATTATCAACTTTATTTATTTGTTTAATTTCCTAACAAATTGTTTAATATGGGTTATAGAACGTTGTCTTACAGTTTTATCACTTCCAAGTTATATCTCGTATTTAATTATCATGCCAAAAATTATTATTGCCTTCACGACATCACGTTGGATCTGATTATCCACAACTACATTATATATTCTCACTTCTTCAAATATCACATTTGAATACCACAATTATTCCACAAAACTCCATAAATATTCAGCACATACAGCATGAATCTCAACAATTACGCTAGACTGGGTTCGACAACCTCATGTCTGCCTCAAAATACATTAGCAACATTGCAACTATCACTTGGCAACTTCCACAAAATGCCTATCACAAACTTCACTTAACCATGTTGCATGATCTACAAAAAATATATAACTGGCTTCAAATTATCAATGCACACAATCTCCAATAACTGTAATTACTCTGATCACATCTAGACAACTTCTTAAACAATTAGAAAAAATATTACCTTAGTAATTCAAGATCTGCTTTCAAATAGCATAAATTCTCTTACAATTCTCATAATTCACATCACAGAAAAACACCAATGTGCTATAATCTCTCATATCAAAATCTGCAATACTGATCTGCCTTAAAATAAATCTGACCATTAATGATTCATCTTACAAGATTCAATTACTTTAAATCCTTCTCAAAGGTATCAAATACAATTATAAAAATCATCAAAAGCATCAGCTGTATCAGCTGTTAAACTGAAAGTACTCTCAAAAGAGTATAGCAACAAAATATTGGATTGGCAAACAAGAATTACTAAATGTAACCCTGCTGACATTTATCTTTAATTTATTTAACAAAAATTCGACTGATATGTGACTAGTAGTTCCTTGTTTGATTCTCTTACAATCTCAAGTACACTCGGATGATAAAAATGAGTCCCTCAATGGCAAGTAAGATGAGTAACCACCATACAATCGTATAAATACGAAAGACCTCGCCCTTCGACTAACATGATAGTGCCCTGAACGATGGGTAAGGAGAGTAACCACCATACAATCGTATAAATACGAAAGACCCCATCTCGAAGACTAAATGAGTGAATGTACCAGATCGGAATCAACAAGTCTCTAGTTGTCATATAAAAGTGATATTCATTCACTAAAGTGAATAACATCTTAATATCTCCAAACAATCCAATGGAAAAAATCCCTACTGATGAATAATACACACTCGCTAGTATGCAATGAACTGACGAAGTAATTTAGATAATCAATTGCAGATCACGAGTTCGAAATACTCGTCACACAAAAAAAACTATTCATGAAAACTATCCTTGCTGGAAAAATGTCTAAAAGACCAAACATCTGCTTAATAAAGCCAACCAATGGTGAGAATTTCGTATAATGATGCCTGCCATATCATATGGTCACGCCATATTCTAGCAAAATTTGAAGCATATAAAGTCAAAGCCATGTCTAAATAATCGTATCACTCCTATTAGAAAAATATACGTGTGTGCCCAGTATTCATGAAAATAATCATATCAGGAAGTTATAACTCTTACAGTACCTTCTCATAATCAGCTGTTATTAAATTTCAAAGATCGTCGATTATCCTTATGTAATGAATTTCTCGAAAGATCGGCGTGAATATCATTCCACCCACGCAATGACGATTGCCTTCAAATCCCAAGTGAATCAGCTGGTGGACCTCCTCCTCTTCAGGAATCGAATCCATCGTTCCGTGGTGCCATCGCGTCTCTGTCTTCGTTTACTCCGACATGATAAACTGCTGGTTATCCATAGCGGATACTGTCCAAATCCTCACGAAAAAGTTCATAGAAACAGCGGACCCCATATTCCTCTTCTACGTTACGCCACTGTCCCATACAATGTTCGGTTTGAGTGTTGAAAGTTCAATCTCCACAGCGGTCTAGTCTCACTTGTAGAAAATAAATTTTATTTGTGAGAGTGTATAAGTTTATGAAACACCCTGTAGCTGTGTTCGTACTCGGTAATTTATAATACTTCATAAGAAAGAGTTGCATTAATGCACGTGCCAATGTTCATAAGTGCATCTGCTTATAATATTTCGTTTGCCTAAAATCGTTAATGTTACTTGGACTCCATGGTCGCTCTGCATGTTCCGTTATGAAATGCATAGTCGTAATGTCATAAAAAAACTATGTTAATTTGAAGTTCACAGTTGCAGTATCTCGTAACTATCTGCCTGCACAATTCAATTACTGAATATAAGTCCCAACTCAATGTTGTAATGAAGTTCAGCTTCTATCATAATGCTTGCGTATAAAATTGGAAATAACCCGCTCGTCTCTACTGCAATGTTCTAGAATAATCTCCGCTTAAAGCTGGCCTCGCCATGCCGCTCTGCTATGCTGTTCTGCGTTACCAAAATGCAGCTTGAAATGAAGTTCTCCAACTACTATTACAGTGCTGTTCTAAACCCCGGCCTTCTCATGCTTGCTTGGCCCGTACAGCTGGTTCCGTAACCGGTCTTCACGCTGCCTACTGCGGGTGTCTGCCTGGCTCACTGACCTACTTTCCGTTCTCTGCTTGGTGAAGTAAACCTGTCGCTTTCAATTTCCGTGACCAAAGCTGTTCGCTGCGCGACTTTACCATACGCTCGGCGCATGTGCTACTCAGCTCGCTTACTGTACTTGACTCTCTTGCTAACTGAGCTCGACTCCTCTGCTTACAGACCTCGACTGCGTTGCTCACTGAGCTCGACTGACTGTCTCTGGACTGCATTGACCTGCACCTCCCTGGCGCAGTCACGTGACGTTCTCCCCACCTCTGTGGTCTTGCGTCACAAATATAATCTCGAACCCCCATCATCTTGGCTATTAAGTTATACAATAACTTAAGGGTTATCTGTCTTCCTTCAAATTATTACCATATATAATGCATGTTATATATTCTCTTCTGAGATGTTTAAATACCATGTTCCATATAGATCTTAATAAAGCTTCATATTTCCATCCATAATTCCATCTGCTTGACTGCTGTCAGTGCCTTCTTAATCCTAGACCTTCTACGTCATCTTGACATTCCTCTTGACTCGATTTGAGCGCTATCTTTTCATAACTCTTCCCATAATCTCAACTACGGCTTAATGTCTGCTGGCGTAGCCGATAGCCTCAACTAGGTATCGGGTACATCTCTCCCGTACATCTCCTTTTTTATCAGGATTGAGAAAGAAATACACTCTCAGGCATTCTATACATAACACATGTACACGATAGCTCTACAATCCTCTTATTCAGCATGATGGTACTTTCTGACTCTCAACAATGATGATTGATTTCCAATGATTAGCATCTTGATTCTGTATTACTTTGACGTCTATTTCTTCCTTCACTACTCGTACTTGCTCGATTGACATCTCTGACTGTCTCCTCGGGTGGTGCACTAGGCTGTCTACTTTCTTGCCTCGATCTCTCATATTCACGATTATCTCGTCTTTCATTTGGATCATTCCTTCTGCCATCCTGCCTGTCGTTCTGATTATACCGTTGACCTTGGTTCCAGTTGTTTCTACCACGATATCTATTGTTGTATCTATTCCTATTTTGGTATCTGGAATTCTGATTATAGTTTCTGTATCGGCTGTCTCTTGCGTCCTGATCGTATGGCCTCTCATATGGTCCTCTATATCGATCATTTCCACTAACGTTATGGATGTTTCCTCGATTTCCTTCGTTCCTTCTGTTTTCCCAGGAATCTCTTCTATCCGTCTGAGCTGTGATATCAACGACTACCGCATTCACCTCTTGCGTGTTTCGATTGTCGTTTCTTGCATTTCTAGGTGTAACTTGAGCGCTTGTATAGTCTAATCGCCGTAAAATGTCGTCATAGTGCTCAAGTGTGTTCGCTCCCGATGCTATGAGTGATCGCTGTACCTCAATTGGTAACTGTCTCCCTATAGCTTGCAAAAGCTCTTCTTCTGGCAATGGAAGAATCAAAAACTGTAATTTAGCCAATTGTGAAGAAAATAATTAGCATAATGCGTCGGATGTGACGTAGAATAACGCTTCGAATACATTTCTGCTCTTACGTTCAGCTGATCCTCTGCACTCCAAAATCTCCTTAAGAATGCTATGGCAAATTGCTCCATATTCGCATAATTGCTCCTGAATGCTCTAAACCAAGTTAACGCAGGCCCGTCTAAGGCGCGTTCGACTATCCTTAGTTCTCTCTCCTTGGCTACTCTATGTTCCGCCATGTAATCGCGAATATCTCGCAGAAATTCGACTGGTGTGACTCCTGTGTTTCCTGAAAACTTCCTTGGCTTGTCATCCAGATTTCTGATAATGGTAACTGGACCTGAGTATCGTTCACTTGTACCCAACGTACTCCTATTCGAATTCGGATTATCCTGAGGAGTTGAACTTGCCCTTTCGAATGTCACATTCTGTTGCGTTTGACGGTCTTCTCCCATGCTAACCTCTTGATTACTCATACTGCGGTCTATCGCTGTCTGATTTATCGATATTTCCCCTGATGTGATATTTTGACTTGAGAAACTATTAATCATAGATTCTAGTTTAGTTATCCTATCTTCTGCCAATGTTTCTGCGGTCTTGACCTGAGTCTTCAACTCATCTAACGACGTAACATTCTGCGTTTTGTTACTCTCTTCTAAATCGTTTTTCAACTTGTCTATCTTGTCTTCGCATGTATTCTTTACTGACGCGACTTGTTCCTTTAACAGATCAACATCTGTCCTAAATAGAGTTGAATCTATCTTCATCGCTTCCTTGTTCTCCGTAAATCTCGCTTCTAAGTTCGCCATACCTGCGATTAATTTCTCATCTAATCCTGCACGTTTTTCTTTTGCTTCGGCATCGACCTCACTATACCGTTCTTCCACGATTGCACCGACTCTATTTTTGAATAAAGCTAAGTTTTCATTAACCTTTTGCTCTATATCATCATCCATTTTCCTAATATATTTCTGCAATTGATTCTCTAATGATTTTAAATTAGAATTAACCTCTCCTAAGACTTCCTCTTTAATGGTCCCAATTACTGACTTTAAACCTTTGATCTCAGTACCTAGATTCATCTCTAGACCTTTGATTTTAGTTTCGAAAGATACTTCGGTAGACCACTCTTGAATTTTGCCTACATCAGCTACTAAACCATCAATGTCGAATCTCAATTTCGATACATCCGATTTAATGTCTTTCTGTATAGACATAACGTCTGTTCTTAAAGTAAGAATGTTTTCTTCTCCTCTACTTTCTAATTCAATAATATTCTTTCTTAATATTTGAACATTTTCCTCTCCTTTCATATTCACTGCAATTATATCTAATTGTAAAGTCTTAAGCATCTCATTATTTTTTAAAGTTAATCTATTCTCTAACCTAGTTAACTTGTTTTCCAACTCTGTGTTAGTTTCTTCACTACGAGCTTGTAATTTCTCTTCCAATGATTTAAAATTATCCTCACTATTTGACTGTAATCTTTCTTCTAATGACTTAAAACTATCCTTCAAGTTAGCTTCACTAGCTTTCAAATGACTTTCAGTACTAGTCTGTAATCTAGTCTCTAATGACTTTAAATTATCTTCACTATTTGACTGTAATAATTTTATATTAGCTTCGTTACTAATCTGTAATGATTTTAAATTTTCTTCATTACTAGTCTGTAATGCTTGCACATTTTCTTTACATCTAGCTTCTAATCTAGCTTCTGAACTATTTATCTATTCTTTAACTTCTGTTTCCATTTTAGAAATAGTTTCTGCAATACCAGACATGCCACTCTGTAACTCTCCTAACACCTTAGCTAAATCTTCCGGCAACATAATTATATTTTCAATAAACGTTTAATTCAGAGACGTTAGACAACAACACATCACAATGTCTCAATTCCTGCATTCACTTGGGTATAGGAAAAATTACTTATAACTAACATGATATAATACTAATACGATTAACATGAACACTGGAATGGGCACACAAGTACATTGTCTGACTAAGTTTAATAAATTTTATAACACAATTAAATGAACTTGAGATCAATCTCTCAGTAATCTAAATCTGATGTGATTCCATAGAATAAACAAAATCGAAGCCCCACGGATGGGTAAAGCCAATTCTCCCTCTCTCTCTGTACCCGTTCGTCCTGGGGATGCGATGACCCATCTGCTATTACATCGCATTCCTGGAGTTCCAGGACAGAGCGGAGTTAAATGAACCTCTAGTCAAATAAGGAATGTGTCGGAAATTCAGCTGAGATATCGAAAAAGCAGAGGGTAACACGAGACAAAGTATCTCTAGGGTCGTTACGGGCTTAAATTTAATTTTTAAAAATGCAAATATAAATGGGCGCCATCAACTGAACTCCTAGCAAACCACATCCTTTCCGTTTAAGCCTTAATCAAGACAAGGAAAGAAAAAGGAAAATCACACCATCATCAGATCACAACTAAGATAAAAACAAATTTATTTCACTTTGATAGTCAGACAGACATTTTAAATATTCATCCTACCTGAGAGCATGGTCGAATGCCAACGTTAAATTGTCATTGTACAAAAATCGAACCATCTCTTTTCTAATCAAAAGTATTTAATCCACATAAAATAGGAAAAATCTCTAAAGTTCTCTTGGGTTCTCAGGATCACCGTAGCACTATGTCTTTCGTCACTGACATTAGTGATACCTGAGACCTAATCTCTCTTTAAATTAACATCATGAATGTGGATTTGAAAATATTATTAATCTGTCTAAACACACATATTATAATCACATATTTTAAATATCACGTAATTTATGGCTTGCATGGCATAATTCAAATGTTGAATGCGTTAGTAAAATGCTCCTAAACATCGAATAATTAAATTACACTATTTACATTGTCATTAATAATTGCTTGTTTGTGAATTACAGAAAATCCACTGCTCATTGGTTATACTCATCATCATCATCAAAGTTAAATATTTCTCACATTAGTAGTTCTCATTTCAAAATTCAATATATTCCTGTTAGAATCATTAACTCATCACCATTAAATTATTTAAATGAAAATTATTATCATCACTTCATTATACTTTCTAATTATTCACACACTCTTATTTTATCATCTCCTTCAGATTAAATCATCTTAAATCATCAATATAAATTGTTTAATTCCTCAACTCAAGTTGCAATTCCTTCAAGTCATATCTCAATTAAATTTATTTTAATCCATATAAATTCATTAATCATCAGCTTCGTTACTTAATTATCACCTTCTAATTCAGTTATTCATCATCTATCCAATCATCTATTAATTTATTTTAATCAGTTTATTTATCCAATCTTTAATTCATCCATTTATTTAATTCGTTGATTTATTCCAAAATTTAATTTATTAATTTATTTAAATTTTATTCTTCTGGTTATTTAGATTTTTATTATTTCATCTAGTCATTCTGATTTTTATTTCATTAGGTCAGATCATTAATATGCTTAAATTTCAGATTATTATTTCATTAATTATTATTATCAGAAAATCTTGTATTATCAACTTTATTTATTTGTTTAATTTCCTAACAAATTGTTTAATATGGGTTATAGAACGTTGTCTTACAGTTTTATCACTTCCAAGTTATATCTCGTATTTAATTATCATGCCAAAATTATTATTGCCTTCACGACATCACGTTGGATCTGACTAACCACAACTACATTATATATTCTCACTTCTTCAAATATCACATTTGAATACCACAATTATTCCACAAAACTCCATAAATATTCAGCACATACAGCATGAATCTCAACAATTACGCTAGACTGGGTTCGACAACCTCATGTCTGCCTCAAAATACATTAGCAACATTGCAACTATCACTTGGCAACTTCCACAAAATGCCTATCACAAACTTCACTTAACCATGTTGCATGATCTACAAAAAATATATAACTGGCTTCAAATTATCAATGCACACAATCTCCAATAACTGTAATTACTCTGATCACATCTAGACAACTTCTTAAACAATTAGAAAAAATATTACCTTAGTAATTCAAGATCTGCTTTCAAATAGCATAAATTCTCTTACAATTCTCATAATTCACATCACAGAAAAACACCAATGTGCTATAATCTCTCATATCAAAATCTGCAATACTGATCTGCCTTAAAATAAATCTGACCATTAATGATTCATCTTACAAGATTCAATTACTTTAAATCCTTCTCAAAGGTATCAAATACAATTATAAAAATCATCAAAAGCATCAGCTGTATCAGCTGTTAAACTGAAAGTACTCTCAAAAGAGTATAGCAACAAAATATTGGATTGGCAAACAAGAATTACTAAATGTAACCCTGCTGACATTTATCTTTAATTTATTTAACAAAAATTCGACTGATATGTGACTAGTAGTTCCTTGTTTGATTCTCTTACAATCTCAAGTACACTCGGATGATAAAAATGAGTCCCTCAATGGCAAGTAAGATGAGTAACCACCATACAATCGTATAAATACGAAAGATCTCGCCCTTCGACTAACATGATAGTGCCCTGAACGATGGGTAAGATGAGTAACCACCATACAATCGTATAAATACGAAAGACCCCATCTCGAAGACTAAATGAGTGAATGTACCAGATCGGAATCAACAAGTCTCTAGTTATCATATAAAAGTGATATTCATTCACTAAAGTGAATAACATCTTAATATCTCCAAACAATCCAATGGAAAAAATCCCTACTGATGAATAATACGCACTCGCTAGTATGCAATGAACTGACGAAGTAATTTAGATAATCAATTGCAGATCACGAGTTCGAAATACTCGTCACACAAGAAAAAACTATTCATGAAAACTATCCTTGCTGGAAAAATGTCTAAAAGACCAAACATCTGCTTAATAAAGCCAACCAATGGTGAGAATTTCGTATAATGATGCCTGCCATATCATATGGTCACGCCATATTCTAGCAAAATTTGAAGCATATAAAGTCAAAGCCATGTCTAAATAATCGTATCACTCCTATTAGAAAAATATACATGTGTGCCCAGTATTCATGAAAATAATCATATCAGGAAGTTATAACTCTTACAGTACCTTCTCATAATCAGCTGTTATTAAATTTCAAAGATCGTCGATTATCCTTATGTAATTAATTTCTCGAAAGATCGGCGTGAATATCATTCCACCCACGCAATGACGATTGCCTTCAAATCCCAAGTGAATCAGCTGGTGGACCTCCTCCTCTTCAGGAATCGAATCCATCGCTCCGTGGTGCCATCGCGTCTCTGTCTTCGTTTACTCCGACATGATAAACTGCTGGTTATCCATAGCGGATACTGTCCAAATCCTCACGAAAAAGTTCACAGAAACAGCGGACCCCATATTCCTCTTCTACGTTACGCCACTGTCCCATACAATGTTCGGTTTGAGTGTTGAAAGTTCAATCTCCACAGCGGTCTAGTCTCACTTGTAGAAAATAAATTTTATTTGTGAGGGTGTATAAGTTTATGAAACACCCTGTAGCTGTGTTCGTACTCGGTAATTTATAACACTTCATAAGAAAGAGTTGCATTAATGCACGTGCCAATGTTCATAAGTGCATCTGCTTATAATATTTCGTTTGCCTAAAATCGTTAATGTTACTTGGACTCCATGGTCGCTCTGCATGTTCCGTTATGAAATGCATAGTCGTAATGTCATTAAAAGAAACTATGTTAATTTGAAGTTCACAGTTGCAGTATCTCGTAACTATCTGCCTGCACAATTCAATTACTGAATATAAGTCCCAACTCAATGTTGTAATGAAGTTCAGCTTCTATCATAATGCTTGCGTATAAAATTGGAAATAACCCGCTCGTCTCTACTGCAATGTTCTAGAATAATCTCTGCTTAAAGCTGGCCTCGCCATGCCGCTCTGCTATGCTGTTCTGCGTTACCAAAATGCAGATTGAAATAAAGTTCTCCAACTACTATTACAGTGCTGTTCTAAACCCCGGCCTTCTCATGCTTGCTTGGCCCGTACAGCTGGTTCCGTAACCGGTCTTCACGCTGCCTACTGCGGGTGTCTGCCTGGCTCACTGACCTACTTTCCGTTCTCTACTTGGTGAAGTAAACCTGTCGCTTTCACTTTCCGTGACCAAAGCTGTTCGCTGCGCGACTTTTACCATACGCTCGGCGCATGTGCTAGTCAGCTCGCTTACTGTACTTGACTCTCTTGCTAACTGAGCTCGACTCCTCTGCTTACAGACCTCGACTGCGTTGCTCACTGAGCTCGACTGACTGTCTCTGGACTGCATTGACCTGCACCTCCCTGGCGCAGTCACGTGACGTTCTCCCCACCTCTGTGGTCTTGCGTCACAGATATAATCTCGAACCCCCATCATCTTGGCTATTAAGTTATACAATAACTTAAGGGTTAACTGTCTTCCTTCAAATTATTACCATATATAATGCATGTTATATCTTCTCTTCTGAGATGTTTAAATACCATGTTCCATATAGATCTTAATAAAGCTTCATATTTCCATCCATAATTCCATCTGCTTGACTGCTGTCAGTGCCTTCTTAATCCTAGACCTTCTACGTCATCTTGACATTCCTCTTGACTCGATTTGAGCGCTATCTTTTCATAACTCTTCCCATAATCTCAACTACGGCTTAATGTCTGCTGGCGTAGCCGATAGCCTCAACTAGGTATCGGGTACAGTACCAATAGCTGATTACAGAAATGGAGGGAAATAATTCAGTTTGCGGTATTTAGATGCAAAATAAATACAATTCTATGAGTACTTATGTCCTACTAATGTGGACTGATTTGTTTATGAGTTTCATTCAAATTGCCTACTTAGCTGATTTTTAGTACAAGAGTATAGACCGCTATGTTTATTATTTCTGACTTAAACAATTCATACTATTTATGTGGCATGCAATATGATTAATTAAACATAACAATCTAGCTACAATTGTCCATTAGGTGTACACTATTTTCAAACATCATCAAATATATTATTTCAGTAGTATAGATCCCTCCTGCGCCACTCACAAGCGACCGATCGTGACAAATGAGCATTCAAATGAAAGAGAATAGACATTAGCAGTGACGAAATGCACTCTAATTTCATAAATATCTATAATTTCTTTAAGAAATTACTTTAAAGAAATGTACGAAGTGTGCGATTTGCAGATACTGTTGCTGTAGGAAAATACGCTTCCGTAATTGCTGTCCACTTCACAATTTGGCCACTGTGACGCCTGTTTCGTGTCATTTTGACATTCTGAGGTATTTCCTTTTCATTTTGCATGGATTTCAGAAACAGTAAATCAAAGGAATGAGTACTCAAATCGAATAATTTCATAAATATCGAATAACCGGTGAGTGTTATGATGATCCAATTTTCAGTGATTTCCTTCTTAAGTTAGGGAACGTAGAACTTGGAATTCTAACTGAAATGTAAATAGTGTTCTATAATCATTTGGTTGAAATAAAACATAACAACCTTTCTCCTTAAGTCCCTCATTATAAACCTGTTGGGGAAAGTGTGGTTTATCAACATGCGAGATTTCTCGCATGGGTCCGCTAGTTTTCAAGTTTTTAATATGACTCCTAAACAACTTTTTGAAACTTAGCGGGCATTTGGGTTACACTCTTCAATTTAACGTAGCACTTTCGCTTCCAGAATCGGCAGAGTATACTTGTCAGAATTTAAACTTACTAAAACAAAACTAAACTGACATTAATTACTCAACACGAAATCCAAATATTTACAAAACACACTCGTTCTTGTCGTAACCCAAACCCGACCGAAAATCAAATAATTGAAAATAGCGTACTCATTCCTCAGCTCAGCATGATTTGTCAGCTAGACACACCCCTCCGAAATGTCTCTACTCCATGTCCCTTTCCTTGTCCGTACTGGCCAGCCGCATCATATTCGTACTGAAGAACGTCCGGGCACCATGAAATCCCGTCTTCCTGGCGATGTGGGTGAGCTGTAGGTTATACTGCATTAATATTATGCACGAAACAGGACCACAGCTTAACGTAAGCTTATTCGCGTACACCTTGTACGGGACACAACTAAATCCAACCTATTCTGACTTAACTATTTTATTAGGCTACTAAATTCACCCGAATACGTATCCACATTCGTAGTTTCTTCACTACTGTTTTCTAACCTCACACTATTATAACTTAACGGCTCAGCTCGACGGCTGACTTAATACTTTCCTCTCAAAATTGACACTTGTGAAAATTTTCAGAATACGGAGTGCAAAACTGTCACAGGCTTTGCGTCTCATGCCTGGACCAGAACTGTGTTCATTGCCTCGCGGACGGAACTATTCAAACTTTCAAAGGAGCCTCATTACTTAGCGCAGGCTGAATGTTTCTAAATCGACTAAAAATGTTTAAGGGCTCAAGATGATCCCGCCAAATCGTAGGTCACAAATATATTGCCACTGATCCAGATAGATTATAGGTTCGATCCCTGGAGCGACCGCGTCTAAATAGTACACCTCTCGATCGGGAATTCCCCTTAACCACGTAAATAGTTAGAGCGTTATACTTCATCAATAATTTAAGCAAATTCCACTAAGCAATCTGCTTCTTTCCTGGATCAAGTGTCACGTCTAGATCAGGATTAGAGTTTTTCTGACGTCATGAGTGGGCGTGATTACATTTCCTGTCTCTTGATCGGCTACTTCTGGCTTAGTCTTATATTCAGCGACAAAGACTGAACGGGAATCCACCTCTGTGATTCCCACTCAAATGGTGCATTCCCTTTCCGTAAAAACTTCCATTGTCTCATCTCTGCAGTAGCCACAATCTTGAAATAACATCCGGCCCACAGCACTCTTATCTGAGCTCAAAGCCCTCCCTTGCTAGCCTTCCTGGCGACCATAGCGGATCCTTTGTGTTCACAGATCATGCTTACCAAATGCACAAAGAACCTGCAAAAAATTAATTATTTGGGAGCTTATATGCTAGCCCATAGCATTAGGGTTACAATAGTTACATGAAAACCTTCATTGGCAAGAGATAGAGCAATATTTGACCCCTTTTTCGACAGTCTCCTCCAGATTTGAGACACCTGTCTGTCATATCGTGGGATCAACTTTTGTATTCCTGTGTCGTAGACGTCTGCCGCCTGGGAATGGAACCAGCATGTGCCATTCGCTTTCAGCTCTTCGTCAGTGTGAATATACTGACCGGAGGACAGGAATTTATTGAGGTACAAGAACAGATGCAGCAAGCTGGGAGCGAGATGAGGATTGTACGGTGGATGATCAAACAGCTTCCAACCAATCTCCTGCAGAACAGTTGCTGTGCACCGAGCCGTATGTGGTCGAATATTGTCACGGATCAGCATAACACTTGTATTGAGCATGTGCTATAGTTTGTGTATTAAGAAACGTTATCGCAGATCGAACCTCGCTGTCGGTGGGAGACAGAATAAGAGCCGCCATTTGAAGCCACTGGTGCTGCGCTACTGACACCAGTCGGGACTTTTCCGGCCGGTATATGTTTGCTACATCATACATCTGTCGCGCATGCTCATATTTCCCGGCTAAATACGTTAACTTTAAAATACAAAATAGGGAAATTTAATTTCTGGATGGTCCTCGTAATATTGTGCTTAGTTAGGATAGCTTCTCATTAAAGAATTGTCAGTTTCAATTGAGAAGTAACCACATTGAAGATTGAATCTGATATCACATCTCGGTCAGTAAATCTGCAACTGGCACAACAAAAGCAAATCATATTCGCACTTGAAAATCAATCGTGAATACACTGCTGGAATAAGAATCAAAATGATAATTTTGATCGGATGACAGGATTTTCCATCTCGGGTATAGTGGACGAACTGGGAACGGATTTCACGTCGTCTGTGAGTAAATGGCATTGCAGCATAGCAATCAGCAGCCTAATCCATATGTATGCAGGCTACTATTTAAAAAGGAATGTCTACTGTTAGAAGATCTCAGTCGTGCATACGTATACAGCAAGCAGACGTCTTGCCGCAAATAAACAGCCTAATGAGTGAGTTTGAGATGGTCGCTTCGAAGAATTACCACACACGTTTGATGTGCCTTGTCAGTTGTGCAGCAATGCTAGCGACAGTGGACAAGTGAACTTTCCCACACCCTTCGACGAGAGTATGGACGTCATCGCAGTACATACGTCCACCAAGGAAAGCAGTAGCAGACTGTACAGCCACCATATCACAGATAGGGCCTATGAGCAAATATGGGCCTGGAAGTGTCACCACGAACCATTTGGACTCGGCCACAGGCAGGTGGGCTGCGGGGACACACAGATTTAGCCTGTCTACCACCCATGTCACAGATCGACGTCAGAGGAACAGTCAGAAGATGGAATGTCTCAACGTGGTGGTTTAGCGCCTGCACGCAAGTGATGATCGTCCGCATGCACGACACAGATCTGAGGAACGCCCTCTCGTAGAGCGTATTTATGGCCTGTGGTGTGATAAGCAAGTGTTTGTGGAATGAACACAGACCTAGGCTTGGTACGTACTGAATGTTGTTTGACCTGTTCATCTGCCGCTATTGCATTTGTGTACCATTCCAACAGCATAATGCTTGCCTACAAACACTGTCCGTGCAACAAAATGTGTTTTGCAAGACGTGCAGAAACGTGCATGGCTTCCATGATCAGCGGAGTAAACTGCATTGCGTGAACCAGTCAATCAGGCATAGAATAATGTGACTCAATACATTTTTCACCACCTCTATGAGTACCTACAAGTCAGAATCAGTGCTTACATTGCCGTCCGTGGAGGCTACACCACGTATTGGTTTGGATGTTTTAGTTGTGGTCGACACGTGGTACCTTGAAACTGCTTGAGCTCTTGATCTGAAAACATAGGGTAATCATTACATGTATTCCATATATGCTCTCTCCAGAATGAATTTTAAGTGTATTAGCAACCACCGAAAGGGAGTTGTGATATTTTTCACCGGTGTAGTTGCAGATCAGATATTCATGCACTACTTTACACGCACTCAATAAAATAAAGAAATGCAAACCCTAACACTCGGAACGTGAACGTTGCAGATGGACAGTTGCACCCTGTACACAATGCGGTTGAATGACCTGACCACATGGTGACTGGAAATTGAGAAGAAATAAACCACCACCACCACCACCACGGTGACTATTAGCAATTTCAAGTTCTCAGTGGATATTATTGCTGATGATTCACCGCGACGATAATAAGTGAAACCATAGTAAGTGCGAGTCATGTATTCTTTACTGCCTCGTCACACAGCAACAACTACATCTGAATGCTAATTGCATCCCCAATTCACTCCCTCATAAGCGTACAGCAGTTGTGCGAGTGAATGACCTCACTGGATTTCACCTCAACTCTTCCAGCGCCATGTGATACAGAGGTGATCTCTATCTGTGGGCGGCCATTTGAATCAAATTGACTCGCATATATTTTGTTTCTAGCAGTTACCCGTGGTTTCACGCACGTATATTATAGGTGTCAAAGATTGAAAGTTAATATATCTTGAAATGAGAGGACTATTTCTGTGCTGCAATAGGCATGATCATCCTAATTCATATCTTTACAAGTCGCCTGAACGCTACGTCTGTGGCATTTACCAGAAGGGTAATATCTATCTACAAGGTGCGTTCAAAAAGTAACGAGCCGGAGGCTGTAGTGCGCAAACCGGTGACGACATCGGCTAATTGTGGCGTGTGTAACGAGGTGTGGTTCCGACCAGAGCGTGGAAGGTCACAGACCGTCGCTAGAGGGCAGGCGTGCACGTCACGTGACGATACAAAGCGAGCAGCAGCATGCATCAATCGTCCAACCAAGACCAAGACAGTAGGCCATTTGACATGCTTCCTGGTGTGGTTGAAGACTGTGGGGCACCCATTGGGCACACACATTCCGCAAGTGCAGTCGTTCCTTCATGATGGTGTGCACACGTCCGACGTTCAATCCGACCACGGCGGCTATGGCGTTCACTGTCACTCGGCGGTCGGCGGTCCTGGGTAATGAGTGCATGAACCAGCTGGACGTTGTCATCGGTAATGCAGGGGGGTGCCCCCAGACCGGGCATCATCGGCTAACGACACCCGTCCTTTCGTGAAGCGCTTGTGCCACGCCTTGACCATTGCAAGGGACATGCAGTGTTCGCCGTACACTTGTAACATTCGGCGATGAATGTACGTTCCCCCTACTCCTTCCGCTGTGAAAAACCGAACAACACCTCTTTGCTCTTCGTTTGACACCTCCATCTCACTGTTTGCAATGCGACACGCTCCGTTGGACGATTGATGCATGCTGCTGCTCGCTTTATATCGCCACGTGACGTGCACGCGTGCCCTCTAGCGACGGGCTGTGACCTTCCACGCTCTGGTCGGAACCACTCCTCGTTACACACGCCACGATAAGCCGATGTCGTCGCCGGTTTGCGCATTACAGCCTCCAGCTCGTTACTTTTTGAACGCACCTTATATATATATATTTAATGCGCTAAGGTGTATGTTTCACAAAACTCAAGCTCCTAAACCAGAGGGAGTTAGAAGGTGTGGTTTGTACCAAAATCTTCCAAATCGTCTCAATAGTACAAGAAAAATCTTGCATTTCTTGAAAAGTCAACGACAATATATTTATTTGTTTATAAAGTGCTTTTAAACAAATAAACAAGACGACAGCACCTGGCAGAATTGTGTCGCATACAGCCGCATATCACTAGAGCCGGGTGGGTAGTCTGTACACATGGGGCGCACACAACCCATTGTGCAACCAGCAGCAGTGATGAATAATTGCTCTCTGATTTCATAAATATCGACAATTTATTTAAAAAGTGCGTTTAAACAAATAAATATATGTATAGAAGCCCGCATAACAGTAAAGTCAGACGGGTGGTTCATACACAAAGCCCGCATTGCAGTAAAGCCAGGCGGGTGGTTTATACAAATTCGAGAGTTCTCGCACGGGTCCGCTAGTTCCAATTATTTCCACAACAAAGAAGCGCTGAGTCTCCCGATTTCAGATTCAGATAGATACTCGTATTACCTCAGAGGACACGGCCTGAAAATTAAGCAGAAATTTCTTGGAACACCCTGCAGGTGGGACATTCTCAGTTTATGAATAATCTGTACAAAAATTGGTTCACTGAATTTAAGGGAGTATTCTACACCGATGCAGGCCAACATTTACTTGGAAAACTAAGTAACACGCTCCTTAGTTAGTTAGTTAGTTAGTTAGTTAGTTTGTTTGTTTGTTATTGGAGTTTTAAGGGGCAGAACAGCAATGTTATCTGTTCCAAGAACACTCCTTAAAGATATGAAAGTATTTGTAAATCTGAATGGCACACGAGGCGTAAAATTCACTTTTCGTATTCGTGCACTAATTCAGAAAATTAATACTTTCACGACTATCGGATTATGTTCATTCACTAAGCACTATAGCAGGGCCATCCAAACAGCGCTCCGCTGCGCTAAAGTGAGCAGCCGATCCATCAGTTGCTAGCCTAGTCCAATGCCCTTTATTGACAGCGTGTAAGTAAATCAGTTTCACAGTGGCCATGACTGAACATCATACAAACAAATAGCCTAGTTCCGTGAAGAACTATACAGCCTATTTCCATATATCCTACTCATGTTAATTGCATCTATCAACATACAACATTTCAGTTTGATTGCTGTCATAGATTCGTAGAATTGAGAACCACCTAAATATTTCGGTTGGTCGCCATGTTGGATTTTTAAATCTGTAGGCCATAGAGTTATCGTACTGTTAGATGACGATTTTTGCGTAGGTTCATTATTCAAACGTTCACTTTGATCGCATGATTAATACACAAGAAATAAAAACTTAACTTTAAAATTACACACAGTTGCCATCTTGAGTTTATGTGAACAATTTAACTAAAACAGATGCCAGTGCATTACAATGTGTATAAACACTGCGCTCAGATCGTTAAATAGCGAGAAATTCTATTAAAATGTTTCACATTCGCTTGGCCACCATGTTCGTTTTGTATTTTACAGGTTTTTGGAAGTCACATAGCGTAACTTCTTGTAGTACCCTTTATCACCGTACAAAATTTCAGGGTGATCTCAGCAATAGTTTCGGAGATATAGAATGCCGGTAAAATATTTCGCAAAGCCGCCATCTTGAGGTTATGTAGACAATTGAAGTAAATTAAATGCCAGTGCATTGAACAGTGTTCAGACATTTGCTGTACCAAGCTTCATTGCGTTTGGATATCGAGAAAAGTCTATTAAAATGTTTCACATTCGCTTGGCCACCATGTTCGTTTTGTATTTGGTTGGTTGATTCCTTAGTTTAGGGGCTGCGACAACGCGGTCTTGTAGCCCGTATACTTTGGGTGTGTGTAGAATCTGCCCGATAACCGGTGTTAATTGTGATGACTGTATTAGAGTGTGTATCTGTTTTTTTTTAATTCAAGGAAGGACTGCAACTTTGAATTTATCAAATAGTTCCTACTTTTGCCGCCAAACGCCACCGTCAACGAATACTAGGCCTAGTTCAGAACTTAGCTACTAGACGCCACCGCAGTCGGCTCTTGGCAACGAACGTAGGGACCTAAGAGCGTTGTTTACATTCTTAACCTATACAATTTAGCTTCACACAGGTGTAATTAGTGGAAGGTTCTTTAACATGTCATAAATCTCTATGACATGGGACCGCCGGTTTTACTTCCCCTCCGATGGAAGGCATACTGAGGGATTTTTTACGCTCTTAAAAAATCCGACGGCTTCGGCCGGGTGTGAACCCGCTATCTTGGGCATAGAAGCTCAGCATGCTACCAACTACGCCACCGAAGCCGCTTTCGTTTTGTATTTTACAGGTTTTTGGAAGTCTCATAGCGTAACTTCTAGTAGTACCCATTATCACCGTACAAAATTTCAGGGTGATATCAGCAATAGTTTCGGAGATATAGAATGCCGGTAAAATAATTCGCAAAGCCGCCATCTTGAGATGATGTAGGCAATTGAAGTAAATTAGATGCCAGTGCATTAAAATGTGTTCAGACATTTGCTGTAGCCTACCAAGCTTCATTGCGTTTGGGTGGTTAAATAGCGAGAAATGTCTATTTAAATGTTTCAACTTCGCTTGGCCGCCATGTTGGTTTTGTAGTTAACAGGTTTTTTAAAGTCTCACAAGTGAACTTCTAGTAGGGCGTTTATTACCGTCCAAAATTTCAGGGTGATATCAGTAATAGTTTCGGTGATATAGAATGCCGGTGAAATATTTCCCACAGCCACCATGTTGGATTGGTGAGATGAAATAAAATTTGAAGGGCACGTTCGGGGTCGGCGGAAATGGTGCTACGACATTACCGAGTTTTATTGAAATCACTCCAGCAGTTTAGAAGTTACTAGGGGGGAAGGGGGGTACACACACATGCGCGCGCGCGCGCACACACACACACACACACGGACAATAGGTGATCTCATAAGCCTATTTTTTATCATAAAATGTAAATAGCCTAAAAAGGATGGAGTGGTGATGCAGAAGCCTTTAAAGCAGAATGGGATATTTCATTTTTCTGTAAAGCTTATAAAGGAGCAAGAGTCATTCAAGGTCTGTACTATCAGTTCATATTGGTAAAATGTTGTTGAATTTTCCTCTCTAATATGTTCATATTTCAGTTTGGAATAAATCACAATATTCTTTACTTAACATTTGCGTTCGTTTAGTAGTCAGCGCTGTACGAACATCGTCCGTCTCTTCGCTGCCACGGTGAAGTGGTGGTAGGGGAAGGAGCGCTAATCTGACTGCCCAGTGCTCCCCGAGCCCGAGCGCGCTCTCGGAGCGCAATGACTCGATGGTCCTGCACTATAGCAATATGCTTTTACAGTCGATGTAAACGCTATGGACTGTGCTCATAATACGATTGAGGGAACAGGTCTTAAATGAGGTACACCAGCAGTTTAGTCAAATGCGTTTAGTCGAGGTTGTAGACTGCAGTTAAGAGCTGTTGTTGCCAGGTTCAATCTCTCACGCTGAAAGTGACAATTCTGTGTGCCCCCCTCCCCGCTTTTTCATACTAAGTTTGAAAGTGAGAGTATAAGTCTAAAGCTTTCGTTTATGTCAAGTGGCACATGCTTGAGTTGTTACAGAGTTTTGTAGCGATTGTAACGAAGAAGTAGTCAGTACGGGCTCGTGGCTATTTCTCACTGAGGATAAACAGAAATAGTTAATGACATATTAAATTATTCAGATAAATCATACATTATTTCAATGAACTGAGCTGGCATGTTTTAAACCACCTGCTGGTGTAACGGCTGTCGCACCGGAGATCTGGGTTCGATATCCAGCTCTATCAATAAATTTAATGCTGGTCTGGAGGTTGAAACGGGGTACACTCAGCCTCGTGGGGCAAAATTGAGGTGGGTTTGATTCCAACCTCAGCCATCCTACAAATGATTTTCCGTGGTTTTCCCATTTCTACTCCAGCCAAATGCTGGGATGGTACCTAACTTAAGGCCACGGCCGCCGCCATCCCAGTCCTCGCCTCATTTACAAATACACATACTATTACAGGTACCATAATAACACTGGTTCCAAATTATATATAGGCTAATCATGTATATACACCAAATTCACGGAGCTGTAATAACCACGATGTTCAAGCCCCTAAGTGAAACAACAATATGACATATTTTACGGCATAAACTACTGTACTACATAAATGTCATAAACTACTTGGCATTCTCATTGCCATGGGCATTCCTGCCTTTAAGAGACATTGAATGCTGATTGACTGCTGGAATTGATAGGGGATAATAGGATGTAACAAGTGAATAACTAAATAGCCTATTTTCACATATTTCACGGGTTTTTACCATTAAAACTCTTCTGCCTATTGAAATGATTTTCACTGCGATCACTTGGTTACACACAAAAAAAAAAAAAAAACATTTTTGTACAGCCGTCACCTTGAGGTTATAAAAGCAATTGAATAACATTAGATGCCAATAGCTTAAATCATGCATAATTATGTGCCGTACCAAATTTCACTGTGCTTGGATGATTAAATAGTGAGTAAATGCCATTTAAATATATTAAATTTGCTTGGCTGCCATGTTGGTTTTGTAGATAACAACTTTTACAATGTCACATAAGTGAACTTAGAGTATTATTCTCTATCACCATACGAAATTTCAGGGTGATATAAGTAATAGTCTCGGAGATAGAGAATGCCGGACGCCATAGAGTTATGAACCATTAAATGAAGATGATTGAGTATTTTATTATTCAAACGTTCACTTCAATCGCATAACTAGGACACAAGAAATAAAAACTTAATTTTAAAATTTCGCACAGCCGCCATCCTGACTTTTTTGAAAACTGAACTAAATTAGATGACAGTGGATTCGAATTTATATGAACATTTACCGTAGCCATTTCTATTGCGCTGCATGGTTAAATCGCAAGAAAAGTACATTTAAGTGTTTCCACTTCACTTGGCTGCCGTGTTGGGTTTGTACTTAACAGGTTTTTGTAAGTCACATGTGTGAACTTATAGTAGTACCCCTTATCACCGTACACATTTTAGGGTGATATCGGTAACTGTTGCGGAGATACAGAACGGCATTGAATTATTTCGCACGGCCGCCATGTTGGATTGGTGAAACATGTTAAAATTTGAAAGGTACGGTCGAGGTCGAACGAGGTAGTTGTGTGTACTTACCGAGTTTCATTGAAATCGATTTGGCCGTTTAGATTTTATTAGGGACATACGCACACACACATACACACATACACACGGACAGAAGGTGACCTCATAAGCCTATTTGTTTTTATAAATGAAAATAGATTATACATGATTTACACCTAACCTGTAGGAAAACTTGAAATTAAAATGGAATTGTAAGAATAAATTTGTCATTTTATCAAAAAGTGTGTTTAGATATCAGTGACTTTTATTCTTTAAAACTCTCGAGGATCTTCCTTTGTTTTTGTCGTAATAAAGTACTGTACCTTGAACCAGCATCTCAATATCCTCCATTTATTTGGTGAATACAAAATTAGACTTCTGCATTACCATACATTTCAATGGTGCCAAAACAATGATCATAAGGTATTTTAGGATGACCACGGAGGTTTTAAATGATGGGCTGTATTAAATCTCTTCATAGTCTCATGAGATTTCTTCAAAGCAACTGAAGCTATTCCATACAATTGATATTTTGAATTGAAATTCTTTAGCTTGCGTGTTGATTATTCCTACAGTAAATACTTGGCCATGCAGCCCCCAACTCACCCACATATTCTACCTCCACTTCTTTTGAGAGACGCTTATATTACTCCATTTGACGTTCGAATAGGATGGCTAAAGCTAAAAGAACTACGGCATTATGGCATGGCTTCTGATTGTGTTAAAACATTTAAAAATCAAAATGCTGACTTACACTCGTATTTAGAGTAAACACACATGCAATGGGTTCATAACCGTGTGACTAAAGAAAATAATGAGTGATTCCGAATTTCAGCTAGTATTCCCTGGAATGCAAGTACTGTCACCGATATGACCTAGGCCGAGATTCGAAAACATACCAGAAGAGAGATAAGAGGTGAGACAACACAAGTTATGAGGAGAAATTACGTCACAGGCCCGGAATTCTTAAATGAGCTCAATATTTATAATATGAAATATTTTATAGAGTTGGCATGCAACGGTAATATTAGAAGAAATATTAAGAAATTTAACGTACACATTTGTGGTGCATTGATGATAATAGTAAGGAAATAATGGTACATCTAAAAACGAAATTTCGATAATGTATAATGACGGTTCGATCTATGCGATCTTACAAATGATAAATGTTTCAACCAATGTTAAAATGGAATTGGGATGTTGAAATAAGTGATAAATAATGGTTGAATAAGTTTATGAATCCACAAACCGAAAGGCTGTTAGAATTGTGGTGTTTGAAGCCATAGAAGTTAATTTGTACTGAAGTTAATTATGAAAAATGATGGTTCTTGATCTGGAAGAGAATAATCTAATGAGACATCTGCATTAACAACGTCATATGTTAATAGGTACTAGAATTAAAGTGTTGCAAAATCTAATGTTAATTATAACATCTGATGGAAATGAAAGTGTTAGAATAATGTGTTAAATAAACGAGTACAAAGAATATGGTAAAATTAAACCAGAATATAATGAGTTTGGACTTAAATAATCCGATCGTATAATGAAACCAAATGTGGCTTGAGTTGGAAAGCTGAGAATTTATTGTAATATTGTTGTAGGAAGCAAAATAAAACTGGCATAAGCGACGTGTAAATATAAATGAACTTAATTGTGATACGAGTGCACATCCATAGTTTAAATTAATATAGTGTGATTAATTAGAAGAAAATCCCGTACAAAATACATTTTTTCTTGTTTTTGTTTAATTGAAGACATCTCACAAATGGACTCTATAATAAGAGATGAGTGAAATGAAATGCGATTTAATGTACAGTAAAATTAATATTATAGGAAACGTGTGGATTTCCGTAAGTTAGTTATATCTAAAGCTAGGACACATAGAGGTTTTGTCCAGATTTAAATTTGATTATTTTGAAATTTAACTTTGATAAGGTATTATTTTCACTACAAGTCTTAAATTCGTTGATCTCTATGTGTAGGGCAGGATAACCGTATGCTTTTATTTTTGCACTATGTGCATCGAGAATAAATGCACAATGTTTTATTTTACATGTGCAACCTTCAATAATTCTCATAGTGAGACTTGAACGATCATCGAAATAACTTCGAGTTTGTGGTACCCATGAACCCTATCCTATTTCACGCCCTGGGATTATTAGGATCTCTTCCTCCAGGAGCATTTTTTTTAAATTCTTCGAAACCGAATTTGTTTGAATCGTTCAAGGTTTTTATTCATTATTTCATCTCATTTCATCTTGCCGCGGATTGTGGTGATGAGCGAGGCCGCCCAATTCCAGGCTGGGGTATCGGGCAGAGTACTTTGCACCAATATTCAAGACACAGCATCAGAAAGATAAAACGCTCCTGTCACGGTAGGTAATCTATTACTGACTGGTTGCGTGGCTCAGCTGTCAAGTTTTCACCTGCTGTGCCAATGATTGCAGGATCAAATCTTGGCGCAGTCAGCTGGCATTTGAGGGGGCGTTAATGTGAGGAAGCCGTGCCAGTAGATTTACTGCCACGTACAAGATCCCCTTCGGCGCAAAATTCCAACACCCCGGCGTCTCTGAAAGCCAAAGTAGTTAAAAATGACGTAAAACCAATAACATTACTATTAATCTATTACCATGTAGCTATGCAATGATCACTGCTAATGTGTTTATGCAACTGAAAGTAATCAAGTTTTATTTTGTACTTCAACAGACACGTAGATTCAATTTACCTAATTTATGAAAATAATACGCACCGGTTGTGCTATTGGCCAGTGGATTTCTTGCAAACAGTCTGTTTCCACTTCACTTACCTCCGAGTTATCTTACAGTTTGTTACCACGACTTTCCATGTATCTCAAACTCGTCATGACTTGGGGTTCAAACCTTGGTAACCCTCAACAACCCACAAGTGCAGTTAGGATATGTGAGACCGAGTCTCCTCTACTGTCTTCAGTCACTCGCTGAACAGGCTGTTTTCATCATTTCTACTGGGTGATCCTGATAAAGGAAGATTGTGGTTTTACGTGACCGTGAATCTTGTGATTACAGTATGAGCCACGGGACCTCCTTTTTACTTGGAATCCGAACCACAGGACATGGCATTTCACTTCGAAAATATCACATGCATTGACCGGGAATCGAACCCAGACCGCCTTGGTGAGAGGCATACAGCTAGACCGCTGAGCCACCACGCCCCTGATCCTGATAAATTCATCACACAGTGTAACACTATTAACCATACTGCAGAAATTCAGACTTAACTTAGGAGGTTAGCGTAATGCAACAACAAAAAGAATATGCCTACTATTTCGCATTACATCGTATCCCTTGCCTACCTTGGTCTGTATTTGTTCCCAACATCACAAAAGCATGCATATAAAATACAGACCCATATGCTCGTATTATGTAAAACATATTTTATGTATTGCCATTTTGGCTCCATAATACAGTATATTATACTACTAAATGTACTGTCACTGTAGAGAAATGCCATCCCAAACCTAATGCAATAAGAGAACTTCGGTACCTACAAAATTATTGGAACATTTGGGTTCTGTCAGAAAATATAAATTTAGAAAACTCAAGTTCAGACAAAAATCAGCTATTTACATATAGTTTTCTAAAATTTCTCAGCATCTAAAATTATGAATTAAGCAAGTTTTAAACCAAACTTCCTCAGTTATTACATAACATTATCTTACAATGAAGTAACAGAAAATTCAATAAGGCATATTTAGAGTGAACAGATGTGGTTGTGGTTGGGAAGCTATCGCAAAAAGAAACTATGAACTTAATGATGATGATTGAGCACGAACATAAGCGCTGAATCATCTTCTGATAGATTTGCATCAATTACTCCACCCTGCAGAATTTGGTGCTTCATTTCTTGCGATAGTTTCGTCCCCGAATTGCATGATTCATCGTTCCAAATTGGCATTTTCCTTTCCACGCATGACTGGTTCATTGGTCAAGATTAGATGAGTAAACGTAAGGATAGAGATCACACACACAAAGTGATGCGGCGGTAGCTCCTCTGTGGATCTATCTTGTACTAAAGAACACAGCGCAGCCTGAGTTGATATGGTACTGACTGCCATATTGGGATATCAAACGTTGAAGTTTTAATTTGCTATTTATTAAGCATTTATTATTTCCAATGGACCAATGTTGTTTATAACAATAATGTAATAATGTTAGTGGTTTTACGCCCCTTTTAACAACTCTGGCTTTTAGAGACGCTGGGTGGTGGAATTTCGCCCCGAAGAGGATCTTTAACGTGCCAGTAAATCTACTGACGCATTTGCGCACCCTCAAGTGCCAGCTGACTGCGCCAGGATACGAACCTGAAACTTTGGGCCCAGAAAGCGAGAACGTTACCGCTGAGTCACGCAGCCAGCCGAATGTTGTATATGTGCTAGATGATGTATTGTAACTTGTTAACTAACTTTCGTAGTTTCAATGTCATTTTAATTTACTCCATACATAAAACAAGGGTTCCATGAAAAACAGATCGTCTACTTCCATTTAACATACCCTTTAACCGTGTTAGGAATTTTCAAAGTCAAAGGAAAGGCATTCAACTCGATCCTGTGTAGCTACTGTCATAGCAAGTTACAACGTGTATGTGAAAACCAACGGAGCCATTAGTATTAAAAATAAATAAAATATGTAAATCATGTAAGTCTATGTAAATAAATTGAGAAACCATCCTATCTTTTTCAAATTCCGTATCAGTACCGATGTATTTCGCATGTATTCAGTTCACAGTGATCACTCAAAAGTCATTTCTAAGAACATAAAAATCCTAAGGCAGCCTCAGAATATGGGGCATAGAGGTACCGTCACGATCAATCATATCTTGTCGACTGTCTAGCCGATTTCCCTTCATGCTGTTGCCATGGTGTGAATCGTCGATGACTAAACTCAATGTGACTTTTGTATTCAGCCGTAGGACTGGTCACTTGCACAAAAAAACGTTGGCATTTGCCCAGGGTAAAGTGAGAAACCTAGGAAAACCACTTCTAAGATGGCTGAGATGGGAAGCGAACCCACCTCTTTTCAGTTCTGCCTCACGAAGCTGTGTGTTCAAGCCCTTTTCTATTAAGAGCCAGGAATCGAACCTAGATCTCACAGATAACAGCCTACAAGAGGTGGTCTTAGGTAACGTGTGCATGGTCGGTAAATTGCTTCGTTCTCCTCGTTAACACGAATGGCTTGCTGAATGTCCTCTTCTATTTGTACCGTTGGGTCCAGAATCAAACCTATTCTCCCCCTTCTGACGAGACTTACCTTCTTTTGGTTCACCCTGTGTGTTAAGTGGCTAGAGGCCAAATGCCAATATTTAAAAAAAGACACTACACTCCTCCTTCTCCCAAGTAGGGAATCGCTGACCTAAGTGGTTCTTGGAAGGACAAGGCCAGAAAATTGTTTTCAACAACAACGTTTATATGACTCCTTTCCTTTCAAACAAACAAAAACAAGAAGGAGAGGAAGAGGAAGAAGAGCGAATTTGGTTTCTGGCCGTGTCACAAAACTCCACGGTGTGGCGCACTGGATCTCCTCACTATTATGATGTTCACGATTGGACCTCGGAAGACCGGGCGTATCCTGGGACGACTGCCACCCAGCTCATACCTTACAGATAACGAGGGATATGCGGCCAGAGTGACGACACCCTCAGCTATATTACTTAAGTATTCATCGTTTTAGGGTCTACATGTCGGTGTCGTGCCGGATGCGACCGTGCCGGATGCGACCCACCAATTTGCCATCGTGCCACTAGCGACCCAAGCTGATGTATCGGTGGAATCTGGAAATTTCTAACACATCTTTCTGGGGGAGGCGGGTTTACCCCGTCATGTAGACTGATTGGAAGACAGTATGAGCCCGTATTTATCTTTTGACTTGCAACCAGTCAACATCTGTGTTAAGTTTGCTTTACAAGTGATTTGTGCAATGGAAGAATCCTATGTTACTTCAACTAAAAAAGGAAAACCATATTTAGTGTTTGGATTGTTTTATCCTGTACAAATACAAACCGATACAAAATAAGTACATTCATTTACGTATTTCACAGTCCACAGGCCGTTTGATATATAAGGATTACAACGCGACCAAGAACGCAATTTTTCAACCACCCCGAGCCGAGAAAAAGTTACCTTACAAAAGTGATAACTTTGTTCCTTGGATCATTTTGAAATTATTAAGCCTGTTATAAAACATTCCAATGTACATTGTGTTAAAACTTGAATTCGATCTGATGACAGGTGTTTGTGAAACTAATTCTTAAAGGTGACGCATGGTTGAAACACGCTTAAAAACGAGCACGCTTTATGTTCCAGCTGCGATAAAAAATATTAAAATATAAATGAAAAACTCCAAACTTACATGACTTAGCGTAACATATAACGCCAAAAATGATGATAATATTGGATTTTATGTAGGCCAATTGGTTACTTCACAAACAACTTTCAAACTCGAGTGTACATAATATTTTGGTCGACAGTAGGAGTAAATTAAGTTAAAATGGCGCACCGTAAAAATTCTTCTCTCGAACAATGGGTCGCATGCGGCACTGTAAGCTACTAGCAGGGTCGCTACTGGCATGATTTTTGGTGGGTCGCATGCGGCACGGTCGCACCCGGCACGTAACCTACATGTCTGACGGAATCGAGAATTGAACCCTTGGCCTCGTAGATAAGAAGGAAACGTGCAAACACTACACAAAGGGGCCAGTTCTCTCTCTCTCTCTCGCTCTCTCACTCTCTACAATCTGACATATAAAATATTGCGCACTAAGTCCCCGTTATAGGCCTATATCTGCAATATATTTAAACCAATGCATACTGTTCATAATAGGGAAAATAGGTACATAAAATCAACACTCAAGATTCCTATCCACCAAACGACGAAATTCGATAAATATCTTGTTTTCAACGCCATACGACTCAACACCTTCGATTTACGTAAGTTCATTTACATTGCATGGACTGCGACTCTCAAAAGTCGTCTTTCATCCTGCTTCTGGAGGGAGTGTATCCCTCACATCTAATTACTGCATTATGTTAAGAGGTTATTTTTATGCCATTAGGCTCAATTATAACATCAGACCAATAGCTGAGCATATCAATTCATTACGTGATGTTGCTCGTTTTTCACTCGGATACTGGGTCTGTATACACTCTTTTGTGCATTATGCTTTTATTATTAGTATAATTATTTCACTATTCCTATTGTTACTATAATTGTTATAATAATAATAATTATTATTATTATTATTATTATAATCATGGTATTATTATTGGGGCCGATAACTTAGATGTTAGGCCCCTTAAAACAACAATTATCATCATCATCAGTATTATTATTGTTTAATTTTAGCGAAATGTATTGTATTTGTCTACTTCCTGTGTCAATGTGTGTTACTATGTAGGCCAGTACAACCCCTGATCTTTTTAAAAACTTCGTGAAGAAGTACCGAGATTAGGAGCGCATACAAGCGGATAGAGTGAGCACAGTGGCCACAACGGCCAGCAAAGGTAACCGGACGTTATTCAGTAATCACTTTCATCTGCAGCTGTGTCACCCATCAGCGGCCTGCAATCGACACTCGCCACATGGAGAATCCCGCGAAACCACAAATGGGGTTCCCACGGGTCGCGGCCTGAAAAGCAAAGTCTTAAGAATGACACCCTGTATGTAGAGCGCTACTGCAAACAAGCCCTTAAGCTGCAAATGTAACCGTGGAAATAAATGTAATCAATCAATCTTCCTATCTCCCACTCTCTCTCCTTCTTGTCCACTTCGTGGCATAGTGGCTAGAATTTTTGGATGTTACCGTTGAGGTCCAGATTCGATTCCGTCTTTGCCAAGAGATTTCATTCTGGTCTGAGGGATGAAGCGGGGTTCACTCAGCCTCGTGAGGCAGAACTCAGAAGAAAAGGGTTCGTTTCCAACCTCAGTCATCTTAGAAGTGGTTTTCCATGGTTTCCCCACTACTACTCCAGGCGAATGCCAGTAAGGTACCTCAATCTAAGCCACAGCCACCTCCTATCCAAATTGTAGCCTAGGTACAAATACACACGCTAGTGCAGCCATCACAATGACACAGGTTATCAGAGAAATTCCACACCCACACAAGTGCATGGCTTTCTCCTGGAGTAGAAGTGAGGAAAGCAAAGAAAACTACTTCTAGGATTGCTGAGGTAGGAATCGAACCCACCTCTTCTCAGTTTTGCCTCACGAGGCTGAGTGTATGCCGTTTCCGCTATCAGACCAGAATTAAATTTCTTGGCAGTGCCGGGAATCGAACCCGTGCCTCCACAGTGAGGGCCAATTCACTACCTCTCAGTTACAAACACACTAGTATAGGAGTCACAGCGACACAGGTTATCAGACAAATTCTACACACATCCAAGTACACGGAGCTATATGACCACGAAGTCGCAAAGCCCCTAAAGAATCATCGACAACAGATTTCCCTCGGACTAGCAAGCATTGAAGGCAAAGTGGTAGATGATAATAAGTATTCGCCTTCTCTCCAAACGGCAGACGATTAGAAAGGAGATGCTGCTCAGAACTCATTGGATGTCAACACTTATCTAGCTGTACTGTGCTGTAATTATACAACGTCACATTGGAATATAGTAGAGATTAAAATTTGACAACTTATTTTATTTTGAATAGTGTTCCTTCCCATCGTCAAAATATTTGATTAAAATCCTGACGAAACGTTAGGCCCTATGAAACTACAACAACAACTACTATCTTTATAAAACTCTGGATTCAAGTGGACCTACACAGACCTCACTTCTCACCTGCTTGCTTTATCGTTCTTCGGCCTATACACGTTCGGGTTACACCAAGAATGATCTTCGTCATATGAGCATCTTCTTCTGCAACATTGCCACCACCTCCTCCTCTTATCTTGTGCCACATCCACTAATTGTAAGTGAACGCTGGCAATCATGTTGGTGATAATTTCCTTGTTGGTAACTGGATGAAAAAATTACCGTACCCACTGGATTTTGAAAACCAACGTTTCAACGATGATCCATCAACATACAGAGCTGCAGTAGCAGCACGTCTCAGTTTACCACACCACCTCGTGGTGTAATGGTTAGCATTTTTAGCCTACTTTTCACATTTTGCAAAAATGAGGAAAAAGTAGACTTATGAGATCGGCCAAATGTGTGTCTGTCTGTCTGTCTGTCTGTCCGTCTGTCTGTCCTTCTGTCTGTCTGTCTGTCTGTCTGTCTGTCCTTCTGTCTGTCTGTCTGGCTGGCTGGCTGTGTGTGTGTGTCCCCCTATCAACTCCTAAACTGCTGGAGCAATCGAAACAAAATTTGGTAGGAGTAAAGATCTATACCTGAATATCTCACGGCCATATTTGAAAATGATGTCAGTGCTACCAACTGCTGAAAAATCGCAATTGAAATTTGAGCTCCTTGTCGGATATCTTGAAAGGTATGAATGGGAGCTATTTCAAAATTGGCACACGTATAGATAATAATATTGCAGTTTAATTTCCAGGAGGCCATTCATCGCAGTGTTGCCAAAATTATTATAAGCCTGCTGATAGGTCCAAATTTTAAATGCATATAACTTCTACACTATCAATTGAATTTCAACCAAATTTCGTATGTGCTATGTGTACATAAACAGATATGACTGAACGTATTCTTAAGATCCACCAGGGCTGCCAACTGTTAATAAATGCTCTCAGTTTATTTTATCCAAATACCAATATATCAGAAAATATGCTAGCTGACAGCTTTAAACTATGCACACGTATAGTACCTGACATTCTATATTAATTTGGAGTAACTTATATACGTCAGTGCTACCAACATGATTCTAAGCCTGCTGAGAAGTCCAACTTTAAATACATGTAACTTCTATACTATCATTTGGATTTCAACCAAATTTCGTGTGTGCTATGTGTACCATAACAGATATGACTATGCCGATTCTTAAGAGTAACCAGGGCTGCCAACTGTTAATAAATACTGTCTCTATTTTTGTTACCCTAATATCAATATATCAGAAAGTATGCAAGCCAATAGCTCTAAACTTTGCACACGTATAGTACCTGGCATTCTAGAGTAATTTGTAGTAACTAATATACGTCAGTGCTGCCAACATGATTCTAAGCCTGCTGATAGGTCCAATTTTAAAATGCATGTAACTTCTATACTAACTAATGGATTTCATTCAAAATTGACACAACAATAGATCATATTATTTCAGATTATGTCTGACCAATACATGTATGTCATTGTTGCCAACATGATTTTACGCGCGCTGTTAGATCCAATGTTTAACTGCATGTAACGTCCATACTATCCATTGGACTTCAACCAAATTTTGTATTCTGTACCTTAAGAGATGGAACTAAGAATATATTCAGTCACCAGGGCTGCCAACTGTAGTTCTCTATTGGGCAACATTATGCAAGGTATACAGTATTTCGAACTAATTAGAAATTTCGATATTACCAACTTTATTTCGTAATTATTCTAGATAGATCCATATAGATTAATCATTAGCATGAATCTTACATTTTAAGAAAAGTAGGCTCTTTAGTTCGGCACGGAACTTCTTGTTAATACTTGAGCCGCCATCTGTGTCCTTGGAGCACGTATTGAGACTCCGGACCTTAAAGTTCTTATGTTTGATTCCCGACTCTGCCATAACAAATTGAGTTCTGATCTGAGGGTTGGAACGGGGTACATTCAGTCTCGTGAGACAAAGCTGAGAAGAGAAAAACTTATTGCCATCTCAACTATTCTAAAAGTCGATTTCCGTAGTTTCCCACTTCTACATTCCTGACTCCTTCCAAATCTTTGCCTCAATTTTGCAGACACTACCTGTCAAATGCCGGGACGGTTCCTTTCAATAGGTCCACGGCCGATTTCCTTCCAATATCCCTTCCCTGACACGTCCTGAAAAGAAAAGTAAATGGCCATTGGCTGCATTAATAAAATTATTAATTTTGCAGACACTACTACAGCCATCACAATTACACAAGTTATCTGACAGATGGCGCAGCGGTCAAGCTGTTGGCCTCTCATCACGGCAGACCGGGTTCGATTCTTATACTACTGTACATAGTCAAGCCATTAACAGAGAGACAGGTGGTCAAGCTCCTTGCCTCTCACCAATGCGAGCCGAGTTCGATTCCCGGGCAATGCATGTGAGATTTTCAAAGTGAAATGCCATGTCCTGTGGTTCGGATTCCACGTAAAAAGGAGGTCCCATGGCTCATGATCTCGAGATTAACGGTCACGTAAAAAACTACAATCATCCTTCCATCCTTCCTTCCTTCCTTCCTTCCTTCCTTCCTTCCTTACACGTATAGTGGGCGATGTATTGAAGATAGAGATATGCTCTCGCGGACTTTTATGTAGAACTTTCCATGGTGAACAATTCTTTCACTCATAGTATACAGATATTTTTAATGGTTTGCCCAGCATAAGCTTAAAAGCGCACGGACGCCATGTGGTTCTTTTTTCGACTTTTTCACTGCAATCGTTACAGCTCGGCTTCCTTTGATCATAAATAAATTATTTTCTACAGAAATCATCCTCGAGATATCCTTTACAGAATGGTGAGAATTGCATCAAAATCCATTCAGAGGTTCACCCGTGTGGGTAGATAAGTGCCCAAGTGGGAAGGTACCTTGCGGCACACCACTAAGACTTGAAAGTTAAATTTGACCATCACTTCTTTTAAAAAAGGTTGTGCACCCCTAGTATTAGAAGCAGCTGATGTCCCAGCAGTCAATAGATCATTGGTACAGATTTACACGTGACTTCGCAACTACTGTATGTTTTTGTCACGTCTCGCTGATATAGTAACATGCTGCTAAGTGCCCCCTGGAGTGTTTCCTTCTCGTTATAATACACCCATGTTCCATGGTTTCCTTTTCACGCAATACAAAGCACACGCATTCTCTATATTTGTCTCGGCCATTTCAGAGACGTCCGTTATAACACCTTTAGCGAGGGTATTTATATCCCTAAGGAGGGCAACAGAACGGCATGAGGTTTCCTGCGAACAGCTCAGCCTCCCACCAACGTGGACCGGATTCGATTCCCAGGATATTCGAGGTTAATGTCACGTCCGGTTGTTTGGATTCCACGTAAACAAGGGAATCTGAGATTAACTGTCACCTAACACGACATGCTTCCTTCCTTTTCTTCCTGGAAAAAAGTACTGATTTTAATTATTAACTCTAATTTTTAACCTACTTTCGAATTTGGTAAAAATTGAAACTACATTTATGAGATCTACGCGGGCCAAATGTTCGCGTGCCTGTGTGTATGTGTGTCTGCCCCCATCCACTATTAATTTCCAACTGACCGAACCGAATGGATTCAAATTTGGTACAGAGGTAGCACTATTAAAGGGCACCTCAGTGTCATGTTTTGTATCCCCGCGATCTTAACGAAAACGAAATGGCGACCAATCGAGTGTTCAAAGCTTAGATCAAATTACGACTAAACTAATCATCAGATCTCTTCCAATATTTGGAATAACAAACCGTCATGTGGGAACGATCTGAGGCCCAAACTAAAAGGTATTCTTCATCCGAATAATATCAAAAAAGCAGCCGCTAGATATTTTATTTGTTTCATATAACGATCATCTGTTACCCACATAATGACTGTACGAGAGTGAACATTATGCGCTGCCGCCATCTTGAAACTATAAAATATAAAAATATATAACTTTCAAGCCTCCGTGGCTTAGGCGGTAGCACGCCGGCCTCTCACCGCTGGGTCCGTGGTTCAAATCCCGGTCACTCCATGTGAGATCTGTGCTGGACAAAACGGAGGCAAGACAGGTTTTCCTCCGGGTACTCCGGTTTTCCCTGTCAAAATTTCATTCCAGCAACACTCTCCACTATAATTTCATTTCATCTGTCATTCATTTAATCATTGCCCCAGAGGAGTGCGTCAGGCCTCGGCAGCCGGCACAGTTCATATCCTCGCCGCTAGATGGGGGCTTCATTCATTCCATTCCTGACCCGGTCGGAGACTGGAAGCAGGCTGTGGATTTTCATATAACTTTCAACATTTAAGAGGTTAGTAATGAATATTAGTAACGAGGTAGGACCTTATATGTTGCCTTGTATGGTCGAGGCCAAAGAATAGAGACTATACATTCAAAATAGCGGCTGCGCGAGCTATTAGAACATTAAAATCGACAACTCGGAATTTAATTGCGTAATTAAGATTAATATTGGTGACAAATAACTATCATATAAAAGGGTTCTCACCTACTTTAGTCAAAGGATCATCACACTAAATAGAGCGTACAGCAGTCACCTTGAAATTTCAAAATAAAGTAATAACTCACAGAATCTTAGAATTATAATAACAAAATTTAGTAACACGGTAGAACCTTAAAGCTGCTTAATCTGTCAAAATCAAAAGAAAATTGGCTCCTTACAATCAAGATGGTGGCTATGCATACAACTTAATGTACATGAGATCTACGCGGGCCAAATGTTCGCGTGTCTGTGTGTACGTAGACTACATATTAGTTAATGTACAAATAAGACGAAATTTGTTAGAGGATGAGTAATATAATGTACAGACTACAATAACGTTAGTAATAAATTTATCACTGAATATAGCGCGCAGCGCCCATCCTGAAATTTCATAACTTAAAATTAAACAAATTTCTACGTTTTACAGTTACAACTAGCATTAGTTATATAGTAGATCCTAATATATATTATTGTATGCCTAAATCATACGCAATTTAAGAAAGTGTCGGGCGAGTAATGAGGTGTGCGGGTTGCGTACAAATCTATCACACGTAGAGCGTGTTCCGATTCAATACGGAACTGTAAAATGGGTTGCCTACCCACCCGTAATCGGCTTGAAATCTGCTCGCAGCGCGCTAGTGACGGGCTGAGTTCGATTTCACTGATTGCCGCCTTCTTATGCAGCATTGCAAAGTATTTTGCTCTTTCAAAATATATTTACACAGGCTTCACAATAAGTTTGAACGATTTCTGTTTCAGAACATGTTATTTTACGCTGCTGTTAATGGCTTTTGCAGAGCAATTCTATGAAATAAAATTTTATTTTACAACATAGTTTATTACAACACAGTGTATTTAGCCAATTTTTATTTTATGAAAAAATTGGCTTATGAGATCCATGTGTGTGTATGTGTGTGTGCGTATGTGTGATGTGTGTGCGTGTCTGTGTGATGTGTGTGTGTGTGTGTTTGTCCCCTAATAACTTCTAAACAGCTTGTGCGTTTTCAATGAAACTCGGTAAGGTCATAGCACCATTTTGGCCGACCCCGACTGTGCCCTTCAAATTTTATTATGTCTCACCAATCCAACATGGCGACTGTGCAAAATATTTAACCAGCATTCAATATCTCCGAAACTATTACCGATATCACCCTGACATTTTGTACGGTGATAAAGAACACTACTAGAAGTTCCCCTATGGAACTTTCAAAAATCTAGCAACTACTAAACCAACATGGTAGCCAAGCGAAGTTGCGACTTTTAAATAGACTTTTCTCGCCATTTAATCATTCAAACGCAATGAAACTTGGTACAGCAAATGTATCTACATCTAACTTCGTTCAATTGTTTACATAACCTGAAGATGGCGGCTGTGCGAAATATTTCACTGGCATTCTATATCTCCGAAACTATTACTGATATCACCCTGAAATTGTGTACGATGATAAAGGGCACTACCGCACGTTTATTTATGTAACTTTCAAAAACCTGTCAAGTACAAAACGAACATGGCGACCAAGCGAAGTTGAAACGTTTTAATAGAATTTTCTCGCAAATTAAGCATCTGATCGCAGTGAAATATGGTACAGTATATGATTATACATATTGCAATGCACTGGCATCTAATTTAATTCAATTGTTTATATAAACTCAAGATGGCGGCTGTGCGAAATTTTAAAATTAAGTTTTTATTTCTTGTGTCGTAATCATGCGATCGAAGCTACGCAATAGTTTTCCTTTTATGGTACATAACTCTATGGCAATTAAAAATGGCGACCATCCGAAATATTTGGACGGTTCTCAATATCTACAAATCTTTTACAGCAATCAAACTGAATTTTTTAATGTTCATAGAGGCTCTGGACATACGTTCACCTAGAGGACTTTCAATAACCTAGTGGGCACAAATCCAACATGGCGGTGACGCGAAGTATATATTTTTAAATGGACGTTTCTCGCAATTTAACCATTCGAGTGCAGTGAAACTTGATACGTTAAATGCTTATACAAATGTTAATCCACTGGCATCTAATTTATTTCAATTGTTTTCAAAACCACTAGATGGCAGCTGTGCGAAATTTAAAAATCTCGTTTTTACGTCTTGTGTCCTAATCATACGATTGATGTTTGAATACTACACGTACACAGTAATCTTCATGTAATAACACATAACCTACATATATACAAATCCAACATGGCGACCATCCGTAATATTAGACGGTTCTGAGTATCTACGAATCTATTACAGCAATCAACCTGAAATTTTGTATGTTGATAGAGGCAATTAACATAAGTAGGATATATGAAAATAGGCTTTAGTTCTTCCCGGACCTACCTGTTTTGTGTAGTATTTTATTTACAACACAATGTATTGCTTTTCAACCCAATATCACAAAACGAGATACAATTTGGAAATGATTTGTTACATAAGTTTAATCAGTCTTTGATGCGACTAAAAAAGTTAATTTGAAGTTACATCTACTGCAAATGGACATTTACATAAGGTGCTTGAAGTGGCGTCCATCATTTTCCAAGCAGAGGGCCACTCGTCGCATGAAGTTCTGTCTTGCGTTCGACAACATCTGAGGATTAATTTCCGCAAAGGCTTCGGTAATGACGAGCTCCATTTCTTCGGGTGTTGTGGTGATCTTAAATATACTCTCGACCTGACGTAGCTCCAAATTAAGAAATCCAGGACGGTCAGATCGGGTGAACGTGGTCGGAATTCTATAAAGCCGCCAATTTCTATCCACCGGCCAGGAAACAAACGGTTTAAAACGTCTCTCGCCAGTCTGGGGGAGTGTATCTTTTTTGTGGTATTGGGTTAAAAATCAATAAATTATGTTGTAAATAAAATACAACACAAAAATGCATTCTGTTTAATAAACTATGTTGTAAAATAAAATTTTATTTCATAGAAATGCTCTGCAAAAGCCATTAACAGCAGCGTAAAATAACAAGTTCTGAAACAGAAATCATTCAAACTTATTGTGAAGCCTGTGTAAATATATTTTGAAAGAGCAAAATACTTTGCAATGCTGCACAAGAAGGCGGCAATTAGTGAAATCGAACTCGGCCCCGTCGCTAGCGAGCTGCGAGCAGTTTTCAAGCCGATTGCGGGTGGGTAGGCAACCCATTTTACGGTTCCGTGTTGAATCGGAACACGCTGTTCAGTCACTCAAACAAATTACGAGTTGACTCTTGGGATCTGTACAGTCTTTAAAACATTCCATGTACATGGCTGGGACTATTTGTGCATTAAACGATGAAATGTACATCTAAGTAGAAAGTTTCATGTGTCATCATTGCAGTTGTGAAAATCCACTTCTTTGAATTGAAAGTAAAGGTAAATGAGTTAAAACTGCAGTGTGTAGTTTTGTCTGTTATACTTGCGAATTGTGTGTATTTAACACTTTATATTTTCAACTTTATTCGTTCCTATCATTAAAACATACGACTTTTCTTACATCAGTCATGCATTGTAAAGTTCACACTCTTCACATCGTGCAGAGGCCTGGTTTTCTCCTCTCATACGAGTTTGTGACGTCACTCAAGCGAGACAACAGGGCATCTTTTATACCGGAGGTCTAGGGCCATAACAACAGAGACAATGTTATACAGTATTCAAATTGCCATTTATCACGAATCATGGTGATTCCGTCGCTGTGATGGCCCACATACAGCACTGCTACTGCTGATATTGCCTACAAGTATGATAATACAATATTGATTCTTAAAACAGGAGAAAACCTCAGTCAAGTAATTGTTTTCTCCACATCCACATAGGTATTACTTGTCGCTAGAGAGTTTGAGCTGAAACTTCCGAATTGATGTCAAAGCCGGTTTCATGGTTCTATGTTTCCCGAGAAAATCCTCACTGTAAATACCTAGACTTACCATAAATACTGTCCCAATCGTTTAAGTAAATTGACACAAAATGGTAAGAGATATTTTAATATCCTAATAACAAATGTTACATAGATGCATTATGAACCATAACCACAAATAATTATTCAAAATGGCCACCATTTGCACACACACAGTCCTTAAGTCTTTGTGGCCACTAATCAATGGAATTACGCAACACATCAACTGGAAAATCTGCAACTGCCTTCCGAAGAGACTGCTTTAAGCTTTCAATATTGGAATGTCTTTTCTTGCAAGCCATCCCCTGAAGTTTGGACCACAATTTGTAGTCCAAAGGGTTTAAATCTGGACTTGCAGACGGACAATCTGAAGTGGGAATGAAATCAGGAACATTTGCCTCCAGCCACTGCTGGGTTGTCCGTGCCTTGTGCGCTGGGGCTGAGTCATGCTGGAAGCTCCAGTTCCGTCCATGGAAGAGGGTGTTGTTGAAATTCTTGACCAGTCCTTCAAGCACTGTCTCCTGGTACACTTTAGCTGAAGTTTTGACTCCCTTTTCACAGAAATGGAGCTCCGTTGTGCCCTCGAAGCTCACACCCCACCACATCATAACTAATGAGGGATGATGACCCCTCTGGATCCTTGGAGCCTTTTCACCAGCTTCTCTAGAGGAATGGGCATATACCCTTGGCGTATTTTTGCAAATACACGGAAAGACAGAATTAGTCTTTGCTGCTCTCCATTACTTCATACTAGCTCATTTATTTACAATTCCTTTCCGCATACACCAACATCGAACCATTACCTACTGTTTGCCCCGTGCATTTGTTGATTTTTCTTATAGATTTGTTTCAGAAGCACATATTCTGCTGAACCAGTCTCGCAGCGTCTCATCGCCGCCCTCCGAACTTCCATTGCCTCAAGTTACGAAGACTTCGTCTTCAATCCGCCAGGCGCAGCATTCTTCGTCAGCCGACTACTCTGCGAAGAAGCTTTACTTTCATCAAATATTTTGTTATGTTTATCATGCTTGTATAACTTCTTTTGTTTCTCTCCTCTATCACCTCCCCCCCCCCCCCCCCCCCCGCCCGCCTATCTCTGACGTGTACGTTGTCGCTACTCAATTGGCGCGTCACCTCGCTAGCTCACTTGACTCCTCGTCTCCGTGCTGAGAGCAACTGCTCTCACACTCACTTGTGCTACAGTCGTCAAGACTTCCAGTCGGAGCTTACCTAGAGCTCGTCTCCTCTCCTCGAGAGACAAACTTTTAAATCGGACGCCATGTCCAGATCTTAACTAACGGTCGCCTGGATCGACTACACCAGAAATGAGCTAAGTACAATGTTCTTCATATTTTAATCGATTTTAATTAGCTATATGCTTTTAATACAGTTCTATAGACAGTGAGAAGTTGCTAAATGCTCTGCAATTGCAATCTTCGCGGGATTTTCGATGTCAGGCTTTGTCTATCTAAGACGGCTAATCTTGCAAAACGAAGCAGCATTTCTTTTGCATGTTAAATGAGAATGAGCTCTCACACCGTGGGATTCTTATTAAACTAAATTCTGTCTATAGCAAACTTAGCTCGTTCCACCGCTGGACTTTATTTACCCAATTCAACAGTTATGATTGTTCTGGAATGTTCCACGCCAAACAATTCATCTGTAAGTTAAACCTTCTAGTATTTTCCACTCACATATGGGAATACTTTTTCTAACCAAGGAATTTTCCTTATGAACAGCTAATCGACACCCAATTTTTCTTCCTTCGTGGGAATTTGTCTGCTGCATTCAACTATAACCTACAAGTTTTTCAACGCAATAGACTCTCGCAAGTCAAATGCAACTAGTTATTTTTCACCATCGCAATAACTTTCCTTTCTATAAACTTTCTGTGCTACAATAGTGAACTTTTCAACCACGTCAATAGACTATAGTGAAACAGTGCTCGTTCGACTTCTCATCCGCGTCGCGCTCGTCCGAAATAAATAAAATAGGCCAAGAACTTTCTCCACAAAGTTCCTATTTCCTCTTCCTCACCACTCTTTACTAACAAATTAGGTTAATCTTTAAATGTATGTATTTTGCAATGAGGCCTCGTCAAACCATAGGCGCCCTCCCAACTTTTCTCCATTTATAACTTATTCACTCTGTTTAAATATCAGCAGTTAGAAACTGCTTATTAACCTATTTTCTTTTCTTGCTAGTACAAGAATTGGTTATGTTCTAAGTACTAAACCTTTCATTAATCTCTTTAATCCAGGTTTCACGAAAGGGTAACTGGCCCCATATTTTCCTCGTGATCCTGTTTAAATATAGAAGTTCTAGAAACTTCTTCTTAATTTTTCTCTTCAGGTTTCACAATAAGTGACCTGCCCTATTTGTATAAACTATAAAAGTAATTCAGTATCAATATAAGAAGTTATAGAAACTTCTATTTCATTTCTCTCTGTTTTTTTTGTTACTTTCGAAGCTGTTATTTGTTCATATTTTTAAGATGCCCATCTAGGAATTCTTAAAGTACACACCTTGTACTTGATTTATTATTTAACTTTAATTACGTTAATTATCTTTAAACTTTCAATTTGTTAATCTTAGCACCATTTCAAAATCTTATGAGGATTTTAGTGCTTATAAAAGGTTCCAAACCAAAAAATTGTCAATTGCCTAGTGCAAGCTTTAAATGATTTTAGGAGGTCTGCGACCCCAATGGTTTAAAAAATCAAATTATATATGTGTTAAATTGATCACATTTTATGCATTGTTAAATGAATCCAACTATATCCTTTTGCTTTATCATTTTCTATAAAATAACGATTAGGCAAGATCCTGTCTTCCCCTACTCTTCCCATGGGCTTAAATTTAAAAAACTCACAAGTCAAATTAATAACGGTTCCACTATTTGTTGCATTTGAGCAAGAACTCTTAGTCACAAACTTATTAAAGCCTCTCTTAGCTTTGATAGCTAATTTTAACTAGCTAGTAAGGCAAGCATAGCTCGCTCCGCCAGCTTCCTGCTTGTTGAGATTTTCTCTACAACTTATGGTTGGTTTTCCAAATTTAAGTTTTTCTCATTGTCTAAACTTTTAGTCGGCGCTTTGCTGGGTAAAAGCTTAGCCATTCCTAAATGCAACTATTGGTGCTCTTGCCAAAATTATTCCCAAGGGTGTAATTACTTCATCCCTACCCTTCTTGGAAACATTCGGTCGCTTTTTAGAAATTCTACAATTTCAAGAATTAAAACGTCACGGCCAATTTAAACTATTTGTATTCTTCAAAATATTTGTTTAAAACAAACTCCTTTGAAAAGATACATAGAAAACTCATCATTTCTTTCTTTGCCAGACCACCACTCTTCCCCATAGTAGCCAAATCTTGGCTTGGAAGGGAGGGTAACACCTCCTCTCGCCCGCAAATAGCCCAAGCTCTAGCTGCGTTTCCTGTTAGCTGTGTTCAGGTCCCCACTCACTTTAGTGATTTCACGGGTTTTGCGGGGACACTCTTCTCTGGTTTTTTTTTTTTGTTTTTTTTTTACTTTCGTCCTATTATCCACACTTGTTCCTCTGTCCGAAACCCACTTCCCTTTACTTCTCTCTTCATCTTCCCTCGTGGGTAAGGTTAATTCCTAGAAAAAACCTACCCAACCCTGTCATTTTGGGCATTGAAAGTCTCCTCAACACTGAAAATCTTTTCATCCGTAAACTGGATTCGACGATCACCATTAGCTGCGTAACACTTACGTAAGCGCTTTGATTTTAGGAGCCTCGGGCGCTTCAGTTCATTTGTCAGGCGTCTGGCTGCGTGGCTCAGGGGTAACGTTCTCGCTTGCTGAGCCCAAGGTTGCAGGTTCAAAACCTGGCGCAGTCAGCTGGCATTTGAGGGTGCGCAAATGCGAGGGAGCCGTGTCAGTACACTTACTGGCACGTTAAAGATCCCATTCGGGGCAAAATTCCGGCACCCCGGCGTCTCTAAAAGCCAGGGTAGTTAAAAGGGACGTAAAACCAATAACATTATTATTATTATTCATTTGTCAGGAGATGTCCTTTGCATCGTTTGTAAGCACTGAGTCCCAGGTCAATGCTTAACGTGCGAGACATAGACATTTTTGATATTTGTAACTCACGAGCCATCACTGACTGTCTCCTTACCGGATTTTGTTGCACACGAGCTGCCACTGCTTTGATAAGTTCTGGCGTTCGTACTGTGCGTGGTCTTCCTTGCAGCGGGCGATCTCTCACAGTTCCAGCCTCAACAAATCAATTTATAGTGCGGTAAACAAATTTCTTAGTAATTTTCAGGAGGGTTTTGAAAATCTCCCCTGGCGATTGCCCACCTTTTGTAACACTATCACGGCCACACGATTCTCATACTCCCCCCATTCCATCTTGAAAACTTCAAACTCACAACTGTACACTTCTGCAGCTCAATGAACAATGACTCACCCCTCACGATACCGGTTTTGTAGCCACTCCCTCGTTCGGGCTGAAGTACAGCCACCCTCAAAAGTTGGGACAGTATTTATGATATGTGTCTGTTTTAATACAGGGTCTTTCATATAAAATAAGAACGCCAAGCGGCGGTTTTGTTATCCGCTGCTTCGCTGGCCTTGGCCGAGCTTGTGACGCGCCACCGCCCCCTGCTTTCAGCGTGTGTACAATCCTATATGAAATATTACCTTATAAAAGATTCTGGAAGTGTCGTCCTTCCTGAGTTATACAGGCATTGTATCTGGTAACCACATTCTGGCTGACGCGAGTAAGTTCTGCCATTGTAATGTTTCTGATCTTTTATTTTATGTCTTTCATTGAGCACTGAGTCAGTAGTTTCAAACTTATTTTCAATTACGTGAATCTGTGCTAGTGAAGGTGGCACTCGATCAGGAAATTGCTGAACAAATGCACCACGTACCCGCCGAGCCGACTCGTACTTAAAATAAGTTTTACATGCAAAAATACGATGTTGTAATGATAACTGTCTCACCATGTTAGCATCTGAGGTTGAGACTGGCGACTGAACACCTGCACGCTTATTGAAAGGTCAAGTGTATACTATGCGTGCGCTTTCAATAGTACAACAGGGGGCCGTGTTGCGCCACAAGCTCGGTCAAGGCCACTGTAGCAGCGAATAACAAATCCGCAGCTCGCCGTTCTTATTTTATATGAAAGACCCTGTATAGCGTAGGAATAATCGCTATTTAGGCATTAGGCTATTACATTTGAGATATGACAGTTAGTATTGATTACGGTAAGCAAGCCTGGTGCCGCTGAGAAAACTAAACTGTTTTTAATTTTCCTTCCAGCTAAAACATAGCCAAAAGCACTTGAAAAAATTGAATATTTCTTCAAATCTGCTGCGAAAAGATTCAGCATGTTTTAGATTGCATTCTCAAATGTTTTAAAATTATCTTTATTAAAATTTGAGTTGCTTCTCTTCCACCAAGAAAACCTTATTTCAAAATGATTTCTATATTTAATTACGAGTGATCTGTTCAGAGGAACAGATATTATGAAAACATATTACATATAACATTGCTCCTTAACTTCAAATGAAAAATGGGAATAGAACAGTTCAGACACAAAAAATCTACTAGTTATTAATGCACAGCAGTACGCACAATTAGTTTCTATTTTTAAGGACCTGAAGGATTACCTTTAAGTTGCAAGAGAGAAATGAAATACGAGGGGCCAAACAGGACACGCCAACTCTGGTGCTTCGCGAGCACCGGCCGGCAGCGGCAAAGGCACCGGTGCTCTACTGTAGGAGAGGAACGTCTAGTGGCAGCGCTTAGCGAGGCGAGAGTAGTGTTGTTATTTGGCGAATGGGGCTGGGAAAATCAACGCGCGCCAGGCGGAGTACTGTCCTACCAGCGAATTGTTACCGGTGGTGGAAATCGGAACTAATGCGCTCCGCCCAGCCACACGCCTGCGAGAGACGTGCAGTTGTCGCCAGAGAACCTCATCGCTTGTCATTTATGTGCATGATTGGTACTGGGTCGTGCGCTGTGTGGTGTGTTCTCATTGTAGGCCTATGCCTGTACATGCATTCTCCGTCTTGCCCCGCAGCCGCTCGCTGTAGCCAATACGAGGCGAGGTGTCGTATTGTATACAGAACAGCCCCGCTCCACGTCTAGCGGTAAAAATTCCCTGGTAGGGTAGTACCAGTAAGAAAACGAATAATAATAATGCCAATTTTGTGTACAGACAGAAATAATAGTTTTATTGCGCTCCTGATTGTGCACTCATTATCTACATTCTTTGTTTATCTTTGGCATCGCTTTGAAGCCACTCTTATATTTTGAACAATCGTTTTGGCAGTTGCAATCCAAGTATAGCTTCCAAGGAAGCATCAGACAACTTGGCCTTGTTTTTGTTTTGTTAATATTCATAATATGTAAACATTTGTTCACAAACGAACGTTGTTGTTCTGAACATAGCAACAAATTTCAGGGCAAGGGAATGAATCCTCGGGATTCAAGGATTTTAGAGAGGGAAAATTGTCCCATCAATTTCCTTCTTGACGATGACTTTTAAAAAGCACAAACTGCAATTTGAAACTTTCAATACGGTCACAAATAGTACTGATTAATTTATTTTTGCCTTGCAACGAGACATTTAAATCATTTAAATACCCCGTGATGTCTTTCCTGAAAGCGAGGTCAGCGATTCATTGCTCATCATCCAGGTCTGACTGGAGAAAGAGGGCAGGGGGAAAGCACCGGTGCCACTCGGTGCGGCACCGGGGCGCGCAAGCACTAATAAGTGCTCGAGTTGGCGTAGCCTGGGCCAGGGAATCCTCCTCTGCCCTGACGGTAAGGCTGTTCCTTGGACTCAAGGTGACCAGTTAGTATGCTTGGGTGGATAGAGTGCTTTGTTACGAGACTCGTGTCACTGTCTAGACTCTAGAGCCTCCCCCCTGGGGCTTGGATTGGCGACCACGGGGCTCAGCTGAGTCCGGCATTGCTTCCACTTACTTGTGCCGTGCTCCTCTCCGTCTTCTTTCCTGTCGACCTCATTTGGTCAACTCTTGTTCTCTTCCGACTCCGACGGTATTAGGGTATCCGAGACCTAGGGAGTCTCTTCCTTTCCAGCCTTAATTGGTCCGCCCTCAAGGAGGCAGGGTGTATGTAGCCCCACCACTTCTGGTGCACCCTGGATGTTGCTACTCCCTCAGGGGCTCACGGCTGGTGAGTTCGGGAGTTGGCGATCCCGAGGGATTCCTGATCTGGGTCCGATTTTCCCCCTTTTATCCAATACCCCTGGGGCGGACCCTCTCCTCTTCCACTTTCCTATCTGCCTTTCATGGCTCTCCTTCCTTCGAGGGTTGGGGGCATTTCTTTTCCTCCTGTCCTTTATTATTGCCTTATTCTCCTTTTGTTTTCCATTTCTTCTTCTAGTATATAAGTTAGTAGTTAGTTTTAGTTATAGTTAACATTTCATTTTCATCTTCACGATCAGCCAAACCATTAGGGGCCGATAACCTAGATGTCAGGTTAGGCCCCTTAAAACAACAATTATCATCATCATCATGTCTAGAGCCTAAACGTTCAGTGTGACAAGTAATCTTGTGCAGGGGCAATTGAAGGTCAGCGATGTATTGATCTTTATCGAATTGTGATTCTCTGTTAATGGAAGCTTGTAGTTTTACGTGACCGTTAATCTCACGATCATTAGCCACGAGACCTCCTTTTTACGTGGATTCCGAATTACAGGGCGCGACAATTCACCTTCTAAAATCTCACATGCATTGAAAGGGAATCGAACTCGGCTCGCATTGGTGAGAGGCAAGGAGCTTGACCACCTGTCTCTCTGTTAATGGCTTGATTATGTACAGTAGTATGAGAATCATGTAGCCTAATTTTACTTCTTCCGCAAGCCATTAGATCTACCTGAATATGTCAAAATTGGGGACGTGAGTGTTTTTAAAGCAATAATTGTTACTTAATATGTTGGTCGATATGTGGTTTTATTTTTCAATTGTGGTGTAATAACTAGCATTCTTGGCTGTCACCTCTGAGGTCCTGGTCCGATTCCTGGCTCTACCAAGAAATTTAATTCTGGCCGGAGGGGCGTCTACTGCGCCTCATGAGCCAAAACTGAGAAGAGGTGTGCTCGACTACCACCTCAGCCATTCCGGAAGTGGTATTTCAAGGTTTCCTACCCAGACAAATAGTTTCTAACTTTAGGCCACGGCCACTTCCTTTCCAATCATCACCTCAATTATAACCGATAGCAGTGGCTACGCTCGCTAAGCGCAGCGTTGGGTCATGGGGCCAAGCTCTCTGCTGACTCGGTAGACGCATGGCCACGCGTGGGTTCGAGCCCCACCGTCGTCCGTCCTTGAAATGGTTTTTCGTGGTTTCCCATTTTCAGAAACGGGTAAATGCTGGGACGGTACCTTCTGATAGGCCATGGCCACTTCCTTCCACATCCTTGCTCAGTTTCATTCATCTTCATCCATTCCATCTCTCATCCCGACGCGCAGGTCGCCCACGGGCGTCGACTAGAAAGACCTGCACTTGGCTCCTCAGGAGGCCACAATAAAAAAAATACAAACACAAACGCCACAAAAGCACACGCCTAAGTACACGGGGGTGAAATGACCACGATGAAATAACAACAATTGTGCAAGATGAATGCTTTCTCAGTCACTGACCTCACGAACGGTGCAGCTGATGGCAGTACGGGGAACTGTTAAGCTCAAGTGTTTGTTCACACTTGCACGAACGACCGAATCTCCACTCAATGGAGAATCAGTCCAATGTTGTGATGACTTGCACGAAGACACGAGTCCTCGATAGAGCAGTGGTTGCAGCTGGTGGCTATTCACCTCTTTTACTACTTCTCCTAATTCCACAACGCCACAGCGTAGCCGTGTGCTTTAAATCACGTACAAGTCCGGAGATCGAAGGTTCCAATCCCGGCGCTCACAGCTGACATCCTGAGCGTGTATTTTTTTATTATTACTTTTATTATTTTTCACACTCTCATTAGACAAATGCCGGGAAGGTACCTATGCTATCCTAGACCATGATAATTACAGTATTACAGATAGCACAAAAACGCAGGTTATCAGATATATTCAAGTCTCTAAAGGAATTTACAACAATAGCAGCAACTAATTCTTCCATGCGGTGGTAACCTGGAGAAGTTAAATCGACCGACACGAGTCCCTTGCATTTATGGATCCTTGAATGCCAACGCACTATACTCGGGTTCGATCCTGTATCCTTTGGCACAGGAAGTGCAGAGAAGTAGCCAAATGGTTCTTTCATTTGAGGGGCTTGGGCATCGGGGTCATTTAGCCCCGTATACTTTGGTGTAATGTATATCTCTACTTGTATAAAACAAAGTCCCTGATTTTTGGATGTTACGGGTAAACTCGAGAACCACTGGATGGATTTTGATGCGGTTTTCACTATTCTGTAAAGGATATCTCGAGGATGATATTTGTAGAAAGTAATGTATTTATGATCAAAGGAAGCCGAGCAGTAACGATTTCAATGGAAAAGTCGAAAAAAAACTGCCGTCCGAGCGCTTTGTAAGCTTACGCTGGTCAAACCGTTAATAATATCTAAATACTATGAGTGTAAGAATAGTTTAGCATGAAAATTTCTACAAAAACGTCCGCAAGAGCATATGTCTATCATCAATACATCGCCCACTATAAGTGTTTTTACGTTTTAATTTATTCCAACCAGGCGACAGTTTACGAGCTAGCTAAGGGCGAGTCTATCATCCCTGTTACAGCCTAGCTAGCAGGCGAAACTATTGCCCCAGATACAGATAGCAGCAAACCGTTGAGTCGTGTTGAGTTAAGACTTCAGAGAAGGGTGGTTGTGTTTGGAGTTTCCCTGGAAGTGCAACTCGGGTTTTCTTCATTTCGCCTGTGAAACACAGCCAAGTTAAGATTGGACGGAAGGGGGATTTGAGTTTCATTCACCTCGGCATTCCCTGGAAGTGCAACTCTCATTTCGTCTGTGAACTTTTCGTTCCGAAAAATTCACAGTCATTTTAGCGGAAGGGGGATTATACATGGGTTGGTTTTTTAGTTTTGGCACCTTAGTTATAACTGGATTAATAACTCACTTAGATGGTTCCAAGTTTCACATGCCCTCGATGTAGTCCCCACCGTTGCGTACAACGTGTTCCCAGCGATGCGGAAGTCGTTGGATCCCGATGGCACTGCCCAATCTATTGATGGTACGAAGAGAGTGCTCGGCAGCCTGCTTAACGTCTTCAATGGTACGGAAGCGCTCCCCGCGCATTGTCATCTTCATCATCGGGATGAGATCATAGTCGCAGGGACTGATGTCGGGAGAATATGGGGGGTGGGGGGTGATAGAGGACCTCCCAGCCTCAGCGATCCAACGATGCCGACACAACGCCTGCTGTGTGTGCCCTAGCATTGTCATGCAGAACGATGGGCGGTGTAACCATGTTGGGGCGCCGTTTCCTTCTCAGAGCTCCTCGGAGATGGTCTTGCAGAAACGAACACTAATACGCCGCATTAACGGTTTGCCCTCGGGGAACAGTATGGTGAATGATCACACCATCCCAATCATAGGCAAGAATCAACATTACCTTCACATTGGTGGGGGATGGTCGAACTGTTTGTTTCCGTGGTGATCCGTGGTGCCGCCACTCGTTCGATTGGCGTTTTAACTGTGGCTCATAAGATCTGGCCCACGTCTCGTCAATGGTTATGATACGCCGTAAGAAGGCCTCTCCTCCGCGCTCATAACGCTGCAAGTGCATACGACAAGCGTCATATCGCAGCCATTTGTGCATGTCGGTTAAGTCATGCGGAACCCATTTGGACGCAATCTTCCTCATTTTCAGTAAGTCCTTCAGGATGTGGAGGACAGTTGAATGCGCCAGTCCGGTATCTTGCTCTAATTGACGAATCGTTACGTTCCGATCCACCTCTACTAACGCGGACACCATCTGTACATTGTCATCACTTACTGGTGGGTGACCAGATCGAGGCATGTGCTCCACACGTTCGAAAGGCTGCAACCCATCTTGCTACCGTTCTGAACGGTAACGCAGCTGCACCGCACGCTTCCTCCATTCCTCGGTGACACTGTTTAGCACTGCAACCCCTAGCACACTGAATTTTTATCCACGTTCTCTGCTCCTGCTTGGAAAACATTGCGACTGTATTTCGTGAGCGCTGGTCTCACACTACTCATCTAACAGGCGCGACTGCGCACGAGCGGTGGTGAGGACGGGCGAGGTCATGTGCTCTGAGGGAGGGGATGCAGGGCAGCAACCGTCGGTAAAAGTGGCAGCGCCCAACATTGTTGCAACTTGGCACTGAAGCATTGGTGCCAAAACTAAAAAACCGACCCATGTATTATATTAAATTATACTGATTGGCGTATAATCTCTACTTAATATAAAACTAAGTCCCCGATTCTTGGATGTCACGGGTAATCTCGAGAACCACTGAATGGATTTGATGCGGTTTTCACCATTCTGTAAAGGATATCTCGAGGAAGGTTTCTGTAGAAAATAATTTATTTTAGACCAAAGGAAGTCAAGCACTAATTATTTCAGTGAAAAGGTCGAAAAAAACTGACATCCGTGTGCTTTGTAAGCTTACGCTGGGCAAAACGTTAAAAATATCTATATAAGTTACTATGAGTGTAAGAATTGTTGAGCATGAAAAGTTCTACAAAACAAGCCCGGGAGAGCTTATCTCTATCTTCAATACATCGCCTACTATAAGTGTTTTTACGTTTTCATTTCTTCCAACAATCTCCATTCAGTTACTGAGGCGAAAGTTTACGATCTAGCTAGGGGCGAGTCTATCACCCCAGTTACAGCTTAGCTAGCGGACGAGCTTATTGCCCCAGATACAGCCAGCAGCAAACTGTCGAGTCGTGTTGAGTTAAAAACTTTAGAGAGGAGTGGTTGTGTTTGGAGATTCCCTGGAAGTGCAACTCGGCTTTTCTTCATTTCGCCTGTGAACTTTTCGTTCCGCAAAATTCACAGTCAAGTTAAGATTGAACGGAAGGGGGATTTGTGTTTCATGCACCTTGCCATGCATCTCCATGATAATATAATTAATAGTCCAGTCAGTGATTTTAACCCATCGTGCCGAGACGTAAAACGGATATTGGTCGTTGTTGATTGACATTGGAAAAAAAAGCGCTTATCACGTAATGCATTCATAACTGTTCCCGGGCGAAGCCGGGTCGGGTTGCTAGTATAAAATAAGTCTGATAACCTGTGTTAATGTCTGCAGGAGTGTGTGTATTTGAAATTCAGGTGAGGGTTTCGAAGGAGGCGGCCGCGGCCTTACGTTAGGAACCATCCCAGCATTTGCCTGGATTAGAAGGGGGAAGTTGGAAAACCACTCCCAGGATGGCTGAAGTGGAATCGAACCCACCTCTTCTCAGTTTTGCCACACGTGGCTTACGTAATGGATATAGGGCACAATACTAGAGGATTTGCACATATTTAGTTGTCTCAAGCATTGGCCAAGCAATGAACTAACTCCAACTCCGTCGCTAATCGGACTTTGATCCGAAAGGTACCGGGTTCGACTCCCGGCTGGGCCATGGAAAGTTTAGTCGTCTAAGGTTAATTCCTCTGGCATGGGAACTGGGTATTTGTAACGTCTTTTTGACAGAAAGACCGAAAATTAAGTAAACAGAACAAGTAAATCGAAAAAAGTGAAACTAAAAATAAGGAAACAATTCGTTCTAAAAATACTTTAAATACAAAATGTTCTGTAAATAACAAATAGCCTACTTTCTCTTCTTCATTTCATGCACTGTAATTGCATGTTGTTGGGTTGAACGATGAGAGTTGTACCCTACATAAGACTCTGCATTTCATTATCTTGAATGTACGGAATCGTTGATCTTGTGCCTTCTACACCAAAAGCCATTTTGCGAGATTACCTCTTCGCTGCATTTTGTCATTGTAACTGTAATAGGTTACCGATAGGCTATTAATACCTTAGACTTGAGTCTCTACATAATCTTCGTTATACTATAATTGTTTATAGTGCTGTATCCATATACTAATACCGTGCTACTAATTCTCTGTGTTTTAGCTCTAAAACAGAGAAATATTTCATAACACATTCTGAAAGTTAAAGATGGCCGCTTTGGACTATATCCATTGCGATATTCATATGAGTAATGCTAGTGAGGTCTATTATATGATAGGCTACTCCTATCTCACCAATGTTCCCGTTAATTGGGCTATTATATTCAGAGTTAGTGAAATTCAAGTTTCGTGAATACACCCTGACTCCATCATGAATGTACAGAGTCGCTGCTCTTTTGACTAGGTTATAGAAGGCCGCTTACAAGGTTCTACATTACTACTCATTTCCGTTATTGCAGCTTCAAAATACTTGAGTAATACATTATCATATTCTATATTTTCAAGATGGGGAGCGTGATGGAGCAGTGGCTTAACTGCTCGTCTTTCGCCCAGACGGTCGGAGTTCGAATCCCGGTTACAGTGGGGTGGAATTTTCACCTGAAATATCACGGGGCGTCAGGAAGGGCATCCAGCCTTAAATACCCGGCCAAAGCCAAAATTAGCCTGGTTGGCTCCGGCGACCCCAATTAATTGGGAAAAGCCGAAGAAAGGTTTAATATTTTTCAAGATTGCCGCCGCATGTTTTACTCAGATTGTTATTCGTATGACATATTACAGCAAGGTCCCTTTGTTTTGTTTTAATTGCGCAATTAAATTCTGAATGATTTAATACTAAGTTTTAATATAAGGTGCGTTCAAAAAGTAACGAGCCGGAGGCATAATTACAGAAACCAGTATATGTATGTTAGAAGTATTGGCCCTGGCTGTTGAGGCACTTGTCCCTCTGTGACACGAGGCGGTGAATGGCTGTCTCATAAAATTCCCTGGGCTGCGATGTGAACCAGTTCCGCACGTACAGCTGGACGTCGGCGTCCGAGGTGAATCGTTGGCCCCGCAGAGCCCTTTTCAGGGGACCAAACATGGCGTAATCACAGGGAGAGAGGTCCCGACTGTATGGAGGGTGGCCGAGAACCTCCCATTTGAATTTCTGCAGGAGTGCCGCGACTGTGTTGGCCGTATGAGGTCGTGCTTTGTCGTGGAGCGACCACGGCGGCTATGGCGTTCACTGTCACTTGGCGGTCCTGGGTAATGAGTGCATCAACCAGCTGGACGTTGTCATCGGTAATGCAGGGGGGTGCCCCAGACCGGGCATTATCGGCTAACGACACCCGTCCTTCCCTGAAGCGCTTGTGCCACGCCTTGACCCTTCCAAGGGACGTGCAGTGTTCGCTGTACACTTGTGACATTCGGCGATGAATGTCCGTTCCCCCTACTCCTTCCCCTGTCAGAAACCGAACAACATCTCTTTGCTCTTCGGTTGACACCTCCATGTCACTGTTTGCAATGCGACTGGCAGCGTTGGACGATTAATGCATGCTGCTGCTCGCTTTGTATCGTCACGTGACGTGCACGCGTGCCCTCTAGCGACGGGCTGTGACCTTCCACGCTTTGGTCGGAACCACACCTCGTTACACACGCCACGATTAGCCGATGTCGTCACCGGTTTGCACATTCCAGCCTCCGGCTCGTTACTTTTTGAACGCACCTTATAGTAACCCCAGCCGCCGTCTTGAAAATATTGTTTTGTTATCTTCAAGATAGCGGCAATATAAGTCATGACACTGAGGAGTCCTTTACCTCTGTACCAAATTTGATTCAATTCGGTTTCGTCGTTTGGGAATTGATAGGGAGTCAGACACACATACATAGATACATACACATGGACATTTGACCCGTGTAAATCTCATGTCTACTTTCATATTTTTACAAAATTCGAAAGTAGGCTAAGAACTGTACCAACACAGCTACGGTGATGGCGTCATTCTTACAATTATGGTGCCCACATAGTCCATTTTTCATTAGCCTCAACATGTGATTGGAAGGATCTTCAGCTAAATGTTGCACTGTCTATTAGATATCTCTTGTATGAGACCTGACGTTATCCTGTTTCATGTGAATATTTATCTTGTTATCCAGCCTGACTCTCGAGGACTAACGCATATCGGACACTGGATAAGACTGAGAACATCACTGCAGATACATTACTTTCCATCTCGTGGCATAGTTACTAGCATTCTTGGCTGTCAACGTGGAGGTCCAGATTCAATTTCTTGCTCTGGGTCTGAGTGCTAGAATGACGTTCACTCAGCCTCGCGAGGCAGAAATGAGAAGAGGTAGACTCGATCTCTACCTCAGCCATCCTAGAATGTGGTTTTCCGTGATTTCCTATTCTACTCCAGACGAATGCCGGGATGGTGCCTAAATTAAAGGCACGGCCACCTAATACCCAAATTATAGCCCAAATTACAAACACACAGACTAGTACAGTCATCACAATGACAAAGATTTTTAGACAAATTATACACACACCCAATGGCACGGGGCTAAATGACCACGATGTCACAATGCTCCCCAAATTAATCAACAACAACAACAACAACAACAAACTGAGCTGCATATTATATAAGACTCCTTGTTTTCTAATTTTTGTTTTAATTCCTCTATTGCATACTGAGTACTTGATTTTAACGTTTAAATGATTCACACACTCAGCATCTTGAATATATGGAGTCGCTGATCTTGTACCTTTATCAGAGAAAGCTCATACGCGAATATACCTATGTACTGTACTATGTTTCATAATGGTGTGTTATCAATTTTCATAATTTATACCATCAAGAAGGCAGAAGCCTCCGTGGCTTAGGCGGCAGCACGCCGGCCTCTCACCGCTGGGTCCGTGGTTCAAATCCCGGTCACTCCATGTGAGATCTGTGCTGGACCTAACGGAGGCAGACAGTTTTTTCTCCGGGTACTCCGCTTTTCCCTGTCAACATTTCATTCCAGCAACACTCTCCACTATCATCTCATTTCATCTGTCATTCATTTAATCATTGCCCCAGAGGAGTGCGTCAGGCCTCGGCAGCCGGCACAATTCATATCCTCGCCGCTAGATGGGGGCTTCATTCATTCCATTCCTGACCCGGTCGGAGACTGGAAGCAGGCTGTGGATTTTCATTTCATATACCATCAAGAAGGCAGCTGCACGCTATATTCTTTGTGACAATCTAAAGAAAACTGGTACCGAGGTATGTCTCTAATGCTTCCAGTTTTCCAAGTTTCGTGCTATTTGCGAACCCGCATTGTGAGAACTACTCTACCAGCGAATTGTTACCGGTGGCGGAAATTGGAACTAATGCGCTCCGCCCAGCCACACGCCTGCGATAGACGTGCAGTCGTCGCCAGCGAAACCTCATCGCATGTCCTTTGTGTGCATAATTCGTGCTGGATCGTGCACTGTGCGTGTGTGTTCTCATTGTATGACTGTACATGCGTTCCCCCTCTTGCCCCGCAAAAGCTCGTGGCAGCCATAACGTGGCGAGATGACGTAATGTATACACAACAGCCCCGCTCCACGTCTAGTGGTAACAATTCCCAGGTAGGGTAGAAATTTATTTTAATGTCTCATTGACACACCCACGCGCTGTCTTAAATTCATTAAGTGACTGACCTTGCGCCTTGTATAGACAAAACCTCTTGTACGAGGATACATTCTTGTGAATTTCGTCCTTATGTTGTGGTATCAATTTGAATGATTTTCAGTTTCAAGATGGCGGCTGCGCGCTATTTTCTATGTGACAGACTTATGTCGAATGCTAGCTAAGTCTCGCGCATGGTACTCCGCTCTCATCAAGTTTAGTGTTAATTACGGATTTACATCTTGAATTATTGATTTTAATGATTTAATAGTACGCCCTGTAATCTTGCAAGTATACAGTCACTATCTTGGGCATAGAAAGCCACTTTCAAGGCCCTATCTTATTACTAAGTTTCGTTAATATACAGGGTCTTTATATTTGCTTGACAAGGACATTCTCACTTACGCGCTCCGCCAGTGACGCCTCAGTAACCGGCTGCCGCGTGCGCATACGTACGGCAAAATACGGTGCATAAAATCAGTATTATGCATTTCTACTCACCATGATTACAGTAGATGCTGAAAATGTTCCCCATCCGCTGCCAAAGATAATCGGCATCTACTTCGGTTAATTTAGCTTCAATAACGACCTTTACGTCTCTTTTTATCGTTTACTGAACCTGTACGTTTGAATCTCTTAGCCAGTTGTTTTATTGTGATTGTGTAGAGCACTGTAATGTCTTATGTGAAACATTCATTACTTGAACGTGTATATCTGCACAATACGTACATAAAGTGCAGGAAATCGTGCGCTAGAACAAGACAAAATTTCGAGTGAAATTTACAGGGAGACCCATTCCTACAAATCGGACAATAAAACAACTGGCCAAGAGATTTAAACGGACAGGTTCAGTAAACAATAAAAATAGACGTGAAGGTCATTATTTCCTTACTGAAGCTAAATTTACCGGAGTAACCGGAAACTTCATAAGGAGATGCCGATTATGTTTGGCAGCGGATGGGAACATTTTCAGCATCTACTGTAAACATGGTGTGTAAAAATGCATGATGCTGATTTTAAGCACCGTATTCTGCCGTACATGTGCGCGCGTGACAGCCGGCAACTGAGCCGTCACTGGCGGAGTGCGTGAGCGATAATGTCCTTGCCAAGCAAATATAAAGACCCTGTAGTTCTCATATATGATTGATTATCAATTTTAATAACTTATATTTTCTAGATGGGGGCCACGCGCTGTATTTATTGTGATAGTATTTTAACTAGTACGGGTGAGGTATGTTTTTGATCCTTCTAATTTACCTACTTTCATGTTAATTGTGCCACCGCATTCTGAGTAATTGATTTTAATGTCTTACAGATGCATCTATCAGCCATCTACACGTTCATCCCCCTGGAATTCGTTAAGCCGTTGACCTTGTGCTTTGTATAGATAAAGTCTCCTATTACTTCACTGAGACTCTAATAGTTTGTCCGTTATTGATTTGAATGACGTATATTTCCAAGATGGTGGCTGCAAACCTACTGTCGACCAAAATATTATGTGTACTCGAGTTTGAAGGTTGTTTGTGAAGTAACTAATAGACCTACACAAAATCCAATAACATCATCATTTTCGTCGTTCTAATTTACGTTAGTTCATGTAGGTTTGGAATTTTTAATTTATATTTTAATATTTTTATCGCAATTGGAACACAAAAAGTGCCCGTTTTTAAGCGTGCTTCAACGGTGCGTCACATTTAAGGAATATTATCTCACAAACCCGTCATCAGATCGAATCTAAATTTTAACACAATATACATTGGAATGTTGTATAACTGGTTTATTAATTTCAACATTTTGTGTGTTCGAGAAAGAAAGTTGTTGTCATTTTTGTAAGGTAACTTTTTCTCGGCTCGGGGTGGTTGGAAAATGTATTTCTTGGTCGCGTTGTAATCCTTAAACATCAAAACGTTATGCTGTATGACTGTGAAATACGTAAATTAATTCAATTATTTTATATCGGTTTGTATTTGTACGGGGAAATAAGACATGTTTCACCAGCTAGCCGCTCGCGCTCCGGGGGAAGCTGTACAGCGTTGCCAAGATGGAGCCCATCACGCGTCATGGCACGCCTCGCTCAGAAGCGATGGGCTCCATCTCAGCAACGCTGTACAGCATTCCCCGAAGCGGCTAACTGGTGAACACTATCTTATTACCCCGTACAAATACAAACCGATATAAAATAAGTGAATTAATTAACGTATTTCACAGTCATACAGCATTACTTTTCCAGGTATAAGGATTACAACGCGACCAAGAACTACATTTTCCAAAGACCCCGAGCCGAGAAAAAGTTACCTTACAAAAAAGATAACAACTTTCGTTCTTGTCCGCACAAAATTTTGAAATTAATAAACCAGTTAAACAACATTCCAATGTACAGGGTGATTCAAAAAGAATACCACAACTTTAGGAATTTAAAACTCTGCAACGAAAAAAGGCAGAGCTAAGCACTATCTGTCGGCGAATTAAGGGAGCTATAAATTTCATTTAGTTGTACATTTGTTCGCTTGAGGCGCTGTTGACTAGGCGTCAGCGTCAGTTGATGCTAAGATGGCGACCGCTCAACAGAAAGCTTTTTGTGTTATTGAGTACGGCAGAAGTGAATCGACGACAGTTGTTCAGCGTGCATTTCGAACGAAGTATGGTGTTCAACCTCCTGATAGGTGGTGTATTAAACGTTGGTATAAACAGTTTACAGAGAATGGGTGTTTGTGCAAAGGGAAAAGTTCTGGACGGCCGAGAACGAGTGATGAAAATGTAGCACGCATCCAGCAAGCATTTGTTCGCAGCCCAGGAAAATCGACTCGCAGAGCTAGCAGAGAGCTGCAAATTCCACAATCAACTGTATGGAGAGTCCTACGAAAAAGGTTAGTTATGAAACCTTATCGTCTGAAATTGGTTCAAGCACTGTCTGCAGCTGATAAGATTAAAAGAATCGATTTCTGTGATTTTATCCTTGCTCAAATGGAAACAGATGAATCTTTCGTTTCAAAGATTGTGTTTAGTGATGAAGCAACTTTCCACACTAACGGGAAAGTCAACCGTCACAATGTCTATATATGGGGCACTGAGAATCCGCGGGAAACAATTCAGCATGAACGTGACTCGCCTAAGGTGAACGTTTTCTGTGCCATTTCAGCCAATAAAGTTTTTGGTCCCTTTTTCTTCGAAGGTGCTACTGTAACTGGACTACAGTATCTGGAGATGTTAGAGAATTGGCTGTTCCCTCAGCTCGAACAAGAAGCACAACAATTCATATTTCAGCTGGATGGAGCGCCACCACATTGGCACTTATCTGTCCGTAACTACCTGAACGTCAACTACCCGAGGCGATGGATCGGCCGCCAGGCAGCCCGGGACAGAGCACTTCATCACTGGCCTCCAAGGAGCCCTGATCTTACCCCGTGCGATTTTTTCTTATGGGGGTATGTTAAGGATATGGTGTTTCGGCCACCTCTCCCAGCCACCAATGATGATTTGAAACAAGAAATAACAGCAGCTATCCAAACTGTTACGCCTGATATGCTACAGAGAGCGTGGAACGAGTTGGAGTATCAGGTTGATATTGCTCGAGTGTCTAAAGGGGGCCATATTGAACATCTCTGAACTTGTTTTTGAGTTGAAAAAAAAAAACTTTTTAAATACTCTTTGTAATGATGTATAACAGAAGGTTATATTATGTTTCTTTCATTAAATACACATTTTTAAAGTTGTGGTATTCTTTTTGAATCACCCTGTATATTGTGTTAAAATTTGGATTCGATCTGATGACGGGTTTGGGAGTTAATCATTCTTAAATGTGACGCATGGTGAAACACGCTTAAAAACTGGCACTTTTTATGTTCCAACTGCGATAAAAAATATTAAAATATAAATTAAAAATTCCAAACCTATATGAACTAACATAAAATAGAACGACAAAAATGATGATGTTACTGGATTTTATGTAGGTCTATTGGTTACTTCACAAACAACCTTCAAACTCGAATGCACATAATATTTTGGTCGACAGTAATGCAGTGTGATCGTCCTACGGCAAATGCTAGTGAGGTATATTTTACGATTATCCACTAATATAACGTTTAGTGTTAATTACACAATTATACTCTGAGTTATTGATTTTAATTTTTAGCCTATTTTCATTTATGAAAAAATAGGCTTATAAACCTAATGAGATCTCCTTTTGCCCGTGTGTGTGTATGTGTGTGCCTATTTGTGTGTCCCCTAATAACGTCTAAACGGCTGGAGCGATTTCAATGAAACTCGGTGAGGTCATAGCACAATTCTGGTCAACCCCGACCGTGCCCTTCAAATTGTATTACCTCTCACCAATATAACATGGCGGCTGTGCGAAATATTTCACTGGCATTCTATATCTCCTAAACTATTACTGATATCTCCCTGAAATTTTGTACGGTGATAAAGGGAACTACTAGAAGTTCACCTATGAGACCTTTAAAAACCTGTTAACTACAAAACGAACATGGCGGCCAAGCAAAGAGTAAACATTTATATAGACGTATCTCGCGATTTAACCATTTACACGCAATTAAACTTGGTACAGCTAATGTTTATATACATTGCAATGCACTGGCATCTAATTTAGTCCAATTGTTTACATAACCTCAAGATAGCGGCTGTGCGAAATATTTCACCAGCATTCTTTATCTCCGAAAATAGTATCGATAACATCCTGAAATGTAGTACGGTGTTAAAGGGCACTACTACAAGTTCATCTATGTAACTTTCAAAAGCCTGTAAAGTACAAAACGATCATGGCGGCCAAGCGAAGTTGAAACATTTTAATATACTTTCCTCGCGATTTAACCATCTGACCGCCGTGAAATATGGTACAGTAAATGTTTATATATCTTGTAATGCACAGGCATCAAATTTAGTTCAATTGTTTACATTACCTGTAGATGGCAGCTATGCGAAATTTTAAAATTAAGTTCTTATTAATTGTATAGTAATCATGCGATCGAAGTGAACGTTTGAATAATGAACCTACGCAGTAATCGTCATCTAATAGTATATAACTCTATGGTCTACATATATAAAAGTCGAACATGGCGACCATACGAAATATTTAGACTGTTCTCAATATCTATTAATTCATGACAGCAATCAAACTGAAATTTTGTAAGTTGATAGTGGCTATGAACATAAGTTCACCTAAGGGACTTTCAATAGCCTGGTGAGCAAAATTCCAACATGGCGGCAACGCGAAATATAAAAATGTTAATGGACGTTTCTCGCGATTTAACCATCCGAGCACAGTGAAACTTGGTACGGTAAATGTTATACAAATTTTAATCCACTGGCATCTAAATTATTTCAAATGTTTTAATAACCATAAGATGGCAGCTGCGCGAAAAATTAAAATCTCGTTCTTATTTCGTGTGTCCTAATAATGCGATTGAAGTTTGAATCACAGAGGATATAATAGATAGAGATGCATCTTAATGTAAAATGTTGACACCAACCTATTCATCTGCACAAGTAGTTCCAACAGACAGCGTAGGATGGCGCAGCGATGCACTTCCGAGTGCGATTCATCACGACCTACCCTCCCTCCTCGCCGTCGCGGGTTTACCCCTCCCCCACCCCTTTTCCGTCGCACCTACTACTGTTTTATTCCTTCCTTTCTCTCCACCCCACCCCCCTTATTACGGTCATCTTTTAGTAATTATTATCTTCCAGTATATTAATAATAATAATGATGATGATGATAGCAAACACTCGTCTCGAGTAGGTTGGCCTTCCAATGCTGAATGACTCTTCATCGATGAGTCCGGAGGTGACTAAAAAGCCCAATGCTGGAGAGACACAGTTTCCCGCAGTGATGACAGGTAGTATCAGGTCCAGGTGAGACATCCGCATTCATTCCCTGTCTTCTAATGAACACTCTGTTATTTCTGCGCTGCCTCCGATCTTCTATCATACGTCGGCGGTTTTCTTCAAAAAGTATCGCACCACGATGAACAATTGATCTCCAGAATGAGCGATCAAGAGCTAAGGTCTCCCAGTTGTTGATATCAATATGGCACATTTGCATATTAGCCTTTAGTACGTCTTTGAATCGCTTCCTCGGACCTCCCACACAGCGCTTGCCCTCAGTTAGTTCAGAGCAAAACACTTGCTTGGGAATGCGATTATTGGGCATGCGGATTACGTGTCCTGTCCATCGCAGCTGACGTTTTAAAAGCATGGCTTCAACACTGGTAGTCTGTGCTTCTTCGAGAATGCTGGTGTTTGTGCGTTTGTCTTGCCATGTCACACGAAGAATTCTCCTCAAACAACGCTGGTGATATTGCTCCAGCTTTTTAAAATGACGTCTGTAACATGTCCAGGATTCAGATCCGTAAAGTAAGGTGGGAACTACAACCGAATTGTACACAAGGATCTTCGTTGCAGCATTGATATCATGGTTGTCATAAACTCTAGACCTCAATCTTGCAAAGGATGCCCCAGCACGGCTAATCCTGTGTTGGATTTCGGAATCTATATTTGCACTTGATGACAGGGTGCTGCCAAGATAAGAAAAGGTGTTAACTTCTTGAAGCTTCGCTCCGTCGATGGTGACATTGATGTTTCTTTGTCCTTGTCCAGGGGCTGGTTGGTAGAGGACTTGGGTTTTACTGGTGTTAAGTTTCAGCCCAATCTTCTTGTATGCTGAAGAAAAAGCATTCAGGATTTTCCTAAGTTCGTCCTCTGATTGAGCTACTACTGCATTATCATCAGCGTACTGTAACTCAACCAATGCAGCAGGAGATGTTCGAGTCCTTGCCTTTAGACGGCTCAAATTAAAGATCTTCCCATCCATCCTGTAAGTTATCTGTATACCTGTAGGAAGATCATCTTTGACTAACTGCATGACAGTGGCAACGTACAGAGAAAACAATGTAGGGGCAATCACACAGCCTTGTTTAACACCGGTATTTATATGAAATGGTTCTCCAATAGAGTCGTTACCAATGACATTTGCCTTCATATCAGTGTGGAGTAGTCTTAAGATGGTAATAAATTTCAGTGGAAAACCATACAATGCTAAAATCATCCACAAGGCTTCACGGTTTACCGAGTCAAATGCATTACTGAGGTCTATAAAGGCAATATAAAGAGGTCTATTTTGCTATCTACATTTCTCCTGAAGCTGACGAACAGTGAATATCATATCTGCAGTTCCTCTAGAAGGCCTGAAACCACATTGGCTCTCTGGGAATAATTTCTCCACCTGGGATAGAATACGATTCGCCAAAATACGAGCAATAAGCTTTCCAAGGCATGATAACAAAGATATACCACGATAGTTGTTGCAGTCTGCACGATCACCTTTCTTAAATATGGGAACTATCAGACTATCTCTGAAATCAGCAGGCATTTTTTCAGTTCTCCAAATTTTAATGATAAGATCATGTATGTGGCTTATGAGTTCCTCACCTCCTTCTTTGAGAGCTTCCGCCGGTATTCCATCACATCCAGTGGCTTTGTGTCGCTTTGCTTGATTAATAGCACACTGAACCTCATCTAGTGTTGGCAGGGTACCGAGTTCTTCCTTGATGGGTGCTTGTTGTAATATATCATACACCTGCTCATCAATAACTGAGTCCTGGTTCAAGAGGTCTTCAAAATGCTCCTTCCACCTATTCATGATGGAGTATTGATCTTTTAGAAGCGTACTTTTGTCACTGGACCAAAGTAATAATAATAATAATAATAATAATAATAGGTGATATTTTTTTCCTAAGATATCAGTTGATAGTATGTTGCATTTAATGGCATAATACCACATTAGGCTATCGTAAAAAATGAATGAAGTTGTCAGGATATTGATAACCACATAGGTGTACTTCTAATGAAGTAACAACATTGAAAATTGCACCTAATAATTCCTATCAAGTACCAGTACCAATATCACACCATTAGCAACCAGGAACGGGGGGGAACAGACATGATTTACCATACAGGTTGAGAAAAGTAGCCTACACTCACAACATACCATAGGCTATCTGCTGCTTGGGGGGTAACATTTCCTGTTATGCCATTATTAATTCAAAGCAGTCACAATAACTCATTAGGCTATTGTACCGGTAATGCAAAACGTTAAGAGAAAACACATGGATTAAGATTTGTAACAAGCTCCAAGTACTATTGACAAATGTACGAGTGTTGTTGTGTTGGTTAGTTATTGGAGTCTTAAGGGGCGGAACAGCTAGGTCATCTGCCCTTGTTATTGTGTCAGCTTCATAGTGCATGGGAACTTATTAAGGGCATAGACTTTATCCCTTTTTAATTGGTATTGTTTCCTCCCTACTTCGTACTGCAGAAATGGTTTCTAAGTTGTCCATGTAATAACAACTAAGATAGCAGATAGTAATTTTTGAGACTCATCACATGGTTTCTTAAGAACATAGCACTTGATGGTTGACATAGGCTACCCTTCATGCAGCAATATTCAATATCATTGAAATATTATGATGATAATAACAATAATATTTGTATAATCAACGTTATCACTAATACAAGTAGGCCTATAGGTATAATGCTCAGACAACAAAACATGGTTTCAAAACAAAACATCACAAAGTGAAATTAGGTTTTGGATGAATATATGTGAATGATGAGTACCGTAGGTTATTCCAGGAAAGTCACATGCGTACTGTTGAATGGCTTGATTATAAGCTATGCAGGTATAAGCTTACTTGTTATTTTAGAAACTGTAGACTAATCTGGAAGGTTTCAGAAGCAACCAATACTCCTGAGGGGGGCAAATGTATAAGTATAAATAGGGAAAAACCTCCATGAGCCCTCACAGATAATCATTTAATAATTAATATTTATCATGATATTGGTAGTATACAACACAAAACAACACCAGTATTAGAAATCTCAAGATCCATTTTTCAAGCTACCACACTCCACATGGAAAACTTACATGAATGTATGGGCAGAAATAGTAAATCATCACTAGTCACAAGCACCCAATTTATGCCAGCCTACAGCTCAAAATGTCAGAATTATTCTTGGATTAGCAAGGTACAGTCTAGGGAAACATAGTATAAATAAATAAAAGAGCAAATTCCTGTGAAGGAGCTTTATTTAATATTTAAAAAATCAGTACTCACCAACAAGTCATAAAGTCATTTGGCAGACAAACATAAAGAAATAAAAAGGCGAATATCTCCACAACACTACTCTTTGATGTTCCATATTGTGGACAGTTTTTGTTAAGTGAAAACACAAATTTATTTATCACAAACCACTGAATTGTAAGCCGACCACTGTAAAGTATATGGGTAATAATGTTTTTAATAAGACTACAATATTACATCTACATGTATATCCTTGATCTCTTGTACATAACAGTGTGCAAACTAGTTGACAGAAAATCCAAATATTTCTTGCCTAGAACCGTTGCTTCGCTTGTCACAGGCCACATAATCTACTAGTTTAACATTGCCAAATAACACTCCAAATTGTTGTCACTGGATTGAGTCATAATTAAAACCAGAAATCGTCACTATTCAAGGTAAGCAAGTATAATAACGTCGCTAGTTAAAAATGCAAATTTTTTCCAAATATGCAACGCATATATTACCGCAGATTTTCATCAACACACTCTACAGCACCACCAGTCATGAACATCAACCTGATAGATTACGTTTTAACAAATTCTACGGACGAGTGCCACTACATTAACAGTAGAAATCAAAAAATAAACATTCCGAACGAATGTAAATAAGCGGACACACACTTAAATACAATACGTACAGAATCGATAGAATTCGCTTGTATCGATAGACCTGAATCAAACAGTATCGATCATTACGCATCCCGCATTTTTCATGTAATAGAAAGAAAACATGACGTTTTCCCTCCATTCCCATGATCAGAAACGTTCATATTACTTACAAAATAGGAATACATGTTGAATTAGATGGAAAAACTACAGGTTTCATTAAAATCGAAGATTATCCCGCCATCTATTGGCGACCTGAAATGAATGCTAGCGCCTTTGAACACTGTCTGTCGGAACTACTAGAAGGCAAGCTAGAGTTGGCTTCAAAACTCCCTATACAGTTTCACCCACCTACACAATAATATTCATGTAATAGTACATAATTCTAAGCCTTACATACAGTATATAAAAATGCAACATGGCGACCATCCGAAATATTTATACGGTTCTATTACGAATCTATTACAGCAATCAAACTGAAATTTTGTATGTTGATAGAGGCAATTAACATAAGCAGGATATATGAAAATAGGCTGTATAGTTCTTCATGGAGCTACTTGTTAATTATACGCCCAGCCACCATCTTGAATGTATCGAGTCACAGCATTTTTTGCCTTGGACGTACAAAGTCACTTATGCGGTTCCAACTTACAGCTGAGTTTCGTTATTGTAAAATGTTCAGAGTTATTATTTTTACATTCAATAATTTAGGCATTGAACGCTCAGATGGCAATTCGGCAGGTATGAGAACGGGGGACGGGTTTGGGGGGGGGGGGGGGTAATTGTTCTACTTTCGTTGTTTTTTACTCTAAAATAGCCTAAATACTGTGCAGTTCCCAAGAGTAAGCTTGCAATTCGTTTCAACGACTGTACGTGTGATACATATTTTGTATGCAGTGGGAAGAGCTCGACGCAACCCGCACAATTCATTACTTGCCTCACACATTCTTGAACGGTGAGGCTGAAAGGGGAAGGAATAACTCCTTTCGGTGTTTAGAACATCTGTTCTGGTAGTCATGTAACTTACATCTACAATTTCCTGCCAAGGTTAAAATATTCACAAGGCAACTGAGTTTCTACATTTAAAACATGGCATTAGATGTGCTACGAGTTTGGTGCGTACAAAACTTTGTAAGATGAGTATAAACTCACATTACGGATTCAGGTTTCTATATCACCGAGATAATACTGTATGATCAAGCATGGTGATGATAGATACAGTACTCTTGACCGAAACTTTGCTGATGGGAAGAGCTAAATAAAGTTATATTATGTTGTAGTGGGAGGAAATGCATATAAACATTCATTGACTCTCCAGTATTTCCAAATATCTGGTTTCTTTGTCCTGGATGATTTTTTAAAACACAAAAAAAATAGCATGTGCTATTTTTGTTGGCATAATTCATGTAATTATTATGTAAAATATTGAATATTACTGCAAAGCAGAAGATACCAAGGAGAGAAAAAACAGATAAGACCCCTCAAAGAATGAGGGTATCAGGAAATAAAAGACATGGACCAAATAAGGTAGGGAAATTAAAGACGCCCTAGGTCTCCGACACCCTAACAACGTCAGGGTAGGAAGATAGTAAGACTTGACCAAGGGTGGTTGACAGGAAATATGACAGAGAAGAGATCGACACAAGTAATTGGAAGCAATGCTGGTCTCAGCTGGGGTGCCATGGTCGCATTACTTGTGAGCCCCTGGGGGTCAATCTGGTCGGTTTTCACCTACTTACAGAAGAGTATTACGCCAACCCAAGGCCCCATATGCTCAGGAGCCACGACTGGTATGTGGCTAAGGCTGAGATTACTTCCATGCTGTGTGCACTGTCTCTTTTCAATTTTTGTCAACGCGAAGAGAGTGGGGTTCCCTTGTTTATGCTCAGTACATTGGACGTAACAATGCCATGGTCACCCGAGTTAGTCCAATTTCCCGACCGAACTATTCCAACACACTTTTGCGCATTCCTGGAGCTTGAATGTCCATGTTAAACAGGTATTTCTTTACCTCCGTGCACAATTTTGAATTGCTCTCTTGGACCACATACAATACATATTCTGCAACGTCGATGAACTTGCAATGCCACGTATCCGGTAAAACTCTTCCCTTCCATTATTTTCGTTATGACTGCTCATGCCTTCCAGTCCTATGTAGATATACAGACTAACAGAACAATTTTCGTTATCTTCATTTCCTTATCAATAGGCGTACGGAATATAAACACAGGCCTGTTTAAGTAATCCAACAATGCAATGTTTAAGCTCCATTTTCCTTACACTCTAGCTCCCAATAGAGGTGTTCCTTATTTACTAAAGCAAACTAATATTTTGCAAGTAGTTCACGAGTATGTTTGTGTCCCTGGTCTTCTAAAAGAAAATGCTCTCACTCGGGTGAGAATCAATGATTATTGAATTCACAGGATGAGCACCGAATGCAAGTTTAATAAAATGTGAATTGATATCAACCTATTCTCGTGATGGTTTACTCATTAAGTACTCTAAAATATAATTTTCTGTTGACATTCACTTTAACCTGAAATGCTTTAGAACTCTTCTGGTGAGGACCAACTAACGTTAAATAATATTTTGTGCTAAAAGATTTAAATTCTTTGACAGTGAGTTTTACCGCTCTCGAAACAAGAGTAGATAGTAAATAATTGCAAGACATAGAAATAGAGTGGTCGGGACACAGGGATGCAGTACCAGAAGTAGCAAAGGCATGTCTTGGTACAGCAGTGTGTAAAGACAGGAAAAAGCGCACATCCTAGTGGAATGACATAGGGAAGTTTGCTTGTAAAATAAAAATAAGGCTGAAAAAAATGGCTCCAAAAAAGGAATCCGGCAGACAGAGTGGAACGATACAAAACCAAACAAATAACAGTAGAGGCCAAAATGAAATCATTGGCGGAATTTGGAGATAAATAAGAAAAGTTAGGTCAAGCGGCAGGAAAACCTTTCTGGAGTGTTATAAAGAATCGTAGAAATGGAGAAAAAGAGAAACGAGCAGTGTTTTCGATAATTCAGGGAAGCTCTTTCTAGATACCAAGGAAGCACTGGGAAGATAGCAGGAACTCTTCGAAAGCTTGCTAAATGTTAATGGAGACTCCTTATGGCAATGCGGCAGATTTTGAGATTATGCAGGAAGAGAATGAGGACGGTAACAAGAAACCGTAATGGTTGAGGAAGTAGATAGGGTGGTAAATGAACTACAATGTCACAAAGCGGCAGGGGTTGATGAAATTCGGCCAGAAATGGTTAAGTGCTGTATAGAGGGAAAGCAGGGTTGATACGGTTGCATAGGATAATTGAATTGGCATGGGCTTGAGGAAATGTATCCTCTGAGTGGACAAAAGCAGTATTCGCACCAATTTATAAGCAAGGTAACTGGAAAGATTGCAATAATCGCACAGGGATTTCTTTGATAAGTGCCCCGGGTAAAGTGCACTCAAGCATTGTAGAACGTTGAGTTCGATCATTGGCCGAGAGTAAGATGGATGAAACAAAGTGTGGCTTTAGACCACAACGAGGATGTCAATATCAAATTTTCAGTATGCGCCAAGTTATTCAGAAATGCTACAAGAGGAATAGACAGTTGTGTTTGTGCTTTGTATATCTGGAAGAAGGAGTACGATATAGTACCCAGGGAGAAGATGCTGAGCATGCTTAGGGATTATGTTATCGAGGGTAGGCTGTTACAGGCAATCAAAAGTATGTATGTTGATCATCAGGCTGCAGTGAGAGTTGATGGTAGGATGAGTTGTTGGTTCAAGTTTATTACAGGAGTGAGGCAAAGCTGTAACTTCTCACCACTACTGTTTATGTAATATATGAATCATTTGCTGAAGGGCATAAACTGGCTGGGTGGGATTTAATTAGGTAGAAAACAGGTAAGCAGTCTGGCTAATGCTGATGACCTGGTTGTAATGGCGGACACCGTTGAAAGCTTGCAAGCCAACATATTAGAACTTGAGCAGACATGTAGTGGGTATGGTATGAAGATCAGCATTTCAAAGAAACGAAAGAAAATAGAATGTCAGGTAGGAGGAACTAAATTGGAGCATGTGGAACATTTTAAGTACTTGGGCTGTGTATTCCCTCAGGATGGTAGTGTGGGGAAGTAAATTGAGTCGAGGTGTATAAACGCCAATTCAGTGAGATCTCAATTGCGATCTACAGTATTCTAAGAAAGAAGTTAGTGTGGCGACGAAACTCTCTCTACATCGCTCAGTATAGACTATAGTCCAAACTTGCTGTATGGAAGTCAGAGCTGAGTATATACAGGATATCTGTTACATAAGCTAGAGGTAGGCTAACTGATATGAAGGTAGCACGAATGATTGCTGGGACAAATAGATGGGAGCAATGGCAGGAAAGTGCTCGTAATGAATAGAAAAAGGCTAAGTTAGAAAAGAACACGCTAGATGAAGCTGTTCATATGAGCCGACTCAGACGGTGGGGTGATGAAAAGAGAATGGGAGAGAAGAGATTACCTAGAATGTTAATGAGTTCACTGTAGAGGGTAAGAGAAGCAGAGGTAGACCTAGGAGGCAATGGTTAGATTCAGTGTTTAACGAATGCTAAGTGAGAGGAGTAGAAGCAGAGGAGGCCACAGTGCTAACTGCTAATAGGGGATCATGGAGGCGACTGGTTCGCAAACAGAGGCTTGCAGACTAGACTGGACGCTGAAAGGAAAAACCGTCTAAAATGTATGTGTGTATGATGTAAAGTGAACATTATTAGTTACATCTGCGGTAAGGCTTCAGAATCCCCCGTCGAGTGAAGGAGGTTCGATCCTCACCAGGGGCAGGAATTAACAACTACCCCTACTTTTAAATGGCTCCTGATCGAAGCCAGCTGACAAACGAATGCCGGAGGGATTTCCTCTGTAGGTGAAAGGCTGGTCGAGACGCAACAAAAGGCACATATGAGACGAGATATCCGGTACCGATGAGACGCATGTAACCGCGCCAAGCAGTAGCCTATATGGACCATGAGCCAGCCTCGGTACATCAACACATCTTCTGTTGCTGTTGATTTATTGAGGATCTTCCAATATCGAGGTCATGCAGTCTTGTGTACTCGGATGTGTAGGATTTGTATGATAATAAGTGTTATTGTTTATTTGTAGTAGTGTATTTGTAATGCAGATGAGGATTGGGAAGGAGGTGGCCGTGGCCTTAAGTTAGGAATCATCCCTGCATTTTCCTAGAGTTGACAGTCGGAAACCACGGAAACCCACTTGGAGGATGGCTGAGGTGGGAATCGAACCCACCAATTCTGAGTCTTGCCTCAGGAAGCTGAGTGTACTCCGTTCCAGTCCTCAGACCTGAACTACTTGACCCACATATATCGTCTACTACGACTTAAATTTCCCTTCCTTTATGCCACACCCCGCTTTTTGAAAAGGATTTTGGACTGCTTTGCTTAGGCCTTAGTTTATTGATGATTTGGTACATTGTACAGTACATCCGTTGGGAAGAGAAACTACTGCACCTGTTAGCTAAATATATCAGCTGTGGGCAGCTCTTCTTACTATCAACCCCGACGGGGTCTTTGACGGGAGAGACGGAGTTTCCCAACAATCATTTTCAGTCGGTCAACACGATTGTACCCATTTGTAACGGGTGGTTCCCTAATCCTGAAAAAATGCCACAAGACTAGTAAATACACTTGGATGGCCAGTTTCGATCGTCAAGCAATCATCATCAGATCCTTAGAACTTATGCTATTAAATCTATGTTTACAAGTAAGGGTTTTGATTAGGGCTCGGAAGTCGAAGACCTATAAATTGCCTAAAAAAAGACCTATAAATGGATGTAAAATATCAAAATAAAGCAGATAAATACAGGAAAAAAGACGTAAAGAACGTAATCCAATTATTAATTGTTTTGCTTTTGTCCCCGTTACATCATGGACGGTTGGATAATAAGAGCACGTCTGAGTACGTCACCTCATTTGAAGGAACCGCGTTTCGCGGAAGGAAATCCGAAGACATTACATTATATGTTTGTGGTCTACCATGTTCACTATGTTATTTTGAAGCTACTTATATTTATTTCGGCCTTTACTCTTTCATGCATGGCTGCCTTATGACACAAGGCGGAATATTCCAGAAGCGGAAGCGGAAGAAGATTTTTGAACGCGCTCTGAACACGGAAGTGAGTCAGGTGTGGATTCAAATGTTTGACTTGAGAACTTGACTGGGGTGAGTCGACACGGTAGACAGTGAAGGTTAAGATGCAGCGAGTGTGTCAGTATGTGTTGCTCTAAATAGCCGGTCGTACAATTCACTAGGGTCAGTATGTGGACTCCAGTGCATATGACTATGAGGACCAGGCGTGCCGATCCATTTTTGTAGTGTGGTTATTGCAAGAAACTATTCATGTAAGTGTTGCGAACTGTTATTGCGAATACACACAAATCTACAAAATTAAAATTGGGACTATTAAATGGTTGAATGGTCATGTGAAAGTTGCGAACTGTTATTGCGAGCACACACAAATCTACGAAATTATAATTGGGACTATTAAATGGTTTGAGTAGTGTGTTTTGATCGGTTCCGCAGCCACCTCCACCTCCCCACCTCACAAGATGACGGCAGCCCGATAACTCCCGAACCCGTGGTCGGATTTTGACGAATGAGGTGTCATTGAACTCGGGCTGACACCCCCTTTCCAATGGACGACATATTTCAACCCCAAAAATAAAACCTACCCCTACTAGGGGGTGAAATTGTAATTTTTTAGAGAATCTCTGTTACCAATTGCAACATGTAAGAGTCTGAATGCCGATATGGATTTAAACGTTGTTCAACATAAAGTGCATATGTTTGGTGGAAAGCCACTATGAATTAGCATGCCCACTCATGGCTTTTGAAGAGGGTGGGGGGAGTGGATCTCTGTGGACGGGTCCTTGTTGACAGGTCCCTGTTGACGGGTCATTGTTGCCGGGTCCTTGTGGACAGGTCCTTGTGGACAAGTCCATGTGGACAGGTCCTTGTGGACGAGTCCTTGTGGATGAGTCCTTGTGGATGAGCCCCTTTGGACTGATCCCTTTTGAACCGGTTCCTACGGACTGGCTCATGAATTTATTTAAATTATGTCAAAGGGCCTAACTACATTTCGCGTGTGTTGAACTGACGTTGTTCACTAATTCCCTGTGAGAGTTTGAATGCCGATATGGATTTAAACGTTGTTCCACATAAAGTGCATGTGTACGGTGGATAGCCACTATGAATTAACATGCTTGGTTTTTTTGTTTTTTTTTTTGTTTTTTACGCAAGCTTTTGTAAGAGGGCGGGCTTTTTAAAAGATGGCGGCTGTAGTGTAACCTAACCTAACCCAACCCACGAGTGGTGATCAAAAAGTATTTTAAGTGACGCTTGTCGATTGGCAAACCAATAATCAAAGAGGGATATGTCAGGCCTTGAGGTGATAGCCCCTTTTGATTGATCCCTGTTGATTGATCCCTGTTGATTTGTCCCTTTGGACTGGTCTCTATTGACTAGCCCCTTTTGGACGGGCCCTTTTTGACAGGGGGTCATTTTTGATGGATCCTTTTTGACAGGTCCTTTTTGACGGGTCCCTGTTGACGAGTCATTGCTGACGGATCCTTGTTGATGAGTCCCTGTGGACGAGTCATTGTTGACGGGTCCCTATTGACAGGTCATTGTTGACAGGTCATTGTTGACGGGTCATTGTTGTTGGGTCCTTGTTGACAAGTCCCTGTTGATGGGTCCCTGTGGAAGGGTCCCTTTAGACCGGCCCCTTTGGACTGGTCCCTATGGACCGGCCCATGAAATTTATCCAAATTATATCAAAGGGCCTAACTACATTTGTGCGTAAAGCAGTGTGTTGAACTGACGTTGTTCACTAGTCCTTACTACTACAATTGGATAACAATATGAAAGGAATTGATTAACCAGACATGAGTTAACTACCAACGAAACACTTTGGCGACTCTGCTTGTTATTGACCAACGAATAGGGTTTTAGAAAAACTGTTTGCTATTTTGGGTTATATACAAAAAATGCTTAGACCTTTTGAGTGACTATGTTTGCTAAACAAGACATTATACCAGACACGAATAGGATTCTTATGTAGCTCAGACAAGGAAAGCATTTCTACAGAATCTGTTGACATTGAATATAGATTTAGGTATTAGGAAGTCATTTTGAAGGCCTTTGTCTGGAGCGTGGCCCTCTATGAAAGTACAACTTAGACAATTGGTGTAGCAGAAAAGTGGAGAATTGAAGTGTTTGAAATGTGGTGTTACAGGAGAATGATAAAGATTAGATGGGTAAATAGGGTTACTAACAAAGAGGTATTAAGACGAGTGGGGGAGAAGAGATGCATCTGGCGACTGTTAATGAAGTAAAGAGATAGGTTGGTAGGACACGTACTAAGACACCCAAGAATAGCAAACGTAGTTATGGAAGAAAGGTTCGAGGACGAGAACTGTAGGGGTAGACCAAGTTTAGAATATGTTAAACAGATAGCCTTGAATGTAGGGTGTGGTAGCTATTGTGCCCAATTAGTCACGGCAGTCTGGCATCGAACTCAGGTCTCATCAGAGAAGACCAGGCACATGGTTATGCCTAGGGTCGAACCATTGGTCTCTAAGGGGGAGCAATTATAGGGAACCCACAGAGCAATGAGAGGTATACTGACATATAATAGTCTAGCGTGATTTCACGATTTATACGTGAAAATCATAGCAATTTAAAAGGAGAAATTGTAGCCAAATGCATAGGAAATATACGTTTTCAGAGCATACGAAAACGAGAGAGGGCGAGTTTGGCAGTTTACAAATGACCCTTAGCGAGTGGGCGGAGTAGCCTAGGCGCCGACCGCACTACTTACGTCTGGAGCGGAGAGACAGCTCAAAATTAATGACCCGGGTATCCACCATTCGACAACGGGGCAAGCTGCATGCACAAGGAAATTAATTAATTCCAGCTAAATGGAACATTGTAATGCATTGAAATATACACACAGATGAATATATTCACGGAGAAGTAATTTAGGAGTGGTTTTTCACCTAAATTAATGCCTATATCTCAAAATGACCGCATTACAACCTAACTCACGCTCAAGAGCAGGGATATTGTAACCAGCCAGCGGGGAACCCCCACCGTGGCGTCATAACGCGCTGAACTAAGGCAATTAATTGTAATTAATTGGCCGAAGCGATCGCCGGCACGCGAATGTTTTTGAAACCTCCACACCTAAATAAACAAGATGCAGATGTCATTTCGGCTGAAGAGGGATTATTTCAAGAAGGGAGTCGCTCGCACATGTCCCGTGAACTATTTTGTGCAAGAAACCTTTATAAGGGAGAGCAGCCCACGCGAAGTCAGTTGAAAGCAGTCAGTTGAAAGCAGTTGAAGTCAGTTGAAAGCAAGCAGTCGGAAGCAGTCAGAAGTTAGTTGATCTACAGTAGTTGAGGGTTAGAAGTCTTTTGTCTACATTCGCTCTACAGTAAGCACGCCAAGTATTAAAATATCAACGCTCCGCCGTTGAAGACAATGGAAGCAAGTTATAAGCTTCATAAATAATCATGAAGTGCGTCGAAAGTAAAGTAATGCAGATATTTATCTATTACCTGACGCAGATATAAATTCGCTACAGCGAAAAGGAACTTATAATGTTTTCGAACTGTTCTTATACCGGGAGGTATTGTCAGAATTGTATGACATTATCATCAGGATCACTACAGTGATGGGAGCGTGGAAGTCATTGCCACCTAACCAGGATAGTGAGCTGAACGTGATTGCAGGGAACGAGGATCGAACATCCGTAAAACGCTACTAGATTTCACGTAGACCAGCGGTTGTCATAATTGCATCGCATCTCTGAGATCAAGCGTAGGAGAAGTCCGGATTAAGGATCAACATGTGAAGTCATGGATGAAGTGTACATAAATTGTGAAATAATGATTTAAAGTGTTCATGTGTCTAATGGTTAATAATCAGTGTATAGCAGTGGTAAAGGCCACTTATAAAAATATGTGTATCATGTGGCAAGTGTGTGAATCTCAGTGTTGTGTTAAGGATATCATGATGGCTTAAACCAATCATCATGGTAGCGCTTAAGCGGAAGAGCTGGCATTTTCCAGCAAGAAGGAAAAAGTGAGTACACATGCAATTATATCCTTATAACTGAATAGTTCACCATGTAACGATTTATCACTTTGAGATTAAAGATGTAATAGTCACTTACTGAACGAGTTTTCACCACTCGTCTTGAATAAAGTATGGCTTGGAAGGTGATTTGTTTAGGACCCTTTAGGTCAAAAATAGTGATGAATCTAACGGTAACGGTAAATGAATAATAATAATAATCTGGGGTCGGCAACAATAAAGTAATGGGCAAATTTGGCCTAAATAATGTTCAAATAGTGTCATGTCTAATTTAAAGATACTGTAATTCGGTAAACAGTAAAAATGTAACGTGGAATATAGTGAAATACGAGAGCTTTTTCAGTGTCAGTGGAAATTTGAGTGAATGTTTGATATGGTCAATCCTTAGGATTATGTTTGAGGACCATTAAATTAAAGTAAGCCAGTAAATTTATACATTTGTGTTAGGAGCTATGTAAAGCTTTGGCTTAAGTAGTATAACAGAGAGAACGCAGGTGCCTTAATAATGGAGTCATCTATGTGAAAGATTGTTTGAGCCGCATGTATAGCGTGCAGATTAACGTAGAATCCAGTGATTTACGTAAGATAATCGCGGGGTTTGACTAGTATAGCTTGCGCGTTAGGTGAAGAGTTGGCTGAATCTTCGAGGAGTATCGCCTTTGTGCATACTGTATTATACGCAGCGATTTGGATAGATCCTGTCTATTTCCAACGCTTGCATGAATTATGGCCACTATTGACGTCCGTCGAGACGCAGTGAGCATTTGTACCAATGGTCTACCCTGATAGGTAGGATCATATTCGTCGTCTAGGAACGCAGATTTCCTGATATATTACTGACAGCTGCTGGTGAAAACCGTGGGGTTTCACTATGATGCGCGTCTTAAAGCCACATAATCACCATAGAACGGCAAGGCTATCACTAGAATTCCACCCCAGCCATGAATGTTTATTAAGGAGCCATTTGAGCCCAAATACACTATAAAGATAGGTGTTAATTAATTAAATGACTCAATTACTTAGGAATCACGCCTAGCGTATCTGTACTGTTATATAATTGTAAACAAGTTTGACCTTGACGATAGAGAGAGAGAGGTAGTGTGGATCACTTCCGTGACGGCCATCTTGCTTAGCCAGCTGGAACGAATTTTATGGCCTGCTGAGGGGGAGAAAGGTCGGTCGACTGATCCCTTGTCAGTTACAGTCACAGTAGGACACTGAGGAATCTCGGTATTTAAATATGCAATTAAGATATGAGTATTATAATGATGCCAATTGAATTGAATGGTGTGTGGCAAGTCACATACGTTGTTGGATCATTAGAAATCAGATAATATTTGGCGAAGTTATCCTCTGAGGAGGAAAGCTGAACCAAAATAATGTAGGCATCTTCTTTAAAATGCATTTTGCCAGTTCATGCTAATTTATGCATACGGGTATGTGTTTTGCCCAGAACATGACACAGTTGTAACTATGGTAAGCCCGACAAGACCCAGAAAAATCGTTATATGGTGAAACTATAAAATATTCTATCCATGTTTATTTTTTAAGGAGCATGTACCACTGTCCTAGATCGTTCATAGGGATGGAAAGAAGGAAGATGATTCGCACGACACAACAAATATTTGTTAATAAATGCAGAAAATAATGAATTTTTGCTAGTTAAAGTAAATGCCGTAAGAGACGGAATAATATCTTAGTAATATCATTTTTATGTGACATGTGATTTTTGTGTTAAGATACTCCCATTAACTAAAATTGTGTCACATGATGAACACTATGGAAACCTTCTAATCTGAACTATTATTGACAGGATGTTAGAATTAGGTTTGAGTGCAGTGTAGCACTATTTTTAAGAAGAAAGCTTACAGAATAACCCTATTTTATTTGTGGGAATTAAATGTAAATTGTCCTTTGATTTGTATTTGTTGTATAGCCATGATTTTAGACCAGTAAATGTTTTATTTGTAGGAATGTTGTGTATTTCCTGTAGAAGTAGTTACCTGGTAGACTCAAATCCTGAGCATGTGGTCGTATTGTGGGCAGGAACGTCCCATACCTCGAAAGACCGTGAGCTAGTTGGGATACGAACACATGGTCCACATGGTGACAATCGGGTACATGGGGGAGTTGTCTCTGTACTTGGATTGAGTTCAGGTATTGCTTAAAGTCGGCCGAGATATTAATGGTAGAAGCAAGTACAGCATAGATATTAGGACAAAATAGGAAAGGCCGCGTCCCATTTGTTAATAAGCCATCACGTTTAAAAATAATTGTTGATAATCCTCCATAAGACATGCTTATATATATGTAACCTTCACCAAAACCCTTTAATTATCAGGTCACTATAAATTATTAACATGACGCTGATACGTGGGGCCAGTTTAAAATACAGGTACCCTCCACTTAAGCATGTAACCCCAATATTCACGTTATTAACATGTCGCCCACCTGTGGGGCATGAGCAGCATTATTAACATGGCGCCCGTACGTGGATGGCTTATGGGATTCAGAAAAAAAAACATAATAATAGCATGGTTTTCATGGGGAAAACCATAGAAATAATATTTTTCCTCAAACATTGTTTGAGCGATTGTGAGTCTTTCTAGATGATGTTCAGACGTCAGACATTGTTGTCAGACGGGTACGAGGGTCAATACCCATTCCATAGTTAATTTTGACATTTTATAATATGTTGTTGTTGTTGTCGCGGGATCGGAATCTTTTCTTTCCAATAGAACGTGCCAGCATATTCAGCTGCGGCCTACCTGAATCTCAAATTAAGTAGTACAGGATGGCCGGAACGGAAGAAGTACTCAGGTGTATTGCTGAGTTAAGGGAACATTTCGATGTTACTAATGCTAAGAGTAAGGAAGAATCCAAGGCATTTAAAGATGAAATAGCGGATAGATTGGATGCTAATCAAACTGAGGTAAGCCAGATGTTGGCTACAGTCAATACTAGATTAGAGGCTAATCAAGCCGAAGTAAATACTAGATTAGAGGCTAATCAAGCCGAAGTAAATACTAGATTAGAGGCTAATCAAGCTGAAATAAATACTAGACTAGAGGCTAGTCAAGCTAATGTAAACACGCAGTTAGAGTTAAACCTAATAGAGGTTAATAAGAAAATGGACGACGTTAAAGAGTCTGTCCAGCGTGAGGTAACTAAGAATATTGTTAGCGTGATCTCAGAAATGCAAGATGATAACGATAAACGCTTTGAGTCTATTGAATTAAAATTAGAGAGCAATCTGCAAATGTGCAGAGAGTCACAGCGTGAAATTAACGATAATTTAAACAGTATGTCCAGGGAGCTTAAAGACATTCAAAGTCAGAATGAAGCTAATACTAAACGTCAGTTAGAGCAATTTAACACGTTCACTCAGACCGTGGATCATAGGTTCGAGGATAATGACGTAAAATGGAATACGCGAATGGCAGGTTACGCCAAGGCGGTAGACGAATCCTTAAGAAAACAGGATCAGAATATCCTTGACCAATGCAAGGAAATTCAGGAAATAAAAACTTCTGATCAAGAGAATAAGGAGATAATGTCTAATATGAAGAGACAAGTCGGAAAAGTGCAGAAAGAGTTGGAACAAACTCAGAGTGACTTAGCAGTTATCCATAAAAGACAGGACGAAGACCAAGGGGAAATCACGAAAATAAGGACTGAAATCTCTCATATACAAGGTCACATTCAAAGGGAAGTTACAGGCTTACGCGAAGAATTAGAGCTTCGAGAAGGCTTAAAGACTGAAGCCAGCGATAAGACTCTTGCCGAAGTAAGAGAAAGTCTAGCAGGGGAAATTATCCACCTGAAGGAAAACCTTAAGGATGATAAGGAAAAGGTATTTTCTATGGCAGAAAGAAACCGAGATCGCCTAGAGAAAATAGAACGAGAGGTATTAGCTCGTTTGGAAAGGGCGGAAAACAGGCACAGCCAAATTGAGACTAGAATGATAGCGCAGGAGGAATCCATGTTGCGGAATCCTAGGTCTAGCGAAGGAAGTATAGACGAGAATAGGAGAAATAAATGGGCGGAGATAGAAATACAGCCCACTCCAAAGAATGCAGCCATGCCAAGTGACAGCCCGTATGCCACGCCTGGTATACCGATGGCCATGTCAACACCGCATAAAAATGCTGTACAAAACCAAATAGTCACAGTTATAAGGGCTAGTGATGAGAAACCAAAGAAATACTCTGGGAGTAATTCTAATATGACACCCAAGTACTGGCTTAAAGAAATTTCCGAGTACTTGAATGATGCGAAAGTACCGCCAGAGCGCAGGTTGAGAGCGATTGAAAAACTAACCGAAGGGGAGTGCGCCCTATGGTTTAGGAGTTTTCGGTACACGTTCGACACCGTTGACGAATTTCGCCAAGCATTTTTAAGCAGATATTGGAACGCGAGCGTACAACAAAACCTCAGACTGGACTTGTATTCCAGGCGTTACAGTACTAGTAATCCGACTAAGTACGGGGAGTTCTTTGTGAATCAATTATGCCGTTTTCGCGAGCTAGATGAAGGGCTTAAAGAGTCAGATTTATGCATAGCAATAGCCAAGCAGCTACCGTATGAAGTGCAGCGTCTGCTAATCTCAGCAAACGCCAAAACTGCAATCGATATGGAGGAGGTGCTGAGACAACTCGATCTAACCACAGTGCAGCACGCAAGACAAAGTCGAAATGTGGAACAGGTTAACATGACGAATACGCCGATCGAGCCAACGAAGGTGCAGACAAAGAGCAAATCTACAAGCACCGAAACAGAAAAATCCGACTGGCAGCGCGAAGGACGCGAAAACCAAAATTGGAGGCCAGCGTATCGAGGAGGTTCGAACCGTGGTAACCGAGGAAGGAAAAACTGGAATCAGCGTGGTACCAGAGACCAGCAGCTGGATAACAGAAGGAATTACGGCCGAAATGGGAACAACCAAGGATGGAGATCCCAAGAGCAGAGTCGCGGGTTCGATGAAGAGGCGGAAGAACGTTATCACGCATCTTTAAGATACATGGAAGAGCGCGGAGATGATCCGAGACAATCGCGAGTTCATTGGGATGAAGCAATTCGGAATAGAAGGTCACCCGACATATATCAAAATGATGACGGTGCCAAAAGTCTGGAACTTCAACAGCATGAAGACAGGCAGAAAAACTCCACAAAGAATGGAGCAATTGAAAAAAAAACACCAATTTTAAATGACCAAAGAGAGATAGGTTCAGGATGGAATACAGTGAATGTTGTTAACTGGATTGCCAAACCTGAGGAGCTTATCGAAGATCTCGATGAAAGAACGGTCAATGTAAGAAGGGAACTACCTATTATTATTGTGAACATTGCGGGAATGAAAGTAAGAAGTCTCATTGATACAGGGTCAACAGTGTGTTTGATAACCCAGGCATTATACAGTGAAATCCAGAGTAAAATCCACGTATTGAAAATACCTATTTCAAGCGTGAAAATAAAAGGTGTCATACCAGATAAAGTTATGATATGCAAATACCAAGTATTTTTAGATTTGCAGATAGGGAACTCTACATTCTCACAGAGCTTCCTACTTGTGAATAAGCTGCCGTATAACCTCATTGTTGGGATGGATTTCATAAGAGAGTATAAAGTTATTATAGATCTCTCGCAAGACATTGTGATGTTTCGCGCAAGTGAGGGAAAGGAAGAGTTAGAACTCTCATTAAGGCATAATGAAACGAGACAAGAAGAATACGTATGGCATACATACGGAGATATGACTGGGTATGCAGTGTCGACAATAGAAGACATTGAGGAAGAGTTGGCAACACTGGCCGCAGACATTGAAAAGGATCTCGAACCAAAATTTGAGGAATGCCTGGAAGAGAAGATTGAAGAAGCTAAATTTGGTCCAGAATATAAGAAAATGCTAAGGGAACTGCTATTCGAGTATAAAGGAGTCTTCGATTCGAGACCTGGCCGGATCAAGAATTTCCAGTATGCGTTCCAAGTCAGCGATTGGACGCCATTCAAACAGAAGCCGTATCCTGTAGCTGAGAAACATTATTTAAAGGTCAAAGAAGCGATACAGGAAATGCTAGAAGCAGGCGTCATTGTAAAGACAGCCACACCTTATGTCAGCCCACTGGTAGTTGTACCGAAACAGGATGGAAGTGTGAGGATATGCCTGGACCTACGAAATTTGAATTCCAAGGTCATACCGGAATTTGATAAAGTACCGCCCATTAAGGAGGTACTCAGGAGGTTCAAAGGAAAGACTGTGTTCTCAAATCTTGACCTGACTGCAAGTTTTCACCATCTTGCTCTGGAAGAGAAAACAAGTCTATTAACCGGATTTTTATTTGACCAGCACACGTATTCTTACGTACGTCTTCCATTTGGATTAAAAACAGCAGGTTCAGCGTTGATACGAGCGCTAGATAGGAACCTATCCGAAGAAGTAAAAGCTACAACCATATGCTACGTAGATGATATACTACTGACCTCTGAAACAGTGGAAGAACATGTCAGAGATCTACGCAAGTTGTTATATGACCTAAGTCAGGCTAACTTTAAGGTCAATATAAAGAAGTCTAACTTTGCTCAGAGAGAAGTTAAATTTCTAGGTCACGTAATAGATGCACAAGGAGTCAGACCTAATCCGGGAAAATTGGAAGTCATTAAGCGTTTCCCGAGACCAACGAAGGTAAAGAACGTCAGGCAATATCTAGGCGTTATTGGATTCTTTTCAAACCATTGTCCGAAGTATACCGAGACTGTAGCACCACTCCAAGACTTGCTTAAGAAGGGAGGAAGATGGCGATGGACGGAGCAATGCGAGGAAGCCTTCGTGAAATCTAAACAGATGCTGTTAGATTATGTAAAATTGGGATATCCTGACTACACTCAGAAATTTATTATCCAGACTGACGCATCCTTCATAGGCATTGGAGCTATGTTATATCAGGAAAATATGGACAGGCCAGAGGAGAAAACTTATATTGCATTTATCAGTAGAAGGTTGAAGCCTAATGAAAAGAATTATACGGTCACGGAGATCGAACTACTTGCGATACTGTATGCCTTACAGTATTGGCACAAGCTGATTTATGGTTTTAGAATTATATTGAGAACAGACCATAAAGCCCTAACGTTCCTGCTGAAAACTGACTTGTCGAGTCAAAGACTGACAAGGTGGTCCCTGTACATACAACAATTTCAAGTGGAAATAGAATATTGCCCGGGGAAGGACAATATCATACCTGATTTGCTAAGCAGATACCCTACAGCAGAGGAAGAAGAAGCTCTAGCTATCGAGATAGAAGATAGAGATCAGAAGACCTTAGATGATCTGAGGAACATCACCGTTTTTCAACGTGAAGATCCCTGGATACGGTTGATGATTAATTACTTCGAGGGAAAGCTGGATAGAGGAACCCCGATGTATGTGGAAGCTGAAGCACTGTCAACGGAATATCTATGGTTTAACCAGATGCTACATAAATGGAGCGACTCTGACCACACCAAACCCAGGATTGTTGTACCACCAGCATTGCAGAGAAGGCTAGTATGGCTAGCACACCGAGCTTTTGGACACTCCGGTGTAGATAAGACTGTTGCCCTGCTTAAGGAGGCATTTATTTGGCCAAAACTTAGAGAAACAGTCAGAAATACTATCAGGACATGTGATATGTGCCAACGAGTAAAGCCTAACTCGTACTTAATGAGGCAGAAACCTATACCACTCTTACCAGAGAAGCCATGTCAGCTCCTGGCGCTGGACAACTTTGGGCCCCTTCCTAGAGCTAGAAGAGGAAATAAACACATCCTAGTTGCACTAGACGTGTTTTCCAAAATGGTAGTCCTGTGTCCAATTCAGAAAACCAGTACAAAACAGGTACTTAAGAGGCTGAAGGAAAGAATCATTCCTATATTAGGACAGCCAGAAAACATCTTATCTGATCATGGAAGTTGTTTTACCAGCATAGAATTTCGCAGGGAGTTGGAGAATCTGGGCATAAGACAGATTTTGTCCACGGTTCGACACCCGGAGTCGAATTCCGCTGAGAGAGTTATGAGGGAACTGCAAAAATACATGAAGATATATTGCTCTACTGAGAATTGGAGATGGATTGACGTACTTGAGATTATTGAATATTGTATCAACAATACCGTGCACGAAGCGGCAGGAGAGGTGCCAGTGAGCCTACATCTCGATAGAAGACCAGAGAGGCCATGGAATAATGTCATCCAGACACCCATCGATGCACAACTTGGACGTGAGTTGAGGATCCAGAGGACGTTCGAGTATCTCAAGAAACAAGCTGATAGACGGCAGCGAAGAAACAGGAGGAAACGGTATCACAGACCGTTACTCGTGGGAGAGTACGTCTTATTGAAGAAACCCGCCAGTTCAGATCCAGAGAGCAGGAAATATAAGAAATGTCAGCATGCTTACCACGGACCCTACCTGATTATAAGGGATCTGCAAAATAATGCATATCGGATCAAAGATGAAGCAACGGGTAGAGAAGTTGTGGTAAACGCAGCTAACTTGAAATTATATAGTCCACCAGAAGACTATGATGCGAGAGAGGAGCAAGCTACGCACATCCAAGTGAACGGGGAATCATTACGTATGCACGGAAAGATTCTTGAGGAAAGCTTGCAGGCTCAAGAAGGGTCGAAGCGAAACAACCAGCTCGCCAACCCAGCGGACACGAAGGAAGAATGCAGCTGTCTACTGCAGGAACTTTATGACCAGTTGAGGGAAGCCGCTGTGAAGCTGAGGGGAATGAATGAACAATTGAGAAGGGAGAACGAGAGTCTACGAGACACCAGACAGAGTGGAGTGGGGAACGAGAAAGCCCATTGCCGAGAGCAATGACCGCTTAAAGTAAATACTGCATGGAGTTGATGCCAGCTGATAGGCCCGAAAAATTCACTTATGAAATGAATTTTTCGAACTTAGCAGGAGAAAGATGTGCCCAATTAGTCACGGCAGTCTGGCATCGAACTCAGGTCTCATCAGAGAAGACCAGGCACATGGTTATGCCTAGGGTCGAACCATTGGTCTCTAAGGGGGAGCAATTATAGGGAACCCACAGAGCAATGAGAGGTATACTGACATATAATAGTCTAGCGTGATTTCACGATTTATACGTGAAAATCATAGCAATTTAAAAGGAGGAATTGTAGCCAAATGCATAGGAAATATACGTTTTCAGAGCATACGAAAACGAGAGAGGGCGAGTTTGGCAGTTTACAAATGACCCTTAGCGAGTGGGCGGAGTAGCCTAGGCGCCGACCGCACTACTTACGTCTGGAGCGGAGAGACAGCTCAAAATTAATGACCCGGGTATCCACCATTCGACAACGGGGCAAGCTGCATGCACAAGGAAATTAATTAATTCCAGCTAAATGGAACATTGTAATGCATTGAAATATACACACAGATGAATATATTCACGGAGAAGTAATTTAGGAGTGGTTTTTCACCTAAATTAATGCCTATATCTCAAAATGACCGCATTACAACCTAACTCACGCTCAAGAGCAGGGATATTGTAACCAGCCAGCGGGGAACCCCCACCGTGGCGTCATAACGCGCTGAACTAAGGCAATTAATTGTAATTAATTGGCCGAAGCGATCGCCGGCACGCGAATGTTTTTGAAACCTCCACACCTAAATAAACAAGATGCAGATGTCATTTCGGCTGAAGAGGGATTATTTCAAGAAGGGAGTCGCTCGCACATGTCCCGTGAACTATTTTGTGCAAGAAACCTTTATAAGGGAGAGCAGCCCACGCGAAGTCAGTTGAAAGCAGTCAGTTGAAAGCAGTTGAAGTCAGTTGAAAGCAAGCAGTCGGAAGCAGTCAGAAGTTAGTTGATCTACAGTAGTTGAGGGTTAGAAGTCTTTTGTCTACATTCGCTCTACAGTAAGCACGCCAAGTATTAAAATATCAACGCTCCGCCGTTGAAGACAATGGAAGCAAGTTATAAGCTTCATAAATAATCATGAAGTGCGTCGAAAGTAAAGTAATGCAGATATTTATCTATTACCTGACGCAGATATAAATTCGCTACAGCGAAAAGGAACTTATAATGTTTTCGAACAGTTCTTATACCGGGAGGTATTGTTAGAATTGTATGACATTATCATCAGGATCACTACAGTGATGGGAGCGTGGAAGTCATTGCCACCTAACCAGGATAGTGAGCTGAACGTGATTGCAGGGAACGAGGATCGAACATCCGTAAAACGCTACTAGATTTCACGTAGACCAGCGGTTGTCATAATTGCATCGCATCTCTGAGATCAAGCGTAGGAGAAGTCCGGATTAAGGATCAACATGTGAAGTCATGGATGAAGTGTACATAAATTGTGAAATAATGATTTAAAGTGTTCATGTGTCTAATGGTTAATAATCAGTGTATAGCAGTGGTAAAGGCCACTTATAAAAATATGTGTATCATGTGGCAAGTGTGTGAATCTCAGTGTTGTGTTAAGGATATCATGATGGCTTAAACCAATCATCATGGTAGCGCTTAAGCGGAAGAGCTGGCATTTTCCAGCAAGAAGGAAAAAGTGAGTACACATGCAATTATATCCTTATAACTGAATAGTTCACCATGTAACGATTTATCACTTTAGGATTAAAGATGTAATAGTCACTTACTGAACGAGTTTTCACCACTCGTCTTGAATAAAGTATGGCTTGGAAGGTGATTTGTTTAGGACCCTTTAGGTCAAAAATAGTGATGAATCTAACGGTAACGGTAAATGAATAATAATAATAATCTGGGGTCGGCAACAATAAAGTAATGGGCAAATTTGGCCTAAATAATGTTCAAATAGTGTCATGTCTAATTTAAAGATACTGTAATTTGGTAAACAGTAAAAATGTAACGTGGAATATAGTGAAATACGAGAGCTTTTTCAGTGTCAGTGAAAATTTGAGTGAATATTTGATATGGTCAATCCTTAGGATTATGTTTGAGGACCATTAAATTAAAGTAAGCCAGTAAATTTATACATTTGTGTTAGGAGCTATGTAAAGCTTTGGCTTAAGTAGTATAACAGAGAGAACGCAGGTGCCTTAATAATGGAGTCATCTATGTGAAAGATTGTTTGAGCCGCATGTATAGCGTGCAGATTAACGTAGAATCCAGTGATTTACGTAAGATAATCGCGGGGTTTGACTAGTATAGCTTGCGCGTTAGGTGAAGAGTTGGCTGAATCTTCGAGGAGTATCGCCTTTGTGCATACTGTATAATACGCAGCGATTTGGATAGATCCTGTCTATTTCCAACGCTTGCATGAATTATGGCCACTATTGACGTCCGTCGAGACGCAGTGAGCATTTGTACCAATGGTCTACCCTGATAGGTAGGATCATATTCGTCGTCTAGGAACGCAGATTTCCTGATATATTACTGACAGCTGCTGGTGAAACCCGTGGGGTTTCACTATGATGCGCGTCTTAAAGCCACATAATCACCATAGAACGGCAAGGCTATCACTAGAATTCCACCCCAGCCATGAATGTTTATTAAGGAGCCATTTGAGCCCAAATACACTATAAAGATAGGTGTTAATTAATTAAATGACTCAATTACTTAGGAATCACGCCTAGCGTATCTGTACTGTTATATAATTGTAAACAAGTTTGACCTTGACGATAGAGAGAGAGAGGTAGTGTGGATCACTTCCGTGGCGGCCATCTTGCTTAGCCAGCTGGAACGAATTTTATGACCTGCTGAGGGGGAGAAAGGTCGGTCGACTGATCCCTTGTCAGTTACAGTCACAGTAGGACACTGAGGAATCTCGGTATTTAAATATGCAATTAAGATATGAGTATTATAATGATGCCAATTGAATTGAATGGTGTGTGGCAAGTCACATACGTTGTTGGATCATAGAAATCAGATAATATTTGGCGAAGTTATCCTCTGAGGAGGAAAGCTGAACCAAAATAATGTAGGCATCTTCTTTAAAATGCATTTTGCCAGTTCATGCTAATTTATGCATACGGGTATGTGTTTTGCCCAGAACATGACACAGTTGTAACTATGGTAAGCCCGACAAGACCCAGAAAAATCGTTATATGGTGAAACTATAAAATATTCTATCCATGTTTATTTTTTAAGGAGCATGTACCACTGTCCTAGATCGTTCATAGGGATGGAAAGAAGGAAGATGATTCGCACGACACAACAAATATTTGTTAATAAATGCAGAAAATAATGAATTTTTGCTAGTTAAAGTAAATGCCGTAAGAGACGGAATAATGTCTTAGTAATATCATTTTTATGTGACATGTGATTTTTGTGTTAAGATACTCCCATTAACTAAAATTGTGTCACATGATGAACACTATGGAAACCTTCTAATCTGAACTATTATTGACAGGATGTTAGAATTAGGTTTGAGTGCAGTGTAGCACTATTTTTAAGAAGAAAGCTCACAGAATAACCCTATTTTATTTGTGGGAATTAAATGTAAATTGTCCTTTGATTTGTATTTGTTGTATAGCCATGATTTTAGACCAGTAAATGTTTTATTTGTAGGAATGTTGTGTATTTCCTGTAGAAGTAGTTACCTGGTAGACTCAAATCCTGAGCATGTGGTCGTATTGTGGGCAGGAACGTCCCATACCTCGAAAGACCGTGAGCTAGTTGGGATACGAACACATGGTCCACATGGTGACAATCGGGTACATGGGGGAGTTGTCTCTGTACTTGGATTGAGTTCAGGTATTGCTTAAAGTCGGCCGAGATATTAATGGTAGAAGCAAGTACAGCATAGATATTAGGACAAAATAGGAAAGGCCGCGTCCCATTTGTTAATAAGCCATCACGTTTAAAAATAATTGTTGATAATCCTCCATAAGACATGCTTATATATATGTAACTTTCACCAAAACCCTTTAATTATCAGGTCACTATAAATTATTAACATGACGCTGATACGTGGGGCCAGTTTAAAATACAGGTACCCTCCACTTAAGCATGTAACCCCAATATTCACGTTATTAACATGTCGCCCACCTGTGGGGCATGAGCAACATTATTAACATGGCGCCCGTACGTGGATGGCTTATGGGATTCAGAAAAAAACCATAATAATAGCATGGTTTTCATGGGGAAAACCATAGAAATAATATTTTTCCTCAAACATTGTTTGAGCGATTGTGAGTCTTTCTAGATGATGTTCAGACGTCAGACATTGTTGTCAGACGGGTACGAGGGTCAATACCCATTCCATAGTTAATTTTGACATTTTATAATATGTTGTTGTTGTTGTCGCGGGATCGGAATCTTTTCTTTCCAATAGAACGTGCCAGCATATTCAGCTGCGGCCTACCTGAATCTCAAATTAAGTAGTACAGGATGGCCGGAACGGAAGAAGTACTCAGGTGTATTGCTGAGTTAAGGGAACATTTCGATGTTACTAATGCTAAGAGTAAGGAAGAATCCAAGGCATTTAAAGATGAAATAGCGGATAGATTGGATGCTAATCAAACTGAGGTAAGCCAGATGTTGGCTACAGTCAATACTAGATTAGAGGCTAATCAAGCCGAAGTAAATACTAGATTAGAGGCTAATCAAGCCGAAGTAAATACTAGATTAGAGGCTAATCAAGCTGAAATAAATACTAGACTAGAGGCTAGTCAAGCTAATGTAAACACGCAGTTAGAGTTAAACCTAATAGAGGTTAATAAGAAAATGGACGACGTTAAAGAGTCTGTCCAGCGTGAGGTAACTAAGAATATTGTTAGCGTGATCTCAGAAATGCAAGATGATAACGATAAACGCTTTGAGTCTATTGAATTAAAATTAGAGAGCAATCTGCAAATGTGCAGAGAGTCACAGCGTGAAATTAACGATAATTTAAACAGTATGTCCAGGGAGCTTAAAGACATTCAAAGTCAGAATGAAGCTAATACTAAACGTCAGTTAGAGCAATTTAACACGTTCACTCAGACCGTGGATCATAGGTTCGAGGATAATGACGTAAAATGGAATACGCGAATGGCAGGTTACGCCAAGGCGGTAGACGAATCCTTAAGAAAACAGGATCAGAATATCCTTGACCAATGCAAGGAAATTCAGGAAATAAAAACTTCTGATCAAGAGAATAAGGAGATAATGTCTAATATGAAGAGACAAGTCGGAAAAGTGCAGAAAGAGTTGGAACAAACTCAGAGTGACTTAGCAGTTATCCATAAAAGACAGGACGAAGACCAAGGGGAAATCACGAAAATAAGGACTGAAATCTCTCATATACAAGGTCACATTCAAAGGGAAGTTACAGGCTTACGCGAAGAATTAGAGCTTCGAGAAGGCTTAAAGACTGAAGCCAGCGATAAGACTCTTGCCGAAGTAAGAGAAAGTCTAGCAGGGGAAATTATCCACCTGAAGGAAAACCTTAAGGATGATAAGGAAAAGGTATTTTCTATGGCAGAAAGAAACCGAGATCGCCTAGAGAAAATAGAACGAGAGGTATTAGCTCGTTTGGAAAGGGCGGAAAACAGGCACAGCCAAATTGAGACTAGAATGATAGCGCAGGAGGAATCCATGTTGCGGAATCCTAGGTCTAGCGAAGGAAGTATAGACGAGAATAGGAGAAATAAATGGGCGGAGATAGAAATACAGCCCACTCCAAAGAATGCAGCCATGCCAAGTGACAGCCCGTATGCCACGCCTGGTATACCGATGGCCATGTCAACACCGCATAAAAATGCTGTACAAAACCAAATAGTCACAGTTATAAGGGCTAGTGATGAGAAACCAAAGAAATACTCTGGGAGTAATTCTAATATGACACCCAAGTACTGGCTTAAAGAAATTTCCGAGTACTTGAATGATGCGAAAGTACCGCCAGAGCGCAGGTTGAGAGCGATTGAAAAACTAACCGAAGGGGAGTGCGCCCTATGGTTTAGGAGTTTTCGGTACACGTTCGACACCGTTGACGAATTTCGCCAAGCATTTTTAAGCAGATATTGGAACGCGAGCGTACAACAAAACCTCAGACTGGACTTGTATTCCAGGCGTTACAGTACTAGTAATCCGACTAAGTACGGGGAGTTCTTTGTGAATCAATTATGCCGTTTTCGCGAGCTAGATGAAGGGCTTAAAGAGTCAGATTTATGCATAGCAATAGCCAAGCAGCTACCGTATGAAGTGCAGCGTCTGCTAATCTCAGCAAACGCCAAAACTGCAATCGATATGGAGGAGGTGCTGAGACAACTCGATCTAACCACAGTGCAGCACGCAAGACAAAGTCGAAATGTGGAACAGGTTAACATGACGAATACGCCGATCGAGCCAACGAAGGTGCAGACAAAGAGCAAATCTACAAGCACCGAAACAGAAAAATCCGACTGGCAGCGCGAAGGACGCGAAAACCAAAATTGGAGGCCAGCGTATCGAGGAGGTTCGAACCGTGGTAACCGAGGAAGGAAAAACTGGAATCAGCGTGGTACCAGAGACCAGCAGCTGGATAACAGAAGGAATTACGGCCGAAATGGGAACAACCAAGGATGGAGATCCCAAGAGCAGAGTCGCGGGTTCGATGAAGAGGCGGAAGAACGTTATCACGCATCTTTAAGATACATGGAAGAGCGCGGAGATGATCCGAGACAATCGCGAGTTCATTGGGATGAAGCAATTCGGAATAGAAGGTCACCCGACATATATCAAAATGATGACGGTGCCAAAAGTCTGGAACTTCAACAGCATGAAGACAGGCAGAAAAACTCCACAAAGAATGGAGCAATTGAAAAAAAAACACCAATTTTAAATGACCAAAGAGAGATAGGTTCAGGATGGAATACAGTGAATGTTGTTAACTGGATTGCCAAACCTGAGGAGCTTATCGAAGATCTCGATGAAAGAACGGTCAATGTAAGAAGGGAACTACCTATTATTATTGTGAACATTGCGGGAATGAAAGTAAGAAGTCTCATTGATACAGGGTCAACAGTGTGTTTGATAACCCAGGCATTATACAGTGAAATCCAGAGTAAAATCCACGTATTGAAAATACCTATTTCAAGCGTGAAAATAAAAGGTGTCATACCAGATAAAGTTATGATATGCAAATACCAAGTATTTTTAGATTTGCAGATAGGGAACTCTACATTCTCACAGAGCTTCCTACTTGTGAATAAGCTGCCGTATAACCTCATTGTTGGGATGGATTTCATAAGAGAGTATAAAGTTATTATAGATCTCTCGCAAGACATTGTGATGTTTCGCGCAAGTGAGGGAAAGGAAGAGTTAGAACTCTCATTAAGGCATAATGAAACGAGACAAGAAGAATACGTATGGCATACATACGGAGATATGACTGGGTATGCAGTGTCGACAATAGAAGACATTGAGGAAGAGTTGGCAACACTGGCCGCAGACATTGAAAAGGATCTCGAACCAAAATTTGAGGAATGCCTGGAAGAGAAGATTGAAGAAGCTAAATTTGGTCCAGAATATAAGAAAATGCTAAGGGAACTGCTATTCGAGTATAAAGGAGTCTTCGATTCGAGACCTGGCCGGATCAAGAATTTCCAGTATGCGTTCCAAGTCAGCGATTGGACGCCATTCAAACAGAAGCCGTATCCTGTAGCTGAGAAACATTATTTAAAGGTCAAAGAAGCGATACAGGAAATGCTAGAAGCAGGCGTCATTGTAAAGACAGCCACACCTTATGTCAGCCCACTGGTAGTTGTACCGAAACAGGATGGAAGTGTGAGGATATGCCTGGACCTACGAAATTTGAATTCCAAGGTCATACCGGAATTTGATAAAGTACCGCCCATTAAGGAGGTACTCAGGAGGTTCAAAGGAAAGACTGTGTTCTCAAATCTTGACCTGACTGCAAGTTTTCACCATCTTGCTCTGGAAGAGAAAACAAGTCTATTAACCGGATTTTTATTTGACCAGCACACGTATTCTTACGTACGTCTTCCATTTGGATTAAAAACAGCAGGTTCAGCGTTGATACGAGCGCTAGATAGGAACCTATCCGAAGAAGTAAAAGCTACAACCATATGCTACGTAGATGATATACTACTGACCTCTGAAACAGTGGAAGAACATGTCAGAGATCTACGCAAGTTGTTATATGACCTAAGTCAGGCTAACTTTAAGGTCAATATAAAGAAGTCTAACTTTGCTCAGAGAGAAGTTAAATTTCTAGGTCACGTAATAGATGCACAAGGAGTCAGACCTAATCCGGGAAAATTGGAAGTCATTAAGCGTTTCCCGAGACCAACGAAGGTAAAGAACGTCAGGCAATATCTAGGCGTTATTGGATTCTTTTCAAACCATTGTCCGAAGTATACCGAGACTGTAGCACCACTCCAAGACTTGCTTAAGAAGGGAGGAAGATGGCGATGGACGGAGCAATGCGAGGAAGCCTTCGTGAAATCTAAACAGATGCTGTTAGATTATGTAAAATTGGGATATCCTGACTACACTCAGAAATTTATTATCCAGACTGACGCATCCTTCATAGGCATTGGAGCTATGTTATATCAGGAAAATATGGACAGGCCAGAGGAGAAAACTTATATTGCATTTATCAGTAGAAGGTTGAAGCCTAATGAAAAGAATTATACGGTCACGGAGATCGAACTACTTGCGATACTGTATGCCTTACAGTATTGGCACAAGCTGATTTATGGTTTTAGAATTATATTGAGAACAGACCATAAAGCCCTAACGTTCCTGCTGAAAACTGACTTGTCGAGTCAAAGACTGACAAGGTGGTCCCTGTACATACAACAATTTCAAGTGGAAATAGAATATTGCCCGGGGAAGGACAATATCATACCTGATTTGCTAAGCAGATACCCTACAGCAGAGGAAGAAGAAGCTCTAGCTATCGAGATAGAAGATAGAGATCAGAAGACCTTAGATGATCTGAGGAACATCACCGTTTTTCAACGTGAAGATCCCTGGATACGGTTGATGATTAATTACTTCGAGGGAAAGCTGGATAGAGGAACCCCGATGTATGTGGAAGCTGAAGCACTGTCAACGGAATATCTATGGTTTAACCAGATGCTACATAAATGGAGCGACTCTGACCACACCAAACCCAGGATTGTTGTACCACCAGCATTGCAGAGAAGGCTAGTATGGCTAGCACACCGAGCTTTTGGACACTCCGGTGTAGATAAGACTGTTGCCCTGCTTAAGGAGGCATTTATTTGGCCAAAACTTAGAGAAACAGTCAGAAATACTATCAGGACATGTGATATGTGCCAACGAGTAAAGCCTAACTCGTACTTAATGAGGCAGAAACCTATACCACTCTTACCAGAGAAGCCATGTCAGCTCCTGGCGCTGGACAACTTTGGGCCCCTTCCTAGAGCTAGAAGAGGAAATAAACACATCCTAGTTGCACTAGACGTGTTTTCCAAAATGGTAGTCCTGTGTCCAATTCAGAAAACCAGTACAAAACAGGTACTTAAGAGGCTGAAGGAAAGAATCATTCCTATATTAGGACAGCCAGAAAACATCTTATCTGATCATGGAAGTTGTTTTACCAGCATAGAATTTCGCAGGGAGTTGGAGAATCTGGGCATAAGACAGATTTTGTCCACGGTTCGACACCCGGAGTCGAATTCCGCTGAGAGAGTTATGAGGGAACTGCAAAAATACATGAAGATATATTGCTCTACTGAGAATTGGAGATGGATTGACGTACTTGAGATTATTGAATATTGTATCAACAATACCGTGCACGAAGCGGCAGGAGAGGTGCCAGTGAGCCTACATCTCGATAGAAGACCAGAGAGGCCATGGAATAATGTCATCCAGACACCCATCGATGCACAACTTGGACGTGAGTTGAGGATCCAGAGGACGTTCGAGTATCTCAAGAAACAAGCTGATAGACGGCAGCGAAGAAACAGGAGGAAACGGTATCACAGACCGTTACTCGTGGGAGAGTACGTCTTATTGAAGAAACCCGCCAGTTCAGATCCAGAGAGCAGGAAATATAAGAAATGTCAGCATGCTTACCACGGACCCTACCTGATTATAAGGGATCTGCAAAATAATGCATATCGGATCAAAGATGAAGCAACGGGTAGAGAAGTTGTGGTAAACGCAGCTAACTTGAAATTATATAGTCCACCAGAAGACTATGATGCGAGAGAGGAGCAAGCTACGCACATCCAAGTGAACGGGGAATCATTACGTATGCACGGAAAGATTCTTGAGGAAAGCTTGCAGGCTCAAGAAGGGTCGAAGCGAAACAACCAGCTCGCCAACCCAGCGGACACGAAGGAAGAATGCAGCTGTCTACTGCAGGAACTTTATGACCAGTTGAGGGAAGCCGCTGTGAAGCTGAGGGGAATGAATGAACAATTGAGAAGGGAGAACGAGAGTCTACGAGACACCAGACAGAGTGGAGTGGGGAACGAGAAAGCCCATTGCCGAGAGCAATGACCGCTTAAAGTAAATACTGCATGGAGTTGATGCCAGCTGATAGGCCCGAAAAATTCACTTATGAAATGAATTTTTCGAACTTAGCAGGAGAAAGATGTGCCCAATTAGTCACGGCAGTCTGGCATCGAACTCAGGTCTCATCAGAGAAGACCAGGCACATGGTTATGCCTAGGGTCGAACCATTGGTCTCTAAGGGGGAGCAATTATAGGGAACCCACAGAGCAATGAGAGGTATACTGACATATAATAGTCTAGCGTGATTTCACGATTTATACGTGAAAATCATAGCAATTTAAAAGGAGGAATTGTAGCCAAATGCATAGGAAATATACGTTTTCAGAGCATACGAAAACGAGAGAGGGCGAGTTTGGCAGTTTACAAATGACCCTTAGCGAGTGGGCGGAGTAGCCTAGGCGCCGACCGCACTACTTACGTCTGGAGCGGAGAGACAGCTCAAAATTAATGACCCGGGTATCCACCATTCGACAACGGGGCAAGCTGCATGCACAAGGAAATTAATTAATTCCAGCTAAATGGAACATTGTAATGCATTGAAATATACACACAGATGAATATATTCACGGAGAAGTAATTTAGGAGTGGTTTTTCACCTAAATTAATGCCTATATCTCAAAATGACCGCATTACAACCTAACTCACGCTCAAGAGCAGGGATATTGTAACCAGCCAGCGGGGAACCCCCACCGTGGCGTCATAACGCGCTGAACTAAGGCAATTAATTGTAATTAATTGGCCGAAGCGATCGCCGGCACGCGAATGTTTTTGAAACCTCCACACCTAAATAAACAAGATGCAGATGTCATTTCGGCTGAAGAGGGATTATTTCAAGAAGGGAGTCGCTCGCACATGTCCCGTGAACTATTTTGTGCAAGAAACCTTTATAAGGGAGAGCAGCCCACGCGAAGTCAGTTGAAAGCAGTCAGTTGAAAGCAGTTGAAGTCAGTTGAAAGCAAGCAGTCGGAAGCAGTCAGAAGTTAGTTGATCTACAGTAGTTGAGGGTTAGAAGTCTTTTGTCTACATTCGCTCTACAGTAAGCACGCCAAGTATTAAAATATCAACGCTCCGCCGTTGAAGACAATGGAAGCAAGTTATAAGCTTCATAAATAATCATGAAGTGCGTCGAAAGTAAAGTAATGCAGATATTTATCTATTACCTGACGCAGATATAAATTCGCTACAGCGAAAAGGAACTTATAATGTTTTCGAACAGTTCTTATACCGGGAGGTATTGTTAGAATTGTATGACATTATCATCAGGATCACTACAGTGATGGGAGCGTGGAAGTCACTGCCACCTAACCAGGATAGTGAGCTGAACGTGATTGCAGGGAACGAGGATCGAACATCCGTAAAACGCTACTAGATTTCACGTAGACCAGCGGTTGTCATAATTGCATCGCATCTCTGAGATCAAGCGTAGGAGAAGTCCGGATTAAGGATCAACATGTGAAGTCATGGATGAAGTGTACATAAATTGTGAAATAATGATTTAAAGTGTTCATGTGTCTAATGGTTAATAATCAGTGTATAGCAGTGGTAAAGGCCACTTATAAAAATATGTGTATCATGTGGCAAGTGTGTGAATCTCAGTGTTGTGTTAAGGATATCATGATGGCTTAAACCAATCATCATGGTAGTGCTTAAGCGGAAGAGCTGGCATTTTCCAGCAAGAAGGAAAAAGTGAGTACACATGCAATTATATCCTTATAACTGAATAGTTCACCATGTAACGATTTATCACTTTGAGATTAAAGATGTAATAGTCACTTACTGAACGAGTTTTCACCACTCGTCTTGAATAAAGTATGGCTTGGAAGGTGATTTGTTTAGGACCCTTTAGGTCAAAAATAGTGATGAATCTAACGGTAACGGTAAATGAATAATAATAATAATCTGGGGTCGGCAACAATAAAGTAATGGGCAAATTTGGCCTAAATAATGTTCAAATAGTGTCATGTCTAATTTAAAGATACTGTAATTTGGTAAACAGTAAAAATGTAACGTGGAATATAGTGAAATACGAGAGCTTTTTCAGTGTCAGTGAAAATTTGAGTGAATATTTGATATGGTCAATCCTTAGGATTATGTTTGAGGACCATTAAATTAAAGTAAGCCAGTAAATTTATACATTTGTGTTAGGAGCTATGTAAAGCTTTGGCTTAAGTAGTATAACAGAGAGAACGCAGGTGCCTTAATAATGGAGTCATCTATGTGAAAGATTGTTTGAGCCGCATGTATAGCGTGCAGATTAACGTAGAATCCAGTGATTTACGTAAGATAATCGCGGGGTTTGACTAGTATAGCTTGCGCGTTAGGTGAAGAGTTGGCTGAATCTTCGAGGAGTATCGCCTTTGTGCATACTGTATAATACGCAGCGATTTGGATAGATCCTGTCTATTTCCAACGCTTGCATGAATTATGGCCACTATTGACGTCCGTCGAGACGCAGTGAGCATTTGTACCAATGGTCTACCCTGATAGGTAGGATCATATTCGTCGTCTAGGAACGCAGATTTCCTGATATATTACTGACAGCTGCTGGTGAAACCCGTGGGGTTTCACTATGATTTGCGTCTTAAAGCCACATAATCACCATAGAACGGCAAGGCTATCACTAGAATTTCACCCCAGCCATGAATGTTTATTAAGGAGCCATTTGAGCCCAAATACACTATAAAGATAGGTGTTAATTAATTAAATGACTCAATTACTTAGGAATCACGCCTAGCGTATCTGTACTGTTATATAATTGTAAACAAGTTTGACCTTGACGATAGAGAGAGAGAGGTAGTGTGGATCACTTCCGTGGCGGCCATCTTGCTTAGCCAGCTGGAACGAATTTTATGACCTGCTGAGGGGGAGAAAGGTCGGTCGACTGATCCCTTGTCAGTTACAGTCACAGTAGGACACTGAGGAATCTCGGTATTTAAATATGCAATTAAGATATGAGTATTATAATGATGCCAATTGAATTGAATGGTGTGTGGCAAGTCACATACGTTGTTGGATCATAGAAATCAGATAATATTTGGCGAAGTTATCCTCTGAGGAGGAAAGCTGAACCAAAATAATGTAGGCATCTTCTTTAAAATGCATTTTGCCAGTTCATGCTAATTTATGCATACGGGTATGTGTTTTGCCCAGAACATGACACAGTTGTAACTATGGTAAGCCCGACAAGACCCAGAAAAATCGTTATATGGTGAAACTATAAAATATTCTATCCATGTTTATTTTTTAAGGAGCATGTACCACTGTCCTAGATCGTTCATAGGGATGGAAAGAAGGAAGATGATTCGCACGACACAACAAATATTTGTTAATAAATGCAGAAAATAATGAATTTTTGCTAGTTAAAGTAAATGCCGTAAGAGACGGAATAATGTCTTAGTAATATCATTTTTATGTGACATGTGATTTTTGTGTTAAGATACTCCCATTAACTAAAATTGTGTCACATGATGAACACTATGGAAACCTTCTAATCTGAACTATTATTGACAGGATGTTAGAATTAGGTTTGAGTGCAGTGTAGCACTATTTTTAAGAAGAAAGCTCACAGAATAACCCTATTTTATTTGTGGGAATTAAATGTAAATTGTCCTTTGATTTGTATTTGTTGTATAGCCATGATTTTAGACCAGTAAATGTTTTATTTGTAGGAATGTTGTGTATTTCCTGTAGAAGTAGTTACCTGGTAGACTCAAATCCTGAGCATGTGGTCGTATTGTGGGCAGGAACGTCCCATACCTCGAAAGACCGTGAGCTAGTTGGGATACGAACACATGGTCCACATGGTGACAATCGGGTACACTATATAGGGATGAAACGATTAGCTCGGGACAGATAGGCGCTGAGATCTGCATCAAACCAGTCAAAGGACTAAAGACTCAAACAACAACATGTAAGTTCACTGAAATAATGTTGTGTAACGGTAAATGTTAGTCAACGAACAATAATGCATTACTAAAACCCATGACACGATACCTAAGAGCTTTTCTAAAATGATTTTAAAATGCCTTTAACCCTATATTGAACACCCAGTTCACAAGACTCATAACTGCAATGTTATGGTAAAACAAAACAAAATCTATATTTCAAAACAAGCAAGTGGTTTAGTCAATGTATACTGGAAAAAGTTTTGTAAACACTGAAGTCCTCAAGACTAATTAAATTAGTAACTGTCAGGTTGACCGAGTGGTTAAGGTGTTTGACTAAGATCAAATTTTCTGTATATGGAAGCAAGGGTTCGAATCCCTTACCTGACATAACTATTGCCTTAACATGGCTTGGCCACACTGCATTATTATGATACTCGGTACACAAACCATAGATATAGTGTATTGTTTAAGGCCACTCTCTTTCTGAACATAGTCAGAGACTGTTGATGGTTAACAATTGTATTAATAGTGGGACATGGGGATAGTAATTAAGAAAAACAGACAATACCCATACATTATTTTTATTAAATTCATTTTATAATAGTTACACACACTGAATTCAACTCTATCTCTTTACCATTGTTCGATATAGATTTTTAAACACAACGCTTGTTGTAGATCCTTTTACAACTTTCTCCAGGTACTCTTGCTCTTAAAAACTGGGGAAGCCGCAATGGTTTTATAAACATAAAACCCTCATCCTCTTCTTTTTCATAATTATCATCATCATCATTATGAATATTATCATCAAAATTATTATAGTCATTGTCACCATCATTATCATCATCATCATCATCATCATTCTCAACATCACTAGAACTATCCAATTCCTCTTGTTTGTTTTCCACAGGGACCTCTTGTAGAGTCTGCGTTGCTTTTGATAGTGTTAAGGGTATTTTGAACGATGGTATTTGTCCTAACATGTCTTTTTGAGGTGATGATGAATGCTTTTTAACAAACAATGCACTATCTTGAGCAGCAATATATTTTTCTTGGACTTGCTTTTTTACCTGGGTTAGAGTATTTTGCGTATTTAAATGTGTATTAATTTGAGATTCACAATAATGTTCTTTTGAAGTAAGTACGTTGGAGTCTTTTGTTTTAATCATTCCTCGACACTTTTTGGATCGTTGTTTTGAACATCGCCAAATAACAGTTCCATCTTTATTGGTTGTTTTTACAATATATGTATATCCTTTATAGAAGACACATGGCTTGCCATGACTGGTTGTTGAGACTTCCATATCAACTAATACATATGAATTAAATTTTAGTAAAGACACATGAACAATCTTTAGATTACAAGTGATTTTACACACACACACACACACTTTCCTAAATGTCAAGATTTATGGATGTTGTTTTCCGCCAACAGCTGCTTACTGCGTATGACAAGGCTGGAGACTGGTAGGTGAGACGGTCTTTCACGATGTGAACACTGTAACAGGCAGTAGTCAACTGACAATATTCTTATACCCTAGTCAAGGTTAACAGGTACTTACTGCGTATGACAAGACCATACACTCGTAAGTTAGACCGTTTTTTTTTTGTTTGTTGCTTAGTGTCCCATATATACCCTAGACATGTTAGTTCTGAACACTTAGTGGTTAATTGTATATATTGAATTTAAATACACAGCTTATACAAGCACGTTTTGCAGATGGGAGGGGTGAGAGGCTGGCAAAAAAGGAAATGTTTTAGTTTAATGAAACGTCATGTCCTAGTAGGCGTGATTTATAGTAGACGCATATGATAGTAGACGTAATTGATAGTAGGTGTAATCGATACTAGACGTGATTAATAGTAGACGCAATTGATACTAGGCGTGATTGATAGTAGGCGTGATTTGTAGTAAGCGCAATTCATAGTAGGCTCAATTGAGAGGCTGACAAAAAGGAAATGTTTTAGTTTAGTTTAGTTTTAGTTTAATGAAACGCCATGTCCTAGTAGGCGCGATTTATAGTAGACGCAATTGATAGTAGGTGCGATTAATAGTGGACGCAATTGATAGTAGGCGTGATTGATAGTAGGCGTGATTTGACATGAGCGCGATTTATAGTAGACGCGAAAGATAGTAGGCGCGATTGATAGTAGGCGTAATTAGACATGGGCGCGATTTATAGTAGACGCAATTGATAGTAGGCGCGATTGATAGTAGGTGTAATTGATAGTAGGCGCGATTTGACAGCGCGATTTATAGTAGACGCAAATGATAGTAGGCTTGATTGATAGTAGACGCAATTGATACTAGGCGTGATTGATAGTAGGCGTGATTTGTAGTAAGCGCATTTCATAGTAGGCTCAATTGATAGTAGTTGCAATTGATAGTAGGCGCGATTAATAGTAGACGCAATTGATAGTAGGCGTGATTGATAGTAGGTGTGATTTGACATGAGCGCGATTTATAGTAGACGCAAATGATAGTAGGCGCGATTGATAGTAGACGCGATTGATAGTAGGCGCAATTTGACATGGGCGCGACTCAGATCATTTTTGATATTATAAAGTTACAGTGTCAATGTTTATACAAAGTACAAGGTAGAGAGGGGGTATTTTAAGACATAATCTCAGCTCACTTATCATAACCTAACTTTACCTAACCTAACTTTGTCACGTGACACGTTCTACAAGTTTAGACTTGCTTTAAGACTGATTATGACGTCATAGATTGATGGGAGGGGTGAGAGGCTGACAAAAAAGGAAATGTTTTAGTTTAATGAAACGCCATGTCCTAGTAGGCGCGATTTATAGTAGACGCAATTGATAGTAGGTGCGATTAATTGTGGACGCAATTGATAGTAGGCGTGATTGATAGTAGGCGTGATTTGACATGAGCGCGATTTATAGTAGACGCGAAAGATACTAGGCGCGATTAATAGTAGGCGTAATTAGACATGGGCGCGATTTATAGTAGACGCAATTGATAGTAGGCGCGATTGATAGTAGGTGTAATTGATAGTAGGCGCGATTTGACATGAGCGTGATTTATAGTAGACGGAAATGATAGTAGGCTTGATTGATAGTAGACGCAATTGATACTAGGCGTGATTGATAGTAGGCGTGATTTATAGTAAGCGCATTTCATAGTAGGCTCAATTGATAGTAGTTGCAATTGATAGTAGACGTGATTGATAGTAGGCGCAATTGATAGTAGACGTGATTGATATGGGCGCGACTTAGATCATTTTTGATATTACAAAGTTACAGTGTCAATGTTTATACAAAGTACAAGGCAGAGAGGGGGTATTTTAAGACTTAACCTCAGCTCACTTAACATAACCTAACTTTACCTAACCTAACTTTGTCACGTGACATGTTCTACAAGTTTAGACTTGCTGTAAGGCTGACTATGACTATGACGTCATAGATTGATGAGAGGGGTGGGAGGCTGACAAAAAAAAGGAAATGTTTTGGTTTAATGAAAAGTCATGTCCTAGTAGGCGTGATTGGTAGTAGACGCAATTAATAGTAGACGCGATTAATGGTAGGTGCAATTGATAGTAGGTGTGATCAGGTACTTACTGCATATCAAAAGGCTGTACACTCGTGTGTTAGACACTCTATCTTGTTAAGGACCCCTATATTCCCTATACTAGGCTATACATGTTAGTTCTAAACACTTAGTGGTTATTTGTATATTAAATTTATATACACAGGTTATACAAGCACGTTTTTTCACACAGTAAAACTTTGTCAAATAGCCACATGCGACACGCAAAGTATGTTTCCGCTATCTAGAGGTGACTATGGAAACTACCTGAACATATCCTAATCTAATCCTAGCTAACCTCACCTGCCGTGACCATACCGGTTTGTAAGCAACAACAACAACAGCCACTAAGATTCCATGAATTCCAGAGTACTTTTAGATTAATTATCGACTCTCAACTCTTATAACTATGTCTATCCCACTCTGTCAAAAACACGATATATTTTTTTAAAATTTTTGCTTGATGTCAATACTAAAGTGATAATGGGTTTTCCGATCCTATCACTATAAATTCATGACCCCCCACTCTTATCTCGGTCTCGACAACAACCATGCCTATTTTTATTATGTCAGATGATGTAATGTTCGAGTGCAAAGTGGGTGTAAAAGTGAGTGCAAAGTGAGTGCAAAAGTGGGGTGTAAAAGTGGTACCCTATTTGTAATGGCTTATTTGACAAGTTTTTTTGTGGTACCCTATTCGTAATGGCTTATTTCACAAGTTGTTTTTGTCAATGTATTTAGAGGATATTTCTCTTGTTCATGGAAAGTATCTCAGCCCTTTTTATGATAGCATAATGCTTACCGTCATGTTTGTAAGCAACAACAACACACTAAAATTCCAAGAATCCAAACTACTCTAAGGTTAATGATGGTCTCTCAACTCCATTCCACGCCTAGTCAAAAACATTATACATTTCAATTTTTTTCAAAAAAGGTAAATTGAGAAAGTAGGCTATATATTTAAACTAAAAATCATGCTAACTCCATCCCCTACGTCTATCCCATTCTCAGTCAAAAAATATATATATATTCTTTACATTTTTCCAAAAAATATTTGGAAAGTAGGCTATAATTTGAAAACTAATCATCCTAAAAAGTCATATGTAGACTCAAACCAATGGCTTTTATGTCCTTAATCGTTAGAACAAAACATGGAATTTGACCTTTTTCCAAATATTGATCATTTTAAAAAAATGGGCTATATTTTGTAAACTATAAATTACACACAAAAAATGTGTTTGACATAAATGACAGGTATTTACCCATTCTACGCACAAACCAAGTCCCAGGCCTCTGGGACAAAATCCAAAAAGGTTCAATTTTGAAAGTAGACGATATTTTTAAAACTAATCATTCTAAAAAGTCATATATAGACTCAAACAAATGTCCTTTAAGTCCTTTAACGTTAGAACAAAACTTAACATTTTTTCATTTTTTTTCACAAAAAAAAGGTCCAATTTTCAAAATTGTCTATATTTTGGAAACTACGAATTAGTTCCAAAATGGCGTTCGTAGCTTAACTCAACCTAACCTAACCCTACGAGGTGTGATCAAAAAGTTCCAAAATGGCTGCCGTAGCATAACTGATTGATCCCTGTTGATTGACCCCTTTTGATTGATCTCTGTTGATGTATCCCTTTGGACTGGTCCCTGTTGACCAGCCACTTTGGACGGGTCCTTTTTTGCATTTTTTTACGGGTCCCGGAGGACGGGTCCTTGTTGACGGGTCCCTGTGGGCGGGTCCTTTGGACTGATCCCTATGGACTGGCCCATGCATTTTATCCAAATTATGTCAAAGGGACCCGCCCACAGGGACCCGTCAACAAGGACCCGTCCTCCGGGACCCGTAAAAAATGCAAAAAAGGACCCGTCCAAAGTGGCTGGTCAACAGGGACCAGTCCAAAGGGATACATCAACAGAGATCAATCAAAAGGGGTCAATCAACAGGGATCAATCAGTTATGCTACGGCAGCCATTTTGGAACTTTTTGATCACACCTCGTAGGGTTAGGTTAGGTTGAGTTAAGCTACGACCGCCATTTTGGAACTAATTCGTAGTTTCCAAAATATAGACAATTTTGAAAATTGGACTTTTTTTTTTTGAAAAAAAAATGAAAAAATGTTAAGTTTTGTTCTAACGTTAAAGGACTTAAAGGACATTTGTTTGAGTCTATATATGACTTTTTAGAATGATTAGTTTTAAAAATATCGTCTACTTTCAAAATTGAACCTTTTTGGATTTTGTCCCAGAGACCTGGGACTTGGTTTGTGCGTAGAATGGGTAAATACCTGTCATTTATGTCAAACACATTTTTTTTGTGTAATTTATAGTTTACAAAATATAGCCCATTTTTTTAAAATGATCAATATTTGGAAAAAGGTCAAATTCCTTGTTTTGTTCTAACGATTAAGGACATAAAAGCCATTGGTTTGAGTCTACATATGACTTTTTAGGATGATTAGTTTTCAAATTATAGCCTACTTTCCAAATATTTTTTGGAAAAATGTAAAGAATATATATATATTTTTTTGACTGAGAATGGGATAGACGTAGAGGATGGAGTTAGCATGATTTTTAGTTTAAATATATAGCCTACTTTCTCAATTTACCTTTTTTGAAAAAATTGAAATATATAATGTTTTTGACTAGGCGTGGAATGGAGTTGAGAGACCATCATTAACCTTAGAGTAGTTTGGATTCTTGGAATTTTAGTGTGTTGTTGTTGCTTACAAACATGACGGTAAGCATTATGCTATCATAAAAAGGGCTGAGATACTTTCCATGAACAAGAGAAATATCCTCCAAATACATTGACAAAAACAACTTGTGAAATAAGCCATTACGAATAGGGTACCACAAAAAAACTTGTCAAATAAGCCATTACAAATAGGGTACCACTTTTACACCCCACTTTTGCACTCACTTTTGCACTCACTTTTACAACTACTTTTACACTTACTTTGCACTCACTTTTGCACTCACTTTGCACTCACTTTTACACCCACTTTGCACTCGAACATTACATCATCTGACATAATAAAAATAGGCATGGTTGTTGTCGAGACCGAGATAAGAGTGGGGGGTCATGAATTTATAGTGATAGGATCGGAAAACCCATTATCACTTTAGTATTGACATCAAGCAAAAATTTTAAAAAAATATATCGTGTTTTTGACAGAGTGGGATAGACATAGTTATAAGAGTTGAGAGTCGATAATTAATCTAAAAGTACTCTGGAATTCATGGAATCTTAGTGTGTGTTGTTGTTGTTGCTTACAAACCGGTATGGTCACGGCAGGTGAGGTTAGCTAGGATTAGATTAGGATATGTTCAGGTAGTTTCCATAGTCACCTCTAGATAGCGGAAACATACTTTGCGTGTCGCATGTGGCTATTTGACAAAGTTTTACTGTGTGAAAAAACGTGCTTGTATAACCTGTGTATATAAATTTAATATACAAATAACCACTAAGTGTTTAGAACTAACATGTATAGCCTAGTATAGGGAATATAGGGGTCCTTAACAAGATAGAGTGTCTAACACACGAGTGTACAGCCTTTTGATATGCAGTAAGTACCTGATCACACCTACTATCAATTGCACCTACCATTAATCGCGTCTACTATTAATTGCGTCTACTACCAATCACGCCTACTAGGACATGACTTTTCATTAAACCAAAACATTTCCTTTTTTGTCAGCCTCCCACCCCTCTCATCAATCTATGACGTCATAGTCATAGTCAGCCTTACAGCAAGTCTAAACTTGTAGAACATGTCACGTGACAACGTTAGGTTAGGTAAAGTTAGGTTATGTTAAGTGAGCTGAGGTTAAGTCTTAAAATACCCTCTCTCTGCCTTGTACTTTGTATAAACATTGACACTGTAACTTTGTAATATCAAAAATGATCTAAGTCGCGCCCATATCAATCACGTCTACTATCAATCGCGCCTACTATCAATCACGTCTACTATCAATTGCAACTACTATCAATTGAGCCTACTATGAAATGCGCTTACTACAAATCACGCCTACTATCAATCACGCCTAGTATCAATTGCGTCTACTATCAATCAAGCCTACTATCATTTCCGTCTACTATAAATCACGCTCATGTCAAATCGCGCCTACTATCAATTACACCTACTATCAATCGCGCCTACTATCAATTGCGTCTACTATAAATCGCGCCCATGTCTAATTACGCCTACTATTAATCGCGCCTAGTATCTTTCGCGTCTACTATAAATCGCGCTCATGTCAAATCACGCCTACTATCAATCACGCCTACTATCAATTGCGTCCACAATTAATCGCACCTACTATCAATTGCGTCTACTATAAATCGCGCCTACTAGGACATGGCGTTTCATTAAACTAAAACATTTCCTTTTTTGTCAGCCTCTCACCCCTCCCATCAATCTATGACGTCATAATCAGTCTTAAAGCAAGTCTAAACTTGTAGAACGTGTCACGTGACAAAGTTAGGTTAGGTAAAGTTAGGTTATGATAAGTGAGCTGAGATTATGTCTTAAAATACCCCCTCTCTACCTTGTACTTTGTATAAACATTGACACTGTAACTTTATAATATCAAAAATGATCTGAGTCGCGCCCATGTCAAATTGCGCCTACTATCAATCGCGTCTACTATCAATCGCGCCTACTATCATTTGCGTCTACTATAAATCGCGCTCATGTCAAATCACACCTACTATCAATCACGCCTACTATCAATTGCGTCTACTATTAATCGCGCCTACTATCAATTGCAACTACTATCAATTGAGCCTACTATGAAATGCGCTTACTACAAATCACGCCTACTATCAATCACGCCTAGTATCAATTGCGTCTACTATCAATCAAGCCTACTATCATTTGCGTCTACTATAAATCGCGCTGTCAAATCGCGCCTACTATCAATTACACCTACTATCAATCGCGCCTACTATCAATTGCGTCTACTATAAATCGCGCCCATGTCTAATTACGCCTACTATCAATCGCGCCTACTATCTATCGCGTCTACTATAAATCGCGCTCATGTCAAATCACGCCTACTATCAATCACGCCTACTATCAATTGCGTCCACTATTAATCGCACCTACTATCAATTGCGTCTACTATAAATCGCGCCTACTAGGACATGGCGTTTCATTAAACTAAAACTAAACTAAACTAAAACATTTCCTTTTTGTCAGCCTCTCAATTGAGCCTACTATGAATTGCGCTTACTACAAATCACGCCTACTATCAATCACGCCTACTATCAATCACGCCTAGTATCAATTGCGTCTACTATTAATCACGTCTAGTATCGATTACACCTACTATCAATTACGTCTACTATCATATGCGTCTACTATAAATCACGCCTACTAGGACATGACGTTTCATTAAACTAAAACATTTCCTTTTTTGCCAGCCTCTCACCCCTCCCATCTGCAAAACGTGCTTGTATAAGCTGTGTATTTAAATTCAATATATACAATTAACCACTAAGTGTTCAGAACTAACATGTCTAGGGTATATATGGGACACTAAGCAACAAACAAAAAAAAACGGTCTAACTTACGAGTGTATGGTCCTGTCATACGCAGTAAGTACCTGTTAACCTTGACTAGGGTATAAGAATATTGTCAGTTGACTACTGCCTGTTACAGTGTTCACATCGTGAAAGACCGTCTCACCTACCAGTCTCCAGCCTTGTCATACGCAGTAAGCAGCTGTTGGCGGAAAACAACATCCAAAAATCTTGACATTTAGGAAAGTGTGTGTGTGTGTGTGTAAAATCACTTGTAATCTAAAGATTGTTCATGTGTCTTTACTAAAATTTAATTCATATGTATTAGTTGATATGGAAGTCTCAACAACCAGTCATGGCAAGCCATGTGTCTTCTATAAAGGATATACATATATTGTAAAAACAACCAATAAAGATGGAACTGTTATTTGGCGATGTTCAAAACAACGATCCAAAAAGTGTCGAGGAATGATTAAAACAAAAGACTCCAACGTACTTACTTCAAAAGAACATTATTGTGAATCTCAAATTAATACACATTTAAATACGCAAAATAATCTAACCCAGGTAAAAAAGCAAGTCCAAGAAAAAATATATTGCTGCTCAAGATAGTGCATTGTTTGTTAAAAAGCATTCATCATCACCTCAAAAAGACATGTTAGGACAAATACCATCGTTCAAAATACCCTTAACACTATCAAAAGCAACGCAGACTCTACAAGAGGTCCCTGTGGAAAACAAACAAGAGGAATTGGATAGTTCTAGTGATGTTGAGAATGATGATGATGATGATGATGATGATAATGATGGTGACAATGACTATAATAATTTTGATGATAATATTCATAATGATGATGATGATAATTATGAAAAAGAAGAGGATGAGGGTTTTATGTTTATAAAACCATTGCGGCTTCCCCAGTTTTTAAGAGCAAGAGTACCTGGAGAAAGTTGTAAAAGGATCTACAACAAGCGTTGTGTTTAAAAATCTATATCGAACAATGGTAAAGAGATAGAGTTGAATTCAGTGTGTGTAACTATTATAAAATGAATTTAATAAAAATATTGTATGGGTATTGTCTGTTTTTCTTAATTACTATCCCATGTCCCACTATTAATACAATTGTTAACCATCAACAGTCTCTGACTATGTTCAGAAAGAGAGTGGCCTTAAACAATACACTATATCTATGGTTTGTGTACCGAGTATCATAATAATGCAGTGTGGCCAAGCCATGTTAAGGCAATAGTTATGTCAGGTAAGGGATTCGAACCCTTGCTTCCATATACAGAAAATTTGATCTTAGTCAAACACCTTAACCACTCGGTCAACCTGACAGTTACTAATTTAATTAGTCTTGAGGACTTCAGTGTTTACAAAACTTTTTCCAGTATACATTGACTAAACCACTTGCTTGTTTTGAAATATAGATTTTGTTTTGTTTTACCATAACATTGCAGTTATGAGTCTTGTGAACTGGGTGTTCAATATAGGGTTAAAGGCATTTTAAAATCATTTTAGAAAAACACTTAGGTATCGTGTCATGGGTTTTAGTAATGCATTACTGTTCGTTGACTAACATTTACCGTTACACAACATTATTTCAGTGAACTTACATGTTGTTGTTTGAGTCTTTAGTCCTTTGACTGGTTTGATGCAGATCTCAGCGCCTATCTGTCCCGAGCTAATCGTTTCATCTCTATATAGCTACCACACCCTACATTCAAGGCTAACTGTTTAACATATTCTAAACTTGGTCTACCCCTACAGTTCTCGTCCTCGAACCTTTCTTCCATAACTACGTTTGCTATTCTTGGGTGTCTTAGTACGTGTCCTACCAACCTATCTCTTTACTTCATTAACAGTCGCCAGATGCATCTCTTCTCCCCCACTCGTCTTAATACCTCTTTGTTAGTAACCCTATTTACCCATCTAATCTTTATCATTCTCCTGTAACACCACATTTCAAACACTTCAATTCTCCACTTTTCTGCTACACCAATTGTCTAAGTTGTACTTTCATAGAGGGCCACGCTCCAGACAAAGGCCTTCAAAATGACTTCCTAATACCTAAATCTATATTCAATGTCAACAGATTCTGTAGAAATGCTTTCCTTGTCTGAGCTACATAAGAATCCTATTCGTGTCTGGTATAATGTCTTGTTTAGCAAACATAGTCTCTCAAAAGGTCTAAGCATTTTTTGTATATAACCCAAAATAGCAAACAGTTTTTCTAAAACCCTATTCGTTGGTCAATAACAAGCAGAGTCGCCAAAGTGTTTCGTTGGTAGTTAACTCATGTCTGGTTAATCAATTCCTTTCATATTGTTATCCAATTGTAGTAGTAAGGACTAGTGAACAACGTCAGTTCAACACACTGCTTTACGCACAAATGTAGTTAGGCCCTTTGATATAATTTGGATAAATTTCATGGGCCGGTCCATAGGGACCAGTCCAAAGGGGCCGGTCAAAAGGGACCCTTCCACAGGGACCCATCAACAGGGACTTGTCAACAAGGACCCATCAACAATGACCCGTCAACAATGACCTGTCAACAATGACCTGTCAACAATGACCCGTCCACAGGGACTCATCAACAAGGACCCGTCAGCAATGACTCGTCAACAGGGACCCGTCAAAAAGGACCTGACAAAAAGGATCCATCAAAAATGATCCCCTGTCAAAAAGGGCCCGTCCAAAAGGGGCTAGTCAATAGAGACCAGTCCAAAGGGACAAATCAACAGAGATCAATCAACAGGGATCAATCAAAAGGGGCTATCACCTCAAGGCCTGACATATCCCTCTTTGATTATTGGTTTGCCAATCGACAAGCGTCACTTAAAATACTTTTTGATCACCACTCGTGGGTTGGGTTAGGTTAGGTTACACTACAGCCGCCATCTTTTAAAAAGCCCGCCCTCTTACAAAAGCTTGCGTAAAAAACAAAAAAAAACAAAAAAAACAAGCATGTTAATTCATAGTGGCTATCCACCGTACACATGCACTTTATGTGGAACAACGTTTAAATCCATATCGGCATTCAAACTCTCACAGGGAATTAGTGAACAACGTCAGTTCAACACAAGCGAAATGTAGTTAGGCCCTTTGACATAATTTAAATAAATTCATGAGCCAGTCCGTAGGAACCGGTTCAAAAGGGATCAGTCCAAAGGGGCTCATCCACAAGGACTCGTCCACAAGGACCTGTCCACAAGGACCTGTCCACAAGGACTTGCCCACAAGGACCCGGCAACAATGACCCGTCAACAGGGACCTGTCAACAAGGACCCGTCCACAGAGATCCGCTCCCCCCACCCTCTTCAAAAGCCATGAGTGGGCATGCTAATTCACAGTGGCTTTCCACCAAACATATGCACTTTATGTTCAACAACGTTTAAATCCATATCGGCATTCAAACTCTCACATGTTGCAATTGGTAACAGAGATTCTCTAAAAAATTACAATTTCACCCCCTAGTAGGGGTAGGTTTTATTTTTGGGGTTGAAATATGTCGTCCATTGGAAAGGGGGTGTCAGCCCGAGTTCAATGACACCTCATTCGTCAAAATCCGACCACGGGTTCGGGAGTTATCGGGCTGCCGTCATCTTGTGAGGTGGGGAGGTGGAGGTGGCTGCGGAACCGATCAAAACACACTACTGGTTTGAGCCTCCGTGGCTTAGGCGGCAGCACGCCGGCCTCTCACCGCTGGGTCCGTGGTTCAAATCCCGGTCACTCCATGTGAGATCTGTGCTGGACAAAACGGAGGCAGACAGGATTTTCTCCGGCTACTCCGGTTTTCCCTGTCACAATTTCATTCCAGCAATACTCTCCACTATCAGTTCATTTCATCTGTCATTCATTTAATCATTGCCCCAGAGGAGTGCGACAGGCTTTGGCAGCCAGCACACTTCATATCCTCGCCGCTAGATGGGGGTTTCATTCATTCCATTCCTGACCCGGTCGGAGACTGGAAGCAGGCTGTGGATTTTCATTTCACTATTAAATGGTTGAAACTATTGAAAGGTTAAATGGCCCTGTGGAGTGTCGCGGATTGACGGGAACTGTAATCATACCGATATTAACCGGTTAAGCTGGCAGTAGAATGTGCCGTGTACAAATATGTGCGATTATATATAATCTGTGACAACGATAGTTGTGATATCCAATTTTATCAAAGGAGTAAGTTGTGGGCTCGTTCTAAACAGTGCCTATCTGAAAATCAGTGTCGAGACGTGACGTCAAATGTGGACGGACCCGTTAATACTGGTTGGATCACATCTGGAAATATCGGCGTAAAGCATGTGCAGAGAAAATCTTTCGCTGGTGCGCGTTGCGACGTCGACGGGAATAGAGAGACGCTCTTCTTACTTGGATGCTGATCTTGTCAACATGGCGTGCTAGCGGACTCCATGGGATTTCGACGCCAGGGGCGCTGGTGAATGAGAGAATGGGGAGATCTATAGGCGGCGTGCGTCGCAACGTTTCCCGCCGACGCCGGAGGGCGCCCCCATGGCCATGGACCCACATCAGAAGGTACCTTATGGTGGTCTACGAGAAAGGTATTGTCAACCAATTCTTCATTTGGGTGTTTGTGGTTATCGGGTTGTTAGTTAAGTTCGTCGCTCTTTCCTGGTTAACTGGTTTCCGCAGGTTATCATTTATTTACATTCAATGGCTCCAAATTCGGCATGATGTTAAGAGAGACAGTTGTTTCTAGATATCCGTTCAAGTTAACGTTTGTTTTATGGCAGGTATATGACGTCACCATCTTTCGTATAATCCATTGAAACCGTTGGTCATAATACTGTATTTACACGATGGCAGTATATGATTTGTTTTTCAAAATAAGGTGGGCATGACGTATGGGGGGGAAAGTAGCACTTCAGGAGCAAGTATGTTCTGCCTGAAGCGACATGTGTAGCGTGATGCATCTCAATGTTGTCGCTTACATTTGGTGTGCCGTAGTGCCACGATATATCAGTGTTGTTGTTTACATTTGGTGAGGCAAGATAACCTAGACAGATGAGGGGCTATTATTTTATTTATGAGCCGTAGTTGCCATAATTGTAATTGTTAATATTTTCGTGAGCCGTTGTTGCCATGAAATATATACAGTGTGGTCCACCAGCCCCCCCCCTTTTTTTTTTTTTTTGAGAAAAGGAAGCCAACTAACGCGTATATCACAGTCATCCTAAAAACATTAGTACCTGCTCATTTACGTCCATTGTACAACTTTACCATTGAGTACATCCTCGCGAATAGAGTAGAAATCAATAGTGGCAGTGTTCTTTCAATGACCTCAAATGTAATGCATGATTGAAACGATCAGAGCTCCGAATAACACCTTCTTACGTTTGGATAGGAAGTGTCTACGAATAGATTCAATTATAGCTTTACACCATGGTTCTCGGTAGCTATGGTGGCTAAATCAAGAATTGCTGGAATAGCGTCAACGAAGTCTCATTGTAGTAGGTTCGAACCTTGAACTAGTACATTATTTTTTTTTTGCTTAATATCGTTTATTGTGGATTTAATACGGACGCATATCTATCTGTTCCAACGAGTGATTTTTTTTATTTGGTCCTCAAAAGGACCGTACTTATCCGATGGTACGCAGCCAGATTGGACGACGACATTATGATCTGTAGAACGAAAACAAGGTATCCTGTATATTCAAGGTAGCAAGTGTTCGAAATTTTGACCACCTTTGTTTTTAAAGGAAAACTCCGACTCACTCAGACGACCCACATAATAAATAGATTTGTTATGTGGGTAGGCTCTACGAATAAATACATCAGACCGAAACTATAATTTCTTTCAACGGCGTATGTGCGAAAAGCGCTTGCTATACACTTAGAGTAATAGTTAGTGATGTTTTAAGGGGAGGAACTACGAGGTCATTTGCCCCAAACATACAGTAAATACAAATAATTATAACATTGGTTTTACGTCCCTTTTAACTGCTCTGGCTTTTAGATACGCCGGGGTGCCGGAATTTAGCTCCGAAGGGGTTCTTCAACATGCCAGTGAATCTACTGACACTTCTCCCTCGTATTTGCGCACCCTCAAATGCCAGCTGTCTGTGTCAGGATACGAACCTGCAACCTTGGGCACAGCAAGCGAAAACGTTACCGCTGAGCCTCGCAGCAAGGCAGTAATTACAGAACGTGTCATATTATTATTCTGGGATAAATATTGAACTATTAAAATTCTAATTGTCTCAATAGTCGCCTCCGTTGAGTAATGGTCAGCGTGATTAGCTGCCACCCCGGACGTCCTGGGTTCGATTCCCGGCTCTGTCACGAAATTTGAAAAGTGGTATGAGGACTGGGACGGGGTCTACTCAGCCTCGGGTGGTCCAAATGAGTAGAGGGGGTTCGATTCCCACCTCAGCCATCCTCAAAGTGGTTTTCCGTGGTTGCCCACTTCGCCTTCGGACAATTGCCGGGATGTTACCTACCGTACAGCCACGGCGACCTCCTTCCCTCCTCCTTGCCTATCCCTCCCGATCTTCCCATCCCTCAAGAGGACCCTGTTCGCTTTGCAGGTGCGGCCGCCTGGGCGAGGTGCTGATCCCACCTCCCCAGTTGTATCCCCCAGTCGGGATGTTTCAAGCTCCAGCTCCAGAGGCGGTAATGATGGGATCCCTCCCGGAGTCCGTGGGGAAAACCTAACCTGGAGGGTAAAATCGACTTAAAAAATAATAATTATAACGAATAGTATCCATCCATGGTTTTGAACAGTATTTAGGGAAAATAACCATTTAAATGAGACAATAAAATAACTTTCCCTATCGTCTTTGTACATAATGTGAACAAAACCAAGTTGAAATCTTGCTGTACGAGGTAGAGAGGGTATAATAAAATGGTTAAAAAGAATTTAAAATATCTGCCGTTGGATAGTCTTGAACCCGGGATCTTCGAAAGAGCGAGCGGGCGCAATAACACTTGCACACATTTCCAACACACTCTGGAAATTTTAGTTGCGCTTCTTATTAACGCGTATGGTAAAATATTCAATTATTACAGTTAGATCTTACATATTGATTGGAATGCATTCATTCAGTACGTGGCATGTTTTCTAATTTACTTAAAGCAAGTTTCGCGACGGCTTTGCGTTAATACGGCGAATGAACTGCAAATAATGCCCTCAAAAGACAGCCCTTCGGTTTTATTTCATACAACTTAGCGTACAAAATGCTAGCATGTGATACACTTCGGTCATACAAGCAGGTGTACTGACGAAGAGAACAGAATCATACAGGATTTTGTACCAGTGATCACAGCAGCTTCCTTGCCAGCGAGTGTCATGTGATACGGGCTTAAAGATATGCTAAGACTTTTTGTTAAAATTTAATAACAAAACAATATGTTCGGTAAAGAACGTATAGCCTACATTCTCCTAAATGCATGGGTATTGTTATAAGGCTTTGTCCTTTTCAAGGAGTATAATTGAATGTTGGTTGTAGTAGCTTCTTGAAATACAACGTTCTATACGGATATTATACATGAATATGATGTGCCCTTTGCTAGTGCTACCTCTGTAAAAAGTTTCATTCAATTCGGTTTCACCGTGTTTGAATTGATATGGAGAATCGATTTGCAAACATACATGGCCGCTATCTGCAAACTATTGGGCTGATCACCTTGTAGTTCCGTCAAAAGATTCTTCCCACAAAAAGGTATGTTGTTGAAAAATTTGGTAGAGATCAAATGATTAGGTTGGTCGTAATTTGATTTAAGCTTGTAACATTTGGGTGGCCGCCATTCCGTTTCAGTCAGGATGGCGTCGATATAAACATGACACTGAGGTGTTCTACGCGGTTATTCTGCACGCCGTGAGAGCATGACTTTTCGTAACTTTTAACGAGGTATATTATTGAAAATATAGGATTTATGATTTACATACGTTTCTTGGAGTTGTTGGGAGTCGTTTCACAATCTCAACTACAACTGCCGCACCTCAATGTTTTTTTTTTTTTTTTTTTACGAAAATAATGAATTTTTATCGTGTTCGTTTCACTACGGACGCCATCTTGGACACTCGACAGACGGAAATGTGACTACGTTACCAACATGTCGCATACAAAATTCGCCATTCACCATTTCACACGTAAAGACGTAAAGTACTTTCTTTCTTTCTTCGGCTTTTCCCAATTAATTGGGGTCACCGGAGCCAACCGGGCTCATTTTTGGATTTGGCCGGGGACTTAAGGCCGGATGCCCTTCCTGACGCCACGTAATTTTCACGTGAAAATTCCAACCCGCTGTCACCGGGATTCGAACCCCGGCCGTCCGGGTGAAAGACGAGCAGCTAAGCCACTGCGCCATCACGCTCCCCTAAAGACGTAAAGTACTGCCTGGCCGTAAATTACTGCTAGTACCACAAGCAAGGGGGTCTGGGGCGTAAGCCCCAGGTTAGGTTTGTTTTTGTATGTAAAACATTAATAAGATAGAATTTATGTCCGCTACTAGGTTAGGTACTGCCTGGCCGAAAATTACTGCTAGTACCACAAGCAAGGGGGTCTGGGGTATAAGTCCCAGGTTAGGTTTGTTTTTGTATGTAAAACATTAATAAGATAGAATTTATGAAGTAATTTCACATGCCACACAATCCATGGTTAAAGTACGACTGACGAGTTGGATTTGGCGCAATAGTATATTACATTATTGACGCTCGTTTGTTTCTTTGTATACCCGGTGCGAGATAGTATCAAATGCGTGGGGTTGGCATTCCTGACTTCGTGAGAAAGATGTCTTCTAGAGACTTCATTTCAACTATATAAGTAGTGTTGCTATTTGAGATGGCCGGGCGGGTCTATGACAGCGGACGAGTCAACATCTATTAATTTATCATCTCCAGATACCATTACTACACGTACTTTGGCTAATTTCATTACTCAATTTTTTTAATACACATGTTCTCACGGTGTGCAGCGCTACCTTCTACGCTAGTGCTACCTCTGTACCAAATTTCGTTCAATTCGGTTTCACCGTGTTTGAATTGATAGGGGAATAGATTTGCACACATAAAGCCGCCATATGCAAACTGTTAGGCTGATGATCTTGTAGTTTGGTCAAAATATGCTTCCCACATAAAGGTATGTTGTCGCATAATTTGGTAGAGATCAGATTATTAGGTTGGTCGTAATTTATTTAAGCTTTTAACATTTGGGAGGCCGCCATTACGTTTTCATCAAGATGACGGCGATATAAAACATGACACGAGGTGTCCTTTGCTAGTGCTACCTCTGCACCAAATATCGTTAAATTCGGTTTCACCGTGTTTGAATTGATAGGGGGAATCTATTTGCACACATACATGGCCGCCATCTGTAAACTATTGGGCTGATTACCTTGTAGTTTAGTCAAAAGACGCTCGCCATATAAATATATGTTGTTGCAAAATTTGGTAGAGATCGGATGATTAGGTTATTCGTAATTTGATTTAAGCGTTGAACATTTGGGTGGCCGCCATTACGTTTCCGTCAAGATGGCGGCGATATAAAACATGGTACTGAGGTGCCCTTTGCTAGTTCTACTTGTGTACCAAATTTCGTTCAATTCGGTTTCACCGTGTTCGAATTGATAGGGGGGGGGAAGACATTCACAGTACCCACACACACACAATTTTTGGACCTGTGTAGATCTCATAAGTCTTCTTTCATTTTTTGCAAAAATCGAAAATGTGCTAATAATACCATGGGAGTTTCATTTGAAGGGCTAGAACATCGCGGTCATTTAGCCCCATTTACTTGGGTGTTTGTGTAGAATTTTTCTGATAACTTGAGTTATTGCGGGCTTGTAATGAAGTGTGTATTTGCAATTAAGGACAGGGAAGGAGGCGGCCGTGGCCTTAAGATAGAATCCGTCCCGGAATTTGGCCGGAGTAGAAGTGGGGAAACCACGGAAAACCGTTTCCAGGGTGGCTGAGGTGGGAATCGAACCCACTTTTTCTCATATTTGCTTCACGAGGCTACTAGTACCCAATTTCAGCCCTCAGACAAGTATTACATTTCTTGGCAGAGCTGGGAATCGAACCCGGACCTCTTGAGCGACACTTCGATATGTTATTTTAATATTCATACCAGTTTTTAATTTTCTGCCATTACAGGTCACGTGGCATAACGTACCAATTCGATCGTATTCTCTTTATAAATCAGCAAAATTTAACGTACTCTTCACAAAAAATACGTCGTAAGGCAATAAATGTGGCAATGTAGTCACATCCCGACTAAAATGGAATGCGGGCTTTCGTTCAAAAAAGTATGCCTACTACTGTATTCGAAGCAGCATTCTACCCGCTCGCGCCCACCACGTACGGTCAGGCCTTTACCCTCACAGCCACCAACACATAGATATCGCACGCTAAACGTGCTGTTGATACTGTAGCCGTCCCACCTCAAACGTTTAAGTCCATGTCAGTCTTAATCATGGTTTATGGTGTTGATTTAACTTTCTACTTTTTTTTTAATATCGTATGGCGTCGGGTGCCGGGTGCAAGCTTTGTTACCCACCCAGAGGGTAGCTTGCATGTCGAATTTCGTTGTTCCTTGACTATGAAAGTCAAGGAGGTTAGATGTTAGATATCTAAGCTCCTTGAACATTATAGCGCTTTCTAGTAGAGAAATGAGGAACTTTGTGTTGGCGGAAACTCCCGAGATTAATTTTGCCATTATGAACTCGGCCTACTGATTTCAAATGGGTTCTTTGACATGCCAACGTCGTATGACATGCGTATCGTATTTTTGCCGCCTTTCAAAAATCACTTACCACGGTCAGGAGCGAACCTGCAATCTTGGGGTTTGTAGACAAACACGCTATCCACTCACCCACAGTGGCAAGCAACTTTCTACTATTACAGATCACGTGGCGAAAGCTATTAATTCGATCGTATTACGTGTATGTGCGTTATTTCAAGGAGCAGTAAGACATATGTTAGTAGAATGGGCCATAGTATTTGGCGCGGAAAAGTTTAAGGTCGGTTTTTCTTTGCTAGACCCATGACCCAATTACATTGCTGTCACACAGTCAGAGCGCAGAGCAATATCGACCATCGGGGGAAATGCGATGTTAGTTGGGTTTCATAAAACTAAATAATAAGGGGCGGGTGGACCACACTGTATATTAGGGGATGTCATTTGCATTTTTGTTTGTGAGCATATGATTACCACAAAGTGTATTGCTATGTATAAATTGGTAATTATGCACGTACGGTGCGTAGTAGTTTTCCCCATGTAAGAGCTTTCTTGTGGCATCAAATATGTCGCATTGGACGTCATGCTGCCTAACATAAAAGCTGTCCCATCATATAAAAATTCGTTTTATTAATTGTAATGAAATCTATGACCAGAATTATTATAAACAAACCTGACACATATCAGTGCAATATTTACAAAGCATTTGTTATACGCTTAACAACATTTAGCCATGCTGATATTAATTATTATAAACAATTCTGCCACATATCAGTGAAATATTTACAAAGCATTTCTTATATGCTTAACAACATTTAGCCATGCTGATAATTATTATAAACAATTCTGCCACACATCAGTGCAATATTTACAAAGCATTTCTTATATATGCATAATGTTGAATTTTGGGCTTATGCCGTGTTTATTATATTAAAATTCGACGCGTTTCGAAAGAAACCATGCCTTTCTTCGTCAGGAATAATCTGGAATACGACAATGATTGCTAAGAGAAAGCAACAAAGAACATATAGAAGGTGCCCAAAGATGGACGCCATTATAGCCCCATGTTAGGGACAACGGAAAGCAGCAGTGAATTACTTTCTCAGGGTTCTGATAATAGGTAGCCAGGATTCACTGAGATTGTAGCCGCTGTCACGGTTGAAATTATCTGGGTGTTTACGTATTTCAACCGCCTCCCTGATGATTCTGGGACGATATTGCTTTATACGGGCAAGAACATCCACTCCTTGGAACATGACATCATGGCCAGGTGTTAATGCATGATCGGCAACAGCTGATTTATCAGGTTGAATGAGCCTGATACATCTATTACGTTCCTTAATGCGAGTGCATATTGTTCTCGAAGTCTGCCCGATGTAAACCTTGCCACAAGTACAGGGAACTCTGTAGATACCCGGTTGTTGCAATTTAGGCAAACTGTCCTTAGTTGGTCACAGGAGTTGCCTAATCTTAACAGAAGTTCCAAATACAGTCCGTATGTTGTACCGACGTAGGATTTTAGCAATACGATCCGTCGTGTTATGTATGTACGGTAGGTAAGCAGTTCCTCTTACATCTCTTTTCTCAACTGACGTCCTATTATAATTTGTTGGTTTCAGAACCGTAGAAATCAAAGCCTTGCTATAACCGTTGCTCTCAAAGGTGATTCGCAAGGTATTAATTTCTTCTTGTAAAGAAGACACTTCACAAATCCTCCTAGCCCGAGTAGTTAGAGTTGTAAGGATACCATGTTTCTGGGCAGGGTGATGGTGAGAACTTGCGTGGAGATATCTATTGGTGTGTGTTGGCTTACGAAAAACGCTGTGTCCTAAAGATCCATCCTCTTTCTTGGTGACGAGAACATCTAAAAACGGTATCTTGCCGTCAGATTCCTTTTCCATGGTGAAACAAATAGAAGGGTGCTGGAGATTAAGGTGATCCAGGAAATGGCTAAGATTTTCCTCACCTTCCGTCCAAACAACGAACGTGTCATCCACATAACGCCACCAGATCTTCGGTTTGAAAGGAGCCGACGACAAAGCTTTCTCTTCAAAGTTCTCCATGAAGAAATTAGCCACAACAGGAGAGAGAGGACTACCCATGGCCACACCATCAGTCTGCTCATAAAAATTCCCATTCCATAGAAAGTAGGAGGAGGTCATGCAGTGATAAAAAAAAAGTCTTGTGATGTCTTCAGGAAAAAAGCCATTAATGAGAGACATAACACCATCAATAGGTACTCTCGTAAACAGAGACACCACGTCGAGACTCACTAGGATATCACCCGGCTGAAGTGTTATAGCTTTCATCTTTTCCACGAAGTGTGTGGAATCCTTAATGTACGAAGGCGTGTTACCCAGAAGCGGCTGAAGTAGTCTACCTAAGTATTTGGAAAGGGTATATGTAGGAGAACCAATCGTACTAACAATAGGTCTAAGAGGAACATCTTCTTTATGTATTTTAGGAAGACCATAGAGTCTCGGAGGAATAGCATCCCCTGGAAGGAGAGTCTTCACTGCATCCGCTGGAATAGATGATTGCTTAATCAATTTGACGGTGACATTTGAGTAGCGAGTAGTAGGATCACGACTATTAATCCTATATACAGGATCTGATAACAAAGACGAGATCTTGGAATCATAATCAACATTATCCAACACCACTGTCGCGTTACCCTTGTCAGCGGGGAGAACGATAATATCAGAATTGTCCCTTAGATCTTTAAGTGCCCGGCTTTCGCCTTGTTTTAAGTTGGTGTTAGGTGGCTTAGCGTTCTTGAGAACTCTGGAACATTCTTGTCTGGCTTCCTCGGCCTCTTCAGGTGTGAGGTGAAGTACCGAGGATTCTACAGATGTAATAAGTTCTTCAATCGGAATTCTTCTAGGCGCTACAGCAAAATTAGGCAACCTTTAGCGAGAACTGCCTGTTGGGTATCATTTAGGGGCATGCTGGACAAATTTACGACAACCTTGTTATCATCAAGTCTAATGGCTTGAGATTTCTGCATCTGACATAACCTATTATATTTGGAAATATGTCTTGCCCTCACCTGATCTAGAACGCTGTTACCTTGCACTGAAGAAATACGATCAAAGATCTTCCATAATTCCTCACTTACGAAGTTCGAGAGGCGTAGATGTAGCTGTAGTAACTCCCTCGAAATAAAATCCAACTGCTTACGTGTATGCTGTAACCTCTCTATCAATAACACCTTGCTTGCACGACGATAGATTCTTGTTGCCTTAGGTGTTCTGAAGGTATGCTTCAACATAACAAAATTCGGTAGAATATCATGATCCCGGCATCTTAGGAGAAAAGTGAGTGAAGAGATAAGACACACCTTCTTGCGTCGTAACCTACTAAATCTAGACATCAGTCGGAAAATATCCTCCCCATAGAGGTTTCTAATATTATCATTCCGACTTTCACGGCCCGTGTTACTATTCATAATGTTGAATTTTGGGCTTATGCCGTGTTTATTATATTAAAATTCGACGCGTTTCGAAAGAAACCATGCCTTTCTTCGTCAGGAATAATCTGGAATACGACAATGATTGCTAAGAGAAAGCAACAAAGAACATATAGAAGGTGCCCAAAGATGGACGCCATTATAGCCCCATGTTAGGGACAACGGAAAGCAGCAGTGAATTACTTTCTCAGGGTTCTGATAATAGGTAGCCAGGATTCACTGAGATTGTAGCCGGTGTCGCGGTTGAAATTATCTGGGTGTTTACGTATTTCAACCGCCTCCCTACGTAAACACCCAGATAATTTCAACCGCGACACCGGCTACAATCTCAGTGAATCCTGGCTACCTATTATCAGAACCCTGAGAAAGTAATTCACTGCTGCTTTCCGTTGTCCCTAACATGGGGCTATAATGGCGTCCATCTTTGGGCACCTTCTATATGTTCTTTGTTGCTTTCTCTTAGCAATCATTGTCGTATTCCAGATTATTCCTGACGAAGAAAGGCATGGTTTCTTTCGAAACGCGTCGAATTTTAATATAATAAACACGGCATAAGCCCAAAATTCAACATTATGAATAGTAACACGGACCGTGAAAGTCTGAATGATAACATTTGTTATATGCTTAACATTTAGCCATGCTGATAATTATTATAAACCATTCTGCCACATATCAGTGCAACATTTACAAAGCATGTTATATGCTTAACAATATTTAGCCATGCTGATAATTATTATAAACAATTCTGCCACATATCAGTGCAATATTTACAAAGCAATTGTTACATGGTTAACAACATTTATCACGCTGATTATTATAAAAAAAATCCATACATCAGTGCAATATTGACAGAGAATTTTTAGTGTGTTTCGGCACTATAGAAATTATGCATTGGTTACCCTTGTACATATTTCAATTGGATATTTATGTTATTGGTGTTACGTTTTTGTGGATAATACACATTTGGGATAAAGCTTTAAATATTGGCCTGGGATCTTGATCCACATTCCCGATTGTGCTCAGGAGCCGGTTGTCTCGAACCAAATTCATTCACCCTGAGATTTTATTGGCGTCTCGTGCTAGAAGACTGGTTCCGGTGTGCATCCCTCCTGGGGTCAGTTGGTGGGCCTGGGAAGGATCATTGAGACTGGAGTCGATCTGTGTGTGTTCAACAAATACAAAATTCTGGAAATATGCAATATATTCTTACCACGTTATTTTGCTTACTGCTAGGAATTGGAATGTCTATTAGAGAGTCATTTCAAAGCGGTGTAGTAACAATTGTTACAGGAAAAAATATTAACTGCTAATGGGCCACCATATGCAGAGGAGGAAACGAGAAAAGAATTGCTTTTTCAGTCGGTCAACACGATAATGTGCCAAATTTAATTGAGGGGATAACACTTATCTGCCCACACTTTCTAACTTGGAAAGAACCATAACATTATTATTATTTGTTTGTTTTATGATTCTGATTTGTCGGCTCGATGTGTCTTTTCCTGTACAGTAAAATATGTATACTAGTGTTGTACCTGTAAATTGTTTTATTGATGGAGAACTTAATAACGATCATCATAGTCATTCACAAAACGTTATGAGTTTTATGAAATTCTAACAAGCAATCATGCCTCAGGGTTTAACAAATTTCTTGGATTTACAAGTACAAATATATTTTCACCTTTTGTTTACAGAAAAATGAAAAACAATCATTTTTCTTCTAGGCGTTTCATTTTCTCCACGTGACATTGGTTTTACTGGTACTGGGTGAGCAATATAAAGCGGAACCAGCCCCGCGGCAGCGCAGCCTGCACACAGTAAATACGTTATCGCGTGTTACAGTGGCGACTGCTGATTTTTGTAATGTGTAGGACGTAATGTGATAGGCTTAACTTAAGATAATTATTATAGCTGGGCTAAATTGAGATATTAGACTCACTCTAACATTAATTATTAGTCGCACAGCACTATTACGATCACATTACACAATACAATCGAATACCACTCCAAAGATGCGCACATGCTGAAAACAGACTATCCATTCTGACCGCGCGAAATCGTAACCAATAAGCCCGTAGTGTTGGTTTAAATTCAACCAATAGCGAGACTTGAGGATCTCAGTCGACGTCCTCAGAACGCCATTAAACAGACCAAACCTGTCTCTTCCCCCTCCAGGGCTCGAGCCTGGAGCCTCAATCCATTCTGACCGCGCGAAATCTTAACCAATAAGCCCGTACTGTTGGTTTAAATTCAACCAATAGCGAGACTTGAGGATCTCAGTTGACGTCCTCAGAACGCCATTAAACAGACGTCGACTGAGATCCTAAAGTCTCGCTATTGCTTGCTCTGGGTTTTTATTGTATAGGGCATAAGAAACAGACGTCGACGGCTTCGACAGCCGGCACAGTTCATATCCTCGCCGCTAGATGGGGGCTTCAATCATTCCCTTCCCTGACCCCGTCTGTCGACTGGAAGCAGGCTGTGGATTTTCATTTTCATGTTACTACACCAAAGCGACTGATGATAATTTTTTGAGGTCATTCCTACATAATGACAAAATTAATTTCCAAAAATATTTCTGGGCAGATGACCTGTTTCTTACGCCCTATAAAATAACAAACCAAAGCAAGCAATTTAGGGATATATTTGTTGAGGCTGGGTTTCTCGAAGCTGAATTATTTCAGTACCACCCCAGGCAGTTGCAATACAACACTGTGTTTTAAAAAGCTTGGATTGCTATATACGCTCTGTAAGCAACGTTGGTCAGCTCTCGATGCCTTGTCGCTACCCATTCCACTTCTCTTACCTTCACGGCCCAGCTAAATAGGCCGATGCGCTCCCAAGCTCCCCCTACTCCACCGGGAGCCCTCAGGTGTGCATCACTGAGCTAGGTGGTCGTATCGACGGATTGTGCGCTATCTGGGCCGATTAGATCTAGCTCTGAGATGGTGTTGGGAGCAATGACTTTCAGAGAACACGAACACAAGGCGACCAAGCAACGGGCGGCTCCGACACACCGCCAGGATAGAGAAATGTTCCATTTGTTCACAAGCTCGAGAAGCACCCGTAGGGATTTGCCTGGCATCCAGACACACGAGGGTTCCTCGTTACAGGCAACCTCTCTTACAGATTTTTTTTCCAGACGGCGAGTGGAAGACGTCTGGTGCCATGGTGCCCATTACATGTCCTGCTATGATAGCCAGCTACCGTCGCCGTGTTAGCAATGGTGACGTGAATAATGAAAAAGGAATGATGTGAACCGGAATAACATCCAGTTTCGGTGCGGAAAGCGACGACATATTGTGTTCGAGTCGGGTGACCTCGTGATAAATGCATCAATGCAGCATACTGAATGTTGTGGAGTGTCTCACCACCCCAATATCACATACCCACACTCTAGCCGTGATTCAAGGGACACAGCATAGCATCCTGCGGTCACTCATGAGAGAGAGCATCCAATAGAAATTTTCAAGAAGGTTCAAGCCCCCTTTTTTGGGGGAGGCCCCTTGTGGCAGCCAACCTTTACTACTGCTACGTCCACTTAACAATTTGTAAACTGTTCCGTCTTTTCAATACTAGTTGTATTCAGGAATTAACAACGGTACATGTTTCGGACACTTATGTGTCCTTCTTCAGCCATAGATACATATTAAAACACTTGTAAGTAACCAAACACACATTTAAAATACATTATAAAACACTGAGTTGTCATGAAATTTAAAATCTAGGTGTCCCATAATTCAAGCATCTGGAGGAAGTTGTCCCATATTATAACTATGCATATCAACTCCACTGGTTGACAGTAGTCATTTAGTTCGTTAGGCTTCTTCCTATGCCAATACTTGTTGTGATAAAACTTTTAAAAGGAACTGCTGAAGATCTTGTCAGTTGTGTGTTGTTGACCGAATGAAATAGACAATATTTGCACTTATCCTTTGGTCTATGGTATTTAGTAGTGGTTATGCACCGACCGTGATTTGTAGACAACTGACAAGATCTTCAGCAGTTCCTTTTAAAAGTTTTATCACAACAAGTATTGGCACAGGAAGAAGCCTAACGAACTAAATGACTACTGTCAACCAGTGGAGTTGACATGCATAGTTATAATATGGGACAATTTCCTCCATATGCTTGAATTATGGATCAACTTGATTTTAAATTTCATGACAACTCAGTGTTTTATAATGTATTTTAAATGTGTGTTTGGTTACTTACAAGTGTTTTAATATGTATCTATGGCTGAAGGACACATAAGTGTCCCAAACATGTACCGTTGTTAATTCCTGAATACAACTAGTGTTGAAAAGACGGAACAGTTTACAAATTATTAAGTGGATTCAATTCAATACGGACCAATATGGATAATAACAATACTGCTACGTCGGCAGGCTTTTAATTACTAATTAAAGTAGAAGAAACAGATGGTGGTTCGATGATCCGTGGGAGGCTTTCTCCTTGTCCCAGTATTAGGTTCTCTACCAGGCATTATCATTTGGGTTGAGGAACATAAATAAGTAGAAGGTAGACGAAGGGCAAGGGAAAAACCCCACAGGCAGAAATAAAAGATTGCCCACAGGTAAAACCTGGCTCAATTGGAGATAGCCACATGCAAGGATGTGGGAAGGTTGGTGGGTATGTTAATGTTAGTATAGGATGTGTGTCATGCTTACTTGTTATCGTATGGGGATCTGGTCTCCTGTTACTTCTGTGGTTTGTGCGGTCGCAGGGGCCTCATCCTAGGGCAGCGTTTCCCATCTACCCGTGCTATCAGCAACAGTTCTCCGATCCGGAGAGAGACAATGTGCTGCAAGTACAGGTTATTCTAAATGATTGTCGGGTTTATAAAAAATCATAACACATAGTGCAATTGACGTAGGAAGATGAATCGTGTTTTATTGTGTACTGTAACTCAAAAAGTTTTTTTACATGCATTACAAATGTGCGCCTCTGGTCACTCTACACACATCAACTCGAAAGTCCATCTCTTCCCACACACGCCCCAACATGTCAGTCGTGATGGTGTCGAAGGCGGCTCGGTTACGCTGCTTCAGTTGCAGAATATTCGCCGGTAGAGGAGGAACAAATACCTGATCTTTGACATACCCCCACAGGAAGAAGTCACACGGTGTTAAGTCTGGGGACCTTGGTGGCCAGGGTAAGAGCATCTGATCATGTTCCATTCCACGTCCGATCCATCGTCTTGGAAGTTCTTGATTTAAAAATGCTCTTAACTTGCCCGTGGAAATAAGACCGTGCACCATTCTGTTGCAGCACGTAATCGTCATTGTCGTCACTCACCTGAGGTAACAGCCATTCAATGAGCATGTCCAGGTAAATCAGCCCTGTCTTTTCACGGAAGAAGGGGCCGTAGACCTTAGTCTTTGAAACAGCACAGAACACATTCACTTTTGGTGAGTCACGCACGTGTTCCACATAACAATGGGGGTTAGTTGTCCCCCAAATTCGAAAGTTTTGTTTATTCACCTTACCACTCAGATGGAAAGTGGCTTCGTCACTTAAAACTAGCATGTCACAAAATTGATTGTCTTCTTCTTCTTCCCCTTCTTTTTCTTCTCCTTCAAAACGTTGTTGCAGTTCTATGCAAAGATTCCAGCGTAGGACTTTGCCATTGCCTGTTAAAGCTTGACGCAGTTGTAGGCGATATGGCTTTACATGCAGACGCTTTCGTAACACACGCTATACGGTGGTTTGAGGAACATGCAGTTCCCTGCTGCCTCTTGTAGTCGATTTCTTAGGACTACGGAGATAAACGTCCCTGATCCGATTCACGTCTGCTTCTGACACGCGGGGACGGCCAAGGCTTTTCCCTTTACACAAGCAACCGGTATTCACGAATTGCGCACACCATCTGCGAATAGAGTTGTCGGAGGGAGGGTCTTTCCCGTACGTCGTACGAAAATGACGCTGGACCATGGTAACGGACCGGTGTTGATGAAATTCGAGAGTACAAAACGCCTTCTCCTTACCGCTGACCGCCATTTTGTCAAATACTGCTTTTACTGTCATCCGTTGGTTATACATACATGGTACTAAATCTATGTGGAACAAAACTTTGAGAGTTAGTGTAACCGTTACTGCAATAATAACAATGGTATGTTGTCCACTGTTTCTACAAAAAAAAAATCACGAAACTCCGACAATCATTTTGAATAACCCTGTACAGGGGTGCTCAACTCTCGTCCCATTACTCATGGCAGGGTTTCTCAGAAAGGTTCTGCCGAGGTTGTAACATGTTTTTCTAGGGGGTTTTATGCCACTAACACAAGTTAGATGGACTATATCATATTTGTTAAACGCGGCAATAATTCGGCCAAGTTTATTCAGTTATTTCAGTTTATTCAATTTCTTATTTCATATTATTATTATTAATAATATTTATTACGTCATTTTTCGGAGCTTTTAAATTTGGAAGATTACAGATAGGATTTCTACTAGTAGAAATCCGTATCTATATTGGATGATTCCAATATATAATGTTGCACGGCAAATCATTTCATACGTAAAGTCGGGATTTTATTCATTAGGGCTAGGAGAAAAAGGAAGATTGTAGTTTTACGTGACCGTGAATCTTGTGATTATGAGCCACGGGACCTCCTTTTTACGTGGAATCCGAACCACAGGACATGGCATTTCACTTCGAAAATCTCACATGCATTGACCGGGAATCGAACCCGGACCGCCTTGGTGAGAGGCATACAGCTAGACCGCTGAGCCACCACACCCCCCTAGGGCTAGGAGAGAGTGGTGTGTGACTCACTGGGTATTTCAATACAAGAATAGATTGGAGTACAATGGAATTACGAAATTCGAGGGAACACTTCAAAGCAAGAAAACGTGTATGATTTACGTCTTGCCCGGAAACGGAAATATAAATACGGGGAAGGAGTCTCATGGCGGGAAGAGCCACGTAAGGTGACCAGCCAATCAAGGGAGAAGAAGCAACATAGCAGGGGCATGGCGAGATACGTGACGCACGCGAATTGGTCGAAGCAGCGAAGCCGCGGTGTTAAGCTAGACCCTGGTGGGAGAAGATTGAAGCATATAGTGGACGCTGGAGGAGAGAAGAGATTCATTAAGACATTACGCTTGGAGCAGTAAGGCGTACTTTGTTCGTTAGTCCCAAGTGGGACAATTTATTCACGCTAACTCCGCTGATCACATCCGATCATGGGTTCCACGCGTCTTGCAGTGTTTACGCAAGCGACGTGTTGTGGCTCATGGAATAGACTCCACCACAAGCTGTAACGATTACTTCTGATCAACGAGGAAGGGGCTGACGCCGTCAACAGCAATGCAGAACATCCAACACTACGAGACTTCAAGCACGTGGAGACAATGTTTCCGTGGGTAAGCACAAGTAATCTACGACACACACTCTCTGTTTTTCGATAGGGCCAGTATAAATTCTTTGAGCATAAATTTGGAAATAAGTTAAATTCACGTTATTCTCCCGACCGGCGTATTAAGTAATTTTGTTCGTGGCAATGGTTAAAGTTGTATGCTCCGTTAACAGTGTAAATTTTATTAAAGATTTTCTAAGTGTATTAAATTCAATTATTACAAAGTAGATTCTTTAATTCCAGTAGGTAGCAATAGTTATAATACCACATCCTTCTCCACAATCAAATGTTGTCTGGGTTGATGATTCAATCATCCCACGGCCTAGTCATTAAGAGTTTCTCATATGTTCTACTCACGCTAGGGGTCGATATTAAATATATAAATTTAGCTTGGAACACAGTGTATCCAGCTTGGCGCCCAACATAGATCAAACTTAGCAGTAGTATTTTCTGGCGAATAGTCCGCCCAGGTAGAAAACATTACATTTGTACGATCAATGCAAGGAGCAGTAAAAACCATTACAATTGCCGCTCAACGTGAGGGCTAAGTAAAACCCATTACAAGGTTGCCATACTTCCTTGGTCTGATCCTCACCGGAGGGACCACTTGAGGCATTAGCTTCGCCTGCCACTAAGTTTACTGAATCTAGACGCCCCGGTGCAGAGTCTGTGGGATGGTGTGCAGCAGGATTCATCACAGCACCTGCATGCAGTGGCGGATCCAGAGGTTCAGCTCGGAGGGGGCACTCTTAAGATTTCAGAGTAGCTAGAGAAAATATGTAATAAAATTACTAAATTTGTATTTAATCTACACACACTACACATAACATCCAACCACCAGATTTTATAATTCTACAAGAAATTCATTATATTAAAATGGATTATTGGTTTCAGTTTCAATAACGCAAGTCATTGTCATTACGTAAAAAAAACTTTTTAATTCAACAGAATATGTACATTTCCACATTTTAATGCACATTACACAGTCTAATATCTATTAAAACATTTGCAATCATAGTGACTATCAGAAGACAATATAAAAGTCTACTACACAAATATTACAAAATATGTACTTAGTATCAACATTGCCAGTCACTGAGTCACTACTAGTCACATAAATATAAATACGAAAAACAATTGTATGAATACTGATTGGGATTCTATTTGGTGACCATCCTAGGCAAAATACCTGCCTATTACAAAATAAAATCCAGGGCGATCGTTTACCTCCTTTAGAGAAACGTTCTAGAACTTTTTCAACGTCAACATTTATATCACGGTGAACAAATAACAGACACAAGCCATTCAACCTTTCCTCTGTCATTCGCGTTCGTAGCCATGATTTAACAAGTTGCAGGCTGCTGAAAGATCTCTCTGCACTTGCTACACAGACAGGCAAAGTGAGAAGTATTTCCAAGAATCGTCGAATAGTTGAAAATAAATCAATGTCGCAAGAGTCAATCACATCAAGCCCATTTTCTGGAAATGGGTGGCCTTGTTTACTCTCTCTCTTCCACTTTTCCTTCCAAATACACATTTCACCATCTAGAACAGTAGCAGCAGTTCTGCCATCTCGGACACTTTCTTGAAGAAGAGGGCTGTAACAATCAACAAGAGCTCTTATTCTTGACTCGAAGTCACCATCGCCATCCTTCAATAAGAAAATAGGAACAAATCATAACATTGTAATGAATTCTGTGAGAATCGTTGCTCCAGGTCAGTTGTGACATTGTCCAACAATGGAATGGAAATGGATTTCCTGTAGAATTCCTCGGTGCTGTTGGTGTCGTAGTTTGCTCTGTGCATTTGTATTGCAGCAAGGCGTGGCATTGTGAGGTCGACTCCTAGCTGAGTAGCTGTACATGTGGCATCTTTGTGCAATACTGAAAAATATTTCTCACTATCCTGTCTCAGTGCATGCAGTGTAGCCAGTGTATCCTGTACAGCAACAGAGGCTTCTCTCAAATCAAGCGAAGGGGTCTGTAAGTGACGACTAAGTACATCGATCAAGCTAATTAATGAAATAATTAATTCTGTGCTGCATACAGAGTTGGTATAGAGCACAGCTTTTTTTGCAGACTGAGATTCGGACCACTCGCTGATTTCTGCCAAGGCTTCTACAATTTTTGGCAAGGCATTAAAAAAAAGGATAACAGCATCATGCCTTTCAACCCAGCGAGTTTCACACAAGCGTATAAGTTGGGAGCCTACATGAGCTTTCAAGACAGCATTTTTCTTAGTAGACTGACTGAAGAAAGCAATAACGTCTTTCATAACAGCTGTAGCATTCCCTACACTCTGAACCTTTGATGATTTTGAGATAGAATTATTTAATGCATGATTGTAGCACGATACATGCTTGGAGTTCATAGCAACCCGGAGAATTTCTGACACAGCACCACATTTCTCGGAAGTCATAACTGCACATCCGTCTGTACCTACACCAACACAGTAGTTGAGATCAAGACAAAGGTCCTTTGTGTAGTCAATAACTATCCGCGCTAAAGCATTTCCTGTTAACCTTACTTCTTTTCGAACTACATCTTGACCTTGATTATCTGCATTCCGCAATGATTGAAATGCATCTACAAAGAATAGGAAATCTTCCCTTACAGTGCTGTTATATACATATCTAACTACTGTATAAGTGTCATTTGCTCGACATGTGCTCTGTCTGTTGTTTCGTCAAAAATGATTGACCAGTACTTAGCATTCTTAATTCTTTCAATAATCACATTAGAAATTTCTTCTGCACAGCAATTAATTGGGACATTTTGTGTAGTCTTACTGATGTAAGTAGCACGAGAAGAAGCATTCTGTAAATGTTCCTTTAGTGTTGTGTCCCCAGCCTGAATTCGAAAGTTAAGCAACGACCTAAAATTACCTTCGTTGTTTACAGCTGTCGATTCGGAATCTAAACACAGTTCCCCATCGTCCCTGAGACCTCTAAAAGAGATATTTTGACGCCCCATAAATATAACCGTCTCTATTATTGGGCGTAGCCTGGCACGATTTTCTTCAACTAACAGTAGTCTCTGAGAACTAATTTGATTTAGAATTTATTTTTCAGGAGCTTTGTATGTCCTGAGGAAATCCTTGCCTGATGCAACACAAATTTGGTGGTAGTTACTTCTTTCGTGCGTTTCTAAGTAGCCATCTTTCGCTGTGAGGTCTTTAAAAGTTGTAAGAGCCTCCGTTACAAGTCTGTTAACTTTGACACCTTTGTTGTGTCCTACTTTTTCTTGTGCGAAAAGAGCACAGTATTTACCAAATAAACCTTTACTGACATCAGAGTATACCAGCCAATGGTGTTTATCAATGTGCGATTTAGAAAGATACCGTCCAACAGTTTTCCCCTCAGCTTTTGAGTGTGTTGAGTACGGGTAGGAATAGTTATCCGTCGGATGCCATGGCTTTTCAAGGAGCAGACACTTGGTGAAATATCTACTTTTTTCCCCAGCATGGAGTCCTATATCATTCAGGTTCTTTGGTGCTGACTCCGTAAGAACATCCTTTGGACGTGCTTCGAAGGTTGTGGACTCACTGTGTGAACTGCTGTCTGTCGTAAGGTCCTTAGATGTAGAAGGCTCACAGAGGACTGTTTCACTCGTAACTGGTCCTAAGAAATAATTAATTGAATAAATTAAGTACAAATTTGTTGATTTTTTTTAGAAATGAGTGGCGTTAGGCCATATTGGAATGTTAATTTAAATTATTACAGCGTCCCTGCATTATTAATCATTGTTTAAATATGTACATTTTGTTAAACTGTCGAAGGAAAATAATTACTATAAGTTACGGTGGTGTGACAGTTCACTGGCTTTATCAATGCAGAGCCTTAAAATAGAATTAAACAAACTTGTATTTTCGTTATTACCTTTGTTAGTGACAGCATGAAGGCATTCATCATGATGATGCTGAGAGTTGTCGTCTTGTGACTGATGTCGTATACACTTTTTTGGAATCAGTTGCAAGTACGAGTCGATCTTATTTATGTTCGTCCGCTTGTTTTTTCGGAAATCCTATTAAAAAACGTGTCACACCATACAGTAATACACATTATGGATAAAGTATCAAAATGGCTATAGGTCCATGCACTAGAGCTATCAACATATAACTTACTTCATTTTCATTTACATTACATGTAGCTAGAAATCCCTGGCTCTGAACTTCTTTTATTAAATAAGGAACTAAGTAAGCATAAACAAAATAAAAGAACTAATACATATAAATTCTAATTACGTACCATAATCTCTCCAGAAAGAACTTCACTTAATATATCATAAAATGTCTAAACGAAGCACAGGCGTAGAGCACTCACACGAGGCTGCAAGTCCGCTTCAACAATGTCGCGCCGTCACGGTGTGACGAGACGTGTAAGCAGGTAGCCTGGCGGCAGGGGTAAACCTCCGCTCCAGTGACGTAGTTGGTGTACCCCTTCTTCCCCTTAACCCATTTCACCCGTACATTCCACGGCTGCCTTGCAATATTAGGAGAGCTGACAGGCCGGCCACGGCCAGTCAAATAGTCAAGTAGTATAGGAAGGCGCTCCATGGCACAAAGGATTATGAAATATATTTCTACTTCTACCTGTCCTAAACATAAAAAAATTATGTCGATGTAGCGATTATATTAAGTGTTGCCATTACATACTCTATGATAACAAACATTGAACACATTCATGAATGCAGGCAATAGAGCAAAGATTTTACTTGCAGTGCAGTTAGCAGAAACAATCATTTTATCGGCAACATCAATATAGCAGACAACTGGTATTTCGGGGGGGGGGGGGGGGCACTTGCCCTTGGTGCCCCCCCCCCCCCCCCTGGATCCGCCACTGCCTGCATGTCTCCTAACCCGACCGACCGTATCTTATCTTTAGTCCAGGTTAGAGACAGCCAAGGGTACTAGACCCTCTTTTGATGTGAACCGTTCGCTCCATTAGCATTATCCTTTCCCTGACATTCACAAGCATAACGTTTGATTCGCTTCATCATTATGGCAATTTATTTATTTTGCCAATGAATGTAAAACTTAAAAATGAACGGTCAGTTCACCTTTCCGATGTTTGATCTATGGTGCTGTCGTAGAAAATAAATTAAGATTGTCGATCAACACGTGGGAAGAAGCATAACTATATTAAGTGCCTCTTCCTGCGACCCTAATGGACTCTGTCTCTACAGACTGGCTGCGTGGCCCAGTGGTAAAGTTCTCGGCCACTAAGCCCAAGGTAGCAGGATCGAATCCTGGCGCAGTCAAGCTGGCATTTGAGGGTGCGCAAATGCGAGGGAGACGTGTCAGTAGATTTACTGGCACGATAAAAATCCCTTTCCGGGCAAAATTCCGGCACCCCAGCGTCTCTAAAAGCCGCAGTAGTTAAAAGGTACGTAAAACCAATAACATTATTATTATTATATTCTGTCTCTACATCAGGACACTAGAAAGTCTGGGCAGACCTGTTCCGGGCAAGAGGCTCGGTGACTCACAGGGATCGTTGCGGACATAAACAACGCCGTGACGTCATTGGATAACAGCCGACATGTGAGAGAACACAGTGAAGTACCAGGAGGCCATGACTCTCCGTAAAATGCTCGCCGTGTTCTTCCTTTTGCAAACACGAACACTTCCACATGCTGACAAGGACATTAAGTTGACCAAGCATTGTCGGTGTGGAACATGCAACCAGCCAAGGAAATATATTGCTACGCAATTTGATGTTAATGTTATATGTGACGTAACCATTATAAATAAATACATTGTATCCGCTCTGTAGTGAGAGGGGCAGATGACCGCGATATACCGCCCTTGAAACAACAACCAGCACCACTACCGGTTGCTGAGGCGGTCGTAAAATCGCGTAGTCTTATAGTCTTATAGAACAAGCGATGCTTCGTAAGCAAACTTGTTTCTGTGGTATCGTCACTTTCCTAGTGATATTACAAAATGATTGTGTATATTCAATTCACAATATTAAAGTGATACCGTTCTCACGAGTTGACAAGCCACCACTCAAAACCAATGCCATATCGACGATCAACCATTTTCCCCATGGAATTGAAATTCAATTATTAATTATTAGTCACCCGAGTGTTCCTAATGTGTACGCAAATTTTAGCTGTGTGTGTAATTATTGTGGAAGTAGGTGATTAATTTTGTAGATTCGTGTTTTACTACTCGTGTCAACATACTTTCACTTTTTCTTCGTTCTTGGCTTGAATATCTCGATTTGGTTCTCCGCGTCTTTCTGATAAATTTATGTTGTGTTTTCCAGAACAAACAAGAGTTTCAAACAATGACTAATGTCCTACTGTCTATTGGCTGGCTGCGTGGTGCAGCGGTAACGTTCTCGCCTGTTGTGCTCAAAGTTGCGGAATCGAATCAATGCGCAGTCAGTTGGCTTTTGAGGGTGCGCAAATACGAGAGAGCCGTGTCAGTAGATTTACTGGAACGTTAATGATCCCCTTCGGGGCTAAATTCCGGCACCTGGCGTCTCTGAAAGCTCCGGTAGTTGGAAGGGACGTAAAACCAATAACTTTATTACCAGGCTGCGGGGTCTTAGTACGTGTGCAATGAAGTTAGAACTCGCCGTACTATAGAGCACGTGGAAGCTCCTCCTGTGACCTTCGGGTGTACCTATGAACACATGTGACGTACAGCGGATAAAAGGACTGATAGCATGGTTCGTCGTCTGTTGTCGACGGGCTGGCAGTTCATATGGCGTGCGTCATTTAAACTGCGTGCGATACTAATCTGAGAGCACTGTTTACGTACTAAGACCCCGTATCCTGATTATTACAGCCTATGTCAGCCATGTCAAGCGGGACATCACAGTTGGATCACTGTGAGCAACATGGTGCTACGACAAGCTTCTCCGGACCTGCTGTGACGTGGCACATAAGAGATGACGTACTGCTCGAGTCTAAGCTGCGTGGACCTGAGAGGAATGTGCATCGCAGATCAATAGTAGTGGTGGTGACGAGTGATGCGGTTTCTCGGTCCTTGCGTAGTAACAGAGGCCAAATACATTAGTCGGTGACTGTCACTCATTCCCAACGCCACACTGGTTTCAGAAAAGACCCATGTTAGCAGTATTGGAATAGACGTGAATGTCAGGTAACACGGCGGGCTGTCGACAGGCTTCTCAATTCTCGCCTGCTCCTACCCTGCCTCTGCTCTTCATCCCGCAAGTTCACAGAGCTTGGAACCGAGCAGTACTGTATTCAACGTTGTACAAGCGAGCGTCTAGTGAATGTCTCGCCTCGGCAGCAGATTAATGCCAATACCATTGCAGGTAACATCGTAAATCGTTGACTAAAAATAATACACTGACGGCAAAAAAAAGGGAAACGGTTAAAAAAGTAATATAAATACCGTAGTATAAAATTAGCCATGAAAAAGATGTAATCACATTTTAAAAGCTTTTCACGCATTAGAACAAACATCTGAAACATCCATGAATAGTAATTGATAATGACATTTCCTAGGGTGGTTTATTACCCCCAATTACCCCCAATCTTCGATGAGCCTATCTTAATGGTTTTATGGCGGCAAGCGTACTGTAAGCATTTAAGGGTTATGAGTGTTGCCGCTCGCTTATTGTTGTTCTAGGAATAACAACTGGCATTTGTTGAACACCTGTGAACCATTGTCATACATTTTAGTAAGTTATCCATGTGCAGTTCACACTAAAACATGCCTCTTAGCCGTGAAGCAACTGCACAGGCAGTTGCATTGGTGGAGGATGGCCGCAGCTTCCGTTATGTTGCCGAGGTCATTGGATCATCTCTCGGTTGCATTCACCGTGCAGTGCAACGTTACAGAGAACTCCAAACATACGACAGGAGACGAGGGTCAGACCGTAGAGGAAGCACAAGTGCCAGGGATGACAGATTTCTCACCCTGCAAGTTCTACGTAATCGCCATACCACAACAGTCCATGCACGAAATCAACTGTAAAATTTCAGAAATGTGAGAGTGAGTGAGCGAACAGTAAGAAGAAGAATTGAAGAAGCTAATCTTTCGTCCAGGAGACCTGCACATGTACCCGCACTCGAACGACATCACAGAGAGGCGCGTCTTCGCTTTGCAAGGCAGCATCTGGGATGGACCCACGAACAGTGGGCCTCTATTCTCTTCACTGACGAGAGTCGCTTTAATCTTAGATCTCCTGATGGAAGAGAAAGAGTGTGGAGAAGGCGCGGGGAGAGGTACAGCCCTGTTGCTCTCTCCTCCAGGTCTTCATTTGGAGGTGGCTCAGTATTGGTGTGGGGTGGCATCAACGTTATGGCCCGCACTGAGTTGGAGTGCATCGATCACGGGACACTCAATTCTCAAAGGTACATCGAAGAGATCCCGATAAACCATGTGATGCCCTTTGCGCCTTTCATTGGTCAGAATTTCATGCTGATGCTGGACAATGCCCTCATACTGCTCGCTGTGTTGTACAATATCTGCAGGAAGTGGGGATTCAAACCCTGGACTGGCCAGCTCGTAGTCCTGACTTGAACCCCATCGAACATGTATGAGATATGCTTGGAAAGAACGTCAGTGAGAACATCGCTGCTGGAGGAATGGGATCGCATTCAGGCAAATGTCATTCGACGAGTTGTGAACAGTATGCTGTCATAGACGCTAAAGGGGGAAACACTTGTTTTTAGTGACTAGTGGTGTTATGCAGTGCAAACATTAACACTGTTTTGTTTGAAAAAGAAAAAGACCAGCCCAAAAGAACATTACTAAAAAATAGAAAATTGTAAGATTTGCAAAATGTAACGAAATTTGTGAGTTAAAGAGTTTCGTAAAACAGGTTTCAGTATTTTCTGTAGCCAACCATCTAAAATTTACATGAATAATGCAAATATTGGAAAACCGATACATATTAGTGGAATAAATTAAGAAATTACATTGAAAAAATTAAAGTGTTCCACTTTTTTTTCTGCCGGTCAGTGTATTTATACATGACGTTTCTCTCAACTGTACGGGTATATAGGTAGTAACAATTATTTCTCCTTATCAAGCAGTGTAAGTGAATGTTTTTGTGATGAACGTTACGAGGTTGTGGTCTACCCCAATATAAGAGACTCTTCGTTTACTATGTTCCGTTGCAATTACGCTCTTTCATCCAGAGAAATTAATTCTAACATAAGAAAAGTGCGTCCAATAACGATCTTGTTGTGCCTTCTGCATATTTTGTTTGCATACAAAGAGTAGGCCTACCTAATACAACATTTTGTCAGTTACTTCAATACCTAGGTTCATCAACATACTTGCTGCGGTTCGAGTTTCTAACTGTAATAAACTGCGGATTATAGATAAGCTAATAATATCTTATATATTCAAGATGGTGGCTGCGTGTTCTAGCCTATTATACAGTGTTATAGACATATGGCTAATGCTAGAGAGATATCTTATATTACTGTATATTTCTCTATTACAATGCGCAGTTGGATCCTGGGCTATTCATTATGAAGTTTTAATAATACGCTGGGCGTTTGATATACTGCTGTTCCTTTACGCAATAAAACAAAGATATTGTATCTCTAAATATAGAAACAAAAAAACGTGCCACTACAGCCCATGAAGAGCCTAGGCCTACCAAGCGACCGCTGCCCAGCCATTTGGCCTGCAGAATATGGAGTGACGCGTGGTCAGCGCGTCGGGTCCCCTCAGCCATTAATCTTGGGTATCTGTGACCAGGGCACTACATCAATTGTCCTCACGAGGCTCAGTGCATCCCCTTCCAGCCCTGACGTCAGTTTCTAAAATCCCTGACGGAGCCGAGAATCGAACCTGGGGCGTCCAGGTGCCTTGCGGGTGTGCTACCCCAACACCACAGGGCCGGCTCTATTCAGTGTGATATTCTTTATAAGTAACCAGCTATACCCTGCATGCGTTGCAATGCCAAGGAAAGACAGATAAAAAGAAAGGAAGATACTGGTATTGGTTTTACGTCTCTTTTAACAACTGCGACATTTGGAGACGCCGAGGTGACAGAATTTTGGCCCGAAGGGGATCTTTAACGTGCCAGTAAATCTACTGACACGGCCCCCTCGCAATTGCGCACCCTCAAATGCCAACACTGGCTGCGCCGGGATTCGATCCTGCAACCTTGGTCAAAGCAGGCTAGAACGTTACCGCTGAGACAAGCAGCCAGGCCAAGAAAGAAAGAAAGAAAGAATAAAAAGAAGTGTTTGAATTGTAATTTCGTTTACTGAAATGCCTTTGGATAAACAATATTCTTTGTTTTTCTGTCTGGTGCGTATATAAATAAATCTGAAGGCTTCCCGACGCGTGAGCACGCCACACACAGCTGACCACGTGAGCATTTGTTGAAACTACTCGTGCACCATCTAATATAAAATGGGATTTACTTATTCAGAAGCAATGGTGGGGGTGTGCACAACAACTCACCAATGTTTCATCGCAATTGGCGGAATTGTATATGAAAGCCTAAGGGACTCTCCTGAAACGATTCGCTGGCCAACACTCATTCTTTAAACTACTCGTATGCTACCTACTACCAAATGGTTTTTCTAATTCAGAAACTTTTGCAGCAGTGTGCACAACAACTTAACTAGATTGCATCGCAGTCGGATAAATGGCATATGAACGCATACAGGACTTTGTTGAAACGATTCGCGCGCTGTCACTCTTTTGTTGAATCTATTCGTGCGCTACCTATTGTGAAATTGATTTACTAAGCCAGAAACGTTCCTTGGAGTGTACACAAAAACTCCCCCAAGATTCATCGCAATTGGATGAATTGTTTATGAACGCATACGGGACTTCGTTGAAACGATTCGCGCGCCGTCGCTCATTTGATGAATCTACCCGTGCGCTATCTATTGTAAAACCTTCCCTGGAATGTGCACAACAATTCACTAAAGTTTAATCACATTCGCATGAATGGTATATGAACGCATAAGGGACTTGAAATGATTCGCGCGCAGTCACTCATTTGTTGAATCTACTCGTGCGCTACGTATTGTTAAATGGATTTACTAAGCCATAAACCTTCCCTGGAATGTACACAAAAACTCACCCAAGTTTCATCGGAATCGGTGATGGTATATGAACGCGTAAGGGACTTGATCGTATTCGAACCGGCAGCCAAGCTTGAGTTCAGTTTTAATAACTGCACTTTACCACTGTCCCACACCAGCTGGTAAAAATAAAACATGCTTCATTTAGACATATGCATTAGAACTCTGCTGAGAAATCATGTAGCCTCGCGATGAATCAGTAAGCCATTCTCTTGCGGTATCGCCACCCACAAGGTTCTAATTTTCTTTATTGTAGCTTCAAAATAATTTGAGTTTTTCATTATAATATTCTATATGTTCAAAGATAACCACTGCGCGTTGTATTCAAGGTGTTTTTCTTTTTCCCCCAGGGGCTCACATCTTGTGGGACGTGGGTTGGCGACCACGGGACCCCAGCTGAGTCCGGCATTGCTTCCACTTACTTGTGCCGGGCTCCTCTCTGTCTTTTTCCTGTTGACCTCCCTTGGTCAACTCTTCTTTTCCGACCCCGACGGTATAAGGGTATCAGAGGCCTAGGGAGTCTTTCACTTTCCCGCCTTAATTGGCCCTTGTCTCATCTTTCCTGATCCCTCCTTCTTCGATCCACATGAGTCGTTTGAATCTACCGTACATTTTGTAAGCATTTTCAGTTTCAATTGCATTTTGTAAGTATTTTGAATTTCAGTTGCACTTTGTGAATAATTTGGATTGGAACCGGGATATTTCCATCTGAATTGCATTGTGTATTTTCAATTTCAATTGCATTTTGTCAGTATTTTGAACCTCAATTGCATTTTGTAAGTATTTTGAATGTCAATTGCATTTTTAAGTATTTCGACTCTACATTGCATTTTGTACGTATTTCGAACCTAGCCTACATTTTGTGGGTATTTTTCAATCTATTCTTTTTGTGAATCTTTTCGTTCTAAATTCCCTTTTGTAAGAGCATTTTGTGAGTTTTTTCAATCTGAGTTCCTTTTTGTCAGTATTTTCCGTCTCGCTTAATTTTCGTTCTGGTTTCCATTTCATTAACATTTTCTCTCTCACCCAGATCATTAGGGGACGATAACCTAAATGTTAGGCCCCTTTAAACAATTATCATCATCATGGTTTTTGTTTTATATCAGCAATGCCGCTTGTATGGTACTTCTTGACTACGAAGTTTCATTTTAAGTGCGCAATTAAATTTTGAATGATTCATTATTACGTTTTAATAGTATGCCCAGCCACCATCTTGAAACTTCAGAGTGGTTGTTAGTTTGCTTAGGGCGTGGGATACCCCATATATGTTTTCTACCTTATTAAGTTTCGATACTGTAGCTCTAAACCACAAAGTAATTTATTTAACGCTACTGAGTCCTCTTATATATTACTCCTCTCTTCCCAAGTTTCATCTTCATTGTGCTATTATGTCCTGAGTTAGGAGTTTCTATATTTTAATAGTATGCCTAGCCACCATCTTCAATGTATGGAATCACTGTACTAGTGTACTTATACCTTAGGCATACAAACGACTTATACGGTTCTACTTCATTATTAAATTTTGTTATAGGCCTAATAGCTCTTAAGATACTGAGTTATTAATTTATTGTGAAAAATTAATCATGACCGCTGTGCACTATATTCAGTGTCATCATCTTTTGAATAACCCAAGTGAGAACACTTATATGATACTCATCTTTGGCCACGATTCACCCAAATTACGCAATTATATTCTTAGTTGGTGATTTGAAGTTCAAATATAGGGGATGTCTCCTAAGTAATGTCGTTCTTCTTAAGAAATTGTATTTAAGTTTTCTGACAAGAAATTAAACTATTCTTCAAAGTAGAGACCATCAGATTCTATGGTCTTGAGCCATCTTTCAGCGAGGTTTCTTATCCCGCGTCGGTACCAGTCTCTGGGTTTTGATGCGAAGAATTCGGCGAGACCCACTTCCACAGCTTAAGGTTTTCGAAATTTCTTCCACGCAAGAAATGGGCCATGGACCGAAAAAGATGGTAATCTGAAGGCGCAATATCAGGGCTGTATGCTGAATGTGGTAGCAGTATGACTCCCCCACCCCAATTCCTGAATATTTGCCATGGTTGTTCGTGCAGTATGAGGTCTCGCATTGTCCTGCTGCAAGATAACTATTTCGGTTAACTAATGCTGGGTATCTCAGTCTCAAAATTTCATGAACTCGTTCCAGTTGTTGAGAATAAGGATCGGCATTGACTGCACACCCGTTTGGAACAATCTCCCAGTGAATCACTCCTTCAAAATTCCGCCAGACACACATCATTTTGGGGCCGAACCGATCCTCCTTAACGATGATTCGGGCAGGTTGACGGGGACTGAGCCACTGTTCGAGGCGTCAGCGTTGCGCTAATAGACCCATCTTTTATCACATGTGACAATTCTCCTAATACAGTAAATCTATCCCCTATGAGGCTACCTATAAGCTGTAGACAGATATCTACTCTACGTTGAGCCTGTTCAGGGGTCAATTCATGAGGTACAGATCTACAGCTTCTGTTTGATTTTCCAAGTTTCTTAATCTGGCGGTGTATGGTATCTTTTGATGATACATTCTCGAAATGTACGCAATTCTAGTCATAGCCTCCTGTAAATAGCATTGGCGAACCAAAGAAAACCAATTCTATCTTAGGCTATAAAACACCAAACTGAAAAAAAACGACATTACTTATGAGACATCCTGGCTGGCTGCGTGGCTCAGGGGTAATGTTCTCGCTTGCTGGGCCCAAGGTTGCAGGTTCGTATCCTGGCGCAGTCAGCTGGCATTTGAGGGTGCGCAAATGCGAGGGAGCCGTGTCCGTAGATTTACCGGCACGTTAATGATCCCCTTCGGGGCAAAATTCCGGCACCCCGGCGTCTCTAAAATCCAGTGTAGTTAAAAGGGACGTAAAACCAATAACATTATATTATTATTATTATTATTATTATGAGACATCCTAATAGTTCGCCCAACTGTCATATTGAATGTATAGAGAGTCTGGTCTTTTGCTATGGCTATACAAAGCCACATATACAGTCCTACCTTGTCACTAATTTTCGTTACTGAAGCTCTTAATAATTGAGTTATATATTTTTATATTTTATAATTTCAATATGGCGGCCATGCGTAATATTAATTTTCATGGAGTCATCACGTTGGTAACAGAGGGGGCATACTGTATGTATAGAACTACCCGAATACTATGCAAAGTGACTATTGATTCATTGGACCATATGGTATGGATTATAATTTTTGTAAGATTCGCCCGGTCACCATTTTTAAATTATTCAGCAGGCAAATGCCCGAATGATACCGAACATAAGATCACGGCCTCCTCTTTCCCAATCCTTGCGTCAATTACCAATATACGTTCCTCGACATACACCACAGTAAAACATGTTATCAGAAAAATTCTACACACACACACACACACACACACACACACATCCAAGCTCTCGGGACTGAAATGTCCACGATGTCCTAGTCACAAAATGAAACAACAACATTTAAAACTTTTGGTAAAAGACATATACTGTATATGCGGTGAAATCCATAATATAAGTACGGTACACTCCTTGACATATTTACGTTATAATATGCAGAAACAGCTCTTCAAAACGTAGTAACATCTTCGTTAGAGGGAACCAATAGAGGCTGACACGTATATTAGCCGGATTAATCCACATTAACATTCGAGACACAGTATCTCGTGTGGTAATGTTGTTAAGGTTGGAACGGCCATCCCATCATGACGTCTCAAAATTTTCTTCCTTGAGGCACTCCTATTCGGTATCTCAGAATCTTACTAAATGTAAAAGAAGCTATTATATGCCCCATTACTTTAATTCGATGTACGTCCACTGGTTCTCAAACTGGTCTGACGTCACTGCTCAATGGCACGTTATGTGTTCCGCCAGTTTGTTTATGACGTAATCACTTATGTCCTACTAATAAAATATTCCTAAATTAAGAAATGTTCGCCTTCATTATGCAATCCTTAATGCGTAAGCTCTTCTCGAACACAAGCAAAGTTCCGCTGCCCTCCATAGCCTAGCATTATTGGACCTCCCAACTTATTTCAATAATAATACTAATTAAGTTAATGAAAATGAAAATCCACAGCCTGCTTCCAGTCTCTGACCGGGTCAGGAATGGAATGAATGAAGCCCCCGTCTAGCGGCGAGGATATGGACTGTGCCGGCTACCGAGGCCTGACGCACTCCTCTGGGGCAATGATTAAATGAATGACATATGATATGAAATGATAGTGGAGAATGTTGCTGGAATGAAATGTTGACAGGGAAAACCGGAGTACCCGGAGAAAAACCTGTCTGCCTCCGTTCTGTCCAGCACAGATCTCACATGGAGTGACCGGGATTTGAACCACGGACCCAGCGGTGAGAGGCCGGCGTGCTGCCGCCTAAGCCACGGAGGCTTATTAAGTTAATAATAATGATAATTTCAATTCAAAATTTTAATTCTATTAAACACTAACTATATAAAGCTTGTGATATGTCCCACGATTCCACGATTCTCACGGGAACACCAGTACACATTAACGGTTGTTGTTGTTGTTGGTTCTTTAGGGGCTTTGCTACATCGTGGTCATGTAGCCCTATGTATTCGGGTGTGTGTGTGTAGAAGTTGTCTGATAACCTGTGTCACTATCATAACTTGTAGTTGTCATCGAGGTGGGATTTGGGTAGGAAGCGGCCGTGGCCTTAAGTTAGGTACCATTTCGGTGTTTCACTGGAATGGAAGAGGAAACCACTGAAAACCACTTCCAGGATGGCTGAGGTAGGAATCGAACCCGCTTATTCTCAGTTTTCCCTCAAGAGGCTGAGTGTACCGTTCCAGCCGTCAGACCAGAATTAAATTCCTTGGCAGAGCCTGGAATCGAATTTGATTATTTGATTTTTTTAAATATGCCCTTACCTACATTCGTCAGGCTCTTTCTAAGTTAATTATTGATGTGTACATCTAATAAAATGAAGCATTTAAACGGGGCAACTACTCACTACTGTCCTATCATGGAGATTTCCAAACGAAAATTAACTTCATAAAACTTGCGAACTAAAGAGTCCTTTCAACACCCACCATTTAAATGATTTTCACAAGGGGTGGTCATAAACACTGGCACATTTGAATCATTAATTAAATTTATCTTTATACAGCCTGTATTGTAATTAGTAATTGTTGTTTTAAGGGGCGGAACTGCGAGGTCATCTGTCCCATTATACAGGAGTATAACATTCTGTTAGTTAGCTAAACATGATTGTATTACATTAAAATCAATGTTTATTTACATTTAGTATTCACATATTCTTTAACCGTTTATTCTTAAACCGTTTATTCTTACAGTTCGTCATTCATGTTAATCCTAATTTTTAACACCATTAAATTTCATGAATCTTGGTTTTATTCTCATAATCATTCATCATTAAATATCATAAATCTTGTCAAATTTCTCTTTCTAATTATTTACCACACTGGAGTGATTCAGAATGGATTTTGTCAATCATTCTCAACATTGATACAAGACTTGAGTTACAAAATTTCGATATCTACATTTCATATATTACCTGGCCTCCAATAACATAATTCATGGCATTATTCCGTTCAAATCCTTTCCTGAATTACACAAAATTATTACATTATATCAATAGGCCTTCATTAACACGCTTTCATGATATATCATAGTACATTAACCTTAAGTCCACAATATTAGCAGAATTTGACATATTTAAAAATACTTATCCATGTCACCAATGGATCCTCATAACTCTCCATGCTACAAATTCATAATCAACATTTCCATTATGCCTATGCTCTGTAATCGTATTCCAAATTAGTCGAATATGCTATGTTAAAACATCCTTCCATAATATAACTTAGCACTCACATGTGCTTATTCACTCATGCCTATCTTGTAAAACTCATCTTCTACAAGGATAATTACCAAAAATAACATGTATTTCATATGGTTATTAGAATTTCCTTCCTAAACATCTCCCCTACCAATCTCCATTCAAATCTATGAGATTCTCAGTCTGATATAATTAATGTAGTTCCATTCTATCATCACCAATAACTTATTCTTATTACACAACTTACCATTGCCATCTGTGAACTAAACCATCATATACGAGATCTAACATCTCTCCTAAAATTCTCATAGTATCATTTTCTTTCATAAATCAAATCCATAAGTATAAGATCAAAATCTCTCTCTCCATAATCGCGATGTCTATTGTATTCACCTAATGTCTAATTATGTTGACTGATATCATGAATATCGATGCCTAATTTTCTCATCACAACAGAAGAATCAATTTCCAAGTCGTTGTCAGCTGGGTGAACAACTTAGCAAAAATTTTACCAAACAAATAAAATCTACTCGACATCTACACGATTTTGATATGGTTCTACCTTAAGTTATGATCTGGGAAGTTCCATGGTGTATTCCATCCTTCCTCTTCCTTGTCTATTTGATCCTGTATCACCCCTATCTCCCCTTCTGTAGTTGTGTAGACATCTGATTCGACTGTCGAAACACCCTGTTGCTCCCATGATGGGGTAGATTGCTGTCCCAACAACTATTACGAACTCCATCTGGTCGTTGCTCGATGTTGATTTCATTAAAGATGTTGGCATATTTGCACGTATAATAACGTATACGAACGTAACTCACAAGAGCAGTTCACTTGTATTACAAGTGTCAAATGATCTGCTCGCTGCCGGTCCGCACAAGACCCTAACCAGATAAGTAGCCTGTACAATACAGTACAATCAGAATTGTCCATTCACAACAACCACATATTCACTCCAAACAGGCAAATTCCAGAGTTCCATCACCACTTCCAGTATCTCACCAAAACATCACATAGACTACAACCAAAAAATAGCCTACTGACGAATTACATTACCAATACTGCAACTAAACAAGTGTACATGTTGTAAATATTTTCACCCGTATTTTCAGACATAGATTTTATAGCCTAGGTGTAATGGATCTGATTATGATTACTTGACGATCGAAACTGGTCATCCAAGTGTATTTCTTAATCTCATGTATTTTTTTTTCAGGATTAGGGTATAACCCAACTCATTTGGGTACATTCGTGTTGACCGACTGAAAAGCACCAAACTTTTGTCTACAGTACATGTCCGTTACTGAACATCATTTTTGATATAACTTAGCAAATGCGAGGGAGCCGTGTCAGTACATTTACTGGCACGTTAAAGATCCCCTTCGGGGCAAAATTCCGGCACCCCGGCGTCTCTAAAAGCCAGGGTAGTTACAAGGGACGTAAAACCAATAACATTAACATTATGATATGACTTAGAGCTAGTGGTTTGCTATTCCTGGGGGTAGCTCATTAAGTGATGATGGTAGAATTTAATTGTGTTCATTAAAATCATAGCTATTTATACATAATGGTTTTATTATATTTAGTACTAGTTATGGCTCGTGTGCAAATGTTGTGACAGGCCTGATTTCTGAATTTTGTTTCATGGTAGCAGAAATTCAGCATAGTAATTTGAAACAAATCGTTGATATTAAAATAATGGATAACAGTGAAATATTGAAAGAAAAAAAACTTGTTTTGGACGTCTTGCCGATTATTACTGTAATTAAAGCTGTGTATGGATTGCCCCAAGCTGATATGGCATATCTTAATGTACTTTAAATATGAACTCTATAAATAGTTTTTTAAGTATTTTATCTACGTAAAATTGGAGATTGTAGAAAGTGTACAGGTATGCTCTTGGGTATCCAATCATGTTTACTGTGTGTGCGTTCATATTAAAGTGTTCATTAATGGTGATTCATAGGTATTTAAGTGTCGAGGTACTTATAATAAAGATGTTATATTTGTAATCCGAAAGGTTGTTTTGGTGTAAGCATGATATGCTGTGGCACAATAGTTTGTAGTTTTCTTGAGTGAAGTGATCACATCTGATGTGCATTATTAGCCTACTTTCTATTTTTGCAAAAAAAATGAAAGTAGACTTATTAGATAAACACAGGGCCGAAAATAGTGTCTCTCTCTCTCTCTGTGTCTCTCTCTCTCTCTCTCTTAAATTCCAACAATATCCTAAACCCGAACCAATCTGGATATAAATCAAAACCTAGTACTCTGACAGCCCTTATCAAAGTCACAGACTACATTCGTCTAGCAATGGACCGGAAGGAAATAACTTTATTATCTCCATTCGATTTCAGCAAAGCTTTTGACAGAGTTCACCATGAGATCCTACTAGTTAAATTAAGAAATCTAGCCCTTTCAAAGTCAGTAACGAACTGGTTTAGGTCTTACCTAACAGGCAGATGTCAGAGAGTAGTCCTAGCAGATGACAATGTTTCAGAATGGTGTGAACTAACAACAGGTGTGCCGCAGGGTTCGGTCCTAGGTCCACTCCTGTTCTCCGTGTATATAAATGACCTTCCATCTGTCCTTAAATTCTGTCAACATCATATGTACGCAGATGACCTTCAGCTATATCTACACACGGATCTGAAATCCATTCATTTGAACGTAGCTCTAATTAACAGTGACATTCAAAGCCTATCTCAGTACGCACTCGATCATAATCTAATACTTAACTTCGAAAAAACGCAACCGATCATCATCGGCTATACCAAATTACTCAGTTCCCTACCTGACCCAGTACCACCTTTACAGCTTGCATCCCAAACAGTTCCGTACCAGTCAGCAGTAAGAAATCTGGGAGTTATTTTTGACTCTCGATTATCGTGGCAGGATCACACAAACATGATTCTGAAAAGGGTTGCATCGTCATTATATCAAATTAGGCGAACTTGCTTCTATTTGCCTCAAAACGTACGAAAGATACTGATACAGAGTTTGATATTACCAATATTTGACTATGGATCTATAATTTACCATGATGTGGGAGAGGTCCGTGCCAGGTGCAGCTTCCATGGGGGAGGAGCTCTGAACTGAGTAAGGGCTTTTCTATACTCTGTGGAAGACGAATCTGGGCGGGGAAGTCCTCAACCCCGACACGGCGCGTCCCAATGGCTGATAGGGGCTCTTGTTGAGAGTGGTGCTTGCACCCGCGGATCAACTGAGGACATGATATAGTGGCAGCAGCTATATCATTATTGTTGATACAAGATCGATCTGTCGACCTTGCATCAGCAAACAGCTGCATCATATCATGGCATCCTTGGATGTTGGGATGTGATGTGGTTACTGCGCATTGAGGAAGGCAAGGGGAAACCACCTCAATTATTTTTCCCCAGGATAATCTTCATGGCTGAAAACCCAATTACATTGGCCCTTAGTCCCGGGCAGACCTTAAGTGGTCAGAGGGTGCGAAGAATCTCCCGGGCAGCCCTGAAGATAGGAACGTGGAATGTACGGAGTAGGTTTGAAGCAGGAAAGATTCACAATACAATTCATGAGATGAAGAGGATGAATGTGTCCATAATGGGTATAAGTGAGATGAGATGGCCGGGGACAGGAGATTGTAATGTGGAGGATTGCATGGTATACTACAGTGGTAATAATGATGCCAGGCATTTGCATGGAGTGGGTTTTATAGTGGACAAAAGTTTGCAGTCTGCTGTTATCAGTTGTATACCATTCTCCAGTAGAATAATGATGTTAAAGTTACGTGGTAAACCTTTCCACATTAATCTCATTCAAGTGTATGCCCCTACTAGTGACAAAAGCGATGAAGATGTTGAGGAATTCTATGCCCAAATTCAGACCGTCCTCAAAGACACCAAAGAAAATGATGTAACCCTTGTCATGGGAGATTTTAATGCAAAGGTTGGGAAAGGTTCTGAAGAACACATTGTGGGCCAGTGGGGTCTCGGACAAAGAAACAACAGATGGGGATCGTTTAGTGCAGTTTTGTAGAGAGGAGAACTTTGTCATTGCTAATACTTGGTTTAAGCTTCCTGCCAGGAGACTTTATACGTGGAAAGCACCTGCTGATAGTCCAGACAACATAATAAGAAATCAAATTGATTTCATTCTAATTAAAAACAGATTTAGAAACAGCGTGATTTTTGCAAAAACCTATCCAGGAGCAGATGTTTCTTCTGACCACAATCCTCTCATTAGCAAAATTTGTGTCCGGCTTAACAAGATTCCGATAAACACAACACAACACAAAATAAATATGATACTGATGCCCTTCGGGAAATAAATACAAGGTCACAGGTGGCTGCTGCTCTTGCCACTGATCTTAAGACGTTGAATTCAAATGACATGCAGCCCTTGGAACTTTGGGACACTTTTAAAACCTCATTGAAGAGGGTTGGAGATCATTTTCTTAAGAACAAGAGACAACATAAAAAAGGAAGGCATGGATGACGGATGAAATATTGAATCTAATGGATAAACGAAGAGAAGTCAAAGGAAGAGACAATGAAGAATATTGGTTTATTCATAGATTGATAAAGAATAAGATCAGACAAGCCAAGGAAGTTTGGATGTCAGATAGGTGCAAAGAAATTGAAGAACTTAATAGTAAATATGATACTTTCCAGGTCCATAAGAAAATCAAAGAAGTTTCAGGTAGACACAGGAAAAGAAACACAGTCAACTTATTTGAAGTTGAAGAAAAATTACAGGTTTGGGAGAACTATATACAAGAGCTTTTTAATGATGATCATCGTCCTTCCCGACCCGAAATTCCTTCAGTTGTTGGACCCATGATCACCATGGATGAAGTGAAATATGCGATTAGGATAGCGAAAAATGGTAAGGCTCCTGGTCAAGATGACATTCCAGTGGAATTATTGAAGATCTTGGATGATGATAGCGTTGTGACGCTCACTATTTTTTTTTTTTTCGTGTGGTCTCCCCCAGAGACCTAGTGCAGGTCTTTCTATTCGACGCCCGTGGGCGACCTGCGCGTCGGGATAAGAGATGGAATTGATTAAGGTGAATGAAATTGGAGAAGGATGTGGAAGGAAGCGGCCGTGGCCTGTCAGAAGGTACCGTCCCAGCATTTGCCTGGTGTTGAAAATGGGGAAACCACGGAAAACCATTTCACGGACGGCCGACGGTGGGGCTCGAACCCACGCGTCTACCGAGTCAGCAGAGAGCTTGGCCCCATGACCTAACACTGCGCTTTAGCCAGCGTAGCCACTACTGTCGGTGCTCACTAATTTATATAACAAGATATACGACACGGGCATATTACCAGAAGACTGGCTCTTGTCTACATTTATTGCTCTTCCGAAGAAACCGATGGCTGTCATGTAGTGACTTCAGGACAATCAGTCTTATGAGTCATGTGCTCAAGATATTTCTCAAAGTTATTCATAATCGCATATACAGGAAATGCGAGATGAATATCAGTGACACGCAGTTTGGGTTCCGCAACGGTCTAGGAACTCGTGAGGCATTATTTGCGCTTCAAGTTCTTTTCCAGAGATGCCGTGAGGTGAATCAGGATGTATATGCATGTTTTCTGGACTATGCAAAAGCCTTTGACCGTTGTCAGCATGATAAGTTGTATAATGCACTCAAGAACTCAGGAATAGATGAGAAAGACATTCGGATCATCATTAATTTATACTGGGGTCAAAAGGCTAGTATCAGAATTGATGGACATATATCGAGATCAGTGGAAATAATGCGTGGTGTGAGACAAGGATGCATTCTTTCACCACTTCTTTATGATATCTATGCAGAACAGTTTTTCTCCGAGGCACTTGATGGCATTCAACAAGGTATTAAGGTCAATGGTAATTATATTAATAATATACGGTACGCAGATGATACTGTATTGATTGCAAATAGTTTCGAAGGACTTAAAGAGATTGTTACTATGGTGTATCAAAAGAGTAAACAATATGGCCTTGACATCAACATCAAGAAAACAAAATATATGATAATATCGCGAAAACCAGCATTGTCACAAGTCCTTTTAGTTAGATGGACATCAGATTGAGCGAGTCAAGAGTTTGGTTTATTTAGGACAGAATATTAATGAGAATTGGGATCCTTCGGTTGAAATAAGATGCCGTATAGAGAAGGCTAGATCCATCTTTATGACAATGAAACAACTACTATGCTGTCGAGATCTCAGTATGACGCTTAAGAAAAGAATTGTGAAGTGTTATGTTGTCTCCACCCTTCTTTATGGTGTTGAAGCTTGGACCTTGTCCGTAGCTACAGAAAAGAAGATTCGAGCTTTTGAAATGTGGATATACCGGCGGATTCTTAAAATTTCGTGGACAGAACATGTGAGTAATGCCGAGGTTCTTCAGCGTGTGAGCAGCCAACCTGAGCTGTTAAACACAATTAAGAAGAGGAAATTGGAATACTTGGGACACATGATGAGGAATCCAAAATACCGTCTGCTCCAAGTTATACTTCAGGGTAAAATTGAAGAACGGCGTGGACCAGGAAGGAAACGAATAACTTGGATGGATAATTTAAAAACGTGGTTTGGGCTGTCTTCCACGGAACTCTTCAGGATTGCACAGGATAAGAAGGTGTTAGCCATGGTGGTAGCCAACGTCCGTATCGGAAGACGAAGACGAAGACCTCAATACAAAATTGCAAAATGCTTGCTTGTGGTTTGTTCTCAATGTACCAAGAGAGTCTCATATAACTCCATTTTACGTCCAGATTGGATGGATAAAGTTAAAGGAACGAACACAGTATGCCATGGCTCTGACTGTGATAAAAATTCTAAAATTCAAAATTCCGTCTTATATTTACTGCACACTGACTCCCATGCAATCAGTGCATAATCGTGCGAATATACACACTGCACAAATGCTCCAGATACCTCATCACAGAACCGAAAAAATGCAAAGGTTCATTCCGTATTTCAGCTAGTATTCTCTGGAACAAATATAAATTGCACCAGTATTCAGGACTTCCTATCAGAGCGATAAAACACTCCCTTCACTGTAATCTATCAGCTATACAATTATCATGATCAATGTGAACAGATGTAATAACAAGAATCTCTATTGTCAACTGTATATTTAGGTTAAGTTTTTTCTTTCTTCATTTATTCTAATGTATTTAACCGCCCTCTGAATGAAGAGAACTGCATAAAGAGGCTTTGTAGCCTCAGTGGCCTGTATAAGAGAAACAATAAATTCAAATTCAAAATAAATTCAAATTCTCTCTCTGTCTGTCTCTCTCTGATTATCGAACCAAGAATAGTTTTATCTGTTCTAAACGACGTGGCACGTTTGAAATTAAAGGTTTATATTGTAATATTATTGTCTAGAAGTGACATTAAAAAGCTGAGTCGTCTCGGTTATTTGACAAGATGGCAGCTGATCTCTCGTTCTGACTTATATTTTACTGACTTCAGTATGTTGCATGCAATACAGCCTAGTGATAAAAATTATGAACTTTATATGTAATGAACTCGGTTTGAAATATACTCCAGTGAAGAAATCGTTTAGTTCAAGTTATGATTTGCTGGAACATTCTATCTAAATTGGTTCCTAACGCTTAATTAGTGTGTGCACGATCGGCTGAGTGGTTAGGGCTTTCGTCTTTAATCAGGCTGGCCGTGGTTCAAACCCTATCAGAGTTGATTTTTTTTTGCTTGATTTTTTTTATATTTATTGTTTCTTGAGTACTGAGACGTTATAAAATAAAGCATTATATGGCGCTTTTTGCATTGGAAAATATATGTTTAATTCAAACAACATTCTCCACCGGAGTGACCGGAGTGACATCTAATAGTAATTAGGTGAACTATGTATGAGCTAACCACAGCCTTCTAGATGTGAGCTGCGCTCTATACCGGCCAGTTAGTGTACCCATGCCTACAGTATAGTTGAAAAGTTTATTATTTTTCCCAATAGAGCGCACACATCCCCAAGATTAGGCGCAATTATCACGGCCAACGAGAATGACTGGCCCTGGTGCGTTTTCGTGACGTCAGCAATGTAGTTCTGTTGCACCACTGCCTGCAGTCTACTGTATGTTCCACCAGTAGACCATTAATCGTTGTAGTTGTTCACAAAATAATACGTTTCGGGAGGATATACAAAATACACATAACGAATGTTATCTTTCCCTGGCGGCTGCTTGTTAATTATGTTGAATTACTTGACGGTTCCATAGTGTTCAGGAAGGTTATGAAAAGCTATGAATGACGCCGGACAATGTATGCATGTGTAAGTCTTATAATTGAAAGATAGCCTATACCGTACATAAATGTATCAAACGTTTTTTATAATTGAAATATATTCACGAACATAATATTCTATGGTCTTCGTTTTACTGCCGGTGTGGTACCTAGTCATCTTGTCTACATCATTGAACCTGTATAAATGTTGGTATTCATTTATCACTCGTCTTCATAGAAGGTATTGATAAAAGTCGTTAGTCCGTGGCGAGTGTATTCCGCAGATCTCTTCTATAAACGTATAATTCATGTTCCGCCCCTTGAAACAATAACAAGTTAATGATATCAATACTGTGCTGCAAGATTCTTTGATCTTTGATCATGTACACATAATTTAACTCACAACGAAGGTCACAGACTCTACAACTCTACTGTAGCCTACTCGTTGCGGCTATTAAAGACACAACGAACCCTTGAATCCTAGTTCGCGTGGATTTTTGTAACGAGTAACTTCAACAGGCGTAGTTTTGCAAACCTATACAGTATAATTTATCGTGTTTGAAAACATACGGACATCTAAACTGCGTCCATTTCATGAAGATTGATATAAAATATTGCATTTCTGCTGCTTATGAATTGCTCTCGACTTAAACGTATAAGCACCATCAAGCAGTACATTGCCTACGTCACAGAAGGGTTTGGTTTACGCGCCATGGCCTGTCTTTCTCGTTACCCGTGCGCGATTTCAAATTAGCTGTGTAATAGGTACCGGTATATTAAATATGTTTCTCCCAGTGATACGTTTAGAGCAACGAAGTTTCAATTATTGTAAGTAGTCGGTGTTAATACACTGAATACCTACGTTGTTTGGAGTGTTTGCTGATGAAATTGCAAAATGCTGGGGTAAATTATAAACTATGGTTTGAACGCCACTCCTCGAATCCAGTGTGCCAATTTGCACTTCGAATTGGAAGAAATTAGGAAGTGATCAGGATTAAGAGTTATAACTATACCCATACATTTAGGAGAAAGTAGGCTATATGTACTTTCCTGAATATCTTGGTTTTTCATTTGATTCTATTTATGTACAAATTACTGTCATGACACCATTTTGTGAACTTTTTAAAGTCCTCCTAGAGTCTATCATGAACTGTTTTAGAGTATTTGTGTATAGAAAGTACAGTGACGTCGTCAGCATAAGTACTAGGTATCAGTTCAGTGAAGTGGGCAACATGCCGTCCCGAAGTAATATTGCTTAAAAGTTAGTTTCCTCTGCAGACGAACAAGAGATTTTGTATAATCTTCTTGATACTAATTTTTTTAGTACATTTTCTTAAGGTTGAACATTTTACAATCCAATAGCAATAGGTTCTGTGCAGGGAAATAAAACTGATTTATGGTTACACAACAAACTCTGCATTCGTTAACTACCTTCACCCTACCTTACCGGGTGAGTTAGTCGTAGTCGTTACGGCGTAGCTACAGGAAGTCGCTCACATCCGCGAGGCGAGGAGGTACGAATCCCCCCCGCCGGCAACCTTGAAGATGGTCTGTGGTTTCCCATCTTCCTTCCAGGCAAATGCCGGGGTTGGTCCCTAACGATAGGCAACAGCCACTACCTTCCAATTCCTCGTTCTTACATTTACACTTTCCTCCCCAGACAACAATCCACACGCGACGGTACTTGTAGTTCACCCCATGGGTGTCCACATAGAAGCAGCTACTAACTTTGGGGAGCCGAACATGTCCTCGGACACTCTTGGTACTAAAAAAAGCCATAAAAACCAACCTTCTCTTATATTTTGGATAATAATAACGATATGGGGATTTACGTCCCATTTACCTACTGCGGCTTTCAGAGATACCAGGGTGGCACAATTTCGCCCTGAAGGGTATCTTTAAGGTGTCAGAAAATCTACTGACAGATCTTCCTTCACATTTAAGCTCCCTTAAATGTCAACTGCCTGCGCCGGGATTCAATCCATCAGCCATGGGAACAGCAAGCGAGAACGTTACCGCTGCGCCACGCGACAGTCACAATAATATGAGACGCAAACAAAGAAATACTGTAATGCAAACAATTGATGAAATTACAATAGTGTAACTACTTGAGTTTCCGATACAAATGCACTAATATTGATGAGGTAATTTAAGCAATAAATACAGTTGTGGGGGGGAGCCAGACGTCTTGGGTACCTCAGAATTCACATCTGTGTCTTATATCGTACGAGTCTTGGACGAAATTGGAGATGAAGTTGCTTCATTAATCGACCTGGTTTATATTATAATCAGTGTTCAGAAAATTGAGCCAGTGGTATAATTTCGGCATTAATAAATTCTAAAAAAATGCATATACTCCTCTTTGTTCAAAATAGTTCTACCTACAAATTCTCTTTTCCATTATGTTCTCATCTACTCTTGTACCTCCTACCGTTCTATAAGTTGGTGAACTCAAACATATGGCAGTTTTCACCAACTATGTATTTACTAACGATTTGTTAGTTAATTGCTATTTAACTTAAATACGAGAGTTAATGCATGGTTATCGCAGAGGCATTTCACGAGGCCATTTGGGTTCGTTTCTTTTTTTAGTCAGTTTACCCTCCAAGGTTGGCTTTTCCCTCGGACCCAGCGAGCGATCCCACCATTGCCGCCTCCAGGATAGTGTCCTGGAGCTTGAAACTTCGGATCGGGATATACAACAGGGGATGCGGGACGAGCACCTTGCCCAATCGGCCTCACCTGCAAGGCGAACAGAGGCCTTATGAGGGATGGGAAGATTGGGAGTAATAGGCAAGGAAGAGGGAAGGAGGCGGCCGTGGCTTCACGTTAGGTACCATCCCAGCATTTTCCCGGAGAGGAAGTGTGAAACCACGGAAAACCACTTCAAGGATGGCTGAGGTGGGAATTGAAACTCCTCTACTCATTTGAACCACCCGAGGCTGAGTAGACCCCTTTCCAGTCCTCATCCCACTTTTCAAATTTCGTGGCAGAGCCGGGAATCGAACTTCGGACCTCCGGGGTGGCAGCTGAGCACGCTGACCACTACACCATGGAGGCGACCTTTGGAGTTCCTAATCACTTAATACGCTTTAAGGCTATCACGCATGTGTAGACTTCGTCTCACCCTAGAGAAACATGGTGGACAGATCATGAAGCGTGCAGCACTGATCGTTGTTTGCGATCCTTCCTTGAGATTTTCTGGAACATAATTATAAAGGAAGGGAAATACAGAAGACGTTAATTCATGGCAATAGTTTAAAATTGTATGAACAAAGTGTTTAGGAGAACTGGCTGTTATGTGTATACATTGTTTACTTAGCTAAATAGGACACGCAATCCTCGTTGTCTTCGTACCGTAAATTGCTGCGTTGCAGGCTCCGAGTTAACTGTGCAGAGTTGGAAGGAGTTCAAATCCTACTTCAGAGATGGTTGGTTTTATTTTCCACATTGTTCTTTCTTGGTATTAGTAACAAGTATGTTTTTTTATAATTTCAATGTCATAAACATATTTTATATTCATATGGATGAAGTTCGTGTGAAACTCGGAAATAAACCAATTCTTCCGCCATTGCTACATACGGGAGGTAGAGTTCAGTTGTTTCCCTCCACTTTAACGATCCTTCGGAGAGTTGAGTGGTCAGATTTGGCCGTTTAACGTAAGTGCATGTTGGTGGTAAGTTAACGAGCATTTTTAGCCCACTTTCGATTTTTGCAAAAAAAAATACAAGTACACTTATGAGATCAACACAGAGCCAAAAATTGTGTGTCTGTCTGTGTGTCTGTGAGTGTACTCTGCATGCCTGTCCGCCCCCCCCCCCCTCCCCCCACTTTATCAATTCAAACACGGTGAAACCGAACTGAACGAAATTTGGTACAGAGGTAGCACTAATAAAGGGCACCTCAGTGTCATGTTTTATAACGCCACCATCTTGACGGGAACGTGATGGTGGCCTCCCAAATGTTCAAAGCTTAAAACTAATTACGACTAAGCTAATCATCTGATCTCTACCGAATTTTGCAACACCATACCTTTAGGTGGGAAGCGTATTTTGACTAAACTACGAGGTCATCAGCCTAATATTCTTCAGATGGTGGCCATGTATGTGTGCAAATCGATTCCCCCTATCAATTCAAACAACGAAACCCACATCGAACCACCTTTGGTACAGAGGTAGCACTAGCAAGGGTCATGTCATGTTATATATCGCCGCCATCATAACAAAAAAGAAATGGCGCCCACCCAAATGTTCTGAGCTTAAATCAAATCACGACTACCTAATCATCCGATCTCTACCACATTTTGCAACAATATACCTTAATGTGGGAAGCGACTTTTGTCCAAACTACAAGGTCATCATCCAAATAGTTTCAAGATGGCGGATGTATAAATCATACAAGTATTATAGCCCAACCGTAACTTAGGATTCAACAAGGCCTAGTCTCAAAAATTCAGCTTGTCGAACATAGGGAGGCTTAAACTGTCCTCAAGGAGGTAACCGGTAGGATATTAGCATATTACCTAGTATAATACAATATGTAACCGTAGAAGTGAGTAACAGGTCAGGTTGACCATGCCATATCGTTGTGCGTCCGTGCCGTCCCATTGTCAAAATGGCCGCTTTTTTGCTCGTAAATCCATATATTTCTGTAACTGCGTAAGTTTATATCCTTTTTGGAATGTACTGAACAAAATAATGCATATTTGGTATCAAATGGTATATAAAACGCCAGAAAACGCTAATGAAATCGTTGATTTTGACACAAAATATGATAGTTATACTAAACCAGTTGCTTACCAAGAATTATCGTAGCGCATTTGTGGCGTAATGGTAGCGACCTAGGCTCATAGTATGAAGGTTCGTGGTTCAAATTTTCTACCTCGTTTTTTTTTTTTTTTGTATTTATTGATGTATAACTACTCACACGTTATAATGTTAAGCATATACAGGGTGAACAAAAAATGCCGCACTTGGAGGTTGGCATGCGATTCCTCATCCAATTGCAAGACTAAAGTTCCTATAGCAAAATCGGATTGGGTGCTGTTTACAAACACAAGTATGAAAACTAGAAGCTGGCAACACTGTCACATCCTGCAGCGCATCGGAATGTACAGAGAAATGTGGATCATCCCGCACTACCGTACCAGCCGTCACAGCTCACTGAGTAGACTGCTGGGTTATCAAACCCACGTGCACCATGGAGCTACGGTTCAAATCTACGTCAGTTTTTTTTACGTCAGTTCCCTAGTTAAACTGAGTTTGTGGACATGACATAATTTTGTCACATGACAATGTGAGTCGCCTCCGTTGCATAGTGGTCAGCGTGATTAGCTGCCACCCCGGTGGTCTGCGGTTTGATTCCCGGCTCTGCCACGACATTTGAAAAGTGGTATGAGGACTGGTACGGAGTCTACTCAGCCTCGGATGGTTCAAATGAGAAGAGGGGGTTCGATCTCCACAGAGGTCGTCCAAGGACTAGACGTACTCCACAAACAGCGGACGCAATTATTGAAAGCGTTCACCAATCACCTCAGCGAAGTCCCCGTGATAATGCAAGGCATTTCCAGGTATCTCAAACACTGTTTGTTGACGTGTTGCCCGACGAAGAACTGCATCCATTATCATTACACGTTAACTCAACACCAGCGGCCAGAAGACCGCATTCAACGTGTACAGTTCTGTGAGTGGCTTTTGCAACAGGTTGAAGATAACTTAACATTTTATAAAAAATGTGATATGGAGTGACGGATGTAGCTTCACTCGGGAAGGTATTTTCAACTGTCACAACAGTCGTTATTGGTCTGACCACAACCCAATGTCACCCGTGAACGTGGCTTTCAGGCACGCTTTGGCATAAACCTGTGGGCTGGAATCGTGAGAGGAGTGCGTTTAGGCCCTTACCTCTTGCCGGACAAGTTGAATGCCCCCTCTTTATCGTACGTTTCTTGGCAATACTTTGCCTAACGCTTGAGAAAACGTTCCACTTGGTGTTCGGCGACAGCTGTGGTTTCAGCATGATGTTGCACCGCCACACTTTGGAATGACTGTGCATAACTGTTTAAATGAAGCATTTCTAGGGAAATGGATTGGTCGTGGAGGTCCAATGTTTTGGCCTCTGGCCTCCACGTTTCACGGTCCTTAAACCACTAGATTCTTATTTGTGGGGACACTTTAAAAAAACAAGTATATAGTACTCCACTCATGGCTGTATAAGACCTAATAGCTCGCGTGCATGCTGCATCGGCAATGGTGGATGCAGGTGTGTTGCACAGGGTCCGGCAAAGTGTGCTCCAACGAGTGGCGAAGTGTTTGCAAATGCAAGGTGGTCGCTTTGAACATCTGCTGTGAAGTGAAGGCGTTGCTCGTAAGTGTGCGCACCGGATCTGCGAAGATAAGACTGGACGTCAAACGTACACTATGGAATTATTGTGCGTAGCATAATGGGCAATCTAGTGTAGGCTACCTACAGTATTGTGCTTCTTTGTACCGCATTGGATAGAGACGATGTTACTGTATCCACTATTATGTTCTATTGGCTTTATTTGTGCCATGGACGAAACAAAGGGGTCGTTTGCATCCGTAAGAAGTTCATGTTACGTTTGAATGTTTAAATAAAGGTAACTGTAACGGTAAGACATAGTGTATTGCATAGTGGAGGTGTATAGCGTGGCAAGTTAGACCTGGCCTATCATGGCGGAGTCTTGTCTAGGAGGGGAAGTAGTGGGATCACTAGGCGCAAATGCGATTTCCCCTCTTTGGTGCAACAACTGTTTGGGGCTGCACGCTACTCGTCGTGGTTATATTATGCAAGCCTAAAGTATCGAATAGGAGCATTCTCAGTGACATAGCATTGGTATTGGTGGTAATGAACTGAGAGCCCGCCCACTTCACACACTCCTGACGCAAGCTGTTGCCGTGCTTGTCATAGAACAGAGCTGCTCAGTCGTGCTTCGCTTGCCTTGACAGCATCTGTACCGTGCCAAAGTGTTGGGAATAATGACTACTTGGCAACATCTAACCAGCGCGTGATGAAGTATGTGCTCACTGGTTGACAAAGAATCCAGGCAGGGGGATGACGTAATGCAACTGGACGCACATGCGCATCGGAAGGTTCAGATCTAACTTGTTCCCCAATACATTGGATGCAATTTGATACATTAACTGAAAAAGTAAAAAAAAAAAAAAAGCGCGAACGCGACTCTTAACATTGGCGCGTCCACACGACCGGTATTTATGGCATTATCTCGTCTCATTGAGCTAATGAGACAGCTCCGGCAGAGCGCCGAGTTCCTGCGACAAGTTTCTGACCACGCTGCATGCAGTTACAGCGTTGCCAGAGCCTCGATTCTTAACACGCATTTCTGTTAAACTTATTGGCGGGACTAGGTTTTGCAAGATAAACTTTTGTCGTGAATTTCGACGAGGAACCGCATGCCGACCGCCAAGTGTGGCATTTTTTATTCACTCTGTATAGTGTGTATTTGCAATCGAAAATATTATATTTATGTATATACTTATAACATCACATATTTCAACAATCGAATACAGCGATTAATATTCGTTGACCTTGATCCGCGGTAGAGTCTATTGTTCTTGATTCTTTAGGGGTTTTGGGGCATCATGGTTTGGTAGCCCCGTTTACTTGGGTGGGTGTAGAAATTGTCTGATAACCTGTGTCTCGGTGATGTCTGTAGGCTTACCAGTTTGTGTACTTTAATACGAGGATGGATTCGGGTAGGATGCTGTTGTTGTTTCACCTGAGATGCTTGGACATCATGGTCATTTAGCCCCGTGTACTTGGGTGAGTGTTGAATTTTGACTGATAACCTGTGTTATTGTGTTGGTTGTATTCGCACGCGCGTGTGTGTGTGTGTGTGTGTGTGTGTGTGTGTGTGTGTGTGTATACGATTCAGGTGAGGATTCAATCAATCAACGTTTAATATCCGTAGGATAGCACGTTGTATTTCAACAAGGTAATACAACCAGCATTCAATTATACTCCTTGAAAAGTAGGCGATATGTTATTTACTGAACATCTTGTTGTTGGATGAAACGCTCGTGCGAAGTTAAATGACCTAGAATTAAGAGATAATTGACGTTGGTGAACACGGCCCTTACATCACATCAATACCGGTACAGTATTCCTATTAAGCGGTTCGAACGCTGTTCATTAATTGTCCGACGTAAGAATGACGTAGTTAACGTTCTAGTTTTGTTTTCTGCCAAAGAGTCTGCACACACAGGGGTTTGAAAGACAGCTTAGGTATTATAGAGGTGCAGTATCTAATTCTCGCCCCCTCACTCACTGTCTTAGCCTTTTTGAGTGCTTTTTTTTTTTAGCGTATGGCTTTTTAGTGCCGGGAATGTTCGAGGACATAGACCAGAGATATTAGCTGCTTATATGCGGACACCCAGGGGGTGAGCTACAAGCACCGTCGCTTGTGGAGTATTGTCTGGGGAGAAAAGTGTGATTGTAAGGACTAGGAATTGGAAGGTAGCGGCTGTGGCCTACAGTTAGGGACCAACCCCGGCATTTGCCTGGAAGGATGATAGGGAAACCACAGAAAACCATCTTTAAGGTTGCTGGCGGGGGGATTCGAACCTCATCGCCTCCCGGATGTGATGACTGCCTGCAGCCACGCCGTAACAACCACGGCTAACTCACCCAGTTTTTTAAGTGCTGACTGACGGTAACCACGATGCGCTATTGGGCAGAAGCAAACTTACGATACAGACGGAACAGGCAGCTGATTTGGCCGGCATTAAAGTACACACATCACAGTGAGGTCCTCCTCTATAGAACGGAACCTCGCCGGGGGCGTGTGACGGATGAAGAGCGATGAGTTATGGCCAGATGACTACAGTAGCATCTACAGATTACAAAACAGTGGGTCGGGAAGCACCGGAGGCTGTCATGGCATTGATTACGTAGGTAGCTGGCAAGATAACTCAGTTGAGATATTTAAGACTTGTGGTGAATTGCTGTAGTCAATACGTATCCCGTGAATTAGTACGGAACAAAGCATCGGATTTTCCTAGTGGAAACTCCATCTTCTCAAGAAGTCTATCAGTAAATGTGTCCGTAAATTTCAGCGCCATGCGATTTTACTTGTTGGGGGGAACCTCAAAAAAGGGGATACAGAAACAATCTGCGTACTCTGGTGGCTTTGAGAACGAAATAACTGCACCAATACGAAATATCAGTGAGGATACATTTCAGCGAGTGTACCAAAACTTCCTTTCATTGGTGCAATGTGTGTTTAGAATATGACGGACAGTATTTCCATCAACTACTCTGACATTCATGTAATGATGATTATTAAATACATTTAATAATGTAATTTAATAATGTAAATGTGTTGAACTAGTTGAGCGCTACGCTGCTGCTAGCGCCAGTGCCTTGCTCGACAGGCCGCAATACACAGTGGCCCTTCCGCCATACGGCGCTTGCGAGGTTCCGATCTATAGGATAGGGCCTCACTGTAGTGCATACAGCATAATAGAATGGGTTAACTGTCATATTTCACACATACCTAAGTCCATGGGGTTGATGACCATGAGGTTGCAAGCCCTTATACGAAACAACAACAAATTAGTAAGCACAAGGTGAATAACAATGTTGTGGAAGAAATCAATTTTGTCGAATACAGCAGCCACAACGGATAGTCTTATCCACATAATCTATAGGGATGAAAGATGCAAGCAAACAAATGGGCATTAAGAAAGAAGAGATACAAACAGCATTATATAAACTCGTATAGCCACAAGCAATAGGATTGAGCCCAATGACAACAATGAAACATCTAATTAAGTCAGTACTGCAGCTTCGAGAGGCTGTGGAACGGAGCGATGCGTCTACTGCCGGTTCGAATCCGGCCTTGGGCATGTGTTTATGATGTATTTCATTATACTTACAGTAAATATCTAATTTATCATATCATGTCAACAAAGTGCATTGAGAAAACAAGACGTTCAGTTAAGATATTGAAGCCTACCTTCTCTTAAATGTATGGGTATAGTTATCCCAATGTCCTTAAAACGTATAAATAATTATTATTGTGATGAACATTGAGTTGTACCCTGTAATATCTGGCCTCGTTTACTAAGTTTCATTGTTATTACACTCTTGAACCCAAAGGAATTGATTGTAACATTAGAAAAGTACGTCCATCCACCATTTTGAATGCCTCGCAGAGAAAGCCCCGTATCTGAGACTACATATTTGCTGTGTTTCGTCATTGTAACTATAATAAATAGTGGATTTTCAATATGAATGTCTTATATTTTCAAGATGGTCGTTGAGCGCTATATATCAGTGTGATATTCTTATGAGTAATGCTAGCGAGGTCTTTAATATAGTACTCCTCTCACCAAATTTCGCGATAATTGTGCTATTATACCATGAGATAATGACAAAGTTTTAAGAATACGGTACATCCAACCACCATCGTGGATATATGAAATCGCTGTGCTTTTGACTTCGTTATAGGAAGCCACAAAGAGGTCTTTCCATTGCTAGTAATGTTTCTTATTTTAGCTTCCAAATACAATTTCTGTATCTTCAGATGGCCACTGCGCGTTGTAATCAAGTTTGTTATTATTATGGCCTATTTCAACAATGCCCCTATAGTAGGTATAATAGGCCGAAGCTGGCGCAGTGGCTAATGTGCAAGATGGCCGCCACAGTCTGAGACCGTGGATGACGTCACAGGGAGAGTTCGGCCGTGTAGTTGCTAAATGGAATATTTATTCTTCTTCTGCGCGAATGGGTCTCCTAGGACCACGCGGAATCAACACTTCTTGGCCTTGATGTTTGCCCAATAACTCTTCATGCGCAACGATTGAGCTAGTCTTCATTGCTGCGACCAGACGTGCCTGGTAGGTCTTCTCTCTTCTGCCTCAAAACCCCGTGTATGAGTAATTTTCCTAATTTCCTCTCGATCCTTGACATTGGGAAAACCTAATTCAGCCAAGTCCTTTTCCGCATGTTTGAACCAATTGGACCTTGTTGCCTTTTTCTGCAAAAACGTATAGATTTTATTTGTTAACCTACGTTGGGTCCATTCTGTCCAAATGTCCCATGAATTGGATCCTTCTCATAACGATTGTCTGTGATTTTAGTAATTATTAAATAGATGTCAGCATTAGGTTTCGGAAAGTAAATTCCATCTTTAATTCTTGGACCCTAAATTCTTCGCATGATTTTGCGTTCCTTAATCTCCAATTGATTTCTCAGTGTTTTATGTTGCCGATTAAGTGTCTCGGCTGCATAAAGGGCTGCAGGCAAGACTACTGTTTTATAATGTTGAATTTTACAATTCCAAGAGAGACATTTTTTGATATAAACTTGTTTTGTCAAATGGAAAGCAGTTCCCATTTTCTGTAGTCTTGCTTCTATAGCCTTTCTTTCGTTGCCAGTTTCATTGATCCATTCACCTAAATACTTGAAGTCTTTCACTCGGGAGACCTGACAATTACCGATGCGGAGTGTATTCGGAGCAGTTTTAATATCAGTCATAAATTTTGTTTTGTCAAAAGAAATCCGTAAGCCGATTTTTGCTGCTTGTTCTTGGAGTAATTCAAGTTGTTTTTGGGCATCGGAAATGCTTGGATCAATTAACGCCATGTCATCCGCAAATGCCAAACAGTCTAGTGTTATCCCTTTGAGGTTTGGTCCTAGTCTATGGGATGGTGCACCAGATCGTCTCCATTCTCGGACAACTTTTTCGAGCGCACAATTAAACTACAATGGGGATAATCCATCTCCTTGACGCACCCCTGTATCAATTGGAAATTCTGCGCTCAGTCCTCCCATAAATTTAACCTTTGAACTTGTATTCAAGAGGGTATCTTTGATGATTGATGTTGTCTTGCGATCTAATCCAAATTCTGAGAGTACAGCAACAAGGGATTCACGGTCAATGCTGTCATAAGCCTTTGCAAAGTCAACAAAAGTAATGACATAATTTTTGTTTGACATTTTACGGAAGTAAGACATTGAGTTTTTCAAATTGATAATTTGCTCTGTACACGATCGGCCTTTCCGGAACCCACCTTGGTATTCACCAATCTGCGGATCGAGTTGAAAATAGGCACGGTTCAAAAGGGCTTTGGACAAAATTTTGTAAGTTACCGAGAGTAATGAGATCCCTCGGTAATTGCTTGGGTTCGTTTTGCAACCTTTCTTGTATACTGGATGGATGATCGCCATCTTCCAATCTGGAGGAATTTCCTCTGTTAACCAGATTTCATCAATAATTTCTTTGAGTTTGATGATGAGGTTTTCACCTACATTTTTCCATAGTTCTGCAACGATCTGGTCCTCTCCCGACGCTTAGTTGTTTTTCATGGATTGGATTATTTCACGAATTTCCTGTAGGTCTGGTGGTTCCGAGTCAGGATTCCGTAGAGTATGAGAGAATTTAAATGTTTCCTGAGGTTTCTCACAATAGAGTAGTTTACCAAAATAATCTGCAAGAAGTGCACAATTTTCAGAGTTGGAGTGGGCGATGTTCCCATGGTTGTTTTGAAACTGGAGAGAAGGTGGTGAATATTTAGTTAATTCCTGCTTGAATGTTCTATAGTAATTTCTAGAATGATGTTTCTTGAAGTCCTCTTCTATATCTTTTAATTTAGTGTTTTCATGTTTTTTACGAATCACTCTTAGCGATTTTGTTACTGTTTTCCTAACGTCTTGAAGATATTGTAGCGCCCTTTCATTCTTGTTGCACATCCAGTTCTGCCATGCTTGTTGTCTTAGGTTTATGAGGTGGTCACACTCATCAGTCCACCATGCATGTTTCCGTACCCTGGTTAGAGGTGCAATTATTTCAGCCGTTTTTAGAAGTTCAGCTTGAAGTTGCTGCCAATTCTGTGGGGTTAACTTTTGTCTCTTGCGCGAATTCCATACAATTTTGTATAAGATGGACATCATATCGACGGGGTGGTAATTTTGGAGCGAATTTCCTCCTTTCTGGGATAATGTCCAAAGAGAATTTTGTGGGGTAATGGTCAGTCCAGATCTAATCCTTTGAGGACTTTAAGTTTCATGATTTCCGCCGTGTTGGAACGAGACCAAAATGGTCCAACTGAAATTCACCCAATAATGGATTTGGTGAAATCCAAGTCTTAGTTTTGGATGATTTTTTCTTGAAAAATGTTGATTTAAAAATAGATCATGGTTCTTGCATATCTCTATTAGATTCATGCCATTCTTGTTAGTTTGCTTGTGACCTGACCATTTACCAACCCAGTATTTATACTCTTTTTCTTTGCCAATATTTATTATTATTATTATTATATTATTATTATTATTATTAGGTAATTATTGATTGATCATGTACAATCAAGACCAGTCTTATATTGTCCACTTGGTGGTGAAGTGGTTAGCAATTTAGCTGTTTCCCCAGAGGTCTGGGTGTGATCCCGCATTAACTAAGAAATTTAATTCTGGGCGGAGAGCTGGAATGGAGTACACTCAGCCTCATGAGGTGAAAGTGTGAAATGTGGGGTTTCATTTATACCTCAACTTTTACTCTTGGCAAATGCAGGGGTATATCTTATCTCAAGGCCACGGACGCCCCATTTCCAATCCTTAATTGCAAATAAACCCATTAATTCAGCTATAACAATAACACAGGTTATTAGACAAATTCCACACTCAACCAAGTACGCTGGGCTATTTGTCAATAATGTCACGAAACCCTAAAAGAAGCAACAACAAAAATAATCCACTTTCAGGATGGTACCTTTTGTCAGACCACAGTTGCCTTCTACCAAAATCCTACTGCAATTACAAATACACACACTAATACAGCCATTACAATAACACAGGTTATTAGACAAATTCCACACACACTACACAAAGCTGATAACGTATATATCCCTATGTTTTAGCTATACAGAACTAATGAAAAAAAACTCTGATATATTTTTAATCTCATATCACATTAAGTGGAGAATTGAAGTGTTTTGAAATGTGGTGTTACAGGAGAAGGATAAAGATCAGATGGGTAGATGGGTAACAAATAAAGGCGAGTGGGAAAGGAGAGGTGTTTTTGGCTACTGCTAATAAAGAAAAGAGAGAGGTTGGTAGGACACATACTAATACACCCAGGAATAGCAAGCTTAGTTATGGAAGAAAGGGTCGAGGACATGAACTGTAGGGTAGACCAAGGTTAGAATATGTTAATCAGATTGTTTTGGATGTAAGGTGTGGTTGATATGTAGAGATGAAATGATTAGCTCAGGACAGGGAGGCTTGGAGAACTGCATTAATCTAGTCCAAGACTAAAGACTCAAACACACATTATTTGTTATGGGTAGATAGGGTAACAAATTAAGACTAGTGTAAAGAGAAATGTTATTTTAGCGACTGTTAATAAAGAAAAGAGATAGGTTGGTAGGACACATACTAAGACACCCAGGAATAGCAAGCATAGTTTTGGAAGAAAGGGTCGAGGACAAGAACTGTAGGGGTAGACCAAGGTTAGAATATGTTAATCAGATAGTTTTGGATGAAAGGTGTGGTTGCTATGTAGAGATGAAACGATTAGCTCAGGGCAGGGAGGTATGGAGAACTGCATTAAAACATTTAAAGGCTAAAGATTTAAAAACAAACAATATAGATTTTTGTATCACTTACCTGTACAGAGATTCTTTTTTGTTGATATCCATGGAAAGAACATCATTAGCTTGTTAGCAAAACCAACAATATTAGGAAAGGCGACACCTAGAGTGCCAAATTTTAACAACATGTAGGTGACTAACTGCCGAAGATGTAAAAACTTTTGTATTCAACACACGGGGTGGGGGCTCATTACACAAATGCCCCTCAACCTGATTGCACTTACATAAATGACAGACATTACGTTAACAAGCCTGGAGCCCTCACAACTGAACTGCTCTCTCTATCATGCTCACTTGCACTGATGATGACTTTGCAGTAATTTAATCTTTTTCCGCTTGTATTCAATCTGTTCACATTGACTCTTAGTAGCTGCAAGTAAGATACAAGAGAGAAAATGGATCACTTTATGCTGTATTGGTTAACAGTTTAGCCGACCCCCGTGGTGTTAGTGTAGCGCGCTTGCCTCTCACCCAGAGGCCTCGTGTTTGATCCCTCGGCTTTGTCAGGGATTTTAGAAACTGATGTGAGGCAAAACAGGGAAGAGGTGGGTTTAGTTCACACATTAACCAACATGGACGGGTTTTTTCTTTGGTTTTACACTTTTACTCTAGACAAATACTTGTTGTTATTCCTAGGGCAACACTAGCTCTTTCACAAAACTGACCTAATTTTTTATCACTGTAACAGCATTTGGAGGACTTTCTATTTATTTTTTGATCCTGATATAGTTTAATGGTAGATGATAATTATTTTATCCTAACTCATAGATATCTCCTTACCTGTTACAAGGCACTGTCAATATATTTTAAAATGAATTTAAATTTACCAAAATGTTCTAGGCAGAATGACTGATATGACTTAAAGTTTTTTATAGTCTCTTTACGATATGCAACTAATGATCTGAGTACACAAGGCTGATGACTATGATTTCTCAAGTTTATTACCAAACGGGGTTAATGAATGCTTTACTGATATATTTTTTATCTAACAACACAGTCAAGTAAATGGGAATAACTGGACATATGTTGCACACTTAAGTACACTGAGCTAATTACCATGATAGCATAACTTTATATTATGAATTAAACACTCGCAAGTGTACGGAGCTGATGCCCACGGTCTTCAACACATACGCAAACACACATTAACTAAACAGGACAGATTTAATTTTCTATAGAAACCTTGCTTGAGATATCCTTTTCAGAATGGAGAAAACCGAAAACCGCATTAAAATCCATTTAGTGGTTCTCTAGATTACTTGTAACATTTAAGAATCGGGGACTTTGCTTTATACTAAGTAGAGATTACCCCCGCAAACCCAGTTAACAGGAGTAACATTACAGTGGTGCACTAAACATAATGATGTAACACACTTACGTACATGAGGGTAATAGCTATGATATCTAAATATCATAACGGTTATAACGACTTTGATATTGCAAACCCTATAATATGATTTATGTACACTCAAATACGTGGGTTAATAATTGAGATGTCTCTAAACCTTGACACACTAGATTATCATGAAGTTATTGGGGCTCATGTTATACATTTATGACATGTAAAAGAACCTACCACTATAATAGAACTGTAGGGGTAGACAAAGGTTAGAATACGTTAAACTAATTACCTTGGATGTAAGGACATACAGGTAGTGGGATTTACTTTAACAATAATATATTGTCACATGTTAATAGAAGTAGCTGAGTAGCGTAAAGGAATGGAATATGGACTATTAAATCACAAGGGTTATCAATGATGGAATTGGACAATAATGCTATTGAGCAGGCGATTGGATTTTTTTTATGTGTAAAAAGAAACTAAGCAGTTTCACAAAAGAAGAATTAAATGCTTTACCTAAATCATTTTTTTTTTATGTGGCTGCAAATGCTGTTAAGGGAATATGGGAACATGTGTCAACATTATGGACTCAAGGCCCTGTGTTAAGTGAATTGCGACCCTGTAATAACTACGAGCATTATAAGCAAGTGGTCATTAGCAAAATACCATTGGTACAAGATTGTCAAACCTGATAGCTTGTGAAACTCGACCACGGTCAGAAAACTTTGAACAAAGACTTGGTTTCTTTATTCCGTGGGTGTCATAGCGAGAAAAAAGCAACATCATCATTCACAACAGAGGGAAAAGATCAAAACTATTTACCATTGACTAAAACAGAGTCGTCAAACCTGTACTGGTCGTGGCGTTATTGACAAAGTGATTTAGTTACTATTCTTTAAATGCACTTAACTGATTACAAATACAGTGGTCTTGGAACAAAGCTTGAACAATGTTTTGCAACATAATATACCTATAAATATTTTGGATAATGCTTACCGAGACCATGACATTTCTTATTGCTATAGTCAGCCTAAATTACAATGTGTGGCTGATAATGTATTATTAAAAAAAGCTAAACAACTTTTAACATTCTGTAATGCGTCTGTGAGAGAGAGGTTATCAGCCCTTATTGTGATTTATGCTATAAAAGGAAAGTTATAGCTATGACACCCGCGGATTAAATAAACTTAAGTCTTTGTTCAGTTTTATGACCATGGTAGAGTTTCGCAAGCTAACAGGTTTGACACTGTTGTACCAATGGTATTTTGCTAATGAACACTTGCTTATAATGCTCGTAGTTATTATAGGGTCGCAATTCACTTAACACAGGGCCTTGGCACATGTTACAGCATATGCAGCCACATAAAAAATAAATGATTTAGGTAAAGCATTTAATTCCTCTTTTGTGAAACTGCTTAGTTTCTTTTTACACATAAAAAAAATTCCAATCGCCAGCTCAATAGCATTGTCAAATTCCAACATTGATAACCCTTGTGATTTAATAGTCCATATTCCATTCCCTCACGATACTCAGCTACTTCTATTAATATGGGACTATATCTTTCTTAAATCCCACTACCTGTATGTCCTTACAGCCAAGGTAATTTGTTTAACGTATTCTAACCTTTGTCTACCCCTCCAATTCTATTATAGTGGTAGGTTCTTTTACATGTCATAAATGTATAACATGAGCCCCAATAACTTCATGGTAAACTATTGTGTCAAGGTTTAGAGAAATCTCAATTATTAACCCACGTATTTGAGTGTAGCCTACATAAATCATATTATAGGGCTTGCAATATCCAAGTCGTTATAACCGTTATGATATTTAGATATCATAGCTATTACCCTCATGTACTTAAGTGTGTTACATCATTATGTTTAGTGCACCACTGTAATGTTACTCCTGTTGTCAACTGGGTTTGGGGGGGGGGGGGGGGGGTAATCTCTACTTAGTATAAAACAATGTCCCCGATTTTTAAATGTTACAAGTAATCTAGAGAACCACTAAATGGATTTTAATGCGGTTTTCGGTTTTCTCCATCCTGAAAAGGATATCTCAAGCAAGGTTTCTATAGAAAATTATATCTGTCGTGTGTAGTTAATGTGTGTGTGTGTGTGTTGTATACCGTGGGCATCAGCTTCGTACACTTGCGAGTGTTTAATTCATAATATAAAGTTATGCTATCATGGTAATTAGTTCAGTGTACTTAAGTGTGCTACATATTATGTCCACGTATTCCCATTTATTTGACTGTGTTGTAAGATAAAAAATATATCAGTAAATCATTCATTAACCCCGTTTGGTAATAAACTTGTGAAATCATAGTCACCAGCCTTGTGTACTCGGATCATTAGTTGCATATCGTGAGACTATAAAAAACTTTAAGTCATATCAGTCATTCTGCCTAGAGCATTTTGGTAAATTTAAATTCATTTTAAAATATCTTGACAGTGCCTTGTAACAGGTAAAGAGATATCTATGAGTTAGGATAAAATAATTATCATCTACCATTAAACTATATCAGGATCAAAAAATAAATAAAAAGTCCTCCAAATGCTGTTACAGTGATAATACATTAGGTCAGTTTTGTGAAAGAGCTAGTGTTGCCCTAGGAATAACAACAAGTATTTGTCTAGAGTAAAAGTGTTAAACCAAAGAAAAAAAACGTCCATGTTGGTTAATGTGTGAACTAAACCCACCTCTTCCCCGTTTTGCCTCACATCAGTTTCTAAAATCCCTGACAAAGCCGAGGGATCAAACACGAGGCCTCTGAGTGAGAGGCAAGCGCGCTACACTAACACCACGGGGGTCGGCTAAACTGTTAACCAATACAGCATAAAGTGATCCATTTTCTCTCTTGTATCTTACTTGCAGCTACTAAGAGTCAATGTGAACAGATTGAATACAAGCGGAAAAAGATTCAATTACTGCAAAGTCATCATCAGTGCAAGTGAGCATGATAGAGAGAGCAGTTCAGTTGTGAGGGCTCCAGGCTTGTTAACGTAATGTCTGTCATTTATGTAAGTGCAATCAGGTTGAGGGGCATTTGTGTAATGAGCCCCCACCCCGTGTGTTGAATACAAAAGTTTTTAAATCTTCGGCAGTTAGTCACCTACATGTTGTTAAAATTTGGCACTCTGATGTCGCCTTTCCTAATATTGTTGGTTTTGCTAACAAGCTAATGTTGTTCTTTCCATGGATATCAACACAAAAAAGACAATCGCTGTACAGGTAAGTGATACAAAAATCTATATTGTTTGTTTTTAAATCTTTAGCCTTTAAATGTTTTAATGCAGTTCTCCATACCTCCCTGCCCTGAGCTAATGGTTTCATCTCTACATAGCAACCACACCTTGCATCCAAAACAATCTGATTAACATATTCTAACCTTGGTCTACCCCTACAGTTCTTGTCCTCGACCCTTTCTTCCAAAACTATGCTTGCTATTCTTGGGTGTTTTAGTAAGTGTCCTACCAACCTATCTCTTTCCTTTATTAGCAGTAGCCAAAAACATCTCTCCTTTCCCACTCGTCTTTATTTGTTACCCTATCTACCCATCTGATCTTTATCATTCTCCTGTAACACCACATTTCAAGACACTTCAATTATCCACTTAATATGATATGACATTAAAAATATATGTGTTTATTTTTTCATTAGTTCTGTATAGCTAAAACATAGGGATATATACGTTATCAGCTTTGTGTAGTTGAGTGTGTGGAATTTGTCTAATATCCTGTTTTATTGTTATGGCTGAATTAATGGGTTTATTTGCAATTAAGGATTGGAAAAGAGGCGTCCGTGGCCTTAAGATAAGATATACTCCTGCATTTGCCAGGAGTAAAAGTCGAGGTATAAATGAAACCCCACATTTTCACACTTTCACCTCATGAGGCTGAGTGTACTCCATTCCAGCTCTCAGCCCAGAATTAGATTCTTAGTTAATGCGGGATCAAACCCAGAGCTCTGGGGAAACAGCTAAAATGCTAACCACTTCACCACAAAGTGGACAATATAAGACTGGTCTTGATTGTACATGATCAATCAATAATTACGTAATAATAATAATAATAATAATAATTATTATTATTATTATTATTATTATTATTATTATTATTATTCCATTTAGCAACTACACGGCCGAACTCTCCCTGTGACGTCATCCACGGTCTCAGATTAAGGCAGCCATCTTGCACATTAGCCACTGCGCCAGCTATGGCTCACCCTCCATAAGAATAACATGGGGCTGGTTGCGCGCGGCGGCCATCTTGCACATTAGCCCCTGCGCCAGCGTCAGCCTATTATACCTATTCCCTACATATTGGTACTTGCTAAGTTCCGTATTAATTGCGCAAATACATTCTGAATGATTCGTTATTATGTTTTAATAGTACGCCCAGCCACCATTTTGAAAATTTGGAGTCTTTTTTATTTTGCTTTGGGCTTATGAAAGCACATATAAGAATTTACCTTATCCGTAATTTTCGTTGTTTTTAAGTCTAAAACGTAAGAGAGTTAGTTATGTTCAATTTATGAAATTTCAGGATGGCCGCTGCGCGCAATATTCAAAGTAACTTTACAACTAACGTATTGAGGTTTCATATACAGTATAAAATACTCTTCTCCGGTTAAGTTTCGTCTTAATTGTGCAATTATATCCTGAGTTGCTAATAGTACGCCTAGCCGCCATCTTAATGTATGGATCTGCTGTTCTTTGACTATGGTCATACGAAATGATTTATCATGTTCTACCTTATTACGAAATTTCGTTATTATAGCTCTAAGATAATGAATGTTATTGGTTTATTTTGAAATTTCAAGATGGCCGCTGTGCGCTGTATTCAGTGTGATATTCGACTAATGCGATAATCATTCGACTAATGCAAGTGAGAACCCTTCAATAAAATTTAACACTTGCCAAGATTCGGCTTAATTACGCAATTATATTCTGACATCGATTTTAATGCTCTAATAGTTGGCACAACCACGCCGCCATCTGCAATGTATGGAAAGTCTGTTCTTTTGCCGTGGCCATACAGGGCCACATAAACGGTCCTACCTTCTCCCTATATTTCGTTACTGTAGCTCCTAAGTGTTAAGAGTTATTCAATTTTATATTTTACAATTTCAAGATGAAGGCTACGCGTACCATACAGTCTCGTGTAGTTATCACGTTATTGACAGAGGGTTCTTAAATAATACCACCTGAATGCTAAGTAATGTAAGCATAGATTTATTGGATCATAAGTTATGGAATGTAATGCTTGCATGATTCGCATGCCGCCATCTTGAAATTATTCGGCTGATAACCTTTTAGTTTGAGCTTCCAACACTTCTCGTACAAGGTTGTTTTTTCCAAAATTTGGTAGAAATCCAATGATTTGTTTAGCCATAGTTCGATTTAAGATTTGAACATTCGGATGGCAGCCATTATGTTTTCGTTACGTTGTCTGAGATGCAAAGTATGACACTGAGGTGCCTTTTATTAGTATTACCTCTGTACAAAATTCGATACCATTCAATTTCGCAGTCTGGCAATTGATAGGGGGAACAGACAAACACACATACATACACATGGATATTTAGCCCGTGCAGATCTAAAAGTATACTTGCATTTATTTACAAAACTCCAAAATAAGCTATTTGTTTCTCTCTTCAACATGACCAATACAAACTGTGACTGGCTGAATAGTCAATATGACTGAAAGCCATATATTTCAATAGGCAATGCCATGCAAGCTGCCCGGCATTTGAAACTCGAATGAGAGACCAGACACACAGCGATTGGTAGCTTTGGTCTGCTTCCTTGACTTTGGGTTTGGGGTGGATTCGTTTGTTAAGCGTTCGCGCTATTCAGAGAGCTTTTAGGCCTGAGGCCTGGGGCCCGTGGCCCGGGGAGGGTTCGACCAAACGGGCTGCGCTGACCAATCTTGGCAGCAGGCCCATGAGTATCCAGACCGTGACCTGACAGTGTATTGACAGGCGAGTGAGCCTAGTTCTGTAGCGTCTAGCCTTTGCACGCTCAGAGTGCTAGCTATGCTGCGCCGCACGCCAGCAGCGTTGGCTACTGCCTGCCCTGCGACAGCTTTTCGCCGCGTCTGACCTAGTCAAGTTAGGATCGCTAGCGCACCGGACGTAAAGATAAACAAACAAACAAACAAGTGTCCGTTCAATGTGTTGGTTGTCCGAACATCTACATTGTGTTTCACGCGTTTCTACGCGTAACGGTAGTTGCAGATTACGTGCTTAGCATTAAGACAATCAGAACTATGATAAGGTATTGTATCCGAATTTATCATGGTCATCAATTTCCGTGTCCGGTCAACATTTCCAAAAAACTGCAGCTGTGATGGCCTTGTTACTTCCTCTAAAAACATCTACCATTGTGCATGGGTTGTCCAGGAGGGGGCAGATAAGTAGGTGGCTTGGGTCTTGTTCAGCTCCACATTCACAAGAGGTGTCTGCGTCTGCTGGAAGGATCCCCAATTTTTTCAGGTTGGTCTTGCATCGAGGACACCCACTCCTAAGCGGTTCTCCACACAGGATAATGTAGGTCTGCACCAGGAGCCAGTTCTTCCTTTGGTGACATGTCTGTGGGAAGTGAGCTCCTCCATCTGTTGAGACGAGCTGTCTCTGGTGTTCTCTCCAGCGGCAGAGTCCTAGCAAGGAATCTCTTGCGGAATCTGAGGCGAGACCTTGCTGCTTGGTGACCATATAGTGGATATCTATCATGGTGTAGTTTTATGATGTGATTAGCATTGTATTGTAAATGTTAAAATCGAGAATCTCTAGTCTGATGGATAGCTACCTGTATTCAACACGTACATGAGTGTCAAGCGAGGGGGATTTCGGCAAAGAGTTTTCCGCAGCCAATCAGAAAATTGTATTTATTTAAAGAAGAGAGAGGCGGCAAAAACCCGTTCTCAAAGGAGTCAGGCGACAAGCGAGCAATGGAGCGGTGACAGGGGACGATAGACTCACCCGCAACAACCAAAGCGTCGACCACGCCTGTAGCCATGTGAACATGGGAGGAGGACAAGGAACGCACCAGATAAGTCACGTGGCCTGTGATAGAAAAATGAAAATCCACAGCCTGCTTCCAGTCTTCGACCGGGTCAGGAATGGAATGAATGAAGCCCCTATCTAGCGGCGAGGATATGAACTGTGCCGGCTGCCGAGGCCTGACGCACTCCTCTGGGGCAATGATTAAATGAATGACAGATGAAATGAAATGATAGTGGAGAGTGTTGCTGGAATGAAATTTTGACAGGGAAAACCGGAGTACCCGGAGAAAAACCTGTCTGCCTCCGTTTTGTCCAGCACAGATCTCACATGGAGTGACCGGGATTTGAACCACGGACCCAGCGGTGAGAGGCCGGCGTGCTGCCGCCTAAGCCACGGAGGCTTGCCTGTGATAGCCAATCAGATAATTGAATTCAATACATTTACAAAGCTTCTCATCAGTAATTAGGAAGTTAATTGCAAGAAATTTTAATTAAGAATAGGATGGAAAATATTATTTGGAAATATCCCAGCACTTTTGATAAGAAGAAATTCGCAAATATAACGAGTAAATTAATAATTTGTGACGCCGACTTACAGCGCCAGAAGGGCGATAGCGTGATTGACTCGAGGCTTTTTAATTTGTGACAGCCGAGGAGATCTGCCGTGTTACTCTGCCCCGCTCAAGTACGACCGAACTACGAAATATTTACTGGCAAGTGAAGCATCGCTATAGGCGAACTGATAAGAGGACTAACGCAGTGTTAAAATAAGGACTTAGTAAATTTTCGAAGTACAACCGAAAATACGTGTTCAATTTTACGACGTATCAGTAATTGCCAATAGTGATCGATAGAAACAATTCCACGACAATTGCGATAACAATTACAACGAATATTGAAGGCAAGATTTAACCATTTTAAGCTGCAATTAATACAGGGAAGTTGCAGGTATTCATCGAATATTATTACGCAACGCTACGGAGGAACATTCAACATTTTACGATATTCCAAAGTCATAACAAGTATCACCACGATTAACATAGTGAAATTGGGAGAGACAATTCGATCTTACCAGCGAGAAGATGATGTCGTACTAAATACCATGATGGAAAAATTATCTGCAGGATGATGAAGATATTTGAAGTAACTTAACGCCAATGATGAAGGCAATTACTTTCGACACAACATTCGAAATTTATGGCAAACTAAAGATGAAACGACTGCAAGAATGAAGTTCTAAAACTTAACTACCAGCGAGGATGAAGAAGAACTAGGGCAATCCCAGTTCGCAATGCAGAACTAAGGCCATCCCAGTTCTTGACATCAGTTCGATGACCGAACGAGTAGATGTCTGCGCGATGGTGTCTGGAGATCGGTTCTGTACGAGGGAAGCTGATCCAGGAACACCGCGGAACAGAGGTATGAGAGGAGACCTTGGTTGTGGATTTCAATACAAGAGGATTCTCCACGAGACATCTATAAATCAACAGGATGTAAAATCATGTAAAATTTTCGTAGTTTGCTGGCTTAGGAATTTATTTGAAGCAACCATATTTCTGAATTGTTTTAGGTATTACATTTAGGATTTTGAACTTAGGTTTCATACAGGATTTTTGACTTTTCGAATTTAGAAATATTCGGTCTGCGAATTCAAATTTAAAAAATCGTCTATTTTGCAATATTTCAGTATTTTAATACATTTTTGGAGATTTTTCCGATATTCTATTGTTAAGTAGAATTTATAGGATCGTTGATCGCTTTCTAGATCACTTATATTTTTAGCGATTTGAGGAAGGACATTTGGACTTAGGATCCAATTTAACATGAAACACATTGAAAGTGGTATAATAAATATTTAGCATTGTGGAAAATTTTATGAACTTGTATGGAAAGATTTCTATAATTTATTATAAATTGTAACATGAAATTTAAACAATATAGGGAACTTTGGAGAATATTATTTGAACATTCGGTAGCAATGGATGAATTTCATGCAATTGAAAGACAAGATGATGAGAGCTATTCACATTTTTGAAGTAGTATTAAATTATATTGTTGAGAGATCATTATTGAGCGAATATTGAGCAGAAGTGGTAAAGGAAGGCTCTATGAGCATGTTCGACGAATGGAAGATATTACTTTGCAAGATATGTTACGCATTTAAAGGAAGCAGAAGTACGCACGAGCTTATTGTGTGATTTTTGAGACTGAAGAGATTGGAGTCCAGTTTATCGAGTTTATTATTGATATTGTGCATTGATCATGACAGTGCCATTGATATTGTTCATTTATGGTATAGAAAGGATTATTCTTCCAGGAAATATTATGACAAAGAAATATTGATGTTTATAATAAATGGATGCGTTGTTTGTAGAGCACTTTTGTGTTTATTGAAGGTTATTTAGAGATTTTTGAGAAGTATTTTGCAATATAGAGATGTGAGAAGTACAGCTTATTAGAGCTCAATTTTATTCATGATAGAAAGACTGTTTGAAATGGAGAAGTAACACTGATGGCAACAATTATAATTAAAAGGAACAACTTGTAGTATTATTAATATGTTATTGAATGAAATGAATTAAGGAGGACATGAGCACTATAATGTAGGCTTTGTTGCACGGACAATATATCCGAATTTGACTTCATAGACCAAATTAAGACAAGAGCAAGTCGTGAATTTCCATAAAAAATTTGAATTGACGGAAGGACAATCATTTTGTGTATAATATGTAAATATTTTGACAGAGTACGAATATTTTTAATATCTAGAATAGAAATTATTAGAATAGGAATTGTGAGGATAGGAATAATTAGAATAGGGATTAATTTGGAACAAGGAGTTCTGTATAGAGTAAAATTTAAAGTTTGTAAGGCCATCGCTATGTTATTTTGAAAATTAGGTCATTTAAAATATTTGCTTTTCACTCCTTAGATCTAGGGCACCGTATTTTCATGCCAGGATCATATTTTAAATTTTATATTGAGTTTAGTTAGACTTAAACAGGATCGATTAGGAAAGCTATTTACGTTTTTATTTATTATTTTCATTTTGTCCACGTATTAAATTAACAGTAATTTTGTCTTCAATAATAAATCAACAGACACGTCATTACGAATGTCTGATATTTTGTATAGAATATTGAGTTATCCTTTTCAGTTAATTAGGCAATTGTAGTGTGCTATAGAAGTAGAATAGGACACAACACCCATACCTTTTTCCCGTTACGCCCCGAGAACCGTACGTTTCTCACTCTCCATTATTATATAGACGCCCATTATCCAAATAGAGTAGTCCTATAGCACATTAGTAGTAATTGTATCCCATCAGTGTTATCTATCAGTAGTTTCTTAGTAGTTATTCTAGCCGGGTACTACAAGTTGCTGCAATCCACCTGCGAATCCTGGCAGGTTCTACTAAATTCGGGTGCGGTATCATGGAACTCATTTAAAGCATTGCAATTTCGATCAATTTTTTTCTTCCCTTGTTTTCATTCTGCTTCAATTATACTGAATATCGTTTGACGTTCGACCAATCAACCACAACAAAGCGAAGGTAGTGCGGGAGGGAATGAGACTGGAAAGCAAGCGAGAGAGACAGATATATATAGAGTCTTCCCTCACCATCACTGGAAGGCCGACCACGCCAGAAGCACGCCGGCGTGCTGCATGGACACCTCTGGCCTAGTCGGAGAATATCTGAGCAATCAAGCCCAATAGCTCTACTGCACACCATCCGTTCGGCAGGGTCTCCAGAAATTGGAACTTTGAGATTAGGCAGTGTGCAGGGGGCTGTTAGGCACACTCCAGTGCCAACTGACTGAGATGCAACCTTGAGCAAACTAGGAGAAAACATTATCGACTACGCAACTGTGCTCCGTACAGAGCAGGACAGTATACGATGCATACAGTTATTACTCGCAGGGCCCGGATAATTATGTGCGTAACTTTTTAGAAATACGTATTTATGTGCTTAAAAGTTGAAAATATGTGATAGTTTCCAAAATATGTTCTTAAATTTGTATCATATTCATGACCCCCAGTTACTCGAAAAATAGTTGAAACGTCCAGTGCTTGAATAATCCAGGCCTACAAAATGTTTCCGCTTAACAGGCCGGGGCATGCCTCTGTTTCCGAATGCTACAATACGTGCTGCGGATGCGCAATACATACGTGCTGTTTTCGAATTTCATTCTCAAGAGCGGGAGAAAGGGTCACTGCAGAAACTTTCATAGGCCTGATTGTTTTGTCTTAAACTGCTACTTGAGTGCGTAAATATGCTCGATTGACATATAAAGTAAATTAAATTTAAACCCCGACACACCTTGACAACCACACACATTTAGACAGTTTAACACAGCAACACATTTAATCATAAATAGCCCTCAGATGCACTAACAGTCACTACTGTATTTGGTTTTCACCAAGAACTTATTTTTATACAGAAAGAATACTACAACAGTATTTTCATGTGCAAACACTTAGAACATATTCACACAAAAATAAACAGAAATAACTTAATCAGTGATTCCACCGGCTGACTGTCAATGTCTAGAACAAGATATAGAAGAAAATCACTCAACTTTGCAACTCGGTGCCATAAACTACATGAAACTACTTTATAAGAACATTTTGCTTATGCCTAACATACAAAGAGAAACGATGCATATTTCACGTGTTTTGCTGTCGTAATATGTTGCGTAACTTTTGAACGCATATCTGCCGCTACTGGTTTCTCACAAATGTTGCAAAATAATACAGTTCCGTCGGATTTAAAAGCATCTCCAAAATCCCGCACTAAACAATTTCAAATAACACTATTCGCACCTGTGGAACGCATGGTATTCGTTGAAACGAGAACGCCACTCGGTCAGTACTGTACTCACAAGTTTCGCAGACCGCTGTAATTTCAAGTAAAATTTCCCATCAAGGTAAGGACTAGTGGAGGCTTAATGAAACTGTTGTCTCCTGAACCCTGCTGTACTTAATGATCGGGGAATTCCTCTCTTGAAATACTACTACAATACAGAGACGAAATAGAGAAGCCAATTACTGGAATTGCCAAGGGTCGAAAATGTGGGCAGCAATCATCTAAGAAGTACAACATACCAACAAATGTAGGAAATATGTACGGTACTTATGAATAAATATGCCAGAATATGTAATTATTAAAAAAACTGCAAAATTATGTAAATAAATATTTAGTCAAATAAAAAATATTTTAACACATAACTATCCGGGCTTTAGCAATTACAGTATGATATGCTACTAGTACTTGTTTTTACTGAGAAGAACGATTTCACTCTCTAACAGAACACCACGAATAGCAGAAGATGGTAAGCCCAACGTGTGCTCACCATGGCGTATTATATTCGAGGTAAAATATCACGTCCAGTTTTTAGTATTCCACGTAAAAAAAGGTCCCGTGGCTTTTGAACGCAAGATCAGCAGTCTTGTAATACTACATGCATCCTCTTCCTTCCTTCCTTCCTTCCTTCCTTCCTTCCTTCCTTCCTCCCTCCCTCCCTCCCTCCCTCCCTCCCTCCCTCCCACCCCAAAGTGTTTATTATTTGGTGTTGAAACGCTGTGGGGAATGCATGGTTATGACTAGGGATGCCGATATTACTTGGTCATGTGAAGTACTTCCCGTTTATTCAGACATAAAGACTGAGCGGCATCAGAAACTTAAAGACTGTTTAACTGCATACTGCCGCAATACGCTGAGCAAATATGTGCTCAACACTACAAGGTCTTACGGTACCACTTTACGCAACAACTGTTCACATACCTCCTCCTGGATGGTCGTTAACACATTTCTCTTCGTGGAATGACCAACATACTAGATTCAGCCCCCACCCAAAACACTGTCACTAAACTCCTCAGAAAAATGCGATTACAACCTCAGGAAAATTATTTCTTTAGTACCTCTAAATCACGTCAGACATAGCCTGTATAAAGCGCTAAGGTGTATGTTTCACAAAACCCATGCTCTTAAACCAGAGGTAGTTAGAACGTGCGGTTCGTACCAAACTCTTACAAATCACCTAAATAGTACAGAAAAAATGCATTTCGTTAAAAGTCAACAAAATATAATTATGTATTTATAAAGTGCGTTTAAACAAAATAACCAAGACAAAAGCCCCTGTCAGAACTGTGTCGCGTTCAGCCAGCATAAAAGTAAAGCCGGGCGGATGGTATATAGCCTACACAAGGGCCGCTCACAAGTCACCTATAATAATGTTATTGGTTTTGCGTCGCTTTTTACTGCTGAGGCTTTTAGAGACGCGAGGGTGCCAGAATTTCGCCCCGAATGGGATCTTTAACGTGCCAGTATATCTACTGACATGACTCCCTCGCATTTGCGCACCCTGATACAAAAACTGACTGCGACAAGGTTCGATCCTGCAAACTTGGAAACAGCAGGCGAGACCGTTACCGCTGCATCACGCAGCCACACCGATCGTAACTAATAAGCATTAAAAATAAAGATAATTACCCTTAGCAGTGACGAATTGCACTGTGATAACATAAATATCGACAATTTGTTTAAAAAGTGTGATTCAAGAAATAAACACGACAGCCACTGCCAGAACTGTGTCGCGTCGAGCCCGCATATTGTACAGCCCGGGGGGGGGGGCAGTACCCCCTGAGAGCCACCCCACATCTTTTACCAAAACCACCCCAACTGGCAACACCATAAGACCAGGACATTATCTATACACAGCAAGCGGCGGCCACCCAGACTGGGAGGTTAGCCAACTACTTGCAAAACATACACAAACATTTACACTAACAACTATCTGGGGCAGCTACATTTACGCAACGCTGACCAAGCAGCGCCGGAAGGTATAAGAATGGAGTCCAAACTGGAGCCATTATCTGTTCTACTCTGTGCTTCGCCAGCGGCCTTGCCCGACGTCCGTTCATCACCAGGTGAGAATCTAGTTGTGCTCAGAATCCTTTAATTCTTGTAAACACCTACCCCTAACTTGTACACACAAATTGTATCTTATACTTGTCTAACTTCCCCAAGAGGGACATACCAATCTAAATCTACTGACCAATAAACACCTGGTCAGTAAGCTACACTTGCATTACTAATTATACTCCACTTCACATCCTCATACCCCACCTGACCTTCGTCACAATTGCCCGTGACCGTAGTAGCCAGTAATTGCTTTGTCAGACTACATTGTACTCACGGCACGCGACTCGACTGCATAGCGTCGAGCCGCTGACTCAGCACGTCTATTGTATTACTCATTCCGCCCAGCTGGCAGGCCAGTATAGTAGCCTGCATTTAGAGATCCATCCCCTAGCAAATACTTGCATCTTGCAAGGACACCCCCAAGAGATTAGGCACTAAACACCAACACACCACACTAGTAAGCTCTCCCAGCTACGGGAAGCTACTCCCACCCAGGAACAGTCTTCCAAATTAACACAATAACACAACCGTGTTTTATCCCAACTACCCCCCAACCAAGGGATTAAAACATATTTGGTGGAGGCGCTGCTACCACGCACAATAAGGGTAGGACTCATACAACGAGCCCTCGTGGTAGAAACGATCCGTACCGCACACAGCCAAGCGATAGTTAATTTTTTTTCAAGACAGCATTATTATTTTTTCCCGGCACTCTAGGAACACAAGGGAAATTTTAATCAACCCACCCACCCCCACCCCCTGGAAAGAATCAGAAATATAATACATTGCAAAACACACACAGTTCTTTTTATACATACACTTGATTCAGCATGGCCCCCCTATATCGTCTAGCTGTGCTGAGGAGCATTGGGGAGTACCAGGAGTTAATTGCCTGGCACAAGGTCTTTGAAACAAGACAGGACTACCTCAAAAGGTATCAGCAGCTACTGCACGCCCAGTATATGCGAATTATAAGGGCACTTGTCCGGCCACTCCTCAGCGCCAAGAATCGAAAGATTCGAGCGAAAATCCCCACCCTCCGTACACAAATCATTAAGGCACACTGGCAACTACACTGCCGACACGAATTCATGTTCCAGCAATGGGAAACAATCATCAGAGAACACCAACGGATAGGGACTAATGGCACCAAAGTTGCCGAACAGGCCATATGCCTCAATAGGCAGTACGCCCAAATTTGGGAAGAATATAGGGAGCTCCAAGCCAACAAGGCCATTTTTGAGTTCATGGCAGGGCCACCAGCCCAGCCTAGAGATGACATAGGCATAGACACATTAACGCAGCAATTTGCGAGAATGTCCCTCTCGACACGTACCGCCACACAAGGGAAGGAGTTCGCCGTGGCCACAGTTCAGGAAACGGCCAGGTTAGGCTCTAACACACCTAAGGGGCATTCGAATACATCCACACAATTCACAACACCGGTTCAGAAGACTATTAGGCCGGAATGGAGGCAGACACAAGGGAAGGAGTCTACCGTGGCCATAGACCAGAAGTCGGTCAGACTACCCTCCAATACATTGACAGGGCAATCACAGACAAATACACGACCTTTACCGCTAGTCCAGAGGGCAATTTTGCCAGAACGAAAGCGGATACTAACATGTGCACCCCCAGTACAAATGCATAAAAGGATGTTGCCTTCAGCCCCTCAGGGTGCAAAACGCACGCCCGTGCACACTGCCCAGGCGCAAACACACAATACACGGGGCATAAGAAAGGTTTTATTACCTACCCCACGAGGCCAGGCAGTCAGGAAGACACACACCCCTATAAACACTCCTAGGGTAGCGCGGAGCGCAATCAGCCCTTCAGGCACAAGCACACTCAGGCCAATATAGAGGCACTACGATGAACGTAGACCCAGACTTACTTTGCTACAAACACCCCCAGAAAATAGTAAAGAAGCACTCCAGTGGGTATCAGGGGCCTATGCCTTAGTGACAGGGCGAAAGTATTCACCTTCTCGAGCAATGACGCTCGGACGTGGATAACAACTTTCATCATGAAAAAAATCCACTCCTCCAATAATGGAAAGCGGCCTAGGAAAAAGGCAACGCACATGGCGTAATAAAATTGAAGCCATGGCTGTAGACACAGTGATAGACAATTCCACGGACGACATCTCATAAACAACATAAATCACACGCCCACATAACAACCATAGGCTCCCATAGACGCAATTTTTCCCAAATGTATTAGGATCATGCACGCACAGAAGGATTTACATTATATGCATAGGTACTCACATATCACGACGTACATGTCTTAAATAGACACCAGGGTTTGTATATAACATACACTAATGTCACTTGCATCACAAACATACACACGAGTAGGTTCTTTTACATGCAGGAAACACTACAATTGACACACAAAGGACAGGTTCCACCCCTGTAAACGGTAGACACACAGAGATTCATGCACAAAACTATACATTTTACATGTATATACAGTGAAACGTGGCTAATTCAGAAACATATAATTCGAAATCTTTTTTTAATTCGAATTTTTCTCTTGGCCCCTAGCATTTTATAGGCTATCAATGGTTTATAATCGGGGTTAATTCGAATTATATTCTGGATAATTCAAAGTTTTTAGTGTAAAATGCCAATGGGAAGCCAAACAGTTGGGTCATATGGCTCAGCTCCTGAAGGAGCTGTTCCGAGTGCAGCCTAAGCAACAAACCACATCACAGAGCTTAGGCGGGTCTTTCTAAGTAGAAATGACTAAAGCGTTCTGTTTTCCGTTCCTACAATTTGCTAGATTCTTTTGTGAGGGCTGAGAGACTTGTACGAAACAGTCAAGAATCTCAAACTATTTTGAAAAATAGTAGATTTCCCTGAGACGTAACTAGATTACTGTATTGCTAACAGCGTTAAATAGGTGAATAATACATTTAGGTTTTATTTTTTATTTGAAACTTTTGAGATTATTAACGATACAATCTTTATAAAGTACCGTCGTCTGTTAACCTGCTTTGGTGAACGTAAATAACTATGTAAACGTGATACAATATTTTCTCTACTCTTTTCAAAGAACTTTCTTAATTCGAATTTTTGGATAACCCGATTTTTCTTACCAATCCCTTGAAGTTCGAATCATCCAGGTTGAACTGTATATATTATATCCATAGGTGTACGTTATTTATTACACTGCCCATAACATGTTCTTGTCCCCAATAATAGCGCTCAAACTAAACATAAACACCATAGGGTGCAAATCCCAGACTTTGGGAAAACCCACATATTTCTGGAAGGAACACAGTAAGCTCAAATTGCCACAAAACATCAGTAACACTGACAAATCTGTCCCGGAGACACAGGCCCAAAAGGCAACAGGAATGATTACCTGAACAAAGACGGTCTCGAACCCGCGGCCTTCTGAATACCAGGAATGCAAGCTCGGGTAACTATCCAATTGGAGGATAGAGCAATAAGGGACAGTCACACTAACAGGAATTAATATGCACAAATTAATAAAACCACCTCCGACACCTAGTCACCAAACACGCGACTAGAGACCCAAAGACACACGTACATAGACATCTAACTACCACTAACAGGAATATATTCACCCCAGGCCTACAACAACACAAAATTTGGGGACACAATATATGAACACAGAGGTAGGTTCTTTTCCATTACGAGGAACCCAAGGTACACTGTATATGCAGACATTAGAAAGGCACGTCAGCAAACCTACACACATTGTCTCGGCACATGTGGCAAGCGGGCCGCCAGACAAGGAAGCAAGCACTTGAAACCTAATACTATCGCCAGGTCAGCGATAACACATACATGAGCATGCGACCTTCGCCAGTACCCAACGGGCAAGGAGTGCTTTCACTACGGCTGTGACAAACACAATCATTCACGCCATTTTCAAAGCCCGATAACTCCCGAAATTAGGGTACGAGGGTCGTCCCGAATGGCATAAAATACTCACACTAACGTATATTTTCATACGCGTGTTGCAAACACACAATACATGGTACATAAAACACAAAAATTGTAGTACCGAGGCCTTAGACCAAGACATGGGCGAACACACAGAAACACAATACAAACGTGCCAAAAAGGACGCTAGCCAATGGCATTTTGGGTACGGCAACACAATCAGAGGCCACACTAGGGACACACAAATCCCAACAGACAACGCAGACATAAAACACGGAGCATTATACGGGATCGCGGGTCCGAATGCCCAATAAAAGCGGACACCGTGGAAAACAAGAATTGTCGACCGACGAAAGATCACTTACATACAAAACACGGGCAGCATCGCATAAACAGCAGGCATACACCATCCCCCACAGAAAAAACCATAGGGTCCCATACAGACACTGTGCCCCATAGAGTGAAGCCAAGAGTGAAAATAGGCATTATAATGTTTAAATTATGCATATATAAATGGCATGTTATCACAGAGTACACGCTTTAAACATACACTAGAGGTGGCAAAGGCATTGCAATAGTGCCGTACACAAGCACATAAACGGGTGAGCCACACAATTAAGAACACATGGAGGTTCTTTAACATACATACAGGGGCATAGATTCGTTCCAAGGTACTCGCTACAACAGCCTACCTAGTGCACTAGCGACCCCGGGACTCCCAATAGGGGGCGTACCGAGAATCCTAGGCTCCTACGGGGACAACAAGATACTTTCCTTTAAACCATAGCGCCCGAAACCTAGATACGGGGGACGCCACTCTCACAGACACAAAACAGGTAACACCACATTTCTACGGCCAGAAATCATGGCAAATTTGGATTACCCCAAATACAGGAAATAGACTTCCTAGACACAAATTATAGATAATTACACAAGGCAAAGGTCTTACGGAAGAAATGTCCACACAACATCGGTAGCAAAAACAGGACAGATTAACACATTGGCCCTCCCTGAATGCAAAACTATGTCAACATACGGACAATGGCAAAAGTCACGTTCCGTCAGCCGCCATACGTAACATCAGAGACTTTCCGTATACAAGGACGCAAAAACACACAACAAAACACTGAGTTGCGAATTCCAGTGCATTGCAGCACTGTCACCGGTAGAGATTCCCAGCATAGCCAGACGTGTCAATGACACGCGACCATGGTGATAATTTCATACAAAACAAACAATAATAATAGCATACAGTTGACACAGGACTCAGCGCTCTCACAATAGGCCTGGCACCCAGTAATGTACAAATACTATAGGCCGGATTCATCTTAGGAACACAGGAGCATGTATACACGGATGTTAACCAGCTACACGCGCCACCTGACAATTACCCACACGACACACGATAAGACTTATCCGATAACGGCCCATGCGCCAGCGTGCGGTAGCGGCACGCGACCACTCACACGCAGCCGCGCTAATTACAGACACGGCCACGTCCTTCCCACACGTGCCCACCAATCAGGGGCGGATACAGACAGATTCCCTGAGGAAAGAAACCCCCCCCCAATAACTTCTTCTCCTGTTTTTTTTATCTTTAAAAACCATCATAGGTAATCAGGACGTGACCACTTACACTTACAATCACTTGCTACCCTAACGGTATGAATAGGAGACCACATTAGGCCGTGACGTCACAGCGTCACCGCACTTAACCATTCCAAAGGGCAGCCCGAAGGCGACGCCCACAGACACAAACATTTATACACAACATGGGTATCACAGACCCATAGGCGTTTTACAGACTGGTATTCTAGAACATAGTAGATGCTTTATGGCATCTCAATTTCACCAGTGCACATCCCAAGGAGCGGATAGAAAACAAATAGTGACCAAGTGAGAATGACAGGAGCAGAGATGGATAGTGCCATCAGGATGGCCAAGATACCAACTACAGGATACCATTCTAGCACCCTTCTCCCTACATAACCTGTCACTTACAACACTATCCAACACAAACACATAAAAACAGCTAGACTACATTCCAAAATACACATCGGGGTTGATAGACTTCATGCGTCTACCCAAAATTCGGGTATGCTACACCCTGGTCCCAAATGCCTACACCCGAGTATTAGGGGTGAGTCGGAAATAATATCAAGCTAATGCACATCTCTATGTAAAGAGATGAGGCCGCATTCACACTAACAAATATTTTCTTACTTAATAATCCCGCATGCAAGGGACATAGTTATTATACCTCGACCCATACCTTATCCCCAAATGAGAGCGGATACGCCTTATATCCATCCCCATGCATGGAATATCCACCCACATACCAGGGTTTATTACTACCACACCTGCATGGCACTTTTACAATTTTTTTGCACACTTGGGAAAAACCTACCCCATCCCCCTCACTGTAAAGACATCCTAGCAGCATCATCGGCTCCCGGCCACCATTAACATGGAGACAAACGATGCACGACCCTTTCCTACCACGCTTCAAGCCCATTCAGCAAATAACACCCCCGGATCCCAATAACAAGGGACCCAACGCCATAAAACCTACTAACGCCTCCAGGAAATAACCAAGGCATTACCGCTGGAAATCCGACAGTGCAATTACAGGCCTAAAGTAGACTGTGCATTTAGAAGATTCTACAACCCCAGAACACTTAAAATCTTACATAATTACATGATACTTATTTTACAAATCACACTATTTTTTTTTTTAATAAAAGGAGTCTGACATCACACTGGATGGTGATGAGATGTGAACGGAGGGGGCGGAAGCTCCACGGAAGGGCAGGGACGGGGCAAGCCGCCAACAGATCCTGACCCAGACTAAAAGACGGAATTACATAAGGTTGAAGCATCGATGACTTGACGCGGGCAAACGTCAAGATCTAGGGGTGCGTCTAGCCTACCCCCCTTGTCGGAGACAGTTATACCCACTATGCGCCACGGTCATCGAAGCCAAAACCTGCAGGGGAGACTTTTGACGGCTGGTGGGAGAATTAGCCAGCTCCACACTAGACTCAGGAGACAAACCTAGAGACGACCACACTAGAACCAGACTTCTAGTTAGTATGTAACTTAAGTAGAGCTTCCATGGCGGGAAGTTAGTCTTCCATTCGCGTGAAGTGAAGAAGAATCTCAGGATTCAGCGGGACCAATCCTAGATTCGCCAAGTCCCTACCCCGCGAGGCGAGGTGAAGATGATCTAACAAACAAATGATAATAAATGAAAAATGAATAATGCGTATGGAATGAATGCGATCATTCGGCCTGTGCCCACATAAATGGATGACACCGGGTCTCCAGAGCTTAAATGGTCACGCACCGGGCGGCCAGAGATGTAAATGAGGAATGCGGCGAGCTCTCACAGGGGGGTCTCGTGGGCAACCCAGCAATAAACATAAACACATGATAAATGAAGAATAATGCCGACAGAGGCAAGTATAACAACGACCAACAGGTTAGCCGGGCGAGGCATTTGCTCTTTAGCAGCGCAGGAGCCCAGGACTTTATTAATTACTATTAATTTATTAATTACTCATAAGGTAATGTCGTCAATTAGTATTAAGACGGAGGGGACTACGAGCCATTGTTGGGTTCCGGTCTCAGCAAAGGACTACAAGGGCCCCCGGGAGAGAAATCGACCGGACGAGCCTCCATCAAAATTCTAGCGTATAAGTCACAGTGCCATTTCAAAGGCAACTTAGAGTTAAGCAAATTTAATAAGCACTGTTACAAAACAGTAGCTATACCACATTTCGGCATTAGGTTAAGGTCCACCTCGGCATGTATATACAGGATATTTTTTCATTTAGTATTAATTAATATAATTTAGGTCAAACTTTTTTAAAATTAAGATAACAGCGTTCGGCACCTGGTAACTAAAATCCGTTACCAGGGTAAGCCCGACAATACATAGAATAAATAGTATTAAGATAGCACGATCGGCACCTGGTAACTAAAATCCGTTACCAGGGTAAGCCCGACAATACATAGAATAAATATTATTAAGATAGCACGATCGGCACCTGGTAACTAAAATCCGTTACCAGGGTAAGCCCGACAACACATAGGCTAAGCTAGACTAACATAGGCTAACCTAGACTAAGTTAGACTAAGTTAGACTTAACCGGCGCCATAATTGCTTTTTTTACACTATGCGCAGCGATTGAAAAGCTATATGTATTGTAATAATATACTCTATTTGCAGGTTCACAAGGAGCCAACGTGAATGACACTAACATATTTAATTTTCAGGAAGGCAGACACACATGAATTCACCCCCTGTAAATATAGCCCCCAAACACACATATCCTACACTAAATATGTCACACACAAACACATTACTCATCGGTTTCAGTTGCACCCTTAAAGGTGACAACGTCAGCGGCCAGCAGTGAACAGTATACGTGGGATGCTGAATATTTCTGAACGCAAACACATCTCCACACGCAAATGAAGCGTGACTTCAGGATCTAAGGGCGGCACGGAAGTTGTAAGTGCCGAACCTTCGACCCTAAGTTGGAATTCCGACCCACGACAGAAAACCACGAGGTTCCATAATAAGTAAGAATAGCGGACTAGCCACTAAATCGCACCAGGAACAGCTGAGTAAGGAATGGTATACAAGGCACGATGGTAGAGTGCGCACGAGACTAAGAGGTATAGATAAATGGCCAAAGCGAGAGATCTCTAAGGTATTGTACAAAAAACAAAATTGTAAACTATAGTTATAAGGTAAGAGTACACAAGCAAAGGTAGGATCACCGTATCCAGAAAATAACATTACCCCAGCATTATGGACACCACTATTGATAACATAAATATAGCGCCAAGCGCACACTCACATTGTTCTATTGTACTAGCATGATTATTATTATTATTATTGAAATTATGATTATTATTATTATGATCATCATAACCAATGTATCCTATACTGTATCAAAAACGTTATCAGTCTTACATAATATGTCACACCATTTAACACTGCCACACGGTGAACACACTTTTATTTCTTTCCTTTCCATTCTAATAACGACAAAACTTGTGAAGGTGCCCCGTTTTACCCCAACACAATAAACCATTTTATATATATTCCTTTAACTTGTACCCTGGGGCACCTGTTTTTTTCTATTTTCTTCCATCTTTTACACAATACACCGCAGGGAGCAATTTTTTTTCTCCAACACAGTGCCGGACAACCACCCGTCCAGCCATGGTTTTTTTCCTCCCTGGATAACGCCAACATATATATATATAATGTCAAAAACAGGATTTTTTTTGTATTTTATTATTACTATTTCAAATGTCAACTTTTAAAATGAGCAATTCTAGATTAACTATGTATAACTATGTACACCCAAAACCTACCCCTCTGAGCACACGCTGGACTCACATCACCACGACATCGCTACACCTACACGACACCGACACGGTAGACAAAGAAGAGGTACGAGGAGAAACCAAGAAGAAACCAGCATATCGACACCCCCACTCTACTTCCCGTTCGCGAGGACGCGAACTAATCGATGAGGGGGACTTGTACAGCCCGGGGGAGCAGTACCCCCTGAGAGCCACCTCCCATCTTTTACCAAAACCACCCCAACTGGCAACACCATAAGACCAGGACATTATCTATACACAGCAAGCGGCGGCCACCCAGCCTGGGAGGTTAGCCAACTACTTGCAAAACATACACAAACATTTACACTAACAACTATCTGGGGCAGCTACATTTACGCAACGCTGACCAAGCAGCGCCGGAAGGTATAAGAATGGAGTCCAAACTGGAGCCATTATCTGTTCTACTCTGTGCTTCGCCAGCGGCCTTGCCCGACGTCCGTTCATCACCAGGTGAGAATCTAGTTGTGCTCAGAATCCTTTAATTCTTGTAAACACCTACCCCTAACTTGTACACACAAATTGTATCTTATACTTGTCTAACTTCCCCAAGAGGGACATACCAATCTAAATCTACTGACCAATAAACACACGGTCAGTAAGCTACACTTGCATTACTAATTACACTCCACTTCACATCCTCATACCCCACCTGACCTTCGTCACAATTGCCCGTGACCGTAGTAGCCAGTAATTGCTTTGTCAGACTACATTGTACTCACGGCACGCGACTCGACTGCATAGCGTCGAGCCGCTGACTCAGCACGTCTATTGTATTACTCATTCCGCCCAGCTGGCAGGCCAGTATAGTAGCCTGCATTTAGAGATCCATCCCCTAGCAAATACTTGCATCTTGCAAGGACACCCCCAAGAGATTAGGCACTAAACACCAACACACCACACTAGTAAGCTCTCCCAGCTACGGGAAGCTACTCCCACCCAGGAACAGTCTTCCAAATTAACACAATAACACAACCGTGTTTTATCCCAACTACCCCCCAACCAAGGGATTAATACAATATCAATAAGGCCGGACGGGTGGTATATAACTTACACATGCGAGAAGTTCTCGCATAGGTCCATCAGTATTCATTATTGCATGTGGAAACAAGTAACTTAGTTCCGTGAAGAACTAAATAGCCTATTTTCGTATTGTGCCATTCGGATTTGGCACAAGACTCGAACTACGATCATGTATGGGAATAACGAGACTTCGAGCTAGAATTGAGAAAATATTCTGTATGAAGCCAGTTGCGAAGGATGCTATAAAAATAGCCGATGGTTCATTTAATAAATAAGGAAGTCATAGACAGCCATTAAGATGACGTCCAGCGACCAATATGAGCTGAAAACCTATTAAGACGCGCTTAGGGGAAGGTATTCTGTTGAGTCGTATAGGCAGTGAAATCACCAGCGAGCTCCGCATTTTGTACGCGGTTTACGAGCACATTAGCGTCAAACAAATGGACGGAATAGATTCGTGGCAAAAGGTATTGATAGAATGAGGGGAACTACTGGTTCATTGCAACCTAAACTTGAAAAAGTACGTGGGCAGTAAATGGGCGTGACTTATAATGAGAGAAATGCTAATTACACGCAAAATAACCATTGGATTTTAAAAAACAGATTAGTGAATCTAAATTAAGATGTGAATTTTTAGAATATTAAAACTCCTTAACATTCGAATAAATAAGAAGCGCTGAGTGAGCATGATGTCATTAGATCCCGGCGGAAGAAAACGCGGAAGGAAATGGTGAGAAGGGCTACCCACGCAAGAAGTACAGTACCTTTAGGAATTTATTATAAATAAGTGTATGAACGAACTGGAATCCGCAAGAGATTTTTTGGACATTTTTAAACGTTCTCTACACGTTGATAATTTTTATAAAGTGATAGGATCGCGGAAACGGAAAATAGGCTCCAGAAACAATTATGGATCTAGATTCTGAGCCGATTTACATATAAGCCTGCGAGGCGATGTTAAAGACAGTGAGTGATACACTCAACCCCAGAGGGGGGGGGGGTGACACTACGTCAGTGCTATACTCAACTCCAGAGGAGGATAAGTTATATCGTGAGTCCCGAGGACACGTCATGTTGTTTCGAGACCAGAAGTTACGAGTCAAAATCTTGGACCTGCTGAGGTCAAGTGATAGAAATCAATCTTCAAAACCGAAGTGATTTACGCTAGGCAACGCTTATAGGAGGACTGAGGTTCGCGCCAACGCATAGACAGTATTAACTCGTGTGAATTTAAAAGTGTATAATTACGCGTCGATGTTAAGACAGTTTACGGACCTTGAGAAGGCCAAAGTTTAAAAATACGTACTTGTAGAAACGGTTCTCGATAAGGTGCGAGACAATAAAGCAGTAATTCGAAACCACGGCAGCCATGAACGGACATTCACGCTTCAAACTCAATGAAGGTTTAAGCTCCGTGCGTTTGCGACTTAGAGTACAGAATTTAGAAACCCGTAAGATATAAATAAGAAGATTCGCCGTCTAGAGAGATAGAGGACGGATAGAACAGATTCAGGACCTAGGAAGGGCAGAACAATAGAGACAAACACCGAGAGGACGTCAAGTAATACAGTAGAATCGCCAGGGAACGCAAGGGAAGGAACACTTCGACTGCCAACTGAGATGCGATCATAGACACAGTTACCTAAATATGTGCAAAAAGAAATTTTAAATAATAGTTTATAGGACATGACACGACAAAGCGTGAATGTGGTAGGTTATTACTTAGTGCTAACACTACCTAAGGGAAAATGATGAGAGCGAAAAGGAGGTGGGTTTAGGAGTGGAAAGAATTTTAGGCAGAGAGGAAGAGAATCCAATAAAAGTTAATAAGAAAATAATAATTCAAAAATGGATTACACTGGGAGAAGTTCGTGAAGCAGCTAAACTAAGAGGGAGCTCGGACAGCGTTGACGGAGGGAGCGGCGTTAGCTACGGTTTTCTGCGGGATATCTCTGTTTGCTCTTTCCCTCCCGAGCAAGTATTTGGGGACTATGGGGAAGGGTGATACTCTAGCAAGGCAAGGTGTGCCAAAAGGAAAGGATCTAAGCACTTCCCTTCAAAAGGGTGAGATTTTAAAAAGAATTCTGAAATGCTAAAAAGATTTGAATTTTGTCGTGATATTTTTATTGTTGTACACTGTCGGATCTCCGCCAGAACGGCCGAATGCCCCCAAAGCGGGAAGAGATAAAGCAACTCTAGTGCTTTTAGAAAGGTTTTTATTTTTATTAGTGGAATCTCTAAAGAGTACCACTTCTTGCACTCAAAGCAGGCCAAGCTTTTACCCAGCTGGTTGCCGACTAAAAGTTTAGAACGGAGGAAACCCTCAGACCTAACTTAAACAAAACTGAAATTTTGAAGAGTAAAACACAATTTTAGAGAAAAAGTCTCTACAAATAGGAAGCTGGCGTAGCAAGCTGTATTTGCCTCAATGATTTACTAGAATTAGCTGTAGCAGCTAAGAGAAACTTTGCAAATGTTATTTGAAGCTTTGTTTTAAACGCAACAAGTGGTCAAGTTTTAATTGATTTAGAGATTTCCTTTTCTATTTTTAAATAAGCAATAATTTTGGGGAAAGTCAGGGAAGAGAAGGTCCTGCCTAATCGTGATTCTAGCAAGAGAGATAAAGCGGAAAATGATAGCTAATTTAATTAACAATTGATATAATTTTTAGACTAGTAACAAATTATTAGATTTAGAATCTTTTTTGGAGTTAAGAAGAACTTTCCTTTGGTTAGTTCTATAAACATTTGAAGGTCTCAGACCTAGTAAAGAGAAAGTTCACAAAGAACAATATTAAAGCAGTTACAGGTTTCAAACCTGTTACAAGCACTAAACCTGTACAAAGGTTTTAAAATGTGCTTAAGATTAGGAAATTGAAAGCTTTTAAGGACAATAAATTGTACAGTAATTATAACTTTTATAAATTAGGTAGGATACAAGCACTATTGGACTGCCCTTATGTCAAGCGAAGAGGCTATAAACAAATAAATTAAATTCCTGATTGTAGCAGGAGGAAAAAGTAGAATTACAAGCGGAGGTCACCGCTATTTTTAAACAGAAATTACTATATGTGACATACAAAATGTTCAGGTCGTATTAACGAAGCCTGGAGAAAAACCAATCAGGTACAAAAGTTTAAAGATTAGAAGATTATTAATTCCTGAACTAGCAGGATACGAAAAAGGGAGATTAATAAATGGTTACTATAACCATTCCTAGTTAAGCGGAACTGAATAAGTGAAACAGTCAAATAGTGCAAGTCACCTTTGTGAAACCTGGATAAACAATTAGGAAATTAGGATTGCCTGATTACAATAGGAAAAGTACGTTCTAAAACGTGGACTCTAGCCACGATTATATTGAAACAGAGTGAATAAGTGAAATGTCAAACACGATGGGAGGGTGCCTCTATGGGCTAAGCCTCGTAGGAAAAAAACAATATTTTAATTTAAGCTAAATTTGTTAGTAAAAGTTATTGGAGGAAAGGACATGAGGATTTACATTTCTGGCCAGTTACTGCTGCAACGAACGCGGCGCGCTTGAAATTACCACACAAAAATTCGAATCACTGATAGTTTGTTGATAGGTTGAAAATGTTCACCATTGTAGTGTATGTAAGTTCGTAGAACAAGAGAAAGTTATTGCAGTTTATGGAGAGCACTTAGTTTAATTTGAACTTGAATAAGTTTATTGCGTTGGAAAGTTTTTGGATTGCAGTTATTGGTTTTATTTAACTTTAAGTTACAGCAATTCGACGGTGTTGAGAATAGTTCTTTGCAGTTTGAAGTATATTGAAAATGGAAAATTCTAGAGCTGTAATGACAGTTAAATAGGGCAATAGAGTTCCCACGGTGGAAAAAGCTAAGTTTATAGACGGCGGTTAATTTGACTTGAATCCATCGTTGTGGGAAGGTATTCCCATTTATTTCGTACAAGAAGTGATTTCATGTTATAAAGCCTGACAAAGAAAATCCCACGAAGACGGTTATTGCACAATAGTGAGCAATTCCTCACACTGTCTATAAGTTTCCATTAAAAGCGTTAAGCATTTTAAAACCATTAAAATATGTCTAAAATCATTGAAGATTGGTACTTAGCTTTTTCATAGCAGCAGCAGGAAGAAGTTCCTGGCGACCTTTAGCCTACATCCACAACATGGTGTAGATTTAAAATTATACCTAGGTGGAGAGGTAGCCTCTTAGAAAGGCCGAACTCACACGTTGACGACTCGATTAGAAGTGAGAGCAGCAGAACAGCGCGCGGAGGGACCAGGGAGACGAGGGAGAGGGGGTAAAAGACAATCTCAGAGTGGGAAACATTACAAAAATAAAAACTTTTTTGTACAATAAATTTTCTTCATGGAGTAGTGTCTTCAAGGAGATGTTAGCTGACGACGACGACGAGGACGACGCCTAGTGGATCGGTGTGTAAATTCTCTTGAGCTCGATAAGTCCGAAGAACTTCGGCGGTTTGTTGCGAGATGCCGCTAGGGTAAGTTTCATAGAAGATACACATCTGGAACCGACTCAAAGACACAATAAATTCCTGCTCAAAGGAAAGAAGAAATACAAAGAGATCACTGTAGGTGTCTGCGAAGAGGGAAATAAAGAATTAATGAAAGAAATTAAAACAACGAGCAGCAATTGCTAACACTAACTGAACTTGTATTCCGAGGAATACACTAGAATGTACGCTTGGGTAAAATAGCGTGGGTAAGTGAATTTAATAATTGTGTTAAATATCCCAAGTGTAACTGGAATTATCATTATCATCATCATCTTTGTGTAAGCTAGGAAGTGTTATTTGTAGTAAAATGTACACCAATTAAAAGTGTATAATGAAGAATGTGAAATTTGCAAATCGCAATGTCGATATGAGTTGATAAAATATGCTCAGAATGGGTGAAAAGCTCCAACAAATGAGTAGACCACTGGATGAAGGGAGTAAGTAATGAAAATGGCATTACAATATGTGATATTATGCACCAAGTTAAATTGTGAAAGTGTAACCATGTTAAATTGTATTGTTGTAACCATAAAGATGGTTCGAAAAACTTGTGAAGGGTAAACAGTATACCTGTCGAAATGTAAAACCCGTAGAAATGAAAAATATGTAGTCAAAAGAAATTTGAAGGGGGATCGAATAACGAATTAATGAGGGTAAATTAACTTCTTGATAGAGTTAATGAAAATGAATTACACAAACAATGCGTTTGAAGATAAATGAAATAAGGAAAGGTTAGGGAAAAAATAAGATAGGAAGACCAAAGTAAATGAATATTAAGAAAGGCTATGCAATATGGACGAAGTTTAAATTTATTATGGCAAGAATAAATATATTGAAGTCAATGAATAACTGGTTATCCAAGTAAATGTCGCCGTAAAGGGCTGAATTAAATGTAAACTCACGCTAGGAGTTATGGAACGTGATTCGTTATCGCGTATTATTCAGGAGATCGATAAAAGGGTCGGATCTTCCAAATAAAAATTGTATTGTCAGGAAAAGTGCGATTGGGGTCATTGGTTCGACAATGTTGCGTTTTAGACGCCTGTAGAGATGATGATTGCGAGTGCCGAATGAGAGCACGCAGAAAGGTCAGTTGGCACGTCTCGCTTTCACGTATATGTCTCAGTATGTTATTGAATAGAGACTCAGGATTCCTCTATTATTGTATTGGAAAAGGACGCTCGGATTCCCCCATAATTATGTTATGACCACGCAAAAATTCCTTGAAAGAATGAATAGCTGGGTGGATGTTTTGTTAGAGACGCAAGGATTCCTCTATTATTGTATGTAATGCCAGTAGCCGAATCCTCGGTGGAACAGTCCTTGGTTCGCCTGACCGAGTATTTACAGTCGGACAGCATGGCGCCTGATTCGAACTGTTTGTTGTTTTTCCCACTCCATCATATGTTAGAGAAGGTAAATGCTCCCAAGTTGTTGTTGTAATTGCCGACAGCAAAGTAGTTATCTCTGAATAAAAACGCACGGATAAACGAATGCTGCACATAATATTGATGAAAATAATAATTAGCAATGCAAATTGCTGATGAATAGGAATTATAGTTAGACTTGGATACCCATAAGACGTGAAAACGCAATAATAAGTAATAATGAGCCTGAATAATTAACAGTAAGCCGCTTGTAGTAATAAATTGTGCCGAGACGGACCAGCTGTGAAGGGAACTGACCTTGCACACTTGGCCGTACTTGCCGGAGGAAGCGAAGAATGGTCTTTTGTAAGCAGACAGAACGCAGACACATCAGGGGTCTAGTGCTATTAGTAATAAAAATGACAGAAATGAAAGTAATTAACGGGTAACGTTATAATGTTGAAAAGTATATATTTGAATTGTTGAAGCGTAGATAAACCTTTCCTGCTGAAATTTTTGTGAAATATATGCATTTTTACGCATACAAATAATGATAATTTTGCTTGCACGGTATGGTGAAAGTTCGGTTCCTACCTTTTGAAAGTTAATAAACGGGTAATGAAATATGTGAATATAGGCTTGTGTGGGACTATGGGCCCATGAAAGTCATTCTAAAATGGTGCATAGTATGACCTAAAAATAGATGCATGATGGTGTGGAGATGAGATTTGGAGGTCAACATCGACGCATATGTATTGCAAGAAAATGTCAAAGCCTGACAATGTTGAAGTAAATTTAAATATAACGTAATGAACTCTAGTTGAAGACTGAGTTGAAGTGAGATTGCTAAGTAATAAATGCTTTGTATAAATACCCGGGAAATGGGTATATAACTGGATAAATACATTTAAATGGAAGGCTTTGAACAAATATAGTATACCCTTAGAAAAAGAAGCACTACACAAGACTTAGATTCGGGGTCGTGATCGGTCCATAAAAAGTAGTATGAGGAGAAACGTGCTTCTTACATTTTCCAGGATTCGTAGGGGAACTTATAATTACAAATAATTTACATGACAGGTTAAAACAATAACAATTTAATCCAGAATCATCTGACAAAACAATTAATTCCACCCTTATGTGTAGCCATGAGTCCTTTGCCTGCCACAAGTGACCTGCAAGTCACCCAGTAGCCCACATGCGACTTCCAGGTATCCGACAATATGTAAACAAAACAGCCAAGGACCCGGAAAGTCCCTCCCATACTTGTCACCAGAGTGCCGACAAACCGTGTTAGCCGTCAAAACGAATGACTGACTCCAAACCTCAATCCACAAAATAACTAAATCAAAACCAATCGGCTTAGACAGCTGTAAAATGGAAGGTGAACCAAAATGTCACCTTAAGAGAAATTTACACTGAATAAAATACAAAAATACAAAAGAATACAAAGAAACATGTTTGTGTTGTGTGCGCTGTCGGACAACTAAAGTAAATGAGTACTAGACGAGAATTCATTCCCGTTCGACCATTCTATTAAGTCATGAATTCCCGTTCTGCGGGTTGGAAATCACGACAATTATGGGAATACACTCGAAATGGCTAATACTAAAATAAACAAACTAACATAGTCTAACCCTTTATAATCAGTCAATAATACACGAATTGTACATTTACAATTTATTAGCAGCCGAACTAAGCGGTCTTACAGCTCTACAAAATCAACTGAAGGCAATCACGTGACATGCAAGAACATATGGTTTGACGTATGCAACCTTAAAGTGACATTTACAAAATCTTGGCCAAACTAGCCAAGCAACAACAGCAAAAATAAGAACATGCCTCAACAGGGGAATAAACAAAAATCTTACACATCGATAAATACGGTCGGAAATTAGTTAGATTAATGGCATGAATAGCTTCCCACTTAATTCAAAATATTATAATTATCAGGCAAGACATTTAACTATTTATCAACGAAGAATGCGTAGCGGGCGCGCTACTGAATAACAACATTCCAGATCTGAGTACTAAGGTCGCTCAAGCTCTCCCTAATGTGCTTTTAGTGGGTGCAGACAAAAATACCCAAGCCGCTGGCCTGGATTCTCGAAGATAGCCTCACTTGGCTCCATGAAATTGCGAGACATAATAAATCAATACCATCCTATTCTTGAAAAATCCCCCTTGGGATATCAAGATTCAAACTTCATCAAATACGCCCCCGCAGGTCACGTAAGCTGGAAAATATATAGTAGCAACGGTACTGGATCTCACGTCCATACCTGCTCACTATCGAAGAATTCACACATAGCACACACACCTAATAGGGCTTAACCAAATGACCCCCTCTCGTACTTCAGACCAAAAATAGATTACAAAAACAAGACTAATGACCTGAATACAGTAAGGCAGACTACCTTCTGTGGCAACCAACGTTGCACCAAACAAAACAAAATAAACTAGCATTTGCCTGATCAATCATCAAAAAGACGGGAAATTCCCCCCCCCCCCCCTAAGTCTAACATTACATTTTATACAGATCCATTTGTCACCACTATCTAACATTTCAGCCGTAAATAATCTCACTAGTCCCATGCTTTCAAGCGCGCAAGGTGACATGAGAACAGTCACCTAATAAAACAAGCGAAAAGGCAAAAAGCCGCAATAAAAACACACAAATCTAATATTTACAACAAATTGTCACGTGATGCAAGAAAAATAACTGTCAGCGAAAAGAATTTACATTTAAAACCCAGCAAATCAAACATTATATACGCACAAATTTCACAACATTGCGCGTGATTCCGCCCCGTCCAAAATCAAATAAATTTAATTATGTACGCATCACTTTCAGCTTTGCCCAGTGCCTTGACGACACTCCCGCCATCGTCCATCCGATGACTTAGCCCATCATACTAATCATCATGGCAGATGAAATAACATTGTCCAGATCTTCCATCTCGTAGGCGAACTTCTTGCTGTAGGAAAATATTATTATTATTAACCCTCTCAGTGCCACGCGCCGATCAGATCGGCTCTCGCTGCTCGCGCCAAAAGTGCCAAAGCCGATTCAATCGGCGCGCAGTTTATCTTAAATTTGTAGATTTCTGTAGTTATATGTCCGTGATTATTTCATATGGTTGGAAAGGAGAGGTTTCAAACTTGCCTGTGCGGTGTTTACTTTTTTCCTTCGAAGTCCTTTACGCAATAGGTTTGATTTAATATTCACGCCCTCCCTTTGCACTCTCCCAATCACGCGCGTTCCCGCCAAAATTGCGGTGCAGTTGTTTTCTTTTTGTTTTCTTTTTTTGTAGTTTTCTGCCTACAGATGTACCTAAGAACTTTCTACAGTAGGAAACGTAGTGTTTCTTCGAATATGACTCTTAGGTGAACTTAATTAAGGCTCAAAACTGATTCTTTACAAAAAAAAATGAACAATTATCAGAATAAACTCAATTAAAAAGTTTTGATGCCATATTTACTTTTAAGAACATAATGTATGAAAGAATGAGGTATTGGTTATAATGCAAAGCAATAATAATGATTCTATTGTTTGAAATGTGGTATTTATGATTTTTTTCGAATAGTCTGCTAGATCATTGAAAATTGCTTGGCATTCTGGGCAAGTATTTCAGGAAATGGCTTGGCACTAAGAGGGTTAATTAGGCGACTAGCTATACTGCGTAATAAGCTACTTAATTCACTCATATAGTTCGATGCAGTACCGAAGACTTTCCCTAAAACTTGTGGAACTGTCTCCACCTAATACACAGTAATTATCACAATACATGTTGCGCGAAACGCAACAAAATTACAAAGTGCTTCCATCGCACTCGCAAAGTGTATAAGTACCAGAGTGCCTCGTCCTCGGGACAGTTTCACCCTATAAACGTTTCAGATTTATGAAATCAAGTGTAGCGTCTGTCCACAGACCGGAGTATTTATATGTTTTATCACAAAACTTGGAGGAAGGGGAACATCGCTCCGCAATAATTCTTAATACTGTATTTGTCACACAGACTTCTGACACATCTCAATCAACTCGTAAAAATTAGCACTTTCGAATGACACTCGCGTGCAGAAATTCGCATCGTGGCAACACACATTTCTTGAATTCGCGGGCAAATATCCTTCCCGCCGAAAGATAGCATCATGATATTATTGGCTGTTCATTCAAATAATTTGAAACACTTAGCTGGTGGACTCCTCCCACTATATGACGTTGGTCACTAGCTCTGTCCTTACTTGGACTCGCCGCTCTCTCTCTTTCCTCTTCAAGACAAGGAAAATCAACTGACCTCTAATTTGAAATAAGCAACGGACTTTCATCTCGCAACTGCCTTCCCCCTTTCTTAGAATTGGTTAAATATAGCCTGGCCGTTGTTCTAGCTGGCGACAGTGACAAGATACTTTGTTCACCCAGACAGACTGCTATTACAAAATATGACCATCAGTTTCCTCAACTGGGCTATATCAGAGCTGATGAAATAAAATATTTGAAGACTTAAATATGCATTATATTTAAGGGTTCATTCACCCCTTAAAGGGTGGAAATTGAACTTGGGTAGAAGTCAATTTTCGCTACCATAAAGTATTTCAGTCAGACAGTGGCATGCTCCCTCACAAATTCACATTTCCAAACACCCCTGCTGTCATTCAGAGCTCAGACAGTCGCCACTAATGAGCACATTCCAAACTTGCTCGTCGCCTCAGGCAAGACTAGTCTCCCCTCTTTCTCGCCGTCACTCATTCATACAATAGATGTCAACCTTGCTTTCTCATGCTTGCTCATCGTTCAACTCATAAACAAACCAATGTTTACGTTCTTCCACAGGCGCTGGCTCACTCGTGCCCCATATACTTTGTGCATTATCCCAAATCCACATAATTTGCTGCAACAATGTCATTTCTTCTCGGCTCCCATGGCTCAGGTTTACAGTAAATTTTCATGTTGGCGATGTTATAAACTGACAGCGTACCCGTCCTCAACTCCTGCACTCTGTATGCATTATTTCCAAGATTTTGGACTTTCTTGAACGGTCCCAGGTACCTGGCGCAAAACTTGTGAAATACCTAGTTTGATGGGTCAGATATCGGTGGCTTCTTAATAAAGACCAGTTCGTTTTCAGCCAAATCCCGGTGGAATCTCTTCCCTCGTACTCTACTCAATCTTCGATCCGCTTGAGCTCTCATATGTGTGACAGTGTTTTGGATTCTTTAATCATGTGCTGGCATGGGATCACGTGGGCAAGTGATAAAATTATCCCACGATCTCTCCGGTATTCTATTGTGGTGCAAAACCATAGGTATCTGTCCCGTAGATTCGTGTCTGGTTGAATTTATACAGATCTCAATATCCTTCACACGATCTACCCACTTGTGATGTTCATTAGGCACAAATACCCTGAAAAAAAAAATGAAATATTTTTCATTAAGCGTTCGCTTGGATTCGTGGATGGGTGTCTTATCGAAGATAAAATATGTTTTATTCCACGATCAACCATTCCCTTCTTGAACTCAGCACTGGTGAAATAGCTCCCGTGGTCAGATAATAGGAACTCAGGTTTCCCCATGGTAGGAATCACTTTATTTTGGATGCGGCTTAGCACTTGTTTTATAGTTATTATTATTAGCGTATGGCATAAGTAACATATATACAATTAAATATGATACAATAACAAGAAACAATTTCAAATAGAAATGTCCAGTCCTTCGATCCACTTTAGTGCTGCCTCTGATGGGATCAAGAAATCAGCCCAGCTACCCGAGTAGGCTCTCAGCTTGCAGCTGCCGACGATATGAGCGATGGTTTGCCGTGGAGCACCACAGTCGCATTCTGGTGACGTTAAACAGTTCCACTTGTAGAGTGAGTCCCTGCATCTTCCATGGCCTGTCCGAACTCTGTTAAGAGTGGCCCACTGCCTGCGTGGTAGATGGAATCCACTAGCAATTTGCGCACCAGAAAAGATGTGTAGGGACAAGTCTGTGGAAGTTTCCCAACGGTCTTTCCAAACTTTCACAGCGTCGAAGTTGTTGTGAGCCATGTCGGTAGCATCACGCAAAGGTGGATGGCGTGACTTCAATCTTTGAAGATTGAGTGCAGGGATGTCTTCTTGTATGGGTAGTTCAGGATTTCTGCAGATTTTTTGGTACTCTCTTAATAGGGCATTCGATCTGCGCAGATCAGGTGGAATTATTCCCGTGAGCAGCGGGAGCCAATGGATTGGCGTGGATCTGATTGTGCCCTAAATAAGGCGCATGCTGTTGTTTAGCTGCGTGTCAACATATCGGGTATACGGGCAATTTAACCATACTGGAGAGCAGTACTCTGCACTGGAGTAAACCAGACCAAGGGCAGAATGTCGTAGAGTGCTTGCAGTAGATCCCCAAGTGGTCCCACACAGTTTCTGAAGAATGTTGTTCCGAGTTTTCAGTTTCTTTGATAAGTTCAATAGATGTTGCTTGAATGATAAAGTGCGATCTAAGGTTATACCAAGATATTTAGGAAACCAGTTATGACGAAGAACTCGGTTACAGAAGCTTATGTTCAATTTGCTGTTAGCCAGTCGGTTATTTAAGTGGAAGCATGACACTTCTGTTTTACTTGCACTAGGACTGAGTCTCCATTTCTTGAAATAGACCTCTAGAGTGGAGAGGTCCCTTGTGAGGATTTCCTCAGTTTTCTTGAGATCTTGGTGCTGTGTAGCTAGTGCAAGATCATCAGCATAACAGAATTTCCTGAAATTTGTCTCAGGAAGATCAGAGATGTATAGATTGAACAGTAGAGGGGACAGAACTGATCCTTGGGGTAAACCATTCTTGAGTTTTCTCTCTGTGCTCTTACTGTTGCCTGAGTACACCTGGAATCTCCTGTCACTTAGCATGTTGTTGATAACCTGAACGATGGTTCTGCAGGGTATGACTTTGAGGAGCTTGTAGATCATACCTTCTCTCCAGACAGTATCGAAGGCAGCAGTGAGGTCTATAAACGCAGCAGATGTTTTAAGCTTCTTTTGGAATCCTGCCTCAATATATGATGTGAGTGATAGTATTGATCACAACAGCTGCGACTTGGTCTAAAACCTGCCTGATCTGCAGGAATGTGTGCCAAGATTGTGGAGTTAATTCTGTTAAAGATAAGCCTCTCAAACAGTTTGTAGCAGCAGCTAAGAAGAGCTATCGGTCTATAACTTTCAGGTCTATTAGAGAGTTTTCTTGGTTTCAGGACAGATATTATCTTTGCCTTCTTGAATTCTGATGGGATTTCCCCAGTGTTTAAAATGTCCGTAAAGAACTCTGCCAGCCATCTCTTTGCATTATTACCCATGTGTATGAGGAATTCTGGGTGAACTCCATCGAAACCAGGAGCTTTACCGGACTTCAGATCCTTGAGTGAGGCATCTATTTCGTTAGATGTGAAGGCACAAGAGTAGTTTGATTTGCGAGGTGTTGTTAATTTCAGAGCTCGAAGCTGCCGTCTGATGTACCTGGTGTGTTTCTTATCTACTGGAACTGGAGATGTTGCAACGATGTGAGACGCTATTTCATCAGGTGTCACCGCAGGCTGGTTTTTAACAGCTGGTGCGCTTTCTCCGAGTTTTCTAAGGAGGCTCCATGCCTTTCGACTGGAGTGAGTGAAGTCCATATTTCCTACAGTTTCAGCCCATCTTTGATTTCGGTTAGCATCCAAACTTGACAGGAGTTGGTCAGCAACATGTAAGTCTCCACTTTGTTGGAAGTCATTGTAAAGTGCCTCACTCTCTGCGCTCCAACCAGGGATGTATTCCTTCCTGTACCCTCTCGGCATGCTTTTCTTAGCTGCTGACATTACTGCACCTAAAAATCGTTTGTAGTTTTGGTGCTTTGGCTGGATCCAGCGAACAGATTTATCCAGCTCAGCAGAGAACGTAGTCCAATTAGCTTTCCGAAAATTCCACCGGGCATGTGGTGTAGATCTTACAATTGGGATTGAGGTGCCAATTTCTAATATTACAGGTCGATGCTGACTGTGAGGGAAGTTTCAAATCACTTTTCGTATGATGTGCAGAGGATATCCATTTTCATTGCAGCTGGCAAAACACAAGTCAGGATTAGTATCTCTACCCCATGCAGCTGATCGGAAGGTGCCATGATCTTTGGCATCAAAAACTAGATGAAGATTGTTGACTTCAGCCCATTCTGAGAGTTTAATACCACATTCATTATTTTTTGAGTACTTCCATGATTCATGGTGGCTGTTAAAGTCACCCACATAGACTGCAGGATGTTCAGCAGTTGGTAGGACAGCGTCGGGCCAAGATGTGCTGGGTGGTTTATAAATGTTGACAATGGTGACATTATTCAGCCGTATCGTTACACTGTGGATGTCTCCATCTACACTTTGGGACAGAAGTGAAGCTCCTTGGATGTTATTCCGAGCGTACGTAGCAACACCGTAGACATCATGGTAAGTCACTCCAAGAGCTGTATAACCCGCAATACGACCCCTCTTCTGGAACTGTTCTTCATTGGCAGTATGTGTTTCCTGTATGACAGCAATATCTATGTTATTATCCAGCAGAACTTTCGACAGAAAGTCACACTTGGCTTTGCTGATATTTTCGATGTTGAGTTGTAAAATACGGATGGAAGGTCCAATGTTTCTTGTTAAGGAGCTCTGAAAAGAGCCGTTTCCATTAGGTATTCTTGTCATCATGTGATAGCCAGGAGATCTTGCAGATAGACTGGCTGCCAGAATATTGTTGCTCGCTTAGCACCACCCAGGGGTCACGTGTAGGGTACTTTAAGGTTATACCTACAGACGTGAGCAACATCAACCCCCGTCTTATAGTAGTTTTTTGTATTTGGCACAAAACCACGAATTTCGAAAATATATCAAAGCACACTAGTAGATGACGGCAACCTCTCCTTCCCTTAGGAATTGGACCGAATGTGTCGATAGCAAGTAGCTCACAGGGCTTTTGCGGCAATAAAGGATTAGGAAACTGTATCATGAGATAATTGTTCGGTTTTGTGCGCTGGCATGCGTTACATGTTTTAATGAATTCGCATATGGTTGTTCTCATGCGAGGCCACGTGAATGCTTCTGCGATGGTCGCTTCTGACTTGTCTGTCCCAATATGCCCTAGACTTTCATGCACGTGCCATGTTAATCCACGCTGCAATGAAGCTGGTACCAAAATTCGTAATTTAGAATGTTCATCATCCTTGAATTTATGTAATAAGTTGTTGAAGTACATGTATTTTCCATCCTTCTGTTGAGCTTCCCGGTGTGCTGGTGTTCCTGCCTGTAGTTCACCTTTGAAGTAGTGTATCGTCTGCAGCATCCAAGGTTCAGCCTCTTCTTCTCTAGGTAATTCCTTCAATTCATCAGAAACTTGCGGTCCTTTGCAGTCAACTCAATATGATTTACCACGGCTCTCTCTTCAACTTCTGTTTCAGGGTTCCTGCTGAGAGCATCCGGTATAACATTTAATTTGCCAGGGCAGTGTTCAATCTCGAGGTCAAATTGCTGGATGTAAATAAACCATCTGGTAATCCGTTCCCTGAGCATTGTTGTTCTGAATAAGAACGTTAGAGCTTTATGATCCGTTCTTATTATAATGTGGTAACCAAATACTATTTTCTCCACTACTGCAGAGCGTGAAGTATAGCCAAAAGCTACAGCTCTGTGACAGTGTAATTACGTTCATGTTTGCGCAATTTGCGACTTACAAATGCTAGGTAAGACCGGTTCTGCAGGTTATTCGGATCTTCCTGATATAACATGGCTCCAATGCCTACAAACGAAGAGTCAGCTAGGATCACGAACTTGCGACTAATTTCCAGAATTTCCAGCTCTAAATATGCCTGTGTTTTACAAGTCTCGGTGGGCTCAGGAATAACGCCCCGTACTTTCATCTGAGGGACCGGAATTATAGGTACATCATAATTCCGCCCTATTTCTCGCACTAATACCTCGGATACTAGACTTATCTGAGCCCCAGTATCGACTAAGCATTTTACTCTCAAACCGCCGATTCGTGCATATATTACAGGTAACTGTTTCATGGTATCGTTCTGTGGTTTTATGACCTCCTCCAAGCAATCCTCTGGTCTCACTATCCATTCCGTAATACTGGCAACAATCCATTCATCTTCTTCAGAACACCGTCCGTATCTCAGGCTGTCTCTTTCATCAATTATTGTGCTTTTATGTCATGCCGGCCCCCATTTTGATGTGTCCGACCCTCCTTCTGTCGTTCCTGTTGCAACAATAAGATCTGTGCCCCATCTTCCTCCATGTGAGTGTCTGGATTTCTGCGCTTATCCATTATGCGTTTCCAGCGTAAAATGTTATTATTATTATTAATTAGGCGACTAGCTAGACTGCGTAAGAAGCTACTTAATTCACTCATATAGTTCGATGCAGTACCGAAGACTTTCCCTAAAACTTGTGGAACTGTCTCCACCTAATGCACAGTAATTATCACAATACTTGTTGCGCGACACACAACACAATTAAACTTGCAAATCCTAAGTGCTTCCATCGCACTCGCAAAATGTATAAGTACCAGAGTGCCTCGTCCTCGGACAGAGTTTCACCCTATTACGTTTCAGATGTATAAAATCAAGTGTAGCGTCTGTTCACAGACCAGAGTATTTGTTTTATCACAACACTTGGAGGAAGGGGAACATCGCTCCGCAATAATTCTTAATTGTCACAGACTTCAAACACATCTCAATCAACTCGTAAAAATTAGCACTTTCAAATGACACTCGCGTGCAGAAATTCGCATCGTGGCAACACACATTTCTTGAATTCGCAGGCAAATAACCTTCCCGCCGAAAGATAGCATCATGATATTATTGGCTGTTCATTCAAATAATTTGAAACACTTAGCTAGTGGACTCCTCCCACTATATGACGTTGGTCATTAGCTCTGTCCTTACTTGGACTCGCCGCTCTCTCTCTTTCCTCTTCAAGACGAGGAAAATCAACTGACCTCTAATTTGAAATAAGCAACGGACTTTCATCTCGCAACTGCCTTCCCCCTTTCTTAGAATTGGTTAAATATAGCCTGGCCGTTGTTCTAGCTGGCGACAGTGAAAAGATACTTTGTTCACTCAGACAGACTACTATTACAAAATATGACCATCAGTTTCCTCAGCTGGGCTATATAAGAGCAGAAGAAATAAAATATTTGAAAACTTAAATATGCATTATATTTAAGGGTTCAATAGATTCAATGGAATAAAGTGTATGTTCACTTGTGTTGACAATGAATAATAATTAATTAATAAATACCCACAAATGAAGGGTCCGAAAATTAAGCAAGATGTTTTGATAAAGATTGGATGTTTTGATTGATATTTTGAGGTAATAAATTAATTTGATTATATGTTTATGCTATTATTGTACTCCTTGAGGGTGCTTCTAGATAATTAAAGCTTATATTATAGTAACTTGTGGACTATTTTATGTAGCTTGTCTAACCCAATTGCTCATTATACGAGTGTATGTGTTATACGGTAGGATTGGACGTAGCATCCCCGAACAATGAGCTAAACTGGACCATAACCATGCATTCTCCGTAATAATTAACGGGTACAGTATATCCTACTGGTCTTTTCAATTAAGAACTCTCCCAGCTTTTAAAAGGAATTTCCGTGATGTTATAAATAGCTTTTGGTATACGACCTGTACCTCCACCAACACCAATGCACTGAGAAATGATGTGCCAGAATACAGCCTATAACTTTCAGTATCGGTGATTAAGACTCCTCCCGGGAGATGGCATCTTTCAATAACGAGTCAGGGGAATTTCATTTATGAAATGCACGCCTTTTATGATTTACGAAAAGCTACCGAATTTAGTGCTATTAGGTTATGATTATTATACGAGTGTTTCCGTCAATCGTTTCAATAGGATACGATAAATAAAAAGAAATGAGGGTTTAAAATTTCAAACTCGTGCCGCCTTCACTTTTTGAAAACTATTGAACACGGGATGCTCTGAATATATATATATATATATATATATATGTCGTAGTCAGATAGTGTAATCCGTCATTTCATGAAAATCCTAGGCACTTCATGAAGAGCCGGCATATCATGTAAAAAGGTACAGTTGCACTATCTGACGCGTGGTTTCATGAAATGACTAAATTTCGCTGTCACACAGTGTAATTCAATTTGTTCATCATCTGACGTGAAATCCAGCCGTCACTTCATGAAGTAGCGGCAGCGGTGATCACGAGAGAGGGAAGTGTGATTTCCAAGAATTAATCTGATAAAAAAGTGGACACTAAAGGGCTGTTATTTACTCAGAAATTGAACACATGGCATATGGTACAAATTGTACACATATCTAATGGTCTGGACCTAATTTATCCCCAGCATCTTGGCCTGGCGCCTAGAAGGAATACAGTAGTATGCTATGCTGTATGCTGCCGTACTGTGATTGGAAGAAGTCGTTAAGATCCATTTTGTGAGAGATAGATAACCGATAGTATAATGACTTGGTTTCGCTGTTCTACCCTTTAAAACAAGAACTATAACTCATTTACTGACGCGCAATAAAGAGACCTTGTATATCTCTTAGCAGCTAATTGTTCGAGTGAAGTTGTGGTCTCGGGGTATGGTGCTAGTTTTCAGATCACTGCGTGGTGAGTTCGATCCCCACTGAGGGAGGGTATTTTTGCCAAATAACTACTTCAGTATTTTTCTGTTCAATCTGCACGTTTTAATATACCTGTAGTTCATTTGTTGTCTTGTTTAATAGTAGATTTCTTGTATATTTGTTTTAAGGGCTAGGGACATCTTGGGCAACAGGTCAGTGTATTTGGGTGGATGTTTTCTGATAACCTGTGTGTGTGTGTGTGTGTGTGTGTGTGTGTGTGTGTGTGTGTGTGTGTGTGTGTGTGTGTGTGTGTGTGTGTGTGTGTGTGTGTGTGTGTGTGTGTGTGTGTGTGTGTGTGTGTGTGTGTGTGTGTGTGTGTGTGTGTGTGTGTGTGTGTGTGTGTGTGTGTGTGTGTGTGTGTGTGTGTGTGTGTGTGTGTGTGTGTGTGTGTGTGTGTGTGTGTGTGTGTGTGTGTGTGTGTGTGTGTGTGTGTGTGTGTGTGTGTGTGTGTGTGTGTGTGTGTGTGTGTGTGTGTGTGTGTGTGTGTGTGTGTGTGTGTGTGTGTGTGTGTGTGTGTGTGTGTGTGTGTGTGTGTGTGTGTGTGTGTGTGTGTGTGTGTGTGTGTGTGTGTGTGTGTGTGTGTGTGTGTGTGTGTGTGTGTGTGTGTGTGTGTGTGTGTGTGTGTGTGTGTGTGTGTGTGTGTGTGTGTGTGTGTGTGTGTGTGTGTGTGTGTGTGTGTGTGTGTGTGTGTGTGTGTGTGTGTGTGTGTGTGTGTGTGTGTGTGTGTGTGTGTGTGTGTGTGTGTGTGTGTGTGTGTGTGTGTGTGTGTGTGTGTGTGTGTGTGTGTGTGTGTGTGTGTGTGTGTGTGTGTGTGTGTGTGTGTGTGTGTGTGTGTGTGTGTGTGTGTGTGTGTGTGTGTGTGTGTTTTTTTGTTTTTTTCCCGAGACTTGAAATAAAGTACCATCCCGGCATTTACCAAGAGGGTGTGTGGATAGTCCTGGGGGAAAACACCACAGTCAGCGACGGGATTCGAACCAGCATATACAATACTCGTTAAGTAGACATGAAATCAACTATGGTTACTAGGGATAGGAACTTAATTATGCCCTGAGGGCTGAATCGGGGTACACTTACCCTTGGAGGCAAACCTGAGAAGAGTCGGGTTCCATTCCTACATTAGCCATCCTGGAAGTGGTTTACCGTGGTTTCCCCCTTCTCCTCCAGGCAAATGCCGGGTTGGTTCCTAAATTAAGCCATGGCCACTTCATTCCCAATATTAACCTGAACTACAATTACACACACTAGGTGTACTACAAATACCACAGATTATCAGACAGATTCTACACACTCCCAAGTACACAGAGCTGAATGACCACGATGTCGAAGTACCTCAAATGAAACAACAGCGTCTCAGCGCGACACTTTCGTAAGAAGTAAGAGGGGCATACAAAAAAAGCCTTACACTTGGTTGATTTAGTGGAGGGTTTACCTTCGACGAAATCTTGAATTTCAGCCTATTTATTAATAGATAGAAATATTTGAAAGAATGATTCTGCCTTCATCATTGTGTTTATCTTGTCTGTTATCGTTTCAGTTTTGTTAATTCATTTGGGAGACTTGGGACACCTCAATCATCAGCCCCGTGTGATTGGGTGTAAATTGAACATATGTTTATGTGATGACTGTAGAGTTAGGTGGAACTGTATTAGGGACGGGAATGGTGTAGGCGCCCCGGGACTTGAAGTAAGGTACTATCCCGACATTTGGGTGAAGGGAGTGTGGAAAAGCCACGGGGAGAAACCACAATCTAGATAGCCGCTGCCATCGCCGGGTTCTGCACCTACTATCTCCCGATTTGCTGCAGCTGCCTTCCTGGCCGGGGTGCAAGATTTGTAAGAGCAAGGCTACGCCGCGGGACTCATTCCAGTTTCAACGAGCTTGGCGTTGATGATCAATCAATTTCTATGCGGCAGGTGGTTTCAAGTCCAAATGCCCTTCCTGATGCCAAACTAATGAAACGTTAATGAGAGATTGATTGAAACTGGACCAAGAGATGGAAGGAAGAGGTCTGCGGCATATTAGAAGGTACTGTTCCAACATTTCCCGTAGAGTTTAAATTGGGAAACATAATTTCTATTGACCGCTGTAAGTGGGGTTTGACCCACTCAAGTCCGTATATAGCTTCGTTTCATAGACTAGAGCGGCGTTCTCAACCTTTTCGAGACTGTGACCAACACCATCATGCCATACCAAGTACCCGAGCACCATTAAATAAATATTAAATTAAAAGAAACTAATAATAATAATAATGCAACAAGCATGCGCTTCTCTTTCCTTTTCCCGTCTCTCCCTCCCTTTGAAATGCTGAAATATCTAGTGATTCACTGCTCATCAGGTATGCTGCAACTGCTTGCGTGACTCCTGCAGAAATGATCATTTATGTGTGGACAGTCGAATCGAATCAGCATCTTTCGCGTTACTCATAAAGCAGGGATGTCCAATTATGATTACTGATGATTAAAAAATACTATTTTACAAGATAAAATGTTCCACTGTTAAACCATCTAGTGAAAACCCTATTATTCTCGTGCATGCAACAGAATTTGAATGAAAGAATGAATCTGCGGGGAGGTTGTGAGTAGGGGGGTAAGGTCGGGTCTGCTTCACCCATTTTATTTGTACCCCACTGTACATGTTAAAATAATTAATATTTCTCGAACGCATGGTCCGATATTGACAAATGAGGTGTCGTTGGACTCGAGCTGACGTCCTCTTTCCTATGGACCACTCATTATATTTTTGATTTTTTTGAAAATTTTTGTTTTCGAAAGTACGGTAGGTGATAGTTTGAAAACCAAACAAGATAGAATGTTGTGCCACGGCTGAAACGAACGGTCTCTATGTTCTTTATTTTTTTATAATAAATCTTTTACATTTTTTATGTTTTTTTGAAAAACGTCCAATTTTGAAATTCCTATATTTTGGAAACTAGGACTTTAACAAAAAAGTTTGTTTGACATAAATGAAAGGTCCCTACGCCCTCTACCACCAATATAAATTTCAAGTCTCTAGGATAAAAACTGTGCAGTAGTTTTACCCATAATCGCGTGTGTGCTTGAATACGTATGGCTATGTTGGAAAAAGTTTAGGTGGTGGGGGATGAGTAGGGTCGAGTGAGGGGTCGCTTGAATACGTATGGCTATGTTGGAAAAAGTTTAGGTGGTGGGGGATGAGTAGGGTCGAGTGAGGGGTCGTTTAGATGGTATATTTTCCGCTCTATTTGATGGTGAGGTTATTTTTTAAAATGGGTGGAATTTGGAAACACAATTTGAGGTAAACGTAAGTTTTTGACATTTTGGTGATATTTAATGAGCTTGTAAGGCTAGAACGATGTGTTCTTTAGGAACGAGGTGACGTCCTCTTTGCTAAGAATGTGTGTGTGTGTTTTTTTTTAATTCTGAAAATGTTTGTTTTTTGGATTGGCGCTATTTTGGAAACGGTGAATGATGGATAAAAAGTTTGTTAGACGTTAATGAAAGGTGGGTATGCCCTCTAGATGGGCAGCAAGTTTCAAGGGTGTAGGAGGAAAAAAAGATAGCCTACTTTTTCGCAAACATTGGCGATAATTGGCGAATGGATCGTCAGATTTTAACGAATGAGGTGTTGTTGGACTCGAGCTGACGGGGGCTTTGCTATGGACCATGTATTCTATTTAAAAAAAAATAGAAAATTTTTGATTTTCAAAGTAGACTATAGTTTGAAAACGAAACTTGATAGAACGTTGTTCAATAGTTCAAACAAATGGTCTCTATGACCGTTATTTTTTTTATAATAATACTTTTTATTTTTATTTTTGAGATTTTTTGAAAACACTGAAATTTTGAATTTCTACTATTTTGGAAACTAACACGTTTACAAATAAGTTTTTTTGACATAAATGAAAGGTCCCTACCCCCTCTACCATGAAAATAAATGTAAAGTCTCTAGGACAAAAAGAACTATGCATTTTTTATTTTTATTTTTATAAAAGAGTGTTTGTAGACAGAGAGTCGGTAGCGCTGGGCGTGTGTTCCAACGAGGCTATGACTGAGCATGGTGAATACTGGAAATGGCTATTTCGACGGGGGCGATGTATGGCAAAACGAGGGGTTGCTTTTTGATATCTTTTCCTATGACGAATGAATGAAGGCGAATATTTTGAAATGTGACAAGCATGCTAAGATTTTTTTACCCCTGAAGGGGATCTTTAACGTTTTAGTTAACGGTGATGAGCGAGATCGCTCTCTGACACAACAGGCAGTTGTAGGATATGACCAAGTGATTCTTAGACGTTGGCGATCTCGGTGACCGTGCCCGGAAGAAATGAATTGCTATTTTGGTGGGATGGCAGGGCAGCTTATGACGGTTGGTTTTGTGATATTTCCTATGACGAATGGAGGCGAATATTTGAAAATGTGTCAAGTGTGCTAGGAATTTTTTACCCCTGAAGGGGATCTTTACCATGCTAGTAAACGGTAATAAGCGAGACTGCTGTCTGGCACAGTAAATGGTTTTAGAATATGGGAACCTATAAAATTTGCTCGACCAAGTCATGTGCATGTACGCAAAGAGCCAAAACGGTAAGGTCATTGGCCTGATATGTTATAAACTAAATATTGAACTGGGTAAAGTCATGTGTTTTAGGGTGAAAGTATGTGGTTAACATGATCATATATTGAGGATGGCCGCTTGCTAGTAATTATTATTACAGTAATATGTTTAATAATAATAATAATAATAATAATAATAATAAGACACACACGTTTTGAATGCTACAGAACTGTGTTGCTTGCTTGCTTGCAATCAATCCACGACCTGGCCAGGCATTGTGAAAGCGACTTTTGATAACACAAGAATGTCTACGTGGGCAGGAAGTCAAGGGTCATGTTACTTGGCTGGTAGAGGCTAGCAGGTCTGTCGTTTAAACAGACCTGGTAGAGGCTAGCAGGTCTGGCGTTTAAACAGAGAGAGCGCCATTTTGGTTCCTAGACAGCCGTACTACCAATGTATAAGAGGCAGCCATTTTGGTTCCGTAATAAAAACATGAAACTAGTATAAGGTACACGAATTTTATTCAGATTGAGGAATGTGAAGAGGCGTGGGAACACGTGTGAGAGAGACAACATTTAAAGGTCAAAACGCTGAGAAAATGCAACTCTTTCTGTTGCTAGGCTAACTGATAACGATTGCGTTAGTCATGCACTTGCCATTTTAGCACGCGGACGTATACAGTAGAGCTCTGAACTGAACTTTGGAAGAAAAATCCTTTTTTTTTTTTTTTTTTGGTAAGTACCTATGAATAATTATTTTAATAATGCCATGCTAATGAACCTTAAATTTGTAGTTATTGATCAGGCCTAGGAACCAAAATGGCGCTCTCTCTGTTTAAACGCCAGACCTGCTAACCTCTACCAGGTCTGTTTAAACGACAGACCTGCTAGCCTCTACCAGTCAAGTAACATGACCCTTGACTTCTGCCCACGTAGACATTCTTGTTATCAGCAGTCGCTTTGACAATGCCTGGCCAGGTCGTAGATTGATTGCAAGCAAGCAACACAGTTCTGTAGCATTCAAAACGTGTGTGTCTTATTATTATTATTATTATTATTACTGTAATAATAATTACTAGCAAGCGGCCATCCTCAATACATGATCATGTTAACCACATAATTTCGCCCTAAAACACATGACTTTACCCAGTTCAATATTTAGTTTATAACATTTCAGGCCAATGACCTTACCGTTTTGGCTCTTTGCGTATATGCACATGACTTGGTCGAGCAAATGTTATAGGTTCCCATATTCTAAAACCATTTACTGTGCCAGACAGCAGTCTCGCTTATTACCGTTTACTAGCATGGTAAAGATCCCCTTCAGGGGTAAAAAATTCCTAGCACACTTAACACATTTTCAAATATTCGCCTCCATCCGTCATAGGAAATATCAAAAAACCAACCGTCATAAGCTTCCCCGCTATCCCACCAAAATAGCAATTCATTTCTTCCGGGCACGGTCACCGAGATCGCCAACGTCTAAGAATCACTTGGTCATATCCTACAACTGTCTGTTGTGTCAGAGAGCGATCTCGCTCATCACCCTTAACTAAAACGTTAAAGATCCCCTTCAGGGGTAAAAAATTCTTAGCATGCTTGTCACATTTCAAAATATTCGCTTTCATTCATTCGTCATAGGAAAATATATCAAAAAGCAACCTCTCGTTTTGCCATACATCGCCCCCGTCGAAATAGCCATTTCCAGTATTCACCATGCTCAGTCATAGCCTCGTTGGAACACACGCCCAGCGCTACCGGCTCTCTGTCTACAAACACTCTTTAATTTAAAAAAAAATTAAAATGCATAGTTTTTTTTTATCCTAGAGACTTGACGTTTATTTTCATGGTAGAGAGGGTAGGGACCTTTCATTTATGTCAAACAAACTTATTTGTCAACGTGTTAGTTTCCAAAATAGTAAAAATTCAAAATTTATGTGTTTTCAAAAAATCTCAAAATATAAAAAGTATTATAAAAAATAAAGGTCATAGAAACCATTCGTTTCAACTATGGCATAACATTCTATAATGTTTGGTTTTCATACTATCGCCTACTTTCAAAACAAAATTTTTCATAAAATTTTTGAAAACTATAACGAGTGGTCTATAGGAAAGAGGACGTCAGCTCGAGTCCAACGACACCTCATTTGTTAAATTCCGACCATTCGTTCGCCAATGATCACCAATGTTCGCGAGAAAGTAGGCTATCATTTTGTTTTTCCTCCTATACCCTTGAAACTTGCTGTCCCCCTAGAGGGCATACCCACCTTTCATTAACGTCAACCAAACTTTTTTTTTTCCAATTCAGAGTTTCCAAAATAGCGCCATTCCAAAAAACAAACATTTTCAATTTTTTTTAATACCAACACACATTTTTAGCCAAGAGGACGTCATCCCAACGCCAACAATACCTCGTTCGTTAAAATCCGACCACGCGTTTGGGAGATATCGGCAAAGTTTATATGAAAGCAAGGGGGGGGGGGGGGTGTAGAAATGTCCACACCACACTACTGCACGGTTTTAGTCCTAGAGGCTTGAAATTTATTTTGCTGATAGAGGGGGTCAGGGCCATTCATTTATGTCAAACAAATTTTTTGTAAACTCCTTAGTTTCCAAAATATAAGAATTTCAAAATTACACTTTAAAAAAAAACGTAAAAAATTAAAGTTTTATTATAAAAAATAAAGGACATAGAGATCGTTCGGTTAAGCTATTGCCCAACGTTCTATCATGTTTGGTTTTTAACTATCGTCTATTTTCAAAAACATAAAATTTTCATTTTTTTATATAAATATAACGAGTGGTCCATAGCAAAGCCCCTGTCAGCTCGAGTCCAACGACACCTCATTCGTGAATCTCCGACCATGGGTTCGGGAGTTATCGGCTCGCATTGGGAGTAGTGGGGGAGGGGGCGCAGAACTCTCACTGCTCCCCTACTGTTGTGCTCGCGAGCACTTTTTTTGCTCGTATGACGGGACACCAAATATCATTTAAAGAGGACTGTGGAGCTCCTGAGCCCCAGGTTAAGAACGCCTCGCCTAGAGCTTCAGGTTATTGAATGTAGCTACCGCTGTTGATGTATGATGACAAACACACATAATTACTATTCCTGTATTACCATAACATGCAAAAATAAATATTAGCCGATATGAATACAGCCTTTAGGCCACAACTATTTCCTCTTTGGTTGATTGAGATTCGAGAGCTATAATCCAAAGAACGTACTAATTATTTAATTTGGGGAAGTTCTAAATAATACAGTGCTGCCTGAAGCCACTTAACCATGCAGGTTGTTCAAATTTTCTTGCGTGACAGCGTATACTAGCTTGGTAACCCCCCTTCCAAGCCCCCCACCCTCCTAGAGACAAAGAAATGAACTGTTGCCATGTTTAACCCAGCAGAAATCACTCACCAAATATGTTACAGTACACTATGCAATCAAAGTATTCTAATGTACGGTATGTTTGTATTCATTTATTTATTTATTTATTTAGGCTACTTATTTATTTAATAATATTAAGGTACACAGACATAAGCCCAATTATGTTTCTTCTTTACATATCAAGATCAAAAATACAAATTGCATCTATGAAGGAAGGAGAGAAAAAAGAATACATAATTGAAGAACAAAAAGAAAAACTACAAAAGAAATATGAAAGTATGCATTACAGAATAGAAATAAAGTACTATACAATTTAGAAAGGTAATAATAAAATTACAAACTTCTACAAAACAAACTAAAAAAAGAAAGAGATGGATAGTATAGAGTATCCGGTATTCCGCAATTAGATTTAGGTTGTTATGTGAAAATTAATTTCGAAAAATCATAATAAACAAGCAATAATTTATTTCTTGGAATAGAACAATAAATTAAAAGAATTACTGTACGGCTTCATTAGTGAGCCTCCGTGGCTTAGGCGGAAGCACGCCGGCCTCTCACCGCTGGGTCCGTGGTTCAAATCCCGGTCACTCCATGTGAGATCTGTGCTGGACAAAACGGAGGCAGACAGGTTTTTCTCCGGGTACTCCGGTTTTCCCTGTCACAATTTCATTCCAGCAACACTCTCCACTATCATTTCATTTCATCTGTCATTCATTTAATCATTGCCCTAGGGGAGTGCGACAGGCTTCGGCAGCCGGCACAGTTCGTATCCTCGCCGCTAGATAGGGGCTTCATTCATTCCATTCCTGACCCGGTCGGAGACTGGAAGCAGGCTGTGGATTTTCACTGTACGGCTTCATTGCGTCAGTCATTTCATGAAGTGCCGGATCAACAAACACCGGATCTTCATGAAGAGCCTCGGCAGATAATGTAAAATAATTTCTTACACCATCTGCCTAAATCGGTCCGTCACTTCATGAAGAAACGCGTCAGATGGTGTAACTATCCCTTTTTACACCATATGTCGGCTTTTCATGAAGTGCCTAGGATCTTCATGAAATGACGAATTTCACTATCTGACTACGACATATATATATATATTACTGTTTGTAGAAAGTGAAACACCAAGAACAAGGGATGTGACCACATTGCACTTTATACCTCAGATTAGGGACATGACAATACTGTTACGGCTGTGAGTTTGTGTCATCAGTCGCCGCGTGAGTCACAACTGCCCCAGGGCTGGGCTGTGCCCTGCCTCCTGTATTGCGCGCGCCTTATGCAACAGGGCTACTAGGACAAAGGGATAGTCCAGAACATTCGTGACTGGACCAGCGCTGGAAACCTCAAGAAGCCGTGGACTCGGGATGGATCTAGAAGCATTTATTGAGTCACCGGCCGGCTATATAAGAGTGACCCGTCAAGCAGTGGTTGTTGTTGTGTTTTACGAGCTAGTGCGAGCGATTATCTTGTGCGACAGAAGTGTGGTGACGAAGTGCTGTGCGAGTTACGAAATCCTGTGACATTGTTTCTCCCAGCTTGTGAACAGCGTACATCAAGTGCCCGTAAGTAACTGTATTTGTTGTACCTGAGGAAGAGGGGCAGGTAGCTTCTGCCAAGGCCACCGGACTCATTAGGACGGATTAACTTCTGTGGTCTGTTGCAAGTGAAAGGGGCCAAGAGCGCATAAGGAAGAGACTTGAGGAAACTGGAGAAGGCTCCTAATTGCTTGTATTTGCTGATTAGTGTAATTTTCTGGCCACAATAAAGTTAATTATTTCTTTAAGCAGTAATTGGTGTTGTGCTTTGTACCCCCACCGTAATCCAGTTAACAAAAGTGCCACTAGGGGGTGGCACGTAACAACTGGTGTCAGAAGCCGGATTACGAACTCAAGCACAACACCTGACGGTCCTGGTTTCAAAACCCGAGAAGGTCATTTTCTCTAATTTTCCTGTGAGTGCATGCCCTTTACAAGACAAACAACTAAAATGGAGGAGAAATTGGCAGCACTGCTAGAAAAGTTAAATGGCATGGAAACCAAAATGGAAGATAGCCAGAAGATGATGGAGGATGGCCAGAAGAAGTTAGCAGAGGACCTGAAGGACAGCCAAAATAAGTTAGCAGAGGACCTTACTTCCAAATTAGAAGAAGGCCAAAATAAGTTAGCGGAGGACCTGAAGCAGATGGAAGACAGCCAGAATAAGTTAGCAGAGGACCTAACCGCCAAATTTCTGGATGGCCAGAAAAATCTGGAAGAGTGTCTGCTGACGAAATTAGAGGAGAGCCAAAGGAAATTAGAACAGGGCCTACGTGAGGAAGTCGCGGCAGTGGAGGAGAAGTTCAACACCTTGCAAGTGGAAGTTGCCGAGCTGCGCCAACGCCCGCTGATGGGGGTGGAGGAGAAATTCAACGCCTTGCAAGTGGAAGTTGCCGAGCTGTGCCAACGACCGCTGATGGGGGTGGAAGAGAGATTCAACGCTCTACAAAAGGAATTTGCTGAGCTGCGCCGACTCCCGCCGACAGGGATGGAAGATAGATTCAAAGCCCTACAAGAGGAAGTCGCCGAGCTGCGCCGACGCCCGCCGACCGGGGTGGATGAGAGATTCAAAGCACTACAAGAGGAAGTTGCCGAGCTGCGCCAACGCCCGCCCACCGTTACACCGGGAATATCAGGAACGGGACATAGCAGAGTGACGCCCCCAACCTTCGACGGAAAGGTCCCGTGGAGCATCTACTTACGTCAGTTCGAGGCGGCCTGTTCCATAAATAACTGGAACAACACAGAAAAGGCTACAGCTCTCATTGTAGCGCTGAGAGGTGACGCCCTTAACGTCCTTCAGGCCATCCCGAATGGATCCCAGGACTACGCTTCACTGATCGCCCATATGGAGTCCCGATATGGAGATAGCCATCTTCAGCAGGCCTACCAGATGCAGCTCCGGACCCGGGTACAGAAGAACGCGGAAACCCTGCAGGAGTTCGAGATGGACATCGCACGCCTCGTAAGGCTTGCCTACCCAACAGCGCCGGCCGACTTTCTGGAGCAGATAGCGACGCAGACCTTCACCGACGGGCTACGGGACTCGGACACTCAACAGGCGCTGCGGCTCGCGCGCAATAAGACCCTGGCAGATGCGCTGAGCCACGCACTTGAATTCGAGACGGCAAAACAGGCATCCAGAATGCACGCGCGGGTGCGTCAAGTGGACGTCGATGAACCAGCAAAAACCAACGAGACCAAGCCCCTGGCCGACGAATTGATGGAGGCGCTAAGCCGTTTCTTCGATAGTCGCGGCACCACCAGCAACGACACAGCCGGAAGACAACCGGAGAGGCGGCCTGGAAGAGGACTACCGACCTGCTGGGCCTGCGGTAAGAAAGGCCACCTGAGCAAGGACTGCGGTGATCGCCGCCGCCGAGGGTATCCGACGGGAAATCAGTCGTCTGAAAACCGCGCGGCCCAGGGAATAGAGTATTAGCCAGCCTTGGGGGGCAAAGGTTGGCTTGTGACAGTCGTCAAGCCCCGGCAGTCCAAGTGCGTGTGACGAGGTTACGGAGGGACAATAGCAACCTGATGGTCGACGGAGTCATCAACGGAGTGAGCTGGCCCATGCTGATCGACACGGGAGCATCGAGGACCATCGTCAATCCCACTGTGATCCCGAAGTGGAGAGTGCAACCCACACAAAGGAACCTCCAGCTAATAACCGCGACCGGAGAGACCGCACCGGTACATGGCAAAGCATCACTGGAGTTCGTCATTGGTCGACGGGTGATAAAGCATCCAGTGCTTGTGGCTGACGTATCAAACGAAGTGATCATCGGACTGGACTTCCTGGACCAGAACAACATCATCTTGGACCTGAGTACCAACACTCTGCACTTCGGAGGTGAGGAACTTGCTTTGCAACCAGCACACTAGGCCGTCACCGCACGACGAGTAAGGCTGAGAGAGGACGTCATCGTTCCTGCCAGGACGGAGGTCAGCGCCGCCGTAATTGTCGACGGAACTGCTGAGGGAGTGGCGGCTGTCATCGAGCCAAAATATGAGGACATCCAGACAAAAGGATTGCTAGTTGCCAAGACCCTCATCAACACGACGTCTCGGCCGTACGTCCGCCTGTCCAACCTGAACGACTACGACATTACGGTTCACCGGGACACCAACCTAGGAGTCTGCGAGCCCGTTACCTGGATTGCCCGCATCACCGACACGACGGACGGACACCTGCAGACGGACAACCGAAGAAGACGCACACTGCCAGAAGAACTACAGAAGCTGTACCAAGGATCCCAGGACCATTTAGACGAGGAACAATCACGCCAACTTTAGGACCTGCTACGCGAATTCCAGGATGTCTTCTCCGTGGGGAGCAAAGACTTCGGCAGGACAAGCTTGGTCCAGCACAGAATCGACGTTGGGGACAGCGCACCGATTAGGGCCCCATTCCGACGTGTCCCGCTCGCCAAGCAAGCCGAAGTCGACCGGATGGTAGAAGAGATGAAGGAGCAAGGGGTGATCGAGCCATCACATAGTCCTTGGAGTTCTCCGGTCGTGCTTGTGAAGAAGAAAGACGGTTCCACCAGGTTCTGCGTGGACTACAGGCGGGTGAACGACGTCACGAAGAAGGACAGCTACCCTCTACCCCGGATCGACGACACGCTGGACACCATATCAGGGTCAAGATGGTTCTCCACCTTGGATTTGAAGAGTGGCTACTGGCAGGTGGAGGTCCACCCTAAGGACCGCGAGAAAACGGCGTTCTCTGTGGGCAGCGGGCTCTGGCAGTTCACCGTCATGCCATTCGGTCTGTGCAACGCCCCTGCGACCTTCGAAAGGCTAATGGAGTCCATTCTGAGGGGACTACACTGGAAGACCTGCCTGGTCTACCTAGACGACGTCATCGTTCTGGGGAGAAGCTTCGAGGAGCACTACAGCAACCTGAAGAAAATCTTGTTGAAGCTACGGGCTGCCCAGCTGAAGTTGAGCCCCAAGAAGTGTCAGCTCTTCCAGAAGCGGGTCCAGTACCTTGGGCATATCGTCTCCGGGGAAGGGGTGCGCACCGACCCAGAGAAGACCGCAGCTGTGAGGGGGTGGCCAGTTCCGAAGGACAAGTCCCAACTACGAAGCTTCCTGGGACTCTGCACTTATTACCGTCGCTTCGTGAGGGGATTCGCCGACATCGCCAAACCTTTACATCGCCTGACTGAGAAGGACCAACTCTTCACGTGGACAGCAGAATGCCACAGTGCCTTCGAACAACTCAAGCAGACTCTGTGCACCGCGCCTATTCTGGCCTACCCCAGACCTGGAACAAGGTTCATCGTCGATACCGATGCCAGCGACTTTGGCATAGGGGGAATCCTGTCGCAGGTAGTGGACGGCGAGGAGAGAGTAGTGGCCTACTTCTGCAAGGACTTGTCAAAGCCAGAAAGGAACTACTGCGTCACCAGGAAGGAGCTGCTCGCCATCGTGAAGACCATTGAACACTTCCACAAGTACCTGTACGGGCAAGAATTTCTCATCAGGACCGACCATGCATCCCTGCGGTGGCTCCTGAACTTCAAGCAGCCCGAGGGTCAACTCGCGCGGTGGTTAGAGAGGCTTCAACAGTATAACTTTGAGATTCAGCATAGGAAAGGCCAACTGCATTCTAACGCCGACGCCCTGTCACGAAGACCGTGCCCCGAAGACTGCACCTTCTGTGCCCGAAGGGAGGAGAACACCGGGATACAGTGCCGAAGGACTACCGTGGAACTTCAAGGGAGCTGGAGCCGCGAATCTTTCACGCGGGCGCAAGCGGAAGATGATGACCTGGGACTGATAGCCGAATGGAAGAGGGCCTGTGTCCCCAGACCCGGGTGGAACATTGTGAGTGACTGCAGCCCAAAGTTTAAGTCCTACTGGGCACAGTGGGACTCGCTGATTGTAAGGGATGGCCTCATCTGCCGTACCTGGGAGAGCACCGACGGGAAGACATCTCGGGAACAAGTCGTCGTTCCAAAGGCTATGACGGAGGAAGTCCTGAAGGAAGTTCATGGAGGATCATCTGGTGGACACCTAGGGATAAAGAAGACCCTGGAGAAGCTGAGAGAGCGGTTTTACTGGATCGGATGCCGAACAGACGTGGAGAACCACTGCGCGAGGTGCCACGATTGCGCAGCCAGCAAGGGCCCAGGACGAAGACGACGGGGTCCACTGAAGACCTACAACGTGGGCGGCCCCATGGAGAGAGTGGCCATCGATGTTGCTGGGCCATTCCCGTTAAGCGAGGCAGGGAACCGCTACATATTAGTCGTCAGCGACTACTTTACCAAATGGCCGGAGGCGTATGCGCTCCCTAACCAAGAAGCCGCAACGATCGCAGAGACCCTGGTGAAGGAATTCGTCAGCCGGTACGGAGTACCCCTGGAGCTGCACTCCGACCAAGGGAGGAACTTCGAGTCGCAGGTGTTCCAGAACCTATGCCAGCTGCTGGGGATCCGGAAGACAAGGACAACGCCGCTACATCCTCAGTCCGACGGGATGGTAGAGCGATTCAATCGCACCGTCGAGAACCATCTCCGAATAGTCGTCAGCGAGCACCAGAGGGATTGGGACAAGCATCTTCCACTATTTCTCCTGGCCTACCGCGCCGCCGTGCATGAAGCCACCGGGTGCACACCAGCCCGGGCCATGTTTGGGAGGGAGCTCCGTCTACCTGTCGATCTTGCCTTCGGCCGACCTGGGAATGATCCGATCCCGGTAAGCCAGTATTGTCAAGAACTGGTCGACCAACTGGAGGACGTACACGCGTTCACGAGGAGGAAACTGCGGATCGAGACCGACCGAATGAAGACCCGATACGACCAGCAGACGGATGCCGGCGGATTCCACGAGGACGACCTGGTCTGGCTCTTCAACCCATTACGGAAGAAAGGCCTGTCATCCAAACTGCAGAAGTCCTGGGAGGGCCCGTACCGAGTCGTGAAACGGATCAACGATGTCGTCTACAGGATCCAGCGGAGCCCGAGGGCGAAGATGAAGATCGTGCATCGAGATCGCCTGGCAGCCTACGGAGGGACACAGACGGACCAATGATTGATCGGGACGATCAGCCTTTTTAGGAAGGGGGATGGTGTTACGGCTGTGAGTTTGTGTCATCAGTCGCCGCGTGAGTCACAACTGCCCCAGGGCTGGGCTGTGCCCTGCCTCCTGTATTGCGCGCGCCTTATGCAACAGGGCTACTAGGACAAAGGGATAGTCCAGAACATTCGTGACTGGACCAGCGCTGGAAACCTCAAGAAGCCGTGGACTCGGGATGGATCTAGAAGCATTTATTGAGTCACCGGCCGGCTATATAAGAGTGACCCGTCAAGCAGTGGTTGTTGTTGTGTTTTACGAGCTAGTGCGAGCGATTATCTTGTGCGACAGAAGTGTGGTGACGAAGTGCTGTGCGAGTTACGAAATCCTGTGACATTGTTTCTCCCAGCTTGTGAACAGCGTACATCAAGTGCCCGTAAGTAACTGTATTTGTTGTACCTGAGGAAGAGGGGCAGGTAGCTTCTGCCAAGGCCACCGGACTCATTAGGACGGATTAACTTCTGTGGTCTGTTGCAAGTGAAAGGGGCCAAGAGCGCATAAGGAAGAGACTTGAGGAAACTGGAGAAGGCTCCTAATTGCTTGTATTTGCTGATTAGTGTAATTTTCTGGCCACAATAAAGTTAATTATTTCTTTAAGCAGTAATTGGTGTTGTGCTTTGTACCCCCACCGTAATCCAGTTAACAAAAGTGCCACTAGGGGGTGGCACGTAGCAATACATTACTGATCAGAAGGACAGTCCGGTACATGCACGTTGACGGTCGATCTTCAGTACGGCGTTGCGCCACACGTGCTGCACTCAGAGCCACTAGACGTCGTGGCCAGTGGCGTACGCAGGATTTCCTTCTGGGGGGGGGGGGGGGGTCATTCATAGTAATGTCCTATAATAAAAATGATAATTCGAATATAATTCATAAAAAGCAACAACTCAGTTAAATAAACACTACCGGACCCAAGCGAGAAATCTCGCATGTTCATAAACCACCCTTCCCCGATAGGTTTATAACGAGAGAATTAATTGCAGCATGTTCGAGCTCCAGTATTTGCAAATCGCACACTTCTAACAAAAATTTATATTTATGAAATTAGAATGGAATTCGTCACTGCTAATGTCATTTGTGTGCTGAGTCCATTGATTTATCTTAGCTGTAACACTCACCAGTTATCGATATTTTTGAAATTATACGATTTGAGTACTCATTCCTTTGACTTACTGTTTCTGAAATCCATGCAAAATGATAAAGGAAAGACCTCATAATGTTAAAATGACACGAAACAAGCGTCACAGCGTCCAAAATGTAAAGTGGACAGCAATTAAGGAGCATATTTTCCTACATCAACAGTATCGACAAATCTCACACTTCGTGCATTTTTTAAAGTCATTTTTTTTAAGAAATTGATATTTATGAAATTAGAGTGCAATTCGTCACTGCTAATGTCTATTCTCTTTCATTTGAATGCTCATTTGGCACGATCGGTCGCTTGTGAGCGCCACAGGAGGGATCTATACTAATGAAAGAATATATATATTGTACCCATGTGAGTAATTTCCATGGAAAACATGCTTCTGCCTCCAGCTAGCTTCAGGTCTCGGCGTGTACCGTTCTCCCACTGAGCAGTTGCATATTTTTGATTTGAGACTAAAAGGTATCAACTCTACAATGATAAAGCACAACTCTATTCTAAAGACTATAATTCAGCATAAAAACATGGCTTCAAACATATAAGAACACAATCCCAACAAATATAATACACAAACAAAACAAAGTTACTCCCACAATCCACTAATTATTCACATATTTTAACAAATTAAATCCATATCATTATTCAATCCTTTACCCTTAGGTTGCCATCAAAATTCACTCTAGTGCGCTGATGCACATGTAACTTTCACAAAAACTGTGCTTTTACACTCATGCCACCTTGTGTTTTCTTTTAATTCACAAAATTACTTGTTTCTTACAACACATCTTAATTTACATCATGTGTAGCGTTTGTGTTTTGTCTCTCTCTCCCCACCAAATGCTTTATCATGCATTAGCCAACTCATGGGTTGCACTACAAATCTACTTGCAACTCCACAATTATGTAAATCTACCCCTCCACTTCCCTCTTTTATAGTTCCACTGCATGCCGTTGTGATTTCAATTCCAACTTCTGTTATCGCTGTGTCGGATGGTATTATTAAGCTACCCTTGCGAGCGTAGCCTGTGGCGTCAAGTGCCCAACTTCGTAAATTCGTGTCAGTGTCAGTACAAAATGCAACTTCCAACCATTCGTAAGATTGCTAAAATTTTTAATAATCAGGGTGATCTATGATTACCAATGTGTTTTTAACCACACACATTCATTACACAATATAACAATGCTTCCTTTCATTACAAGCAAGGTCTCAAATCTGTCCTTTCAAAACGTTAACCTTCACGGTTCGTTTTACAACTCAGCCCCTTAGAGCTGCCCGTATACAATGGAGTGGAGTGGGGTGGTCACAGCACGTGAACCGTCCCTCGCTTCCTGATTCCTGGCTTTCATCCCCCAAACAGTAGCACGATTCTGAATACAATAGTGCATTCTCAAAGACGCACATATCCCATATGATTTAAACTGAATGGTATGCAATAGGTTCTGGACGAGCTTAAATATTTATTCCTAACCTTAGGATATTAATAACTGGCCTCAATAGGTCCGTTTCATTATATGAAGGCACGAGATTCATCAAACACAGGTCTAGTTGGGTAGCCGGTATCTTAATAAATGCTACGGTCAGTCAGCTGCCGTCAATAAGATTCGCTTCACAAGAGCCGAATCATTCAATAACAAGTTCTCGGTCGATCAGGTATGGTGCAGAGGTTTCCATTGTTCTCCCCTCACCTACCACAGGATTCGAACCCGGAACATTCCATATCCATCATCAGAGTTAGGGTACCACACTAAATCCACTCTGGCATAAATTAAATATCTCTGTACGCCCAAGGCTATACGAGACTTCACACGTCGAACAGATTACCTGGCTCCATAACCCGATGCCATGATCTCGTCCTTTAATTATTAAGAGAACTCTATCCATTACTCTACAAGCTTATTCACAAGCTACAAATTCAATTCACTATTAAGCTCTTCCATTTCCTTGCATAATTATATTCCCATTAACACAATATATTCTGATATTAAACTCTTTTCTCATCCCTTAATGTATTATCTACTGCTTGGATCGATAAATATTCCAATTAGCGTAAATATTTCTTGCTTACGACATTTATCCTGATGTATTCAATTATACCTTTTATTATTATTATTATTATTATTATTATTATTATTATTATTGAAGCCTCCGTGGCTTAGGCGGCAGCACGCCGGCCTCTCACCGCTGGGTCCGTGGTTCAAATCCCGGTCACTCCATGTGAGATCTGTGCTGGACAAAACGGAGGCACACAGGTTTTCCTCCGGGTACTCCGGTTTTCCCTGTCAAAATTTCATTCCAGCAACACTCTCCACTATCATTTCACTTCATTTGTCATTCATTTAATCATTGCCCCAGAGGAGTGCGTCAGGCCTCGGCAGCCGGCACAGTTCATATCCTCGCCGCTAGATAGGGGCTTCATTCATTCCATTCCTGACCCGGTCGGAGACTGGAAGCAGGCTGTGGATTTTCATTCATTATTATTTTATTATTATTACTGACATAAATTGCCATAACCCGACACAACGTAACCATTTTTAACAATCCAACATCCGTGTTCGTTACGTTAAGTTTTACATAACTGATTTGCCATTTTATTAATAGTGGTAACGATTAATCCACTCACTGATGTATAAAAACATCCCAACTCTACTAAAATCAAAACAACCATAAACACTTGAGGGTTTAACTCCTAATACTGATTCTTACTGGCACATAATATAATTCTGAAATCACATTACATGCAGTGGCTATAACTTCTATAACATCATGATTTGTGGGGTACTTACATAGGCTTATCCAGGTGGCTCCAACCACCCATATCTTCCAGTCTCGCCTGCCATTTGCATAATTAGCGAGGCATTTCCACACCGATAATACACATTTTATATGGCATTTGCTTCGCAAACCACACGACACTTTTCATTTCTATGCTGAAGCTATTGCTTCCTTCCCACATGACACTTTATAACACTTGTTAAAATATTAATTTAAAAGATATTTTACATAAGATCACTACACAAACACACGTCACAATTTATATTCCTGACTGGTTGAAATTTCATGGCAAGATATCAGAATTGCAGGTGCTGACGGACTCCTCCATGCTCCTACTACCTCCTGATTGAAAGTCTCGATCATCTGCCTACGGATTCACCAACTGTCGATCGATTATCCCTCGATAACCTTCCTGATTTGGTATTAATATGCTTACATATCGTCATGAACGTTAATTATTGGTATACTTATGGCATTTCACCAATCGCATCATAAAGTTTATCCCGGCGCAGTCCGGCATATTAAGACATGTATAACCAATCACTATTTTATACACTGCGCTCAACATTGTACATCGTATTTACACAAATTATTACTTTCAACAGTTCTGCCTAGTATATCACACGGTACTTCCTATGTGAACACTAACAATTGCTCGTACTGTCGATTATACACATACGGCACGACTGTCCTTAACAAAAATATATAACAGTTTTACTGCACGGCTTCCCAAACTGAAGTCCGAGCCTCCCTCCTTGACTTCGGTAATACGCATTTCGCATAATAAAGTTCGTTGATTACCGTACTCATTATTACTTCATGACCATGCATGATTATATTATCACTTGGTGCATTACACTGCACGACGAATATACTGATTACCACTAAAATGTTTAAGTCTTTGTGTGCGCTTCTTTCCCTGGTGTCGGGCGACATACGCTCCGCGCTAGATTCTGGTACAACACTCCACCAACAACTACTTCCAACCACTACTGACCTCTGCCAAGGGTCCACCCCTTATATTCGTTTCACAAGAGAAAGTAGATCGCGGTTTCCCTCGCAGTGTCATCTCCTCTCCCAGGATGATTCTGGTCTTGGAATAATACTCATATTGTTCGTTTTTCCTCGCTGGTCACAAAACTGAATGCGTGCTCGAGGATCGATCGGCCAATTAATTAATATTAATTGCCTTTGCCATGGCGTGGGTACGCGGCGTTGCTTAAAAATCCCCGGCGACATAGTTAGGTCACGCCGCGAACACCAATAGTCCTGTGTTCATGCGCGGTCCATTAAATATGCCTTGATTTCACAGTTTAATGGCTCTATAATTAGCCTCCTGGCTAAAGATTCACCTGTGTGCAACTCTCATGTCATTGCGTTGCTCCAATCACGAGTAATCAATGATTTTCACTTGTATCTCCCCACTCCACTCTCGTTCCTATTCTCAAACGGGGAAGAACAGGGTCATTATTTCACCCCCTGACCTGTTCCAGACGACATAAGTAGGTCGGCGAGAGTGACACGGCTCCAAGAGTCTCCTCCCACAATTCTGGGGCCATTAGTAAAATGTCAAACTCTCCAACTTCTGTGTTCCAAGTCCAGCATAGCCTACTTCATGCAGTCCAATAATGCTGTATTCCACTCATTTCCCCTGCATTATTTTAATAAATAATGTCAGTATCAATTGATATCACACCAGTGATTAACTATGTAATTTCCTCTAGGGGTTTTTACAACGAAACTCCCTCAACAGATCTCGGGTTCGTTCCCTGGTGGAACCTTCATTCTGAGCTCAACTTATCTCCGAGATCCACGTTTGATACCAGTCAGCCTGACCCCCTCGGGTTCAATATGATGATTCTCTTTGCATGAAAACTATTTTAACTATATTTTTCAGCACTTTAAACAATATTACAAACACAATTGAAAACATAAAAGATTATTAAAAAATACGGAAAAGAGTTTAGCCCAATATAGATATTGCACTAGATACAAACGGACAAAAAGAAATGTCTAAATTGTCAATCGGGCTAAACCAAAGAATCTGATTCAGTAGATATTTGCCCTGGAATTTGTTGAAGGACTTAGACAAGTCTACTTGCCTTCTAGGTTTGACAGACAAGTCATTCAGTACTTCCTCAATTGAAACTCAACAGTATCACGAATGAACATCAAAGCTAATCCATTAAGGCGTCCTTCACTAGTTGAATTCCTTAAATAGTTCTTCAAGAATTTTAAGGACGAAAACGATCTTTCACACGAGCAGGTTGTGACAGGTAAGGTAGCCATGATGACAAGCAGGTTATACACAACTGGAAACATGTTCTTATTGCATATTGACAAAGCATCTATAGCACTCTTGGGCTTTTTTTTCAATAGATTTCAGAGTTTGTTTCCAGAGAAGTAGCTCGCCTCTAATATTAAGGGGAAGTCCATAAAATTCAGCTACATTTTCTACTTCAGCTATGCTTTGGTTGGATAGTTCGTCTTCAGTTGTGGTAACTAGCGTTTGCAATGCCTGAAGAGTTTCTTTATGGGAGACAAATGTATCATCAAGTGATGAAATAGTTTCTTCAAGAAATGGGATGAAAATAACCCGCCTATAATATTCTTCCGGATCGTTAGATGATACTTTGTTCCTCATCGTTTGTCGAACAACAGTTCGAGGCTGAACTACAGGCACTCCAAATTCTTTGTAGAACTCTAAAACCGAATTATATGCACACAAAAACCTTGCGTCTGCATCTGCCCTCATTTCTTCAAGAGACCTCTTTAACATTCATGGAGGCGTTGATTGCTTGACTGAGATCCAAATTTTCTGTTTGAAGGTATTTGCTGAGAGGAAGTGTGATTTGAAATGCTTCATGAATGGCAAATACACTTATCAAGAACTCAAATTTGCTGATAGCGCACAGAAGAAGATGCGCATCTGTAGCTGCCTTCTTATCAACCCATGCTGCTATTTTTTCTAATGCCAACAATAACGGTTTCAGAAGTTCAATGAATGAACGAACAGACTCGTGTTTTTCAATCCATCTCGTTGCACATAACTTTGAGTTTACTCACTCGGGGTTTCTCTTCCTTACTTGAAATTCATTTGTCAACACAGCCTGCCTCTTCGGTGAAGTACTAAAAAGGCATAAGCTCTTTCATTTGTACCCATACAGTTCCTAATCTCTGCAACACTACACCCTTCAGAAATGGCCAGGTTTAAACAGTGAGCACTACAGTGAATATACCGGGCTTTGGGAAACTGTTTTCGTACAATGGCCTGAGCACCTCTGTAGGATCCACTCGTGGCACTAGCTCCATCATAACCTTGGCCTACGAGATATTCTGCATCCAGTCCCACACTTTTCAAACCAGACAATATGCTATTCGCAAGGCCTAACCCAGAAGCATCATTGATAGCAATAAATTGCAGAAACTCCTCATGTACGGAATTATCTTGAACGAAACGGACACATAGTGACATTTGCTGCACACCGCTGATGTCTGTGGTCTCGTCAGCAAGAACAGAAAAGTATTTAGCTTTTTTCACCTGATCGACTAACCTTTTCATTATAATGTCATTCAAAGATGAAATAATTTCATTCTGAATCTGTGGGCGTACGTATCTTGCATTTAAGGATGCTGTCATCAAATGTTCCTTTAGTATTGTATCACCAGCTTCTGATCGAACCTTAGAAGAGACCTGAAATTTCCCTCCCCTTTCTTGAGAGGCTCATCTAAATTTACAGGTCCTGAATCCCTGTGACCACGGAAAGCAATGCCCATTCGAGCAAGGAAAATCACAGATTTAATTATTGGTATGAGTTTCTCCCTGTTGCATAATATGTTGGATTGAACACCCCTATCCAAGCTTACGTCAACAGCAGGTTTTGTACCTTTGTATATGGCGAGAACGTTCGCAGCCTTTTCCGTACATGCCATATGATACTTGGTTTCTTGGTGTTTTTTGAAATCCTCCTTCTCATTTTTCCAGTTCATGTAAGGACATTTTACTAGTTTACCTGGCGATGAAGATTGTTTCCCAACAACGGTGCAAAACAACGAACAATATTTACAAAAGGCTCCGTTCTTTGAAGGAGAATAAACTTGCCATTTCCACTCTGATAACCAGTTCAACTGAAATTTCAGATTCCTTGGACCCGATAAAGGGAAATTAAAATTGCTTCCAGGTGTCCAGGCATTTTCCAACAGTTCATTTTTCAGATAATCATCAAACTAAAGAAAAAAGTAAATCACAACATTGAAATAATTAACATGTACCGACACATACGTAGGCCAAGGCCATAAAATACCGGTATAACATAATAGGTAAAGCATCGAAATGCAAATCAGTTACAGAAATAGCGATTATCATGAATCATATTGTAAACACACCTGTTGGCCAGCATAACCTCCGAAGTCTGTTCGATGTATTTGGTCGGTAGCCGGCTTGGTAGTAGCCGATAATTCTTCAAGTTCATTTTCAATTCTTAAAGATGAACTACTTGCAATGGCAGTGTTGCATGTAACATCTACTCTTGGTTTTTTAATAACAAATCTATACATTACGCAGTCCCCTCAGGGGCTCACATCTAGTGGGACGTCGGTTGGCGACCACGGGACCCCAGCTGAGTCCGGCATTGCTTCCACTTACTTGTGCCGGGCTCCTCTCCGTCTTCTTTCCTGTCGACCTCCCTTGGTCAACTCTTGTTCTCTTCCGACCCCGACGGTATTAGGTTATCCGAGGCCTAGGGAGTCTTTCACTTTCTCGCCTTAATTGGCCCTTGTCTCATCTTTCCTGATACCCTCCTTCTGTGAGGGGTCAGCCTTCTTTTTTTTCCCTTTTACCTCCTGCCTTGTGCTCAAGGCCCTTAAGGAGGCAGGGTGTATGTAGCCCCACCACTTCTGGTGCACCCTAGATAATGGTACACCCTCAGGGGCTCACGACTGGTGAGTTCGGGAGTTGGCGACCCCGAGGGATTCCTGAGCTGGGTCCGTTTTCCACTTTTGTCCCTTACCTTTGGAGCGGACCCTCTCCTCTCTCTCCCCTCCTCTTTTCCTTATATTTCATTTTCTCTTTAAGATTCCCGCACTGTTTTTGTTACTTGGTTCACCGTGTGTCTAAAATTCCCTTTTAGCGATTTCTTAAGGCATTTTTGATCTACGTTCCATTTTGTAAGTTTTTTCGATCTAAATTAACAAATTACATCTCGCGATTGTTTTCAACCTGAATTGCATTTTGTAAAGATTGACAATCTAAATTGTTTTTAGTAAGTCTTTCAATGCAGGTAGACGTTTTAGTGAGTATTTTGAATTTCAATTGCATTTTGTAAGTATTTTCAACCAAAACCGCATTTCGTACGAATTTTGAATCTAAATTGCATTTTGTTTGGTGGGCATTTTGCACATATTTTGATTCTCAATTGCATTTTGTGGGTATTTTGAATCTAAATTACATTTTGTCAAGTATTTTCAATCTAAATTGCATTTTGTAAGTATTGTCAATCCACATGAGTCGTTTGAATCTACCGTACATTTTGTAAGCATTTTCAATTTCAATTGCATTTTGTAAGTATTTTGAATTTCAATTGCACTTTGTGAATAATTTGGATTGGAACGGGGATAGGGCCTATTTCAATCTGAATTGCATTGTGTATTTTCAATTTCAATTGCATTTTGTAAGTATTTTGAACCTCAATTGCATTTTGTACGTATTTTCGATCTCATTTGCATTTTGTAAGCATTTTGAATTTCAGTTGCATTTTGTAAGTATTTCGACGCTACATTGCATTTTGTACGTATTTTGAATCTAGCCTACGTTTTGTGGGTCTTTTTCAATCTATTCTTTTTTTTTTTTTTGCAACTTTTCGTTCTAAATTCCCTTTTGTAAGACCATATTGTGAGTTGTTTCCATCTGAGTTCCTTTTTGTACGTATTTTCCGTCTCAGATAATTTTGTTCTGGTTTCCATTTCATTATCATTTTCGCTATCACCCAGATCATTAGGGGCCGATAACCTCGATGTTAGGCCCCTTAAAACAACAATTATCAACATTACGCATTACAAATAAACTCGAAAAAAAGTGCGACTCACGATCTGGCAGTTCACAGATATGCACGTTTAAAGCAGCACGAATCTGCGTTACGATAGTTACCAATCGCACACTTTAACAGTAAAACGACAATTTTGATATTTCGCTTATTGTAGTTAGTTATTATTGCTTTAAGTGGAAGAACAGCGAGGTCATCTGCCCCTCTTGCTCCGTTTAACATGTAGTTTAAGGGTGTTTACCCCAGGCCATAACCAGTAGCTAGCGCCAAAGCTGGAGAAGTCTCGTTGCGAGTTGAGTGGAGGTCATTTATCACGCGAAGAACGTGTTCACATTAAAAATATATTACAAAGGAGTAGCCTAAAGAAGCCTCACTGGCAGCAATTCAAACATTTTCCAGGTGATGGGGGGGGGGGGGGTTAACCCCCCGTCGGTACGCCACTGGTCGTGGCATGGAATCATACTGCGCTTGTATACGCTGCTGGGAATACCGTCCCACAAGGGTTGTAGGCGCGTCCACAAAGCATCAACAGTAGCGGCAGGTGGACCTGAACGAACAAGTTGCCGACCGACCATATCACCGACATGTTCGATGGGCGACATGTCAGGCGAATGGGTAGGCCACGGAAGCAGACGTATCCGTCGTTCTGCGAAGAAGGCTTGCACATTCCTCGCTACATGCGGGCGGGCATTGTCCGGATGAAATATGGCCGGTGGACAAAGCCCTGCGCGGATATAGTTAGCATGCCTGTGACTGTAAAACTTCCCAGATGTAGCGGACACTGTTCAGACTGCCCGCAAGACATACGAGGCACGATCGCCTGTAATAGGCAATTCCGCACATACCATTACACCGGTTTTTTTTCTTTTTAGCGTATGGCTTTTAGAGCCGGGAGTGTCCGAGGACATGTTCGGCTCGCCCGAGTTTGTAGCTGCTTCTACGCGGACACCCATGGGGTGAGCGACATGTAACGCCGCGTGGGGAGGAAAGTTTGCAATGTAAGGACTAGGAGTTGGAAGGTAGCGGCTGTGGCCTATAGTGAGGGACCAACCCCGGCATTTGCCTGGAAGGAAGATGGGAAACCACAGAAGACCATCTTCAAGGTTGCAGGCGGGGGGATTCGAACCTCCTCGCCTCCCGGATGTGAGCGACTGCCTGCAGCCACACCGTAACGACCACGGCTAACTCACCCATTACACCTGGTGTTTGTCCGCTATGCCACTCAACAATACAGTCTGCCTGATTGCATTCTCCACAGCGGCTTTGAACGCGTATGCGCCCATCACTGTAGGACAGGTTAAAGCGGGACTCGTCCGAAAACGGTACATTTCGCCAATCAACCTGCCAGTGTCAGCGTGCACGTGCCCATTGTAGTCGGAGGCGTCCGGTGTTCCCAGTCAATGGAAGCCGACAGAGTGGCATGCGTGCTACCAGTCCAGCCCTCAAAAGACGGCGCCGCACCGTCGACGCAGACATGTCCACCCCCGTTGCAGTGCTCCAACGTCGAGCCAACACAGAGGACGACGCTGTTCTGTCCGATACGGCCATGCGGAGAAGATGGCGGTCGCCTCGCGCTGTGGTCACATTGCGTCGTCCTGTACCCTGTCGTCGCTGTGTACGGCCCTCCTCTCTCCACTGGATCCACATACGTCTTACTGTTGACGCAGCGTTCCCTGTACGAGCCGCAATGTCCCGGAACGACAGACCCGCCTGCCGGAGCTCAAGCATTCTGCCCTGTTCAACCGCACTCACATGTTGATAGTCCCCCTGTGATGTCGGAGAGGCATCGTTGCACTTGCTTACACGTTTCCACTTGGTATGACGGCCCCACGATGACAGAGCTGTGCGGAACACTGACCTGTCCGGTTCCACGACAGAGGGCCCTGGTGGACCAATGTTCACGCAATCTCTCTGCGATTTCAATCACTTAGTATGGTACCGCAGGCCTACACGACCCCTGTTCTGGGAGTGTCTCCGACCATTTCTTCTGGGTCTTTCACTTTCTACAAACAGCACAGTCGTTTCATTCCGCCGCAGGGCGATGGCATCTACAGCGGCCGGCGGAGCACCTTTGACGGTTTCACCGTCTCTTCGGCCCAGGGATATTGTATGACCTTCGGGGCGTGGGTCAAGTGGGGGTAGTATTTGGAGCAAAGGGGTAGCGAAGTGTTTAGAGGGCTAATACCAGAGTGTAGCTGTGCGGGCGAAATGGTTCGTGATCGAGGCTTGAAGGTTGACTAGTGTCCTTGCTTATGTGAGCTAGTATTAAAAATGCTGTGCTGGCGATTGCAGGCGCCTGGCATACGGGCAGGCCTGAAGCAGCACGTGCGATGCAGCGGAAAGGGGACTCGCTGGGAACGAGCGAACGAGCGAGGAGTCCGGGGTTTGGAGTAAGGGTGCTTTAAGAATGTGAGGAATTCAGTGTAGATGTGCTTAAATGGTTTAATTCCACAATAAGGTAGAAACCCTGGAGGGCTTACAGTTGCACACAAAATGAGTTAGTTAGAAAGTAGTGTAATGAAGGATGATCACAAGTAGTTAGGGGTGGAGTTTGAAGGAAATGTTTAAAGGATTATCCTTGAGCAACACTCGCCTAATCTGCAGTACGGCGGCGATGACGACGGACAGCACTTCCCCAGGCGAAAGATCCTTGGTCCTTGCGGTGGCTTCTATTTAAAGTAATTGTCGATGTTTCGTAAGCTACATCAGCAGTATCCGTGCGTTGATGTGCCCTACATAACTGCTGGCTTAGTGTTTACTTTTGGTGGCTTAGTGTTTACTTTTGTGAGGCAATGGTTTCCTCATGTATGAGAGTTGGCTTGCCAGGCCGGTGTAACTGTTGTTTTTGCTTCGTTTCGGGGATTGTGGCGTGAAGAGAGGTTGAAAGGGGATGGAAGGGGTGACTATGCCCCACGGGGGCTCGGGGCTTAACAATACACAGTATGTATTAGGGAGAGGTACGATTTTGGGTCATGGGGAAGTTTGGATATAGGAATTGGATGATGGCGTGTATGGTTCTCAATTTGGGGCAGGGCGGTGAAGGTTGGAGATGGGTTGTTGGGAGATGTATCATTTCTGGAGGGAGAGATTTGCGTGCAGGAATGCCGGCAAGAGGGCGACTGCTTCATTAATGGAGAATATGTAGACTTATATTGTTCACGAGTATTGTCACATGGAAACAACACCCACAATTGCCAAAAGTAGACTCATGTAGACTTACATAGCTCAGGTGAAGGTGGTTGTAAATGGGGCATAGTCCTGTGTAATTTGGGTGGAAATCGAGAATAAGTAAAGGTAAGCAAGTAAGCAAGAGTCGATTTACGGGGATGACCATGGTGAAGATGGGTGTTAATGGGGCATAGTGCTACACGGCCAAAAAAAAAAAAAAAAAAAAACCGCTCGTTGTTTCACCAACAGGTTTTCCTCACTAGACTCCATGATAAGTTAGGAAAAGGAAAGAAATACAAGGATTGACTGACCTCGGTATACTGCTATGATGTGCACTTATCCTATAATCCTTTGTGTCCTCCCCATCGTGTACAGCATGCCGCCGGGATGATGCTGCACGTGCTCCAATATTCTCGCCACAGGTTGTCCGCACTCTGAAAGTATACTCAAATGCACCGGAGGACCACGTAATATTTTAGCATTACGACTCTTTCACAAATCCGGCCCGGTATGACCATGTTCCTTTCTCTCCCGGAACGATTCCTGATACCATGCGGTAGCCAGGAGATGCTCGCTGGTTATGTATGTTTAGGTTAGCATAATTCAAAAATAATACGTTACACACACACACACACACACACACATTAATATTTAAACTATATATTTACACATATTTCACAACTAAATACACTGGCTGTAGCCGTGATGGCCAAGATTTAATTCGGTCCCTTTCAAGCCGCGCCATGCTTGTCCTGCTGTACGTCAGCCATGTGCTGCATGCCTCGAGAAGCCTCGAGTCACATGATCACGCGGCCGGCCGGATAACCCCGAGATAGGGCGTCAAGGAAGTGCTGCCGAGACCAACGCAGCGGAGCACTGAGTAACTACCAACAACCATCTTGTTCGGCTAACATGTGGAGAGACCGAATTGCGAGATGCTTCTGTAACAACTCAGTATGCTTCCTTCATGGAAGAGTATGAATCATCTAATCACATGGAGGTAATTTCTAAATCTGAAGAAGTTAGCCATCCTTCTAAGGAGATAGTTAATTCAAATCATCATCCAGTATGGAAAAATTCTTTAACCCAAGAGCACATAAGAGTAGTTTTTAATGGCGAGACGAGAATTCTAGACCCATCTTGCGAGAAAGGCAGAAGGCTTAAACGATTTTCGATAGCAAATAACGCCTTTCGAGCTCTTGAATGTGAGCCAGTAATAGCGGGAGGATTAGAAATACGCGGAAGGGTTACTATGAATTCTTTGCAGATCCTGCTGTCAGAATTTACGAGAATATCGGCGATTACAGCACTAGGAAACCGTCGAAAATTAATTAAAACAGATGTGAGATCTGTCTGAAGAGCGGGTCCAATGAAATGTATCATTTAAAGAAACACAATTAGAATCTGGTGATGAGCCATTAATGGCTTATTGCAACAGATTTATGTTCAATTCCAGAAGACACAACCTAAGAAAAACGGGACCACTATCAGCAGAAGAGCTTGAGACTGGACTTCAGACGTGTCAAGCTTGCTCAACGTGTGCCATTCGCACGGGAAATAGGCGAGTTGAAGTCAAACTCATCAGTTTCACAGCAAAGTGCAATAGGAAATCTGAACCCCTTCTTAGACGGGAACGACTTATTACGAGGAGGTGGTCGCCTACAAAACTCGTTGAAACCATTTGCAGAAAGGCACCAGATCATATTACCTCAGCGTCACAATGTAACCCAGTTGATTATGGCTGATGAGCATGTTCGTCTGCTACATGCTGGTGCTAATCATGTAACGGCTTCACTTAGGTCCAGATATTGGATAGTAAGCACAAGGAAAGTGATACGGACTGTCATTCACAAGTGTTTGAAGTGTTTTAGACTACGAGCCACTACAGCCACTCAACTCATGGGGCAGCTACCATCTCCTCGAGTGACTCCATCACGGCCATTCTTGAACACGGGAGTTGACTACGCTGGCCCGCTGTACATTGAACAGGGTGCAACCAGGAGCAAGGTCAAGGTAAAATGCTATGTAGCGTTGTTCGTTTGCCTTTGCACCAAGGCGATACACTTGGAATTGGTTCGTGACTTGACTACAACAGGCTTTCATCGCCGCCGTACGGAGATTTGCAGCCAGGAGGGGAAGGTGTACAAATCTATAGAGTGATAATGCTACTAACTTTGTAGGGGCTAGAAAAAAATTGTTGAGAGTGCACCAGTCCGAGCAGTGGAAGATAGAAATGCTGAACAACGCAGCCCAAGAAGGATTCACTTGGCATTTCATTCCTCCTGATTCGCCACACTTCGGTGGTTAGTGGGAAGCTGGAGTTAAATCCATGAAACGCCATTTAAGAAGAACAGCTGGCAATGCCTGCTTGACGTATGACGAGATGTACCCCCTACTTTGCCAAATAGAAGCATGCCTGAACTCACGACCGCTCGTTAGTCTATCGGACGACCCTGATGAACCATCATACTTAACTCCTGGCCACTTTCTAATAGGTGCTCCCCTGTTATCCTTCCCTGAACCTGACCTTAGAGATGGTGTGCACTGTTATACTTCCAGATGGCTCTACATTCAAGTGCTGCAGCGGCAGAAATGGTTGACGAGTCAGCCTAACCTTCAGCCTGGAACTGTCGTGTTGGTTAAGGACGACAACACTCCTCCTCTTTCTTGGAGGCTTGCAAAGGTCGAGGAAACATATACTGGGAAGGATGGACCAGTGCGTGCAGTCACCATTCGTACCAACAGTGGAATTTTGAAGCGTTCTGTACATAAACTATGTCCATTGCCAATTCAAGACTGATATGTGCAATTACTTTCAGTGTCATCTTGTGGTTTAGTTAATTACTTCATTCTTGTGTCGCAAGAGTTCAATTTTGATCAGTGACCTTTATTGTTTGTGTATAGTGTTGAACCTTCTTATTGTATGATTTAACACGTTCATTTCATTGTCATTACTATAGGCTGTGTATTTTTGTTCCTAAGTTGTTTTGGTTGGGGGGTGTGTTTGTATTCGGCGATCCATACGGACTGGTGGTGAATGAACTTTAAATTACCACTGTTGAAAATCCACAGCCAGCTTCCAGTCTCCGACCGGGCCAGGAATGGAATGAATGAAGCCCCCCATCTAGCGGCGAGGATAAGAACTGTGCCGGCTGCCGAGGCCTGACGCACTCCTCTGAAAATTACCACTGTTGATTCATGTAAATCAATCATTTTCTTACAGTTGTTAAATGTGATACATTTAGGTGTGGCGGTATGTTGGTAGTTACTCAGTGCTCCGCTGCGTTGGTCTCGGCAGCACTTTCTTGACGCCCTGTCTCGGGGTTAGCCGGCCGGCCGCGTGATCATTTGACTTGAGGCTTCTCGAGGCATGCAGCACACGGCTGACGTACAGCAGGACAAGCATGGCGCGGCTTGAAAGGGACCGAATTAAATCTTGGCCATCACGGCTACAGCCAGTGTATTTAGTTGTGAAATATGTGTAAATATATAGTTTAATGTGTGTAACGTTTTATTTTTGAATTCTGCTACCCTAAACATACATAACCAGCGAGCATCTCCTGGCTACCGCATGGTATCAGGAATCGTTCCGGGAGAGAAAGGAACAATGGTCATCAGCTTCATCCTTCGGCCTCTGAGGCATTGAAAACAGCTTTTTATGTGGATGATTTCCTTTATTCTTTCCCTAATATTTCTGAAGCATTTCCTGTGTGTGAAGAATTAAAGACCCTGCTCATTGGAGGTGGATTTCAACTTCATAAATGGACCTCAAATACTACTGAATTTGTATCGAAATTTTCTGAGGAAGTTCCTGTCAATGAATTTGTTGCTATTCCAACTGAGGAAGCGGCTGTCAAAGCATTGCGTGTTTTTGGTCTCCCTTTTCTGATACTTTTTCTTATCAGGTACAATTGTCTGATTCTCACCCTCTAACAGGCAAGTTCTGTCAGAGATAGCCAAAATCTTTGACCCATTGCGGTATATTGCTCCTGTAATTATTATTGCAAATCGTTTCTTGCAAAAGCTTTGGTCATTAAAATCTGACTGGGATGGAAAATTACCCTTCCCTTTTTTGGAAGAGTGGTTAGAATATCGCAGTAGTTTACTCGATCTCTCTAAAGTTTCTATTCCCCGCCTTTTAATTTCTAATCCCTTATGCCAGCAGTATGATCTGCATAAATTTTCTGACAGTTCCGAAAAAGCCTATGGTTGCTTTGCATACATAGTAGGACGTTCCTCAGCTACTTTTCCTGGATTTTACAATTTGGTGTGTGCAAAATCCAAAGTTGATCCACTTAAAGCGATATATTTGCCTAGATTAGAATTATGTTCTTCTTTGATAGCAGCAGAATTAGCTACTAAACTAAACGTTAGTTTAAAATTGAAATTTTCCCGCATTTTTGGAGCGATTCTTCTATTGTGCTAGCCTGGCTTTCTAAGCCTCCTTCGCATTGGAATACCTTTGTGGCAAACCGCGTTTTAAAGATTCACGAAGTCTCCCATTCTGAACAATGGAAACATGTTCCTAGCAGGGAAAACCCCGCTGACATAATACCACGTGGTTGCACGCCTATTTTTTTTCTTCAGACTTGTACTGGCATGGTCCATCGTGGCTCAGTCAGGAATCTTCTTGCTGGCCTCGCTTATCTAATCAATTTATAGAGGAAGTACCTGATGCCCGTGCTCTTCCCGTTTCGTCGCATCTTACTTCTACTAGCCTTTTTCAGAGCTATTCTTCATTCAATAAATTGATTCGCGTGGTATCTTACATAATCCGGAGGAAATATTTGGTAATTGATCAACTAGTGAAACCTCAACCTTGCTTATGCAGCTGGAAGTATTTGCTCTTGAAAAGCAAGCGCTACTAAGCGGTAAGGACTTACCCAAGTCTAGCGGACTTTTGACTCCACCTTATGCTCCACAAGATGGGGGCCGATGGGAGTCTTGTATAAAACGTACTAAGAGACAGCTCAAGAAAATCCTTGGTCCTGCCATACTTTCATATGAGGAACTTAATTCTTTGCTTATTCAAGTCAAAGGCATCGTGAATTCTAGACCGCTGACCCCCCTTTCTAACGATCCTAATGATCTGTTACCTTTAACACCCAGTCACTTCTTGATTGGCTGTTCTTTAGCTGCCACTCCTCCTTTGCTGGCTCGACGCTGTGATCCTAGCTTACCAATTTTCTGGAGAAAAATAGAATCTTTGCGCTGTTCCTTTTGGCGCCGTTGGAGATTGGAGTTTCTCAGCTTGCTCAATAGGCGTGAGGAGGAGTTTCTCAGCTTGCTCAATAGGCGTGAGAAGTGGCGGCTCCCTCAACCAGATATAAGAGTGGGAGACATGGTTCTGCTTCATGATCCATTCCCCCTCTCGTATGGAATCTTGATAGAGTAACTCACTGACTTACTTAGGCCGTGATAAGCACGTTAGAGTTGTTGATGTTTCGACTGATAAAGGTTTTACACCAGACCTATTTCTGCTTTGCCCTTTGAGTCTTAGTTCACTCTTCCTCGCCTGTTGTCGGTGTTTGTTTTGAGTGATTCTTTTGTTTGTTTTCATTTGGAAGTCTCGGAGCATGATCACATTTTGTATCGTTTTCGTGTTCGTTTTCCGGCCCATTTGTTGGTCAAATTGTTTTGATTCATCCGAAACCATCAAACCAAAAATATTACCATCTAATGTATTAATTGTTTAAAATACATGTTTAAATATTGAAATAACCACTTCATAGTATTAGATATTAAGATTCATACCTGAGTGTTATAGAGACTCCGCACTCCACCACTATCATAACGACACTGGTTCGGCCTGCTGTCTGCCTCTGGCCACCACGAGCTCGTGACGTCATACTCCTTGGTCTGCCAATAGCAGCTTATTTTTGGTCAACTGACTTCCTGGCGGGTCTCTGGCACTATAAAGCTCCGGGTTCTTTCCTGGTGCTCACCACTTCTCGTCATCACTGATCGTCTGTCAGCTGCCATGTGTTGATGTCGCTGCCCTCTGGTTCTTTCCATCAAAACGCCGCACTCATGTGCAGCCCTTCGCCAGAAACGCTGTCCATGGCATCATGAATGCCTCTTAGAATCTACTTTTTGGGAAAGAGACCTTTCATCATGTAGGCAGCATGGTTCAGAAGAGGCATCACAAGTTACGCCTCACCGCAGTCAGTAGTAGCTTCAAATGATTGTAAACATTCGCTCTCAACCGCATGTTACCTTCAAAGGCAGCATTACCGGCTCGAGGTGTTGAAGCGGGTTGCCTATTGTGGCTTCCTATCTACTCGACAAAACTGACCCAGGCAGTAAACAAGCTTCTCCGTGAAAACAGCTGACGGTGTCTTCGTTACGTTCCTTCATCTTGAGTGATAATTACATTGAAAGAAATTCTCCGCACAAAGTTACATTCATACACCAAGAAAAACAGTTCAGTGGTTTATTATTTTCTTAGAAAACCTTTTTAAAGAACATTCTTAATTGCAAGTGCCATTTTATCTACTATATAAAGCTCAAATCTCACTCACTCACTGACTGATTGACTCATTCATTCATTCCACACGAAATCTCAGAAACCACCGAACGGATTGGAATGAAATTTGGTATGCCGCTTCCTCAAGGGCCGCAAACGCCCACTAAGAAAGGATTTTTGGATATTTAGGTTCTAAAGGGGTGTTAAGGGGGTAGATATGCATTTCCTTGAATAGCAATATCTCCCGATTGGTTTCATTGGGGGAAGTGATACTCGGCATATAAACTCATCATTAAAAATAAGAAGACACGTGTCTGAGGGTTTTTCGATGTGGTGTATATTATGAGGTGAAAGGGGTGAAAAGTGGGGGTTGAAGGATTCCTAACGGAGCGTGTATATCTTAAACGACATAAGCGAGGAGTTTGAAACTCAGCGGAAAAACATCAGCATAAAAAATAAGTTAATAGGTGTTTCGCAGTTTTTTTCATAAATCCAATTTAAGGGGCCCATGGGGAGGGGTGAAATTCTGGGTAAAAAAGAGGTAATATGTAAAATTATACATGGCCTATGTTGTAGACAATAACACATTACATCTTTTTTTTTGTCTCTTGCTGTTTCATCATTCGGCCAATACTTAGGGAGTTATTAATGATTTTGTACTTTTTCGCCGGAATTTTCTAAGTCCCAAGAATGACATAAAAATTGATTCGAATGAGATTTCAAAAAATAGTTTTTTTTAATACTTTTATTATATATTTCACGTCTTTTAGGGTCCGAAACCAACATGATATATTTTTTCGTCCCATGCATTTTTGGTTTCAGGTGATAGATAAGCATGGGTCCTAGTGGAAAATAATTCTATCTATATAACTAATGTTATAACGGGATTCCAAATGTTATTGCGGGCGAAGTCGCGGGTAACAGCTAGTAGTGGATAAAGTTGAACTTTATTATCAAATATTATAAAGAACTTTTAATCAAGAATTCAAAGTGGTTATTAGTTAATGTAGGTCATTTATGTAATAAATTATATATCTGTTATATCTTATACGTTAAGATGTGAAATCCTTAGCCCCAACTCACGATATTCTTCTGCCTTAATCACTCTTTCACAAGTGCTAATTATCCAAGCGTAACCTTGAAGCTGTTCTCCCATGAGTGAGAGTTTTTCTGGTGTGGTGATAAAGATGATTTTTTTTTAAGAAGATGGCAGGTGGAGTTCAATCGCAGATGCCATTTGCCACACCAGTAGGTGAAGAGATCGAGTTAGGGTTGAACGTGTGTTGATGTGAGTGACAGTGGGAAATGGTGCAACTATAGCAGTATCGTCAGCGAACTGTAATAGTTGCATGGGAGGGGAGGGGAGGGTTGGGGGATGTCGGCAACGAATAAGATGTAGAGGAGGGGAGAAAGGACGGAGCCCTGGGGAACGCCCTGTTCGAAGGGGATTAGACGGGAGTAGTGGCCATTAATGGGGATTCGTGCGGTGGGGTTACGGAAAGTGTTTAGAAAGCGGATGTAGGTGTGGGGAGGGTGGAAATAATGACGTCTTACGACTAGAGCGTCGTGCTAAACTGTATCGAACGCCTTCTGAAAGTCGAAGGCGATAAATAAGGTGGGAGCGGGACGGTTGTAGTTTTCTGCTATCAAGGTGGAGAGGCGGAGGAGTTGATCTTGAGCAGAGAGATGGGGTCGAAAACCACATTGTGGGAGGGGAAGGAGCTGGTGACGTTGGAGATGGGTGTGGATTCGTTTGGTTAGGATTTTCTCGAAGGTTTTGGAGAGAACGGCGGTTAGGCAGATGGGGTGGTATGAATCGGGGGAGGGGAGTGGTTTGTCGGGTTTTGGGAAGAGAAGCATAGTGGCATGGCGCCAGGGTGAAGGGTAGAAACCGTTGCGGAAGAGATGGTTATATAGGAGAGTTGATGCCAGAATCGGATGGAGTCGGGACCGGGTTCAGTATTGGTTGTGCGGGAAAGGGCAAGGGAAATGTGAGCTTCGGTGATGGGGACGTCGAGGTGTGGTGAGAAAACATGAGTGGTAGAGGGTTGGAGGTAGTGGCGTAGGGGCACTGTGGCGATAAACTCGTGTTCATCGTAGGTGAATGTTGGATCTGATGCATCGCGGAACACGCGGGCGAGTCTATTTGCAAAGATGTCCAACTTGGCGGGATCATCTGGTGGTGCGGTGTTATTGCGGTTGAGATGGCGCCAGAACTTGGAGAGTGAGGGGGACACGCCATTCAATCGTGAGCAGGTGTTATGCCATGATAACCGCTTATGGGCCTCAATGTAAGACTTCTTGTCTTAATATCAGGCGGTGCCTTTGCAGGAAGTAGCGGTCCCGGGTTCGGAGGTATGTGGTATAGTGGGAGAGGGCAAGGAGGCGGCGGGCTTTGGGGGGGATGGGAGGTCGGGAAGGGGTATATGGGAATGAGGCGCTGTGCCGCATGCTGTAAGGTATCTTGTAGGTGAGTGGTGTATGTATCCACTGATGCCTGCGAGCTTAAAGGCAGGGTGGTGGTCTGCAAGTGCTCAGAAACATAGCTGCGGTGGACCGGTCAGTTGGCTGAACAAAAGTTTTGTGTCATCCGAGATGGTCGTGTTGGGGTGTTGCGGGTGGGGATTTCGAAGTTCAGAAGAACTGGGGCATGATCGCCTCCAATAAGTGGTAAGACGATGAAACGTATTCTGGCATGTGAAATTAAATGCATGGCTGTGGGGGCGAAAATAATTTAATTTCGCCGTGAGCGCGATATTCGGGATCGAAATTATGATTGTCGGCGCGTAATTAAATCAAAGCGAAACTCAATTCGAAGCGAAATTAATTTCGTTACAGACTTTTAATTTCGCTCCCGGCGCGAAATTTATTTCATTAGACTTTAAATTTCGCTCCCGGTGCGAAATAAAAATCGTTACAGACATTTAATTTCGTTCCCGAGGCGAAATAGAATTCCCAAACGGTATTTAGTTTTGAACCCCGGCGTGAATTTAAAATGTATGAAACATTTCATTTCGTTGTTGAAATTAAAATAGGCCTATATTCGTTTCGATAATTAAATTATGTTCGGTACGATGTTCAAAGTCCTGACGTTGGCAACAGTATTAGCGTAGACCACCTGCACAAAATGCTGGGCCGCAACAGCAACGTGAGTCATTCAATGGTCATCACTCCAATGTAGGAGAAAGTCAATGCTGTGGCATCAACATCACCATCGTCGTTGACTGAACCTCGGACTCGGTGCCGGCCTTCCCTGACGTTCATAACGCAGTACTTAGTGTACAATGTGGCAACGAGTACCTCTACCTTTTCCATAGCGGACATGAAAACTAATGTGCCGTAAGGACAGACATTGAAGGTAAGTGAACAACTCCCATTTGGATGCGTCGTATGGGGGTGCCGTCCCATTATACAGGGCGATTAATAATTCATATTACAAACTTCTGGGGGTTGTAGAGGGGACTAAGTAGATCACATTTTGATTAGGAACCCATGTCCGGACATGTATCGTTTCGATACCAAATGAGTTTGACTCGATTGCACATATCCCACTTCACTACATACACGTATGCACTACAAGAGTTGTTCCACGTGGCGACCAAACGGACAAACGGGAATGAAGATTGAGGTGGCCCATTAGAATTAAATGGAGGAAGACTTCAGCCACGTTGACAATGAAGTCTTTGGGGATGGGGTGGGTAGGAACGAATGTAGATGGTGGCTATGAGTAGGACGCGGCAGGAGAAATAGACTGAGAAAATAAGGCTTTAGGGTAAGAAAAGAGGCAGATTTCATTTCAGTTCGGGGAGGGAGTGAATGCCGGGAACGAAATGATAGTCGTTAACGAATTTTATTTCGCGCCAGGAGCGAAATGTTATTCCATTGAACAATTTAATTTCGCGACGCTAAATTAAATTGATAATACATTTCGTTTCGCATGCCAGCCCTGGTTTCGGGAGGGGAACTAGTGAGGCGTTAATGTGGTTTTGATAGATATCAAGACTGTGGAGTTCCCGGGCCGTGCGGTCGTGGGGGTTGAAGTCGGCCATAATAATGAAATGCGGGAAGGTCACGTGGGCTATGAAAACTTTACATAGGGGATGGCGAGGGAGGGTGTAAATTGTGGCGAGATGGAGGACTCGGGATGGGAAATATACAGTGGCAATGAGGCTTTCTGGAAAGTGGAGGGGAGGGGGGATGTGATGTCGGATGGGTTAACGTGGGAGGACGGCTAGTGCCGATCCACCGCGGCCTAGGAGAGTGTATCCTGGGAGGAGGGCATGTTGATCGCCTCGGAGGAAGGTTTCATTTAATAGGGCTATGTCGATTTTGTGGGTGGCTAGGGTATGCCTAAGGGGTGCGGTGGGCGCGAAAGGAGCAGAAATCGAGGTATAGGAGGGAGATATGCTGTGGAGATCGTTGTCGGGTAGGTTGTGCTGCCATTTTGGGGTTATTCAGCGGTGAGGGAAGAAGGTGAAGTAGGCTAAGGGTCCCGAGAATGAGGGTTGGAAGCAGACTCCGAAAATCTGCAGTGCTGCCAGCTGGAGTTGGGATAGAATTAGGGGTCTCTGGTAGGGGTGGATGTTATGGATGGATACAACCATGAAGCGGCTGAGATCTTCAATGGAGGGGAAAGGGAACTGAGATTGCGCTTGAGGGGTAGGGGTGGGCTATAGATTTAATGGGTGCCACTGTTTTGGAGCGATTTGGGATGGGAGCAGGCTTAGCCTTGCATTTGTGTGACTATGTGGGATGTGCCCCGTGACACTGATGGCAGCGAGGTGGGAGTGCAGTGTTGGGTCATTTGCCAGTGGTATGAGAGGGCTGGGAGCAGTGGCCACATCGTGGGGAAGCATGACATTGCTCAGTGGTGTGGTCGTTGTAGACCAAACAGCGATTGCATCGCAAGGCTACTGGGGGGGGGGGTTGGATGGTTCCACCCTATGGTGGTACCGGTAGAGGTATACACCGTTGGTCAGGAGCCGGTCCACTTCCGCTTGTGTCACCAGGACGATGCGAACCATCCACTTGGGACCGTCCACTTTCCTGATGCGGAAGGTCTTCCTTGCATCGATCTGCTCCAATTGGAGCTCTGGTAGCACCGCCTCCTCGGTGAGATCGGGGTCTACGCCCCGGATCACGCACGAGGAGTGCGGGTTGCGTTGTGGAGGAGGAAGGGTAGTGGGATGTTGTCGGGCCCGGACGGGTTCCCCGGTCACCTGTGGGCCAAGTTGCTGAACCACGTCTGGACTATGGAGTACGGCGGCCGTGGCATCGTCATTTGTTTTGACGTAAATGCCATTTGTGGTTGCGGTGGCGGAGAAGTTAGGGTGCCCGAATATGCGGCGAAGTGCGTCTGTGAATTGGTACTTGTTCGGGTAGGTATAGCGACGGAACAAGACGTGTTCATTAATTGGCTCTTAAGGTTCGTTGCGTAGGAGGGTAACGTGGAAGGGAGGGCTGGTGATGCAGTCGTTGCGGGAGTAAAATTGGGTATGGGTCCAGTAGCGGGGAGACGGGAGTCGTTGGGTGCAGGGTGTAAAGAAGGGGAGGGTGATGGTGGGCTACATTGTCGCTTGGAAGTAGTGGAAGTTTCATCCATTCCCTCATGGACCCGCAGGCGGGAGCGATGTGCCACCCCATCCGTGTCCGAGGTGTCGGACCCTGGACACATTTCGGAGCGGGTAGATTTTGGTGTACCCCAGCGGTTGAAGTTGTGTGTTTGGAGGCTGTCCTCAATTTCGGGATGACTCCTTGGGTGTTGGAAGGTGAGCGGTTAGGAGGCAGTTTGAGGGGGTGGGGGGTGGAGTGGTCTTGCCCTTACCCCTGCTCATGTGAAACGATGAAGATGAATATGATAATTAATATGATGATGAATGAGGTATAGGGAAGTAGCAATAATGCCTGGCAGCCTTCTAATATGTGACCGCAATTAGGTGATGACTGATGATTCATGAAAAGGAAATGATGAATAATGTGGTGTATAAATGTGGCGGGTGAAGCCGATGGCAGAGTGGTGTAATAAGCGTGTTGCACTGTATAGGAGTGCAATGTGTCACTCGTAGTTGAACAACACGCTGGTATTTGAAGTAATGTCGCTGGATGTATTACGTGATATAAAAGGAAGGAAGGAAGATTGTAGTTTTACGTGACCGTGAATCTTGTGATTATGAGCCACGGGACCTCCTTTTTACGTGGAATCCGAACCACAGAACATGGCATTTCACCTCGAAGAAAAAAAAACGTGATATAGCAGGCTGTGATGTTGATATACTGTATGATGATTATAGTGCTTGAGCGATGAAGTATAAGGTGCGTTCAAAAAGTAACGAGCCGGAGGCATACAGTAATTACAGAAACCAGTGCCTGTATGTTAGAAGTATTGGCCCTGGCTGTTGAGGCACTTGTCCCACTGTGACACGAGGCGGTGAATGGCTGTCTCATAAAATTCCCTGGGCTGCGATGTGAACCAGTTCCGCACGTACAACTGGACGTCGGCGTCCGAGGTGAATCGTTGGCCCCGCAGAGCCCTTTTCAGGGGACCAAACATGGCGTAATCACAGGGAGAGAGGTCTGGACTGTATGGAGGGTGGCCGAGAACCTCCCATTTGAATTTCTGCAGGAGTGCCGCGACTGTGTTGGCCGTATGAGGTCGTGCATTGTCGTGGAGCAGAATGACCCCACGGGTGAGATTGCCTGGTCGTTTTGTTTTGATAGCTTGGCGAAGGGTGGTCAAGGTTTGCGGGTAACGCTGGGCATTCACTGTTGTCCCGTGCGGCATGAAGTGTATCAGAAGGGGGCCATATTGGTCAAAGAAGAACTTCAGCATTACCTTCCCTGCACTCGTGTGGATGGCCTTGCCTTTTTTGGGTGGTGGTGACCCTGGATGCTTCCACTGGAGGCATTGTCGTTTGGATTCTGGTTCGAAGTGATGACACCATGACTCATTTCCAGCCACCACTCGTGCCAGGAACCCATTCCCTTCTCTGGCATAGCGCTGCAGAAGACCAAGACAGTGGGCCATTCGACATGCTTCCTGGTGTGGTTGAAGACTGTGGAGCACCCATTGGGCATACACTTTGCGCAAGTGCAGTCGTTCCTTCATGATGGTGTGGACACTTCCGACGCTCAATCCGACCACGGCGGCTATGGCGTTCAGTCACTCGGCGGTCCTGGTTAATGAGTGCATCAACCAGCTGGACGTTTGTCATCGGTAATGCAGGGGGGTGCCCCAGACCGGGCATCATCGGCTAACGACACCCGTCCTTCCCTGAAGCGCTTGTGCCACGCCTAGACCCTTGCAAGGGACATGCAGTTTTTTTTAGCGTATGGCTTTTAGTGCCGGGAGTGACCGAGGACATGTTCGGCGCGCCAGTTTTGTAGCTGCTTCGAGACGGACACCCGATGGGTGAGCTACAAGTACCGTTGGGAAGGGAAGTTGGAATGTAAGGACGAGGAGTTGGAAGGTAGCGTCTGTGGCCTATAGTTAGGGACCAACCCCGGCATTTGCCTGGAAGGAAGATGGGAAAGCACAGAAGACCATCTTCAAGGTTGCCGGCGGGGGGATTCGAACCTCATCTCCTCCCGGATGTGAGCGACTCCCAGCAGTCATGCCGTAACGACCACGGCTAACTCACCCGGTGGACATGCAGTGTTCGCCGTACACTTGTGACCTTCGGTGATGAATGTCCGTTCCCCCTACTCCTTCCGCTGTCAGAAACCGAACAACACCTCTTTGCTCTTCGTTTGACGCCTCCATGTCAATGTTTGCAATGCGACTGGCAGCGTTGCACGATTGATGCATGCTGCTGCTCGCTTTGTATCGTCACATGACGTGCACGCGTGCCCTCTAGCGACGGGCTGTGACCTTCCACGCTCTGGTCGGAACCACACCTCGTTACACACGACACGATTAGCCGATGTCGTCACCGGTTTGCGCATTGCAGCCTCCGGCTCGTTACTTTTTGAACGCACCTGATATTTGCTAGCGCTATGTCGGTGAAACGTGAAGAAAATGTCAAAGCAGGTGAAGGTGGCTATGAAGACGGCAGGATGATAATATGAATTGTGAATGAGGTACCGTGAATAATGTACGGTAATGAGATGAGAAAGATGAATAAAATGAATGATATGAAGGTATGTATTCACACTGTCTTTAATGACGGTGATGTTCTCCACGTGGTAGAATCGTCAGGGTCTCCCGTGCGAAGCCAGGAGGTTCCGGTGATGACGAAGAAGATGGTGCGACTTGAAGAATGAAGAGAAGAATCGCTAGTAGTTATCGAGTATGACGTTGTTCTGAGTTGTTCGAGAAGAGATGGAATAAAGATTCGCTGTTCTTAGTTTCATTGATTAGATCGCCAGAAGGACATTTGAAATGTTTGAAAATCACTTGCTCACCATGTAATTTTTGTTATTCTCATGATTTTGTAAGTCACATCGATGTACTTAATTAATTGCCCTCTATCTCCATAAAATGATCAGTTTGATTGCTTAAATAGCTACGGACATATTGTGAACCGGTGAAATATATTGTATGGACACCATGTTGGATTGTTTGAAATATACGGTACAGATTTATATTGCAGAAGATGAATATTCTAATGGAAGTTCATTATACCGACCTACATTTCTATTGATAGATCATTATACCGACTTACATTTCTATTCATAGATTAGGACACCAGAAATAAAAACGCGATTGAAAAATATTGCACAGCCGCCATTTGTAAGTTCTCATAACATTGAATTAGCCTAAATTAGACGTCAATATATAAAGCCTTGTACAAAGATATAACGTGCCAAGTTTTACAGCGGTCGGATGATTAAGTCGCGAGAAAAATCAATTAAAATATTTAAATTTCGCGTCACCGCCGTGTTGTTTATGTACTCACCAGGTTATCGAATGCCCCGTAGTTGAATGTATTTTAATGACCCCTGTCAACATACAAACTTTCAGTTTGATTGCTAGAATAGATTCGTAGATATTGTTGAGAACAAGTGAATTATTTCGGATGATCGCCATGTTAGATTGTTCCATATGTAGGCCATAGTTATGTAGCCTACCAGTAGATGACGATTATTGCGTTGGTTCATTAAACAAATGTTCACTTCGATCGTATGATGACACAAACATATATATAAGAAAAATATATCGCACAGCCACCATCTTGAGGTTATGAAAACAATTGCATTAAATTAGATGACAGTAGATTAAATCTTGTATACACATCTGCCATACAAAGATTTATTGCGCTCTGATGATTAAATCGCGGGAAAATACCATTTACATATTTTAACTTCGCTTTGCCACCATGTTGCTTTTGTACTTAACAGATTTCTGAAAGTCCCACAGATGAATTTATAGCAGTATCTTCTATCACCATACGAATTTTCAGGGTGATATCAGTAACAGTTTCGGAGATATAGAATGCCAGTGAAATATTTCCCCCTGCCACCATGTTGGATTGGTGAAACGTATTAAAATTTGAAAAGAACAGTCGAGGTTGGACAAGTTAGTAGTATTTCCTTACAGAGTTTCATTGAAATTGCGTTTAGATTTTATTATCGGGACACATACCCACACACACGGACAAAAGGTGATCTCCAAGATGACAAGTACTTCCGTGAAGAATTAAACAGTCTCTTTTCATATATCCTACTTATGCTAATTGCCTCTATCAACATACACAATTTCAGTTTGATTGCAGCAATAGATTCGTAGATATTGAGAACCGTCTGAATATTTCGGATGGTCGCCATGTGGGATTTTTATGTGTGCAGGCCATAAAGTTATGTACTATTACATGAAGATTATTGCGTAGGTGTATTATTCAAACTTCAATCGCATGATTAGGACACAAGAAATAAAAACATTTTTTTAAAATTTCGCTCAGCCACCACCATGTGAATATCAAAACAATTGAAATAAATTGTCAGTGGATTAAAATTTGTATTAGCATTTACCGTAGCAAGATTCACTGAGCTCGGATCGTTAAATTGGGAGAAACATCCATTTAAATATTTATATTTCGCTTCGCCGCCATGTTGGATTTGTGCTCACCAGTTTATTGAAATACCAATAGGTGAACTTATGTTCATAGCCTTTATCAACACACACAATGTCAGTTAGATTGCTGTCATAGATAGTAGATATTGAGAACAGTCTAAATATTTCGGATGGTCACCATGTTGGATTTTTATATATGTAGGCCATATAATTATGTACTATTAGATGACTATTATTGCGTAGGTTCATTATTCAAACGTGAACTTTGATCGCATAATTAGGACACAGGAAATATACATTTAATTTTAAAATTTCGCCGAGGTATGTAAACAATTGAACTAAATTAGATGTCAGTGCATTACAATGTGTGTAAACATTTGCTGTACCATGTTTCACTGCGCTCGGGTCGTCAAATCGCGAGGAAAGTCTATTTAAATGATTCAACTTCGCTTGGCCGCCATGTTCGGTTTGTACTTAACAGGGTTTTGAAAGTCACATAAGTGAACTAGTAGTGCCCTTTATCCCCGTACAAAATTTCAGGGTAATATCAGTAATACTTTCGGAGATATAGAATGCCGGTGAAATATTTGCACAGCCTCAATGTTTGATTGGTGAGACATAATACAATTTGAATGGCACGGTCGGGGCCAAACAAAATAGTACTATGACCTTACCGAGTTTCAATGAAATCGCTCCAGCCGTTTAGATTTTATTAGGGGGATACGCACACACAGACGGACAAAACGTGATCTCATAAGCCTATTTTTATTTTTGCAAAAAATGAAAGGAGACTTACGAGATCCACACAGGGCCAAAAAATGTCAGTCTGTGTGAGAGGACGGACATACCAAAGCACACACACTCAGTCAATTCAAACACGGTGAAACCGAATTGAACGAAATTTGGTACAGAGGTAGCACTAGCAAAGGGTGCCTCAGTGTCATGTTTTATATCGCCGCCATCTTGACAGAAACGTAATGGCGTCCCTTCAAATGTCCAAAGCTTAAATCAAATTACGACTAACCTAATCACACGATTGCTACCAAATTTTGCAACAATATACCTTAATGTGGGAAGAGTCTTTTGCCCAAACTAGAAGATTATCAGCCGAATAGTTTCAAGATGGCGGATGTACGAATCATGCAAGTATTATAGCGTAACCGTAACTTACGATTCAACAAGGCCTGGCCTTACCAAATACGGTCATCGTACATAGGGAGGTTTAAACTGTGCTCAAAGAGGTGGCCGGTAGGATATTAGCACTTAAAAATAGAATATGCAACCGCAGTAGTGGCTAACAGTTCAGGCTTACCGTGTCATATTGTGCTTGTCCGTGCCATCTCGTTGGATTAAAATGGCGGGTATTGTTTCCTCGTAAATCCATATATTTCCGTAACTTCGTAAGTTTATATCCTTTTAGGAATGTACTGAACAAAATAATACATATTTAGTTTCAAATGGTTTTTAGAAATGGCAGAAAACGCGAATGAAATCGTTGATTGCAAGACAAAATATTATTGAGTTATACTGACCCCAATTTTTACTTTATCTCTGGTAAGATTTGTGATCTATCAGATATAAGGAATTTATGTTCAAAATTTGGAAGAGATTGGATCCAAATTGGAGAGGTTATGAAGTCGGGAATCGAACTGGTGTGTATTGTAATGTTATGATACGATTGAGAACACAGAAAGGCTTTGTTTTAGAGAAGATTTGATTTTGTAGCAGGAAGTAGCGGTCCCGGGTTCGGAGGTATGTGGTATAGTGGGAGAGGGCAAGGAGGCGGCGGGCTTTGGGGGGGATGGGAGGTCGGGAAGGGGTATATGGGAATGAGGCGCTGTGCCGCATGCTGTAAGGTATCTTGTAGGTGAGTGGTGTATGTATCCACTGATGCCTGCGAGCTTAAAGGCAGGGTGGTGGTCTGCAAGTGCTCAGAAACATAGCTGCGGTGGACCGGTCAGTTGGCTGAACAAAAGTTTTGTGTCATCCGAGATGGTCGTGTTGGGGTGTTGCGGGTGGGGATTTCGAAGTTCAGAAGAACTGGGGCATGATCGCCTCCAATAAGTGGTAAGACGATGAAACGTATTCTGGCATGTGAAATTAAATGCATGGCTGTGGGGGCGAAAATAATTTAATTTCGCCGTGAGCGCGATATTCGGGATCGAAATTATGATTGTCGGCGCGTAATTAAATCAAAGCGAAACTCAATTCGAAGCGAAATTAATTTCGTTACAGACTTTTAATTTCGCTCCCGGCGCGAAATTTATTTCATTAGACTTTAAATTTCGCTCCCGGTGCGAAATAAAAATCGTTACAGACATTTAATTTCGTTCCCGAGGCGAAATAGAATTCCCAAACGGTATTTAGTTTTGAACCCCGGCGTGAATTTAAAATGTATGAAACATTTCATTTCGTTGTTGAAATTAAAATAGGCCTATATTCGTTTCGATAATTAAATTATGTTCGGTACGATGTTCAAAGTCCTGACGTTGGCAACAGTATTAGCGTAGACCACCTGCACAAAATGCTGGGCCGCAACAGCAACGTGAGTCATTCAATGGTCATCACTCCAATGTAGGAGAAAGTCAATGCTGTGGCATCAACATCACCATCGTCGTTGACTGAACCTCGGACTCGGTGCCGGCCTTCCCTGACGTTCATAACGCAGTACTTAGTGTACAATGTGGCAACGAGTACCTCTACCTTTTCCATAGCGGACATGAAAACTAATGTGCCGCAAGGACAGACATTGAAGGTAAGTGAACAACTCCCATTTGGCTGCGTCGTATGGGGGTGCCGTCCCATTATACAGGGCGATTAATAATTCATATTACAAACTTCTGGGGGTTGTAGAGGGGACTAAGTAGATCACATTTTGATTAGGAACCCATGTCCGGACATGTATCGTTTCGATACCAAATGAGTTTGACTCGATTGCACATATCCCACTTCACTACATACACGTATGCACTACAAGAGTTGTTCCACGTGGCGACCAAACGGACAAACGGGAATGAAGATTGAGGTGGCCCATTAGAATTAAATGGAGGAAGACTTCAGCCACGTTGACAATGAAGTCTTTGGGGATGGGGTGGGTAGGAACGAATGTAGATGGTGGCTATGAGTAGGACGCGGCAGGAGAAATAGACTGAGAAAATAAGGCTTTAGGGTAAGAAAAGAGGCAGATTTCATTTCAGTTCGGGGAGGGAGTGAATGCCGGGAACGAAATGATAGTCGTTAACGAATTTTATTTCGCGCCAGGAGCGAAATGTTATTCCATTGAACAATTTAATTTCGCGACGCTAAATTAAATTGATAATACATTTCGTTTCGCATGCCAGCCCTGGTTTCGGGAGGGGAACTAGTGAGGCGTTAATGTGGTTTTGATAGATATCAAGACTGTGGAGTTCCCGGGCCGTGCGGTCGTGGTGGTTGAAGTCTGCCATAATAATGAAATGCGGGAAGGTCACGTGGGCTATGAAAACTTTACATAGGGGATGGCGAGGGAGGGTGTAAATTGTGGCGAGATGGAGGACTCGGGATGGGAAATATACAGTGGCAATGAGGCTTTCTGGAAAGTGGAGGGGAGGGGGGATGTGATGTCGGATGGGTTAACGTGGGAGGACGGCTAGTGCCGATCCACCGCGGCCTAGGAGAGTGTATCCTGGGAGGAGGGCATGTTGATCGCCTCGGAGGAAGGTTTCATTTAATAGGGCTATGTCGATTTTGTGGGTGGCTAGGGTATGCCTAAGGGGTGCGGTGGGCGCGAAAGGAGCAGAAATCGAGGTATAGGAGGGAGATATGCTGTGGAGATCGTTGTCGGGTAGGTTGTGCTGCCATTTTGGGGTTATTCAGCGGTGAGGGAAGAAGGTGAAGTAGGCTAAGGGTCCCGAGAATGAGGGTTGGAAGCAGACTCCGAAAATCTGCAGTGCTGCCAGCTGGAGTTGGGATAGAATTAGGGGTCTCTGGTAGGGGTGGATGTTATGGATGGATACAACCATGAAGCGGCTGAGATCTTCAATGGAGGGGAAAGGGAACTGAGATTGCGCTTGAGGGGTAGGGGTGGGCTATAGATTTAATGGGTGCCACTGTTTTGGAGCGATTTGGGATGGGAGCAGGCTTAGCCTTGCATTTGTGTGACTATGTGGGATGTGCCCCGTGACACTGATGGCAGCGAGGTGGGAGTGCAGTGTTGGGTCATTTGCCAGTGGTATGAGAGGGCTGGGAGCAGTGGCCACATCGTGGGGAAGCATGACATTGCTCAGTGGTGTGGTCGTTGTAGACCAAACAGCGATTGCATCGCAAGGCTACTGGGGGGGGGGCTTGGATGGTTCCACCCTATGGTGGTACCGGTAGAGGTATACACCGTTGGTCAGGAGCCGGTCCACTTCCGCTTGTGTCACCAGGACGATGCGAACCATCCACTTGGGACCGTCCACTTTCCTGATGCGGAAGGTCTTCCTTGCATCGATCTGCTCCAATTGGAGCTCTGGTAGCACCGCCTCCTCGGTGAGATCGGGGTCTACGCCCCGGATCACGCACGAGGAGTGCGGGTTGCGTTGTGGAGGAGGAAGGGTAGTGGGATGTTGTCGGGCCCGGACGGGTTCCCCGGTCACCTGTGGGCCAAGTTGCTGAACCACGTCTGGACTATGGAGTACGGCGGCCGTGGCATCGTCATTTGTTTTGACGTAAATGCCATTTGTGGTTGCGGTGGCGGAGAAGTTAGGGTGCCCGAATATGCGGCGAAGTGCGTCTGTGAATTGGTACTTGTTCGGGTAGGTATAGCGACGGAACAAGACGTGTTCATTAATTGGCTCTTAAGGTTCGTTGCGTAGGAGGGTAACGTGGAAGGGAGGGCTGGTGATGCAGTCGTTGCGGGAGTAAAATTGGGTATGGGTCCAGTAGCGGGGAGACGGGAGTCGTTGGGTGCAGGGTGTAAAGAAGGGGAGGGTGATGGTGGGCTACATTGTCGCTTGGAAGTAGTGGAAGTTTCATCCATTCCCTCATGGACCCGCAGGCGGGAGCGATGTGCCGCCCCATCCGTGTCCGAGGTGTCGGACCCTGGACACATTTCGGAGCGGGTAGATTTTGGTGTACCCCAGCGGTTGAAGTTGTGTGTTTGGAGGCTGTCCTCAATTTCGGGATGACTCCTTGGGTGTTGGAAGGTGAGCGGTTAGGAGGCAGTTTGAGGGGGTGGGGGGTGGAGTGGTCTTGCCCTTACCCCTGCTCATGTGAAACGATGAAGATGAATATGATAATTAATATGATGATGAATGAGGTATAGGGAAGTAGCAATAATGCCTGGCAGCCTTCTAATATGTGACCGCAATTAGGTGATGACTGATGATTCATGAAAAGGAAATGATGAATAATGTGGTGTATAAATGTGGCGGGTGAAGCCGATGGCAGAGTGGTGTAATAAGCGTGTTGCACTGTATAGGAGTGCAATGTGTCACTCGTAGTTGAACAACACGCTGGTATTTGAAGTAATGTCGCTGGATGTATTACGTGATATAAAAGGAAGGAAGGAAGATTGTAGTTTTACGTGACCGTGAATCTTGTGATTATGAGCCACGGGACCTCCTTTTTACGTGGAATCCGAACCACAGAACATGGCATTTCACCTCGAAGAAAAAAAAACGTGATATAGCAGGCTGTGATGTTGATATACTGTATGACGATTATAGTGCTTGAGCGATGAAGTATAAGGTGCGTTCAAAAAGTAACGAGCCGGAGGCATACAGTAATTACAGAAACCAGTGCCTGTATGTTAGAAGTATTGGCCCTGGCTGTTGAGGCACTTGTCCCACTGTGACACGAGGCGGTGAATGGCTGTCTCATAAAATTCCCTGGGCTGCGATGTGAACCAGTTCCGCACGTACAACTGGACGTCGGCGTCCGAGGTGAATCGTTGGCCCCGCAGAGCCCTTTTCAGGGGACCAAACATGGCGTAATCACAGGGAGAGAGGTCTGGACTGTATGGAGGGTGGCCGAGAACCTCCCATTTGAATTTCTGCAGGAGTGCCGCGACTGTGTTGGTCGTATGAGGTCGTGCATTGTCGTGGAGCAGAATGACCCCACGGGTGAGATTGCCTGGTCGTTTTGTTTTGATAGCTTGGCGAAGGGTGGTCAAGGTTTGCGGGTAACGCTGGGCATTCACTGTTGTCCCGTGCGGCATGAAGTGTATCAGAAGGGGGCCATATTGGTCAAAGAAGAACTTCAGCATTACCTTCCCTGCACTCGTGTGGATGGCCTTGCCTTTTTTGGGTGGTGGTGACCCTGGATGCTTCCACTGGAGGCATTGTCGTTTGGATTCTGGTTCGAAGTGATGACACCATGACTCATTTCCAGCCACCACTCGTGCCAGGAACCCATTCCCTTCTCTGGCATAGCGCTGCAGAAGACCAAGACAGTGGGCCATTCGACATGCTTCCTGGTGTGGTTGAAGACTGTGGAGCACCCATTGGGCATACACTTTGCGCAAGTGCAGTCGTTCCTTCATGATGGTGTGGACACTTCCGACGCTCAATCCGACCACGGCGGCTATGGCGTTCAGTCACTCGGCGGTCCTGGTTAATGAGTGCATCAACCAGCTGGACGTTTGTCATCGGTAATGCAGGGGGGTGCCCCAGACCGGGCATCATCGGCTAACGACACCCGTCCTTCCCTGAAGCGCTTGTGCCACGCCTAGACCCTTGCAAGGGACATGCAGTTTTTTTTAGCGTATGGCTTTTAGTGCCGGGAGTGACCGAGGACATGTTCGGCGCGCCAGTATTGTAGCTGCTTCGAGACGGACACCCGATGGGTAAGCTACAAGTACCGTTGGGAAGGGAAGTTGGAATGTAAGGACGAGGAGTTGGAAGGTAGCGTCTGTGGCCTATAGTTAGGGACCAACCCCGGCATTTGCCTGGAAGGAAGATGGGAAAGCACAGAAGACCATCTTCAAGGTTGCCGGCGGGGGGATTCGAACCTCATCTCCTCCCGGATGTGAGCGACTCCCAGCAGTCATGCCGTAACGACCACGGCTAACTCACCCGGTGGACATGCAGTGTTCGCCGTACACTTGTGACCTTCGGTGATGAATGTCCGTTCCCCCTACTCCTTCCGCTGTCAGAAACCGAACAACACCTCTTTGCTCTTCGTTTGACGCCTCCATGTCAATGTTTGCAATGCGACTGGCAGCGTTGCACGATTGATGCATGCTGCTGCTCGCTTTGTATCGTCACATGACGTGCACGCGTGCCCTCTAGCGACGGGCTGTGACCTTCCACGCTCTGGTCGGAACCACACCTCGTTACACACGACACGATTAGCCGATGTCGTCACCGGTTTGCGCATTGCAGCCTCCGGCTCGTTACTTTTTGAACGCACCTGATATTTGCTAGCGCTATGTCGGTGAAACGTGAAGAAAATGTCAAAGCAGGTGAAGGTGGCTATGAAGACGGCAGGATGATAATATGAATTGTGAATGAGGTACCGTGAATAATGTACGGTAATGAGATGAGAAAGATGAATAAAATGAATGATATGAAGGTATGTATTCACACTGTCTTTAATGACGGTGATGTTCTCCACGTGGTAGAATCGTCAGGGTCTCCCGTGCGAAGCCAGGAGGTTCCGGTGATGACGAAGAAGATGGTGCGACTTGAAGAATGAAGAGAAGAATCGCTAGTAGTTATCGAGTATGACGTTGTTCTGAGTTGTTCGAGAAGAGATGGAATAAAGATTCGCTGTTCTTAGTTTCATTGATTAGATCGCCAGAAGGACATTTGAAATGTTTGAAAATCACTTGCTCACCATGTAATTTTTGTTATTCTCATGATTTTGTAAGTCACATCGATGTACTTAATTAATTGCCCTCTATCTCCATAAAATGATCAGTTTGATTGCTTAAATAGCTACGGACATATTGTGAACCGGTGAAATATATTGTATGGACACCATGTTGGATTGTTTGAAATATACGGTACAGATTTATATTGCAGAAGATGAATATTCTAATGGAAGTTCATTATACCGACCTACATTTCTATTGATAGATCATTATACCGACTTACATTTCTATTCATAGATTAGGACACCAGAAATAAAAACGCGATTGAAAAATATTGCACAGCCGCCATTTGTAAGTTCTCATAACATTGAATTAGCCTAAATTAGACGTCAATATATAAAGCCTTGTACAAAGATATAACGTGTCAAGTTTTACAGCGGTCGGATGATTAAGTCGCGAGAAAAATCAATTAAAATATTTAAATTTCGCGTCACCGCCGTGTTGTTTATGTACTCACCAGGTTATCGAATGCCCCGTAGTTGAATGTATTTTAATGACCCCTGTCAACATACAAACTTTCAGTTTGATTGCTAGAATAGATTCGTAGATATTGTTGAGAACAAGTGAATTATTTCGGATGATCGCCATGTTAGATTGTTCCATATGTAGGCCATAGTTATGTAGCCTACCAGTAGATGACGATTATTGCGTTGGTTCATTAAACAAATGTTCACTTCGATCGTATGATGACACAAACATATATATAAGAAAAATATATCGCACAGCCACCATCTTGAGGTTATGAAAACAATTGCATTAAATTAGATGACAGTAGATTAAATCTTGTATACACATCTGCCATACAAAGATTTATTGCGCTCTGATGATTAAATCGCGGGAAAATACCATTTACATATTTTAACTTCGCTTTGCCACCATGTTGCTTTTGTACTTAACAGATTTCTGAAAGTCCCACAGATGAATTTATAGCAGTATCTTCTATCACCATACGAATTTTCAGGGTGATATCAGTAACAGTTTCGGAGATATAGAATGCCAGTGAAATATTTCCCCCTGCCACCATGTTGGATTGGTGAAACGTATTAAAATTTGAAAAGAACAGTCGAGGTTGGACAAGTTAGTAGTATTTCCTTACAGAGTTTCATTGAAATTGCGTTTAGATTTTATTATCGGGACACATACCCACACACACGGACAAAAGGTGATCTCCAAGATGACAAGTACTTCCGTGAAGAATTAAACAGTCTCTTTTCATATATCCTACTTATGCTAATTGCCTCTATCAACATACACAATTTCAGTTTGATTGCAGCAATAGATTCGTAGATATTGAGAACCGTCTGAATATTTCGGATGGTCGCCATGTGGGATTTTTATGTGTGCAGGCCATAAAGTTATGTACTATTACATGAAGATTATTGCGTAGGTGTATTATTCAAACTTCAATCGCATGATTAGGACACAAGAAATAAAAACATTTTTTTAAAATTTCGCTCAGCCACCACCATGTGATTATCAAAACAATTGAAATAAATTGTCAGTGGATTAAAATTTGTATTAGCATTTACCGTAGCAAGATTCACTGAGCTCGGATCGTTAAATTGGGAGAAACATCCATTTAAATATTTATATTTCGCTTCGCCGCCATGTTGGATTTGTGCTCACCAGTTTATTGAAATACCAATAGGTGAACTTATGTTCATAGCCTTTATCAACACACACAATGTCAGTTAGATTGCTGTCATAGATAGTAGATATTGAGAACAGTCTAAATATTTCGGATGGTCACCATGTTGGATTTTTATATATGTAGGCCATATAATTATGTACTATTAGATGACTATTATTGCGTAGGTTCATTATTCAAACGTGAACTTTGATCGCATAATTAGGACACAGGAAATATACATTTAATTTTAAAATTTCGCCGAGGTATGTAAACAATTGAACTAAATTAGATGTCAGTGCATTACAATGTGTGTAAACATTTGCTGTACCATGTTTCACTGCGCTCGGGTCGTCAAATCGCGAGGAAAGTCTATTTAAATGATTCAACTTCGCTTGGCCGCCATGTTCGGTTTGTACTTAACAGGGTTTTGAAAGTCACATAAGTGAACTAGTAGTGCCCTTTATCCCCGTACAAAATTTCAGGGTAATATCAGTAATACTTTCGGAGATATAGAATGCCGGTGAAATATTTGCACAGCCTCAATGTTTGATTGGTGAGACATAATACAATTTGAATGGCACGGTCGGGGCCAAACAAAATAGTACTATGACCTTACCGAGTTTCAATGAAATCGCTCCAGCCGTTTAGATTTTATTAGGGGGATACGCACACACAGACGGACAAAACGTGATCTCATAAGCCTATTTTTATTTTTGCAAAAAATGAAAGGAGACTTACGAGATCCACACAGGGCCAAAAAATGTCAGTCTGTGTGAGAGGACGGACATACCAAAGCACACACACTCAGTCAATTCAAACACGGTGAAACCGAATTGAACGAAATTTGGTACAGAGGTAGCACTAGCAAAGGGTACCTCAGTGTCATGTTTTATATCGCCGCCATCTTGACAGAAACGTAATGGCGTCCCTTCAAATGTCCAAAGCTTAAATCAAATTACGACTAACCTAATCACACGATTGCTACCAAATTTTGCAACAATATACCTTAATGTGGGAAGAGTCTTTTGCCCAAACTAGAAGATTATCAGCCGAATAGTTTCAAGATGGCGGATGTACGAATCATGCAAGTATTATAGCGTAACCGTAACTTACGATTCAACAAGGCCTGGCCTTACCAAATACGGTCATCGTACATAGGGAGGTTTAAACTGTGCTCAAAGAGGTGGCCGGTAGGATATTAGCACTTAAAAATAGAATATGCAACCGCAGTAGTGGCTAACAGTTCAGGCTTACCGTGTCATATTGTGCTTGTCCGTGCCATCTCGTTGGATTAAAATGGCGGGTATTGTTTCCTCGTAAATCCATATATTTCCGTAACTTCGTAAGTTTATATCCTTTTAGGAATGTACTGAACAAAATAATACATATTTAGTTTCAAATGGTTTTTAGAAATGGCAGAAAACGCGAATGAAATCGTTGATTGCAAGACAAAATATTATTGAGTTATACTGACCCCAATTTTTACTTTATCTCTGGTAAGATTTGTGATCTATCAGATATAAGGAATTTATGTTCAAAATTTGGAAGAGATTGGATCCAAATTGGAGAGGTTATGAAGTCGGGAATCGAACTGGCGTGTATTGTAATGTTATGATACGATTGAGAACACAGAAAGGCTTTGTTTTAGAGAAGATTTGATTTTGTATAAAGGAATCTAGCGAGGCGGCTTTGGCACAATTTTCTTCAGTTCCCGCTGAAATGAACATCGGAAATTGTGAATTGTCATCATCACAAACTCTTACATCGGCCTCAGGGAAACGAGTCTGAAAAAACGTAACCAACATTTCGTACGCATTGCTTCTGGCACGTCTATCACTATAACTGTCATTTTTGGAATCCCATAGACATGTAAACGTTTGGTAGGAGTTTATAAATTCTTCCTACAATGCACGCTCAGAAATGTCTTCGTTCACGGGCATTTTTAAAAGAAATAATATGTAAACACGGTGATACACGCGATTTCTCCCTACACGTGTGTAAACCTGTTGAGACTTGTATAGTGTTCCTCGCTGTCGGTCTCCAGGTCTCTTTTCCATGGCGAGAGACGTGATACCAGCTCCGTTTCATCATGATACCACGTGAGACCAGTTGTGACAACACTACACACGATAGAACTGATATCAGATATGCGGAAAACAGTGGAAAACACTGACAAAATGAAATTTAGATGGAAAATACGCACAAGAGTAATTTAGTTTGAAAATACGCACAAAACGCAGGTTAGAGTCAAAACAAATTTACAAAATGCAATTTAGATTCAAAATACTTAAAACAAAATGCAATTTAGATTGAAAATACTAACAAAATGTACAATTTAGATACAAAATACTCACAAAATGCAATTGAGATTTAAAATACTTCCAAAATGCAATTTGGATTGAAAATACTTACAAAATGCAAATGAAATTTAAAATACTCCAAAAATACATTCAAAGACTTACTAAGAACGGAATTTAGATTGGCAATCCTTACAAAATGCAATTGAGATTGAAAATACTCGCTAAATGCAATTTAGATTGAAAATACTTACAAAATGCAATTTAGATTGAAAATACCTACACAATGTAGTGTAGATTCAAAAATTTCACGAAATATAATTGAGATACACAGGGAGCCAATTCCCAAAAACAGTGCGGGAGTCTTAAAGAGAAAGGGAAATATAATGAGAAGAAAAAGAAGGCTTATCCCTAGAACAATGAGGGATCAGGAAAGGTGAGAGAAGGGCCAATTAAGGCGGGAAAGGAAGAGACTCCATAGGCCTCGGATACACTAAAACCGTCGGGGTCGGAAGAGAACGGGAGTTGACCAAGAGAGGTCGACAGGAAAGAAGACGGAGAGGAGCCCTGCACAAGTAAGTGGAAGCAATGCCGGACTCTGCTGGGGTTCCGTTGTTGCCAACCCATGTCCCACTAGATGTGAGACCCTGGAGGGTACAAAACAAGAACTACGGATATTGAGTTTCTGAGCTTTGGACCCTTTAGCAGAAGTGGTTAAAGCACCTGCTCTAGAGTACTAAGGGATCTTTGTTCGAATCTGGAGGTGTCCACAATTTTTGTATCTTCTCTATGATATACCAACATATTCCAACGGACACATTCATGGACGATTGAAACACTAGATTAAGTTCTTACATAATGTAAAGCAACAGTTAAGTTATGATATCACCTCAGGTGTAAATTAAGTTAGTATAAAGTATGATTATCCAATAGACACTCATGGTCAAACTTTTCTTATATTTGGTATATAATTCATCTATACACGGAGTCATCTTACTTGAACCACTAAAATGAAAGTTCTTGATTATTCTTTGAAGAAAATTTGTCGGCCAAAACAAAGCTGCCAACATAGGCCTACGTAACCGTCGTAAAATCACACTGTAATAATACAACAGTAGGTAAATAGACGACAGACTTGTGTCAAACATATGCAATAATACGTAGCCTAGTAGATAGAATGTGCACTCCAAATGAAGTGAAAATGTGTTGATTTCCTTTAATAAGCGCTGCAATTTAGGTTATGATATGCATTGCTAATGGCCTAACGATGTGAAGGTTTGTGACCCTGAATGACGTCACACCAGGCAGACAAACAATCAACTCTTGCTGCCAAAAATCAAGTGCGTATAAGTGCTATTTCAGTGATTGTAAGTGGGCTACAAACACAGTGACTTTGAAATATGACTGACAACAATGGTTCAACCCAGCAGCAAGAAATTAGAGAATAGAACACCATGTTTGTAGTGATGGGGAACAAATGGTAAGCAGGTTATATTGATAGTAACTTTTAAGGTGACGCGAGCTATAGTATTTTTTGGGGCATATTTGAAATTTTTTTAAACATGTTCATTGCACATTTGGTTGGAGTTCCTGCATATTCGCATGCGTATTTTGGGCAAAAATTCGGCATAAAAGTCTTAGGTCTAGAAGAAGTAATATTAAAAAGAAAAAAGGTTTTAGAAAAATGGCATTATCTAACCTCAAGTAAGATGTGTCGGAAATGCATTTCTTGATTAATCTCCACAGAGCCTCTAAATTAATAATTAACAATGTTACTTACAATAAATCTTATCAACACCACCTCCTAAACAACACACACATTTTTAATCCTTTGCACTCGTCATTTCACTCCCACTTCGTGATATACGAACAATCAGAAACATTGTTAGGAAGGGGCTAGGAAGGAGCATAGGTGAACTATTTATTCACAGAAGTTTGTTCTGAAAGAAATTAATCCAGGCAGTACCTTGGTGTTCTATTTCTGCATTCAACACCTATCTCGATCAATTACTCGTAAAACATATACTGGACATAAAAAGGAAAATCGGGATATGGGAATCAGCAGCTGTCTTGACAACTATGTTAACTGATCCAACCCACTTTTACAAAGTCTGCCCACTTCTCCATATCCAATAACATTCCCAGCAAGAAACTTTGAACACTTTTAAATACCTTTCAAACACATATTTATTATTATTACGAACAAAAATATCTACACAACAGTTTCATCCTTAAAAACTAAACCCTTAAGAGAATATAAACATATCACAAGATTTTATCTTGTTAACATCCATCACAGGCTAAGAACATTAAAAATTGACAAATTCACATTATTTTTCAAGTTACTATCACAGACTACTTTCTTTTTATCCTCTTCATTACACAATATCAGCCTTTACATTTTATACTCAAACCATGACAAGAAACATTTTGTTGACAGCTTGAATACACAGACATCACAATATCTTATCCTGATATCACAGGCTACTCCTTTCTTTTTTTAAGATTCTCTTCCACGTAGGAGACAAGGGGATGGAAACCCTGCTCCACAAACAATCTTGAGGTCTGAAATTAAGAAAAAGATTCACATTATTAACAAAGAATATTTTAAATTCATTCTGAAGTAAGGCAGTTTGTACTTTATTGCTATATGCTATTGGTGTCCGTCGAGGTAGACTTTGAGCAAAGGGAACCCTGGATCCGATCCCTCGCCGGGTCGTGTATTTTAATTAAGTGAAGTTAATTCCTCGGACTCGGAGACTGGGTGTTTGTGACATGTTCTTCATTCACATCATCCTCATCACGACACACAGGTCGCACATGGGCGTCAAATCGAAAGACCTGCACTAGGCATCTCCGGAAGCCACATGCAAATATTATTAGTTACTGGTCAAGTTACCCCAGTTTCAGATTTTGATGAAAGTCAATTATTGAAGTAAACAGTCTTGAGTATCGTGACATTCATTCCCAGAATGCAATTTGTCTGTATTTGCAAATTTCGTTTTCTCCAGATGTAACCATGTTTGAAAATAACTTCAACGCACAGCGGAATCGAATAGGGCAACATTTTGCTGTTGGAGTGATTAAATGTATGCGATTGTTTCACTTCAGGGGCTTGGACATCGTGGTCATCTAGCCCCGTGAGCTTGGGGGTGTGTGGAATTGTCTGAATACCCGTGTTGTTCTGATGGCTGTATTAGTGTGTGCATTTGTAATTCAGATGAGGATTGGGATGGTGGCAGCCGTGTCATTATGTTAGGAACAATCTCGGGATTTGTCAGGTGAAACAGTCGGGTGGTCGGGAGTAAATTTAAATTAGTAAGTAACCCAATTTTCTCAGTTCAGCTAACTTCCTTATGAACAAACCTGATGCAAATGCATGGATGCTAACCTTTCAAATACGCTATCAGTAACACCTTACTGGACACCGCTCACAAAGCTCGGGCGCTCCGGGGATGACGGAAGGGCTCAGCCGCAAAGAAAATGGGATGCAGAGGTGCCAACTTTTGAAGTGGGTTATCAGTAATCCCTTATATTGCCCCCCCTCCTCCGCTTCAAACATTTTCATGTCAAATCCAAAGCACGCTCCCTTCTCGATAAAGACACCACCTTTGCCCTACCCAGAAGCATCCTTTAGTAAAGAATATCATATTACACAATAACATTTGCACATTGCCTGCTAGTTCTGTGATTTAAAAAAATCCTTGTAGCTTGTTTTGCACCCAGTAGCTGCTTTTCTGTTAAAGTTTTCTTGTAACATACTTCCCCCTGTGATGACATTTTCGTCTTCTGAATCATGAGCGATTCCATTGTAGATGTGCGTAATGTAGGTCTGAATTGTCTGATTTTTCTGAATAACACTGAGCATTCTTTCTTTGGGAGAGTTACTGTGAGGTACACTTAATATTGCAAATACCATATTACTTAAGGTTTTACACTTTAACTGTCCACTTTCAGTTGTAACCTCAGCAATGTTGCCCCAGTTGGCATCAATTCCAGGTCCTTGTAAAATATATTCAGGGAAAGTATCACACTGATAAACAGCAAATTCCTCTTCAAGTTTGTCATGTTCACCTTCCTTGACCAAACTTGGTAACATTGTGGGGTTTGAAGCCATTTTTTCAGTGTTGCCTTAGTAAACAAGAGTTTAGTGCTTTTCAGTCGGTCAACACGAATGTGCCCAAAAGAGCTGGGTTATGCCCTAATCCTGAAATAAATTACATGAGATTAATAAATTTAATTTATTCGTGTTGACCGACTGAAAAGCACTAAACTCTTGCAAACTTGGTAATCTTTTAACAAAATAATCAAGAGATGAATAGGAAACCTTCATTCTAAGATAAATATTGAGATGTTACACGATCGGCGCCTGTCTCAACCGTTTGATGAGATTCCCGTACTTTTCACGATAGAACACGGAGAAAAATCGTGATTTACATAATTGGTGTCACTTTTAGTCGATCGACGAGATTTCCATTGTCCTTAAGGTGGGCACGGGAAGGCAATCGGCGCCGCTTTCTGTACGTTTGACAAGAATCCAGTTGTTCTCGTCATCGAATGCGGAGAAATGTCGCGATGTATTGCAATCGCTGCCGCTTTCGGCCGTTTTACGAGAATCACGATGGCCTCGCGGTTGGTCACTGAGAGCGCATTACTATGTAATCGGCGCCGCACCCGTCGTTCAACGATTCTCTGCCTGTCTATCTGTCCTGGCAGAATGGCTGAGGCAAGCTCGAGGTTGGGCATGGTTAAAATTCACGAGCGGTTTTGGACGGTATACGGTCATGGGAAAAGTGGCGAGTAGGTTTCGGAATGTTTCGTGATGGCTGCCCAATCACCTTTGACAGGATTCCTGCAGTCCTCGTGGTCACAAGTTCATGATTGGGCACCGGTTTAATGATTTTACGCAACTGGCGTCGATCTCGGTCCATTTCACGAGATTCCGCAGGCAAGTCGTGCGGTCAGCCGACCGTCCGAGCATGTGAGTTTGGAGGATGAACGTTCGAAGTAGGTATCGAATATTACAAATTATTCTGAGAGGATTGCATGAATAATACGACAAGACGGCACAATTTCTTTCGAATCACGAATTATAGGCTACAAGTTATACACATTTTCGAGATAACCGGTTAGATGATCCGATGGTACCAGAGTTCGAAGGAAAAATCGACATAACGGAACTTCGAATTAAGCATACTGGATGTCGCAAATTTTCGAGACGGATAGATTTTTAAAATATATGTATTCGAAGCTTTTTCGCGATTTTTTTTAAACTGTTTCATTTCGCAAGATTGCGACATTAAATTATTTCGCGTTATTTCTGGACTACAATTTGGGATAGTCTCCAAATGTAGAGGTCAATAACAGAAATGAGAGGTTTCTGTTTAGTTTCGGAAGTATTCGCAAATAAACGACTCGCGGAAAGTCAAGTTTTTTAATAATACAGAAAAAAGATTTCACACAAAACTAAAACTGTTCTTGATGCCGAAAATATACGTTGAACCGTTGTATACCACTCGAGGTATCCTCAGTATGCATTTCCTTCAGGTCGGACACGGGGAGATATAGCTTAAGCAATCGGCGCCGCTTGCGTGAAACTTGCTCCATCGTAATCTGTGAGCCTAATGGCGCGAGTTTAAATGATTTAAACCGACCTCGGCGAATTTTCTTTACCTCCAACTAATCAGACATAAAAATTAGATACTTTTCGTTAATTTCGTCACCTGTTTGTAAAATTAGCTACTCTTTCGTGACCGGTGGACACCCTGTGAATTTTCTTTTTTTTTCTTCATATAATGTCACTTTTCCGTAATATTTTCCCCTTTGACCGTAATGCCGTAATCGTGAGGTGAAATCCGTAATAATTACGGACAATCCGTAAGAGTTGGCACCTCTGTGGGATGTCATATCATACCTAATTTGCATTACCTTCTATTCTGAACATGAAACAATTGACTGGAAGAAGATATTTTAGAAATGAACGTATCGTTCCACATGTTACTAATTCTGACTTGATAAAGACAATTTTGTTGCAAGCTTCGCTTCCGCCAACTCTTAATTGAAGAACTTATTCTTGTGACAATTTCGATCAAATGTAAGTACCGACACAATGTAAGTTTACCGGCAAGAAAAACATTGCAGAAGTATAAAAGGTTGAAGTTTTCTTATGAATGAAACAACCCCCTTCACATTGCCCACCATGGGGTTTGCATTAACACAAGCCAAGGGCATGCAATTTCCCCGAGGTGATGCACTTCACTGTGAATTTATTGTTGAACACATTCAAAACATCTTCCCCAGAATTATCAGTCGATTCCAACAATGGTAACAACATTTTATATATTTGTAGTTGTTAATTACCATAGTGTAAAACAACGGGGTATAATTATCGTGTTGGAAGCCATTCTTCAGTGTTGCCTTACAAGGGAAGTATCAAGTAAGACAGGTCAAAACCTATCTTGAAACTTTGTGGACGCAATCGTTGTACTATAAGAGTACAACGCGCGAAAAATCAGCCGCCAGATTGAAAACTGCAAGGCTCCGAAATCGTACCTGACATCCTGGTACGCAGGCATGACGGCTAGCAGAGCTGGACATCCCTGCGGCACTCGGAGTAGTGGCGAGGCGGGGTGTATATGCTGACTGGAGCATGCAGCTGCTTCCCACTGGCCTTGAGCTCTTGGGTCGTCAGGGCTGTCCCTTCCAACATGTACGGTACTCGCTACTTCCAATTGATTTATATGAGGGATTCACAACATAATTTCGGAGCCTTGCAGTTCAATCTGGCAGATGATTTTCGGCACGTTGTCTTCTTATAGTACAACCATAGCGTATGGAAGAGGAAGTGTGTGACCTTCTCCTTTCACCCATAAGCGAACTGAAGAGAGTGCTGGTCTTTCCGCCAGTAGCAGCACCATCGATTGAGACGGCAACAGACGAGACTTGTCATTAGAGCGCGTTACATTTGTGTCAAGTTATCGGAATTTTTATTGCTCTCTATTGCCACTGCTCGTCAGTTTACATTGAAGTGTTCATGAGCGAGTAGTGCGATTTGTGTTATATCTTACCGTCTACATTGCTGCATACCTATTGTATATTGCACTCAGCTATTAATTGTGCCTTGAGACAGCGTGTTTCAGCGGGCGCAATATGCCCACGTGTTTCGTACCCGGCTGTAGATCTGGATATCGATCGTCTTCAGGTAGGCATTTCTTTAGGCCCCCTAAAGATTTCAATATTTTTCTGAACTGGGAGAAGGCTGTCCCAAGAAAAGACAGGAATCTGACTCATGATTGATTCGTGTGTGATATTCATTTTTGCGACAACTTCATAATAAAAGTAGACTCGTTTACGGTGAATGGTGAAAGAGTAGAGATACCAAGACAACGGTGGAAATTAAAACCTGAAGCATTCTCCATATACTTCCGAATCTGCCCAAATATCTCTCTAAGACAGTTAAGAAATGTGACTACCGTCAAGAGGCAATCCACGCGAACAACGCTCTCTAATATAGTCCTAATCAGAACGCACATGTCAGTGATCAGCCCTTATGCTCAGCAGTTGAAGATAGCTCTGAATCCGCAAATGCTAGGAAAACTATTGCTTTGTTACAGAGGAGACTGAAGAATAGAAACATATTTTAATTAGAACACAGAATAAACTCAATGTCCCTAAAGCTAAAATAGGCTACATGTAGGCTACTTCAAGAAAACATTTCAGATTTGAAATAAAAGGAAATTCCATACAGTCAAAACAAACAGTCACTCAGCAAAAAGCAGAAAATTATAGTTCACACAATGTTGAAAACATGTCATTTGATTTTTAAATATGTAGGTCTTAGAGTTGTGTGTTATTACATGAAGATTATTGTATACGTGTAGTATTCAAACGTCAATCGCATTTTAGGAGACAAGACGTAAAAACGAGATTTTAAAATTTCGCACAGCTGCCATCTTGTGGTTATGAAAACAATTGAAATAGATTAGATGCCTGTGGATCAACATTTGTATACGCATTTACCTACAAAGTTTCACTGTACTCAGATTGTTAAATCACGTGAAACGTCCATTTAAATATATATACTTCGCGTCACCGCCATGTTGGATTTGTGCCCACCAGGTTATTGAAAATCCTATAGATGAACGTATGTTCATAGCCTCTATGAACATAAAATATTTCAGTTTGATTGCTGTAAAAGATTTGTAGATATTGAGAACTGTCTAAATATTTCAGATGGTCGCCATTTTGGATTGTTATATGTATAGGCCATAGAGTTATGTACCATTAAAGGAAAATTATTGCGTAGCTTCATTATGCAAACTTTCTCTTCGATCGCATGATTACGACACAAGAAATATAAACTAAATTTTAAAATTTCGCACAGCCGCCATCATGAGTTTATGTAAATAATTGAACTAAATTAAATGCCAGTGCATTACAATGTGTATAAATAGTTTCTGTACCATGTTTCATTGCGTTTGGAAGGTTAAATCGCGAGAAAAGTCTATTTAAAAGTGGCAACTTCGCTTGGCCGCCATGTTGGTTTAGTAGTTTAAGAGGTTTTTGAAAGTTCCATAGGTGGAACTTCTAGTAGTGCTCTTTATCACCGTACAAATTGTCAGGGTGATATCGGTAATAGTTTCGGAGATATTGAATACTGGTTAAATATTTCGCACAGCAGGCATCCGCACGCGCGCACACGCACGCACACACACGGTGATCTCATAAGCCTATTTTTCCATAAAATGAAAATAGGCTAAAAATGGAATGAGATATAGTGATTCATATCTCTTGGATTCTCCTCTTTTAAAAATAAGTCTCCCAACGGTTATCGGCACTGGTTAAATCATGACGTGCTGCCTTTGCCATCTGAAGCCCATTTAAGAAAATTGGTGAAGGGCCTTAAATGTTCGTATGGCATAAATGAGCATGCTACTGCTGCCATTGCACATTTTTCAATGGAAAGGAGGAGCATGAACGCCTAGGGGTGCTGATATTTGACGAGGTAAAGCTTAGAGAGAAAATTCAATTTCAACTCGGATTCGTTACAAGTGAACGGTTTTGTTGATCTGGTAAAATTGGCTACTGAGGAAAGCAAGAATCAGTTCGCAAATCATGCTCTAGTTTTCATGTTTGTTCCATTTCTGTACAACTGGATTCCACCCATAGCAATATATGCTAGCCAAAATGCCACCCCTGGTGACTTAATTGCAAAAATTCTCTTTCAGGTCATAATACAATTAAAGCAAGCGGGTGTAAAGAATCATTGGTTTCACGTCAGATGGTAGCCAATCGAATAAAAAGTCATGGAAATGTTTAGGAATATCCGGCAACATAATGAATCTCAGGTGTTTTATTTCCCTTCCAGCTGACTCAAGGAGAAAACTGTGGGCATTTTCAGCCGCGCCACATATTTAAGTGTGTAGGAAAAAAAATCCATGACAAAGAAAAAGTTAATTACAATGGTGTTATTGTCGATTATTCATATTACAGGAAGGTTTAAAAATGTGAAACATCTCCCGAATTTTCCGGATTGAAAGTTTGCTATAAACTCACCTCTGCTCATTTGGATCCTAACTAGTTTCAACGAATGAATGTAAGGATGGCTTTCAACTATTCAGCAGATCTGTCGCTAATGGTATACAATTATATCGGGGTATTTATTCATAGGGTTTACAAGACAGGGAATCAACGGAAAATTTCACACGTGATTTAAACTGCCTGATTGACGCATTAAACTCGTCCATCCATACTCGAGCACTATATAAAGGACCGCAGGCTTATGAAACTTTCATGAAGTGGCAGAATATCCTCCAAGATAATCAAAATACATTCGCCTCTCAGAGAACACTGGAGTCCGTGCACTTTAGATGTGTGTGAATATTTGCGGGAAAACAAGTACAGCTACATTTTGACAGAAAAATTTAATCAAGATCCCCTAGAACGTAATTTTGGTATCATTAAGTTGTGACGAACATCTGTCGACTATTGCCCTTTTACATTTACATATGTTGCAGTCCATTTACGAAGCAACTAAACTTGCTTTATCATCGGGCGGAAACTGTCAGTACCGAGCTGAATCACCCTTAACGTAGTTTGTTAATCTTATGCGTATTCTTGCAAGGTCAGAACAATCGTGCATTGAACACACAAGCTGAAGATACGACCAGGGATAAAACTGTGCATTTTGAAGATAAAATTCAATTACCGGACTGGGAAAACCGTTTTCCTGACTTAAGTGAGCAGAGTTTAGCCGTATGCATCGTGCGAAATATTTCAAATATGACGCAGTGTAAATTATGCCCACTTTTCCTCCAGGGAAAACCAACTGATAACGTACCTGCTTCGCTTACACTTCCTAAAGATTACGGTTCTACACGAAGCGCCACATATCTAACGTATGCATCAGAAAGTGTGTATAACGTGTTGTTGCCAGTTACAAAGGTTGCAACGGGAAAACTATCGTGTGCTAATAGTTTATGGGGGGGGAGGTGTATTCCACTACCGTACTTGAAATGTCAATTCTACTTCCGCACAAAGGAGATACGATGAGAGCTGGCTACGTCCAAGTCAGCAAATTCATCTAGAAAATACTCCAAAGTGTCCAGTTGCTGAAATCAACTTTCAACGCGAGTAGCATGCTTCAGTTTCTTGCGTAGATAGAACCAATAGTGCATGCCTCTGTTGATCGCGGGCGGCCTCGGCGACACAAGCTTTATGCAATACAAGCGCTACTGAGCCATCTGTGCGGCGGTCCACAATTACTCGTAGAGAGCCTACACTTCCTCCTCCATACGCTATGAAACAACGATTGCGTCCACTAAGTTTCAAGTTTCGACTTGTCTTACCTGATACTTCCCTTGTTAGTAATCGAAATTGAATGTTTTACAGTAGGTCAACACGAATGTACCCAATTGCAATGGGAGTTTCCCTAAACCTAAAAAAAAATGTACACGAGATTAATAAATACACTTGGATGACCAGTTTCGATCGTGAAGCGATCATCATCAGATCCTTTATACTTAGGCTATTAAATCTTTGTCGAATTCAGACCTCCTGGACGACAGTCAAGAATGCTAGTCGCTACACCAGGAGGTGGACACAGGAACAAATACATTTTGCATGATATCTTATATGTATGTTTGCTTTTATCAATGTGCGCACTCCTTTGTAAGCATGGATATTCATAGGATTAGGCCCGTCATCTCGTACATGCAATAAAATTCAGATCGCCTAGTGTTGGAAGGGGAATGTCGTGAATATATTGCGAGCGTAGAACTTATCTGTTTCTCTCGCAGTGTCATTGCGGCAACAGTGCTCACAATTACGCACGGTACTGGACGTGCACATGTTCACAGATTTTTGTGATTGGTATAATGAGCAACTGTTACTTCAATTTACTTAATAGAATACTAAACAGAAGTAAATTGTAGGTGTCATACATTTCAAAAAGCATGCTTCCCGCACTAATTCAAAATGGAAAAGACGTTCAACGTGACCAACACCGACCTGAACGCATGCTTCACAGCGGCGAAGCCAGCTTTCTTGTACAAGTTCACACGTGGTGATGTCGTTCCTTATTGAGGCAACAGCATCAAATACAAGCCTTCCAAGGTCTTCGGGATCATTCACTCCACTCCTACACAACCAGTTCCTTCATATGGCCACATACATAAAAATCTAAGGGATATAAATCAGGGCTTCGGGCCAGCCACTGCATAGGACCATTTCGACCAGACCAATCCACTAGTCAGCAAAGATCGTGTCGAAGTACTCTTGCACCAGCCGTACAATGTGATCTAGAGCCTCTAGCAACGTTTCAGTTAGGAATTGCAAATACTGTTGGCCTGTCGAACACAGTGGGCGTACGAAAGGGTCAATATGATTGTGTCCCCGATGATTCTTAGGTTCAATGAGATTCGATGTTGAAAGCGACTCTGAACATCATAGGGATTCTCTTCACTCCAGATACGGTTGCTATGGAAATTCAGTAAGTTATTCCAGCACGTGTGAATCATGATTCATCAGCAGCTAAAATTATTGTGAGAAAATCCGGCTGTTTCTGTTGTTTTCTCAATAACCACTGACAAAATCGTACCCTACGCAACTGCTCCCGAAGTGTTTGGGTGCACAATGTAGTGAGATACACCCACCTCACGGGCAATGCCTCTGGCACTCCAGCTTTGATCGTTGTTTACCGCGTCCACGGTTTCTTCCTCAGCCGGCAACACACGCTGCTGTCGTAAACAGCCACTTCCCTCAAAGTTGGGCTGTAGTGTCTCGAAGTCTTTGAAACACCCTAACATCCGGTCACATGGATGCCTTCGATTAGGAAATCGTTGTCGGTAAAGCTCTAATGCCCTTCCACTGTCACACCTTGCTTCACCATAAATTAATAACATGTCATAGAACTCTTCATTCGAAAAGACTGGAATTTAAAGTGTTCACAGTGTTCGTATCTCACCTGAAGTACTCGACGGCAACTCTGCAGGGCTGGCATGCGAAACGAAATGCATGGCTGTGGAGGAAAGACTATTTGAAATCCGCCGTGAGCGCAATACTCGGGAGCGAAATGATAATGATTGTCAGTGGGAAATTATATCGAAGCGAAATAACGCAGCGAAATGGACGCGAAATTACAATGAAGAAAATGGAAATTGCAACACCATGAAGGCATTGGTCGTTTGTGTTGATTTTCAAGATATGGAACGATGCCATGTAGATATTATGTAAACGATCAAAGTTTCAGACCCATTGGATTGTTGCTACAGGTCTCCCCACGGGATTGGTCGCGGAGGAATCAACTCCAGTATACAGTACGGACTCTGGTGTAGCGTAGTTGACTTGCAGTCTGTGCAGTGAAGTGTTCCCCGTCAAACATGCCTCGACGACAGAGAAGAGCACGCTATCAACAACTGTCGCCGTTTGAGAGGGCTCGGATAATTGGGCTGCGTGAGACTGGATTATCGCTAAGGACTGTCGCTGCACGTGTTGGCCGACAGGCATCTACGGTACAACGTGTATGGCAGCAGTGGTCAAATGAAGGTACCCACACTCGTAGACCTGGCACAGGCCCAGCGCGACAGACAACTGTGAGAGAGGATCGCCGCATCATTCGGATGGCCCGGATGGAACCCCATGCAACAGCAGCGCAAATTCAAGCAGCTGTGGCACCCCACGTTACACAACAAACAGTTGGGATCGTAAGCCAGCTGCACGGAGTCGATTACCGAGTCCCTGCAGAAGGTGTTCCATTTACTTCACAACAGCGACGTGTAAGGCTGGCCTGGTGTCGAGAACGATCGACGTGGGTCGACGAATGGCACAGAGTCGTCTTTAGTGATGAATCGCGCTTCTGTCTTGCCCGCAGTGATCGCCGGAATCGTGTGCGCCGACGTACCGGGGAGAGGGGCCGCCCAGACATTATTGTCGAGAGGCACACAGGGCCAACACCAAGCATTATGGTCTGAGGAGCTATTGGCTTTAATGTGAAATCACAATTAGTGCTTGTTGAGGGCACTATGACTGCTCGACAGTACGTTGATAGGGTACTCAATCCAGTGGTTGTCCCTATGATGGCGAACATTGCTAATGCGATGTTTCAGCAGGACAATGCCCGGGTTCACTCTGCACGCATCTCCAGAGAAGCTCTCCACGACATCACAACCTTAGAATGGCCCGCCAGATCCCCGGACCTCAGTCCTATTGAGCATGTGTGGGACAGGATGGGTCGACAACTGGCCAACCGTCCTCAGCCACCCACAACTCTGGAACAACTGACCCGTGCAGTGCAGCAAGCATGGGCCACAATTCCTCAGGAAGCGATCCAGGGCCTTATTGACTCCATGTCTCGCCGAATTCATGTATTGCAGCTCGTGCTGGGCACATCCTGTATTGATTGTTGTCCAAACTTGCGGTCAGAGGGACCTGAAAGTGTAATCATCGAATCACAACCGAACACTCGTCCTGCATGTTCAATTGCAGCAATGTAGCACCACTCCTTCTGGGTGTTGCAATTTCCATTTTCTTCAGTGTAATATCATACGCGAAACTACGTTGTGCAATTAAATAAAATTTCGCTCCTGGCGCGAAATAATATTCGATTCAGACTTTGTAACGAATTTCATATCGCAGACTTTTAATTTCGGTCTCAAACGGTATTTACTGCTTGGGTCCAAGCTCCGTGAACCTGAGAGGAATGTGGATCACGGACTATTGAGTGATGGTGACGAGTGATGAGGGTTCCCGGTCCGTGCGTAGTAACAGAACCAAATACATTGGTCGGTGACTCACTCATTCCCACCATCACGGTGGTTTGAGCGAGGGCCCTATGTTAGCAGTGTTGGAATAGACATGAATTCCAGATAACACAGCGGGCTGTTGAGAAGCCCTTCTAATCCCGCCTGCCACTTCACCTCACCCCGCAAGTTTATCCGAGCAGTAGTTTCGCCCCCCGACGGACATTTAAAATGCATGGAACATTTCATTTCGTTGTTGAAATTAAAATATAGCCTATTCGTTTCGAGAGTTAAATTATGTTCGGTGCGATGTTCAAAGTCCCGACGTCGACAACAGTAGTCTACTAGCATAGACCGCCTGCACAATCGGCTGGGCCGCTACAGCAACGTTAGCTGACAACTAGTGATGTGCGCGAGTGACTCTTGGGCTCGCGAGAAACGAGCTTGGCAGTTCCGAGCATGAACGAGTAACCTGTGCGAAGGACTCTCCTCTCCGCCGTGACGTCACGATCCATAACTGCGATCTAGGACACAACGCGGCAAAATTCCCTACACTCGCTAAACTTGCGAACGACTTTTCTCCAAGGCTAGGACACTAGTGATTTACAAGCGGTGATTTACAAGCGAAATAGTTTGCTAAATGCACTCTATGTATGCTTCATATTAAAACGACTGAGTAATTATAAAACAATTAATATAATAAAAATCGAGTTTAAGAAAACCCTCCTCGCCAGGTAGTAGTCAGCAACTTGAACCACTCGATCCAAGATGTTGGTAAGTATTCAAGAGTTATCGACAGTCATATATGCTAGTGCTTAGTAAATGATCACATGGAAGGAAATCTATCTCTGTTCAGTGTATTACGCTTTCTTTTCTTTCATCAGTCCACTTCTTGCCGGTTCTCAATTTTGAACAATCTATTGTATCACTGTGCATTAATGGGAAACTAATACAATACTTGGCCTAGGCCTATCGACATTACATTATTATACATCGTGTTGTTTCCATACATGGCTCACAGATAACGCTGACAGCGTCCTCGGCCTAGATTGCGGACTAGAGTACCTTGACTATTACGGTCTCCGACATGGGGTGCCCGCAGGAATTTCTTCCAGGGGGAGAGGGGGGAGGGGGGCGGCAAGTAATATTTTTCATTACATTACCTACACGTCACTAGGTGATGATGAGATGTCCCCCCTCCCCTCGCAATTTTCTTTTCATTTCTTACTTGCTTTGTGATATTCATTATTTGACTGCTCTGAAATCGTTGGGTGCATTACCTTTACGGCATGAATGGGAGAAATAGTTTCTTTTACTTCAGAGTTTTTGTCCGTAGAAGTTCGCTTCTCTTTGTGAATCATCTTCATAATGTTCATTTTTTTAAAACATGTAAAAAGTCATTGTTTCTCCATGTATCGAAAAAAATAAAAATCAAGCAATTCATTAAAATGGTAATGTTAATTCAGTTCGCTGATTTTCGAAATAACTGGAGATATTTTCAAATAATCACAAATTGCTAAGTTAAAAAAAATATGGAATTATCCCTACATCTAAATCAGTTAATTATCAGTAACTTCAATTTATGAAATAAACTAATGTGACAATGAACAATCAAAATATTGTCTGGATTCCAGGGGGAGGGGACACAGCCCCTCCATGCCCTCCCCTGCGGGCAACCATGGTCCCAGACTCGATTCTTCGCGAGTCCGTTCGCAGTCCGTTACTCGGAGTAACCCGTGCGAAGGACTCGACACTCCACGGTGACGTCACGGTCCGTAACTGCGATATAGACAAAATCCCCAACACTCGCTAAACTTGCGAATGACTTTTCCCCAAGGCTGGGACACGAGTGATTTACAAGCAAAATTGTTTGCAAAATGCAAACTATCTATGCTTCATATTATAACGACTGAGTAATTATAAAACAATACATATAATAAAAATCAAGTTTAAAAAACCCTCCTCGCCGGGAATCGAAACCCGGCCTGCAAGGTAGGAGTCAGCAACTTGAACCACTCAACCAAAGATGTCGGTAAGTATTCAAGTGTTATCAACAGCCATATATACTAGTGCTTAGCAAATGATCACATGGTTGCCGAAGAAAGTGTGGCCGCTTCTTTCGCAATGCTGGGCGCAGGTGGTGCTCCAAAAACGAACAGTAATACTGTGCATTGATGGTCTGCCGTGGAGGAACGTAAGGCGTCAGGATCACGCCATTACAGTCGTACATGAGGATCACCTTCACCGCACTGGGGGTCTGACGGACTTTCGACTTTCCGGCTGACCATGATGCCGCCATTCGTTCGATTGGCGTTTCAGTTTGGGCTCGTAGGATCTGGCCCATGTCTCATCCGAACGTCTCTCCTTCGCGCTCATAGCGCTCCAAGTGAGTCTTGGCAGCGTCGTAGCGCAACCACTTGTTCATTTCAGTCAACTCATGCGGCACCCATCGTGATATAATTTTCCTCACGCCCAGGCGTTCCTTCAGGATGTGCAGCACAGTCGTAAGCGCCCATCCGGTTTCATGGGCGAGCTCACGAATTGTCTGCTTTCGATCACAGTCCAGTAACGCGGCAAGAGCATGCAAGTCTTCTTCACTGACGCTCGTAGAACGACCTGCCCGATGCATGTCTGCCACAGTTTGCCGACCATCGTTGAAGGCCTTGACCCAACGTGCCACTGTTCTGTACGGCAATGTAGCCTCCCCGCACGCCTCTTGCAAACCCTGATGACACTGGCGTGCTCTACGACCTCGGGCACATTCAATCTTGATCCAACTCCGTTGGTCCTGTTTGGAAAACATGGCGACCACGTTTTGTTAGACCGCTAGCTCACAAGTGACGCTATTCCTCTCGAGTGTGCGCACACAGGTGCTGCGGGAAGGGAGTGTCCACTTGCTCAAAGGTAAGGTAGGTATGTCACCAACGCGTACTCTCCGGGACAATAGGCAATTCCGGTGCATAGAGTCTCCACCGCCGTGTTGCCACTACTTAATATCCAACCTTCGTATATTCATCCACGTTGATGTTGGAAGATTTCTTGATGGAATAATTAATTGGTATAGATATATCATTGTGATATAATTTTGATAGTGATGTTCATCTTTTCGAAAGGCATTGATTATTTTTGGGTGTAAATTTTCATTCTTAGGAGTGGGATGTATTGTCGATGACACCTAATGGGCCACAGTATGTGTAACCATAGTCGTTAGCTGAACCCATGGTGTAGGCGTCATTGTTCAGTATTTTCTGGTTCCTTTGAGTGGATCAATTTCCATTTCTACTTGAAGCCAAGTGTATTGAGTGAATTAAATAATTTTGATGAAGAATTAATTAAATAATTGTCACTAATAATACAGTTTAAGACATGAATGAATTTCATTAGGAACATTCAGTATTTTAAACACTATTTTCAGGAAAGACTTTGTTAAAGTCTACATAGTATTACTATTAAATCAGGATGTAACGAATCATTGTAAGGCAAAGCTATTAGATTTTTAATAGTGTTTATCTACACTCCATTCCTATTTAATTCGAAATAAGCGCAACAGTTTTAATTTTGGACAGCACGAATTTTACTGCAGATGTATAATGATATTAGAAAACATTTCATGGTTTAGTGATCGCCGATTGACGGTGTACTCACTTAGGTATATTGCATATCAGTGGATATGGCAAATTATTAGTGTTGTGTATGAATATAATGCTTTTTGAAGCTTCTTGTGTCATGAATTGAGCCAGTGTGTGTCAATCATTGAAAATTATAGTGGAATCCTATTTGGAGGATTTAGTGAAGTTAATCCATGTGTGGATTTAAAGTTAATGTCGTCGATAACAGTTATCAGCTGTTAAGTTGTAACTATATTAATCTTCGTGTCCATTAATGATATACTGTGCACTTCATAGAATAATTGTTTGGATAAATAGATATTTCATCCTGTTGAAATATATTACGATGCCAGCAGAATTCGTTTACCATTAGTATTTTATTTATTAAATCTTGAACTACAACGTTTAATCCTACTAAGCTTAGCTGCTCGTTAGGATCATCCTGGCAATAAATGTAATGAATTAATTAATTAAACGAAAATGATAATAATCAGATAATCAAATGAGAATGTTGCAACGATTAAGTCAACGTGAAATACACTTCTAGGTGTAATGTGAAATATGTAATATATGTAAATAATCCATTTTAATTAATAATAAATGAGCATAAATATGATTGACAATTTTCATGAATAATATCGTGACCTGCTCGATTAACATTAAATGTGAAGAACGATATCATGAAGCCAATCTAATTAATCCATATTAGGGAAAATCATAAGTGTAATATATGTGATATGATTGTGTCTGTCTAGTTATGAACACTTGCTGACTTGTGGAGTGAATTCCAAGATTTCTATTAGGGATACTTCATTCTTTCAGTATTGAAATGACTGATTATTTTTGTCCAGTTCAGATTTTGAATAAATTTTATTTTTGTAATTTTAAATCTTTCTGCGTGGTGATGGAAGGTCGCGTTAAGAAAGCCATCGCTCGGTGTTCCTGGAGTATTACACGCTCCTGAGGCAGTCCATTTTGGTGGAATCTCGTGTTCGTTGAGCTACTTTTATTATTTTGGCCATGGTCTTTCTTAATGCCACCTTGTTAGGAAATATTGTGCCCTATTATCCCCTTCTACTTGTTGGTAGGACCTGGTTTCTTTTTAGCCGGGGATTTTCAGGTTCTACGATCCAGTGCTGTCATCGTGGAATTCAACAGGTATTGGTTGGTAATACGGGTACAGTACCTACCGTCAGGCCACGGCCGTCTACTTCCCTCTTCCTCGTCTATCCCATCCCTCGTGAGGCCCTAGTCCCGCCTCCCTAGTTGTATCCCCCACTCGATATTAAGCTCCAGGACACTGCCCGTAGAGGCGGTCAAGGTGGGATCCCTCACCGGGTCCGTGGGAAAATCCTACCTGGAGGGTAAACTGACTACGAAAAAAATAAAAGTTTATGATCAATCGTTATTACGAAGTACGTCCAGAAAGTAAGTTCCGTTTGGTAATAACATTAAATTGTGTACCGATACAGAGAAAATTTTTATTGCACAAAATTCTACAACCCTTGAACTAATTTTCCACATAACTGCCGAAATGTTGCAGGCATTTGTCGTAGCGTGGCACGAGTTTTTGTATACCTTCTTCATTGACGTGTGCCGCCTGTGTCTTCAACTAGTTGTACGTTCCGCTGCAGCGCAGTTCCGCATATGCACGGTAGACACTCTGTATCAAGGAGAAGAAACGTGCGCCATTTGGAGAGCGCTGTCAGCCACGTACGCGTTGTCGTGCATGTTTACTCGTACAATGTCGGTGTTGATTGAAAATACCGCCGCTTGTGAAATCAGATCTGTGATTCGTTTTCTGAATGCTAGGAAAGTGAACCCAATTGAAATTTATCGGCAAATTTGCGAAGTGTATGGACAAAATGCGATGATGAGTGATTCAATGGTGAGAAGATGGGTCCGACAGTTCAATGAAGGACGTAGTGAAGTGCACGATGAAGAACGAAGTGGACGTCCATCTTTGGTTACAGAAGAACTGGTTCACGCGATTTATGACAAGATCCGGGAAAACCGCAGGTTTACAATTAGTGCTCTCGCTATGGAATTTCCCCAAATCTCACGATCACTAATTCATGAAATTGTTACCGAAAAACTGAACTTTCGTAAACTTTGCCGACGTTGGGTACCAAAGATTCTTACGGAGCAACACAAAACAAAACGGATGGGTAGTGCACTTCAGTTTTTGACCCGTTACAATGAAGGCGGAGAAGAATTTCTGGCACAGATAGTCACAGGAGATGAAACTTGAAAGTAAGCGGCAATCAATGGAATGGAGGCACACTTCATCCCCAGCAAAAAATAAGCCGAAATAAATCTTGACACCTCAGAAAATGATGTGCACAGTGTTCTGGGACTGGAAAGGCATCATACTCATTGATTTCTTACCGCGTGGTCAAACAATCAACGCAGATGCTTACTGCGAGACACGTAGGAAATTGCGCCGCGCAATACAGAATAAGCGCCGAGGGTTGCTGTCAAAAGGTGTAGTTTTTCTTCACGACAACGCACGACCACACACTGCAAATGTGACGAAAAACCTCCTACAGGGATTTGGCTGGGACGTGTTTGACCACCCTCCGTAGAGTCCTGACCATGCTCCTAGCGACTTTCATCTGTTCACACATCTCAAGTCTTTCCTTGGCGGTCAACACTTCAACAATGACGACGAGCTGAAAGATGATGTTTCCAACTGGTTGAAGACACAGGCGGCAAACTTCTATGAAGAAGGTATCCAAAAACGTGTGCCACGCTATGACAAATGCCTGCAAAAGTTCGGCAGTTATGTGGAAAAGTAGTTTAAGAGGTGTAGAATGTTGTGCAATAATAATTTTTCTGTATCTGTACACAATTTAATTTTATTACCAAACGGAACTTACTTTCTGGACGTGCCTCGTATAATGGGGCAATAAATAATAAATGTAATTTTCTCCAGGAGTGTTGTATCCCACCCAAGTTATTGGACAAATTAGTGTTGACCGACTGAAGAGTTACAAATGACAGCAAACCGTCTGTGATGGTACCAGTGACGTATATAGAGTTGTTTCGGAGCAGGATTGCTCGAACAGGGGTGGGGGTTCATTCCTCTCATTCTACATTAATTTTTCTTAAACTTTGGGGGTATGTTGACCCCCAACACCCTTCCCCTATGTACGCCACAGGATAGAACTATTGCCGGTGAAATGCATGACTCTCGGAAATGTTCCCTGCGCTCTGGAAATTTCGGAGAAACTTTTCATTCATTGCTACTTCCTTCTTACCCCTAGACACGAAATGAAATGTTCCATGCATTTTAAATTCAAGCCGGGGGCAAAACTAAATGCAGTTAGGGAATTGTTATACCAGGAGCGAAATTAACAGTCGTTAACAAATTTTATTTCGCGTGGGGAGCAAAATTAAAAGACTAATGATTTTTATTTTGTACCAGGAGCGAAATGAAAAGACTTGTAACGAATTTCAGTTCGCGCCAGGAGCAAAATTAAGTCTGTAAAGAATTTTATTTCGCGCCAGGAGCGAAATTAAATGTCTGTAATAAATTTTATTTCGCGCCGGGAGCGAAATTAAAAGTCTGTAACCAATTTTATTACGCGTTAGGAACGAAATTATAACTCTGAATCGAATTTAATTTTGTGCCAGGAGCGAAATTTAAAATCGGTAATAAATTTTATTTCGCACCAGGAGCGAAATTAAAAGGCTGCAGTGAACTTTATTTCGCGCCAGGAGTGAAATTATATTCCATTGGAAAATTTCATTTCGCGACGCTAATTTAAATTGATAATACATTTCGTTTCGCATGCCAGCCCTGCTCGGGTGTAGGCGTGAGCAAACGTGAGGGGACGAGATGGTGACATAACTTACTTCCCTAGAAGGCAGGAACAGGTGGAAAGACCAGAGTATAAGAGGTAATTAAACAGTCACAGCACAGCTCCTTAATGCTGTCAATCTCAAGATCTTATGCAGGAATGGCTTTGCCTTTAGTGCAAGGCAGCAAAAGTACCCCAGATTGATATATACCGTATATATATATATATAATTATTATTAAGAAATTAGCTAACTGGACAGGCATGAGTTGAAAGGGTTGACTGCATGGAAATGAAAACAAATCGTTTTAATATTAATAATAATAACGTTGCTGCTTATTATCACTGCCTTCGTAATGGAACAGGCCATACTGTAGGAAGCGCGCGAAGGCAATCAGCTGATCGATTATAAGGCGAATGTTACGAGTTCTATTTGTGAGTGTAATGAGAAGTTATTGGAAGCTTTTGCAAATAATTGGGGTTGTTGAGAGTTGGTTATTTATTTTTAAGTATGTTAAATGCCTTTTTTTCTCTAAATTATCACATCAAGATGCACATAAATAACTGTAATTGAAATAGTGAGGCTATGCCATTTAGGTTAGGTATGCTATCTCCACGTGGAGAGTTGAGTTAATTCCAGTGGCGGCCGGTGGGAAGTAAAGCTGGGTGTTGCACCAAAATTTCTGATGTCGCAATTTTATATGGGAAGTTTACACATGTAACAAAAATTAATTAACGTTAGATAAACTACAGTTCTATAAAAGCTGAAGTACATGGGTTTTCCAAAATAACTGTACGTTCGACAAATAGACAAATTTCAATGGCTCTTTTGGGCTTCTTCCTATAGGAATTCATAAAAAAAATCATATTTATGTATTTAAGCCCTATGCCTGAGTTCATGGGAAGAATTTTAAACACAGCAGGTTGTCTAAGGTTGGGTCTCAATCTCGGGATAATAAACATTCTCAACATAAAAACATGGCAACCGAAAAGTTTGTACGTCAACGAAAAATGTTATTACTAACAAAGATGGGCACATATTCTGCATAAGGATAGGATTTTTATAATTTTAAATGATCTTGTCGACTTCGCTGGGGTCTGGCGTTACGTTACGGTGACGGGGCGAAATGTACCGAGCATGCACTGAGGTGGCGTCATAATACTGCTTGAGCTTCCTACTTTCCCCGCGCGCTCCGGTGAGCGTGACGTCATCCAGCCAGCTACCTCCTTTGACCTTGGTTTGCACTTGCTAACGGACTTTGAGTTCACGCAGCATTTGTAGCATTTAAAATGATATAAAGTCTAGTCTTTCAGACTATCAGTCTTTTTTTACTATAGCTTGAACCCCATCAGAGGAACCAGCCATGATGTGCGCTCTGTCATACGTCGGCGCAATTCATTTTTGCGGAGTTTCGTTCAATTTCTGCTTCTTTAATTCATCCAGTAAACACGCTGCTAATGTGTGTGCATCATGTTTTGTTTGCCTCTTACTACGTATCGGTGCACAACAGCCATCTGAAATATGTTTGAAATATCACTAGTTTCATCTGCTATAATGGCAAAAATTTCCGATTCCTTTATTTGCTTTGATTCTTCTTCTTGGCAAACCTCCATCATAATCTGTAAAAATTAATTTTGAATTGTTTTGGACGTTCCTTTGAAAACAGTTGCCCTTACCAAATGACCTTTAACACAGCATCCAACTCAGCGGTAAAATTAATTAGTTCTCTCAAAACACATGGATTTGTTGATGTTACACTTTCATCATGATCACGCAAGGCCAGTCCGAAAGAACCACAGAAACGAATACAGTTTATTACAATATTTAACACATATCTATTGTGCCTAACATCTTCGTTATAGTCCGCAATTTACCTTCTATAGGCACTGTCCAATTGTGCATCTTCGTTAACAGTTCCAAAAAGTGTAAATTTCAAACAGCTGAAGATTGGTTGGTTGGTTCCTCAGTTTAGGAGCTGCGACAAGGCAGTCATGTAGCCCCCTGTACTTTGGGTGTGTGGAGAAACTGTCTGATAACCGGTGTTAATTGTGATGGCTGTATTAGTGAGTGTTATCTGTTTTTAATTCAAGTGAGGACTACAGACATTGAATTTCAAGCAGTTCCTACTTTTGCCGCCAAAGGCCACCGTAAACGACTACTAGTTCAGAACTTGGTTACTACACGCCACCGCAGTCGGCTCCTGGCGACGAACGTTGGAACCTAAGAGCGTTGTTCAAATTTTTAACCTATAATTTAGCTTCACACAGGTGTAATAAGTGGAAGGTTCTTTAACATGCCATAAATCTATGACATGGGACCGCCGGCTTTACTTCCCCTCCGAAGGAATGCATACTGAGGGATTTTTAACGCTCTTAAAAAATCCGATGACTTCGGCCGGGTTTGAACCCGCGATCTTGGGCATAGAGGCTCAGCATGCTACCAATTACGGCACCGAAGCCGCTCAGCTGAAGATTCATGTTTCTTTATTTTAGGGATTATTTTCCATAACTCCTATTTTGGTCCACGCGAATTCTCCCCCAACAAACATGTAAAACAGAATAAAGCGTTTTTAAATATCACATTCACATAACCAATTATTATTGCCTTAAATATCTCCTTTAAACGCCCTCGTATACTTATATTTTGGACAATACTTATCCGGTAATGGTGTACCGAGTGTTTTTACTGAAAGTTATCGTCATCAGGGAGCTGAAAAAACTGTCTGACTAGCAAATTACTTACTCTATTCATTTTCACTCACACTCCACAATACAATTAATGTTTCAAACTAAACATTCCGTTAAAATAAAATACTACGGTAACTTACAAGATGCACAGATGATAAAACTGGGTGCTACATCGGAAAGTGGCGCGAAAAGCAAACTAACAAAACACTGAATTTTGCTAGCCAAGAAATTTCGTAGTGAATGCATAGGTCTCACAATCAACCAAACAATTATAATAATAATAATAATAATAATAATAATAATAATAATAATAATAATAATGCACAGTTAAGTATCTGCCTGGGACCAAAATACTCAAATCAACTAAATACAGAACTAATCGCAACCCAAATACCGCAAGAACAAGAGTGGTAAAAGCAAACATAAACCGCTAAAGTACACCAACAATACGTCGCAAAATAGTTCAGCCACTTATCTACTGTACTTATAGCACGGTGGCGTTCTTAGGCTCGCTTCACAGAACAATTGACAAAAATATTAAATGAAGTTATGATGAGAAAACATCTAAAAATAATTGGGTGTGAACCAACTAATGTCTCCCTATGAAATTCCGATATTTGTACAGTTGTGGGTGGTATAGCATTCTCTAGTGGTGTGGGAAAGAAACTACCCTTCAGGGGCAGATGACCTCGTAGTTCCGCCTCTTAAAACAACAATAACTAACTAACTAACTAAACTACCCTTCGCGGGGTAAGAGAAATCGAGGGTGTTGTCATTTCCAAAGAGTGGTGCAGTCTAACGGGGCCATTTGGAACTGAGTGTTGCCAGGGGGCTGGCAGCTCGTCTGCAACTCCCTGCTACCCATGCTGGCCGGCATGCTATGCACAAGCTTGGCCTCGTCCAGCCTCGTCCTGTACGCCGCGCTGTCTGCTTGGGAGTTGCCACAAGAGAGCTAACCCCCTGGAGTTTGATTTGAAGGCGGCAGCTTTTATAGGTACAGTGTGAAGCATTTGGATAAATAATATCAAAATATAGATGAATTTAACACATTTTTGAGTGCATTAGATCTATAAAACTAAAACATTAAAGGAAAAGAAACTACGAATTAGGTGTAAAATTATTGGGAGTTGTGCAACGCTGCAACAATGTCACCAGCCGCCACTGGTTAATTCAGAGGATATATTGCTCCCTGATGTATATAATAATTGAATATTTACTGTATAGCACTGTTTTGTGTAAATACAATGTGTTGTGTGTAGAAGTGTGTGTGAAAACAAGCAAGCGTCACTATGCCAAGAAGTTGTTGTGTGCCAGGATGCAAATCCAACTGCACAGGTGAATATACACCAATATTTTCATTTCCTTCCGACGAGGAAAGAGTTAATCTATGGAAGAGGAAAATACCAAGGGAAAATTTATCAGTTACTCGGAATACGGGAGTATGCATCATTCATTTTCCTGAAGATCAAATTGTGAGAGAAATCAGAGCAACCCGTGCCGATGGCGAGTCCTGCTTTTGTCTTTCTTCTTCTTGTTCAGATTAAGGCTGTGTCCCAATAGTACAATTTCAGCCGTAGTGAACTAGATAGTCGACTACTTTGCCGGATGTGACGTCAGAAGTCGTGATCCAATACTGCTTAGCACATAGCAATCAAGTCTGTAGCAGCTAGTGAACGAAAGTGCTTGCTAGATTGTCGACTACGTCAAGGAAGTTATAGAAATATGTAGCTTATCGGAATTGTAGGTTATGTAAATAGTAGGTTGTCTTTAACTTAAGCCAAACACAAACCATAATTAGGGCTCGGCTAAAAAGTGATCTTGGCGCATCCATGATCGTATCGTTCATGTATTGTTTATTTAAAACAGCTGACGAAAGTGCAAAGAGCTTACAAGGAGTATCAGATCACCGCCATCTTGAGTGTTGGTTCGGTACCAGCATGTAAGTCCAGTGCTTTTCTGAACACAAGTCTATGAAGGAGGCTGTGATCAAGCAGACTTGTCCCAAATCTCCGTAGTGCATAGCACATAGTAGCTAGCAGCTAGTCAATAGCAGACAACTTGAGTATTGGGACACAGCTAGTGAGTTTTATGTGATACAGAACAAGCTTACAAGTAATTAGAAGGATAGTATCTGAGCCTGAATTTGTAGAGTTCCTTGGGTAGGGAATATTGAGAATAAGCTGCCTTTTTTCCCCCTGAAGCTAATTAAGATTAAAAGACAGCTTAAAATGTAGAACTAAATGTAGTTTATAAATCCTAACCTTTGTTAAATGATTTTGGCATTATTTTAACACTGAAAAATTAATCTATTGCTAGTATGAATGATGATCATCTTGTAGACAACAACAAATGGGTAAACTTTTTTGCTTAGGCACTGAACTGGTGGTACAACGCACAAAATTGGATCTGACAAGTGATGCCGTACCATCAATATTTCCAAATTTACCAAACTACCTTACTGCAGACAATCGTGTTCATCGTAAAGATCCAGAGGAAAGAAGAAAATCTTATATTGAGAACGAAAATAGGAAATATACTCAGTGGCTGTCAGAAGATGAAATTTCAAATTTAGATCAGATTTTAAATAATCCAAGTATAATCATTTAGATTGGATAGTCAAAGGTAAAAATGAGAAATCGTATTTTATGAATGTAGATTTCAGTGAATGTGCATCCCTTAAAAGAACTGTGACCATTGATAAAGAGTTAAAAGTTAGCATTCTTGTTGATGGTATAAATATTAAGGTAGGGCAGTTTTCATATATTTTAGGCCCAGAGCTTTTATGCAACACTTACTCTAAACTGGTTAATTTGTTAACAGCAGTAAACACTCTTGAAGGTAAAGATGTTACAATTAAGGATAAAATTAGATATATCCAGGCTGTTCTTAAAGAGTGTTGATGTTTGTGAAGAAAGCAGAATGAAAGCTGCTCTGAATTTCATTAGTGAACAGCTTGTACTTCAAATTTCCAATCAGAGGAGATATTCTGTTGATACTTTAGTTTTTGCCTGCAGCTTTTTTTTTATTCATTTCCTATTGCTTACAGATTTCTGAGGAATTTGGAAATTCTTGTGTTGCCACATCCCTCTCATCTCAAAACGTTCACTTTATCAAGCAATAGTTCTGATGTTAATGGTTCACTTAAGAAATATCTGAAAGTAAAATGTGACGCCCTGGAAGCCCATGAAAAACTGATATGTCTGTTGTTACATGAAAAATATGTTAAACCAAAAATTACATACAAAGGCAACAAAATTGTTGGCATGGCAAGGCATTCATTGGACCTGACATCAGCAACCACTGTTCAGACATTCATGATTAAATCTATTTTGTCAAAACAGAAAGATGTAGTAGCGTTGTTTGTTGTCTTCAGTCTTTTGACTGGGTTGACGCAGCTTTCCATGCCTCCCTGTCCTGAGCTAATCGTTTCCTCTCTACGTAACTATCACACCCTACATCAGAGGAAATCTGTTTAACATATTCTAACCTTGGTCTACCCCTACAGTTCTTGTCCTCAACCCTTCCTTCCATAACTAAGCATGCTATTCCTGGGTGTCTTAATATGTGTCCTACTAACCTATCTCTTCTCTTCATTAGCAGTCACCAGAAACATCTCTCCTCTCCCACTCGTCTTAATACCTCTTCGTTTGTAACCCTATCTACCCATCTGATCTTCATCATTCTCCTGTAACACCACATTTCAAATGCTTCAATTCTCCTCTTTTCTGCTGCACCAATAGTCCAAGTTTCACTTCCATAGAGCGCCATGCTCCAGACAAAGGCTTTCAAAAATGACTTCACTGGTTATTTTGCTTCCTAAGTAACAGAAGTCTCCTACTTCCTTCAGCTTTTCACCTGCCAATTTGATGTCCATAGAGGTTTCTGATTTATTTCGGCTGCATTCCAGTATTTTTGTTTTACATTTATTAATTTTCATCATGAATTCTTTTCTCAAGACGGAGTCCATACCATTCAAAAACTCATCCAAATACTCAGGCGTGTCGGCCAAGATGACTATGTCATCGACAAATCTCAGAGTTGAAATTATTTCTCCTTGAATCTTCACTCCCACTTTAAATTTTTCTCCAATTTCCTTCATTGCTTGTTCAATGTAAAGATTGAAAAGTATGGGTAATAAGTTGCAGCCTTGCCTTACACCTTTCTGAATACTAGCTTCTCTCTCATGTCCTTCAGCTCGAATGACTGCTGTCTGGTTTGTATATCACCCTCCTATCCCTGTACTTTATTCCAATCGATTTCAAAATGTCAAACAATTTAGTCCAATCAACGTTATCAAAAGCCTCTTCTAAGTCTACAAATGCCATGAACGTTCTCTTATCTTTCCTTATTCTACCTTCCAAAATCAGCCTAAGACTTAGTACAGCTTCCCTTGTTCCTACATTTCTCCTGAAACCAAACTGGTCTTCACCCAACTCCATTTCTATCTGGCTTTCCATCCTCTTGTAAATTATTCTAGACAGGATCTTTGAAGCATGAGTAATCAAGCTGATTGTACGGTAATCTTCATATCTGTCAGCTCCCACTTTCTTTGGTATAGGGATGATAACATTCTTCTTGAAATCAGGGGGTACCTCACCTGTCTCATAAATCCTACACACCAAGTGAAATAACTTGACCAGACCTTCATCTCCTATGCAGATAGCCACTCAATCGGTATTATCATCTATGCCAGGTGCTTTGTTCCTGCTTAAGTCCTCCAATGCTCTGTCAAATTCTGATCTCAATATTAAATCTCCTTTACTGCCAATAAAAAAATGTGGATGCTGATTTTCTCTTATCAGTCAGTAATGAATGTTTTACACACACTTCATGAAGCATGCTATGAGGTTGTTGCTGTTATTGCAGACAATGCTAAGGTTAATGTTAAGTGTTATAAACTGTTAAGTAGTGATAGTGTGATCCACCCTTTTATCATTAACCCTTGCGACAGTCAGAAGAAGTGCTTTTTACTCTTTGATACAGTACATCTGTTTAAGTATTTAAGAAACAATTGGTTAAACGAGAGGGATAGTACTTTCATCTACCCATCTATGAACGATGTTAACACAATTCAGTTGTGCAAATTTCAGGATGTCAGAAGAATTTATCAGGACCAGAAGCTTTATCTTGTAAAGCAAGCTCCAGGACTTTCCTTTCGAGTGTGCTATCCAAACAGTTTTGAACGACAAAATGTTAATTATGCTGTAGCACTTTTTGATGATAAAACTATTGCTGCAATGTCCACTATCCAGGGTGCCGAGGGTACAAAAGACTGGTTGCAAATGATCAGGAAGTGGTGGATGATTGTTAATGTGAAACATCCTGAGAAGGGGATTCGTTTAAGAGAGAAATATGCTGAGCCTATTAGAAACATCGATCAGGAAAGTGTTTGATATTTGTATTCCTTTTGGTCCTGGCTCAAAAGCTGGAATGATATCGATATCATTGACTCTCCCAAAAGTTGTGGAAAGCTCAGTGGGGAGACATTTTCAGCTTTGTTACATACCACTGAGACCTTGCTCGAATTATGTAAATACCTTCTGAATGATCTGAAGTTGCATTATGTCTTGTTAGGAACTTTTCAAACTGATGACTTGGAACAAAGATTTGGAAAGTATACGCAGATGAGTGGCTGCAACTACAACATTCAGTTCAGCAGATAATAGAATCTGAGAGGAAAATAAAAGTTACAAATTTACTGAGGTTAAAGTCTAGGCAAGCAATTTTGAATGTTTCTGAGATGATCAAAGACATTAATGCAGCTTCAGACCAGGACATATCCAATGAATTCCTTTTGCCTGCTGAATATGACAATGCTATCAATGAAAGTGAGGAAATTGAAATGGAATCCTCTACTTTAGAAATAATAATATTTCTAGCTGGCTAAGTTAGCTTTAAAGTCTCTCTCGGATGTGAATGTTTGATGTGTAAGTCAACTTCAATTACAGCTTCAGACTTGTGTGTAAGTTACCCCCTAAAGTGAGTTATTTAAACCATTTAAATTGTGGAGGGTTGAAGTATCCATCTAGTTTCTTACTTGAAATTGGAATTCAGGCATATAAAATTTTTGAAGTTCTTGTTTCTGATAGTTACAAAATGTTATTTTTATATTCTGATGACCCAAAATCTGTGTTTAATCATCTGGTACTAGAAGTAATGCAACTCAGTTCCTCGGCAATTGTATGTGAATGTGGAAAAACATCAGCATATCTTGCTGGCCGGTGTGTTACCATTTGGGCGAACGTATTCCTAAATAACTATAGTAAAAATCAAACAAATGTTTGTGTGGAAGAAAGTGGCTCAAAACGATCTTGGAAGGATAATGCCGGAAGTTCCAAGAAGAAAACCAGGAAAGCTGCCGTATTTATGGACATCAAAATGTATGGAGGTAATGCCTTATATCATTATACATTTTATTTTTTGTACGTTCGTTGTTTTCATGCTTTTATTAATTCATAATAAGATTTGTTAGGCAGGTGTCACAAGTAAAACAATCGTTATGCTTTGACTGTTTTTATCACTTTTTAAACCTACTTCTCCTGATATTATGTCGGCCTTATTTACTATATTTCGAAAGATCACAGTGTTAAGGTTTTCATTTGTTATATTAATGCAACATTCATCAATATTTCTTAACTAAAATACAAATTGTATCGCATAATTACAATGTTTGCTTGCATTGCGCGGGTCTAATGGAGCTAGCTGACCGCCTCTTTGGGTGACGTCACCGGAGCTACAGTATGGCCTGTACATTACGAAGGCAGTGTTATTAGAGAGTTCAAAGGTGGTACAGCGGTGCCAACACCTGAAGTCGCAAGGGCAGATTATTTTCTAACTTGAATTATTTTCCTTGTTGTCATTATCAGTTACTTAGTCTGAGGCAACAGCAAAAAAGATTGGCTTGTGGAATTTTTGAAGCAGAGTATAATGCTTCGGTTCAGTTATTTGTGAGGCAGAATACAAATAGGGTAATCCTTTCCAGTGTTACTCGATTATCTGTTTTACAAATAAGCTCAGTGGTGGACATAGTGGTGTATTGTGTAATGACTAGTATGGTAGTATTTTAAAACTTAATAGCAGACCCATGTGAAAACTCTCACATGTGTATAAACCACCCGCCCAGCTTTATTGGTATGTGGACTGAACGCGACACAGTTCTGGCAATTCTTACCTTCTGTAAAGCAGGCCGCTTCCCGAACAGGTGGAAAGACCAGACTATTTGTTTATTTGATGAATCCCACTATATAAAAAAAATTGTCGATATTTATGAAATCAGACTGCAATTCGTCACTGCTGCGGGTAATTCTCTTTTTTTTTAATACTAATTTGCTATGTTCAGAGACTGGCTGCATGGTTCAGCGGTAACGTTCGCACCGGCTGTGCCCAAGGCTGCAGGATTGAATCCTGGCGCAGTCAGTTGGCATTTGAGGGTGCTCGAATTAAAAAACACAGTTTCCCATTCAATGTGGACCGAGTTTCCTTCATTTAAATTAGAAAATAAAATAATTGATTCAACATAGTCTGGCTGACTGCTGGTCCTCAAGGTGTTCTCCCATTTAGTACATTAGTAAGCAAATTACCTTGTGCTTTTAACAATGAGTTGGGAGAGGTTGTGTTGTAGTGTTTGTGAAAATGACTTCCCTTCAGGATACAAGTCAAGCAACAGTGCATGAAATTACCGTATATAAACGAAGACTTTTAATACAATAATTAAGGGTGAGGATTATGGTGTTTGAAGCCAGGAGTTACACAGAGATATTAATTTTTATTTTGTTGTTTCATTTAGAACTTAAGACATCATGATCATTCCAGCCCCATGTGCAGTACTTGGCTCTGTTTAGAATTTGTTTGATTAACCGGCATTATTGTGGTGTCTGTAATAGTGTGTTTATTTGTAATCGATGCAAGAATTTGGATGGAAGTGGCATGGCTTTAAATTGAGAACCATCCTTGTATTGGCCTGGAATAGAAATGGGAAAGCACGGTAAACCACTTCTAGGATGACCGAGGTGGGAATTGAACCATCCTCTTCTCAGTTTTGCCTTAGGCCTACGCAGCTGAATGAACCCAGTTCCAGCCCCCAAACCAGAATGGAATTTCTTGGTAGAGCGTGAATCAAACATGGACCTCCAGGGTGACAACCAAGAATGCTAGCCACTGCTCTCCACTAGGTGGTCTAATTATTATTTTGAATGGACAATTCACAACATTGCTTTCAGGCTACAAGACTAGAACAATTTGCCACTTTACATGGTTTAGGTCTAGGTCCAGGTCTAGGAATTGAAACTCCTGTTCCAAAGTAGTGATGGTAGAATGTCTTCCAGAAACTGTAGATAGCATATGCCAGTCAGTCTTCGAGGTAATACTACAGGTACTAGTACCTCCCAATATCCCAACATTTATCGAGAAGTGAACCTAGTGACGGAAACGTTTATACCATGAGATGCCACCTCTCGTGAACGATGCCTCGTCTGTCAACAAGACACAATGTACGAGGTATGCAGCTCGATCAGGGACCCGATCAAGGACCCACACACAGAAGGCCATATGTGGTGCATAATCTCTCTCCGATAGGTGCTGAACCCGATGCAGGTGGTTCCTAGGACAGTCCAACGCAACACTCCTATCACTGCAGCGATTTTGTGACTGCTTTTGCTTGGATCCACTTCAAGAAGTTCTGATATCCGATCTTCTTTATGCAAAAAAGTCTAAAATTGACCTTGTTCACGGGTGGGCACGATATTTCCCGTATCAGCTATTGTCTGTACAGCTGCAGAAACTGTGCACCGATATGGAACCCTTCATTGTGGACATCAGCTTCAACAGTAGCACTACATCGCCATAAATGAGAATCATATCCAAATATTCCCTCGCAGTGACCTGTGCTATGGCTATTAATTGGCATGTGTGACGATGTGCACTAATCCCCGTGGGGTGCAAACATTATGTTGCACTTTGGGCACCAGACACTTTCCAAATGTATACCCAAAATTTGGTAGAGATATGATAATTAGTTTAGTAGTAATTTGATTCAAACTTTGAACATTCGGGGTGTCTGCCATCTTAATTTCATCAAGATTGTGGCATTAAAAAATATGACCTTGAGTTGCCCTTTGCTAGTGCTACCTCTCCCCCAAATTTAGTTCAAGTCAGTTTTGTTGTGTTTGATAAAAACCAAACCCACAAACACACACATATATATTCTGACCTGTGTAGATCTCACAACTACACATTATTTCTTTTTTTCAAAACTCAAAATTAGGCTAAAAATGAGGCTATTAGCTCATTGTGTGCCTGGATCATTTTTTAAATTACTATTAGCGAAGTCTCTTTACGTTTTCAGGTGGAAGCAATGCTTCAAGCATGAATTGGTCTACGTTTATTCACATATTGCAGAGTAAATTTATCATTCACGAACATTTTCCTTATTTTATTTTAGATGTCACATAATTGCCAGGATGTGCCAAATTCACTGCTAGTTAACAGTTCCCAGGAAGAAATCAATGCATATCCCAAAGACTATAATTTCACCTCCTATTTCTAGTGCATCAGATTAATGGAAAACAAATTCAAAATCTACAAAACTAAAAAAATTAGCTGTGAAATATACCACCAACAACAGTATTCACTGACAGACTATTTAGCACAGCAGGACTCCTATGTGACAGGAAAAGTAGACTTGACCCCGAAAGAGTGAGCGAGTCTTTGAACAAAAACTTGTAAAACTAGACTGTTTCGAAAACTTCGTTTAATTTTAAAACAATTATACTGATAATATTAAATTTTGTCTCATTAAATATGTACACTTAATTTTTGTAATTGATAATATACAGTTCATTGAACTTTTTTTGTTTCCATTTACTTATTGAAACTTGAAATGTTGACATTATCGAGAGAAAAAAATCATGTATCAGTATCGAGTATCATGAAAAACTGGTATCGACTCATTCCTAATTAACACGCATTAACACATAGGCTAATGTCAATAATGTCATGAAGCATAAATGTATAATATGAACAAATATACCTGTTTTAGTCAATTCTTTTGCTGTCAGGCTCCTTCAACAATATCCCTTTTTAAAGTAGGCAAATTCACTTGCTTATCTCAATCCAGCCCATTTCACAAAATCTGGTATGTCCCTGGTCGGTACAAGCTTTGTCATTGCCTTCATTCTCAAGCAACGATCTTCAGTTAGCAAGACTACGTCTCTGAACACTCGTCTGGGGCGAGCAGATTCCTCAAGACTCCCTGAAATACACAGATAATTCATAATATATTATACGTCACATGCTGAAGTAAATAATTTCAAAACTACAACAACTGTGATGGTATAACATTAGACACTGACATTGTTAGGCACAGTTTACATCAGTGCAGTTATTGGTAGGGTGGTCAAGTGGCATTGACTAAGTTTGTCAAATTGCAGTTGGAGCAGCCAACAAAGTTTAGGCAAGAATTTAGCCAGATTGGCAAGCAATGGGGAAGTGAAACCAGGGTCCACTTGTGCAGCTTTAGACGACACCAGTGTAATGTCCAAAGCACAGCGTTTGTCGAAAGCAACAAGTGTACAAGCTGTCCACAGTGCAAACGTACACTAAAGCGTAGGAGATGCAATGCAAGTAGTGAACATGAATTCAAATGGGTCAACAGAATGCCCTTTTTAAACCACTAACACCCATGCTTCAATCTGTCTATAATTTATTTTTTGAAATTAAAGGAATGATTGATTAGTGCTTAATAAGGTGAAAGTCACAAGATGATCAGAAAACTCAAACTTCCCTTACAGTGATGTTTATTTGATAAAACACACCCTGCCGAGCAGTCCTTACTGATAAAAATAATCACTGCTTCTCTCTTGTAGGAAGGTTTTCAGTTGGTCAACACAACACAACTGCTTCTCCCTTCCAGTAGAACTCCCTAAACCAAGATTACATAGCATTCTATTTTTAAGAGAATCTGTTTTCAACAAAGCTTTCTTGGTCATACTATTTCTTGTTTATATATCAACTGCACACCTGCAAGGGCCAATATTTACATTAATTAAAATGTTGAATGGTCCATGCAATCAATACACTAAAACTTGGCTTTATTTCATGTCAATCTAATGTTTACATTATCAGTCCTCATGTGACGGCGGCGTTGTATTGGTTGCAGCATGGCCTTAAATTTTCAAGTTTCTACAGTGAACCAGTGTGTCTGGCATAGGAACAAAGGCTGTAATATTATAATAATAATAATAATAATAATAATGCTCCCTCTAAGGTTGCATAGTTTGTTACCAGTGCATAGGGGATTTCTTCTTTATGGTTCATCTAGATTTAAGGTGGGGTACAAATGAACGCAAGTTTAAGTGTTTAATACAGACTTGTAGTATATTTTTACTTCTTGTTATAAGGTGTGGAAAGTATAGGTCGGTTCACCCCAATTTCATGGGGACATCAAGAGATACATAGTACAAAAAGGCTTCTATCACTTCAATTAGTATAATGAAGTAATTTCCAAGGACATTTTAATCATCACCAGAACTTCAGTAAAGGAATACTAACCCGCCATATTACTTACTATTTACAGAGATACAAAAATGTCACTAATAACGGATTCTCAAAACTTCAACTGTTTGCACTTAAAAAAAAAAAAAATTGAGGTTACACAAAATTCTCCTTTCTAGTATGAAATTCCAATCTTCATTTAGCAAAATTTATCAAGTTATTTTTGTACATCAGTGAGGACTATATTTAACCACCCAACTAAGAGTGATATAATACAAATACAGGAGATGAAAGAGAGAAAAAGGTAACTTAACAGGTAGGAACAGTAGAAACGCCCAGAAATGTTGTCACACATGGGCTAGCATTCTTTTGTGTTTCTACAGAGTTCTCACCCGGTAATTCACTGTTTTCCATCAATCTTCTCCGATACCCGTATTGAATACATTCATTTTATTTGAGACTGTTCTGTCTTTCAGAATCCAGTCTGGTCTGCAAGCTCCTGTTTGTGAACGAGTTGTCTACATGATCCCTTATTAGCAGTTAGCACTGCAACCGTCTATGCTTCTACACCTCTGACCCGAAATCGTCAAAGCACTGAATCTCACCATTGCCTCCTAGTTCTACCTCTGCCTCTCTTACCCTATATATCCAAGTTCATTAACCTCCAAGATTGTATTAAAATATTTATAAAATTATTTTAAACCTGCAGTAGAATGCTTAAGTTTAAAATAGTACAAAAAATAAAAATTAATATTATATTGAATACAGATTTTGGATTGCAAGACATCTGACAAACTCTGACCACAATCTGGTTGTAATGAAATGCAGATTAAAGGTGAAGAAACTGAAGAAAAGTCAAAAGCCAAAAAGGCGGGCAATAGCCAGACTGAAAGAGAAGGATGTAAAGGAAAGATTGAGAAAGAATATAAAGGAAGGATTAATGAAAAACCTTAAACTTCAATTGCAGACGAATGGGCACTTTTGAAGAATGAAAGAACAAAATCCGCAGAAGAAAACTTTGGTAGGAAAGAAAGAATAGGTAGAAAACCGTGGATCATACAGGATATACTAGAATTACTGGATAAAAGGCGGAAACACAAGAATGTAAGAGATGAAAAGGAGAAAGCAGAACACAGACTTCTGAGAAAAGAAGTGCAAGTAAGCGAAAGAAGAATGGTTCAGAGAGAAATGTGCAGGTATAGAAAATTGTCTGAAATTAGGAAAAGTAGACACAGCTTATGGAAGGATTAAGAATATTTTTGGGGAAAAGAAGCTTAGATGCTGTAATATTAAGGACACAGATGGAAAGCCTGTAACACATAGGGAATAAAAGGTTGAGAGATGGGAAGTTTACATAGAACGTTTGTATAAGGGAAAGGGAGGGAGAAATTGATGAGGATGTGAAAGGAGAGTTAATATTGCCATCAGAATTTGACAGAGCATTGGAAGACTTAAGCAGGAACAAAAAGCACCAGGCATTGATGATATACCGATTGAGTTGCTATGCTGCATAGGTGATGATGGTCTGATCAGGTTATTTAGCTTGGTGTGTAAGATTTGAGACGGGTGAGGTACCCTCTGACTTCAAGAAAAATGTTATCATCCCTATACCGAAGAAAGTAGGAGCTGACAGATGTGAAGATTATCGTACAATCAGCTTGATTACTCATGCTTCAAAGATCCTGTCTAGAATAATTTACAAGAGGATGGAAAGCCAGATAAAAATGTAGTTGGGTGAAGACCAGTTTGGTTTCAGGAGAAATGTAGGAACAAGGGAAGCTGTACTAAGTCTTAGGCTGATTTTGGAAGGTAGAATAAGGAAAGATAAGAGAACGAACGTTCATGGCATTTGTAGACTTAGAAAAGGCTTTTTGGCATTTGTAGACTTAGAAAAGGATTTTGATAACGTTGATTGGACTAAATTGTTTGACATTTTGAAATCGACTGGAATAAAGTACAGGGATAGGAGGGTGATATACAAACCAGACAGCAGTCATTCGAGCTGAAGGACATGAGAGAGAAGCTGGTATTCAGAAAGGTGTAAGGCAAGGCTGCAACTTATCACCCATACTTTTCAATCTTTACATTGAACAACAATGAAGGGAATTGGAGAAAATTTAAAGTGGGAATGAAGATTCAAGGAGAAATAATTTCAACTCTTGAGATTTGTCGATGACATAGTCATCTTGGCCAAAACACGCCAGAAGATTTGAATGTGTTTTTGAATGGTATGGACTCCATCTAGAGGAAATTAATGATTCATGATATAAATTAATAAATGTAAAACAAAAATATTGGAATGCAGCCAAAATAAATTAGAGACCTCTATGGACATCAAATTTGTAGGTGAAAAGCTAAAGGAAGTAGGAGACTTCTGTTACTTAGGAAGCAAAATAACCAGTGATGGACGAAGCAAAGACGATATAAAAAGTAGTTAACTCAGGGAAGGAAAGAATTTCTACAGAAAATGAATCTGTTGACATCGAATATAGATCTAGGTATTGGAAGTCATTTTTGAAGGCCTTTGTCTGGAGTGTAGCACTCTATGGAAGTGAAACTTGGACTGTTGGTACAGCAGAAAAGTGGAGAATTGAACCGTTTGAAATGAGGTGTTACGGCAAGTGGGAGAGGAGAGATGTTTCTGGCGACTGCTAATGAAGAGAAGAGATAGGCTAGTAAGACACATACTAAGACACCCAGGAATAGCAAGCTTAATTATGGAAGGAAGGGTCGAGGACAAGAACTGTAGGGGTAGACCAAGGTTAGAATATGTTAAACAGATTGCCTCGGATGTTGGGTGTGGTAGCTATGTAGAGATGAAACAATTAGCTCCGGACAGGGAGGCAAGGAGAGCTGAATCAAACCAGTCAAAAGACTGAAGACTCAAACAACAACATTAAGTACATAGCCTAGATATTGTCAACAATGTTATGTACAATAGGGCCAGGAAAAAAGCATATCGAAACACAAGTACTGTTTTCTTTGTCAGGCATTAATATTATACAGTATAATGAACACGAAAATGTTATGTACCGTATTTCCTCGCACAATCGTCGCATATTTTTAGCCGAAAATTCGCGGAAGAGAAGTGGCTGCGACGATTATGCGAAGAAAATTAAGGTTCAAAGAAGAAAATCCTAAACCTCCTCTTTAATATACTGTATCATTATTTATTTCGTAATCACGTGTATTTTACGAAGGCAGATCAGAAAGTAAGTTGCACTTCCCAGTTATGGCCATTTATTACACCACCTATACAACAGCTACACCCCTATAACGACATATAATGTAACGTCACTTTTCCACATAGTTTCCGAAAGACTCCAAACATTTCTGCGAACGCACGAACAACTTGTCGATGCCGGAAGCATAGAAAGTTCCTCCAGCGTTCTGCAACCACACGGAGACAGCGGCCTTCACCTCCTCATCGGTCTGGAAACGTCGACCACCGAGCTCCGTTTTGAGCTTACCGACCAGATGAAAGTCACATGGCGCTAAGTCGGGACAATAGGATGGATGTTGCCACACCTCCCACTTGAAACGCTGCAGCAGTTCGCGCGTTTGGCGGGCCTTGTCAGGTTGTAATGGTTTTTGAGAGAGATTCTTTAGGGTTCTATTAATAATAAGAAAAGCGCTCCGCTAGTTGGGCGTTATTTGTAATGGTTTAAAGAACTTAATAAGAAAAATGTTAATAAGAAACTGATTATTTAAATAGTCGCCCACTTTTGGGTGATCAAAATGAAACATTTAATTGTGTATTTGTATTGTTGTCAGCTTCATTAAAAAAATACATAATGTGTAGTATCATATGTATTGCCAGGGCGCCAGATCATTTATATATCATGATCAAAATAATATATTAAAACCTCGGTTAAACAGAGGCCGAGCATCGAAATTCCTATCTCAGGGTGTCTACTGTAAGGATGAAGTAAAAATTAGTTACTTTTTAGGTACCTTTTAGTTACCTTTTAGCTAATTTTAGTTACCTTTGAATTCAAGATACGTCTGCGGTCTGCTCATCACGCGGTGAAGAAAAACAACAATGAACTGTTTTTAAAGAGGTTTTTTAATTTATCGTATGGCTTTTAGTGCCGGGAGTGTCCGAGGATATGTTCGGCTCACCTGAGTCTGTAGCTGCTTCCAGCGGACACCCTTAGGGTGACCTACAAGTTCCGTTCAATTTCAAGTCGCTACCAGATATCAATGATACCTAGTGGTGAACGTTGGGACTTTGATAGAGCGTTCAGACAAAATCTAACCTAACAATTTAGCTTCACACAAGCTTAGTCTGTGGAAGAATCTTTTACATGCCATACATCTATGACATGGCACCGCCGGCTTTACTTCCCCTCCGAAGGAAGGCATACTGAAGGATTTTTAACGCTTTTAAAAATCCGACGACTTCGGCCGGGTTTGAACCCGCGATCTTGGGCACAGCAGTTCAGCATGCTACCAACTAGGCCACCAAAGCCGCTTTAAATGAAATTCACATGATGTTATAAAAATTTAAAAAATAATAAATATAGAAGTTAGTAGATATTTAATATCCAATGAGTTGTTTCAGCTAATATGTCGTCTTGTGCACAATATGTTGTTATAACGGTACAAAGAGGTTACTCTGCCTTTGACCATTTGGCGAGATTTCCTTCGTCCCCGCGGTAGGTCGCGAAGAAATGTTTGCGATGTTACGCGAACGTCACCGAATTCTGTCTTCGCAGACAAATACGGAGAATTATCGAGATGTTACACGATCGGCGCTGGTCTCAGTTGTTTGACGAGCATCCCGTAGATTTCACGATAGAACACGGAGAAAAATCGCGATTTAGATAATCAGCGTCACTTTTAGTCATTCGACGAGATTTCCATTGCCTTTGAGGTCGGGCACCACTTGCTGTCCGTTTGACAGCAATACAGTTGTCCTCGTCATTGAATGTGGAGAAATATCGCGATGTATCGCAATCGCTGCCGCTCTCGGTCGTTTTACGTTGTTCTCGAGATATTAAGCAATCGTCGCCGCACCCGACCGTTCAACGATTGTCTGCCTGTCTATCTGTCCTGACAGAATGGCGGAGGCAAGCTCAAGGTTGGGCATGGTTAAAATTCACGAGTAGTTATAAGCATGTTGTTCGGTCGGCGCCGTGATTCCCTTTGCCCCTATGCTGTGGTTGGGAGTTCATCAGTTCAGGGTGGATCACGAGGAGGAATTAGTATTTCGATGCTACGTAGGCTGTCATTTTTATGTGGGTTGATGCACTTCTCGCTCCCCGCACGCTTTTAAATATTCGGTCATGGGAAAAGTAGCAAGTAGGTTTCATGATGGGTGCCCCGTAATGGGTGCCCAATCACCTTTGACAGGATTCCCGCAGTCCTCGTGGTCACAAGTTCACGATAGGGGACGGGTTTTATGATTTTACGCAACTGACGTCGATCACGGTCCGTTTGACGAGATTCCCGCAGGCAAGTCGTGCGGTCAGCCGGCCGTCTTGAGGATGCGATTTTGGAGGATGAACGTTCGAAGTAGGTACGGTATCGAATATTACGAATTATTCTGAGTGGATTGCACGAATAATACGACAAGAAGGCACGTTTTATTTCGACTGAGAACCACGAATTATCCACAAGTTATCGAAATAATCGGTTAGATTATATATTCGATGGAACGAAAGTTCGAAAGAAAAATCGACTTATAACGGAATTTCGAATTAACCATACCGGATGTCGCAAATTTACTAGACATATTTTTAAATAAGTTAGGCTATATGTATTTCGAAGATTTTTTGCATTTTTTTTTCGAAACGGTAACATTTCGTAAGATTGCGACATTAAATTATTTCGCGTTATTTCTGGACTTCAATTTGACATAGTTTTCAAATAACAGAAATAAGAGATTTCTTTTTAGTTTCGGAAGTAATAGCGAATAAAAGTCTCGCGAAAAGTCAGGACTCCTACTATAGTAACACAGAAAAATATTTCACACGAAACTTAAGTCTTCTTGATGCCGAAAATATACGTTGAACCGATGTATACCACTAAGGTATCCTCGGTATGTATTTCCTTGAGGTCAGGCACGGAGAAATATAGCTTAGTACTATGCAATAGGCACGGCGCCGCTTGCGTGAAACTCGCAATCTCTGAGATCGGCGGCGCGAGTTTAAATGATTCAACCCGCCTTCAGAAAATTTTCGTTACCCGTTTGTAAAATTCGTTACTTTTTCGTTACTTTCGTTACCCATTTGTAAAATTCGTTACTTTTTCGTTACTTTCGTTACCGGTAGACACCCTGTATCTCCAGCCGTAGTGAAACTTACGTAATCTAACCTTACGATAATTAGTTCAGGAGTATGGTGTTGCCTTATAGTAATTTCTAGCTACTAAAGGAAACCAGTCAAACATTTGAATTTAAAATGAATTGAATATATAAAAACAACAAGTGCAAAAAGAATAAAATACTAAAGATAATAATAATAATAAATTTAAATGAAAGAATCTACTGAATTTACTTGTATTATGGGTCTTGATTGGAAATTGGAGTATACTGAGTTAATTGAATAAAATATAGATTGAATTTTATATGGATGAGAGCCTTCTGATTTGACTGGAGTATAACTGTTTACATCGCTCACCGCATTGAAGATCTTTGTAGTTGGATTGTTGCGTAGAGAGTTCCTGATGTTCCTCGAAGTAATTAATTTATATGTGGATGACGGAATAAATTCCAAAAATCATCCCTGTGACAATAGCCTCGTACACAACCATGTCACAGTTTGATGAGACAGAATGTCTTATCAAATTCACATACTTAACAGTCAACTGTCTAGTTTAGAACTGCGTTATAGACTCCATCTCGCTACAAGTTCCATTCTTCTCCTCCACACAGCACCAGTCCGTCTTCTCTCAGCAATTCAATAATAATAATCCATTTGGGCGGCCGTCATATATATAACGTTCCCAGGTATGGCACGAGTCTGTCCCCTCTTCAGAAGTCGCTAGGCGATATAAGCCCGCCTTTCACATATCAACAATGACAATACTTCTTTGTAGCAATTCTCGGGAGGTCCAGCCCACCTTTTGTATCAAGTTGCAAAGGACTCATTCATCGGCCCAGCATTGTTAGTGGAAAGTCTTCATAGAATCTCTTCTTAGTATGATTTGTATACTGGTAGAATATTTGATGTGACAGACATAAGTGTCTATTTATGTCATTTCCAAGAAGCCGTGAATAAACCGCCCTTCTGTGAACAACCCTCTTCTTCTCTTGTTCGAATTTTCTTCAGAAATAATATTCAGTCAAGCGTCTTAACTTATTTCAAATATAATGTGTATCGCTCCAAGTCCTTTCAATTGCCATAATATACAAACATCAAAAAAAGTTTTGCATCACCTCGGTTCCCAGATCTCCGGCATATAGACGTTGACTGTGTATATTGTATCCAAGATACAGTCCCTTTGACTGTTCATAGATGTCACTAAAACTGCTCAAAGATGTAAACAACCATGCATGAGCAGGGCCTATTAGACGGAGGGGGTACGACAGCCGATCAGTTCCAGTCATTCCACCAGGACGAAGGTACGCTGCTCATGTTGTCTGTAGTTCTACCATGCCTAGAAGGTCAATACCGCAGTTCGATCGCGTCCGCATTGTTACTTTGTGTCAAGAAGGGCTCTCAACAAGGGAAGTTTCCAGGCGTCTCAGAGTGAACCAAAGCGATGTTGTTCGGACATGGAGGAGGTACAGAGATACAGGAACTGTCGATGACAGGCCTCGCTCAGGCCGCCCAAGGGCTACTACTGTAGTGGATGACCGCTACTTACGGATTGCCGCTCGGAGGAACCCTGACAGCAATGCCACCATGTTGAATAATGCGTTTCGTTCAGCCACAGGACGTCGTGTTTCAACTCAAACTGTGCGCAATAGGCTGCATGATGCGCAACTTCACTCCCGACGTCCATGGCGAGGTCCAGCTTTGCAACCCCGACACCATGCAGCGCGGTACAGATGGGCCCAACAACATGCTGAATGGACCCCACGGAATTGGCATCACGTTCTCTTCACCGATGAGTGTCGCATATGCCTTCAACCAGACAATCGTCGGAGACGTGTTTGGAGGCACCCTGGTCAGGCTGAACGTCTTAGACACACTGTCCAGCGAGTGCAGCAAGGTGGTGGTTCCCTGATGTTTTGGGGTGGCATTATGTGGGGCCGACGTACGCCACTGGTGGTCATGGAAGGCTCCGAAACGGCTTTACGATACCTGAATGACATCCTCCGACCCATAGTGCAACCATATCGGCAGAATATTGGAGAGGCATTTGTCTTCATGGACGACAATTCTCGACCTCATCGTGCACATCTTGTGAATGCGTTCCTTCAAGATAACGACATCGCTCGACTACAATGGCCAGCATGTTCGCCAGACATGAACCCTATCGAACATGCCTGGGATATGTTGAAAAGGGCTGTTTATGGACGTCTTGACCCACCAACCACTCTGAGAGATTTACGCCGAATTGTCGTTGAGGAGTGGGACAATTTGGACCAACAGTGTCTTGATGAACTTGTGGATAGTATGCCACGGCGAATACAGGCATGCATCAATGCAAGAGGACGTGCTACTGGGTATTAGAGGTAGTGGTGTGTACTGCAATCTGGACCACAAATGCTGAAAGTCTAGCTGTATGATGGTACAACATGCAATGTGTGGGTCTCATGAGCAATAAAACGAGCTGAAATGTTGTTTGTGTTGATCTCTATTCCCTTTGTATTTAACGGTTCCGGAACTCTTGGAACCGAGGTGATGCAAAACTTTTTTTGATGTGTGTACTACATTACCGCATAATAATATATATAAATATATTAGTTAACATAATAACTAATAAAAGGTAAAATGTAAACTTAAAAAATATTGATGATAATAATAATAATAATAATAAAATATAAAATTATTTCATTCTGGTCACTAATTGGGACCATCACATATTCGCCCCAGAGAATTATGGTATATGTCAACAATCATATCACCATACTTCTCTTCAACACTTGTACAAAAATGAAATATTATACCCTACAAAGAAATTACCCACATCGACAATATTATACTCTTCAAAGCAATTACCAACATACAAAAAATATACCCTTCAAGTTTAATATATATATATATATATATATATATATATATATATATATTAAATTTCATCATTTCAGTCTTTCACTGTTCATAATGTCTTTTTCTTTCTTCTTTACATAATTAAAGCGACCTGTAAACAATGTACATCAAAATACCCTTCACTTTTATATTCTTGTTTTGGACATAAGTCATCGTTGCACTTATGTATATTTGGGTGGCATACACCTTTGCTTTATATCTTGAGGACGTAGAATTCAATTTTCAGCCTGGTGTCGAACTGAATACACTATGGCTAGTTGGTGGGACTGCCAACTGATTAATTCACTTTATCACTTCACAACACTTGGTATGTGATGCGAACCACCAGATCTACTCCAGTCTCTCAGGAATTATATGTATCTAGTAACACAGGCATATTATAGAAAAAATGAAACTTTATTAGCTTATATTACCTAAGGCAACATCGTTCAGTGCAAATGCAGTGCGCTAAATTACCCCACATATGTATATATATCACACTCAAATACACAAGCTTATAGCCGACAAAATACGCTTTATATTTCCTCTGTGCTCTTCAAGACACACAATATCATAGGTTGATGCAAACCCTCGCCATTACTTGCTCGTTCAGACCACAATCATTCACTTATTATTAAGCGACTTTCCTTACTTATCATCAACTTCACTTCTATTACTCATGACACATATTTCCTTAAGGATCTCACATTGTAAGTGCCGTATAATCGTTTTCCTGCATTTTCTGATTACTCACCTTCTTAACCGTATTTACTCACCTTCTTAACCGTATTTACTCACCTTTTTAACCGTAGTTACTCACCTTTTTAACCGTAGTTATTCACATTATATCTCAAAACTATACTTCTTTCTATTCAGGATTACACCTCTTTATCGCGGAATCCGTATTCACTTACTTTATTTCTCAAAATTGCACTTCTTTATACTTCAGATTGCCATTCTTTCGCTAAATCCGTATTCACTTACTTTATTTCTCAAAATTGCACTTCTTTATACTTCAGATTATCATTCTTTCGCTGAATCCGTATTCATTTACTTTATTTCTCAAAATTACACTTCTTTCTACTTCATAATACTTGTCTTTCGCGGAATCCGTATGACCGATAAAATTTAATTTCTCCAGTACAAAAAATGACTTTCCTTTAAATCCTTGCATTACTATCCTAGCTACTGAAATATTAACTGTTCACAAAATCTGCCTAATTAAATTACGGGCATCAAAATATAGCTTTATTTTCCTTTCTGACTTGGGAACTACCCTTAACGAATTAATATATATATATATATATGGGCTAATATAGGTTCTATAATTGTATCTTGCAACATGCTTTCAATCTGCCTACTTAAATTACGGGCATCACAATATAGCTTTACTTTCCTTTCTGATTTGGGAACTACCCTTAACGAATTAATATATGGGCTAATTAATATAGGGTTCTATAATTTTATCTTGCAACATGATTTCAATCTGCCTACTCACAGCTTCCTGAAATTTGTAAGACACGGGGTAGCGAAGACCTACAAAAATACTATGATCATGTACATATAATGAATGTTCGTAGCAATTAGCTAATCCAATACGGTTCTCAAATATATACTAATTCTCTTACAACACCTTCAACACACGATCAACAATCGATCCACACGATCACACTCTAACGCACTCTGTAATGCAGCCTCACGCAAGGAATCCTCTAGATAATCCTTCGTCATCATACTGCCCAAAAATGTAAAAAAACAAGGTTCCCTCTCAAGAGATACCACAGCAATCTCACCATTCACCACCTCACTACAAATATCGACTCCTTTAGTCATTAATACCTCCTCAAGCGTACATCTATTCTCAGAACCACCATATAACTTACTTCAATTATTAAATGACATGATCATATCTCCACCCATTCATCTGAATTTTAACACTACCCTCCTTATAACTTGGCTGTGCAGAATGTTGCGACATCCTGTCCGAACCCATAATTAGTGAATATATCAGATTTGGAATCAAAAAACATACTTGTGTTCCAATCTTACTTTCTTTTAAAATTTCTGCAACCACTTGTTTAGAAATTCTGTGGGATATCTTTCCCATCGCAGTTAACACAATAGTAGTTCTAATTGGAATTTCCTATATTTTTATACCATTTTCCTGCCTATTATTATAAAATGCTGCACTGATGCAGAAAACCTGACAGCCACTATCAAAAAGTGTATCGATACACGCCCCTAACACTTGTAATTTTAACACTGAGTTAAAATTAATAACGGTAGGTTCTTTAGATACCTCCATAAATTCACTTAATAAATCATTACGGATATTTAGGTCATACGGTTCGCTCAAAATAGTAATACCGACTTACATAACTACTCTATCTGGTATTTTTAATGTCTTATCACCGTCTTCTTTGCTTCTATATTTATTTATAGTTACGCTCTCTTCTCTCCTCATAACAATAGTTTCTTCCTCCCCCGTATTATATTTATCAATAGTAACACTGTACTTCGCCTTTGCCCCTATTACTTCCCCTATTCTATCTTCTATGGCACGCCACTGCACTTCATAATCTTTCTCACTCTCTTTCATTATATTCTCTATTTCCTCCAACAACTTCATTTTCTCCCCTTTCATTTTACTTCTGGACTTACTAATTTCATGCCTTTCCTTCATTTCTCCCCTACTATAGCTTAACGACCTTTCTAATTGTTGCTTTTTGCTTCTGCTTTCTTCTATATCCGTCCTTCTTTCGTCTTCTACACTATCTCTCTCCACCATTTCTTCCACCATCGCGCTCTGCTTGTGCTTTTTCTTCCTATGCTTTGAATTACTTATCTCAGCTTTCTGCTTTCCTTGTTCAATAATTATGTCTTTCTGACTGTGCCTTAACGCACGCTTCTCTATTTCTGTTAACTTCATATTGACTTCCTTTATATAGGCTCTGACTTCTTCCCTTGTCTGCCTATTTTGTTCCTCTATAATTTTCTGCTTTTTTATTTCTTGAGTGCTTATCACTTTCTTTATTTTACCTACTTCTATTCCTATCTTATCTTTAATCTTCATCTCTTCTTTCTTGCTACGTTCCATAATCTCTACTTTCACGTCTTCTACTCTTTCCCTTACCTCTTGATTAATCTCTTCTACTTTCTTGCCTATAAATTCATTTCTTAATATCTTCTGTTTTTCCTGAATCTCCTGATAATTTTCTTCATTTGTCAGGTGACTATCCTCTACTTTCTTATGAAATTCTGACTGCACTTTCTTTATCTCTCCTCCCAATTCTGTTCTTACTTGTCTAGTTTCCATCTGTACTATTTTCTGAAGATTCTCTCTTTGATTGACTAACTTTTCCTGAATTTTCCCTTCCACTTCTACTAATTTCAGATCTACTTCCTCTATAATATTTTTTGCCTTTTCTTCTAACACATCCTTAATTTCACATCTGATCTCCTGTTTTTCCCCCTGAATACTCTCCTGCAGCGTCCCATACTTTCTATTTAATTCCTCATTCTCCTTGACCATATTATCTAGCTTCTGATTAATTTCTTTATTATCTTTACAAATCGCTTCTCTTATCTCCCTACTCATCTCCTGATTTTGCCTACTTATTTCCTCTCTCATCTCCCTACTCATCTCCTGATTTTGCCTACTTATTTCCTCTCTCATCTCCCTACTCATCTCCTGATTTTGCCTACTTATTTGCTCTCTCATCTCCCTACTCATCTCCTGATTTTGCCTATTCATCTCCTGAAACATTCCTATGATCGCATCAAATTTATTTTCCGAAATATCCAAAGGCTTTTGTTTCTCCTTCCCTCCACTAGTCTCAGGATTTATTTCAGTATGTACCTCTATATTCGTCTCAGGGTTAACCTCGGGATTATTCTCAGGATTACTCTCAAGATTTACCTCCGACATCTTGGTATAATCCTCTACACTCTCAGCCTCAGTACCACTATCAACTTTCGTATAATTAGCTTTCTCGCCTTTACCCCTACTCCTCAATTTCCTTTGTTCCTCATCCGCCATCTCGAAGTACACCGTATAAAGTTTACCGTTCCAAAATTCACCTCACTTTTCCCCCAAAATCAATCACTAATAATACACTAATTCACTTCACTTTCCCCCAAAATCACTGACAATTTGCACTGAATTTACACTCACTCCTTCCGTAAATATCGTTAGGTTTTCGTGCCACATAGTTGGGGGCCATTTGTAATGGTTTTGAGAGACTTAGACTTGCCTCACTTGTTGGGCGTTATTAATATGGTTAATGTTATAAGAAACTGATTATTTAAATAGTCGCCCACTTTTGGGTGATCAAAATGAAACATTTAATTGTGTATTTGTATTGTTGTCAGCTTCATTAAAAAAATACATAATGTGTAGTATCATATGTATTGCCAGGACGCCAGATCATTTATATATCATGATCAAAATAATATATTAAAACCTCGGTTAAACAGAGGCCGAGCATCGAAATTCCTATCTCCAGCCGTAGTGAAACTTACGTAATCTAACCTTACGATAATTAGTTCAGGAGTATGGTGTTGCCTTATAGTAATTTCTAGCTACTAAAGGAAACCAGTCAAACATTTGAATTTAAAATGAATTTAATTTATAAAAACAACAAGTGCAAAAATAATAAAATACTAAAGATAATAATAATAATAAATTTAAATGAAAGAATCTACTGAATTTACTTGTATTATGGGTCTTGATTGGAAATTGGAGTATACTGAGTTAATTGAATAAAATATAGATTGAATTTTATATGGATGAGAGCCTTCTGATTTGACTGGAGTATAACTGTTTACATCGCTCACCGCATTGAAGATCTTTGTAGTTGGATTGTTGCGTAGAGAGTTCCTGATGTTCCTCGAAGTAATTAATTTATATGTGGATGACGGAATAAATTCCAAAAATCATCCCTGTGACAATAGCCTCGTACACAACCATGTCACAGTTTGATGAGACAGAATGTCTTATCAAATTCACATACTTAACAGTCAACTGTCTAGTTTAGAACTGCGTTATAGACTCCATCTCGCTACAAGTTCCATTCTTCTCCTCCACACAGCACCAGTCCGTCTTCTCTCAGCAATTCAATAATAATAATCCATTTGGGCGGCCGTCATATATATAACGTTCCCAGGTATGGCACGAGTCTGTCCCCTCTTCAGAAGTCGCTAGGCGATATAAGCCCGCCTTTCACATATCAACAATGACAATACTTCTTTGTAGCAATTCTCGGGAGGTCCAGCCCACCTTTTGTATCAAGTTGCAAAGGACTCATTCATCGGCCCAGCATTGTTAGTGGAAAGTCTTCATAGAATCTCTTCTTAGTATGATTTGTATACTGGTAGAATATTTGATGTGACAGACATAAGTGTCTATTTATGTCATTTCCAAGAAGCCGTGAATAAACCGCCCTTCTGTGAACAACCCTCTTCTTCTCTTGTTCGAATTTTCTTCAGATATAATATTCAGTCAAGCGTCTTAACTTATTTAAAATATAATGTGTATCGCTCCAAGTCCTTTCAATTGCCATAATATACTACATTACCGCATAATAATATATATAAATATATTAGTTAACATAATAACTAATAAAAGGTAAAATGTAAACTTAAAAAATATTGATAATAATAATAATAATAATAAAATATAAAATTATTTCATTCTGGTCACTAATTGGGACCATCACAAGGTGTTGCGTTATCGTGTAACAAAATCACACCGGCGCTTCTCTGTAATCGCTTTACGCAACCAGTGCAACGTTTGACAATACGACGCCGCGATGATCGTCGTTCCTTTCGGCATGAATACCAGGTGCAACGGGTTTCTGCGGCGAATCGTCACAGGCGATGAAACGTGGGTCCACCACTTCACCCCCGAAACGAAGAGAACATCAATGGAATGGGTGCACCCCTAATCAGCACAACGAAAGAAAGCCACGGTTCAACCTTCAGCCGGTAAGGTTATGGCGACAGTGTTCTTTGACATGGAGGGTTTGCTGCACGCCATGTGACTTTCATCTGCTCGGTAAGGTCAAAACGGAGCTCGGTGGTCGACGTTTCCAGACCGATGAGGAGGTGAAGGCCGCTGTCTCCGTGCGGTTGCAGAACGCTGGAGGAACTTTCTATGCATCCGGCATCGACAAGTTGGTTGTGCGTTCGCAGAAATGTTTGGAGTCTCTTGGAAACTATGTGGAAAAGTGACGTTACATTGAATGTCGTTACAGGCGTGTTGCTGTTGTATAGGTGGTGTAATAAATGGCCATAACTGGAAAGTGCAACTTACTTTTTGATCTGCCCTCGTACTTTCATCAAGATCAACGTATAATTCTTTTTTCTCATTGTGAACACTACGTGCGGAACATCACGCACGAGTCTCTATTGCGCTGTTCAAGGAAGTAGCTGGCGCAGGGTTTTCCATTGCGTAAGATTCCGCCAATAGCAGTTGGGCCTGTTTTCACCGAGATTAGCCGAGTTTCGTACGACGGCTTATGAATCGCGTCATTCCGAGACCAACTCGCGGAAGCGATGGGTCCATACAAGCTCTACTTCCCTGGACTGCCGCTGTCTAACGTGTTGTTTGCCGACCGCTCGTGTAACATAAGTCATAACCTGCTGGCAGAGATACACTTATTTCTTCTGACAAGGTCACGCCAGACTATAAGCTAGCGGCAGCTGGCCGCTCACGTCACATGGTCATAGACCACAGGTACAGAGACGAGAGTATTTTCTTCTGACAAGGTCGCGACAGTTTATAAGCTCGCGGCAACGTGTGCAACCGACCAACGCATAACGAATCGCCTCATAAATACGAATGTGCGGTAACTATGCCAACCATTCGCATAGCGTGCGTCCTATTCCACAGGCACTGAAGCAGGGACTCCTTTCTTCTGACAGTTACGCCAGGTTACAAGCTCGCGGCAGCATGTGCAACCAACCGGTGCACGAATACGAATGTGCTATGCGACGATTATGCGATGAAATCTTTTCACCATTTTTTATCTTTTGAAGAGTAGGATGCGACGATTATGCGAGGAAATACGGTATATCAACACAGCTGAATAAACCAGAAGGGTAAGCTACTTCACATGTTCCAATGTCCTATGCACAACACCAACATCTCTAGTTGCGAAGTTGCAAATTGTTAAACATTGCTGCAGTTGTGTCCTGTGTAGCTGAATGAAATACATATGGGGAGTTAGTTCATTATCAACCCCTCAATACCATAAGTCATCTAAAACGGTGGATAAACTCCTTCTACATATGCCCCACAAATATGCATCAGGCAAGGTGAGTCCAGGACAGTTGGAGGAGAATGGGTAATCAGTTGCCATGAGATGATGAGCTGCTGAAGCGGTGTGTGGTGTTGCTCTGCCCTACTGAAACCTTGTGTATTAAAACAAAGACTTCGGGCCTGAAGACACTTTAGATCATGCACAAACCTTGAGACAACCAGGTATCTGTAACTGTCTTCACTGACCACAAGTCAATGTCCATGGCCATCCTCAATAAAAAAGGAACCAAGTATACCATGACTGGAGATAGCACACCACATAGTGACTATTTGTGAGTGCAAGGATCATGCTATCAACTCTGTAAGTCATTCAAATTCCAGAAATAGTGTCTTTCCATTGCAGTCTGTATAACTGTGTTAATACACTTACCGTTTTCATGTTCATTAAAAATTACATTAATACCTAACAAAAAGTATATGTATTTCAGTATACTACTTTTTTGTGGCCATAGTAGACATAGATATTATCAAGAGTATTTCCTAGCATAACAATTTATAAATATGCATGCCATGTTCCGAGAAACGCATTTCTTTTTTATTGTAGCAGCAAGTATTTTCTATCTCGAATGCAGTTTTGCTTACATCTAATGCTTCTCACACAAACATTTGGGAAATCATGTTGCACACCATTCTACCATCCAAACAAACTGGTTGGTATCATTCACAACTATTGTTAATATGCACAAAATAACCGTGTTTAGAAAAAACCTAATGAAAATGTTCATAAATAGAGTGGAGTTTCATTAAGCTGAACAAATTGGGACCGGGACCTGTTCGGATTAACCAGAAAACTGTTCCTTGAATTCAGCATTTGAATGCTTACTTACAAATTCAGGGGAAGCATGCGAATCAAACAATGATCTCACTCCTGGGTGTGAGAAAGCAAGAAAAATGGCAAAAGCGAGAGGATTAGAGAAGACGGCCATGGTGCAGCAAGATTCTGGGATTCATGAGAATGATGACAAAGCAGATGACCAAGATTGAGAAACCTGTTTCACATTCAGGTTCAGAGGTCGCCATCGAACACGTATGCTTTGTGGAGACTGCTACACCTACTGATGGGGTGTTGCATCATCCACCAGGTTACAATTATTGCCGTAAAATACACCAACAGACTTTCTAATGAGAAGCAATCAGGGACAGATATTTATAATGATTTATAACGAACGATTTCCAATTATCGTTCAATAATGTATTCTTTCATTCAATTTTTTAAATAAAATTATTTTTAAAATTTCAGCGTAGATGAACCAGACTTTCAGATTACTAGGGATCAGATTAAGGAAGGAAGGAAGCTTGTAGTTTAACGTGACCGTTAATTTCGCGATCATGAACCACGGGGCCTCCTTTTTACGTGGAATCCGAACAAGACATGGCATTTCACTTCGAAAATCCCACATGCCTTGACCAGGAATCAAACCCAGTCTGCCTCGGTGAGAGGCAAACAGCTTGCCCACTGCGCAGGGTTCGGATTAGCGAGTCTCGCTACATATAGAGTGAGGCCACGAAGTGGATGTGCCCCATTTGTTTGAATTATTTTGCTAAGTTTGTTGTGTAAGTGTTAGTACCATGTTAGTAAACGTGTTGGTAACCGATGTTACCATGGCAACCTTGAAGTGCTAAGTTAGGTCGCACGAGAGAGTAACAAGTAATGCGAGGATTTTGTCTTAAATGCCTATCTTTATCCTCAATCTAGAATTTGTAGGCTCATAAGTCTAAAATCTGTTTCAGTCGATTTGTGAAGGAAATAAATGAGTTTTATAGTGTCAATATATAAGGTGCTTTCAAAAAGTAACGAGCCAGAGGCTGTAATGCGCAAACCGGTGACATCGGCTAATCGTGGCGTGTGTAACGAGGTGTGGTTCCGACCAAAGCGTGGAAGGTCACAGCCCGTCGCTCGAGGACACGCGTTCACGTCACGTGACGATACAAAGCGAGCAGCAGCATGCATCAATCGTCCAACCAAGACCAAGACAGTAGGCCATTCGACATGCTTCCTGGTGTGGTTGAAGATTGTGGTGCACACACTTTCCGCAAGTGCAGTCGTTCCTTCATGATGGTGTGCACACTTCCGACGCTCAATCCGACCACGGTGGCTATGGCGTTCACTGTCACTCGGCGGTCCTGGGTAATGAGTGCATCAACCAGCTGGACGTTGTCATCGGTAATGCAGGGGGGTGCCCCATACCGGGCATCATCGGCTTACGAAACCGTCCTTCCCCGAAGCGCTTGTGCCACGCCTCGACTCTTGCAAGGGGCATGCAGTGTTCGCCGTACACTTGTGACATTCGGCGATGAATGTCCGTTCCCCCTACTCCTTCCGCTGTCAGAAACCGAACAACACCTCTTTGCTCTTCGTTTGACGCCTCCACGCCACTGTTTGCAATGCGACTGTCAGCGTTGGACGATTGATGCATGCTGCTGCTCGCTTTGTATCGTCACGTGATGTGCACGCGTGCCCTCTAGCGACGGGCTGTGACCTTCCACGCTCTGGTCGGAACCACACCTCGTTACAAACGCCACGATTTGCCGATGTCGTCACCGGTTTGCGCATCACAGCCCCCACCTCGTTACTTTCTGAACGCACCTTATATGCCTATTTTGTGCATTAATGCCTATTTTGAAGATATTTGAATGTTAAGTGCCTAAAACGAAAAATATTAGGTTTTTAAATCATATTTTTTTTCACCCATCTGTACTTCCTTAGTTTTCTTTATCAGATAGCCACTGAAAGTGGGCATTCTTTGCAGGTAGCTACCAAAGACAAGTACTTAATTAAATGTGTTTTAAGGACAATAGCGTAAGACAGGGACATACGTAGCACCACCACCCAGGTTTCACCCCAGCAGAGCAAGCTGCTCTTACATACTTAAATACCTCATGTGGAATGGAAAGTTCATTTTCTCATTTTGAAAATATATTAGCCAACAGGCAAAGTTTCACTGTTCAAAATGTGGAAAAATATCTGGTTGTCCACTGTAACATGTGCTGACTAGGATTTATTAGAAGTGTTCTGTTGACATAATTAATGTCTGGAGAGAAAACAGTGTCTTCAATTGAGGAGCCTATTTCTAAAAGTTGACATGTGCATTTCTTAAGTTATTGAGAAAAACGGAAAATACGCCTGAACTTTAAAATTCAGGAAATTTTATGTTATTCTTGGTACAAACTCTAACATAAACATAAAAGATAGGGCCAGAGGTAGATTTCTGAATTTTACCGTTTAAGCATTTTTTTTCTTCAGTTTTTCTCAATAATTTAAAAAATGCAGATGTCGACTTTTGGAAATAGGCTCCTCAATTGTATTAATAAAACAATCATTAATACTTTTACCTTTTCCTAACATTTGTGACACTTGTTCCTTGGCGTAGAACCTTTACTTGAGAACCAAGGTGCACGATTCACATATGCCGAGTAATTTTAAAATGCTACGGAGTTGGTATATTTTTGTTGGTTTTTAGTGCCCATTTCTGCCATTTTAGTGCCTATTTTGCGATATTTTAGGTGTATATTTGCCTGCCTATTTTGGATATTTTTCTGCCTATAAATCCTCACCAAAGTAATAACAAACACGACATATCAGAGTTCGTTTGGTTTCATAAATTCTTACAAGGGCAACCCCGTGAACACTCAAAAATGAAATTGCAAGATGAACCGCGAAGAAAAGCAACAATGCTGGGATGGGAAAAATTTCATTTGCAATAGAAAGTGTGAAGGACCGTCCTCAAAGTGGCAAGCTAACGAGGAGGGAAAAATGCAATGCTGTCGAGGTATCAGTGTGGAACTCTTTGATAACCCTTTTAGAAATGTTCAGCAGAGCTTTGTATTCCTCGTTCAACCCTAACGAAGCTCATCAAATGTGACTTAAATCTGAAGCCTTTTTACACTCCATTGCACATTGATGAGCTGATTGATGCTTATATGGAAGTGCGTGAAGCACAAGGCTGGTAGCTGCTTGCAGTGTAATGCTATCATTTTTCCCGTGATTAAGTCCTCTTCACAGATAAATGAGCTGTTTACCAGATCATGCATCTTTCGGGATAAAGATAACCTGTATTTTCACCCATAACATGACATGGTATAGGCAGGAATGAGTGTAACACACTTTTTGCCCTTTCTTCTGCCATGGGTCTATTACTCGATAAAGCTACAAAGACATGTGCAGTGAATGGTAGGTACCACAAGTGCAACAACAAGGTATCAAAGACACAGATGACCTGCAATATGATGGGACACCAGCACACTTTTAGTTTCAAGTGCATGATTGCCTGAATAATCCATTTCCTGGGTGAAGGATTGGAAGGAGTTCTGAAGATAATCCAATATGCCAAATGTGTGCAGAACATGTCACAGAAATCAGCTGTGTTATAAAAATGATGTCCCCTTACTGATGTTCTGGACTCTTAAACCATCTAGTAAATGTCCATAGTAATCATTCAACCATAATCATCAAAATATCAAAAATAGAGGGGATGGCCAACTCAGTCTCATTGTATTACAACATCGGCAAAGTTATATAGTTTCAATGTTAATAAAAGATGTTTATGTTTTTATGCAAAAATACCATTGAGATCAACCAAAGTTCATACACATTTAAGGGGCCCCCTAAACAAACAAATAAGTATAAGTGTGAAAAAATCATAACTGAAAGAAAAGTATAGGAATTTCACCGAGCTCACGGGTAAAAATGAGTAAGCATAGAAAAATTTAAGTGTGAAATGTATAAAAGAAGTTTTGCTGAACCAAAATTAAACAACAGTATTAATCAAAAAAGCATCTCTATGGTGACGTCCAAATTTTCCATACATAATTTAGAATTGCAGTGATTGCACTCCCTGAGGTAAATTTGTTCATATATATCATAATACCTACAGTTTAATATACGAGGGCAGATAAAAAAATAAGTTGCACTTCCCAGTTATGGCCATTTATTACAACACCTATACAACAGCAACACGCCTATAACGACATACAATGTAACGTCACTTTTCCACATAGTTTCCAAGAGACTCCAAACATTTCTGCGAACGCACAACCAACTTGTCGATGCCGGATGCATAGAAAGTTCCTCCAGCGTTCTGCAACCACACGGAGACAGCCGCCTAAACCTCCTCATCGGTCTGGAAACGTCGACCACTGATCTCAGCTTTGAGCTTACCGAACAGATGAGTCACATGGCGCTAGGTCGGGACTGTAGGGTGGATGTTGCCAGACCTCACACTTGAAACGCTGCAGCAGTTCGCTCGTTTGGCGGGCCCTGTGAGGTGTTGCGTTATCGTGCAAGAAAATCGCGCCGGCGCTTCTCTTTAATCGCTTTACGCAACCGGTGCAACGTTAGACAATACGACGCCGCGTTGATAGTCGTCCTTTCCGCATGAATTCCACGTGCAGCAAACCCTCCATGTCAAAGAACACTGTCGCCATAACCTTGCCGGCTGAAGGTTGAACCTTGGCCTTCTTTCGTTGTGGTGATGAGGGGTGCACCCATTCTATTGATGTTCTCTTCGTTTCGGAGGTGAAGTGGTGGACCCACGTTTCATCGCCTGTGACGATTCGCCGCAGAAACCCGTTGCCGTCTGCGGCATAGCGTTGCAAAAATGCCAGGGAGGATTGGAAACGTTGTCCTTTGTGATCATCGGTGAGAAGACGTGGGACCCATCTTTGCCACAGCTTACGATATCCAAGGTCCTCGTGAACAATGGAGAACACACCGTCATACGACATGTTCAGCCGCGTCGCGATTTCTCTCAGTTGAATGCGCCGGTTCTGTCTAATGATCGCATTCACACTGTTGACATTTGCACGGGTCCTGGACGTTGCGGGCCTGCCCTCGCTATATTCGTCCGTGATATCCGTGCGTCCGGCTTCGAATTGCTGACACCACTTTACGATCCCTTGCCGGGAAATGGCCCGCTCCCCATACACAGCACTAATTTCACGATGAATGTCCGTCACACCACACAAGACGAGACACCACAGCGACCTGCCTAACAGACGTGTGGGCAGTGTCTGTCCCTTTCTCCGCTGTGCCCACGTTTGCGACGCACAGCGCGCTGTTGAGGCGCGTTAGTGCAACTAACCTCTTGATCCACCTTCGTATTACTGTTCAGAGATGGAGCCGTTAACTGGTAACATAGTTTTTGTATGTTAATGGTGTTCAAAATAGGTGGAAATGTTTGAACTCCACTGTAAACCATCTATCATGGCAATGCCCATAGGGAAATTAATTTAACACAATAGACTATACAAAAATTAAACAACATACCCTCATCCACATTGTTTTCAGCGGATGCTTCGATAAGACGCACAGCGCTGGCCAGAATCCTATCATCGTTACATGGGTACTAAAACAAACAAGAAAGAAATTTAACATCCATCGTCTTCTAAAGCAATTTACAGCAAAAAAGACTAGGATGACTATGACAGTTTCCCACTCACCTCATCCCCGTCTTCGTGCATGACACAATTCCAAATTGTCATCATTGTACCACGGGTAGTGACACAGCGAACACGAGGGTGCCTACTTCTCAAAAATACTAGAGCATCTTTGGCTGCATCAGCCACCATACTCATATGTTCCACTTTATCTGGTGCAACAACATCAGTGGCCCGTCCACCAAGGGACAAACCTTCCAACTCCCGGAACACTGCAAAAGATAATGAAAGAAATAAACAATTACACCATTTCTTTCCGAAAACTGGAGTGAATGAACTAACTTGACTTAATTAATAGAAGCTAGGCTTGACACATGACAGTCTATGAGAAAAATGTATGTTGTTTATGGACTTGTCATGCACATGCCCACACACACACACACACACACACACACACACACATGTACTCTGAAATAACAACTGATAACTTGTGTTACTGTGGTATTCATGAATTGGGGCTAGAATTGGGAAGGTGACCGCCATGGACTTTAAAGTATAATTCGGAATGGGCTGAAGTAGGAAATCATGGAAGCCACTTCTCGGATGGGTGATGAGAAATTCGAACTCACTTTCTCTCGGTTATTCTCAAGAATTTAAATCCTAGATAGAGCCAGGAAGTGAGACCAAGACCCTCAGGACAAGGGTCTCAATTTGAGTCTCGATGCAAGAGATATTGATTATCAACACCTGTGTATATATGCATATATAAAAATAAACGATAAAATTAGTGACAAATGCAGATTAAATTGAGGCTCAATTTGTCATGCATACTAAATTAAAGAATAAATTAGAGCATTTGTTAAGGTTAATACATTTGTACCTCAAGAAATGAAACTCAATCAAAATAAACATGAAATGCTCACAATAACTAATTATTTTGTTAAAATATAATTTGAAATGCTGTAGTTTCTAAATCAAGTAGCATTTGAGCAATTCCATCAAAGTCTTGTTCTAATAATCTGGGTCAAATCGACTAACTATTTTTAGATACAAAAAAAAAAGTAACAACTTTTATCATGACCATGATTTTTAGGTGACTTGGTTAGATACAGTATTTTTTTATGATATTAGTAATAAAATAAACTTTTTTAAAACTTAACAAGCAAAGATCAAGTCTTCCACGTTGATTTCTCTTGTAGGATTTCTAGTAGTAATTTTTGACATCCTAGAATTAATTCTTCACGATGGTCGGGGGAAAAGGTGTTAGTTCTGTGATGTTTAGCTATTCAAAACATGATTACTCATATTCAAACACATTTGGAAATATTCTCCAGTTAAGAGAGAGATATAACACATCATCATGAAAACTGTTGATACAGTGACCCCAGCAAAATTGTAACTGGTTTGTAGAAGTTATTATAAACCTTGAAGATTGCAGTGATAATGCATTTCAGAATTGAAAGCAACATCCATGTTACTCACATTCCAATTAAATCTAAAGACCCTGTGGATCACGATCAGCAATCTAGCAATTTAATGACAAATATAGGTGAGCCTGGTTATTTACATGCAATTTGAATATCATAATCATTATTTAACAAGATGCTCCATAAATAAATCACCTACCTTTATTTCAAATTCATTGCCATATTCGTATATTTTGACACTGCAGTAGAATTTGCATGGTCATATTTTAACTTCATACCCTGAGAAATGTAATGGGGTTTACGGGACTTGGACAACTGAAGTGTCTTGTGCACTACAATCAATCAGAATTCAGTCAGAATGCAAACATAATTAGTTAGCTGTGTATTTACTTTGTAATATTAAAGGATACCGTAGCCTAAACTACTAAGTTATAGATATACTTGTTGGCGCCTCAGGTGTAAAGGAGGTACGCCAGCCTCGGCGAGCAAGCCAACGACTGGGCTCCAGTGTTTTGAAAGAAACTGTTTCTTGAGAGCAGTTCGCTTCTAATAAATACTATTTTCCTCTCAATTTTCTGCACTATCAGTCAACTGTATCACGTGGTGTTAATTTTAATATTTTTTTTTAAATACAAGATGGTGGTTCTCTGTAACATTCCGTCAGGTAGACTTGCATGAGCAAGGCCTCTTACATCAAGTTTTTCTTTCTTTTTTTTTACCAAGTTTCATGCCAACTACTCGGATACATTATTATTGATCAATTTTAGAAACGTGCAAGGCCATCATCTTGAATGTATCAAGGCAGTGGATGTGTGCCCTCAGCAGAGTGAAGCTCTTGCCTGATGCTACCTTCCATCCAAAATTCGAAATTCAAAGTTTATTGAGAGTGAATTCTTTATTTTAATATTTTATATTCAAGATGGTGGAATATATTCTGATAGACTCGTGATTTATACAAGTGAAGACGGTTATACAGGACTCTCATTACACACTCTAGTGGTAATTACTCATATCCTACAATGTCTATTTCTGTATGTCTTAATAGTAGACATGGCCGCCATCATGAATGTATTAATTCGATGGATGTGTGCCTTCTGAAGAGTAAAATTCTTGTACGATACTATTTCCCTATTAAGTTTCAAAACAGCAAATATATTTGATGCCGAGTCATCAATATTAATATTTCATAAATTTAAGATGGCGGATGTGCTTAATATTCAGTTTGATGGTCACTTGTGACCTGTGCAAGTTAAGTCTTTTATACATGACTCCTGCTTTACGAAATATTTCGGCCAATGCTCCAATCCATCCTGCTTTATTTATTTTTGAGTTCTAATAGTTCACCTGACCGTCTTCTTGAATGAGCAAATTCAAGGACATGTGCCTTAAGGAGAATGAAACTCTTGAACTACACGTTCTGGCTATGTTTCGAAATAGCCAAACTATTAGATTGTGAATTACTGCTTACAGTAAACTCTCGATTATCTGGGCACGGATTATGCAGTTTGCGGAATATCCGTGCGTGGTTCGGGGATAAAATCCTGATCTGTGCTAACTAAAAAAAAAAAAAAAACACACACACACAAAACGGTGAAAGCATACAGTTAGTTATTTGTCGTCGATTTATTTAGAGGCTTTGCGACATCATGGTCAGGTAGCTCCGTGTACTTGGGTGTGTGTTTGTGTGGAATTTGTCTGATAACCTGTGTTATTGTTATGGCTGTATTAGTGTGTGTAGTTGTAATTTAGACGATGATTGGGAAGGAGGCAGCCGTGGCGTTAATTTAGGAACCATCCCGGTATTCGTCTGGAGTAGAAGTGGGAAACCACGGAGAAATATAGCATTGAAGCCATTTTTCAGTGTTGACGTATTGACAATGTTGTAACTTTCAGTCAGTCAACACAAAATTTTATGTTGGCAGACTGAATGTTACAGTATTAATAAACCACGGAAAACCACTTCAAGGATGGATGAGGTGGGAATCGAATCCGCCTCTTCTCAGCTTTGTCTCACCCAGCTGAGTGTACCTGTTCCAGGCCTCACACAGAAATTAAATTTCTTGGCATAGCCAGGAATCGAGCCAGGCCCTCCACGGTGACGGCCAAGAGTGCTAGTCACTACGCAACGAAGCGTACAACACGCTTTATGTTAAACGGCGCCAATACGAATGCACTGTTAACCATGTATGCCACACCTCAGGCAGTCTGTCATATTGCCTAGTTAGTCATTGCCGCGAACGTTATTCAGTATTACACGCGGTATAAACCTAGAAAAATTGCTGAGTTTCAGTATCACACTGTTTATTGTGATTCAAGTTATTATTAGCAAGACATGGCAGTAAAGCGTAAACGTGTTGTTCTATCTATGGCGAAGAAATTAGAAATGACAGATAAATTAGAACAGTGTGAATCAGCGTCTAAACTGATGAAAACATTCGTGTGGCTGAACAGTGATGCACGTGAACTAGGATTCGAGCAGCTGATATTGTTAACAGAGTTAGGAAGAACGATCGAGTGAATACGAGACAATCGAGGATTCGCCCATTGCAACAAGGCATCGGAACGTATCTATTTATTACTAAGCCTTTCGACGCTCCAGAAAATGCGGACAGTTATAAGTAAGGAAGTAAATGATACATTGAGACAGAAAATAATGGATGATTATTTCCCGAAAGCGAACTGAGAGAAATTTGTAACTTAGTGGGTTTTGCATTTCATATATTGCATGCTTAGTACCGTATATACGTGAATATAAGCCCCGCACCCTAATTTTAGTTAGGATTTTTAAACAAGATTTTCAGTAAAGAACATGTAGCCCACCTTCTCTTAAATATATGGGTTTAGTAATAACTCTGTCTCCTTATCAATTAATACAATTAATTGAATGTTCCTGCGATGACAAAAGTTGTACCATTTTCAAAATCTCCTTAACTAAGTTTCGTTATAATGCCACTCTTGCATCGAGATAAATTGATTATATCCACATTAGAAAAGTCCGTCCGTCCACCATCTTGAATATAATGAATGGTTGAAATTGTGCCTTCTGCAGAGAAATCCTCTATGTGAGACTACTTACATGCTGCGTTTCCTCATTGTAACTGTAATAAAAAGTGGATTATCGATATTAATATATTTTATTTTTAAGATGTCGGTTGCGTGCTATATGCAGTGCGATAGTCTTATGAATGATGCTAGCAAAGTCTTTTATAAGGCGCTCCTCTCTTACAAAGTTTCGTGTTAATTGCATCATTGGGTCCAGAGTTATTTATTTTTTAAATGTTAGCCTCCGCTACTAGGCGGATCGCAGGTGGCGGATAGCGAACGGCCCTCAGATATGGGGGTTAGCTGCGAATAAGGGGCCACCCGAAAAAGCAATCCCGGACCGATGCGGCAGGACTAGGGGGCGTGGGAGGGTATTCCGTGGCAGGGATACACTCAATAATTACCACATGAGCTCAATGCCAGTCCTGTGACATGGCGAGTAAGCACCGCCAGAAAATAAGTGCTGCCCCCGCTGACTTGCGGGTAGGGGTTAATCCCAAAGGCTAAGGGAAGGTAAACCCCAACAGAAAACCACGAATGGAGGGAGCTCTGCAAGGTGGAGTGAAACCAATCTCTCTATGGGAGTAAACCCTACACACATCCCAGTCCTCCAGGTTGACGGTTGGGCCAACAACCCACCCTGTAAAAAGAGTATGTTACGGAACACTCGAAGCTAGCCTCGGAAATTGATTCATATATTGACGGGCATGGCAAAGGACCAGGATTGCGAGACAAACACTTACAGATGGGTACATGGAACGTTCAAACTTTGAATGCTCCGGGAGCAGGGAAGGCACTGGATGACGAATTATGGAAATACAGTATGGGCGTGGTCGCCTTACAGGAGATAAGATGGAAGGAGGAAGGCATACTAAAGGGGAAGAAATACACCATCTTTCACAGTGGGACAGGAGAAAGGAAAGGACACCTGGGAACAGGGATAGCTGTCAACAATAAAATAGTGCATTCTGTAGTTAAATATGAAGCGATCAGTGAAAGGCTCTGTTACCTTAGAATCAAAGGGCGGTTCAAGAACATTTCCATCCTTGTTGTACATGCGCCTACAGAAGAGAAGGACGAAGAAAAGGACTGCTTTTACGAAACGGTTGACCAAGTTTTATGACAGGATGCCACAGTACGATATGAAGATGGTAATATGAGATGCAAACGCGAAAGTTGGCAAAGAACTTACAAACAGAGCGGTAGGTGGACTGTACACCTTACAAGAATAGTCTAATGACAATGGGGTAAGACTCATAACGTTTGCAACAGCGAATAACATGAAGATCGTCAGTACAATGTTCCCCCATAAGAAAATACATCTAGGAACGTGTAATGCCCCAGGTGGTAGATATACTAACCAGATATATCACGTATTGGTGGACTCGAGACATGCAAGTGGAATCGAGAATGTCAAAGCAGTTAGAGGGGCAGAAGTAGGAAGTGATCACAACCTGGTTCTAATTAAGGTAAGGCAAATAATATCGAAAGAAAAGTTTACGAGAGTAGGCACGGTAAAAGTTAAAATAGATGTTAATCTACAGGGAAATGAAAAAAATAAAAAGTGAGTATCAACTAAAACAGCCAACAACACAGAGAAGAATACGTAAAAGCAGCGCGGGTAACAAGGCAGATAATAAGAGAAAAAATGCAATTCATCAATAAGCAGCTAGAAAAGGCTGAGAAAGACAGAAGTAAGAACAATATCAGAGAATTCTACAGATACACAAGGTTCTTCAAGACAGGGTACAGACTACGAATCGCAATGATGGAAAATAATAAAGGTGACATTGTGGCTGGACAAGAAGAAGGCATGAAGGAGTATTTCGAAGATTTACTGAATGTCCCTACAGAGGAAGAGGGGCAGAGGAAAATAGAATCTACGAAGGACCCCAACCAAATGTGGAGGAGCCTATAATGTGAGAAGTAGATGCAGTGCTACGGCAAATGAAGAATAACAAGGCACCAGGAATTGCTGGCGTGGCAATGGAACTAATGAAGCAAGGGAGTGGAGAAGAGAGAAGCGTGCAGAAAAGCACTGTAAGGATTAATTCTGCAAATTTGGAGAAAAGAAAAGAAGCTATAATATGTCCAATACACAACAAAGGGAAGAGATCCAAATGTGAGAACTAGAGAGGGGTATCATTATTATGTAGCGCATACAAGATATTTGCGCAAATCCTATTACAAAAGCTACAACCGAGGAAAACCTTGAACAGCACCAGGCTGGATTTCGAAAAAGCATGTCAACGACAGACCAAATATTCATACTCAGGCAAGTAATCGAAAAGATGTGGGAATTTCACAAGAAGGTTTACTGCCTCAGTATAGACTTCAAGAAAGCTTATGATAAGTGTCAACAGAGAGAGCATATGGAGCATAATGGAAGAATCAGGAATACTCTGGAAACGGATTAGATTGACTTGAATGTGCATGGAGAAAACTAAGTGTAAAGTAAGGGTTGAGGGCGGGGAATCTGATAGTTTTAATGTGGTGACAGGATTAAAGCAGGGAGACAGCATCTCCCCCAGTCTGTTTAATCTGGTATTGGAAAAGGCACTAAGGCCGGTATTACACTATCAAAGCAATTGGTCAAAGAAATTTTATAAAATATTTTATAAAACTGAACTTTTATAAAAGTTATACAAAGCAATCATCACGCCATTACACTACAGTACATCACATATTTTATCATAGCTCAGCAAAATGGATAAAGGACAGTTCATTGATCACTTAACTGTATTACGGTAGTTGAAATTCTGTGGTGGCAATACCGCTAAATAAAAGAAACGGAAAGATAAAGTGAACGTCTATGGGTTAAACCATGGGTCGCATGAGTAAAATCTTGGTGAACGAGCTGCAGTACGAAGACTTGAAAAATGACATTATTCATTTCTTCATAATTATTTAAATATTAATGATGGCGTTAAAAACAACCATTGCCCGAGCAAAGAAATTTGAAACATACGAAGTAAAAAGGTAGGCAATAAGTGGGTTCGATTCTTGGTCATCTCGCACGGGAGACGAGCACTCTAGCCATTCGGCCAACTAGACACTTGCGTGTCAGGGTTGATTACATGTATTATCTACCGGTACAGATAAACTGCTTATTTACACAGGCGTGTAATACCATAAGTGAAATTGACGAATTACCTATAATACAAATATTATAATATAAAATACACTACTATTCATGGCTAATTTAAGCCTATTTAACTATTTAATTCTTGTCATTTAGACTTTCACGGCCCGTGTTATTATTCATAATGTTGAATTTTGGGCTTATGCCGTGTTTTATTATATTGCAATTCGACGCGTTTCGAAAGAAACCATGTCTTTCATCGTCAGGAATAATCTGGAATACGACAATGTTGCTAAGAGAAAGCAACGAAGAACATATAGAAGGTGCCCAAAGATGGACGCCATTATAGCCCCATGTTAGGGACAACGGAAAGCAGCAGTGAATTACTTTCTCAGGGTTCTGATAATAGGTAGCCAGGATTCACTGAGATTGTAGCCGGTGTCGCGGTTGAAATTATCAGGGTGTTTACGTATTTCAACCGCCTCCCTGATGATTCTGGGACGATATTGCTTTAACACCTGGCCATGATGTCATGTTCCAAGGGGTGGATGTTCTTGCCCGTATAAAGCAATATCGTCCCAGAATCATCAGGGAGGCGGTTGAAATACGTAAACACCCTGATAATTTCAACCGCGACACCGGCTACAATCTCAGTGAATCCTGGCTACCTATTATCAGAACCCTGAGAAAGTAATTCACTGCTGCTTTCCGTTGTCCCTAACATGGGGCTATAATGGCGTCCATCTTTGGGCACCTTCTATATGTTCTTCGTTGCTTTCTCTTAGCAACATTGTCGTATTCCAGATTATTCCTGACGATGAAAGACATGGTTTCTTTCGAAACGCGTCGAATTGCAATATAATAAAACACGGCATAAGCCCAAAATTCAACATTATGAATATTTAATTCTTCTTTATATCCTGAAATGTGCGTCCTTTATGTACAACGCGTATAGCCTCGGCTATTTTTACGTACACTTTCTATATGTTATTTATGTTTTACATTGTATACCATTCATTTTGTAACATATTATGTAACATTTCATGCATTACACTTGATATGAGCATCTTTGTCGTGGCAATATTCCAGCTGTTATGATCCACCATTTTGGTTTGAATCTTTTATCAAAGATAGCATGATGCTCATACATTTGATAAAAGAAGCTTTATAAAACCATCTTTTATAAAAGATTTTCCCATTACATTGTCATATCTTTTATAAAAGAGATTTTATCAAAGATCTTGAACAAATTTCTTTGATAGTGTAATATCGGCCAAAAGTTGTCATCGTTGGGAAGAGGTGTGAACATAGGTGGTGAGGTCAAACTGCTAGCATTTGCTGACGATATTGTTGTCATAACAGAGAATGAAGAGGAACTAAAAAGGACAGCTCAAGGCTAAGGGAAGGTAATAGAGGAGGCACAAAAAGTGGGTCTGAGGATCAATCAAGAGAAAACGGAGTGTATGGTAGTTACAAGGGAGAATAAAGAGGAAGCGATGGGGACACTAGAGATAGGAAGCGTGTTGTTTAAGAAGACTGGATCCTTCAAATATCTAGGAAGCATCGTAAATTGGAATAACAACATGGACGAAGAGATAATGAACCGTATAAAATCTGCAGAGAGGTGCATGTTTGCAATGAATAAACTATTCAACAGTAAACTGTTATCAAGGACATCAAAACTCCGTTTTTATAAGACATTTGTACGACCAGTATTAATACATAGGTTGCTTTTTTAGTTTTGGCAACTATGTTATAAATTGATAAATAACACACCTACATGGTTCCAAGTTTCACAGGCCCTCGATGTAGTCTCCAGCACTGCGTACAACGTGTTCCCAGTGACGCGGAAGCCGTTGGATTCCGTTGGCACTGCCCAATCTATCGATTGTGCGAAGAGAGCGCTCGGCAGCCTGCACAACATCTCCAATATTGTAGGGTAGCGGTTCCCGCGCAGTGGCTCCTTCATCTTCGGGGTGAGATCAAAGTCGCAGGGACGTAAGTCGGGAGAGTAGGGGGAATGATAGAGCACCTCCCAGTTCCAGCGATTCAACAATGCAGACACAACTCCTGCTGTGTGTGCCCTAGCAATGTCATACAGAACGATGGGCAGAGTATCGATGTGGTGTCGCCGTTTCCTTCTCAGAGCTGCTAGGAGATGGTCTTGCAGAAACGAACAATAGTACGCCGCATGAACGGTTTGCCCTGGGGGAACGGTATGTTTTATGATCACACCACCCCAATCATAGGCAAGAATCAACATTACCTTCACATTGGTTGGGGTTTGTCGAACTGTTTGTTTTCGTGGTGATCCGTGGTGCCGCCAATCATTCGATTGGCGTTTCAACTGTGGCTCATAAGATTTGGCCCACGTCTCGTCAATGGTTATGATACGCCGTAAGAAGTCCTCTCCTTCGCGCTCATAACGCTGCAAGTGCGTACAAGAAGCGTCATATCGCAGCCATTTGTGCATGTCGGTTAAGTCATGCGGAACCCATTTTGACGCAATTTTCTTCATTTTCAGGCAGTCCTTCAGGATGTGGAGGACAGTCGAATTCGCCAGTCCTGTATCTTGCGCTAATTCACGAAGCGTTACGTTCCGATCCGCCCCCACTAACGCGGACACCATCTGTACATTTTAATCACTTACTGGTGGGTGACCACATTAAGGCATGTCCTCCACACGTTCGCGCCCATCTCGAATGGCTGCAACCCATCTTGCTACCGTTCTGTAAGGTAACGCGCCTCTTGCAGTCCTTGGTGACACTCTCGAGCCGTGTGACCCATAACACACTGAATTTTTTATCCACGTTCTCTGCTCCTGCTTCGAAAACATTGCGACCGTCTTGCGCGAGCGCTTGTCCACAACTACTCATCTAACAGGCACCACTGCATACGAATGGGGGAGGGGACGGACGAGGTCATGTGCTCTAAGGGAGGGGATACAGGTTAGCTACTTTTGGTAACAATGGCAGAGTCCAACACCGTTGCAACATAAAGCAGCAGCATCGTTGCCAAAACTAAAAAAGCAACCCTTGTATATGAGGCAGAGACAAGGACACTGAGCAAGGAGATGGAGAGGAGAATATTGACCTTTGAAAACAAAGTGTTAAGAAAATTTTTGGGTTGGTATTAGAGCAGGGAAACTTCAGAAGAAGAAAAAAACACAGACATTCGCGCATTGTAGGCTATAACGAACCGGATGTGATAGCAGTAATAAGGAGCAGAAGAATCGAATGGCTGAGACATGTACTGAGAAGGGAAGAAGGGATGGTAAAAAAGAGTGCTAGAAGGAAAACCACAAGGAAAAGAGACCCCTCGGTAGACCAAAGTTGAGATGGCAGGATGGAGTCAGGAAAGATCTGGAGGCCCTGGGAGCCAACGAGAATATGGCCGGAGACAGAAAGCAATGGAAGAGGCTAAAGAGTGAGGCAATGACCCGACTTCGGTTCTTGAGTGAGTAAGTAAGTATCTCTAAAATACATGGAGGTATTCCTTTTTATCCTCCCGCCGGTACCGTCACCTTGCAGATGGTAATCAGGTATTGCCGGGTGTTTGGAGACTTGCGAGCACAAATGATCCTTGGGGCTATGCTAGCGGGAGCTTCGGCTCCTGGCAGGGCCACCCAAGCTGGACAGGCCCAAGGTGATGGGCCAGACTAAGAGCGGTACCCTGGTTCTCCAGGTTGGGGATTGGGCGTGGGGCTAACAACCCTACCCCGGAAAAGATCACTTGTTGCGGAACCAAAGGACAAACGAAACCGGACGGATGAAATGGAAAAAGACCTTGGCAACGGAAACTGTACATGAATTGGTATTTTGGGACATGGAAACCTGAGTAAACCTGGAGGATTACGGAACTTGTAGAAGGAAATGAAGAAATATTGAGATACGAGAGTTGTATGGTAAGCCAGATATAGTCGTGGACTGCGTTGGTTGGGACATGTAGAAAGAATTACAGAACAGGATGGTAAGGAAGGTCTTCAATGGGAAGCCAGGAGGACGGCGTGTGAGGGGAAGACCTAGGACCAGATGGCTGGACAACGTGGAGGAGGATCTGAGAAGGATGGGAGTCAGAAGATGGAGAACCAATGCCGTCAACAGGGAAGAATGGGTGGAGATTGTCCGGGAGGCCAAGGCCCTACAAGGGCTGTAGCGCCAAGGAGTGAGTAAGTATTCCTTTTTATATTACGTAACTTCAAAATGGCCCCTGCGTAGGCCTACTATATTTAGTGTGATATTCTTATGAGGAATGCTAGCTAGGTCGTTTATATGCCGCTCCTAGCTCAACAAATTTCCCGTTAATTGTGCTATTATATCCATGAGTTAATGATATTCAAGTTTTAAGAATACGGCCAGCGGCAATCGTAAATGTATGGAGTCACTGTTCTTTAGACTCGGTCATAGGAAGCAACTTACAAGGTTTTACATTACAACTATTCTCCGTTTTTGTAGCTATATTCTATAGTTTCAAGATGGCAGCTCCGCGTTGTATTCAGTGTGCTATTATTATGGCTTATATCAGCAAGGTCCCCAACACAGCACTTCTTTCTCAACTTTCAATTTAATTCAGCAATGACATTCTGAACGATTCAATATTAAGTTTAAATAGGACACCCACCCGCCATCAAAAAATGTGGAGTCTGTCAGTTTGCTTTGTGTTTACGATACCACGTATGTGTGTCTATCTTATCACTATATCACTAGTTTTCAAAATTGTAGCTCTAAAATGTAGACATTTATTCTTAAATTATGAAATTTCAGGTTGGCCGCTGCGCGCTATATTCAGTGTGATAAATGTATCACACTACTGACGCCTCTTACATAACATTTCTCGCCTGGCAAGGTGTCATAATTGTGCTATTATATCCTGAGTTTTTAATTTGTATATTTTACACCTAGCAACCATCTTGAATGTATAGAGTAGATCATGTGCGTTAAACCGCTCACCACGACTCCGACAGGGAGCTGTAGCAAGTCCGGGAATTGGAGGTTCAAACCACGGCGCTGCCAGCGGCAATCTTACTTTAAGTGTGGTTTTCCCCAGGGTTTTCCACATTCCCTCCAGGAAAATGATGGGTTATTATCTTATTTCAAGTCCCGGGTCACCTACCACATCCTGTCTCCAATATCAATGCATGTGAGATTTTCGAAGTGAAATGCCATGTCCTGTGGTTCGGATTCCACGTAAAAAGGAGGTCCCGTGGCTCATGATCTCGCGATTAACGGTCACGTTAAACTACAAGCTTGCTTGCTTGCTTTGTCTCCAATACACTGCTACAGTCCCCACAGAAACACAGGTTATCAGACATACACCCACCCAAGTACACGGGGTTGATGACCAAAGATGACCCAAGCCCCTAATATTAACAACAACAATCTACATGCAAAATTTCTTACACCTTGAAGTAGCCTAATGCATGCAATAGGTAAATGCAAAAAATTTCCGAAAAATTGCTTTTTATCTCCATTTAAGTGATTTACAATTTCAAGATGGGTGGCTGCGCGTAATATTCACTCTCATATAGTCGTCACCTTAGTAGCAGTGGGCCCTAAAACAAAACTACCTGAATGGCAAATATTTTGAACATTGATTCTTGGGATCGTAAGTTATGGATTATAATGCTAGCAAGATTTGCACAGCCCCCACCTTGAAATGAATCAGCAGAGGACCTTGCAGTTTGGGCCCCATATATTTCCAATATGAGGGCTTGTGGAGATCCGACGATTAGTTTAGTCTGAATTCTATTTAAGCATAGAACACTTGGGTGGCCGCCATTTTCTTTTCAATTCTTTAAGATAGCGGTCATATGAAACATGACATTGGAATGTCCTATATCAGAGCTACATCTATATGAAATATGATTCAATTTGGTTTCGTCATTTGGTAGTTGACGAGTGAGAAACATACAGACGTACATACACACAAACATTCGGCCAGTGTAGATCTCATAAGTAGTGTATATTCATTTTTAGCCTATTTCCATTTATTAAAAAGTAGGCTTATGAGACCACCTTTGGTCCGTATGTGTATGTCCCCCCCCCCCCCTAATAAAGCCAAAACGGCCTCAATACAACTCGGTAAGTACATATCACCATCTCGTCCGACCTCGACCATGCCTTTAAAATTTAAATACGTTTCACGAAACCAACATGGCAATCGCGCGAAATATTTCACTGGCATTCTATATCTCCGCAACAGTAACAGATATCGCGCTGAAATTTTGATCGGTCAAAAAGGGTAATACTAGGTTCACCTATGTGACTTTAAAACCATGTAAAGTACGAAACGAACATGGCAGCCAAGCGAAGTTAAAACATTTAAATAGACTTTTCTCGCGATTCAACTATCCGAGCACGGTAAAAACAAGGCGGCGCCGTGAAATTTAAATATTTAAATGGGTCTTTCTCGAGACTTTTCATCCGAGCGTTTTGAAACTTGGCACGGTAAGCCTTAATATACTGACGTTTAATTTAATGGAATTTTATGAGAACTTAAAAATGGCGGCTGTATACTTTCTTTAATTCTCGATTGTATTTCTCGTGTCCTAATCAAGCAATAGGAATGTTGGTTGGTATAATGAACTAACATTAGAATAGTCATCTGTTGACAGATAGTTCTATTATGAAACAATCCAACATGGCGTCCATGCAATATATTCCACCCGTTCACAATATCTCCGAAACTGCTTAAGCAATCAAAATTGAATTTTTGTATAGTGATAGAGGACTATTAACTAAGTACATATACAGTAACTTAAGTGATTCTAAAAATCCTGAGAAACACAAACACAACATGGCGGCCAAGTGATTTCCAAATATTTCAAATGAATTTTCTAGCGATTTTATCACTCGAGAGCAGTGATGCTGAGAACCGCAAATCTTTATTCAGAGCTTAGAGAAGTATAGATAGGCTACATCTCATGTTCAATTGCTTTCGAAAATTCAAGATGGCATCAGTTCGACATTTCAAAATCTTATTTTTTATTTATTTCACGTACCCTATTCAAGCGATTGAAGAGAGGATTCGTATGTTAGGTTATTATAATAACCATTATCCATATGTCACTAAATTCTGTAGCTTACTTTTCGTAAATCATAGAAGCCGTGCATTTGACTAACTTAAATTAAACTCCCGTGATGCGTTGAAGAAAGATGCCATCTCGCGGGAAGAGACTTATTCACCGATACTGAAAGTTATACATTCTAGCAATGGTGTTGGTGACGATATAGGTCGTATATCAAAAGCTATTTAGTATAGCCTACATCACAAGGAAAATCCTTTAAATAGCCAGGGAAGTTTTTAATGTAAAAGACCAGTAAGATATATGAAAATAGGCTAGTTAGTTCTTCACGGATCTATTTTTTTTAATATAAATTATTTTACAAAAGTCGAAAGTAGGTTTAAAATCAATCTTGTGAATTTCAGCGGTATTACGCGATATAACGGTGCACTCTCGGCCGGAGGTAAGGTTATCGTCGCTCAAAACCCAATTCTCACCACCACCATACCCGGAATTAGAAGATAGCCTGCCATTCCATGCCCGGTTAACTATTCCGTCGGTTATACTTGGATCGCTTAACCAATGTCGTAAAACCCAATTCTGCGCTAACTACGGAGATAATTTTAGCTGAGGTATACCCGGCGATCGTGCAACTGGCCCTTATTAGTGCTTAGGTAAATGCTTATTTTACGAGGGTTTGGATCGCTTTTACCTGACTTATCATAAAACCTACATGCCGTGATTCGAGACAGTCTACGACAGCCATTTTTTAACATGCGAGCTTGAAATGTGGAACGATAGAAATAATAAGAGAATTTTAATCTCAAGAGAAACTGATCTGAGTTCGAGTCTCGTCTCCACCAGGTGCAGCAGAAGAACAAAGGCAACGGTAGGATGGCGCCATGGCGGGGCAGAGAGCAGGCAGGATGCCTCGTGGCCCTGTCTTCCTGTTCACCACGCGAAGTCATTGCCCCCGCTCTCTCCAACGAGGTCGCATCGGCACAAAACAATAACAATCAAAAAGCTGGAAACGTTCAGAAAACGTACGGCTTTATCGAAGTATGACACCAAATATCTTTCATGAAGTCTGAACTTAGAAGACTTCCCAAAGGGAAGGACCTCGTAATTATCATTGGGGTCTCTGAACTATTTTGTAAGTAAAATATGAAAATTATACGTCTAATAATATTGAAAATGTGCTTCTCCGGCATGAATTCAGAAGCAGCAGATCGCCGCCACCGCCGCCGAACATCTGTATGCAGTACTCCGACCAGGGCACCTCATTGCCAATGTAGCCTCTGTCCATCGACAGCTGGCTGTGTGATGCAGATATGCTCGCCCGCCATTTTGGTTCTTTAACCCATTCCTTTCGATAGGCCATCTGTCAGCGCGAATTTAATGGTGTTCTCCACACAACAATCAAGTATAAAATAAATCTGTTCAAGCATCCGAATCTGTTTACATACTGTATGTCAAACTGAAAATTACATTAACCGTTCATGGGATTTCAACGAGGTACGTTTCATTAAAACCTAAGCCTCCACGATAGGTCCAGTCCAATACATTGATGAGGAACCCACCATAGTCTATTAAAGAAGCAAATGAGTAGTGGGAAATAACGGGGTAGCTAATGGTGAGATTCTAATAAAGCTCCCTCGCAAATTATGGCTTCCCCTGTTATGAAACATAAATAATTTTCCCAGATTATATTCATCAGACGCTTAAAAACATTGGCACAGATTAGCACACCAATACTATGATAACACTAGGAGATCGCAATTGCGTGAGATATTCATCCTGACCTCACATGTGATGATACGCGAGGGATATGGCAGTAATCCGTGAGAGAAACTTAAGTTGGACCAAGTGTATCGTGCTAGCGAAATAGCCAAATTAGTTGGCGACTACACCCACTTTCTATTGAGCCGTAAGTTCATGCTATAGCCAAGGTATAGTCTATCCGTAAGTGCATAAATGCGGGGGACACGTATCGATAACAGTACTAGTTAAAGAACCTTTTCAGGTCAAAGTGCAGGCCCCTGTCACGTATGGAAAGCACTTTAGGATAATGAACACATTATTTAATCGATTATTCAATCCTTGAATTCAGAGGACAGAGAAGCTCGAATTCCATCGCTGGTCATACCTGAAATGTATTCCTGTGGGTTTTCATTTTAACTCCAGGGAAATCCCAGAATGGTGCTTTTCCAACGTGAAGATCGCTAACTTCACATTCCTAGGCCTAGATAAGTACCTGTACTGTACATACCGCACACAAATATGCACACTACTTACCTTCCTTTCAAATCTTATGAATATACAAATCAAAATGTATATCCATATTGTTTTTCATCCTACCTGTATACATTACCCGACGTATTTTACATATGCTCATCAAGTCACAAGTCCCTTAAATTAAACAAGAACTTAAGCTGAATCTGTAGGAGTTGCGTGCAACCAAGAGCTCTGTACGTCAGTGTGCCAATCATAGACTTATTTTAATCTTACCCTGGTTTGCAACATTCTAAACATACAAAATGCTGTTTGAAGTTGTAGTCATGTAAATTCAGAAGAGAATCATCAGAAGAAACCCATTTGTAAGCCAATTTGCATCATATGAAATATAGGCTTATGCGATCACATTTTTACAGTCTGTGGGTGTGCGTATGTGTGTGCATCCCCAATTAAATTTAAACGACTGGCGCGATTTCAATGAAACTATAAAGGGACATACGACTACTACATCGGACGTCAACCGCGCCTTTCAAATTTTATTAAGTTTACATTCCAGAATGGAGGACATGCAAAATATGTCACCGGCAACAATATCTCCAAAACTATTATAGCTATCAAACTGAAATTTTGTATGCAGATAGAGGGTAGACTACTATAAGAAGTTCACTTCGTAACTATCAATAATCTGGTAAGTACAAAACCAACATAGTGGCCAAGCAAAGTTCAAATATTTAAAAGGGCTCCCCTCTCGATTTAATCATCGGAGCAAAATGAAACATGACATGATAAATCTTTTTACAAGGTATAATTTACTGGCATTTAATTTAATTCAATTGATTTGAGAAATTCATGATGGCGGCTGTGCGAAATGTTAAGTTGTTTAACATATGTCCTAATCAAGCTATCAACATTTCAGTTTGTATAATGAACCAACGCAATAATGTTCCTCTATTGGTACATATCTCCATGGCCTACATATAAAACAATACAACAAGGCGGTCATTCGAAATATTTCACCGGTTTTCAATATCCACGAATCTGTTACAGCAAACCAAACTGAAACATAATACCGTATGTCGATAGAAGCCATTAAAATAAGCTCACCTGCGTATCTTTCAATAACCTGACGAACGCAAAACCAAATTGGCGGCCACGCAAGATTTAAATGGGCTTTTCTGATGAGTTAAAGCATCCGAGCGCAGTGATACCTGTAATGCTAAATCTTAATACAAGGCTTAATACACGGGTGTATAATTTAATTCAACGTTTATGAGAACTTCAAAATGGCGGCTGTGTGAAATGTTATTACATTTTTTATTCTTGTGACGTAATCAAGCGATTGAAATGAAGATTTGTATAATGAACTACCATTATAACCTTCATCTGCTGGCATATAATTCTTATGACCTGCATTTAAAATAATCCAATAATAATAATAATAATAATAATAATAATGTTATTGGTTTTACGTCCCTTTTAACTACACTGGCTTTTAGAGACGCCGGGGTGCCGGAATTTTGCCCCGAAGGGGATCTTTAACGTGCCAGTAAATCTACGGACACGGCTCCCTCACATTTGCGCACCCTCAAATGCCAACTGACTGCGCCAGGATACGAACCTGCAACCTTGGGCCCAGCAAGCGAGAACGTTACCCCTGAGCCACGCAGCCAGCCAAAAAATAATCCAACAAGGCGGCCATGCGAAATATTGAACCGGTTCCCAACATCTTCCAAACTATTATAAGAACCAAACTGAAATTTTGTATGGTGATACAGAACTAGTGGCTTATAAAAACCTGATGAACCCAAACCAATATGGCTGCCACGTAATTTACAAATATTTAAAATGATGTTTTCTGGCAATCAAATCACCCGAGAGCATTGTAACTTGGCATAGCGAATCTTTATTAGAGATCTTAGTATATAGACATCTAATGCATTTCAATTTGTTTTCAAAAATTTCACCGAGGGGTCAGTTCGAAATTTTAAAAACATTTAATTTATCGTATGTTATTCAAGCGGCCGAAGAGAAGGTTGGTATAATAAACTAGGAGAATAATCATTAAATACCACTGGATTCCGTAGCTTACATTTCGTAAATTACACATCAAAAGCCGTCCATGCGACTTTTATTAACTCCTGTAGCATAAGAAGTCATAATAAATTACTGATATCGAAAGTTATATATTCTAGCACGTAAGACTTACTGTGGTGGTAGTGGTGATTGTTTCAATGGGTGGAACATGGGAGTCATCTGCCCTAAGTTTATAGTGTATTTAAATGATAGATTATGTCAATTTCTGAACAACGCTGATAATAATAATGTTACTGGTTTAACGTCCGAATAAAATACTGCGGCATTTTAGAGACGCCGGGGTGCAGGAAATTTGCTCCGATGGGGATCTTGAGCGTGCCAGTAAATCTACTGACACGGCTCCCTCACATTTGCGCAAACTCATATGACAACTGACTGCGCCAGAATTCGATCCTGCTACCTTGGTTACAGCAGGCGAGAACGTTACCGCTGCGCCACGCAGCCAGTCAATTTCTGAACAGGAACACCTCTTACTGATATTCTTTGGGAAAGGTGATAAACAAGTGCTATGAACATGATGATGTTCCAAGGCGCCTAACATCTAGTTGATCGGCCCCTAATGAAATGTTATGAAATGAAGGCATGAAGATAAACACAGCCCGCTGCTAGGGGAAGAGAACGACAGAGTATAAAACAGACAGTAAGCCCTAACAATTATGCCTTATTTGGATAAAAGAACAAACCCCTGGATAATAGAAAACAATAGAACAAATAAGGCATTTTGAGCAATAAAAATACATTTATAAAGAGTAAAAACATAAACAAAAAATAAGATTAAAACTAAACTAAAAGTCTTAAACTATTTTAAAACTTAAAAAAGTAGTTACTCTCCCTCTTGAACCGAACGACTAGGTCTGCTGACGGCCCGTCATCACGTAGAACAAGGGAGAGAGTGTTAAGACAGATCAGCCAGGTCCACACACTCCAAGAGTGTGTATATCACGGTAAGGTGGGCGCAGCAAGTACACACACGGGGGGGGCTTTTCTCTTAAGGCTAAATGTCCCGTTTTTTAGTTTGTAATTCTGACACCACGTAGCAGCACCAAAGTGAGACAATTTCTTTTTTCAGTTTTCTCTTGAACGAAATCTCGTATTTGCGATCTGAAAACCACTATGTATACTAGAGTGCAATTGAATTGATATTAATTCGATGCATTTTCCAAAATGTGAAAAACAAAAAAGTTACCAACAGTGTTTTACATTTCTGCTAAAAATATGGGGGGAAAAACCGGTAATACGAAAACGGAGATTTATTTCCTGATTCCAATGTATTTTTCAGAATTAAAATCGGGTGAATGGAATCGACAGCATTAGTTTGGGAATTGTTTTGAAAAAAGTGGTAGGGATAGCGGCGCGGCTTCACAGGATATCTTGCGTAAGGAAAATGATGAACACGCTGACAGGGCGGAGGGAGAAGGGGACGGTTTGACGACAGGAAGGAGCTGTCTTCCTCTTGTCATAAATATTATAGTTCGGCGAGTTACATGTACAAGTGCCTAGTCGAGGAACACTATCTGAGCAATAATATTATACTGTAGTCCTTCACACTTAGCCTATGTAACGTCGACACAATGTGTTACCTTTCTTACTTCCTCAAACATTCTTAATGTTGTCGTTCTTGTTGATAATACATTGTAGGAGCTTGGGACATTTTGGTCATCATTACCTTTGGCTGGCTGCGTGGCTCAGCGGTAACGTTCTCGCTTGATGTGCCCAAGGTTTCAGCATCGAATCCTGGTGCAGCCAGTTGGCATTTGAGAGTGCGTGAATGCGAGGGAGCCGTGTCATTAGTGGCACGTTAAAGATCCCTTCGGGGCAAAATTCCAGAATCCCGGCGTCTCTAAAAGCCGCAGTAGTTAAAAGGGACGTAAAATCAATAACGTTATTATTATATTTATAATTATAATCAGTCCCGTGTAGTTGATTATGTGTGTAACTGTATTAGAGTCAGGGATTGGGCAGGTTCCCTGAGACTTCACGTACGGTACTATCTCGGCATTTAGCTGGAGGGAGTGTGGAAAAAACCGGTGAAAACACATTCAGGATAGATGCTGACAGCACTGTATTCCCTTTTAGGTAACTGTTTTAGAGTTATTTGAGGATAAACTCCCGAACAAAAAACATATTGTTCCGACATTAGTAATACTTTGTAGGGCATAATTCTTACCGCACAGAGCAGCGACTGGTTTCACTCGATGCAAAATTCAATACTGTATAGAAAGATATGACTGGTTTGTAGTTGGCACGTTCTTGATATTATAGAAAAAAAGATGGACACGATATGTTCGTGTTCAGGTTAATTGGGAATATCTATTCTAAAAACCATCCGATGCGAACGTTCAACTCTGGGTATCGTCTTCTAGACATAACAAACAAGACCACAAACCGTGAAAATTTCAAATCAATGGAGCCAGCTATTATCGATTTATAAGAAGCCAAATGCGCACGCACATAGACCTACATACATACATTTTGGTGATTCGTATGGGTCTTTGGTTCCTTTTGACTCTAATTCCCTTTTTATTTTCATGAGATCTGAAACGACTCCGTGAGGCTAATCACTATAACTTACTTCAGTTTTCATGGAAGTAATAATGAAATTGCATTTATGTAGGACATTTTATTACAATAAGCAAATTAAGAAAATGCATACCAAGAGCAAAATTATTAGAATTAAAGTTCCTAAGATATTCTCATCTGCCTATTGTTAGCACAGGCACTAGTACTGCATGCTATAAACAAAAAATATATTATACCTAATTATTTCCTGTTCTTGAAAGTAATGCTTCAATGTTTTCCATATCAAAGATAACGTTTCATGATGATCACACACTCAGTATATTACTTCACCTCAGGTTCTCTTATATCCATTTATCTGGTCATCCTGGGAACAATGATCTCAGGCAACAAGATTTTATCGTAGCAGAATGTCAGTTACATAAGCATTGTTTGTATCCCGACATTTTCGTCCCTCTTTATTGTTTCTATGTGATTGTCCTTGGGCGTCCATACAACAAAATAACATATTTCCCGCTGTGTTATTTCCAACTGGCCCTGGATCTGGAAATAAAAATCACGTGAATGTTAAAAGAGTTATCAATCTGTTCTCTTCAGAATGGCACTGTTCTTGACAATCTCTTGGTTTTCTTTTTCGCTTACTTTCTGCCGAACAAAATCCCTTTGGCTTTTTGCAGGCTTCCAGTATGGTCATATTCCGTGCAGAATAAGGGCACTTGACTTCGACTATAGCGTCGATTCCTATTAATCCGTCTGGGGAGGCACCTAAGAACTCATACGTTTTATGTACGAAAAGACCACATTCTTTGACTTTTCTACCGATTTCTCCTCTAAATTTCGTTTTGCAATTCGCTCATTATAATAGTCATACTGCATTGCTTTTGAGTGAAAATCGCCGTACAGAATATTTTTTGCTACTGGAGCCCATTTCGAAGTAGGTTTCCTGTTGCATACATATCCAAAATTGGATGCCGTAAGTCTTTACTTTCTAGCTGTGTGCCACTTTTCATTTTCCCTTTGGCCCCTTGTTTCCTTTTCCAGTTTTTGTATATGGCCTTCACTAAGCGTTAGTTGCTTGATCTTCTCATCACTAAACTCTCTCAACAGAACCTCGTCAAAATCCAACTGCATTGATCGGTTTCCATAATCACGTGAGACAGTATGTTTCATTTCTCGCGACGCAAATAAACTTTTTCGGCAAGTGCTCTTCTTCTCTCTCTGCTGAGTGCAGTGTCCTTCACTATTGTGGCAGGTTTTTCTTTTTTTTTCTTAACTGATTTCATTGTTTTATAGTGCCAGGATGGCCCAAACTGAAAGTCCAGCCCAGCAGCTTTGGTTCTATGAGTGAAGGAACCTCGTTTCCCTTGATTGATCTGCTTCACTTACTTCACTTAATTCCTGCCGCTCCTTCCGGAGCATAGGGCCTTGGCGGAAGTTCTCCACGCAGTACGGTTCCTGGCCATTCTCTTCACTTGACTCCAGTTCTTGTCCACCTCTGCAATTTCATTTTCGATCGTCCTCTTCCAAGTCTTCTTAGGTCGACCTCGCTTCCTGGCACCTTCAGGATTCCAGTCTAGCGCCGCCCTCTCAACAGCTCCGTCCGGCTTCCTTAGTGTGTGACCGATCCAGCGCCATTTCCTCTCCTTCATCTGGATGCTAATCGGTTGTTGATTGGTGATGGTCCAAAGATCTTCATTTGAGATTATGTCCGGCCACCTCACATTCATGATGCGACGCAGGCATCTGTTAAGGAACACCTGTAGCTGGTTGTTGATCGGTTTTGTGACTTTCCATGTTTCACAGCCATAGAGAAGAATCGACTTTACGTTGCTATTGAAAAGGCGGAGCTTGGTCTTCCTGGAAATGTTTCTATTTCTCCAGATGAGGTAGAGCTGGACAAATGCACCATTTGCCTTCCTGATACGGCTTCGAACATCTTCCTCTGCTCCCCCATCATTTGTCACTATACTCCCAAGGTAGAGGAAGGACTCAACTAGCTCAATTTCCTTTCCGTTGACTGTCAAGCTAGTCGTGAGGTCAGAATTTATCCTCATCTCTTTGGTCTTGTTGGTGTTGATCATCAGTCCTGCACGTTCTGCTTCTCTCTGCAACCTCCCCAGCTTATCTTCTATGTCTCAGTACCGTTGTGCCATAAGACAAATGTCGTCCGCGAAATCCAGATCTTCAAGCCTGTCATTTATACCCCATTGAATACCCCTCTTCCGTCCTCCCATTACCTTCTTCATCACACTATCCAGGACCAACAGGAACAGAGTGGGGGAAAGGACACACCCCTGTCTCACCCCGGAACTGACCTTTATCTTTTCTGTTAATTTGCCTTCGTGTAGAACCTGGCACTCATACCCTTCGTACATCTCTTCCATGATTCTGATGATCTTTGTTGGAATTTTATATTCCTCGAGGGTCTTCCACATGATTCTTTGATTTACGGAGTCGAAAGCTTTCTCGAAGTCAACAAATGTGAGGTAAAGGGTATTCCGCCACTCCACACTCTGCTCCAGGATGATTCGTAGGGTGTTGATGAGATCCACACAGCTGCGATGTTGTCGAAATCCAGCCTGTTCCTTCCGAAGCCTTTTTTCTACGCAGTCTTTTATACGATTCAGGATGACTCTCGCCAGCACTTTGCTTGGAATGGACAGCAAGGTGATACCCCTCCAGTTGTTACAGTTTGTGGTGTCACCTTTCTTCGGTAACTTGACGATCAACCCCTTCTTCCAGTCGGTTGGTATTTTCTCCTCCTTCCAGATCTTCTCCAACAGCGGGTGCAGCAGATTGATCGTGATATCCAGGTCTGCTTTCAATACTTCCGCTGGGATATTATCCAGACCTGGTGCCTTCCCGCACTTCATCTGCTTCAACGCTGTCCGTATTTCGCCCCGAGTTGGGGAGTCAAGGCTGATGCCTGGGTCACTTTCTGCTTCCTCTTCATCTTCTCCTCGCTGCTTCCTTTCTGGTCCTCTATCTCTATTAAGAACCTCCGCAAAGTGTTCTCTCCATCTAGTCAGCTGCTGTTCACACGCCGTGAGGATCTCGCCCGTCTTGCTCTTCACAGGCCTAGTTTTATTAAAACCTTTCTTCGAAAGCATCTTTGTGATGCCATAGAGCTCCTTAACGTCCCCCCTACTTGCAGCTTCTTCTGCTTTCTCTGCCTGCTCATCAATCCACCTATGATCCTTCCGCACACTCCTCTTTACCTCCCTGTTTGCTGTTGAATACTCTGCTTGTGTGAGAGCCTTCTGCTGCCTAGTCTTGCAGGTGTTGAGCTCGGCCTTAATCTCCTTTCTATAATTTATCTTGTCCCAGGTCTGATCGGATATCCATTCTTTCCGCAGGTAGTTCTTGTACCCGAGCTGCATCTCACTGGTTTCCACGAAGATATTCTTTACCTCGCTCCACACAGTCTCCACATCCTTCTCTGTCTCGGAGTCCAACACCTGGAATTTATTTCTGAGCTCCAGTTTAATTTGGTCCAATCTCTGCTGGTTCTTAAGCTTGCCCACATCAAACTTGTTGTGCCGAGTGTTAAACTTTCGGCGGACTGCCACTATCTTCATGCGGAAGTTGGCAACCGCAGGATGATGGTCACTACCAACATCCGCTCCTCTCTTGTTCCTAACATCTTCCAAGCTTGTTCTGAACCCCCTGCTCACCGCGATGTGATCAATTTGATTTACTGTGACTTGATCAGGAGACACCCAGGTGACCTTGTGGCACCGCCTATGAGGAAACACCGTGCCACCCATCACCAAATCCTGACTGGCGCAATATTCCGTAAATTTCTCCCCATTGTCATTCATCTCACCAAGGCCATGTTTACCCATGATCTGCTCCAACCCCTCATTGTTTAATCCCACCTTCGCGTTGAAGTCTCCCATAACAATGAGAATGTCCTTCTTACTTGTTTGTCTTGTGGCATCTCGCAGCATTTGGTAGAATTCTTCCTTCTTCTCTGGCTCAGAATGTTCTGTAGGCGCATAGCATTGGATGATGATCACATTCCTGATCTTTGTCTTGGACCTAGAAAACATGAGCCTGCTAGAAATTGGCTTCCACTCCATAAGGCTCCTCTTTGCATTTCTGTTGAGCAGCAACCCCACTCCATCCCTGTGCTCTTCCTCATCGCCCCCAGACTAGAGAAATGTAATTCCATCTGTTGTCTGTATTTCACCAAATCCTGGCCAACTCACCTCACTCAATCCTAGGATATCCAGCCCATAGTTCTTCATCTCCCGTGTCACTTGTTTCAGTCTGGTTTTCTCCATCAAGGTCCTCACATTCCAGAAACCGATTTTCGTAGTCCTCTTCATGCCAAAAGTCGCCATCAGGTTATCCGTCCGGTTTTGTAATTTCGCTTCAGTTTCAGTAATCAGTTTATTTAAGAGGAGCGAGTGATTAACCCACTACCTCCGAGTGCCTTGGAGGGACTGCCACCTTAGGCCTGAGGCACCAGGCTGATTTTCTGTCAGGGTTTCTTCCCTTAGCCTTTGAAGAACCAACTCCAAACTACAAGGCAGCAGTTGTTTCACCAGAGCCCCGATAGCCGTAATTTCTTCAGGGTTCCTGTAGGGCCTTCACAGCTACCGTAGCGGTCTTGAGGCACACAAAGTCCCCACTGTACTTCACCCCTACAGGCAATCCCCTACTTCATTACGTTGCCCATCTCCCACGACGAGGACGAGGGGTTGGATTTGTGGGAGACTTTTCCAGTTTTTGTATATGGCCTTCACTAAGCGTTAGTTGCTTGATCTTCTCATCACTAAACTCTCTCAACAGAACCTCATCGAAATCCAACTGCATTGATCGGTTTCCATAATCACGTGAGACAGTATGTTTCATTTCATTAGAATGTTGTCGGGACAATCTTGTCCCTTCTCGCGACGCAAATAAACTTTTTCGGCAAGCTGCTCTTCTTCTCTCTCTGCTGAGTGCAGTGTCCTTCACTATTGTGGCAGGTTTTTCTTTTACTTCTTAACTGATTTCATTGTTTTATAGTGCCAGGATGGCCCAAACTGAAAGTCCAGCCCAGCAGCTTTGGTTCTATGAGTGAAGGAACCTCGTTTCCCTCGATTGATCTGCTTACCTCCCGTGAATTTTGCAACAAGGGACATATAATTTTCGGCAGCATTGCTGGTGGTGTTTGATACTAGCTGGGACCTTTTTGCAATTAGGGGCTGCAAGCAAGAACGCACCTTGTCACAAGCATTAGTTTAGTCTGCAGTTAGCTGTTTGTCTTCACCTTGCCCGCTGGTAGTGCAAAAGTACTGTTTGCAGTCTTTATGAATCCCAATCCAATCCGGTATTTCCGGAAACCAATTTTCCATTTTTACAATCTCTACCCCTTTATTTTTCCACACAACGCATTGCTTTCATTTGAAGTCGAACTTGCTTCTCTGAAAAAAGTTGAGACTGAATAGTTCGTGATCTTTTAAACCTACACTTTTAAGTATTAGAAGTTAAAAAAAAAAACTACACCCGTGGCGCGACAGCCTATGAAGGGCCTAGGCCTACCAAGCAACCACTGCGCTGTTCAGCCATGTAGCCTGCAGATTGTGGGGTGACGTTTAGTCATCCAACTTGTAGGCTACAGGTAAAATATAAGTGAAATCATAACTGCTCAGTGCATTACAGATTATCTAATGCAAGCGTAAAGAAATATATAATTTCAAATATAAACTAGGAAGAAAAACTTACGGGTGTGTAGATGTGTGTGTGTGTGTGTGTGTGTGTGTGTGTTTAGGGCCTGGCTTCCTTTTCTTGGTACTTTGTCGCAATCTCCCCTGGGATTTAGTGGAACGCCCTTTAATCGGTTTTGCTTGTGGCTCCATTTTTTAACAAAAACGAAAACATAACTCCACGTGATGACCGTAATGCTGTCCACCAGTCGTAGCTGTCCACCAGTCGTAGCCTACCTATATGTACATGTATCTATTCTACCAGAAATAATGTCCGAAATAAAGTGCCGAAAATAGAACACATAACGGGCATTAAAAATAATACTGTTGCAGGTAAAATAAATTAAACAAAAGGTAATTAAAGAGATCGATGAACTAAAAACAAGAAGTCGTAACTAGGAACTGGTAAAATATCAAAGGATCACTCAGAAATATCCAGACCTTCCCAATAATTCAGAACCAACCAGCACAGTCAATCGCAACATTGGACTAGATGTTCGGGAATTCCAAACAGTCAGGTAAAGTTATCGCTCTCTCAAATCACCTCTCCCCCATCCCGCTCTCCATGACCTTGTTCTACTGCCGCGCCTTTTGATGAAAATCCAGTAACACTTTTATTCACAAACTTCCAAAGTGATCCCGACGATTCTTATCAACAGATTTAGGTTTTCGATACTGCTTTGGAATCAGTGAGTAAAACTCAACTTTCGTATTACCCGTCTTTTTTTTCCTTCGAATTTTAATCAGATATTTGAAAAACAAACAGCAACGTTTCTGTTTTTGAAATTAAAAAGTAAGCAATGAATTAATATCAATTCTGCTACTAGACAGAGTACATAGTTTTCAGATCGCAGATCGGATCTCCCATTCCATAAAAAAATAAAAATAAAAACAGCTTCGCTTGTGCTGCCATCTGTTGAAATATTTTCTTACCAAAGTGTCGGGACATTTAGCCTTAAACAAGGCGGAGTGCCTAGCAATCCCAGGGCCGATCATGAGACGACAGGTTACCACAGCTTCCTTCCAGCTAGAACGGAAGGAAGATTTCCATACCTTCGTTGTCTCCTTGATGAATCTCAGTTTGTAGGGCAGAGGCATGGCGCGCCACGCTTCCTCCCAATGCGACGTGATAGAATGACGCAACTGAGAGCGAACAGGATGTGTTTATTCCTATGTATTTGTGATGCGAAATGTCAGCTAACGTTGTGCCGCATACAACACTCGTAGTCTGTAATTGTTGCACATTTTCCCGTCAATTTACAACAGATTATGTGGTGTTTTTTTTTTTCAGATCGTGACGAAGAAAGTGTTTCTCGAAATGGAAGATTGTATTTAACTGTATGCACGTCGTATAATCTTGGTAAGGGTTTTTCCCCCACAAAGTAACTTTACTCTGTAATAGGCTCGCAGCTTGTTTTATATAGTTTTCTGGAAACTTGTCTTAAGTTATTGACTAAAATATTTCTAAAGACAATCCATACCTTTATTAGAAGGTTTCGTATTCCATAATTCGTGTAAAATGAGGTTCGTTTGTCTAATAGAGGCCAAAATCCCCCAACCCTTTCAGTGATTACCCTGTGGTATTTTACGTAGACTAGGGTGAAGATGTAAACAAGCATACATTTTTTTTTAAATGATCGCCAGTTGTTGGGTCTATAAGGCATCCAACGTTTAGAATGAAGCACTGGCTGGATAAGGATATTCTTCCCTCTTTCTGTTCCACGTGAAACATGTATAACGCTGTCATTTTCTAGCAATCCACTGTTGCCATATTAGTCAAAAATTTTACTTTGTCCAAAAAACAGCATATTCGGGTACAAATATGTTTTGCCGATCTTTTTTGTCCTATATTTGAACTACGTTAACTTGATAGAAATGCTAGAAAAAATAGATATCCATATTTAAAAAAAAACATCAACTGTGTCCCTTTTTTAGTAAAATCGATCTTATAGCCTATCATGTTGCATTGACTTTGTGGTGCCAATTTCTACACACGTGTAGCTAAATGTGCCGTCTTGATGATGGATTATTGAAATAATTTATACTGGCAATATTAAAACTTTCATGTAGGTAAACCTTCAGAATATTCTCCCATAACCGCATAGCAGCATTGAAACAGTTCGTATGCTGCCAACTGTTCTATTTTTAAAGATAACCATGTCATGTCAGTTTGAGAGTTGTAGAGGAAGCTGTTCATTGACCGCGCATTATAAGAATGAAGTTTCCGCGGAGAGCAGCTTGCTACTAACAACTTTATTACTGTGCCCACCGAGCTTGTATTTCAGTAGTTCAGCTGTCCCTATCTTGAGTGTGTGCAGCAGTTCTGTTATATTTAACGTGTTGTATTTTAGGTATTTCACGTACAACAATGGTTAGTTTGGTGAAAAGAAAGCGTGGTCAAGTGCTCAGACGAAGGGAAAAACAGGTCTTAATGTGTTTAGTTATTTAAAGAATGTTAAACCTAACGAAAGTTTAAATAATTTAGTCAATGAAACAGCTCTGGCCACAGGAATATCAAAGACTACCGTTTTTAAAATACGCAGTGAAAGTGGACATGGGCCAGTGCTGTCGCCACGCAAACAGAGGCTAAGTAATACACTTCGCAAGAATGTTAAATACAATGACTTTGTGAGGAGCAGCATCCGTCGCAAAATCCACGAATTTTACTTTCGAAACAAAGCATCAACTTTACATTCAATCCTGGCTGCAGTAAACACTGTTCCTGACCTTCCAGATTTAGAAAAAATCTATTTTCCATTCGCTGCTTAAGGACATGGGTTTTGAGTACGCGAGAAGAGGAAATAAAGCAGCCATAATGGCGGAGAGAAGTGATTTAGTGATATGGCGTCATGATTATCTTGTGGCAATAAAAAAGTACAGAGAAGAAGGGCGGAATGTTGTGTACAGAGATGAATTATGGGTCAATACTGGGACTATATACAATGGAGAAGATATGGTAAGACAAGACAATAACAACACCATAGCAAGCGTTTCTGGCGGGACTTTCGACAGGCCTAAAGGCTCCTACTGCACGAGGTCCGCGGTTTGCAATAGTCCACAAAGGAAATGAAAATGGATTTGTACCCAACGCGCAGTTAGTATTTCTGTGCAGAAAGAACACCGCAGACGCGCATGATGAAATGGATGGTGAAACGTACGAAAATTATTTCTAACACCAAGTGCTACCTAACCTGCCGGCCAAATCTGTGATTGTTATTGACAATGCGTCATATCACAGTCGTAAAGTTGAGGCTATTCTGACTTCGGCGTGGAAAAAAGGAAACATGCAGGAATGGCTTTCATCGCATGGGGAGCCGTATGAAGAGCATATGTTGAAGAAACATTTAATGGAAATTATTAAACGTGTGAAATATAAATACGATAAATACAAAATTGATGAAATGGCTAAGGAAATGGGTCATTTAGTTCTACGCCTTCCACCTTATCATTGGGAACTAAATCCAATTGAATTAGTATGGAGTCCGGTCAAACACCATGCTAAAATGAACAATTTGAACTTCAAAGTAAAGAAATACGGAGCAGTTGATACAGGAAGGGTTTAATAATGTGACAATCGAAAAATAGAAAGGCTGTGTCGAGCATGTAAAAAAAAATCGAGTCTGACACGTGGAAAGCCGATGCAATTCAGGATGACATTGAACCTCAACTCATAAATCTGTGTGAAGTATCTGTACTTCATCAGATACTGAATCAACTGACTATGATGACGAACGGGATGCCTGTCATCATGAAAGGTAAGCCAATGAGGAGTATATTTTTAAATAACGCACTTCAACTTTAAGTGCAGTCGAAACTTCACACACATTTCCTTATGCTTTTACTTTATTTTATATTGACAGCTTTCTTTATGTTACATTCAGCATACGTTATAGTTCTTTAATTTAATTTCTTTGTACAGGGTGCGGCAGAAATAACTGACTAATTTCAATCGTAAATAACACAGCAACGCAACACGATATTCAGAAATTTATAGCGCAGTTTAAAAGAGCAGTGTTTGCCATTTTTGCCACATAGATTGTAGCGGCAGATCTAACACCTGTATTGTCCACAGCGCTTAAGCAGGTGTTATTGTCGATGTGCGCGCGGCCCGGGGGAACAAGTGCATCGCATCGTCAGGGCTGGTCCGTCACTAGCGTGGCGTGGAGTGGTGAGCGTTGAGGTTTCATGATTGAACTGTACTTCAAAAATGCTGACTCTGTTACCACAACACAGCGTTTATTTCGTAGACACTTTAGGTTGCGTAGACATGCGAAAGTTCCAAGCAGGAATACCATTCTGTTAAGGGTGAATAATTTGAAAGACCAACCGCAGAGCATGTTGCGAGACTATCCTGGAAGCTGTGGCAGCTGACTCCAGACTACCGGCAAGTGATGAAGCGTTCTTTCTTTTGTCGGACTACGTTAATAAACAAAATTTTCGGTACTGGTCCGCAACCAATCCTCGACAGATACATGAGCAACCTCTCCACAGCGAACGTGTGACTGGTGCGCTGTCGCTAATTTCGGAATTGTAGGCCCTTGATTTTTTGAAGAGGAGGACACAACTGTGACAGTAACATCTGCTCGTTACGTACAGCTGTTAGGAAACTTCCTGCAGTCAACACTCAACAACTTAGGGAATCCTCCTGTGTGGTTTCAACAAGATGGTGCCACTGCACACACACAGCCAGGGCATCGATGTGCCTCCTCAGAGAGATGTTTCCAGAACGTTTAATCTCCTTACGGGGTGACGTTCCATGACCAGCCCGTTCCCCTGATCTCGCCCCTTGTGATTTCTTTCTCTGGGGATACCTGAAGGCTCGCGTCTTCCAACGTAAGCCACGAACACCACACGACCTGAAAGCTGATATCCGTGAGGAAATAGAGACAATACCAATCGACATGACTAGGAGGGTCATGCGGAACTTCAGGGAGGGCCTTCAGAAGTGCATCGAAAAGGGCGGTCGGCATTTAGATGACATTATTATCAAAACCAAGTGTGTATGTGTATATGATGCAAATGGCAAACACTGCTCTTTTAAACTGCGCAATAAATTTGTGAATATCATGTTGCGTTGCTGTGTTATTTACTTTTGAAATTCGTAAGTTATTTCTGCCGCACCCTGTATGTGCTATGCTACTATTAGTATTATTATACAGTACTTAATTCACGTCTTCGTCACTGCACAATCGCTGAATGTGCGGAAAGTGTACGCGAAGCGCTCTGTACTGCCTCATTTCATGGAGTGGCAACCCTGTCGTAACGCGCCATAAGACCAATGCTTCATTGTAAACGTTGGATGCCTCACAGTAACTTCAAATTTTCCAGGTTTTCCATAGGCTACTGAAAACTAGACAAAGTTGGATTTTAGGATGGAACCGCATGTGCTATAAAATATCCATTTCTTGCAATACCTGGGATATGTACCTGTATAATTATTAAGATGATTATTGGTTAAATAAGTGTTAATATATAGGCTATTATAATTATTATGATTAAATAAATATTAAAGAAAAAAGGATGAGTTATTGGTAAATGTTACCGGTACGGCGTATAGCCTATAACTCGTAGCTTTCGTCTCATTTTAGAATTTAAACGGGTCAAGTAATGCATAATATACCAATATAACAACCGGGTAGCAACTGATTATAATATTCTCACATAAAACATATTTAATTGGCACCGACTTAATGCAATTATAGTGCAAGATATGTTAGACCACTGCCGTTTGAAATATGCAAATCGCACACTTTTTATGCAAGCTGTTTGTTATGGTCCATTCTGTTGCGCAGATTTACTAACTACTCTTTCAGGGAACACTTGTGATTGGAATATTCAAGAAAGGCGAACCCTCTAGTTCTTATAGCATAAGTTGAACATCTAAAAACAAAACCACAATTCGTAATAATAATGAAAATAATCACGGACGATTCATTGCCAATGAAAATCAAATGGAGATTCACGGACCGTAAGTTCGCTATGCATAAGCTTCGATGTCATTTTAACTCGTGGAAGCTCTATAATGTAACGACAGTACAACTGCCGGACCAGCAGCAACCACTACACCATTTATGGTTATCGCGAATTGTGCAACACTAAGCACAGATCCCTGTGGGACTCAGTTTTCCTGTACATGTTATTGCGAATATGTCCTCCCTATTAGGAAACGGAATAGACGGAGGGACAGAAAATTCGCAATAAATACTGGCAAGTTACCTCGGAATTTCCATTGATGCAGGGTAGAGAGGATGCCGTAACGCCAAGTGGTGTCATAGGTCTTCTCGAGGTAAAAGAAAACAGCGACTAGGTGCTGTCTCGAGGGAAAAGCGTCCTGTATGACAGTCGCCAGCAGGGTCGTGCAATGGGCAAGGTGAAGCAGGGCTAGGGAGAAATTTACTTGTGCCGGCGAAGCGCAGCCCTATCCTGCCCATTTCTGAGTAGTGCAGCACGACATCACACTAGCACTGCATCGCTTAGTCGCACAAGCACTGCCCATTTGACCGGGTACTGCAGTACGTTTAGTACCGAGAGCAGAGCCTGGACATTAGGGGCACCAGAGCCCACATTTTGTCAAATGCGTGTGGTCTGCCGTACTCATGACGTCTTTTGTGCATGGGGAGGACAAAAATAGCATACTGGGAAAGTCACACATTAAAGAAACACCGAAGACATATAAAACATGATATTTGGACGTACATGAACCAGATCAGCAACAAGGATACAGGAATTTGCATACATTTTGGGTGATGCAGCAGGTGAAGCGAAATATAACAATCCTAAAAATTGAATCAAGCATATTGGTAATCATGCATGTGACAGTAACAGGGACCCGCATGGAATCAAGAGAGTTAACCCTAGAACTGCTGTAGGTTTATCTGTTAAATGCTGCAGTAAATTCCCATAAAGTACACACTAAAGGAATTTGGTATCAGTAAGCATACTGTGTTCATGAATATGACTTATCATACACCAATATAAAGCTGAAAGACTGTTCTATATTATATTGATATAGGTGAATCATTCAGACTCGTCACTTTGAATTAATCATAAAAAGTATTTTATAAAAAATAAAAAATTATTGACTTTTCTGCTCTAGAAAACCATATTGCCGAGTTAAATGTTCATCAGAGACATCATAAATGAAAAGTTCATAGTTTTTTGTTACTATTTCAAGAACCAGTTTCAATTAATTCCTGTTATTTACTAAAAAGAAAATTATTTTTACAAAAATATGACATTTCTCGATTTTGAAGTACATAATCGGCGCGCGATTACGGGGAGGCAAGTTCGCAGGCCCAGGATGATGAACGGTAAACGGTACATTTTTACCTGGAAAGTCACTTTCTTCGGGTTGAATATCAGTTTAGTTCACACTTACCACTTCACGGCTAACATTAGGCATGTGTACATCTGTCGGAACATGATAAACATCGCTTGCATTAATGGGGATTTCCATAACTTGCGTGACATCCTGTTCGCCGGTATCACTGCCACTACTTTCACCATCTTCATTTTCATACGAATCCACACAATAATCACTGTCATCGTCCATACTATCACACGAATCGTCAAAAATCAAGTGCTAAATTTCTGAATCGTCTACATAGTTGGCGGCCATTTTGCTCAATGCAACTTCAATATCAACATGGAAGTACTTCCACTTCTCCAGCCAAATAATAGCTTGCATACTGTCATTTGTTTGCCAAAGACTTACACTACAAAAGATAAAAGCATCGGGAACCAGCATAACTTGAAATTAGTGCCATCTGAAGGCTAACAGGAGTACTATATTTGAATTCCAAGACCGTCTTTCAGAGAGACGGTCGCACTTGATTAAGCAACACACCGTCTTCCTGGAAGACGGTCCGCAGTTCTAGGGTTAAAATACATTTTTTAATTTGTTAACAGAATGTCACAAACCAGCATTTGGAAATTGAGTTTTGCATTTGAAATTGTTGCCTTCTAGTTTATTACAATGTACGTCATTTACCATGGTGCTAATGATAATTGTTGTTTTAAGGGGCTCAACATGAAGGTTATCAGTAAATAGATAGAATGTTCCATAAGAAAACACACAAGTAGGTGTTGCAAATCAGTCAATATTTCGAGTTTAGAGCTGTCAAATAGCCCATGTTCTCCAGAGCAGAAACAGAAAAAGCAATCAATGCAGCCAAAAACAGCATAACTCCAGGACCCGATGGACTCAGAAACGTACATCTCAAAAAAAAAAAACCACCCTACCTGGTAGATATTTGGACGGAGCTTTTCAATAAATGTTTGGAGAAGGGGATATTCCAGACAACTGGAGAAAGTGAAGAATAAAACTTCTTTATAAAGGAACAGGACAAACGAATGACCTAAATGCGTATAGAGGCATAGCTCTAGAATCGACGGATTTCAAACTCTTGTCAAGGGTTTTTACAAACGGAAGATTAGAGGGTTGGTAGAACCTTTCCTTCCCAAGGAACAGTTTGGGTTTAGGCCAGGAAGGTCCACATTGATGGCGATAGAAAACCTTTTACTGGATATAAAGCAAACATTGGATAAATCACGAGGAAAATTATATGTTTAGTTCGTCGATTATACACCGACATTCGACATTGTGAATAGACACCTGCGAGTAAAATGGAGTCCCTGTTCGGTAAGACGAGGATTACCCGACTAATACGGAAAATCTTGGAGGAGAATTACAATTAACTTGATGAAGGAGTGGGACTATCACACTGGATCAGCCAGACAAATGGGGTCCCAGTTCTCTTCAACACCTTGACTTATGATGTCGGAAGACATATCAAGGAAACGAATTCGAGAATGTACATGTATGCGGATGACATGGCACTCGCCTCTGAAAGTATAGACCAGCTACAAGAAGCACTTAACCATCTCTCATCGTGGGCATCAGCAAATGAAATTAAAATCAGTGAACGGAATACAGAATCGGTTACCTTCAGGAATGGAGGAAAAAAATACGGAACAAGAAAAGATAAGTTGCAATGGAAATGAACTCAAGATCAAAGGCTCTTTTAAATATTTGGGTATGGTCTACAGGTAACGGGGAAATCGTTTGCAATACACATCAAGGAAGAGATTGATCTAAGCTATTAAAGGGATTTCCAGTATCAGAGACTTAAACCTGATGTCACTCACTAACGCAATGCGGGGGTACGAAGTGTAGACAACCTCCAAGATGGTGTACCTTGGACAACGGACTGCAAGGGCAGGACGGCAAAAAGTCTACACAAGCGGTAACCGAACTAGATCTCGTATCTCTCCCGGTTTTTATGATCTACAACATTTGCCAAAAGGTTCTTTTAAGAGCCAAAGCACACGGAACTCAAAAAGCATTGGGCCTTGTGCTCGCTCGTGTCCTATAACTGAACATTGAAGGTATATCCAAAGAACATCAAATTGATCTCATTGCTCTTCAAGAAACCCACCTACTAGATAATCAGGTAGACTATAGAGCCAGAATTTCCGGATATAAAATTGTAGGCATGCTTGGATCAGCGATTTATGGTTCTATCATGTACATTCGCCAGGAAATATCCAAGTGCAGTGTTACTTCCTGCTGTCGCCAAGGTAATATTGAAATCATATCTATCAATTTAATGGGAACAACAGTATCTGCAGTGTATTAACCACCACATGATCATTGGTCAGATCCCCCTCTTCCAGTCATACGTCATCCAGGTGTCTACCTTGGTGATTTCAATAGTCATCACATTTCATGGGGGTATTTCAAAACTGATGAAAATGGAGAGAAGCTGTCAGATTGGACCTATCCTATGATGCAAAAGACAAAAAAATCATTCCATTCCGCCAGATGGCAAAAAGACACCAATCCTGATTTCTGCCCAATAACAATGGATGCTAACCATATTCCTTTACCTCACACAAGAACTTTACTATCAGGTTTTCCCCATCGTCCAACTATTTTAACCATCGGTTTACAAGTCCCATTAATCAGAACAAAACAGAAACCCAGATGGAACTTCAAGAAAGCACAATGGATTAAGTACTCTCATGAGGTTAATTCTCATCTTCGCTGGATTCCACCTAAACTAGAGAATTATAAGCGATTTGTTGGAACAATTATTGTAACAGCAAAACGTACCATACCTCGTGGGTATAGAAGAGATTACATTCCTTGCTGGAATGAAGAGACTGAAGAGCTTGCTAAAGCATACAAAGAAAGCGGAGATCCTGCCTTGGGCAGTCAGATTCTTCAATCCTTGAACACTCAAAGAAGGGAACACTGGCACAGCACAACTAACGGTCTTGATTTTACTCACTCCAGTCGCAAAGGTTGGTCACTTCTCAGCTTGGAGCAGCAACACAACTGCCGAATACCGGACCTGAACTTAATCCACCTTCTATCACACAACACATTAAAAAGAGGTCAGAAAATGTTCCAATAGATGCCTGCCAAAACAAAAATGTGCAAGAAAGTCTTAAAGCAATCAGTGATCAGTTGGATGATAACCCGTTCTATTCACCCCCTTTTACGAGTGCTGAACTTAATCAAGCAATTAGATCTCTGAAAACTGGAAAAGCAGCTGGTCAGGATGGTATATTTCCGGAACGTATAACTCACCTAGGAAGAAATGGCAGGAAGTGGCTCAGGATTTTTTCTCAGATATCCTAGCCAAAGGACAAATACCATCAGAATTCAAAATAGCAAAAATCATCGCAATCCTTAAGCCTGGGAAACCAGCAGATGACCCAGCAAGTTATCGTCCGGTTTCACTCCTCAGTGTTTGCTATAAAATTCAGAAACGCCTAATTTACAATAGTATTTACTGCACCTTAGACAGCAGAATACCACCAGAACAGGCTGGATTCGGGGAAAAACGAAGCTGTTGTGAGCAAGTCTTAGCTCTAACATCCTTTATAGAAGCAGGATTCCAAAGAGGACTGAAAACATCTGTGGCTTTCCTCGACTTAACTGCTGCCTATGATACAGTGTGGATTGATGGGTTAATACTGAAGTTAAAACAAGCACTACCGTGCAGAAGACTCACTGCCCTGTTATCCACCATGTTAAGGAATAGTTATTTTAGAGTGTGTTCAGGCGACAAGATGAGTAAGTCGTACACCATCAAGAACGGCCTCCTTCAGGGATCTGTCTTAGCCCCATTATTGTTCAACCTGTATACAAGCTATGTACTAGAAACAGTGTCCCATAAGTTCTGATATGCTGATGACTCTGCCATAGCAATCCAAACCTAATATCTGTACGACGGGGAAAAAAATCCTGATACAGGACCTGCAAAAACTTGAAAACTATTTCAAACAGTGGAGGCTTTGCCCAAACCCATCAAAAACTGAGGTCACAGCTTTTCACCTTAATAGTAGAATCGCCAAACAAGAGCTGAACATTACATTCTGCGGAAGGAGGCTGAGAAACAATCCCAACCCCAAATACCTAGGAGTAACTCTGGACCGTTCTCTGACCTACAATAAACACCTTGAGAATACTGGAGGAAAACTTAAGACCAGGAACAATATCATCCGCAAACTGGCTGGCACAACATGGGGTGCCCATGCAAGTACTCTTCGTATGGCAAGCCTTGCGCTAGTCAACTCTAGTTGCCGAATATTGTGCACCGGCATGGTATAGATGTACTCATGTCCACAGAGTGGATACTCAGCTCAATGAGTCCTTAAGGATTATAACGGGCACATTAAGATCAACCCCTGTGCCATGGTTGCATGTCCTGGCAGGCATTCCTCCTCCACAACTGAGACGACGACAACAAGCAGCTGCCCACGCTTGGGAAACTTTCATCTGTTCTGACTTCAAGCACATTCCGGTTCACTCAGTACTGAGTAATCCTCCACCCATGCGCCTGAAATCCAGGAATCCTATTTGGAGTGATGCCAATATTAAGCAGCCAGAGCCTTACAACATCAACAAAATCTGGAAGGAAAGGTGGAGAGATTTTTCTTCATCTCACCAAATCCACTTAGATGATCCTTCCCAGCATATCCCAGGAATTGATCTACCAAGAGCTACGTGGTGCCAACTAAATCGTGCTCGAACTGGTCACGGAAGGTGCAAAGCAATGCTACACAAGTGGGGTTGGCTAGAATCACCAGCTTGTGACTGCGGAGCTCAAGAACAGACGATGAACCACATCATTCAAGAGTGCCCACAGCATAGGTTCGCAGGCGAATGGGAAGAGTTCATGAAAGCATCAGCTCTAGCGCTTTCCTGGTTGAAGAGCCTTGATGTTCATTTTTGATTGCTATGCACATATTTGTATATATATGTAGACCATTTGTACCATACGAAAATAATAATAAAACTCAATGCGATTATTTGAGGCGAAGCTAGTACCAACAATAACGTATGGGATTGAATATATATGGGATCTCCTTACAATAAATCAGATAAGGACATAGAAAGCCTGAATGCGAGATATCTGAAGAGAGACCTGGGCGTATCAAAGTTTACGCCTTCTGGACTAGTGTATGCTCTAGCAAGGGAGACATATTTTATAGGGGACCTAAGAATAAAACTGCAGCTGACAATTGGCATAGAATCATTGCAGAAAGGGAGGACAAGAGGAAACACATCTGGCAAGAGTTTTATACAACTGATGCTATGTTGACGAAAGACTGCACCCGTACCAACATCGAGAAAATATACTTAATGATTGGATTACCTGTACATGCACTCCACTTTAAGCTGTGTTCCACGAAAATGTTTCACGACCCAAAAGAGACATTATCTGTGCTTTATGTGGAAGGGAGTAAAGTAGATATCACATATTAGAATGTGAAGTGGGGAAGATTGCCATTAGTGAATTCCTTAAATGTATGTAATTAATGCACATAGTGCGCATTTATTAAATTATTATTATAAATAGCCCATGTTGGAACTATCTTCAATGCGAGCAAACTCTAAAATATGATTTGTCTTTCATCAATACTTTACATAGGGGCAAACAGAGTACCTGAAACACTCTACAGAGCTGTCAAAATAAAAGTGGCCACCCTCCTAAACATTAAATATAATCCAAGTTCCACTTAGGTCACAGTGCTGTTACACGATGCATGCGATTGTAGATGCGCAGTTGAAGCTGTTTCTGAACTACGCCGTTTAAGGTCGAGTCATTCGACATCTACTTCTCATAGAACAGATGTAAGGTGTTCGATTACTGATTCGGAGTTAGCGAGTTTGATCCTTGCTTAAGTTATCGTTTTCATATTGTTATCGTTCTGTAGCGATATAAATAATACAAATGTTAGCTTTGGAAAATACAGCTTGTACACGACCCATCGTTTTCATATTGTTATCGTTCTGTAGCGATATAAATAATACAAATGTTAGCTTTGGAAAATACAGCTTGTACAGGGTGTTCGCAAAGTCACCGGATTCAATATTTCTGACTTTCTCTGACGTTGTATTACACACACACAAATCTAGTGGTTTACACAATAGTGCCACATAATTTCAAGTGAAGAACAATATTTTTAAACTCTGGTGGAAGTATTCTGGAAGTGCTGAAAGTAATACATGTTTAGACATAACACAAAGTCGTTTTCTGCACATTGGGTTCCCACAGTTCCAGTTCACGATAGATGTTGAAAGTGACCACCATATTCTTGCAAGAACAAATTTACACACTTACACATGTTTTGCGACACTTTCTTCAAAGTTGCTGGTGTTATATCTCCAATACATTTAGAAATTGCTTCTTTGAATGCTCGTAAGGAATGCGAATTAACTCTGTATATTCTTTCTTTTAAATACTCCCACAGAAAAAATGGAGAGGTTTAATCTGGTGAACAAGGAGGCCACAAATTTCCTGAGATTAAGATACTCGATTAAAAAAAAAAAAAAAACGCAACATATCCATGGTCGCATTAGCAGTATGACAAGTGGCACCATTTTATTGGAACCAGCAATAGCGATTATCCTCTTCCAATAAATTTACGAATTGTTTCACAATGTCCCACATTGATAGTATGGAACATCACAAGTTGGCTTGTAAAATGTTAAGATTGTAACTGTTAGATAAAGCACTGTACTACTAGCATTTAGCTGCGTAACAAGGTGTGTCTGACAAGAAAATCAATCACATTCCTCTTCAAACCTATGGCAGTGTTAATACAATGCACGACATGAAAAACTGCACAAGTTCAACACTTACCAACTAGTGGAACAGCAAAGGTATAGGAATCAATCTTGAGGATATTCCTTAGGGCTCGCAAATGGTCGATAAATGTATTCGTGTCGGGTATCAGAATCCTCGGCTTTATGTCCATTTCAATATACACCTGGCTATTCCTCAGGACTTCCTGTAAAACGAGACATCGAAAAATATAGTTACAGCATGAAATGTTAACAGAGTAATTCAAGGCCGTTTCAAAGGTGATACATTGCAAAATCATTATTCACATTAAGAAAAGTGATCTTTAAAATCACAGAACTGATTTCACAGGATACGTTCATTTGCCTCAGTCTGTAGCTGAGTAGTCATACACAACAAATAATAATAATAATAATAATAATAATAATAATAATAATAATAATAATGTAACCATTCCATCTTGCCAGGTGAGGTATATCATAATAATAATAACAATAATAATATGTTTTAAGAGGCTTGGGATACCTCGGACATCAGCGTCATTAGGCATGGTGAACCTATGTTTTTCATCCCACTGTGCGGGAATCCGGTCAGTGGGGAGTGGCATGTTTGATGTTGATGTTGTTTTTGTTGTTTCATTTGAGAGGCTTAGACATCGTGGTCATTCATCCCCGTGTACTTGAGTGTGTGAGGAATTTTGTCTGATATACTGCGTTTTTATGGTGGCTGTATTAGTGTGTGTATTTGTAATTCAGGTGAGGATTGAGAAGGAGGCGGCCGTGGCCGTAAGTTAGGAACCATCGCAGCCTTTACGACAATTGCCACGAGGAGAAGTGGGGAAACTACGGGAAACCCCTTCCAAGATGGCTGAGGTGGGAATCGAACCCACCTCTCCTCAGGTTTATCTCACGAGGCTGAGTGTACCCCGTTCCAGCTCTCAGACCAGAATTAAATTTCTTGGCAGAGCCGGGAATCTAACCCGGGCCTCCGGTGCGACAGCCAGGAATGTTAGCCGCTACACCAGAAGGTGGTCCAGACATGGTGAACGATTCTCATCCCACTGAGTGATATCTCACACAAGGTATGGTAAACCTCTGACTCACGTGTCACCGAGTGACATTACAGCAGAGATTGCGAACGCGAACCTACAATCCGCGTGTCACCGGTAGGCACAAGAACGTATTCCGGCGACAATCCGGCATGACATTAACGGTAAATAAATGAAATACCCCCTGGCATGGTAAAAGTTTAAAAAAATCAAAAGCATGTAAAGATTACTTTTTACAAGTTCCAATGCACACGAATTCCTTAAATCAAATCCCACGTACTTAACCCCCACGCTTGACGTTCCAAATATTGTTCCTTTCGCCGGGTTCTCAACTCTCAGCCATAAGTGAATATACATTTCCATCAAACAATTAAGGTAGTTATCAGGCATAATCAATTGTAGCACACAGCACTTTCGCCTTCCAGAAATGTTCACTATGGTTATGAGTTATAAAATGCAAGCTTGTACTTTTGTAACAGATAATTTCGTTATAATAATTCGCCAAAGGTTCTAAGGTTGTACGTGAAAAACGAATCGATGGGACGGACCTTAATTTCTAAAATTCCACTGGCATTCACTGGGATTAGAAACACGGCTGCTTTGCCGAGAACCAGGTGGCGATGTCTCCGACGCATTGGATAATCTGTAGGTAGGTAGGTAGCCAGGTAGGTAGATGAACATGATGGTCTAGAAACAGGCATTAGATGCAACGTAACGTGACATCTAATGTTGAACGATTTAGCTATAACAAGTACCGAAAAGGCTGTAGATATGTTGCATCTGAGAGAGTATCCTTCAGTGGAGAGAATTCACTTGATGTACTCGCATGTTGCGTAATACGTCCATGTCCCTTAATATGTCAACGACGAACAGTTACTTAAGTTATTTGACTGGATTTGAAGTGGAGGAAATCCACTCTTGAAAAGGATGAGTTTGGAACCCCATAAACTTCTCAATTGTCCTCCTGAGACTGACAAGGTGAGTGCATACCATTCCAACTTTCAGAACACACTTTAAATTATTTGCCAAGTCGTGAAGCGAAGTCGGTATTATACCCCTAGATAATAATAATAATAATGCATACCAGCCAACTTTCAAAAATATAAATCCAGAAGATCCCAAAGCGCAAAAATTTAACACGTACATGCGTCGCAAGGTCTTAAAAATAGCGAGAAAAGACTACAGGGAAAGAGATTACAAACTCTTGGTGATGTGAGACTATCTAATTCATAGTGCCAGTTTCCAAAAATTCTGAAGAATATGCCTCCCTGAAAGACTGATGATATCGTTTCTTACTTGAATTCATCACGATAACACTAAATCGCACAAAAATTGTCACACCATTGCACGAATACCAGAACTACAGCAAGCACCGCTTAAAACCAAGCTTTCCCGCTTACAAACAGTCGAAGCACAAAGTGTAATATAAATGCAGCGATAATCTGTGAGACAGGATTATCGATAAACTTTACAGGGTGTCTACTGTAAGGATGAAGTAAAAATTAGTTACGTTTTAGCTACCTTTTAGTTAATTTTAGTTACCTTTTAATTCAAGATACCTCTGCGGTCGGCAACCATAGAAGCTCATGGCGCGGTGAAGGAAAACAACAATGAACTGTGTTTAAAGCAGTGAATAAGATTCACGTATGGTGTCATAATAATTTAGATAAAAATAAATAATGGATATTTAATATCAAATGAGTTGATTTAGCAAATATGCCGTCTTGTGTACAAGAAGTTATGATTAACAAGAAGTTGCTCTGATCTTGGCCTTTAGGGAGATTTCCTTTGTCCCCGTGGTAGACCACGAAGAAATATATGCGACGTTACGTGATAGTTACCGAATTATGTATTCGCAGTCAGGTACGGAGAAATATCGAGACATTACACGATAGGCGCTGGTCTCAGCCGTTTGACGCGATTCGTAGTTTTTTTTAGATAGAACACGGAGAAAAATCGCGATTACATAATCGGTGTCACTTTTAGTCGTTCGACGAGATTTCTATTGTCCTTGAGGTCGGGCACGGAAAAATATGGTAAATTATTATTACGCAATCGGCACCGGCATCGGCATTTGACAAGAATCCAGTTGCACTCGTCATCGAATGCGGAGAAATATCGCGATGTATCGCAATCGCTGCTGCTCTCGGTCGTTTTACGAGATTCACGTTGTCCTCGCGGTTGCACAATGAGAACGCGATACCATGAGATATCATGGACATGTTGTATAATCGGCGCCGTGATTCCCGCAGTCCTCGAGGACACACGTTCGCGGCCGGGCACGGGTTTTATAATTTTACGCAACTGGCGTCGATTGTGGTCCGTTTGACGAGACTCCGCAGGCAAGTCGTGCTGTCAGCGGGCCTTCTTGAGGATGTGACTTTGGAGGATGAACGTTCGAAGTAGGTATCGGTTATTATGAATTATTCAGAGAGGATTGCACGAATATTCCGACAAGAGGGCACATTTTCTTTCGAATTCAAATTATACAAGTTTTCGAGATAACCGGTTAGATTATACATCCAATGGAATCATAGTTCGAAGGAAAAATAGACATGTAACGGAGTTTCGAATTAACCACACTTTATGTCGCACATTCACTAGACGGATAGATTTTTAAAATATAGTCTATATATTTCGAAGTATTTTTGCGATTATTTTTTGAAACGGTTCATTTCGCAAGATTGCGACAATAAATTATTTCGCGTTATTTCTGGACTTCAATTTGAGATATACAAATTTAGAGGCCAATATCAGAAATGAGAGGTTTCTGTTGAGTTTCGGAAGTTATCCCGAATAAACGTCTCGCAGTCAGGTTTCCGATTAATACAGAAAAATATTTCACACAAAAATAAACTCTTCTTGATGCCGAAAATAAACGTTGAACCGATGTATACAGTACCACTGAAGGTATCCTCAGTATGCATTTCCTTGAGGTCGTGCACTGGGAAATATAGCTTACGCAATCGGCGCCGCTTGCGCGAAACTCGCTTCGTCGCATCTGCGAGCCTAGCGGTGCGGGTTTAAATGATTTTAACAGACCTCGGCGAATTTTCGTTACCTCCAACTATGCAGACATAAGAATTAGCTACTGTTCGTCTTATCAGTCGATTTTCAGTCGAATTTGAACACTCGCATCTCAGATTATCAGCTATTATCGAAAATCAAAACTGAAATGCAATTTGGATGCAGAGAACGGATAAAAGCTAGGGAGTTGAAAATCCGGAAAAAAACTATGTCAAACCGGACAACCGGAAAACACCCCAAAAATCCGGAAACCTTCCGGGAAAACCGGAAAACTTGGCAGGTATGATAATGTTATTGGTTTACGTCCCTTTTAACTACTGCGGCTTTTAAGAGACGCCGGGGTGCTGGAAGTTCGCCCCGAAGGGGATCTTTAACGTGCCAGTAAATCGACTGGCACGGCTCCCTCGCATTTGCGCACCCTCGAATGCCAGCTAACTGCGCCAGGATTCGATCCTGCAACCTTGGGAACAACAGGCGAGAACGATACCACTTCTACCCCTAGAACTTTGTACCATAATAGAAGACAAGTTAGGAATTGTGACTTTCGAAACCGTGACGTGCACGAAACCAATGTGGCGGCAGCGTGAATTTTCAAAAATTAATAGAGTTTTCTCGGAATCTATTTCAGCGATAAGCCTGAAATTCTTTACAATGATACAGGAATATAAAACTAGTTTATTGATGAGGCTTTCAAAACCAAGACAAGTATGAAACGGCAATGGTGACCACATGAATTTTCAAAATACAATTCCATTATCTCGGGACCTATTACAGCTATAAGCCGCAAAGGTTGTACAATGACAGAGGACTAGGAGAAATGTTTATTGGCATGACTTTCGAAAGTGCAGCAAGCAAGAAATCAAAATGGTGTCCATGCGACTTTTCAAAATGGAATTTCCTTTCCTTGGGATATGCTACAACTATAGGCCTGAAATCTTAGAGATGGTAGACGATTTTAAGACAAATTCAGAGACGTGACATTCAAAACAGCGACGAGCACGAAAAGAAAAAAGAAAAGGTGACTGCGTGAAGTTTCAAAATATAGTTGGCCTTTCCTCGGAATTTATTACAGCTATAAATCTGAACTTCAGTGCCTGTGCCTTAATAGAGGACTGTGAAACAAAATCACTGATGGGCCTATGACCTTCCAAATCGTGACAAGCAAAAAACCAACAAGGCAACGTCAGAATTTTCCAATAGTAATTACTTTTTCTCGGAATTTATTCTAGCAATTAGCCTGTAATGCTGTAAAAGGATACAAGCATATACAGCAAATTCACAATTGTGACATCCGAAACCTGGACAAGCATAACTCAAGATTGTGTGGCAATGCGAATTTTCAAAATTAAATCCCTCTTCTCGGGACCCATTTTTCGAAACGGGTTTGTCATACAGGGACATTTCAGCTCGTATAAGCTACGACAGTGATACGAGAATGGAAACAGTGGCTAGCCGCTAGATGAACGTCGTACGTAGCGGCGAGAAGATACTGGACCACAGCACAGAATGACCGCCATCTCGTTTACATGGCCGTAACGGACAGTCTTGCTTCGTCCACAGTGTTGACGCAACGCTGGTGAACTGCAACGAGAATGGACTTGCCTGCGTCGACGGTTCGACGTCGTCTACTCGGGGCTGGGTTGAGCTGGTAGATAACATGCCATAGCGTCGGCTTCCATTGTCCTAAAACCACAAACGCCTCAGACTGCAGTGGGCAAGTAAACGCCGCCGCTGGCGTGCTGAGTGGTAAAAATGTGTTATCGGACAAGTCCCACTTCAACATGTACTGCAGTGATGGTCGCATGCGTGCTTGAGGGAGAATTTTGACAAGTTGGCTCGCAAAAGCGCAGTGAATGAACTGAACTGTTAACATATTATTGTATTCGTCTGTGGATCAGTGGTAGTGAGTCTGCTTCTTGATCCCAAGATAGTGTGTTCGATTCCCACCCGTTGTGGGGAGCATTGAAAATGTATATTTTTCACGTCCGTCTGAATATTTAACGCAGTTTTTCAGCTATTATGTCATGTTGTGTACATAAAGTACAATCCATCAACACATTTTAACGCACCGTTAACAACTGGATACCTCAGCATGCGATTCTGAACGGAAAATAATGACTTGAACCTTTACTTAGCAGTTTTCCTTTCTTTTTCAACGTGCGCAAATGGAATGACCACATCACAAAAGAAAACTTACAAGAGAATCGGTAAGGTTCGGAGGGGTGAGCGAGTACATAACACGTCCGGGGACACAAGTTTCACTGAGCGACTTCGAGAGTGATTACCGTACTACAAAGTGTCAATATTTGTAGGCCTTTTATGGAAACATATCTTGTAAAAGATAGACAATAAAATAAATTTAACCACCAAACACCACATTTTGTTACGTATAGAACCCACAAAAATGCATTAAAAATACTGGATTCATGAAATTAATCATTCAATTTTATTTTCTGTTCGCCTACATTTTATTTAAGGGATGCTTGCTATTTTTCCAACCATATAAGCCTACTTAGAAATCTTTCTGTATCCAAAAACAGTATCTACGCATAACTGGGAACATATTCTCTGTCAATTAAAACGACAATTCTATATATTTTACTCCTAAGAATAAAATATGTAATAGTATTGCATTAAAAATCACTAAATATGGACAAATATTTACTTTACCGTACATATAAATACTGTATGCACTATTGTCAGGAATAAGTAAAAATATGTAAAGTAAATTTGTTTAATTCGAATAGGGGACAACATAATCGATGGAGATAAGTTTAAAAAAATATGTCTATCGGTGTAAGAAAGAAATATGTAATTAATTACACATAATTCCTACCCTGGTGATTACTTAGAATCTTGCACGACTGTGATGTGTATACAAGCGACGCGTGCGGTTACGTGCTTTCTTTGCCTCTGTGCACTTTTCGCTTGGCAGTAGCCTACTTCAAATTCCTTGCTCAACTAATGATAATCTAGTTTCGAATTAGCTTGTTTCATTAATTAAAATTGCTTTCATGAAAAACAGTAGTGTAATGGATATAATAATTCCCTCTCCTCTTATGCAATACGGTTGAATCATCATCTGTTTTAGATTAACGGGTTGTTAATTTTAAGGGCTAAAGCATCAAGGTCTTTGCATACAAGAACAAGGGAAATCATCAGGTTCGGAAGATACCTGTGATAATACCGAAATTCAATTGCTTATTGTCTTGTGACCCAGACATATGATGAGGCTGAGCGCCTGCCAACAGTCCGCACCCTCGCCTCCCGCCAGCCCCGTTTCTCCCGGCACTGTTCCAGAACAACGGTTCTGGGGATACACCCAGGAATTTGGGGGCCACATTTCTGACGCAATCAACATGCTTATTTTTACAACGAGTGGTAAGCAAATTGAACACGCGGAGTACGTAATCCAATTGCAAACGAAAGCATAAATGAATTTAACTATAACACTATTTTAAAATCCAATTATTCGCAGAAATATCTTTAAACTAAACTTTAAATATGCGGGAAACAGGACCCCAATTTCTCCCAGTGTACGGAAAAACCGTCCCAGCTTTGATCGCGGCAGGCTATATTAAGGTTGTCAGAGCAAACTTTGCTTATAAATGTTTTAATAGCGCACCGAGTTATATTCTGTTATACTTAATGTGTGAACGAGGAAACTTAACACAGTAGTTCGCATGTGCTTCAAATAACCTTAATATATATCCCCAACATAAATTATTAGTTTAAATTACATTCCAATGACATTTTTCGGAGTGAATATGGGTGGTTCAGAATTCAATATTTTTGTCGATACAAGCGCGCAAGTAGTAAAACAAAACACGAGGTTTGGTCGGAACATATTCAACTGCTTCACCGCAATGATGAATCAAACTAACTCTGAAACTGAAAAAGACGATGCTCATGAGCTGTCCTAAAATGAATGTAAATTATGAAAGACAGCGCTAAACTGATAGGCCAACTACTCGATTATTTAGGCTATGCAAACACACTCAGAACAACTACTGTAGATATGTCGCACGGAAATTTTTGAAAGAGAATCACAGTCACTATCATGTAATAGAATTTATGGAAAACTGGCCCCTCGAACGGTGGGTCTACTATGTTCACTAGCCATGAAACCATTCGAACGTTTAAGGGACATTCTAGGAAAATATTTCATTTAGGGACTTCCGACATCTCCATCATAACCTATCTTTCTGTGTTTCGAATTGAGGCGAGTTAAAAATTCGAAGACGGCCATCTCTTCACGCATTTGTTATTCAACTCTTACGTAGATCTTGGGACGGTGTCTCCTTGAGGTTAGAGTTACATTCTTCCCAATACCAGCTCCGATTAGAATGCACTCACAAGTGCAGACACGGGTTGTAAGACTGATTTCACAAACGAATTAAGCACATGTTGCTGATAGCTACCATGTCCAAACCCCCCTAATCAAAAACACACAGCTTACTTGAGAGAGTGCTTATGCACACATATCAAAATTTCCCCACCCCCTATTTTGTTAACCATAAGTCACAATTCTTCAGTGCAAAAGCTGCGTATAGCCTACCGTTGCATTTGTCTCTGTTTTGCATGCGGCCCGGTCCCATTCATTGATTCAGCTTAGTGCCTAGGTTCTAAAACTCGTGCATAGCTCTCAGGTCGAGCCAATCTCGAGCAGCCATCGTGGAGGTTCCCAAAGTGCATCAGTATTCCCCCAAGAGCCATCAGATTGTGGGCCGTCAAGTGTGACCAACCGCCTCCGTGACTATTTAACATGCAAGCAACTGTCAACTCTACTTAAACCTCAATCGCCACTCGTCACTGCTGCGTAAACCGGAATAAAGGAGTCAACGTTCGCACGTCAAGCTGCAGTACGCGCACTCATTCATTCCGTCACTGATTCTTAATACTACCTAAGACCACGTAACAGTGGAGATTGGTGGCCATTGATCGACAATGCATGTGCGAAGTTCAATGAATAATAATAATAATAATAATAATAATAATAATAATAAACAGTAAACAAGCTTGTTTACTGACCTGTTTACTGAGGAAATACTTTGCGGAAAAGAAAGTTAGCTCAACCTTGCACCGTGCTGTAGTCTCCACAGAAAACGAATAGGCTACACACGTCTTGACCTTCGCCACAATGTACCTCCCATATCACACACAATTCCTGAACCTAACCTGACAGAACAGTGAAAACAGAAAACCCTTCATGATCGACACCCTAATGATATCAGCCAAGCATGTGTAGACAGTGAAGCATCGAACAATTGGTTGACTCATGGGGACTTGTTTCCAGAAACTGAAGACTTATTTCTGCAATTCAAGACCAGGTGGTCCCGATAAAGAACTACATGAAGTACATTGTAAATGATGAAAATACCAAGAATGGTGCATGTAGCACTTCTGAGACAATACAACACATAACATCTGGCTGGCAGGTCCTAGCTAACACAGACTGCATCCAAAGGCACAATAATGTCGCCTAATCATTCACTGCAAACTTGCTAAGAAACATCACCATACTACCAAACAAAGTTCTTGAAAGTGACACCCACAAAATATATTGGAAAAATCTGTCATCACAGATAAAACCATTTCAGCTAATCATTCTTGTGGACGAAATCCAAAAACACACGCATTTGATCGCCATTGCTGTGCTAAACACACACAACATGCAACTCGTGCATGATCACAAAATCTGCAAATACAGTGTGTTGGCAGAAGAAATAAAGACGATGCGGCATCAAGAAAGACGATTGTTGTATATTTTCTCCTCTCAGCAACAGGTGGTGCACCAACATATCTGAAGAGAAACTTGCGGGCATTGGAACTTCTCCTCAGTACAATGGCATAATATATCCAATAAACTGTCATTCGAAACACTTGCTCAACTAATAGAAAGTTTTGAAACTTTTCCACCACAGAAATAAATTAAATAAAAGATCATCAACTTGCAGCAGAATGTTGTTCGTTATCGTTTCCCGCCTTCTGAAATAATAGGCGTGTATACAAGAGAGAATACTATTAATAATAATGTGGCAGTAGTATGTAAGCGAAGAGCAATGCTTACACAATTTGAAATGAATACTATGTCCCTACACACCAAGAAATTATTTGCTGCACACCTGCATACTGTACTACCTATCACTCCCGCTGTGTTTGTTTTAGTAATCATTAATATTACATAAAAGCTTTTAGTAATGTACCCTAAAATAGTATACGGGACACAAAATTGACTGGGGACCAATGAGTATTCCTACCATGCTGTGTTGCCTATTCACTTCATCGCTCCAGGACGAGCATAGGAATTGCTAACACTTGGTAATGCAATCTCTCCGCAGATGTTTGTCTGTTTTCTTTGTTCATAAACGTTTCCTCAGAGGGATATCTATGCGCATTCGATGATATTATGTCATATATAGTATATTCGTAAGCAAACACCACGCATTGCATGTTAGGTCTACCAATTTAATAGGACCGTAGGGATATAAGATACGAAGTTTTCGTAACGGAAATGTTGTGAGCTGGTGCATAGTAAGTACATAGAGACATTCTTACATATGTACTAAGTAGCTCAGTGGTAACACAGGTTACTAATTTTGAAGGCCAGGAGCTCTAGCCAAAACGCGGTAACTTTCTCTTACTTAAAGGATTACAATTTATTATATTATATATTACAATTACTTTTAAAGGCATTACATATAGAATGTAGAATGGCATGGGTTTAACATCACTTTTAACTACCGTGGCTTTAGATACGCCAGGGTGCCGGAATTTCGACCTTGAAGGGAGTCTTCAATGTAGCAGCAAAGCTTTGAGCAGGGATCGAACCCGCTGTCTTATGCTTCCAAGGCTAATATTTAACTGGCTGTGTCACTCAGCCCGATGCCATTTGAAGAGAAGTGCTTCCACACCCTCCCCCGGAATGTGACTTGTCATCCATAGCCTATGTTCTTAGAAAAAAAAAAGCAGTAAAATAACATTATGCATCCTGACATCTCATAGAGGCAAATACGTAGCAGCTAGGGTTTTACAACCACTACGTACATTGAACCATTGCATTATGACCACTTTTAGCACACAGAATAACGACCACTCTTGAGAATGCATCGATACCACGAGGTGGGAGAAGATATCCGGGGGTATCTAGATACCACAGGACATGGGTGTCATTTCCTGACGGACCGAGGCGACGCGTAGACCCCCCCGGTTCCAGTAGAAAGACCCTTAAATAGAATAATCAATACAAAAATAAGTCACGAATTTATCCAATTTCAAACCCTGCAACTGCTTTGAAAGACCTTGTTGACAATGCAGCAACTTGCGAACAATATGATGTATTTCAAACTTTATCGTAACCAATAAAAGTACGGTCTTGGTCATAAGATGTCGTGGAACATACATTTACCCATCCTTGGACCTCAATAAGACTCTGTCGTGCAGTCTGTGTAATGAAAATTAAAATCCACAGCCTGCTTCCAGTCGACTGACCAGGTCAGGGAATGGAATGAATGAATAAAGCCCCCATCTAGCGGCGAGGATATGAACAGTGCCGGCTGCCGAAGCTGGTCGCACTCCCCTGGGGCAATGATTAAATGAATGACAGATGAAATAAAATGATAGTGGAGAGTGGTGCTGGAATTAAATTTGTGACAGGGAAAACCGGAGTGAAATGAAAATCCACAGCCTGCTTCCAGTCTCCGACCGGGTCAGGAATGGAATGAATGAAGCCCCCATCTAGCGGCGAGGATATGAACTGTGCCGGCTGCCGAGGCTGACGCACTCCTCTGGGGCAATGATTAAATGAATGACAGATGAAATAAAATGATAGTGGAGAGTGGTGCTGGAATTAAATTTGTGACAGGGAAAACCGGAGTGAAATGAAAATCCACAGCCTGCTTCCAGTCTCCGACCGGGTCAGGAATGGAATGAATGAAGCCCCCATCTAGCGGCGAGGATATGAACTGTGCCGGCTGCCGAGGCTGACGCACTCCTCTGGGGCAATGATTAAATGAATGACAGATGAAATGAAATGCTAGTGGAGAGTGTTGCTGGAATGAAATTTTGACAGGGAAAAGCGGAGTACCCGGAGAAAAACCTGTCTGCCTCCGTTCTGTCCAGCACAGATCTCACATGGAGTGACCGGGATTTGAACCACGGACCCAGCAGTGAGAGGCCGGCGTGCTGCCGCCTAAGCCACGGGGGCGCTAGTCTGTGTAATAAAATAATGAAACCAACTACTATATGCCAGAGGATGTAGGCTATACATCACGGGCGTCCCTGGTGGCGGACGTGATTTATTCCAAGACGCCCTCTTTCCCAATGTTTCCAATTTGTGTAAACTCGTCCTCACCTTTTACACTGAATGTGTGTCTAACCACACAGGACCTAAAAACCACCACCCCATACCATGCAGTCTCCGTCCTTCTGTATATTATGGAGACCCCCTCGTGATGTAGCGGCTATGGCCTCGGAGGTCCGGGTTCGATTCCTGGCTCTGCCAAGAAATTCTAATTTAAATTAACAACAACTTATTTTACGGAAAACAACCCACAGTTATTCCTGTAAAGTATGGATTATTTTGTTGTGTGCAAGAGGACATGCGTATTTTTAAGTGGATATCAGATTGGAAAACAGCATATGCAATCACCAAAGGTACAAACCGTTGACATGATCAAAGCATCAATCATTTAAAATGTGGTTGATGAAAGAAAGGTTAACTAGGAAGCTTGTAATTTAACGTGACCGCTAATCTCGCGATCATAAGCCATGGGACATAGTTTTTGCGTGGAATACGAAAAACCGAACGTGACACGCCTAAACAAATCAAACATGCATTAACCAGGAATCGAACCCGCTCTATCTTGGTGTGAGACAAACAATTAGATCTCCGTGCCATCACACCCCTAAAATGTGCCTGATTAATGGCAAGTCAGGAGCAATAATGGAATGTAGTGGAACTACAATCGATAACGAGATAATAATAATCAGGGCACGGTAATTATGTGCTTAACTTTTCAGAAATATGTATTCATTTATGCGCTGAACAGTGGAAAATATGTTTCCTAATCCATAATCCTGTCTACAGTAGAAATGTTCCCGCTTAATAGGCCGGGGCTTGCCTCAGTTTCCGAATCGTACAATACTTAGTTTTTTTTTTCGTGTGGCCTCCTGAGAGGCCGAGTGCAGGTCTTTCTAGTCGACGCCCTTGGGCGACCTGCGCGCCGGGATGAGAGATGGAATGGATGAAGATGAATGAAACTGGGCAAGGATGTGGAAGGAAGCGGCCGTGGCCTGTCAGAAGGTACCGTCCCAGCATTTGCTTGGTGTTGAAAATGGAAAACCATTTCAAGGACGGCCGACGGTGGGGCTGGAACCCACGCGTCTACCGAGTCAGCAGAGAGCTTGGCCCAATGGCCTAACGCTGCGCTTTAGCCAGCGTAGCCACTACTGTCGGCACAATACTTACAAAGTGCAAATGCGCAATACGAAATCATGTATGCGCTGTTTACAAATTTTATTCTAAAAAAGCACAAGATAAAGTCATTTCTAAAACTTTCATAGCAATCTGTCAATACTCACTAGTTTCGCAGACCACTGTAATTTCAAGTAAAATTTTCTGTCAAGGTTAATACTATTGGAGGTTTAAGAGACTATTGTCTCAAGCACCCCTGCTATATTTAATGACCGGGGGATTCCTGATTTGAAAACTACTACAGTGCAATACGGAGAGAAGTGTGCATTCACGGAATAGAGAAGCAAATTACTGGAATTGCCAAAGGTCGAAAATGTGGGCAGCAGTCATCTAAGGAGTACAACATACCACCAAATATTGGAAATATGTACTTATGAATAAATACGCCAGAGAAGCCTATGTATTTATTTATAAAGACGGCAAAAATGTGTAAATAGATAGAAAATATTTAATTAAAAATATTCAAACACATAACTAAACTAACCAGGCCTTAATAATAATAATAATAATAATAATAATGTGGGAAACGGTTTCCAGATCATGACACTCACAAGCATCGAATATAGAACTGAATTATTTATTTAAACAAACAAACTTATTAGAAAACAATATATAGAATTAAGGGGATGTGTTTCGCGGCTCGTCGAACTCGGAATATTGCTTCTCTTCTTTTTATTCTCAGACAATGGCGCTGAGCTTACTCCTGCGCCCCCTAGATCCCATACTCGGCCGTCTTTATCCTCATCCGGCTCCCACATTCGGCCGTCCTGATCCTCATCCGACCCGGATGAAGAAGATCCGCCCGGCCAGAGCTTCATGAACTCCGCACAGGACGATGTGATTCTGGGTCCAGCATGGTCTCCTTCTCTGCTGACGTCATATGAGTCGTTGAGTTTAACTCGAGTCACTCGATAAGGTCCTAGACTTTTGGTTTTTAGTTTCAGATGTGGACCGATCTGAGTGCGTTTGATGGCAACCAGGTCGTCGACCTGATACTTCTTAGGCTCCTTACGTCGTCGGTTGAATTCAGCACGATTTTCAGATTGTACTTTTTCTATCTGCTTTTTTGCATCTTCTCTCATCTGATCACGTTTTTCGATGAACGAATCGATCAACTCCTCTTCGATGCGTTGAACGAATCGATCAACTCCTCTTCGATGAGTTGCACTATACGTAGATCATTATTTGGTTGTGCATTCTGAATCCTGTCAGCAGCTCGAAAGGTGACATTCCGATGCTCCTCTGGAACGTAGAGTTGATAGCTCGTTGGACGGATGGTACAACCTTGTACCATTTTGTCGGATCGTCAATGGTAAGTTTAGCGATGATCTTGGTCACTGTTGAGTTGACTCTCTCGATTTGACCATTGGCTCTTGGCAGTCCAGCTGTGATCAAGACGAGCTTGATACCCTGCGATTTACAGTAGTCCTGGAACTCATGGGAGGTGAACGATGGCCCCCTGTCAGTGATCACTTGAACTGGGTTTCCAAAGTTCGTACTCTGAAACTCCATCTTTTCAATCGTCTCGGCCGATTTGGTAGTTTTCACAGGATACAGCCAGGTGAACTTCGTGAAGGCGTCTATCACACAGAAGATGTGTTCATATCCCTTGTGTGTAGACTTAAGTGGTCCAATGTGATCCATGTGGTAGGTGTGCAAGAGCACACTCTTCGTGAACAGCGGATGTAACCAACCTTCTTTCTTGCCTGCCTTCCTGTTAACCACCAGACACTTCACACAGTTGGCTATGACTCGTTTCACCTTGTTGGCCAAGTCTGGAATATAATATTCCTGCTTCACGTCTTCTTCAGTCCTTTTAACAGCGTAGTGTCCCTTCTCATGTGCAGCTCTGATGATTTCATGGTGCATTGCCCGCGGGACCACCAACGTCTCTCGCCCGTCAACAAATTTAAACAGCAGTCCATCTCTGACGATGAAGTTTTCGTAAGGCCCTTTCTCCAGTGTCGCTTTTATCGCTGTCAATCCTTCGTCTTTTCTCTGGGCGATTTTGATCCTCGCTGCAAGGCTATCAGGGAATCCAAACATCACTGCTGGACATCGGCTCAGGGCATCGACATGTTTCATCCTGGTTGCAGTTCGGTGTTCGATGGTATAGTCAAACTCCTCCAAGGCCATAGCCCATCTAGTTACTCGTGGGACCATGTCGCTTTTGTGCATTGTCTTTTGGAATGCCATACAGTCAGTCACGATCTTGAACGGAATTCCAAACAAGTACACCCTATACTTTTTTAATGCATTCACCACAGCAAAGATCTCGAGCTCGTAACTGCTGTATTTTTCTTCCTGTATCGTCGTCTTTTTACTCATGTATGAGACTGGATGTAGTTTGTTGTCCTCTGGGTACTTTTGCAACAACACAGCGCCATGCCCACTCTTGCTGGCGTCAGTGTGCAGCTCCGTCTCGTATTTCGGGTTGTATATCTTCAACACAGGTTCTGAAGCGAGAAGACGTTTGAGCTCAACAAATGCACGTCGTTGTTCCTCGCCAACTTGAACTCCGGCTTACCTCTCAACAGATCGCTCAGTGGTTTGGCTACAATCGAGAAATTAGGGATAAATTTTCTAAAATAGCCAGCCAATCCGAGAAAGCTCTGCAGCGCAGCGATCGTCTTTGGCTCCGGGAAGTTTTGTACAGCAAGGACCTTCTCAGTGGCGGGTTGAATCTGTCCACGTTGAATAGTGTATCCAAGGAACTGTACCCTCCTCTTCAGAAACTGACACTTCTCGTAGTTGATTTCCAGCCCGTACTCTGCAGCTAATTCCAACACTCGTCTCAATCGTACGAGTGCCTCGTCGTCATCCTTCGCTGGGATGATTAAGTCATCCATATAGGTAAACACTATGTTCTCTCGGATTAACTCCCAGAGCACAGCTTTAATAAAGCGTTGGAAGACTGCAGGTGAGTTGGTAAATCCAAATGGGACTTTTTTGTACTGGTACTGTCCAGAACGCGTTACGAATGACAAATATCGTCGACTTCCTTCTTGGACTTCCACGTGAAAGAATCCGTTCTTGAGATCCAAGGTGCAGAACACCGTAGCATCCTGTAAATTGTCCAGAAGATCCTCTATAACTGGCATGGGAAATAGATCCATAACCACGATTGAGTTCACTGGACGAAAATCAGTACAAAGTCGCTTTTTTCCATTTTTCTTTTTGACTACCACCACTTGGCATGTATATTCTGATTGACTCGGTTCTATGATATCTTCCTCCAGCCACACCTCGACTTGCTCGTCGACAAACTCGTTCTCAAGCGGTGCCATTCGTCTGGGCCTGCGAAATATAGGTTTTTCTTCTTTCAAAGTGATCTTCATCTTGACATCAGTAGATTTCGTCTTCTTTTGTACATGTCTCGCTACCAAATCCTGGATCTGTTGCCTTTTCTCCTCATCAACGCAGTTCTCGATATCCAATTCCTGTTCGTCGGCTACCCTGATCAACATCATTGGGACCTTTAGTTTCTTGATGGTAACTCCTTGCTTGCTCAGGATGACCTCACCCTGATCCAATAGATCGTTACCAATAACCATGTCCCACTCCATAGTATCATCAGAAACAACATAGACGTTGGTTTGGAACTCCAGCTCGTTTACCTCAACGACTGTTCTGAAGTAACCTTGAGGAGCAACAAAACCATTACCGAATCCTTTCAAAACAAGATCCATGCTCTTCAATCCTGGGGAACCCATGGTCTTATGGATGTTTTGTCGCAGTAGGTTATAGGGACTGCCACAGTCGATAAGTGCCTGAAGTTTCTGCTGACCCAAACTAACCTCTTTGAACTTGAGGCAGCTTTTCTTTTCATCAATGAGATTGATACCTTGATTATTCCTCTTATCGTTCTTCCTCTCTTTTTTGCACTCTGATGAAACGTGGCCAAACTCGTTGCAGTTGAAACATCTCTTGCCTTTATCCTTGTGCTCACATTCCTTTGAACTATGACCAGATCCACCGCAATTATAACATCTATCTCCACTACTCGCCTCTTTCTTCTTTGTACTGCCCCAGCACTTTCCGTCCTTCTCGTTGGCACTCTTGGCACTTCCTTGAAAATTACTTTTATTATACTTTGTGCTTTTCTTTGGCAAAGACTTCACCGCCATCTCATAACTTTTCATTTTCTCCTTGAAATCCTTGGAATTTTTTGCTCCATAGATAAGAAGTTTTGATCCTGAATCGTCTTCGATCCCATCAATCACGTACTGACACAGAGAAACCATCTCAACATCGGTGGGGGCGTGGTGGCTCAGCGGTCTAGCTGTATGCCTCTCACCAAGGCGGTCCGGGTTCGATTCCCGGTCAATGCATGCGAGATTTTCGAAGTGAAATGCCATGTCCTGTGGTTCGGATTCCACGTAAAAAGGAGGTCCCGTGGCTCATAATCACAAGATTCACGGTCACGTAAAACTACAATCTTCCTTCCTTCCTTATCTCAACATCACCTCTACTAGCGATTTCCTTCATCACAAGAAAGTACTCCTGTAGAGATTCGCGCGCTATTTTCGTCGCTGGGTTAACAACTTATGGATTTCTGCACTGCTTACCGCCACATCAAACTCCTCATTCAAGGCATTCTTCAGTGCAGTCCAGGACGTCAGTCCTTTCTCACCTTGAATAAAAAGCTTAGCTAAACCATCAAGTGATTTCTTAGCAAAAATAAACTTTTGCAGCCCACTCCATCCCATTAAGATTGACGTCTCCTCAAAATCTGCGATCCATTTCTTCACTGGGTAACCATCCTTACCGTTAAATGTTTTCATAGCGCCCTCTACGTCGCGGAACGACAATGAAAACTTATGTTGTTCTCTATACCTTCTGTGCTGGTCTTCCTCTTCGTCTTCTTCATCTTCGTCATCATCGTCTATATTAGTTGCGAGTTCGTCCAATTTTCTCAAGTAATAACAAATGGTGTTAATCATTACCTCCTTTGTCCCGATCTCGGTATTAAGAATCTCAGAAACACGCAACAGATCAGCCTTGGAAAATGTTTCTTCGATACATTTCTTCTTATCTTCCTCTTCAATGGAATTTTCGTCAAAATCGAATCCAGGAAACTCTCGCAGTCGCTTTCGATTCTTCATGTCGTCTGGTATATGCTCGAAAATGAGGTTATGTAAAACTTTGATTGCTTTGACAGGAGCATCACTTATGTTCTTATTTATTTTCTCTATTGCACCGAGTGTAGTCATCTTATTTGTTAACTCACGTGTATCAAGAAGTTTTCCGTCAATATCGCTTCCTCATAACCTCGCAATCAAACCTGTTTAACCTCATTCACCAAACCGGTGATATTTGTAGGTGATATCGTTGAATACCGCTTCCCGTCGTTTCTCTCTGACGAGTCGCTATCCTCTTCTCACCACATCCACAATCTTCTGTCGTCGTTTAGATTCCGACCCTCGTCGTCGTCACGGCACCACTAATTGTCACTGAAACTTAAGAACAAATTTTGCTAGCCTATGAATCCTCGTCGTAGATTCGCACGTCGTGGGCTCACAAAACTGCACGTCGTCTCGACGTCAGCGTCGTAAGCAACAGCAACAAATATGATTAGCCGTCCACTTCGTCGAAAATAGCGTCGTATTTTGCGTCATACTTCGTGTCGTGGATTGCGTCGTAACTCGTTGTTTCAGTTCACCCCGGACGAGCCTCTCCATTTGTGGGAAACGGTTTCCAGATCATGATACTCACAAGCATCGAATATAGAACTGAATTATTTATTTAAACAAAGAAACTTATTAGAAAACAATATATAGAATTAAGGGGATGTGTTTCGCGGCTCGTCGAAACTCGGAATATTGCTTCTCTTCTTTTTATTCTCAGACAATGGCGCTGAGCTTACTCCTGCGCCCCCTAGATCCCATACTCGGCCGTCTTGATCCTCATCCGGCTCCCACAATAATAATAATAATAATGTGATGTAGATTCCTAATATGACTGGTGCATTGTCTTCCGAGTTAGCACCTGCAGGCAACCAGCGCGACATGACGATGATGACATGAAAGACGAAGACGCACACTCAGTTCCTGAGCCAAGTAAATTGCCTACTGGAGATAAAAATCCCCATGGCCTGGCTGAGAATCAAACCCGGGACCCTTTGGGCCAATGCCTAGGATGCCAACCATTTAGCCACTGGGCCTTACATAATACTACTGTAATAATACAGCACAGAACCTTTCGGACTTTATATTTGTTATGAGGAAATGTGACTGAACCTGCAAGCAAAGGACGATTGTCTTGATTATAAAATCCCTGCCGGCAGATAACTTCTGGTTACGAGTTTACAAGGCTGTTGGTTTTATGTCGTCAATCTATCCGTATAAAGTTGCTATTAAGATAGAAACACTGGGATGTATGAGTTACAATTTGTCTACAGCTATATCTGTATGCCATACTGATGAGCCATAATTACATGACCTATCTGTTCCGGGTATATTTATCACCTGGAGTGCAAAGTGTAAGACTATATGTGAATGCTGTCAGCGCCGGGATTTGAACCTGCGACGTCCAGAATTGCGGTCGTGGTGCACGATTTAACGCCGTGTGGTTGTAAATAACGAAGGTGACAGGTGAGAATGAATGGAATTTCTATGATAGTATTCCTCCCGTTTGGGATCATACAACAATTTTCGGACAAGCTTCCAAATTAACATTTTTAGATCGCTTTGGCTTCCCCTCTAGAAAATTGAGAGACGAGTCACGGGACAAACTGGTAACTTTGGTCTGCTTGCTTGAGTTTGGTTGGAGGAAGCTCACACTGTTCAGTGTTCTGTCTGACCCCTAAACGATAAGGTGCGTGGTGGTGCAGTGGTCAAGCTGCTTTCCTGCTTTCGATTCCCGGTTAATGCATGTGAGATTTTCGAATTGAAATATCACGTTCTGTGGTTCGGATTCCACGTAAAGTGGAGGTCCCGTGACTCATGATCGCGAGATTAACGGTCACAACCTTCCTTCCTTTCCTAAACGATTGGGTTTGGGCTAGTCTTAGGCAACATAGGCCTACAGTAATATAGCCTGCTCTGCCCATTCCCCATAGCATGTCCATGCGTAACCAGACTGGTATTCGGACATAGCATCGAGCCCAGACAAAGAATGGGTTGGTCAATATAGCCCTTATGACAGCTGCACTCCACAGCGATTTTCAGCTCAATATGGTTCTACAAATACACCGTTAACACAGGTTCCATTAAGAATGGAATTACCTCAGTAATTTTGTCTATACATAGCCTACTTTGCAAAATCACGCAATAATAAGCGGTTGACGAAATACAAGTTTATTCTAGTGCTCAGGCCACATCAAACGACGGAGCTAAAGAAGAATTCTGGGGAAGACATTAGCCGGACATGGCACGCAACCTGACTCACACATGCCAAATCTTAGAAATATATTACGTGCAAGTCTTCGGCTCTAACATTCGTGTGTCCCAGTTGCGAGTAGTGGGGAAGACATACCGCATCACTAGAACGCCAATACAGTAGGACAATAACGTTACCAAGTGATATACAAATTATTGGTAGTAAGCTATTAGTAGGGTTGCCAGATTTCAAGATAGGAAAAACGGAACACACGTCCCAAAACATTGTTTTTCTTAACCAAGTTTGTTAAATGTTGTAATAAATAATACACATATGTATTAAATAAGCATTACATAATCAAATACGGTAGGCTACACAAAATTAAAACTAGATATTGCTGACATATCATATAGGCCTATGACACCAGCAACTTATGTTTTTCATTTGAACGACCCTTCGCAAGGATTTTTTTATTTGTATGTACCTTCTGATAAAATGCACACCAATTTTCGTCATAATTGTGATATGCGAACAATTCTTGTTTTATCAAACTAATGCAGCTTCTGTTTCTATCATCTCTCCATTTGATATTCATGACAGGAAAAACTCTCTCCGTAAAAGCATTGGAGGGGAAAGTGCTGAGTATTAACTTCACAAGGACTAAGATATTCCTTAAATTTGTTGCCCCTAATCAATCTATAACATGTACCCATCTATCTGACACAGACATAGAAATCATTTTCTCTTTCAAACTTGCACCTGTATCACCAGAAAACAAGCTAGATGAAAATGAAAATCCACAGCCTGCTTCCAGTCTCCGACCGGGTCAGGAATGGAATGAATGAAGCCCCCATCTAGCGGCGAGGATATGAACTGTGCCGGCTGCCGAGGCCTGACGCACTCCTCCGGGGCAATGATTAAATGAATGACAGATGAAATGAAAGGATAGTGGAGAATGTTGCTGGAATAAAATGTTGACAGCGAAAACCGGAGTACCCGGAGAAAAACCTGTCTGCCTCCGTTTTGTCCAGCACAGATCTCACATGGAGTGACCGGGATTGGAACCATGGACCCAGCGGTGAGAGGCCGGCGTGCTGCCGCCTAAGCCACGGAGGCTTACAAAACAAGCTAGATAAAACAATCAATTCTGAAGCGGGACATTTGAAAATTGGTGTGAAATTGAATATATTATCAAATTTACCAAAAAAACGGAATATTTGGCGTTCCGTTAAAGATTGAAACGGAACGCGGAACAAAACAAGAAAAAAAACGGAATTGTTCCGGATAATACGGAACGTCTGGCAACCCTAGCTATTAGTGCACCACCATCAAGTTTAAGCTTACAACAATTAGGCTATGCCACGTTGTTGACGAATTGCATGTGAAATAGTTCATATTAATTCCAAACCCAGAGTGTAACAAATGACCACAATGGGAGAACAAGTGTTATCGAATTTTAAAACACTCGTGTCATATATCTGGCTGCACTAAGGGGGCATTTGCACGAGTTGCCGAATATTCAGCGTATCAGCTTATTGCGCACCCAGTTGCGTGTTCAAAACTCATGACTTGAATATTTCTATGTTTTTCTTAGCGAAATCATTCCTCCAACACTAACACAAGCCTAGTTGAATATGTTCCAAGGGCCAGCGTTACCTCGAGTTTGTCCCAAACAGTTCCCTGAATCAATGTTATTTAAATATTTTCTTTATGCTGGGTTTGTGCCACAAAAGCACCAATTGTTTGCAGTTCACGGAATGAATAATCTTTCTATATTTAGTTTGCAATGTAATACGTTATACCATAGAAACCGCTTAAAGAACAACACAGTCAATGTGGTGTTACATCTACCTATCCTTTTCGTTAAAACGATTCACTCCACTCTGTCGAATGTGGGAATACAAAGTATTTGGTTCATTTTAGGGGCTAGGGTTACCTTGGTTATCAGCCCCGTGCATTTGGGTGTGTGTTTATTCGTTTGATAACAAGCCTTTCTGCGGTGGGTGGTATTGACGAAAAACACACATAATTTCGGAAACTTTGTTGAATGTGCAGAAAACAAGACTCTCACCAAGAAACTAGGTAGTTTTTTATTCGCGAATTATCAGATAACCTAATGATTTCATGTGTTGCGAGAATTAGCTTCAAAAATCATATCTATCACGAAATACTTCCAAAAACAATCAAATTACCATCCAAAATTCCGATATTTCCCTGGAGAGAATGTGGAAAAACTAGGGAAAACCACAATCAGCATGGCCACTGTCGGCGACGGGATTCCAACCGTCGATCTGCGCATTTCCAGCAGCTGCCCATCGTAGTCGTGGTGCGCAAATTGAAGTGCACGGCTACGTCGCATTTTTCTTTTTGTACTTGAAATTTATAAGATTTCATAATGAAGGTGGTTTTTATTGTTAATTCGTATTAGGGCTTGGGACGTCCTTATAATCATCAGCTGGGTGTGTGTAACTGAGTGTGTGTTGAACTTGTCCGACAACCTGTGTTTCAGTGGTGACCTGTACCTGTAATTATTAGGGTCGGGGATGTGGAAGATGCCCCAGAACTTGACAAGGTAATATCCCGGCATTTGCCTTTGGGAGTGTGGAAACAAAAAGGTAAACACCACACAAAGGATAGCCGCTGTCAATGCCGGGAATCAAACCTCCGATATCTGAACTTGCTCCAGCTTCCCGTGTCGATCGTGGTGAGCGATTCAACGAACATGGCTCCGCCGCGGAATATAATGAAGGTTAGTAAGTATGTTTTGCTGTTGTATTATTTGTTTGGCATAAAATAATTGGTTGTGTCGTAACTAGTATACACCCCTAATAATAATAATAATAATAATAATAACAAGCCTCTCCTTATTATTCCCTTTTCAACTGGGTCGGGGATGAGAAGCGGTTAATTCCTAATGTGACCAATGGTTTTACGGTCGGATGCCCTTCCTGACGCTAACTCATCCGAGGGGTTAATGATTCACGTAAAGAATGTTGATAAAAGGAACTGGCCAAGGACTCGGAAGGAAGCAGCCATGGCATTCGCCTTGAGTTGGAAAACCAGCTACCACGATCACTAATGAAAATGAAAATCCACACCTTGCTTCCAGTCTCCGACCGGGTCAGGAATGGAATGAATGAAGCCCCCATCTAGCGGCGAGGATATGAACTGTGCCGGCTGCCGATGCCTGACGCACTCCTCTGGGGCAATGATTAAATGAATGACAGATGAAATGAAATGATAGCGGAGAGTGTTGCTGGAATGAAATTTTGACAGGGAAAACCGGAGTACCCGGAGAAAAACCTATCTGCCTCCGTTTTGTCCAGCACAGATCTCACATGGAGTGACCGGGATTCGAACCACGGACCCAGCGGTGAGAGGCCGGCGTGCTGCCGCCTTAGCCACGGAGGCTTACCACGATCGCTAATAATAATAAATAATCATAATCTTGCTGAAAGACACATTTGTGGGTCCACTTCCGGTGGATTCTAATCAGATTTTCTTAAAACCTCTGGGAATGGGGTTCGGCAAAATAGAGTGTCTGAAGGAATCACAGACTTGGGTAATAATAAGCCGCCAAATCTCCCTCGCCAAGGCTTAATAATGTAGCGTACGTACTGCAGGTTAGTATCGCCTATTTTCCCTGGAGTTACCGACAATATTTATGTTGACAGGCACACCAATTACTCCTTCGCGCTTATTTCTTATTCTGTCTTACTACAGTGGCATCTTCTTATCCTAAGGCTCTCGCATCTTGCGTGTCTTGTAATGGTAGACCTGAAGCATGAAATACCGTGGTCAATTAATAAAGATACTTCATCGAACTATTTTTAGCACTACCGAGAATTGTTTTTCCACCTAGGTCATCGATCCACAACGGTTTAACACAGAAGACCAATAACCTGAACAGACACCTTAAAAATGCAGTTTCTCCGCGGGTGTCCTTTGGTAAGGACCAAGCGGTGGTTTTATACTATAATATAGGAATACGTAAGCTAAGGATTTCTGATAGATTGTTGTTCTATTGTTTATATATAACCGTTTTCTATTCGCTCACACTATTATCCTCGATTCAACACGGCACACCAAAATGTTAATCCCCGACAAATTTAAGAGTAGGACTCGAACCCCAGTTCCTACCTTGACAGGAGGCGGGTACGCTTCCCCGGAGATAACCGGCACGCGCTCGAACAAGACTGTCTGCGTGGCGCAACGGTAACGTTCTCGCCTGCTATGCCCAAGGTTGCGGGATCGAATCCTGGCATATTCAGTTGACATTTGAGGGAGCTTAAATGAGAGGTAGCCGTGTCAGCAGACTTACCGGCACGCTGAAGATCCCATTTGGGGCAAACGTCCGGCACACCGGCGTCTCCAAAAACCGCAGCAGTTTAAAGGGACGTAAAGTCAATAATATTATTATTAGTATTCGCACGAATACACTTATTATCGTAAGGCTGGTGTATTCTTTGAATACACGGTACCTGAGATATAATTTTTATTGCTCTTTGCATGTTCATTTCTTCCTTCCTCTTTGTCAAACACCAACAGTGATCATCTGTTTTCTCCTTGTTGGGCATATCTCTTATGTCTTCATAAGTCTGTTCTAGATATATAACTTCTGTGACCCACCTAGCGTCACCTCGCAGCGAATCTCTGAAGCTCCTCAACTCTTCCTGGTGCTAGAGGACTTACTTATCCATTTGGCCACCAGATCCTGTCACCATCGCCAGCTATTTTCTCCTTGAGCAAGAGGACTACGTCTACTTCTTTACTCACCATGCTGCGCTAGTATCATCTGTTATCAACTCTTAGAAGATCAGCTCAGCAAGAGATTAATTTTCTGTTTTAAAGTTGGTAATGTTTATATGTTCTCCTTTTGTCTCCTACCCCCCACTCTTTTCCCCTTCCTCGGTTCCTCCGTGCTCCGTGGAGCAGCTCTCACTTCTCAGTCTGCAGTTGACTCGGTCAGTCAAAGCTCCGCTCGAGCTAGCCTTCTCAAACCAAGAGGCGCACACTCTTCTACTCCATGTTGGCTAAGTAGTCATCAACGGAAACTTCGACTTCAACATGAAATCAAGATAAGTACCATTTTAAAAGTTTTAACCTCATCTTCATGGTTTTAACTTCCACGTGCTTTTAATTATAATTTATAGACAGTGTGAAATTATTTACTTTGGGGCAAAAATCATTCTTCGTGGGATTTGCCATGTTGAGCTTTTGCTTGTATAAGCCAACCTTACTAAAAAAGAGCTTTTCTTAAGCTATTCAAATGAGAAATCCTCTCGCTACGTGGGATATTATCTAATACCCGCTGTCTATAATTATAAAGCTAGTTCCTCCGTTGGATTTTCTCAACCCCATTTTTCTGCTAAGGTCGTTCTGGAACCTTCGAGATCTTGTACTCTATCTGCGAGTCTTGCCGTCAAGTGTTTTTCGCTCACTTGGGACAATGATATTTAAAATGAGGAATCTTCCTTACAAATTTTTGCAATAGCTAACTTTCTTCCACCGCTGGAACCTCTGGAACATTCTATGGCGCATTTAATTGTAAATCACAACTTTTTCAAGAAATAGACTCTCACCTATATAGTGCAATCAGTTATTTCCATAATTGCAATAACTTTCTTTTTCATAAACTTTAATGTTTCTACAGTGAACTTTGCATCCATCTTCATAGACTACAGTGATAAACAGTGCTTGCTCCACGTTTCTACCGCGTCGCGATCGTCCGGTTATATTAAATACGGCCATGAACATTGATCCTATATCCCAATGATCTTTCCTCAACCTTCTACTAACCACCATTATTAATAAAATTGAAACTTTTCTATAAGGTGTCACTCACGAAGTGCCCTTCCAACTTTGCTAGTTTACCATTAATTAAATTCTGCATAATTGCTTGTGTGATACAAGTTTTAAATTTACGTTGTTCCTTTCCCATAATCAGGGAAAACAATTCTTTAAACTCTTGAGCGAGTCATGTTCAGGTTTCACGAAATGGAAACTGTCCCATTTGGCGAGTGATTCCTGCTCAAACTTGGGAAGTCTAGAACCTTCCTTTTCATTTTCTCCAGGTTTCACAGTAAGTGACCTGCCCTCTTTTGTATAATTCTCATATATTAATTCTGTATAAATATAAGAAGTTGTAGGAACTTCTATCTTATTTTTCATGTTGTTATTATTGTTATTTTCAAAGTTGTCACTTTCTCTAGAACATTCTCTCCAGAATTTCTTAAGGTGCACTCTTTGTACTCCAATTCACGTTCAAGCTTTAATTATTTCATTGTTCATTTGTTTAAATCTTATAAAGATTTTAGAAACATGTAAGGTTTGAAACCTTGTAAATTGTCAATTGCCTGGAGCAACCGTTTAATGTTGAGAGGTCTGCGACCCTATTTGTTAAAAAGTTCAAATGAACTATGTTTGTTAAAATTATATTGCATAATTGTTAATATTCCTCAAACTTCTTCTAATTGTAAAATAAATGAATCGTTTTCCTTCTCTTTTTCATTTACGAATATAAAGTTTAGGCAAAATCCTGTCTTCCTTGACTCTCCTCACTCAATGATATTAAAATCATTAATAGAGCTTTCACCATTTGTTGCATTTGAGCAAGAACTCTTAATTTTCACCTCACTAAAGTTCTTCTTAGCGTTAATAGCTAATTCTAATTGGCCAGTAAGGCAAGTAAAGCTCGCTAAGCCAGCTACCTGCTTGTGGAGACCCTCTCCGAAAACTTATGGTCAGTTTTCTAAAAGATAAGTGTTTCTTTTTGTCTAAACTTTTAGCCGGCTCCTCGCTGAGTAAAAGCTTAGCCATTTTCCAATGCAACCATTGGTTCATTTACCAAGATTACCCAATAAGGCATAATCTTTTATCATTTTCCTTTTTAGAGACACTTGGTCGCCCTTACAGGAACTCCATAATTTTGGAAATTGAAAATACCAAACCTGAGTTAAATCATTGGCATTCTTCGAATTACTTTGTAAAACCTAATTTCTTTGAGAAGACATACAGTAAATTTGTTCCTCTCAGTCTTGCCAGACCAGCACTCTTCCCCATAGTAGTTTTATATATGCTTGAGAGGGATTATACGAAAGCCACTCTCTTGCCAACAGCCCAAGTTCTATCTGTGTTTCTCGTCAGCTTAGACCAAGTCCTTACTCATTTTAGGTATCCGAAAGTGGATTTTCGGTGGCAACCACCTTTAAGTGTGTTTAAAACTAAACTTATTAATTTTGTGGGACTCTCCTCCTATTTTTCTATCCTTCTTTTCCAATCCCAAATCTACTTCCTTCTCTTAATCATCTTCCCTTGGTGGGTGGGTTATTCCTCAGCCAATAAACTACCCAAAATTTGGTGCCGAAACCAGGGAGAGCCCATTTTTTCTTTTCTCTTTTTAAAATAGTGTCATTTGACAATACTTTGCATATTTCTAATATCTGTGTTGAATATTTCAGCTATAACCACATCGTGCAAAGCCTGTGAACGGGAAAGAGGCCGCTCCTGTCTCCTATGGTGTGTCCCATTCTTTCTACTCATTCGCTGCTGCCAGCTTGACAGCATTTCCAAGGTTCCACAGTTTCGTGAGTTACATTTTCATTTACCCTCGTTAATATGGCTCCCACTAATAAGGATAAGGATGAAAAACTTACTTCTAAACGAGCATCCTATAAAGGGCAAATTACCCGATTCAGAAGGTACATAAAAGAATTAGATCCCTCAGACGCGCAATTAGACTTGTTGAAACATCGTGTAAAGGATTTTGAACGTTCTTATGAAAACTACTGTAACATTCAAACTGAAATAGAAACTTGCATGCTCAATCAAACAGAAGATCGTGTCGAAGTAGAAAACTTATATTACGAAGGCATAGGTTCTGCTTTCAAAATAATACGCCAACTCGAAGAGGAGCAGAAAAAGGACGCTTCTGTTCTTGGTTCCCTTCACGAACCCCAAACTTCTTTCCGTGAGGGCACTCACAAGCCCAAACCTACTTTACCGAAAATTGATTTACCCCATTTTTCTGGAGATGAATCCACTTGGGATTCTTTCTATGAATTATTTTGCTCCCTTGTTCATGACAATGAAGACATTCAAGTCATTTACAAGTTTCATTACTTGAGATCTATCCTTCGCGGTCAAGCTTTGCAGTTGGTTGAAGCACTTCCTCTGCGTGCCGAAAATTACCCCATTGCCTTTAATTTATTAAAAGAAAGATATGGAAATTTACGTTTACGTATTCAACGCCATATGAAGGCTCTATTTAACCTACCTGCGTCACAGCACAATGACGTCACTAGTTTGCGTACTTTAATTGACACTACCCAACTCCACGTTAAAGCTTTGTCCCAATTAGATCAACCTACTGAACATTGGGATACTTTCCTAATACATTTAGTAGTCTCTAAAGTTGATGCTGCTACCCTCAAAGCTTGGGAAATTGAACTTTCTAAAGAAGACGACTACTCTTACGAGCATTTAGTCACTTTCATAAACGCTAGATGCCAACTTTTAACCGCTCTAGCTAATCAAAGTGAACCTTCATCTCCTAGTTCCAAATTCGAATTAATGTCCATCAAATCCAAAAGTGAACGCTCAGCGTCCAATACCCAAAAACCCGGGTCCAGCTCATCCAAATTCAAATCAAACTCCACTGGTTACCCAACTAGGTCTAGTGAACGTCGTGTTGCTAGCTCTATTGTTTTAAACACGCAAAGCGAACCTCGCAAAAGTTTAAACGAACCTGTAAAGTGCATACTTTGTAAAGATCCCCATGCCCTATACCTTTGCAAATCTTTTAAAGAAATGTCAGTCGATGACAGAAGAAAATTAGTCGCTCAAAACAAACATTGTTTCAACTGCCTAGCGCCCACGCATTCTGCTTCTAACTGTAAGTCCACAAGACTTTGCTACCATTGTGAAAAGGCTCATCATACTCTGCTACATCGTCATGATCAGGCAAGGTCATCGACAGCATCTACTTCGCCGAAAAATGATAGTGCTAACAATTCTAATGCTTCATCTTATATTCAAAATGCCAAGTCCATTCGCAGTGCTCAAGTATTGTTGTCTACTGTCCAAATCGAAGTTTAGGATAACTTTGGCAACTGGGTCCGTGCACGCGGTCTTCTAGACTCAGCGGCAACTCATGATTTTGTGTCCAATTCCTTGATTAGAAAACTAGGCCTACCTGTAAACCCCACTTCTATCAACGTGTCGGGCATCAACAGCTCAAAATCGCAAGCTTTACAATTCTCAAAGCTAACTATAAGAGATACTTGTCATAGAAACAACTTTCTTAAACTGAATTGTCTAATTCTTAATAGCATTGGAGAAGACACTCCAAGTCACTCTGTGGATATTTCAGGGTTAAACATTCCCTCGCATTTAAGGCTAGCCGATCCTTGTTTTAATATGCAGAACCCTATTGACATACTCTTTAGTGCCAATGTTTTCTGGAATTGCCTACGTAAACAGGTTCGTAAGTTATCCTCAAACGTGGTCGCCAGAGACACTAATTTTGGATGGATCGTCACAGGGCAACTTCCCCATTATTCTCCTCAACCCGCATCGCAATGTTACTTCTCCAATACTGACCTGGAACAGTTCTGGAGGCTTGAAAATGTTGATTCTCCTAATGTAACCTCTTCAGAAAATGAATTCTGTGAGCAACTTTTTTTGAACACCACCACTCGTTCTTCTGATGGCCGGTTCGTCGTTCAAATGCCAAGATTACATAACCCTCCTAAACTTATCAACTCTCAGCCTAAAGCTCGAAAAGCTCTCTTAGCCATCGAGAGCAAATTCAAGAAGGAACCTCTTGTTAAACGACAGTACACTGATTTCATGGATGAGTATGAAAGCTTAGATCATATGGAAGTTGTTAACAAATCTGATGATGAATTGCACCCCCCAATTGAAACGGTTTATTTAAATCATCATCCCGTGTGGAAAAACCCTCTTGTAAAAGATAAAATTCGAGTTGTTTTCAATGGTTCATCACCCGACGTTAATGGCAACAGCCTTAACGACACTCTTTATTCTGGTCCTGCTATTCAATCAGATTTATCTGCTATACTCTTAAACTTTCGATTATTTCCCATAGCTGTCATAGCCGACATAAAACAGATGTACCGTCAAGTGTTAATTCAACCAGAACAACGAGATCTTCAAAGAATCTTGTGGCGTGATGAAACCAGTAAGCCCATTAAGGTGTTCCGCTTGAAAACGGTTACTTATGGCTTAACACCCTCTGCTTTCCTTGCTATCCGATCCCTACACTTGCTAGCCTCTCAAGATGGTCATTTATTTAACCCCAAAGCCTCTGAAGCACTAACTACGTCATTCTATGTTGACGATTATTTGCAATCCTTCCCCTCTTTGGAGGAAGCTTCTTTTGTATCTTTAGAACTTCAGGCATTACTAAGGAATGGAGGTTTCCCACTCCATAAGTGGAACTCCAACTCCCCTGAGTTTCTCGCTCAGTTTCCCATCGAAGACGTAGATCCTTCTTCTGTCGAAATTTGTGGAAACTCCGAATCTATAAAAACTCTAGGAGTTCACTGGTGCACTAGCACTGACACTCTTATCTATAAAGTTTCGCTCGCAGAAGAGCTTCCTAATACAAAAAGACAAATTCTTTCTGAAATTGCAAAATTTTTGATCCACTTCAATTCCTTGCCCCAGTTATCGTTATAGCCAAACTCTTCATGCAAGAGCTGTGGTCGCTTAAATGTGAATGGGATGACACTGTCCCTCTTTCTTTTCTTAATCGTTGGCTCTCGTTTCGCAGCAATTTGCTGGATCTTTCCCTTATTGAAATTCCCAGGAATTTAATCAGCTCTCATTCTAATGCATCTTTTTTCCTTCATGTGTTCGCGGACAGTTCCGAAAAAGCTTATGGTTGCTGTGCATATTTAGTTTATCACGATTCACTCTATGGATCTCTAGTTTCCAACCTTGTTTGTGCCAAATCGAAGGTCGCTCCTCTTAAAACTATCACTTTGCCTAGGCTCGAACTGTGCGCTGCACTCATGGCTGCAGAACTTGTCAAGAAATTACGGGAAGTGTTAAAGGTCGAATTCTCGCAAATCTATCTCTGGAGCGATTCCATGATCGCCCTTTCTTGGATCGCCAAGAACCCCTCTCACTGGCAAACTTTCGTTGCAAACAGGGTTTCCAAAATTCAAACTCTTTCTTCTGGATGTCAATGGAGGCATGTTCCCAGTGCGGATAATCCAGCTGATATTATCTCTCGTGGTTGTTTACCCTCTCAATTGGCAGCTTCCCAATTGTACTGGCATGGGCCCTCGTGGCTAATCGAAGAATCTTCCTCATGGCCTTCTAAACCCCCAGCTACAAACTCCAACTTGCCTGACGCTAAAGTACCTCTACCCATTGCTTCGTGTCTTGTTTCTAACGCTTCTTATCCTTTGTTGTCCCGATATTCTTCTTTTCATAAATTACTACGGATTGTCGCCTATCTCCTTAGATGGAAATATCTTGTGGTTGACCAACCTCTTCTCCCTAAACCACACCTTACCAATCATGAATTGAATCTCGCTACCATTAAGGTTTTACAACTGACACAGCAAGAAGCCTTTTCTTCTGAATTGTCTTTGCTTTCTTCTAAAAGAGATCTTCCCAAATCCAGCCGTCTCCGTGCTTTAGCCCCGTTTCTTGATGACCATGGGTTACTCAGGGTAGGTGGAAGGCTCTCGCAATCTTTACTCTCTGAAGACAAAAAGCATCCTGTTATTTTGCCTTCCAAACATCACGTAACTTCCTTAATTATACGTGACTTTCATTACCGTAATCTTCATGTTGGTACACGTACTCTGCTTTGCCTCTTAAGGGAAAAGTACTGGATTATAAATGGAATTCATGAAGTTTCTTCTGTAATTCATAAGTGCATTCCTTGTTTCAAAGCGAAACCTAAAATCAATACTCAATTAATGAGCGATCTGCCCTCTTTTCGTTCTTCTCCTATACGCCCATTTGCTTTAACTTGCGTGGACTATATGGGTCCGTTCCAATATCAACGAAACTCTCCTGAAGCTAAACGCAAATTGTTTGGTAAGCTTTATGTTTCTCTCTTTGTTTGCATGGTTACCGGCGCAATCCACTTGGAACTAGTAACGAATGCTTCTACTTCTTATTTTTTATCAGCTGTCTCTCGTTTCACTGCTAGGCGTGGTGTTCCTTCTGAGATGTTCTCTGATAACGCTTCCACCTTTCAGGGCGCAGCTTCCCTATGGAAGAAAGCTCTCACTTCCTCTCCTGCCATGGAACAAATCTCTAATTTTTCTTATTCAAAAGGTTTCAAATGGCGCTTTATACCTCCTTACGCTCCGCATCATGGTGGTAGGTGGGAATCTTGCGTAAAGCTCACTAAACGTCACTTAAGAAAAGTCTTAGGTAATCGCATTCTGACTTACGAAGAATTCAATTCACTGTCTGTTCTGATTGAAGGTGTTGTTAACTCTCGCCCTTTAACTCCGCTTTCCAATGACCCTGATGACCTACTTCCACTCACCCCTGGTCACTTCCTTATCGGCACTTCTCTTTCTGCCCCTCCTCCTCTTCCCAATTCTTACCGGGATTTTAATCTACCTATTGTTTGGCGTAAACTTGAAGCCCTCCGTAATTCTTTTTGGAAGAGATGGAACTTGGAATATTTAACTTCCTTGCAACGGAGGCAGAAGTGGTTTCTTTCCAGTCCCGACATTAAAGTGGGGGACTTGGTCTTGGTTAGGGATGTTTCTCCCCCTCTAGTCTGGACTTCCGGTAGAGTGACTAAGTGTTACCCTGGAAGAGATGGGAGAGTCAGGGTGGTCAGAGTCTTGACCATTAACGGTTCGATTACAAGACCCCTGTCTTTGATCGCTCCTCTTCCATTAAATGTGTAACTGTTTATTTGCTCTCTGTTGGTGTTTCCCCCCAGTATGGTGTATTCTTTGAATACACGGTACCTGAGATATAATTTTTATTGCTCTTTGCATGTTCATTTCTTCCTTCCTCTTTGTCAAACACCAACAGTGATCATCTGTTTTCTCCTTGTTGGGCATATCTCCTATGTCTTCATAAGTCTGTTCTAGATATATAACTTCTGTGACCCACCTAGCGTCACCTCGCAGCGAATCTCTGAAGCTCCTCAACTCTTCCTGGTGCTAGAGGACTTACTTATCCATTTGGCCACCAGATCCTGTCACCATCGCCAGCTATTTTCTCCTTGAGCAAGAGGACTACGTCTACTTCTTTACTCACCATGCTGCGCTAGTATCATCTGTTATCAACTCTTAGAAGATCAGCTCAGCAAGAGATTAATTTTCTGTTTTAAAGTTGGTAATGTTTATATGTTCTCCTTTTGTCTCCTACCCCCCACTCTTTTCCCCTTCCTCGGTTCCTCCGTGCTCCGTGGAGCAGCTCTCACTTCTCAGTCTGCAGTTGACTCGGTCAGTCAAAGCTCCGCTCGAGCTAGCCTTCTCAAACCAAGAGGCGCACACTCTTCTACTCCATGTTGGCTAAGTAGTCATCAACGGAAACTTCGACTTCAACATGAAATCAAGATAAGTACCATTTTAAAAGTTTTAACCTCATCTTCATGGTTTTAACTTCCACGTGCTTTTAATTATAATTTATAGACAGTGTGAAATTATTTACTTTGGGGCAAAAATCATTCTTCGTGGGATTTGCCATGTTGAGCTTTTGCTTGTATAAGCCAACCTTACTAAAAAAGAGCTTTTCTTAAGCTATTCAAATGAGAAATCCTCTCGCTACGTGGGATATTATCTAATACCCGCTGTCTATAATTATAAAGCTAGTTCCTCCGTTGGATTTTCTCAACCCCATTTTTCTGCTAAGGTCGTTCTGGAACCTTCGAGATCTTGTACTCTATCTGCGAGTCTTGCCGTCAAGTGTTTTTCGCTCACTTGGGACAATGATATTTAAAATGAGGAATCTTCCTTACAAATTTTTGCAATAGCTAACTTTCTTCCACCGCTGGAACCTCTGGAACATTCTATGGCGCATTTAATTGTAAATCACAACTTTTTCAAGAAATAGACTCTCACCTATATAGTGCAATCAGTTATTTCCATAATTGCAATAACTTTCTTTTTCATAAACTTTAATGTTTCTACAGTGAACTTTGCATCCATCTTCATAGACTACAGTGATAAACAGTGCTTGCTCCACGTTTCTACCGCGTCGCGATCGTCCGGTTATATTAAATACGGCCATGAACATTGATCCTATATCCCAATGATCTTTCCTCAACCTTCTACTAACCACCATTATTAATAAAATTGAAACTTTTCTATAAGGTGTCACTCACGAAGTGCCCTTCCAACTTTGCTAGTTTACCATTAATTAAATTCTGCATAATTGCTTGTGTGATACAAGTTTTAAATTTACGTTGTTCCTTTCCCATAATCAGGGAAAACAATTCTTTGAACTCTTGAGCGAGTCATGTTCAGGTTTCACGAAATGGAAACTGCCCCATTTGGCGAGTGATTCCTGCTCAAACTTGGGAAGTCTAGAACCTTCCTTTTCATTTTCTCCAGGTTTCACAGTAAGTGACCTGCCCTCTTTTGTATAATTCTCATATATTAATTCTGTATAAATATAAGAAGTTGTAGGAACTTCTATCTTATTTTTCATGTTGTTATTATTGTTATTTTCAAAGTTGTCACTTTCTCTAGAACATTCTCTCCAGAATTTCTTAAGGTGCACTCTTTGTACTCCAATTCACGTTCAAGCTTTAATTATTTCATTGTTCATTTGTTTAAATCTTATAAAGATTTTAGAAACATGTAAGGTTTGAAACCTTGTAAATTGTCAATTGCCTGGAGCAACCGTTTAATGTTGAGAGGTCTGCGACCCTATTTGTTAAAAAGTTCAAATGAACTATGTTTGTTAAAATTATATTGCATAATTGTTAATATTCCTCAAACTTCTTCTAATTGTAAAATAAATGAATCGTTTTCCTTCTCTTTTTCATTTACGAATATAAAGTTTAGGCAAAATCCTGTCTTCCTTGACTCTCCTCACTCAATGATATTAAAATCATTAATAGAGCTTTCACCATTTGTTGCATTTGAGCAAGAACTCTTAATTTTCACCTCACTAAAGTTCTTCTTAGCGTTAATAGCTAATTCTAATTGGCCAGTAAGGCAAGTAAAGCTCGCTAAGCCAGCTACCTGCTTGTGGAGACCCTCTCCGAAAACTTATGGTCAGTTTTCTAAAAGATAAGTGTTTCTTTTTGTCCAAACTTTTAGCCGGCTCCTCGCTGAGTAAAAGCTTAGCCATTTTCCAATGCAACCATTGGTTCATTTACCAAGATTACCCAATAAGGCATAATCTTTTATCATTTTCCTTTTTAGAGACACTTGGTCGCCCTTACAGGAACTCCATAATTTTGGAAATTGAAAATACCAAACCTGAGTTAAATCATTGGCATTCTTCGAATTACTTTGTAAAACCTAATTTCTTTGAGAAGACATACAGTAAATTTGTTCCTCTCAGTCTTGCCAGACCAGCACTCTTCCCCATAGTAGTTTTATATATGCTTGAGAGGGATTATACGAAAGCCACTCTCTTGCAAACAGCCCAAGTTCTATCTGTGTTTCTCGTCAGCTTAGACCAAGTCCTTACTCATTTTAGGTATCCGAAAGTGGATTTTCGGTGGCAACCACCTTTAAGTGTGTTTAAAACTAAACTTATTAATTTTGTGGGACTCTCCTCCTATTTTTCTATCCTTCTTTTCCAATCCCAAATCTACTTCCTTCTCTTAATCATCTTCCCTTGGTGGGTGGGTTATTCCTCAGCCAATAAACTACCCAAAGGCTATTCCATACTTAGCATATGTACTGTACACATCAATTATAATCCGCTCAATGCAAGCATTTAGAGTAAAAATGCAATGACTGATGCGGTTACACACCAGAGTAGTCCAGGAGAAAGTAAAATAAATAAATAAATAAATAAATAAATAAATAACTAAATAAACAATAATATATTAATTATAATAGGCCTAGAATTGCAGAGACCAGTGTTCGAACCCTGGATCTCCAAAATGACAACCAAAGACCTTCCAGCACAATGACACGCCATTATGTGCTGCACATCGAGCTTTAATCGCCAGGTGTGTCCCTCACTTCACGTATTTATTTCAGCAGTTTCTCGTCCATTTTATTGTATTCCTGTATGTTATTCCGATATGTGGACGGTTGCATTGTGTACTGACGGTCTCATTTCATCAGGAATCGTGTTGTCTAGACTCTAGACCAGGGCCATCCACACAGCGCTCCGGCCGCGCTCTTTGGTGGATGGTAGTTTCGGTCGTGGTGGGAGGAGTTTGGAGGCTAAGCGAGCGGTCTGCCCGCCGCACCGAAGTAAGCAGCAGATCCATCAGTCGCTAGTCCAGTCCAATGCGCTTAGTTGACAGCGTGTAAGTAAATCAATTTTGCAGTGGTCATGACTGAACATCATAAAAAAGGAGTGGTGAAGCAGCAGCTTTCCGCAAGAAGAATACCCCCTTTTGTATAAATATACATGTTAAGTTCTGTCAATGTTCGGCTCAACTTACATTTGTGAGCGTGTTTTTGCGGTTCTTAAGCTTACTAAACGTAAGCATCGTGCGACGATGGGTGATAGAAACTAGCGCAATTGTTTACGAATAGCTGTGCCCAGAAATAGTGTACCCAATTTGGAGAAGATTGTTTCCTCCAAAACTAAAAGCTCGTAAAAACGACGGAGCAAAAGTCACTCAAGGTCTGTACAATCAGTTCATATTGGTAAAATGTTGTTGGATTTTCCTCATGTTCGAATTTTAGTTTGGAATAAATCACAATATTTTTTTACTTAACACTTGTGTTCGTTTCCTGCAAATTCCATACATCGGAGTACCACTCGATTTGTATATGCGGTATATTTCTTATGGCAAAACAGCCCTATCAGTATGATGTCAACAATCCCACAAGAGCCGTCGGCCGCACGACTGTACGTACGTATCTAGTCAGCGCGGACCGAACATCGCCCGTCTGTCTCGTGTCTCCTCGCTGCCACAGTGTAGTGGTGGTAGGGGAAGGAGCGCTAGTCTGACTGTCCAGTGCTCCCAGAGCGCGGCCGCGCTCTCGGAGCGCAATGACTGGATCGGCCTGCTCTAGACGATGATGCCCGAACATGACTGAAAATTTTCAGGGTCAATTTTGAATTGTTCATTTGTATAATGTAACGAATAGTGCAAAAACAGTAAAGTTCTTATTTTGCCCCAGTGCTGAGATGCAAAACATGGGAGATCTTGCACCTCTATGTCCAAGCAATTATAAATGAAATAATATTAAGAATATGTGACAATACTTCATCTAGACCTATATGTACCTTGTATTTCCTACAGCTGGTTCGAAAATTCGTGTGGCGGTAGGAGACGCTTATAGGGTGCCGAAACAATGTTGATTTTGTGAATTTACTAAAATGTACAGCCCAGCCACGAGACGTAAACAAAAAGCTGTGAATTCGTTGCCCAATCTCCTTGCCACTTATATATTTACAGAGGCCACCGTGTGCATCCCACGGCGAAAGTTCATAAAATCAACTTTGTTTTTGATATTTTAACTGTCACCTGCCGTCTTGAGCTCGAATGACATACAGTTTGCGTTCATGGGGGAAGTTTCACTTGCGCCCTCTGACGCGTCCGGCCGGGTAACTAAGCTTCAGCACCTCAGTGTCACGTATCAAAATGCTAGTCTCATCGAGATCTGGCCGATAACCTCGATGTTAGGCCAGTTAAAGCAACGATTGTCATTGTCATCGAGACATAACACAAGAATTTCCCAAACGCACTCGGTGACATCCTACATAATTAACAAATTTGTTTGAGCCAAATTTCATCAATAACTAACTAGATTATAAAGGCTACTTGCGATACATAAACTCTCAAACTGAGCGATCAACCAAATATTGGACGTAAGTTATGTTTAAATCGCCTACCGTTTCTTATTCAACCCTAAGTGATATTCTATATAATGATCAGGGGAGGTAACTATTTCTCAGGTACGATTACTGTATGGGTCCCGCTCCTTTTCGGCGTCAAGGCGCGTACTAATAAGAACCCAAACATGTTCAATCAACTTGATTTATTCATAAATATCAATCACATACCTGTCAACTTTCGAAAAGGTCTTTCAGTAAAACTCACGCGCGCCAAAAAAAAAAAAAAATTAACATACCCCGGCTTGAAACAATAATCCTGGGCTACAAAATACAGTAATTCATGCTTTAAACAGGATATTTCAATGAAATCATATCTACTTAAATCATAGGCCAATTATTTGTAGACGAGCATTACCCTCGAAAAAAAGGGGTGGTGAATTTTGGTTTGGACCATAGATATAACAGGACTTCCTTGAAATACTATACCTACTTAATACACCTATAGCTCACTGGAAATTATTTGCACTTTTAAATTCGTAGCTGTGGCTATTTAGCTCCCTGCAAAAAGTCTGGAGAAAAGGTGCTGGCATAACAGGGACCAGAACTCCGGGTCTTCAAAATAGAAATAGACTACAGAGATTCATTTGACATGACAAAATTCATCTATTTTCTTCACTTCGGAAAATTACAAGTTCAACAGCATTAATATAAAACACTACAGTAACCGATAACATAATAAGGGTCTGATTTAAGAGATAAAGTTGTGGCCTGCTTAGCTTTCTTCAGAAAGTCAATAGAATGTGTGTTTGTATAACATGCTTCAGAAATTCTGGTCTTAAAATAGAAATGGCTTCCAGAGTTCCATTGGACATCCATGACCTGAACTGTGTCCTGTTCTTCTTAATCAGGCTAAAAATTCGTTCACATTCTGTTTTCGCAGTCAAGTAAGGAGAAATATCGAGATGTTACACGATCGGCACTGGCCTCAGCCGTTTGACAAGATTCCCGTAGTTTTCACGATAGAACACGGAGAAAAATCGCAATTTACATAATAGGTGTCACTTTTTGTCGTTCGACGAGATTTCTATTGTCCTTGAGATTGGACACGGGAAAATGTAGCATTATTGCGCAATCGGCGCGGCTTGCTGTCCGTTCGACAAGAATCCAGTAGTCCTCGTCATCGAATGCGGAGAAATATCGCGATGCATCGCAATCGCTGCCGCTCTCTACCGTTTTACGAGATTCACGTTTTCCTCGCGGTTTAACACTGAGAACGCGATAATATGAAATCGGCGCCGCACCCGGCCATTCAACGATTGTCTGCCTGTCTATCTGTCCTAGCAGAATGGTGGAGGCAAGGTCAAGGTTGGGCATGGTTAAAATTCACGAGCAGTTATGGACATGTTGTATGGTCGGCGCCGTAATTCCCGCTGTCCCTATGCTCTAGTTGGGAGTTCACGGTGGATCACGAGGAGAAATGAAAATCGCGATGCTACGCAGACATTTTTAAGTGGATTGATGCACTTCTCGCTCCCCGTACGCTTCTAAGTAGCCTATACGATCATGGGAAAGGTGGCGAGTAGATTTCGGAATGTTTCGTGATGGGTGCCCAATCACCTTTGACAGGATTCCCGCAGTCCTCGTGATCACAAGTTCGCGATCGGGCACGGGTTTTATGATTTTAGGCAACTGTCGTCGATCTCAATCCGTTTGATGAGATTCCCACAAGCAAGTCGTGCGGTCAGCCGGCCATCTTGAGGATGTGATTCTGGAGCATAAACGTTCGAAGAAGGTATCGAATTTTACGAATTATTCTGAGAGGATTGCACGAATAATACAGGAGGGCACATTTTCTTTCGAATTCGAATTATACAAGATTTCGAGATAACCGGTTAGATTATATATCCGATGGAACCAAAGTTCGAAGGAAAAATCGACATATAACGTAATTTCGAATTAACCATACATACTGGATGTCGCAAATTTACAAGACGGATTGATTTTTAAAGTAGCCGGCCCCGTGGTGTTGGGGTAGCACGCCTGCCTCTCACCCGGAGGCCCCGGGTTCGATTCCCGGCTCCGTCAGGGATTTTAAAACGGACGTGAGGGTTGGAACGGGGTGCACTCAGCCTCGTGAGGACAATAGAGTAGCTGTCTGACAGTGAGACAGCGCCCCGATCACGAAAACCAAGAATAACGGCCAAGGGGACCCGATGCGCTGATCACGCGTCACCCCAATATCTGCAGGCCAAATGGCTGGGCAGCGGTCGCTTGTTCGGCGTAGGCCCTTCATGGGCTGTATAGTGCCAGGTGTTTACTTTTTTGATTTTTAAAATAAATGTATTCGAAGCTTTTTCGCGTTTTTTTTTCGAAACGATATATTTTCGCAAGATTGCGACATTAAATTATATCACGTTATTTCTGGACTTATATTAGAGATAGTCTCCATAGCCTCCAAATTTAGAGGTCAATAACAGAAATGAGAGGTTTCTGTTGAATTTCGAAAGTTTTCGCGAATAAACGTGTCGCGAAATGTCAGGATTCTTAATAATACAGAAAAATATTTCACACTAAACTAAAAACTCTTGTTGATGCCGAAAACATACGTTGAACCGATGTATGCCACTCTAGGTATCCTCAGTATACATTTCCTAGAGGGCGGGCACGGGGAAATATAGCTTACGCAATCGGCGCTTTCGTGAAACTTGCCCCATCGCAATCTGTGTGCCTAGTGGCGCAAGTTTAAATGTTTTAAACCAACCTCAGCGAATTTTCGTTACCTCCAAATATCCAGACAAACATCAGCTACTTTTCGTTACCCGTAGACACACTGATAATTCACATGTTATTCCGTAACTACAACACGACCTACGCTTTGTAATTCGTGGTGAAGAAGAAAAGAACTATTTTTTATACAGAACGGTAAAGGTTATCGAACTAATCAACGCATTAAAGAACAAGCAAATAGTTATCCCAGATCTTTCATTCAACACAAACAAATCGATATCGATCGATTAGGATTCAGGCAAATCAGGACGCATCTCCAATTCCCAGTCGAAGACTAACGATCTGGTGAATCTAGTTCAGAGCCATGCATCGAATGTGCGCTGGTTACACAGCATTGTATCGGCGCGAATTTTAAAAAGATCATGGTACGTAAATCCGTAAAATATTCTGGTTCTTCCGTAAAACCGTAAAACACACTGCCTTTCCGTAAATTTTACGGAAAAACCGTAAAAGTAGGAAGGCATGCAATCACCATAAGATAGGCATTATCAGGCTTACTAGTAAGGCAATGAGGTAAAAATTAATTTCCGTCAGCCAGAGATTCTAGCGGGTGAACGTTTAAGGCTAAGGCCAAGCTTGCGACTTTGTAGCCGCGTCAGAAATAACACGGCACGGCCGCCTTAGAACATTACATTGATTCGAATGTAGGTGGCCATGCTTGGACGACATGGCGACAAAGACGCAGCAGAGAGAGTTTTCTCGGCGCAGCGACGAAGATATTCCGTGTAGTTTCTTATCGATGTGGCCATGCTAGTATGTCTTTGCTCGTCGATCGGGTCAACGCTGTATTTTCCTTTTCTTTGCTTCTTTTTAAAATAATGGGCAATGACTATAGCTAACATAAAAGTATCAACTACTTCACGGCCGCGCATCGATAGGATGAATGGACAAACATTGTGACATTAGATAGTTCACAATATCTTCGGGTTGGGCCACAGCCGTCTTGAGTCTCAGTTCATGGTTGCATAAACAGCCATATGAAATGTGCCTGGTAATTTATGGGACTCTCCACGTGTACGTAGGTACCGGTACAGGACCCTAAGTTGTCTAGGGGTACGGTACGTATTGAAGCTAGGGCCAAGGATTGAATTGTCGCTCTACCAAGAATTTCAACGGTTGAAACAGGACACACTCCGCAAGCATAGAACTCTACGCCAAACAAATACTGCGATTGATCCTAACTTAAGGCCACAACCACCTATTTTCCGTCCCCAATTGCAAGTACGCACGTTATTAGCATTAGACAGATGCCACACACACTGAAAATATACGGTAGACAACAACAATTCTGAAAATAATCACCAGTAAAATATATATATATACACACATCAAAAAAAGTTTTGCATCACCTCGGTTCCAAGAGTTCCGGAACCGTTAAATACAAAGGGAATAGAGATCAAGACAAACAACATTTCAGCTCGTTTTATTGCACATGAGACCCACACATTGCATGTTGTACCATCATACAGCTAGACTTTCAGCATTTGTGGTCCAGATTGCAGTACACACCACTACCTCTAATACCCAGTAGCACGTCCTCTTGCATTGATGCATGCCTGTATTCGCCGTGGCATACTATCCACAAGTTCATCAAGACACTGTTGGTCCAAATTGTCCCACTCCTCAACGACAATTCGGCGTAAATCTCTCAGAGTGGTTGGTGGGTCAAGACGTCCATAAACAGCCCTTTTCAACATATCCCAGGCATGTTCGATAGGGTTCATGTCTGGCGAACATGCTGGCCACTGTAGTCGAGCGATGTCGTTATCTTGAAGAAACGCATTCACAAGATGTGCACGATGAGGTCGAGAATTGTCGTCCATGAAGACAAATGCCTCTCCAATATTCTGCCGATATGGTTGCACTATGGGTCGGAGGATGTCATTCAGGTATCGTAAAGCCGTTTCGGAGCCTTCCATGACCACCAGTGGCGTACGTCGGCCCCACATAATGCCACCCCAAAACATCAGGGAACCACCACCTTGCTGCACTCGCTGGACAGTGTGTCTAAGACGTTCAGCCTGACCAGGGTGCCTCCAAACACGTCTCCGACGATTGTCTGGTTGAAGGCATATGCGACACTCATCGGTGAAGAGAACGTGATGCCAATTCCATGGGGTCCATTCAGCATGTTGTTGGGCCCATCTGTACCGCGCTGCATGGTGTCGGGGTTGCAAAGCTGGACCTCGCCATGGACGTCGGGAGTGAAGTTGCGCATCATGCAGCCTATTGCGCACAGTTTGAGTTGAAACACGACGTCCTGTGGCTGAACGAAACGCATTATTCAACATGGTGGCATTGCTGTCAGGGTTCCTCCGAGCGGCAATCCGTAAGTAGCGGTCATCCACTACAGTAGTAGCCCTTGGGCGGCCTGAGCGAGGCCTGTCATCGACAGTTCCTGTATCTCTGTACCTCCTCCATGTCCGAACAACATCGCTTTGGTTCACTCTGAGACGCCTGGAAACTTCCCTTGTTGAGAGCCCTTCTTGACACAAAGTAACAATGCGGACGCGATCGAACTGCGGTATTGACCTTCTAGGCATGGTAGAACTACAGACAACATGAGCAGCGTACCTTCGTCCTGGTGGAATGACTGGAACTGATCGGCTGTCGTACCCCCTCCGTCTAATAGGCCCTGCTCATGCATGGTTGTTTACATCTTTGAGCAGTTTTAGTGACATCTATGAACAGTCAAAGGGACTGTATCTTGGATACAATATACACAGTCAACGTCTATATGCCGGAGATCTGGGAACCGAGGTGATGCAAAAGTTTTGTTGATGTGTGTATATATATTGTTACGTGCCACCTCCCTAGTGGCACTTTTGTTAAGTGGATTACGGTGGGTTGAAGCACAACACAGATTGTTCCTTTAAAGAAATAATTAACTTTATTGTGGCCAGAAAGATACACCACTCAACAGCAAATACAAGCAATTAGAACCTTACTCCAGTTTCCTCAAGTCTCTTCCTTATGGAGCGCTCTTGCCCCTTTCACTTAGTCATGCAGCTAATCCTCCACTAATGAGACCCGTGTCCTCGCTAGGAATACCTGCACCTCTTCCTTATGTACACAAACTACAGTTACTTACGATAACCTGCTACACGCTGCTTCGCTGTCCAAAAGCTGGGAAACAATGTCACTGGATTTCGTAACTCGCACGGCACTTCGCCACAATACCTCTGTCGCTCAGTGAAATCACACTCGCTCAAAACACAGGCAGTCCCCTGTATGCTTCTCACTCCCTCGCTTTCAAGAGAATCAGCTTCACTAGGGGTTTCGCAAGTCACGTCACCACACTTCTGTCGCTCAGGATAAACGCTCGCACTAGCTCGAAAAAAAACACACACACCGCTTGACAGGTCGCTCTTATATAGCAGGCCGGTGACTCAATAAATGCTTCTAGACCCATCTAGGGTTCACGGCTTCTCGAGGTTTCCATCACTGGCTGGGTCACGAATATTCTGGACCACCCCTTTGTCCTAGTGGTCCTGTTGCGTAAGGCGTACACAATACACTGAGGCAGAGCACAGCCCAGCCCGGGGGCAGTTGTGACTCATGCGGCGAGCGACGAAACAAACTCACAGCCGTAACAATATATAGGCTATTCCAAACTCATCTATAGGCCTCAAAACTTCGAACTGCAAATATATTTCTTCTTCTCCCTCTATCTTCGATTTCGGTCATCTATGGGCCACATGAAATACATTTTTCATGATATTATCTCCTCTCTTGATTTTAGTTTATTTCCACTAGGTTAATTCTTCATCCTTTTACTGTGTTCTTTCCTTCTTTAATCTGCCTAACAGTTGATCACTATATTGTTTTTCAAAAAAAAATCTAATCTCTTTTCTAAATGTAAGCCTGTCCAGAATGCCTTTTTTTGTAATGCTCATGTCTTTTAAATCCTTTTTCACTTCGATGAAGCAACTAAGTTACATTTGCATTTTGGAATTTTTGTCATCAAGGTCGAATAGTATTTGGTCCATCTTTCTAGGTCCATTCGGACCAAGAAATTCTTCTCTTTCAGAGAATATTTGATAGTTAAATATATTTATTATTATTATTTACCTGGCTCAATAAATCGGAAATTAAAATTTAACCAGTAGGACTTGTTCTGGCTTACAAATAACATCAAACGATTTAAGATAATTATTTGAAGTTTTAGCCATTGGACAAAACGAAGTTTGTACTTATATTACATCATTCTAAATATTGGCTTTATCTTAAATGTGTGTCACTATTAGGGAATTGTGTCAATGGTAGGAATAATAATAATAATATTAAAACAGCAATTTTTCTAGGTTCATGCCGTGTCTTGTATGGGATTCCACCTAGGAACACCAAGATAGGCTCATCAGCGGGATCTTGGTGTCCGTGCCCGGACCCCCACAGGAGTAGCAAATAATATTGTTATTTATAAAAAGGTATTGATGAATTTGAACCACAGACACCATATAGAGCAACAAGATCTCACGTTATATTTTCTCAAATAAAGCAAGGACTGTTTCTTTAACGTGTTCAGTTAACTCTTGGATGGAGGGGGTATTGCAGAAAAGGAGATAGCAAATCATAGCACATGTTTCTTTTGCTCATTTATGAACACCAGCCGCTTGTAGAGAAGGCCATTATAACCAAATTAATAGAACATTGCACAGGTTTTCTTTACAGTGTGTTAAAGTCAAAGAAAATAAATACTTGTTTCTGCCATGGCCCCACCTCATGCTATGACGTAGCCGTCCCCACTACATAAAACGATAGTTGCGAGGCAAGGAATAACTTGCATTCGACCACGGTCTCCTCGATTACCCCACTATGACACTACTGTCGACCAAAGTATTATGTGCACTCGAGTTTGAAGGTTGTTTGTGAAGTAACCAATAGACCTACATAAAATCCAATATCATCATCATTTTCGTCGTTCTATTTCACGTTAGGTCATGTAGGTTTGGAATTTTTAATTTATACTTTAATATTTTCTATCGCAGTTGGAACACAAAAAGTGCACGTTTTTAAGCGCGTTTCAACCATGCGTCACATTTAAGAATTATTATCTCAAAAACCCGTCATCAGATCGAATCCAAATTTTAACACAATATACATTGGAATGTTGTATAACTGGTTTGTTAATTTCAAAATTGTGTGTGTCCAAGAAATAAAGTTGTTATCATTTTTGTAAGGTAACTTTTTCTCGGCTCGGGATGGTTGGAAAATGTAGTTCTTGGTTGCATTGTAATCCTTATACATCGAAACGTTATGCTGTATGACTGTGAAATACGTAAATTAATTCACTTATTTTATATCGGTTTGTATTTCTACAGGGAAATAACACATGTTTCGCCAGCTAGCCGCTCCGGTTATAGCTGTACAGCGTTGCCGAAATGGTGCCCACACGCATCATGGCGCGTCTCGCTCGGAAGTGATGGGCTCCATATCAGCAACGCTGTTCAGCTTTTCCAAGAGCGGCTTGCTGGAGAACCATGTGTTATTTCCTGGTACAAATGCAAATCGATATAAAATAAGTGAATTAATTTACGTATTTCACAGTCATACAGCATAACTTTTTGATGTATAATGATTACAACGCAACCAAGAACTACATTTTCCAACCACCCTGAGCCGAGAAAAAGTTACGTTACAACAATGATAACAACTTTGTTTCTTTGACACACAAAATTGTGAAATTAATAAACCAGTTATACAACATTCCAATGTATATTGTGTTAAAATTTGGATTCGATCTGATGGCGGGCTTTTGAGATAATAATTCTTAAATGTGACGCATGGTTGAAACACGCTTAGAAATGGTCACTTTTTGTGTTCCAACTGCGAAAACAAATATTAAAATATAAATTTAAAAATCCAAACCCACATCAACTAACGTAAAATAGAACGACGAAAATGTTGATGGTATTGGATTTTATGTAGGTCTATTGGTTACTTCACAAACAACCTTCAAACTCGAGTACACATAATACTTTGGTCGACAGTAGTCACGTAGTGACATTTAAAATAGGAGGCCGTGGAAGTCGGCGACAGTCGCTCTAGCTTGGCCAGTGAGAAATGTCGCCAGTGGGAAAAAACAAAACCGGGCATCTCTGACGCGCTACAAAGTCACAAGCTTGGCCTCAGCCTAAGGTATTTTTTGCCTCACAACTATCCTTTTATGTAGTGGGGACGGCTACGTCATAGCATGAGTTTTGTTTTCTTTGACGTTAACACACTGTAAAATAAACCTGTGCAATGTTCTATTATTTTGATTGAAATGGCCTTCTCTACAAGCTGCTTGTCTTCATAAATGAGCTAAAGAAGCATGTGCTACGATTTGCTATTTCTATTTCCGCTCTTAATAAAATTAAACAGCAATACCCCCACCCCCAATAATTAACTGAACACGTTAAACAGAGAGTCCTTGCTTTATTTGAGAGAATATAATGTGAGATCTTGTTGCTTTATATGGTGTCTGTTGTTCAAATTCATCAATACCTTTTTATAAATAATAAATATTATTTGCTACTCCTGTGGGGTTCCATGCACGGAGAGCCTGCTGATGAGCCTATCTTGGTGTTCCTAGGCGGAACCCCGCACAAGACACGGCATAAACTTAGAAAAATTGCTGAGTCTTAATATTATTATTGCTCCTAACATTGACACAATTTCCTAATAGTGACACACTATTAAGATAAAACTAATAATAAAAGTACTAACTTCGTTTTGTCCAATGGCTAAAAGTTCAAATAATTATCTTAAATCGTTTGATGTAAGTAATATTTGTACGCCAGAACTTGCCCTACTGGTTAAATTTTAATTTCTGATTTATTTAGCCAGTAAATAACAATAATAAATATATTTAATTATCAAATATTCTAAGTAAGAGAAGAGTTTCTTTTTATGACCATTTGGTCCGAATGAACCCGGAAAGATTGAAAAATAATATTCGACCATGCTGATAAAAATCCCAAAATGCAAATTAGTTGCTTCATCGAAGTGAAAACGGATTTATAAGATACGAGCATTACAAAACAAGACGCTCTAGACAGGATTATATTTAGAAAAGAGATTAGAAAATTCGGAGGTTTTTAGGAAAAACAATATAGTGAACAACTGTTAAGCAGATTAAAGGAGGAAAGAACACAGTAAAAGGATGAAGAATTAGCCTAGTGGAAATAAACTAAAATCAAGAAAGGAGATAAAATCTAGAAACATTTACTTCCTGTGACCCATAGAAGACCGAAATCGAAAAAAGAGGAAGAAGAAATATATTTATAGTATGAAGTTTTAAGGCCCATAGATGAGTTTTGTAATTTTATTTAGGTACTGTACTGGTTAACATTTTCAGAATTGTTGTTGTCCACCGTACTTTTCGGTGTGTGTGGCATCTGTCTAATGCTAATAACGTGCGTACTTGCAATTGGGGGCGGAAAATAGGTGGTTGTGGCCTTAATGTTTTAGCCTGTAACAAATATCTTCTGTGTTACTTTAACCTAATTAATTTAGAATAAATATGCAATTTACTTCATGCATTTTATCTCACTATTAACCTTTTACAAATGTGTTGTTTCAAAATGCTATATTCCAAATGTATGTAGAGCTACAAATTGCTAAATGTTCAAATCAAAATGCTAAATTTCCGATTTGAAAATCCTAAAAATTACCACCCTTACATATCATGTACTGATCCCAGGTAACCCCCAAATGTGTTAATTTTCTGCAGGCCTACATCTGAAAATAAATACATATTATGCTTTGGGAACTTTTTCCAAACTTCGAAAATTACATCAAAAATTTCGAGAAACATATCTTTTCTTGTTACCATATATTAACATTTCAAAAAGAAAGTAGCAGGTTTACAGAGATCAGGCATGGATGTATCTCTGACAATAATTACAGATGTCTATATTTTATAGTTTTTTAACTAAGCATACCTAAAGAAAATGATTTTTGAGAAAATTAACATGACAGTTGAATTTATATAAATCATACTTGAGATGTAGGTTGCAACTCCCAGGTGCCAGGATGGTTCCTAACTGAAGGATTTTGTTTTCCAATCCTAGCCTCAATTACTGACACATACTTCTACAGACATCACAATAGCTCAGGTTATCAGACAAATCCTACACACACCCAAGTTCATGGGGCTAAATGATCATGATGTAGCAAGCCCCAAAATGATCATTAACAACAATTAAGTAACTATGAAATAGTTAGTTACTTTAAACAAAAAAATAAGTAAGAAATAAATAATACCAATTCCAAATAAAGTGGTTCAGCTATTAGGTGGTGGTGGTGTGTACAAGATTTAACTGATATAATCATCATCATCATCATCATTACACAGAGGTTACAACTTTATTATTATTCTCTGGTTGAATAATACGAACTGTATATGATTGATTTCACTATTTACACCAGTACATTCACAACTTGAATCATATTCCTTACAAACATTGTTTAAAGCTGCCAGCTTTGTATGACATGTCTGTTTATTTTTAAAAGAAATCTCTTCATCAATCTCATTATTCAAAAGTTTTAAGAAATACCTGTATTGAATAAAATCCTTTCCTATTTAAGTAGGAATCTGATAGTTTAATAAGTCTAGTGTGACTAATTGAAAATCCCGATTACACCGGGAAACCCATTTTCCCAAAAGTGCTGCTCTATGTTCCTTTTTTTATCTTCTGTACACCAAGTAATTATCCGGGACAATAGGTTACTTGTACAATTCCTTTGTGTAAAAAGCTGATGGTTATACATTAAACCTATCTGCACATTGAACTACTTTGGTCGAGTGGTTAATATTGAAATATTAGAAGCCAATTTTATCAGTATAGCATAAGTAATCTATTAGTAGAAGCTTTGAGTCCATGAACACGAGTGTGCACAATTAGATTGGGCAGGGAATTACAATTCATTTCCCAGTGCCTGAAATGAATTACATGAATTATCCAAACACTTAATAAAACTCTTCTCACACATAAAGTGTGACCCCCCCATTTGTGCGACAAATATTTTATTAAGTGTTAAATAGGGTGGCCATAAATGCTTTTGCCTAGACCGGGACATCGTAGTACAGGGGTGGGTGTGCCCCCAATAAAGTCAGAAAACCTATAGCCTTTCTCCATGGAAGTGGGTTTGTGAAATCAAAACTAAGATTATTTTTCTTCATATTTATTGCTCACATGGTTAAAAACTTGTAAATCATAATAACTTCATGTTCCTTAATACCTACTTAAACTAACAAACAATAGCTTGGCTGAACAACAGTAATCTTCTTATATTCATTACTCCCACATATCAGAAAACCTATTATTAATTATAATAGATTTATTTTCCTTGATACCAACTTACCCTAACATCCTAACATCTAACAAACAATTGAGTAGGCTTTCAATAGATTTTTTTTCCTATTTTTGACAATTTACATTTAATTTTAATCAAATAAATTAAATAAACATTTGTTAATATTAATGTCAGGCTAAACGTGGGAGGTGTGTTTAATTTTATTAATCTGCCTGTTCATCAGATTCTTTTTCTTTATCATACCGAAAGTATTTTAGGGAACTATTTATTTTTCTCAAAACATCTTCGTTCTTTAAGAGCATCTCATAAAACTGGACACAAGTGTATTTAAAATTCACTCGAACCATCAACATTGAACTCATTGTCATTACATCAAGTCGTGATTTCTCAGACGATGGAAAAAGCTCTTTCCACGGGAGCACTGGTTCCTGGCAAACACATAGCAAATTCAACAACTTTCACAATAGCATCATATGCAATGTCCTCACTACTAAGCCTTGCGAATATTTGCTTCCATCTCTCTTCAACAGGAGTTTCTACCTTGGTTCCGTCCACTCCGTTCCATTCCTTTATGTTTTCAGACACAATCTCTTTAACATACTGCCACTGGTCAAAGAGTTTGGTTTCTTCATCTTGATCTTCAGATATTTCCTTGATCTGTCTGGCATTAAAATTAGATAGGCTAGTCTGGATATCACTCCATGACGGAACTGTTTGAAGTAAAATCCACTGCATGTTATGTATGCCTCCAAAGCTCAATTCCCATTTGTCTAAATAGTCAACACAAGTTTTGTAAAACTTTTTCACTGTTGCTGTAAACTCCTGGACATTTAGTTCATGTTCTCCTTCTTCCTGCAAGTTTAATATCAGTGTTTTCACATTAGTAGGAATAAATCCCTCTTCCTCTCTAGATTTCATCACACATTTGAGAGAGTGTATGCGGCAAGCAACGTATGTAGCGGAGATATTATCCTCCTCTATCTTCAAAATTTGAAATCTGGGATGTCGCAAACATCAGCCATGGCTTAAAACATAGATTTTCAAAAAGTTGGCTTAGAAAATAAGGGCATTTTTCCTGGAAAAGAAAGTAGGACTTCAGGCCTTCAAATATCTTCAGAATCTGTGTAATAGCTGGGCCAAGAGACATAATACGACTATTTCCGTGCTCTAATAACTTTGAATATTCCACTCCGGCGAAATCACGGTATATGGTACATGGAAGTATTTACATACTTTAACTGCGAAGCATTCAATATCAAACGGCAGACAATCTACGGCTGTTTGAATACAGTTGTGGACTATGTGGGCACTGCACCCTACTCCGATTATTCCTTTCTCTAAACTATGTTGGAGATGTTGCCACACATTATTTTTCCCTTTTCTAGCGGCCCCGCAAAAAGTTTTATTAGTGTTGTCAGCACTCATAGCTACTAATTTTTCTTGAAGGTTTTTGTTTTTTATTAGTTCCTCAAGCATTTTGCTCTGGGTATCAAGATTGTTCGTTAGGAAGCAAAGAAAAGAAAATCATTTTAACGTGGTCTCCAGTTAGTGGCAAGAAATAACGAACAAGTACAGGAAAACATTTTTCTGCCTTTTTGTTCGATGTGTCTATGCTGAGAGAAACAGACCCACAGGAACTCAATTCTTTGTCCACTTCATTAATGAATAGTGGAGCCAAGACATCACACACGATTACCTCACTTTTGGTCTTTACGGAAGAATATTTCTGCTCATAAAGCTTTTTAATGAGTTTGGAAAGACAGTCATTTGACCTAAAACTGTGTCCATGAACAACTGCATGGTACCCATGCCTTCTTGTGCAGAGATTTTATCATCGGTGTCCTTTTTTAAGATAAAATGTTGTAAATTCGTTTTTGTGTGTTGGGTAATATCATTTCTTCTCCCATGAGCGACAGAAAAATGGACACCACTGGTTTTGCATACTACTTTTGATCTGTCGGCGGTAGAAATGTCAGTTTTAATAAACTTAAATTCCCTCTCCATATCTTCATTGAAGATACAAGCAAACATGCATCAAGTAGCACAGAAACGATGAATTTTCATGCACTTTTTAAAACTGTACTAGTTTTTTCAAGCTTTTACGAATTGCTATGAAACTATTGATAAATTATTTTCTTTGCTAGTAAAAATATTCATTTTTTAAATTTTTGCACGAAACCGGGACATTGTAGGGAATTTTCGGAAACCGATGGGACGCCCTCAAAAGCGGTCTAAACCGGGACGTATGGCCACCCTAGTGTTAAATCAACATTGATTTTGTTCCAACGGTCATAAAGTTCAATCTTTGAAAATGATATTGAATGTAGAATCAACAAACATTAAACTGAAGCCCAATTTGCATAGTGTTTATAATATAAATCAATGATAAAGAATGTTAATTGCAGGCAACTAACATTTCGAGCAGAGGCAGCTCCATCCTATAATAGCAAGTTTGCACTTTGTTGATTCAAATAATATACTTTCATAAATGGAGGCGTGATGTATTGAATCTCATCACTCGTAGTGGGTTGGGACAAGTGCAGTACTTTAAGCTGCGTAACGCAGGCAACGGCCAGCTAGGCTATGTAGTTCACTCATCACTGCAACCCAGTCAGCTTGTACAGGTTGGTAAATGTGAAGACGAACCTATGGAGTGCAGCGGTTGCATCGGGGGAATGGGTGAGGTATGAGCAACAAGAGGTTGGGTAGCATTCCGAAGAGTTCAAAAGCACGTACGGTATATTCTGCTCAAGAGCAGTAGATAGTTCATAAACATTAGTACGCTCAGGTGGCTGACAAGCACAATACTTCGTTGTTATGCTGAACTTAAGCATACATTATCGAAATTGCATATGAAGAATACTTTGAGCATCATCATGTTTGCCAATGTTAATATAGCACAGCAGATCGGCATAGCATACTGGAGAGCAATAGAAACTCACAATCAAATGGTAGCCCAAAATAGGTAGGCTATGATTTGATCATTAACTGCATTAGATTTTGTGGTTCATTTGAGTTGGCATAGCGCGGACTGGGGTCCGAGTCATCAAGCAATCTGGGAGCTTTTCATGGACTAATGAAGTTTAGTGCAGAGTTAGATAGCCCTATGAAAAATCATCTGGAAAAAGCGACTGTATTCAAGGGCACCTAAAAAGCAATTCAAAATTACATTCTACAGTGAATGTTTGAAGTATGCAGTGAGGAAATTCCGAAATAAATTATTAAAGATTCAGAATTTGTGTCTGTCATAGTAGATGAAACAAGTGATCTAGCATAACATTCATGTCAAAGAGTACAAATAGTATGAGCAAACATATGTTCAAATTTGTGCATTTCCTTATTTTATATCTGTACGGTATCTTCGTGACTTTTTGGATAGTCTTATTTCAATGATCATAAATAATCTTCATGATAATTTGGTGAATCAAAAAGTTTGAAACACCAGCCGCCACCAATTTTGAGAATGTTAAATCAAGATTTCATTGTAACATGTTATGGCAATTGGAACCAATATCTGTATTGGTATCTTAATCTGTTTGTTATTAATGATGGGGAAAACAACTCTTCTGATTTACATGACATTTCGTAAGTGATGCAGTCAGGCAATTCAGCTGAAAGTTAGGGCTACAGTATATTTGAAAGAACATGTAAAGACACAGTCAATATGTGAGCTCACCAAAAAACTGGTTGCTAGCAGGATCACCAAGGACAGTCACCAAGGGGATATCACAGTTTAGCAGTACCTTGATCTTTGTTAACCAGGGGCGTGGTGGCGCAGCGGTCAAGCTGTTGGCCTCTCACCACGGCGGACCGGGTTAGATTCACGGTCAATGCATGTGAGATTTTCGAAGTGAAATGCCATGTCCTGTGGTTCGGATTCCACGTAAAAAGGAGGTCCCGTGGCTTATGATCTCGAGATTAACGGTCACGTAAAAGTACAATCTTCCTCCCTTCCTTCTTTGCTAACCCATGAATAACAGGCACATACTGCTAGTTTGTAAATAAAATTAATATTGCACAACTTTTATTTCAAAGAAAAACATTTTAACCCGCGCAACGAATAAGGGACTCCGCGCCACTTCGGTCTGTTTTGAGATTATGATGGAAATAGGTACCTGGTCGCATGTAGCATGAAATGATGTGTCAAACGTGCACACAAGTGCCTCCTATGGGTAGATATTTGCAATTGAAATACCACGTGCGTGGAAGAAGGACTCCGGTATTCCAAGATGGAGGGCGTCAGGAAGTAGAAGATCTCTCCGTCAGCTAGAAAACATGAAAATATCGGCCCCTAGACGTAAACAGAGCATGCAAAAGTGAAAGGATTTCAATAGAAAGATGTTGAAAGATGCTGGGGAAGCATATGAAAATCGTCATGGACATAAAATTCCAGAAAAAATACAACCAAAAGCGGTGAGTAGAAAAAGGACCTCCGTGTTTTCACCTGGGTGTCTGCATGCCAGAATTTGTTATTAATCGGTCTTGAATTTGTAATGAAACATTTGAATATATCCCTGTTGATAATGTAGAGAGAAAGTTGTTTTATTTAGGGATTGGGGGCATCGTTGTCATCAGCCCCATGTACTTGAGTGTGTGAGCTCTCTCACAACCTGCGTTATTGTGGTGATTGCTAGGGTGTGTGTGTGTTTGCGGGGCTAGAATTTGTAGGAATGTGAATTTGGCATGTTAGGTAGGCTATCATCCCGATATTTGTTTGGAGTAGAAATGGGAAACTACGGAAGACCATTTTTAGGATAGACAAGGGAGGTACCTGGAATCTACTCCTCGGTTATCCTCACAATTTTAAGTGTACTTTGTTCCAACACTCATACCAGGATTTAAATTATCCTTAGCAAACCCGGGGATCTATCCCAAATCCTCTAAAAAAGGGCAGTTATTACACTTGCCCCTAAACCACTCACAGCTACTGTAGAGAATAAGTGGCTCGTAATGTCTTAGCATGATAGATTCTACGATAATCGATGTCCTCTTTGCCATAAGGATGAACCTGGAAAAATTAAACTTTTCAGGGGGAAGACACCATAGTACAAACCTTGTCACCTGAAGTCCTAATTTATATAAATTTATTTTAATATCCTCAGTTCTGTGAGACCAGCACCGTAGGTTCCAGGTTCAATCCCCAGCTCTACGATGGAGGATCTTTAATGCTGGTATGAGAGTTGGAGCTCATGGACGCAGGTAGCCAAGGGGAGCTAAAAGGTGCTAGTGCACACACATCCATCACCTCCTCACCTTTCAGCGCACTCTCAATGTTGTGGAGGATGTTTTAAAATATTCGAAACACATGTTCTTTCAGAGATCCAAGTCTGTGCTTGCAGCCCAGTAACGTTCTGTATGTAGACGTGTGAATGAGACCCTCTGCAAGATGTATCTTTTCACATCATTCGGTGTTGTCATCGGTTTCATTATCGCCACGCTTATAAGGAAGACGTCATTGGAATGTGATAACCCGCTGAAATCCCGCCTAGCTCACTATCTGATGTACGAATGACTCACTGTTTCCAAAATATCTTTGTCAATCTTCACTCTTCCTAAATCATGTCAGTAATATGATTGGGTTTTTTTTCCCACCCAAAAGAGAGAAACCACTATAGGATTGTTACAATAGGTCTGCAAAAGAAAGAACTACATTTTAGTTGTTCCCCAAGAGTAACTTGAGCGTCCCCTCCGCAACCCTTGGTAATATGCTGAGCTTTCATGCCCGAGATCGCGGGTTCAAACCCGGCCGAAGTAGCTGGAATTTTTAAGAGCATTAAAATTCCCTGAGTATGCCCTCATTCGGAGGGGAAGTAAAGCCGGCGGTCTCATGTCATAGATTTGTGGCATGTAAAAGAACCTTCCACTAACTACAATTGTGTGAAGACAAATTTGTAGCTCTGTAGTTCCAACGTTTGTAGCCAGGTGCCAGTTGCAGTGGCATCTAATTGCCAAGTTCGCGGCTAGGTGTCGTTGACAGTAGCTTTTTGGTAGCAAAAGTAGGAACTACTTGAAATTGATTGTCTGCAGTCTTTACTTGAATTAAAACAGATGACACACACTAATACAGTCATCAGAATTAACACCAGTTATCCATCCAAGTAGTGTTTTGTCCGCCTCGTTCCGTAGTGGCTAGCATTCTTGGCTGTCACCGTGGAGGTCTGAGTTCGATTCCCGGCTCTGTCAGGGAATTTAATTCAGGTCTGAGGGCTGAAACGGAGTACACTGAACCTCTTGAGGCAGAATTGAGAAGAGACGGGTTCAATTCCCATCCCAGTTATCCTGGGCGTGGTTTTCCGTGACTTCCCTCTTCTACTCCAGGAAAATGCTAGGATGGTACCTAACTTAAGGCCGCGGTCGCTTCCTACCTTCATCGTACCTCAGTTACAGATACACACACTAGTACAGACATCACAGTAACACAGGCTATCAGACAAATTTTACACATACTCAAACACATGGGGCTACATGACCGCAATGTCGCAAAGCCTCTAAAAGAATCAACAACAACTACAACAACAAGCAACAAAGATCAGTGTGTGTATTAATATAGCTATTACGGTCTGTTCAGTGGAATAAGGACTCCAGTCACAAGAAATACAGTCTGTTAACGAGTGAGCTCCGAGACAACAAAACTAGTTACTTCCTATTTAATAGACAAAAATATGCCTATATCTATGTTCAGTGAGCACCACACAAGTAAACTACAATGTTTATATGGTAGTAGGGACCACTCATGTAAAATTTGGACGAAATAGCGCGCTTTCAAACATCAAAAACGTACTTTACACAGAACTACAAAAATGGCGCAGAGTCCCTTATTCGTTGCACGGGTTCATTTGTTGAAGGTGTAAAATGTGTTCAGTATATAATTCCTAAAACAAAAGGTATTCCGTGGAAAGTAAAAGTTAGCATTAGTCAATGAAGCAAAACTGCTTGTATCTTTAGAGCAATTAACAAGAAATCCTTTCTATAGTCGTTACAATGCTAGTCACTTTTTGTTTTCGAACTGACAGTGAGACAGCGCCCCGATCATGAAAACCAAGATTAACGGCCGAGGGGACCCGATCACGCGTCACCCCAATATCTGCAGGCCGAATGGCTGGGCAGCGGTCGCTTGGGCTGGATAGTGCCAGGGGTTGACTTTTTTTTGTTTTTGTTTTTTGACTGAACTAATAAAAATTGATTTAAAATTTAAAAAATGAAAAAGAAAAAAAAAAGGAAAAGTAAAAACATAATGGTGCTCATTATTATTACCTCACAGAAATCTTCAGTCACTGGATACACTGAACATTACCACTGCTGTGGCTTTAGAGATTCGGTGGTACTAGAATATTATGCAGAATATATCTCAGACTCCGTTAAATGCCATACATGTAACCTTGACTTCTGAAGGCCAGTACTTAACCAACTATACCACTCGGCCCAAATAAAATATATTTGAACACCACTTCTAAACATTAATAGCATCAATTACTGTGAATTTAGGACATAATACCCTCATTAGAATGCTACTCAGCTCAGCATTAGCTACTCAGGAGAGCTTCACGTTAAACGTTATGAAATAGACTGACCGGATGAAAAAGAAAGAAAAAAAAAACAACACAATAGTTTTAAAACAAGAACCAATTAATACATGTACTGTTCCACCAGTGTAGCTGAGCAGTCAAGATGTGTTTCATGAATGGACTGCATAGCTGGTATTCAATAGTCCAAGGTTCGAATTCCTACGTTGACGGGAGTCATCCTCAGCATGGTATCCCTCCCCATCCCATGGGTCCTACCACACTCACTTCAGGCAAAAGGTGGGATGGGTCCTTACTTCAAGACCTGGGGCATCCAACCCAAACGTAGACCCTAGTAACTACCGTTGCATACAAACTGCGTCAGTCTTCACCGCAACACATATCAGACAAATTCCATACACACTAAAGTATACAGAGTTCATGACCATGATATCCCAAGCCCTTAAACAAAACAACAAGAACAAGGTATATTGTTCAAACTGATTACCATTGCAGACAGGATTACACAAAAATTTACTTTTGAACTCAGCACTTTCTGTTAATGGGCTTTCTCCCTGGTCAGTTATTTATTTAGCTTTTAGTGTATGGCTCTTAGTACCGGGTGTGTCCGAGGACATATTCGGCTTGCCAGAGGCTTTAACTGCTTCAAGCGGACACCCATGGGGTGTGCTACAAGTTCCGTTCAATTTAAAGTAGTTCCAACTATCGCTACCAGATGTCACTGACACCTAGTGGTGAATGTTGGAACTTTGATAGAGCGTATGTTACCTCAAAGATGTAGCTACTTCATAATCCCAGCATATTATCATAAGCACCAATCAGGGACTATTTATATATGTGTTAATAAACTTACCTGAACGATTATCTTGTGACGTTCCAAGTCACGTTCCAACTCTTCCCGACGTTTCAGCAATAAGGTGGTCTCACCACCCTCTTGTTTCAAAGCTTCCCTCATAATACTTGCTCTACGTTCAGATTCCTCAGGGGAATCTTCAGTTTGAACCTCATTCTCATCTTCACTGAAGCTCTCAAGACGTATGTCAGAGGTAGACTGCAAGAAAACAGAGATGCAATGAAATAGCCAGAACTGAGAAATTACAAGTGTGACTAACACGTTATTGGCATCAAAACCACCTGTCATGAACTACATGCATTTACTTCCAACCATTTGGGAGGCCTGAGCCATGTTTGATTCATCCAGGGTGTCTACACTTTGTTGTAATTACAATCGAGCATTTAAATCATTCCTTTAATGTACCCTAGACCAGCGATCCTAACTATGCGGCCCTCAAGACTGTTAGGGATAGGAATATAAACAAATTTAAGAGTCATGTAAAAATATTTTATGAAAAAAATATACAACATTTTATAAATATATGTTATATTTATTTATTTAGTGTAATGAAAATCTGTCGTTTTTCTCTACTTAATTATTTACTCAGACTACCGCAGTGTAGTTGGAATGGAGAGACTAGCTAGTAGAGCAGAGCCAATGAACGTAGTACCCTTTTTAATGCAATTAACAAGAATGAGCTTACTACAAAAGCATCCTATCAAGTACAGTAACAGAAATTTTAGCACAAAAGATGAAGCCGTTTTCTGATGCAGAAATTGTAAAAGAGTATGTTGTCACCGTTTGTACAACTTTGTTTTCACACTTATCTAATAGTAACAAATATTAGATGAAGTTTCTAAACTACAGCTGTCTGATTCAACTTGCATGAGACGGTCACAGGACTTAGCAACAAATATTGCATTTAATCTTACCGATGAACTGCAGCAAAGCAAATATTTTAGTCTTGCGCTCGACTCATCTGCAGATATAACGTCAATTTCTCAATTTATATTGTTCGTTAAGTAAGTATCCAAGGATTGTGTTGTTAAATAAGATTTTTACGGCATGATTCCCATGACTGGACAAACTCGAGGAATTTATTATTTGAACACAAGAGTAAGTTTGTATAACGAGCGTAGCATTGATTTGAAAGAAGTTTTTTTTCTGTGTGTACTGATGGTTGCCCATCAATATTAGGGTGAAATATAGGGTTCGTTCAGTTGTTGAAAACACATTTGAGAAATGACAGTTTATTAAGTTTTCATTGTATCATTCATCAAGAAAGCTTAGCTGTTAAATTTGGTGAAAATATCAGCTGTGTTATGAAAACAGTTGTAAAGATCGTGAATTTTATAAGGTCGAATGAACTGAACCACAGAACGTTTCAAGATTTTTTTAATTAACTTATATCGCAATACGGGGACGTGCTTTACCACAGAAGTGAGATGGCCGAGTAAGGGTTAAGTTTTGATACATTTCTTCAGCATTCGTCATGGGATTACTCTGTTTTTGGCTACAAAGAAAGAAGAGTATCCTGATGTTTATAATTTCCATTGATGGCTTAAAGTAGCATTTCTCACTGGTACAATGGGCATTATGAATGAAACACCGACTCGATTGCAAGGGACTACAATAACATTGTAACCAAAATGATGAGTATTGTGTTTTGACAGAAACAAAAGCTCAATATTTATATTGAAGAATTGTCAAACAGCGATTATTCCAGCTTTCCTTCTGTTAAAACTCTGATGAAAGTCGAGATGTTTCTGATTTACTAAAGCTGTTGACAGACCTAAAGGACGAAATGTCTGTGAGGTTTAGTGACTTCATGAAGTATCAAGAACCATTTCGCTTGGGTGGAAAATCCGAGGGCAATAACATCAAATGTAGCTCATCTTTCTGTTTTTGGATACGAAGCCAGGGATTTGAAAAATGAGTTAATTGAGCTTCAGCATGATACGGAGTTCAAAAGTATTTTTGAAGAAAAAAAAGAAGGACAAGGCTCACTATGAGTTTTGGAAAGTAGTTGAAAAGGACAACTTCCTAACTTAATTGACTGTGCTCAGAAAAGTTTGTGTTTTTTTGCATCTACATATGTCTGTGAATATACATTCAGTAAGCTGAAGTTCATAAAAAACAAGTACAGATCCAGGTTAACGAGTGAGAACGTTGACAACACTTTGAGATTTTCAGTTTCTTCCCAACCAGTTAACATAGATGCCATATTAGAGAGCTGTGAAAGATTTCGCCCATCGACATCAAAGAATTAACAAATTCAAGTATTCCTGAGACAAGTAAAAGACATTTCCCTGCTTTTTATATGGAAAACAGTTTATTTTATTGATGTAATAAACTTTTGTTATAATCATATTGTTTGTAAGTTATTTTACGCCACTTCATAGTGTAGTATTGCAATAAGAAAAATATATTTTGTAATTAACCTAAATTATACAGTTTGTACTTGCGGCCCTGAGGAAAATTTGATACGAACTATTTGGCTCTCTAAGAAATCCTAGTGAGGACTACTGCCCTAGACCCAAATTCTGCACATACCCCTGGAGTATAGGCTTCAGTCAACATCCCCCATGTGGCAGGGAGCTGTCATCAATATGTAACAAGTTGTTAGCAAATTAAACATATCAGACCCTGAAAACATTGAACTTTTAATAATACTGCATGGTTGTGCTTATCATAATATGGGTTAATTCTTATATCTATAGTGCTGTTAATTACCAACAGCAACAATAATTACTCTTTATTTCCTTAAAGACAGAATTATGCAATGAAATGCAATTCTCATTCCGAGTTGGCCACCTGACTATTCTTGATAATGAATTGATGCTTGTGCAAGCCGACTGAATTGCTGTTTAAACAGCAATCCATGCCATAACACTTGTGTTGTTAAGATGGGAGAAAAGTATCCCCACTTCAAAACTGTGATTGAGCATATTAATGCTCAAAACTTGTTCGTTACACATACGAAGTCTTTATAAAACCAAAGAAAACCAAAAACATCTTTATAATAGTATAGCCAAAGCCAATCAGGAAAGTGAAAAAGCAGGGTTATCATGTACTTCAAATACGTAGCCAACTCAAATCCATTGCTGGGTCAAGTTGGTCACCATTTTAAAACAATTTTTGCCATGAAATTAATATCTGGATATGCACTATAACCTGTATCATGTTTCCCCATTATGTAACGACTGTAGTACTTTTAAAGTTGACCAATAATGCTCCCTAATGAGGGGAGAGTAGAATCACAAAATATGGCATATATATTGTTACAGGAAAATCTCGCAACCTTTCAAATACCGATCTGTTAAACTGGAGTAATGTTTTGCAGCCATCAGTGTTAAAGGAAAACTCTGATTCATGCAATTGCATAAACAGGAACGAAGGTTTTGGCATACTTCTTTTGGAAAGAAAATTTACAAATTTGAATATCGAAACGTCAGAAACATCTGGGATTAAGACATGTTGTTGGCAACTTGAAACAGTGAAAATGTGGCTTCACAACTTGCCGAGTTAGGTACTCCAAATCAACAAACAGATATGGAGACTGAACTGATCTTCACAGACAGCAGGAGTGCATGCTACAATTGATGTGTGGTCAAATCAAGTACTAAATTCATCTGAAGAAAATGGTGACCATTTTCAGGACAGACTGATGCTCTTTAAAGAGACAGAAAGTCAGACAAATAAAATCGTAGTAGAGTTATATTTTCAAAACCTCGGGACAAAATTTGTGGCTATAGTATGTGCATGTCAATATTTAACTTCATTTTGCTATCATACATAGCTGAAATCATTTGAATTAAAATACGGAGTAACTACATAAAATTTCTTTTTTTAAATCCTTACGTTCAATAGTGACCAAAATTTATTAACAATGGTGAAGATGAATTTGATTTACAGCTATAGTTTTTAATTTGTCAGATAATATTTTCTGAACATCAGACATTACTTCCTACGACAGAATGAAGGTTGTCTGTCGCCTGCAGGACAGGCTCTCGCTCCAGGTTAATTTGCTTCAGAGAAAAGTATTGTTCACAAATGCTGGCAAACGATACTTCTTAAGCGTGGAAATTCTGAGCAACCTTTTCATTTGAGATTATATCAGCAGGATGTTATCAGAAGACACTTAAAGTTTTGGCCTTGACCCTTGCAGGGGCATGCAGTGTTCGCCGTACACTTGTGACATTCGGCGATAAATGTCAGCTCCCCCTACTCCTGCCGCTGTCAGAAACCGAACAACACCTCTTTGCTCTTCGGTTGACGCCTCAATGTCACTGTTTGCAATGCGGCTGGCAGTGTGGGATGATTGATGCATGCTGCTGCTCGCTTTGTATAGTCACGTGACGTGCACGAGTGCCCTCTAGCAACGGGCTGTGACCTTCCACTTTCTGGTCGGAACCACACCTCGTTACACACGCCATGAAGGAAGGAAGGAAGGAAGCTTGTAGTTTAACGTGACCGTTAAACTTGAGATCATGAGCCACGGGACCTCCTTTTTTTTAACGTGGAATCCGAACCACAGGACATGGCATTTCACATCGAAAATCTCACACACGCCATGATTAGCCGATGTAGTCACCGGTTTGCGCATTCCAGCCTCCGACTTGTTACCTTTTGAACGCACCTTATATATGCACCCCGCCCAGTCTTTGGGCAAATTCGTGTTGACTGACTGAAGAGGTACAACTGACAATCAGAAGACAATGGTGTTAATCTGTTTCTGTCCCTGTGTCAAACTTACACTTTGGAGCCTGCCTATGGAGAGACCAGCACACAGAAGGTGGAATAACTTGCTTACCACAAGTGGACGTAAAATGTAGAAATCACGATATTTAAAAATTCATATGGACACCTGTGTGTAGGCAAAATGTTTAGGTTTTCATGGTCACGTAATACATTACAGCAAATTATGTTATGTGTTATGGGGGCTTCACAGGTCATAGAAAATAGTCACTATCTCAGAAGAGGTCCAGACAAGGGTGTAATGAGACACCTGGGGAAAAAAAAAACACACCACACACAGACACAGCATAATACCTTGAAGATTTGCTGTAACTGGAGTGTAACTTCATGAAATAAAAAACGCACCATACTCCAGCATGCCTAATTGAACACTGTGGACACACAAATTACAGACTCCCATTAACTTCACCTAAACTTGAAAGAGAAATAAAACCTTGTACTGCATTTTGGGAAGTTAAACATATAATTAATGCTATTTAATGAAGAATGGGCACAGAAGCAGTAAATGTGTTAGCTATTGCCACAACAATATTATACTCATTAGAAGACTTGAAGTAACTTAAAATTGAAATATAAAGGTTTATCATACCTGCAAATCACATGCCTTCGATGCAGCCTGCACCACAGAAATGTACATACTACCATCGAAGAAATGGTGCGACTTCAACACAGGAGGATCAATACCGCACAGGAAAGTGGTGCCAAAAAACAAAATCTTTTTAATTCGCAGGACTATGTACGCAACTTCCTACAAGAAAAAGAAGCAATATATCAGAATTCAACATTCAACATAAAGAAGGGCTATAAGTAAAACAAGCTGTTAACCGCCTCTCCATCAATATTACCAAACAGATTAGCAAGACAGGGTAAGCAGTTTTCAAGTGTTCAAGGATGGTACAACTGCACAAACAAAATTATTTTGCAAAATTACTTGCTGTAACATGACCTTCATTCCAACTCAAATTTGATAATGATGTTTCATAGAGGAGCTTGGACATCGTGGTCATCAGCACCATCTACTTGGGTACATGTAAAATATGCCTGATAAGTGTTATTATGGTATGTCTGAAGTAGTGTGTGTAGGGGACTAGAACATTTTACAGATGTATCATGAATTATTTGCCCCATCTCAATCTTTTCTTCATCCCTAATAAGCCGGGTCAACAGCTCCCCAGTTCCGATCCATCTTGGTGAGAATGAAGAACGGAAATTACTCTTTCGGAACTGCTATTCCCAGTAATGTGGTAACAAGAACGATCATTAACAACATTTTCCTATGGCCAGCATAAGGACCTCTGGTGTGTTGTGTATGGATACAACTTAAGTTACAGGGAAACCATTCCATTGATTTAACCTGGTCTCAAGTAAATGACGATTCAAAAACCGATTCCACAAGCATGCCAGTACATCTTATCTTGTTTATATAAAAGCTAGCAACCCACCCCGGCTTCGCCCGAAAACTGAAGCATCATTTATATAATTTATGGAGGAATCATAATTCATAGCTGAATTCTCTTTATAGAACCACAAATCATGAACATTTCTTCCCTGTGTCATAGGAACTTTGGGGATGACTCCCTTTGTCTTTGTGAGTTCTTTCTTTCCCTCTCTTATGACATTCGAGAAATTATTTATTGCTCTGTTTCATTGTTACGTGATAAGCGTATTCTTTTTATTTCAATGAACTACGACCTATATCCTTTTTTCGTTTTGGCATGATGTGTTAAAATCACTGATTGAACTATTAATTATATTATCATGGTCATGGAAACAGCATGTGCAACGAATTCTTGTCAGACCTAATTTAAGAATGGCGAGGTGCATGTATCACAAATCCCCCTTCCGTCCTATCGAAGCTTGACTGTGTATTCTGCGGAACGAAAAGTTCACAGGCGAAGTAAGGAAAAGCCGAGTTGCACCTCCAGGGAAACTCCAAACACATCCACTCTTCTCTGAAGTCTTAACTCGACACGACTCAACAGTGTCTGGTGTGATAGGCCACTCGCCAGCCAGCTAGCTCATCAACTGTCTCGAAGCTAGTAATTGGAGATTGTTGGAAGAAATGAAACTGTAAAAACACTTATAGTGGGCTATATATTGAAGACAGAGATATGCTGTCCCGGACTTTCTTGTAGAACTTTTCATGCTGAACAATTCTTACATTCATTGTATATATATACAGTATTTTTAATGGTTGCCCAGCATAAGCTTAAAAAGCACACGGATGCCAGGTTTTGTTTTGGACTTTTTCACTAAAATCGTTACTGCTTGGCTTTCATTGGTCATAAATAAATAATTTTCTTTAGAAACCTTCCTCGAGATATCCTTTAAAGAATGGTGAAAACCGCATCAAAATTCATGCAATGGTTCTGGAGATTACCCGTAACATCTAAGAATCGGGGACTTTGTTTTATACTAAGTAGAGATATTAAGTCCGTATTGAATATTCTACTAACTTTCCTTGTATTATTGTACTGAAAAGACGGAAACAGTACAAGGAAAGTAAGTAGAGATAATCCGACCTGAAAATTCATGTACCATGTGTTCGCTCTATCGTTAGCTTTCATTTCTAATAATTTTAGACTTCAACCGGCTAGTTTCTTCTTTAGTGAGAGAAGTCATGCTAACAATATCAATACAGTATTCCTCATAAGTGGAATAAATCATGCCGTTTTATATTTGTCAAACCTAAGGATGAATGTTTTACATTCACGGGTAACAGAGAGCTTTCCTTTAAATCGACACTGGCGAGAACGCCACATATTAGGATTTCCAGTATATCGAAACTTCAGAAGCTCACTCAGCGGAGACACTTGACCATGATTGTACTTGGTTGGAGATGGTACCAGCCTTACGGAAGCTTGAGGCACAGAGTGGAACTAGAACTTATTTGCCCAGCCCTAGTGTGTAGTTGTAATTGAAGCTAAAATTGGGAAGGAGGGGACCATGGCCTTACGCTAGGAACCATACTAGTATTTGCATGGAGTACTATGGAGAACCAATTCCAGGATGGCTGAGAAGGGAATCGAACCCTCATCTTATCAGTTCTGCCTGAGTGTACCAGATTCCAACCCTCCGACCAGCATTAATATCTTAGCAGAGAGAGATTCGAACCCAGAACCTTTGGGATAGGAGTCTCAATGTTCACCCCGAGACGTGAAAGTAGAAATATTTTATGTTGGCTGATAGAATGTTTCAAGACTTTGATAAAATCTAACTCTCAGTGTTCACTGACATTTGTACTTTTATGACACACTGTTGACAATATAGCACTCTCTCCAAAAAATCAAAGCAACCATCCTCCTATATACCACAATCATTTGTATGTTATTTACTGGAAAAAAAAAAACCCAACCTCAATGCACGATACTGATGGACTGAAAAGATTTCCCTCAAATCTGGAGGGAAATGAAATGTCCTGTTGACAGCATTGCCCACATAGTTACTAGCAAAACAGTGGGTTATGACTGAGTGGGACACTAATGATATCTCTTTTCATTCCAGGCAAGTCATGGTAGAAATTCACAAGTCCAAGTACGCCCAGGTTCTTTTGTACTTTGTCACACAAGTTGACTGGGCTAAAGGTGCCATTTGCCTAAAGTAGGAGGGGATTAACTCTGAATAAAACTACAATCAAATTGACCACTATCCGTACCGGGATTCATAAGGTGTAACTTAACATTCCCATAGTTTTATCAATATTATTTCTTCAAACTGTAATGACCCGGTGGTTGACTACGGACAAGAGCCAGCTGCCGGATTCTCAGCCCATGAGCTCCTGTATGCAGGTTATTTTTCCAACTACCCAGAAATTGCAACCAAAATCCATCTTTGTGCACAACATCAGCAAATTCAATTTAAATGATAAAACGAATGCAGAACTACTCCCTTGGCAAAATTTCTACAAATCCACTGACAAAAATTAAAAATATATTAAAAAACAGGGCTTTACCTCAAGTCCAACAACCCCTCATACAAGTCCGTAGCCTTATTGGTTCGCGAGATATCAACAAAAGTGTAGTTAGGCCCTTTTAACAAAAATGAATAATACATTCAAAAATACACTCCAAGTCCTACGACACTACATAGTCTACAAGTCCCTAGCCTTATTGGTTCACAAGATATTAAAAAGCGAATGACCTATTAGTTTTCGATCTTTTGGTTATATATTATTTAAATAACTAATCCATAAATAATTATTTAAAAAGCCCGCCCTCTTAAAAAAAACAAGTGCGTATGCGTACAAAACAAACAAAAAACAAAAATGTTAATTCATAATGGCGTCTAGCTCTATGCATGTCTTTCATGTAGAACAACAATTAATTTCATCATAGCATCAAACCTCATGTCTGTCGTACATGGAAAGCAAAGTTTACTATTTCACCCTCTAGTAGGAGTAGGTTTTATTTTGGGGTGGGAATAAGTTGTCCATAGGAAAGAGGGCGCCACCCCAAGTCCTACAACACCTCATATGTCAAAATCCGATTATTGGTTCGCGAGATATCCACAAAGTCAACAAGAAAGTAGGCTATGAGTTTAAACCGGCACTACTCTCCTACTCGAGTGCGTTAATTGGGTCTTTTGGTTAAATCAAAAGTAAATAATCAATAAACAATCATTTGAAAAGCCCGCTATTGAAGAGTTCAGTAGCGCGCGGCGGCCATCTTGCGCAGTAGTCCCTGAACTAGATATGACTCTCCCTCCATACGACCAGCATGGGGTCGGTTGCGCGCGGCGGCCATCTTGCCAATCAGCCTCTGCGCCGGGACCGGCTTATGTACCCAACTGGTGTGCTGTAAACCGCGCCCGCTTAAATCGCGAGTCAGTACAAATTGCGCCCACTCATCCTGAGTTGGTACAAATTGCGCCCACTCATCGCGATAACTACAAATCGCGCACACTCATCGCGAGTCAGTAAAAACCATGCCCAGTAATGAAAATTTCAATTTTATTTTGAGCTAGGCTAAAGTACTCTAGAATTCTTAAAATCTTGGTGTGTTGTTGTTTGCGTACAAACATAGCAGTAAGGATACTGGTGTCATCAAAAGGGTTGTATATTCCTCCAAAACCAAGAGAGGTACGTTGTGTTTCTCAAACAGAGCGATCAAGGAAATTAGCAATGAAAAATAGCAATCAGAGAAAAATACTTCTGCTTCAATGCGTCTTTACCTCTAACTAAACATCATTTCCCAAGTTTCGTCGGTAGCTCAGTGCGTAAAAGGTTTGTTGATTGATCAATCAATCGTGTAGAGTGTATGCGTTCCCTAGGTTCAAACCCTATCCTCTCCAACGCAATCAAAAATACATATTGAGCATCCGATGAGATTTATTATTATTATCATTATTGTTGCCGTCTTAATGTATAAGCTTTTTTAAGTATTTAGTTCATAGCATTTGATCATCAGCCTCATGTAGTAAGGTGTTTGTCAAACAACTCCGATGGCCCTGTGTTTTAATGTTTGAGATACCTTTGAGTAATAATCTGTGATAATGTAGTGGCTACATTAGTCGATGTGTTTGCAATCGAGATGGGGATTAGAAATAATAATGTTATAGCCTTAAGATAGTACCGTCTGTGGTAATCCATGCTTTTTTTAGATTGTTTCTTCCGGTTAGGTTAGGATAGGCAAAAGTATTCTAAAATTTTGAAATCTTAGTATTGTTGTTGATTACTTATGAAACGAGCATGAGGGTTAGTAATGCCATCACGAGAGCTGCTAGACTCATCTATTTACTGGCACGTTAAAGATCCCCTTCGGGGCAAAATTCCGGCACCCCGGCGTCTCTAAAAGCCAGAGTAGTTAAAAGGGACGTAAAACCAATAACATTATTATTATTATATAGACTCATCTAACACCATGCGAAGTATACGGGTTTTCTAAAAAAAAAAAGCTCCCATTCAAGCCATCAAACGTAAGTTACTAAACACACAACCATTCAAATCAAAAAGCAACCAAAAGCAATCATCCAGATCAAAAGTGTCCCAAAAGCGCCCATCCAGATCAAAAGTGTCAAAAAAACACCCATCCTAATCAAAAGCGTCCAAAACCGCCCATCCAGATTCAAAGTGTCAAAAAGCATTCATCCTGATCAAAAGCGCCCATCCAGATCAAAAGTGCTCAAAAGTAATCATCTCGATCAAAAGCACCCAAAGCGCCTAAAAGTGCCCGTTCGAATCAAAAGCACCCAAAAGCAACCGGTGAAATAAGGAACCAAAATAGGCCTCTACCAATGGTTGCTGGTAAGTAAACCTGACAATCGAAATGCCTGTGACTATGTATATATCCAAGATGTCAACTCTTATTCCAGAGTCTTGGCCATCCTTGCTATTACGTCAGTAAACTCATCTACTTGTTAAAAATGCAACTTGCTGAAACTCTGTGTATGTATGACTTAGCAACCTGCTTCACTTATACCTTCTAAACTTGATAAAAATAACATAAGTACATATATGTGAGTAATGGGAACACACTCCCATCTAACATATCAGAGACACCTTAGAAAAATGAATAGGCAGTCGGATTGGTATCCAACGTGCGTTATTAATTATCTATAGCGTTAGGTAGAGTTAAGACCCCCCCCCTAACCCCAACCATTTCGGCAACTCTTGAACCCAGAAAAGGTTCTGGGGTGTTCCAACCTTAGTAAAGTTTATGTTTTTTGACAACTCCCGAGGATAATAGACTAATACGGATATGCATTAAGTTTACAATTCTTGGATAGAGATGTGGTGTTCCAACCACTTCTGGAAAAATGTATATATAACATTGAGTGGGTTACCTGTTGGCTCTAGTCTCAATCCTGGTTGGGTTATAGTCTTCGTAGTAAAAATTGCAATGGGTATTATCGTAGGCTGAGCCAAAGCCTTCTTTTTTGTTGTTGTTGCAAAGAGTGCTTACAGCTCACTCGGAACTAAAATCTATAGGGTCTGTGTTATAAATGCTATGTCAAAAATGTTATCAAAAGTCATAATGATATAGTGCTAGCGGCCCATGTTAAGGTAATAGTTGTGTCAAGTAAGAGAAATGCTAACCCTTGTATTCTCTACATAATATTCAAACTTAAGTCAAACACCTTAGACCGCTCGACCAACCTGACAATAATTTAGACTATAAAATGAAAATAGCATTATAGAGACAGAAATAGTGCCATCTTAGAGCAAGTAAATATTAGAGTGTTGAATATTTCCTCAAAATGGTAGTATGGTAAATAAATAGCATTCAGGTGTAAAATCAAACTATAGTATTCTAAGGAAACCAATTTATTGTGACCTTTAAGACTCTAGCTATATCGCTTAGTATTTGAATCGCCCTTGCTGTATGGTAGTGACAGTTGGGTAAATTCAGATTATCTCATACCTAAGCTAGACCTAGAGGTAATTTATATAATGGTCGTATGATTAATTGCCAGTATAGAGCAATGACAAAAGGTAATAAAAAATAAAGGCTATGTTATAAATTAGCATGCTGAAAAAAAGCTGTTCGTGTGAACCGACTCCGGTAGTGAAGCTACAGTATATAATGAAAATGGTATAGAGTAGAAATTGCCTACCTAAATCTTAGGCCTTAAAAGGTTAATGAGTTTGACTATAGAGGGCAAGAAAATCAGAGGCAAACCTACGAGGGTATGGTTAGAACTTTTAATCTTTCCAGGCTTGGAATAGAGTTAAAATCAATCGTGCTTATAAGTTAGAATCCATCCCAGCATTCGCCTAAAATAGTCGCGAAAAAAACTATTAAAAACTATTTCCTGATTAGGTTAAGTGTAAATCGAATCCATCGAGCCCGTAGTAGGTTTAGTTTATGGGTTTGCGTAAATTTTTATGTAGATATGCAATATTTAAATGTATGTCAGATAACCTGTGTTATTTAAGTGTCTGTATTAACAGTTAAATTTAATAAATAAGGATATAGCACGCATTGCAAATTAGCTAGTGTAGTAAGTAGCAATAACAATTAAATAAGACCCATTAGAACTCAAATACACCAATACAGTTGGGTCGGAAGGAAACAAGAGTTGACCAAGAGAAGAGGTCAACAGAAAAGACAACAAGTAAAGCGATGTCAGACTCAAGTGGGGTCTCGTCGTCGTCAAGCACACAAAATGTGAATCCCTCGAGGTATTGAGAGACCACCTTTTTACGTGGAATCCGAACCATAAACATGGCATTTTAATTAATAAATACACATGCATTGACCGGGAATCAAACCCGGTCCACCGTAGAGAGAGGCCAACAGCTTGACCGCTGCGCCACCAAGCCCCAAGGGAGAATGGAAATGACGGAAAGCTATTTCTAAAACAGCTGAGGTGGAAATCGAACCCGCCTATTCTCAGGTTTTTTTTTGCCTCTCAAGACTAAGTATACATCGTTCCTGTTCTGAGACCAGAATTAAATTTCTTATTCACAAAGTCAAGAATTATGTCTTGAGTCAATGGTTACAATACAGTGTTATTCTTGCAATCACGCACAATATATCACATTTCAGATGACAATAGTTTCCCGCTCACACAGCTGAATATAGTAGCAAGCCTCGGTTATGTTCCAACATAGCAACTGCTTGTTCTTTTAAGAAAACACAATTATCTGCTCCGTGTACATGGGTATGTGTAGTCGCATGTAGTCGAAGGTGTTGGATAACATGGTCATCAGGCACGTGTGTTTACAAGTGGGTGTGTGTGTTCAGGTTTAGGGACATCTCAATCATTAGCCCCGTGTATTTGAGTGTACATAAATCATATTATGGGGTTTGGAATATGAAAGTCGTTATAACCGTCTAGTTAGGGTATTTAAATATCATGGCTATTAGTCCCGTGTACTTTGGGTGTGTTGTGAGATTAAAATATATAGGAAAATGACTCATTATCCCTGATTGGTAATAAACTTGGGAAATCATAAGACATCAGCCTCGTGTACGCTGGTCATTAGTTGCATATACTGTAGTTAAAAGGATATGAAAACTTCGGGTCATATCACTCATCCACCAAAGCGCCCAGATATGAAAGTCACAGCTCCCTGCTAAAGCGCCCGTGTATGTTCTGGCATTCTCCTGCCACCTCTCGTATTGGTGGCCACCATTATGTTTCCGTCAAGATGGCGGCGATATAAAACATGCCACAGAGGTGCCCTTTGCAAGTGCTACCTCTGTACCAAATTTCGTTCCATTCGGTTCCACCATGTTTGAATTGATAAGGGAGGGCACATACATGTAGAGTAGCCTACTGTCCTCGCATTATATCTCTGCCGGTGAGCTACGTCATTACTTCCAGGAAAGGCAAACCAACTGTACTAGCCTCACCAAAGACATTCCTCAAATTGACACATCAACAATAGCGTGGCAAGCACTAATGAGTGTGCCGACTGCATTATGCTTAGTCGGCCGTCAAAACTCCCGAGCCACACAATGTGAGGTAATGTCTGATGAATTGGTGTAAAGGAGTTGACGGCTTGAATTATCAGAAATGCAACGGTCCTCACCGGCAGAGATATAATGCGAGGACAGTACACACACACAATTTTGGCCCTGTGTTGACCTTATAAGTCTCATTTTCATTTTTGCAAAGATCGAAAGTAGGCTAAAAATGCAAGGTTCAGTCGGGTTCAAAAAATAGGACGGTTAAGACCCCTCAACGCTATCTACTAAGCTCGCATGTTCATTAACCAGCCGCCCGCCTTTACTGTTATGCGGGCTACTATAAATAAATATGTTTATTCGTTTGAACTAACTTTGTAAACAAATTGTCGATATTTATGAAATCACAGTGCAGTTCGTCCCTGTTTCGGGTAATTCTGTTTGAATAATATTTTCAATGCACAATGGGTTGTGTGAGCCCCATGTGTTCAGACTATCAACCCGGCTCTAATGTTATACGGTCGGGACGCGACCCAGTTTTGCCATGGGCTATCGTCTTGTTTATCTTTTTAAACTAATGAATACATTTCCATTGACTTTTAAATAAATGCAGGATTTTTCCTGTACTATTGAGACAATTTGGAAGATTTGGGTACAAACCGCACTTTCTAACTCCTTCTGGTTCAGGAGCTTGAGTTTATTGTCGGATGAACTTAGCGTATTATACAGGGTGATTCAGCTAAGATGCCCACCTACGGAACCGTTTAAGATATCGTCATTTTGTTTACAAATTCTTAAATCGTACTAAGGGGCTCATACAACACGTACATTTCGCTCCCAGCACATACGTATTTACCGAGAAACCGGTAGCAACTTTCGTTTTTAAATGGAACTATACTAATTTCACCCACTGGAACAACTAAGAATCAAGTGACAAGTTCAATGATGTTCTTATTTTGCAAATCCGACGTGTAGGCCTACTCTTTGATATATTAAAGGTTTTCATATGTGTCGGCATTAGACAGGAAGCGATGCGCCAGCCGCTGGAATGTGGAGTGCATGATTCTCTTGCGTGGCTCACTCCTTGTTGACAAACACACAATCCACATTTATTTCATTCTACGACCTTGTAGTTATAGATATTTGAGGTGGGCATCTTAGCTGAATCACCCTGTATAATACGCTAAGTTCATCCGACAGTAAACTCAAGCTTCTAAACCAGAAGGAGTTAAAAAGTGCGGTTTGCAGCCAAATCTTCCAAATTGTTTCAATAGTACAGGAAAAATCTTGCATTTCTTTAAAAGTCAACGGAATTATATTCATTAGTTTAAAAAGATAAACAAGACGATAGACCCTGGCAGAAGTGTGTCGCGTCCAGACCGTATAACATTAGAGCCGGGTTGATAGTCTGAACACATGGGGCGCATACAACCCATTGTGCATTGAAAATAATATTCAAACAGAGTTTCCTGAAACAGTGACGAACTGCACTGTGATTTCATAAATATCGACAATTTGTTTAAAAATGTGCGTTCAAACAAATAAACATACTATATTTATTTATAGTAACCCGCATAACAGTAAAGGCGGGCGGCTGGTTAATGAACATGCGAGATTAGTAGATAACCTTGAGGGGTCTAAACCTACCCATTTTTTTTGAACCCGACTGTACCTTGCATTTATAGCCTACTCTCGATTTTTGCAAAAAATGACCGTAAACTTATGAGATCAACACAGGGCCAAAAATTGTGTGTGTCTCTCTGTGTATGTACACATTACAGTATGCAATGAATGGAAAAAATTCGGTATGTGAGTTTGTCACCAAGGAGTGGGTCACGCAAGAGAATCATGCACTCCACATTCCAGCGGATGGCGCATCGCTATTTTGTCTAATGCCGACACTTATGGAAACCTTCTTTATTATATCAAAGAGTACTCGTCGGATTTGCAAATAAGCTCATCACTGAACTTCTCACTTGATTCTTAGTTGTTCCAGTGGGTGAAATTAGTATAGGCCCATTTAAAAAACTAAAGTTGCTACCGGTTTCTCGATAAATACGTATGAGCTGGGAGCGAAATGGACCGTGTTGTACGAGACACGTAGTACGATTTAAGAATTTGAAATAAGAATGACGATATCTTAAACGGTTCCGTAGATATTTGAGGCGGTCATCGTTGCTGAATCACCCTGTATAATATATTTAACCTGATATAATTTCTTTGTATTAAGTAGAGGCCAGGAACCCATCATTCCTGTTGCGTCCATCTCGAGAGTGCAAAACATCTCACACCCCAGTATATTTAAAAGTTATACTGTGTAACTGCGACTGTGAGAGTCACACAATCTTAACAAGTTACGCAAGTTTATATAGTAACTGCTGCAACTAAATAAATGTACATAGTGTAAATACAATCACCCACATGCCTGTAGGCATAGATATAACGGCCCTAGTGTAAAACATCTGATGATGATCGAAACTAAAAATCCAAGTGAATTTACACTAGTGTCAATAAGTTAAGCATAGGTTATGAAAAGCAGGGCAACAGGAAATAGACCGCAAATCGCACGACATATGCACCTAGCAACCTTACGTGTTCGCGCTGTATAGGAAAGGAGTATTCCCTGCTTTGACTAGCGGCGTAACCGCAGGGTAAACACAGCCAGTGCCTGCACCCCATATTCCCTCAGTCGTGTTTGCCCTGTTATAGTGCGCGGAGTGTAGCCTGGTGGTGAACGTGACAACATAATGGCACAGCGACGCCATTTAGACCCCGTTTTGCAGGGCAGAATACTCGGCCGCCTGGAAGCAGGCCAGATACACACCGAAGTCGCCGTATCTTTGAATGTGCCACAAAGTGTAATTTCCAGGCTTTGGATACGATTTCGAGACACAGGAGATGTTTGTCGTAGGCCAGTACCAAGTCGACCAAAAGTAACCACCCCACAGCAATACCGATATCTGGCCTCAACTGCCCGACGAAATCGGAGTGCACCTGCAAGAAAATTGTCGGCGGAGCTTCCAATCGTCTCAGGGTTTGCCGTTTCCCGGCAAACTGTGTACCAGAGGCTCAGTGCAGCAGGGCTGTTTGCCAGACGTCCAGCGGTGTGCGTCCCGCTCACTCCAGCACAGAGACGGGCCCGCTTACTGTGGAGCCATCAATGTCGAAATTGGACCATGAATGAATGGAGGCATGTGTTCTTCACAGATGAATCCCGCTTCAGTTTGCAGAACGATTCCCGTCGCACATTAATCTGGAGAGAACCGGGTAGCCGATACAACCACAGGAACATCGAGGAACGGGACCAGTATGGTGGTGGTGGTGGTGGTGGTGGCATCATATTGAATGGCCGTACGGACGAGCATATCTTCATGGGTGGTCTGAGGAACACTGTGAACGCTCGGAGATACAGGGATGAGATACTGAGACCACATGTTTGACTCTACGGAGGTGCGGCTGGTCCAGACTTCCTCTTAATGGACGATAATGCCCGACAGCACCGCACCGTGCTGCTCTGGTGGAGTAATTTCTGGCTGGGGAAGACAATTCATCGCATGTACTGGCCAGCGAGGTCTGCAGATCTGAATCGCATACAACATGCCTGTGATGTATTGGGGAGGCGAATTGCATACCGTCAGCCTCCACCAAGGACCCTCCAAGACCTTCGCATTGCCCTTTCGGAGGAATGGGATCGACTGCCACAAGAGCTCTTGGACCATCTGATAGAGAGCATGTCATGTCGCTGCGAAGCATGTGTGGCCGTTAGGGGTAATCATACACCATATTAACATCACATTTTGTTGTGGAAGACATTGACAATATTTTTAGTTGTTGTTAAAGGTGTACCTTAGCTATCAGAAGCTTTCGGACACTCTTTTTTTTCTTTTCTTTTTTGGACAAGTTGTGTGACATATTGTACCCGATACCTATTTTAGGCTATCGGCTACGCCAGCTGACATTAAGCTATAGTTGAGGTTTTGGGAAGCATTCAGATAAGATAGCGCATCGATCGCGTCAAGAAGAAAGCCAAGATGACGTAGGAGGTCAAGAATCAAGGAGGCATTGAAATCTGTAAGAAGATAGAATTATTAATCAAGATGTGAAGCTTTATTGAAATATATATATGGGATTATAATAAGTTAAAACAACTTAGAAGAGTATATATGACATGCATTATATGTGGAAATAATTTTATGGAAATAAGTTATTGTATAACAGAACAGCCGAGAGGAGTCGGGTTCGAGACTATCTTCGTGACGTGGGAGCACTGTGGTGGGGAGAATTAGCCACGTGCCGAGCGGAGCTCATAAGCTGGAACACAGCGCTGAGCAGTTCAGTTGAGCTCAATGAGAGGAGCAGTACAGAGCAGCTCTATAGCACAGCGAGACGGGCATTGAAGGTCACGCAACACACGTAAACCGTCACGGCAAGTGTAGGCGACATTTCTCGCATCACCGAGCAACAGAGGCCGCGCGGGTCGTTGATACAGGCGACCTAGCCGAGAAGACAATTGTAGATAGCCGGGGTATTTCAAAACCACACTGATCGCATATGAAGACTTTGTTTCAAGCTTCATTTCGACGCTGTTCGAACACAGGCTTTCACAATTAACATTATAACCATGCTGTTATATAATACATTCAAAGCGACTTTTTTACTATTCCAAGTAAACTGAATGTTTAGCATAGGCTCTGATGAACAGTACAGCGTGCATTTATAAGATTTTTATCTTATACCATTTTCATGGATTACATATTATAGACAGATACAGGGTGTATCGTAATCTTGTACACTATCTAGTAAAATTTTTATTTTACTCAAGTAGAACTTTGCAGTAAGTTGAGAGAGGACTTACAATTCTCAAACTGAACATTTATCGGAACAGTGGCGTATATTAGAAGAAGAGTAGGGGGTCCGCTGTTACCATGAACTTTTCGAGAAGGAGTTGGACGATATCCGCTATGGGTAATTCGAGGTTCAACATGATCGAGTAAACGTGAATAGAGACAAGATGGCACCACAGAGCGATGGATTCGGTTCCTGACGAGAGGAGTCCAACAGCTGATTCGCTTGGGATTTCGAAGGAAAGCGTCATTTCATGGATGAAATGATATTCACGCCGATCTTACGAGAAATCTTTAGGTAGGGAAAATCGACGATCTTGGAAATTATATTACAACTGATAATGAAAGGTATTGTACGAGTTCTATCTACCTGATACGATTATTTTCATGAATACTGGGCACACATGTATATTTTTCTAATAGGAGTGATTTGATTATTAAGACATGGTTTGAATTTATATACTTCGAATTTGCTAGAATATGGAGTGACCATATGATATGGCAGGCATCATTATTCGATATTCTCACCGTTGTTTGGCTTTATTAAGAAGATGTTTGGTCTTATAGACATTTTTCCAGCTAGGATATTTTTCATGGATAGTTTTTTTTTGAGTAGCGAGTATTTCGAACTCGTGATCTGCAATTGATTATCAGAAACTACTTCGTCAGTTCATTACATACTAGCGAGTGTGTATTATTCATCAGTAGGGATTTTTTTTTCCATTGGATTGTTTGGAGATATTAAGAAGTTATTCACTTTAGTGAATGAACGTCGCTTTTATATGACAACTAGAAACTTGTTGATTCCTTTCTAGTACATTCACTCATATAGCCTACGAGGTGGGGTCCTTCGTATTTATACGATTGTATGGTGGCTACTCACCTTACCCACCGTTTAGGGAACTATCATCCAAGTCGACGGGGCGAGGTCCTTCGTATTTATACGATTGTACGGTGGTTACACATCTTACTCGCCATTGAGGAACTCATTTTATCATCCGAATGTACACGAGATGTAAGTGAATTAAACAAGGAACTACTAGTCACATATCAGTCGAAATTTTGTTAAATAAAGTAACGATAAATGTCAACAGGATTGCATTTAGTAATTCTTGTTTGCCAATCCAATATTTTGTTGCTATACTCTTTTGAGAGTAATTTCAATTTAACAGCTGTTACAGCTGATGCTTTGATGATTTTTATAATTGTGTTTGATACCTTTGAGAAGGATTTAAAGTAATTTAATCTTGTAAGATTAATCATTAATGGTCATAATTATTTTAAGGCAGATCAGTATTGCAGATTTTGATGTGAGAGATTATAGCACATTGGTGTTTTTCTACGATGTGAATTATGAAACTTGTGAAAGAGAATTTATGCTATTTGAAAGCAGATCATAAATTACTGAAGTAATATTTTTTCCAATTGTTTAAGAAGTTGTCTAGATATGATCAGAGTAATTACAGTCATTGGAGATTATGTGCGTTAATAATTTGAAGCCATTTATATATTTTTGTAGATCATGCAACGTGGTTAAGAGAAGTTTGTGATAGGCATTTTGTGGAATTTGCCATTTGATAGTTGCAACGTTGATAATGTATTTTGAAGCGGACATGAGGTCGTTGTACCCAGTCTAGCGTATTTGTTGAGATTCATGCTGTATGTGCTGAATATTTATGGAGTTTTTGTAGCAATTCTTATATTCAAATGTGATATTTGGAATATTGAAGAAATATAATGTCGTTGTGGATAGTTAGATCCAACGTGATGTCGTGGAGACAATAATATTTTTGGCATGATAATTAAATACGAGATATAACTTGGAAGTAATAAAACTGTAAGACAACGTTCTATAAACCTTATTAAACAATTTGTTAGGAAATTAAACAAATAAATGAAGTTAATAATACAAGATTTTCTGAAAATAATAATTAATGAAATAATAATCTGAGATATAAGCATATTAACGATCTGACCTAATGAAATAAAAATCAGAATGACTAGATAAAATAATAAACTAAATAACCAGATGATTGAAATTTAAATAAGTTGATAAATTAAATTTTGAAATAAATCGATGAATTAAATAAGTAGATGAATTAAAGATTGAATTAATTAAACTGATTGAAATAAATTATTAGACGATTGTAATGATGATGAATAACTGAATTAGAAGGTGATGATTAATTAAAGAAGCTGATGATTAATGAATTTATATGCAATTAAATAAATTTAATTGAGAGATAATGTGAAGGAATTGCAACTTGAAATGTGAATGTAAATGATGTAATGGTGAGGAATTAACGATTCTGACAGGAATATTTGGAATTTTGAAGTGAGAATTAATGTGAGAAATATTTAATTTTGATAATAATGATGAGGTTGACCAATGAGAATTTGAATTTTCTGTAATTCACAGATAAGAGATTAATGACGATGTAAATAATGTAAATTAATTAGTAAATGTTTAGGAACATTAGATTAACATGTTCTACGTTCAAATTATACCATGCAAACCATAATTTATGTGATATTTAACATGAGTGATTATTATATGTGTATGTTTAGGCAGATTAGTAACTTAATTAAGTCCACATTGATGTTAAATTAAAGAGAATTAGGTCTCAGGCTTCACAAATGTCAGTGACGAAAGACATAGTGCGACAGTGATCCTGAGAACCCAAGAGAACTTTATACATTTTCTTGTTATGTGGATTGAAATAATTTTGCATTAGAAAGGAGATGGTTCGATTTTTGGACAATGACAATTTAACTTTGCATTCGACCATACTCTCAGGTAGGAATTATATTTAAAATGTCTGTCTGACTATCAAAGTAAAATAAATTTGTTTTTATCTTAGTTGTGATCTGATGATGGTGTGATGTTCCTTTTTCTTTCCTTGTCTTGAGTAAGGCTTATCCGGAAAGGAAGTGGTTTTGCTAGGAATTCAGTTGATGGCGCCCATTTATATTTGAATTATTTTTATTAACTTAAGCCCGTAACGACCCTAGAGATACTTTGTCTCGTGAAACCCACTGCTTTTTCAAGAAACTCAGCTGAATTTCCGACACATTCCTTATTTGACTAGAGGTTCATTTAACTCCGCTCTGTCCTGGAACTCCAGGGATGTGATGTTATAGCAGATGGGTCATCGCATCCCCAGGACGAACGGGTACAATATGGTGTGTGATTCAGGTTCCGTTTGTTCAGCAATCCGTCTGACATTCATATCAGGCGGTATGGCATCGTTTAGTGAATATGCAAACTTTTGGACACTAGTGTATTTATTAATCTAATGCAAATTGTTGCAGGTTTAGAGAAACACCCATTACAATTGGGTACAATCGTGTTGACCGACGGAAAAAGGCATTAATTTCGATATTTGAGACACGTCACAAACTAGGGATGGAGAAATTTCATCACCTTGATTTAACTGCAAAGAGTACAATGTATCTCAGATTGCACTTCAGACAATAATGCAATTTGGGTGTATCAAAATATATTTTATACAATTTGTTTAAGTTTCTCTTAAAAACTTACCATATCATCATCGATTGCGTAATATAGATCATCATCACAGTCGCTTACCAACGGACGAAAACCCCACAGTTGGACATTTTCTGGCAATCGCACTACGTCACAACCTGCAATAATTATGAATGATCGTTAGCACAGAACAGAAAAACAGGAAGCCTACAAAGAAAATAATTATTAAACCACACCCACAATGTCAAAAATTATAGAATAATGCTACCTTCCACTGGGCTCTTCAGTAGTATTCCACCAGGTATTACTAACTGCTTTAAGAGATTTATGAACGTTGCAAAGCGTTCCCACGTATCTTCAGGAGGCCTGCAAACAAGACAAACCAAATTATAAGAGAAGATGACATGAGAATATTTTCAAAAATCATGGAACCTCCTTACAGTGTCTTATGATAAGTGGATGGTAATAATTAAAATGAACCAGCATTAATATCATTAATATCAGCTGAAGCGAAAAAAAGCAATAAAAGGTGTTCCACTGGACAATCATCTCCCCGTACATTAGATTTCCTTGCTCAATTAACCCATCAATTCTTGAACTGAAGAAATTGATAGGCCACAGCGGAAAACAGCATGCCTCATTGTAAACTTTCTTGTTTAAGAAACAGTTCGTAATGAAAAGGAATATATCAGGTTCCAGAGCATCATTAAACAATATGAAACAAACTACCCGGAGAGATCATGCTACTTCTAATCCTGATGTCCGATAGTACCAATGGGCAACGGTTACTATACATTCCGTACTTTATTTAGAAGTACGTTGCTCTTAAGATATGAATACATTGCTGACAACACTGGAACACTTAAGCTTAGATGTGCTTGAACTGATTGCATGTACCTTCAAAACCTAGCCCGCGATCACTCGAACCGTAAATGCACATTTCACGTAAAGGAAGGAAGGAAGGAAGGAAGGAAGAAAAGGAAGGAAGCTTTTAGTTTTACGTGACCGTTAATCATGCGATCATGAGCCACGGGACCTCCTTATTACGTGGAATCCGAACCACAGGACACGGCATTTCACTTTGAAAATCTCACATGCATTGACCGGGAATCGAACCCTGTTCGCCTTTGTGAGAAGGAAACAGCTTGACCGCTGCGCCACCACGCTCCCCTATAGAGCGAGTAGGCTACGTTTGACAATAGATTGCTTGTTGTTAATTGTAGCTTATGAGACACGTACTGTATGTCGGCTATCAACAAAGCTCAAGCCTCCAGTACGCAACAGGAATGTATTTCTGTCCGTGGTATTTCCTCACAAGCAAGATAAAATAAAATTTGCGAGCTTCTTATGTCAAATTGTTTCTTTCGTGCTCTTCTCGTTGCAATAAACAGTAGCGATAATACACACTCCTCAATCAGATGCAGACGAGTGAACGCTCGGAGCGGAGTTACGTAAAGCTGTGGTGAACTAAAAATAAAAACTGCCATGATAAATACCATACAGCCGGGGAAATCGCAGCCACAGGTGGCAAAATATTTAGGGTCTGTTCAAATAGTAAACATTTGGTGTAAAATGGAAGTCAACAGTCAACAGAGAACGGGCAGATCCAGTAAAATCACGCTCTAGGTCAAAAATAGAGCTACCGATGAGACACGGATTGACGTGCACCAGTGTAACCCGGGACCAGTGTATACGGGTAGGTACGCTCGAAGAATCCGTGTAGCAGTAAATACACACATCAAAAAAAGTTTTGCATCACCTCGGTTCCCAGATCTCCGGCATATAGACGTTGACTGTGTATATTGTATCCAAGATACAGTCCCTTTGACTGTTCATAGATGTCACTAAAACTGCTCAAAGATGTAAACAACCATGCATGAGCAGGGCCTATTAGACGGAGGGGGTACGACAGCCGATCAGTTCCAGTCATTCCACCAGGACGAAGGTACGCTGCTCATGTTGTCTGTAGTTCTACCATGCCTAGAAGGTCAATACCGCAGTTCGATCGCGTCCGCATTGTTACTTTGTGTCAAGAAGGGCTCTCAACAAGGGAAGTTTCCAGGCGTCTCAGAGTGAACCAAAGCGATGTTGTTCGGACATGGAGGAGGTACAGAGATACAGGAACTGTCGATGACAGGCCTCGCTCAGGCCGCCCAAGGGCTACTACTGTAGTGGATGACGGCTACTTACGGATTGCCGCTCGGAGGAACCCTGACAGCAATGCCACCATGTTGAATAATGCGTTTCGTTCAGCCACAGGACGTCGTGTTTCAACTCAAACTGTGCGCAATAGGCTGCATGATGCGCAACTTCACTCCCGACGTCCATGGCGAGGTCCAGCTTTGCAACCCCGACACCATGCAGCGCGGTACAGATGGGCCCAACAACATGCTGAATGGACCCCACGGAATTGGCATCACGTTCTCTTCACCGATGAGTGTCGCATATGCCTTCAACCAGACAATCGTCGGAGACGTGTTTGGAGGCACCCTGGTCAGGCTGAACGTCTTAGACACACTGTCCAGCGAGTGCAGCAAGGTGGTGGTTCCCTGATGTTTTGGGGTGGCATTATGTGGGGCCGACGTACGCCACTGGTGGTCATGGAAGGCTCCGAAACGGCTTTACGATACCTGAATGACATCCTCCGACCCATAGTGCAACCATATCGGCAGAATATTGGAGAGGCATTTGTCTTCATGGACGACAATTCTCGACCTCATCGTGCACATCTTGTGAATGCGTTCCTTCAAGATAACGACATCGCTCGACTACAGTGGCCAGCATGTTCGCCAGACATGAACCCTATCGAACATGCCTGGGATATGTTGAAAAGGGCTGTTTATGGACGTCTTGACCCACCAACCACTCTCAGAGATTTACGCCGAATTGTCGTTGAGGAGTGGGACAATTTGGACCAACAGTGTCTTGATGAACTTGTGGATAGTATGCCACGGCGAATACAGGCATGCATCAATGCAAGAGGACGTGCTACTGGGTATTAGAGGTAGTGGTGTGTACTGCAATCTGGACCACAAATGCTGAAAGTCTAGCTGTATGATGGTACAACATGCAATGTGTGGGTCTCATGAGCAATAAAACGAGCTGAAATGTTGTTTGTGTTGATCTCTATTCCCTTTGTATTTAACGGTTCCGGAACTCTTGGAACCGAGGTGATGCAAAACTTTTTTTGATGTGTGTACACGTGTATAGTCCATCTACTGTAAGTTTGCACTTTTTTGACAGCTAGGGTTGCCAACCTTCATTAGGAAAGACTCAATTTATAACCCGTAGTCCATAACAAATATATAAACGTTTTAATCACATGTAAGTTTTTTTCAGGTTATTTTTTCGCTTGTCCCAGTAATTGTGACTATATTGGCAACATAGTCTGTCGACCAGACTGAAAAGTTGCATTATCAACTGAACTACCACGTGCTCGTGGGATGGGCGTGCGGTTGGTAATGGGCGCTTTACTGTGTTCATCCGCCTGAGAAAATAACGGGTGAATTATGTTAAATAATAATAATAATTATAATTGATAATAATGCGCAAAGTCGTCTGAAAGTATTATTTACATTTGAACTTTCCAGATAAATATATAGTGGTTATCTTAAATGTTGAGTAAATACTGTATGTAGCCTGAGATGTCTCCAGGTCGGACATCTTTGTTTTGATTATCGAGTCTGAAGCAGATACGAAATTTCTTGTTCAAGATATTTATTGTATTTCTCTCTTTTTGAAGGTAAAAGAAAAGGCATCACAACTATTGATTTCCCCAAGAACATTGGCCTGGTGAATAATTTTCATATGGCATGATTTGTGCAAAAAAGTATGCCTAAAATATGAGTTGTTGTGTAGGGCCTAGGCCTAAAAGTTAATTTACATGGTGAAATGTTCCGTACGTTTTATTTTAATATCGATCCAACAGGTCAAGTAATGATCGTATCGTCTTAAGGACATCTTACACCATACCTTAGTAAGCATTTTCCTCGAGCTGTGAAATGATGGGCCTAAAATAATTCCACTCTCACATTTAAGTTATCAGCTGCTGTGTCATAGCTAAGGTCTTGCCCATAGCGCATCCAATGATGTAACATGCTGTCATAGAACGATTATTTGATAAATGTTACAAAGAAATACAAGTTTCCTTAAAAAAAAGGGCAATGAATTGATATTGCGAGATGAATGTAGGTTTAGGCAACTCATTACAGCTGTTGACACCTTGACGGAATACAGCGGCCATTGCTGGCTTCCATGTGGGTGATAGCTCATTGGCTGGAATGCACGTGGTAGAGGCGGATTGATATGTTCTGCAGGAATATCGTTCCCACGAGAACTGTCAAAAAAGTGCAAACTTACAGTAGATGAACTATACACGTGTACACGAGTAGTACCTCCAGTGTACCAGTGTATGAAGATCCGCGTACACGGGTTCACGGGTATATACTGAACGTGTGATCTTGTGCCCGTGCGGTGCTTGAAACGTTTTCGCAACTTTGGAAGAATGTTTTTGACATTTTGTTGAACGAAAATGCCCCGTGTAATTGAAAACAAATGTAGAATCAGGAAAACGAACACAACAAAAATAAAAAAATAAAGTTTTTGCTATTACGAAGAATAAGTGAAACGACATCACTAAGTATTTTGTGAAAGGATGTTTTCGAAATACTATAAACATGGCACCGCGTGATTCAAATTTTCCGGCACCGCGCATCCCTTATTCGTTAGGGCGCCCCTAGTGGGCAGAATTCTAACCAGATCGAAGAACACTCGTTCAGTTCAGTACGATCATATTAGTCAAACCACAGATGACACGCCCTGCGTAGTAGAGGAGAAATGGGGAAAACAAGCAGTGGAGTGTGGAATTACACGGAAAGAAAAGGAGATAAAGCGTATTGCCCTCTTTGTTCTCCTACCGAAAATAATGAATATTCCTGTGCTGGTTGAGTCCACGGGAGCCATCGGACGACACTTGAAAATGATACACCGGAAGATGGAAAATCAACAAACGTCAACAAGAAAACGCGGGTAAGTAATTATGTGCAAATTGTGTAACGTCATATGAGAAAGCGCACCATGGTTTTCGACCTACTACAGAAATGTCTTTCTGATTTGACAATAAATAGTACTGTTTACGTTGGTTTTGTTTGCATACGACCAACTTCTGTGAACAACACACTTTTACGACTAGGCGCAAGCGCTGCCGCGACACTCCCTCCGCCTTCGGTCAGTAGGCTATGTCGTCAGCGCCGAAGGCGAAGTGGTGCCTCGCCGGCACCGTGGCGCTGCCCACCAAATGGAACTGCGACATATGTTGAAAATAACCGCTTTCCCAGACATGTTGGTCTAGTGCAGACTACTTGATTGATTCGCTACGATCTGTATTATTTTCGGTTCATGGCACCGTCACACTCGCTTATCCACTTACCGCGCGTCACCATTGCACCACGCCACCGCACGCTCAGACGCTCCATCACGCACCGGTCTTTAGCGCCCTTGCACTGCTGCTGGTATTTTCTGATTGGCACACACGCTAACAAGGCATTAAACTAAATAGCGACAGTTTTTCGCATAAGTCATACAACTATTCCGATGACGTATAATATTTAGATGATGGATTCTTAAAATGAGGGAAATCGCGTGCCGTAAATTAGAAAAGGTTCCAACAATTAGACAGGTGGGCTTAACGGGAACGCAACGGTGGCGGCCTACGGGAGCTTCAGGACGGGCGCGCGGTTTCGCCACACCGACAACTTTGTGGGCAGCGACGGTGCGAGGTTGTTCCTGGAGGCATGTGCTGTGTACATAGGCAATTTTACAGATATTAGCGAATCAGTCGAGTCATCCTGCTCTCCGCGCCGAAATGGCAGGGCAGGAGCGCATTTTATTCGTTGTCAAGTGCAATATTCGCGGTGGTGGAGCGTCTCGCGCTCCACTGGTTTGACTTCAGTACCGGCGAAATGGAAAGGCGGTGTACTTGTTTATCTCCAAAGCAACTTTCCACGATTTGCGCTTATAATGCACAGGACCTTCCTCGTTGTGAAGGCTTTCATTTCGCACCAAAATTAAAAATGCTGTATTGTTAAAGGCATGAAGCCGAGGCCACAAAGGAAGACACTGCTGATGGTGACCATGTTGATGATGAGGAGCAGGAGTGGTCATCCCGAGCCAAGAAACGACGCAGGCGACGCGTGGAAGCTAACGCACACAGTCCCTGCGATACCCTACGCTCAGAGGAAATACACCAGGCTCTTGCGAGGATGGTTGCTGCGAAACAACTTCCTTTGTACCAGTGACGGGTTTAGGCAGTTCATGGCAGTTGTGGAGTCCAATTACTTGTGCATTTCAGAGGATGCCCTTAAGCGGAGACTGGCCCTACTGGCCGATGGTGTCAGAGAGAATGTGCGGGGTGAACTATCAGCGGCATCAAGCGTTGCCCTTACATCTGACTGTTAGTCATCTCGCTCACAAACGTCTTTCCTGACGATAACGGGTCACACCATCGACTCCCAGTGGGTTCCAAAGGCGATGACGCTTACCATGCATGAAATGGAAGACCGCCACAATACAGAAAATCTGGCATCGGAATTGCAATTGGTTGCAGGACAGCCACAATACAGAAAATCTGGCATCGGAATTGCAAATGGTTGCAGAAGAATGGGATGTGCAGGACAAGATCACCGCCACGTCACTGACAACGCGTACAACGTCGTCAACGCTGTGCGTGCTCTTGATATGCTGGTGATGGATAAAGTGACTTATGCTGCACATTCTGTACAGCTTGCTGCAAACAAGGCCCTTGCTCATGGAAAGGCTGCTAATGTGTGTCTGAAAGCAAGCAAGATAGCTGGCCATTCTAGGACTCTACGTTGCCTCCCCACGAATCTGCTAAGGTGTCATAGCAGGGGGAGAGGTGATACTCCCACGTGGCGCGTCCCAGATGGCGGATAGGGGGGTTCTCACCGGCGTGTCGGCGGACTTGAGCGAAATAAAATAGCTCTCGCGGACCAAACACAATTAATACTGAATGGTCAACGGCTTGGAAGGCGGAAGAGGATGACTGGTAATATCCCAAAGGCGAACAAGGCGGAGGAACCATCAGATTCCACCTGCTGCCTTGCAGTTAGTAAGGGGACTTACAAAGGCTAGGGGACCCACCCCGATGTTAATGGGCAGCAATCCGGAAGGCTGAAAGGGGCAGCCCCCTAGAAGGTTGCGCGTGAGGCCAACGACCCCACCGTGGACGACGACATTTGCGAGTAAAGGACAACGAGCTGAACATAGGAACATGGAATGTACTAAGTCTATAGGGCGGGTGCCCTAAATAACTTAGTGGAGGTAATGAAGAAATATGACATGAGTATTGTAGCCATTCAAGAAATACGGTGGACAGGTACGGATATACTAAAACAGAAAGATTATACCATCTTTTACAGTGGGCATGTGAAAAATACCTTTGGAACTGGTTTTATAGTAAGCAACAGCATAGTAAATGCAGTAATACGCTTTAGACCAGAGGACGAAAGATTATGCTCCATCCGCCTGAAAGGAAAGTTCTTTAACACAACCTTTATATGTGGGCATGCCCCCACAGAGGATACTCAGGATGGAGAGAAGGATACATTCTACGGAAAACTGGACAAAATATACGATTTGGCACTAAGGCATGATATTAAAATCATATTGGGAGATACGAATGCAAAATTTGGAAAGGAACAGGAATTTAGAGACATCATTGGACGGAAGAGCCTACACGGGAAAAGTAACGAGAACGGACAAAGGCTGATAAGACTTTGCCACGAGCAGAAGGATGATAGTAATTAGTACTCGATTCCCAAGAAAGGACATTCATAAGGTTACGTAGTGCTCACCGGACGGATTCACTAAAAACCAGATAGATCATATACTAATTGATGCGAGACATGGAACAGATATACAATATATACGAACATGTAGAGGAGCTGATATAGATTCAGACCATTTTCTGGTTAAGTCCTGCTATAAACAACGTATATGCAGAATTAAGAATAGTAGGTCAAGAAGAATGCAGATATATGATGGACAGAAATTAATCGAAGATAAGAAGATAGTTGACGAATTCTCAGTGACACTAGAAAGAAAGACACTGAGAGACATAAAGGTAACAGGAACACTGGAAAAGCATTAAAGAGGCAATTGAGAACACTGCAGAGAACGTAGTGGGATTTACACAACCAGAGAGGAGAGACAAATGGTTTGATGCGGAATGTGAACAGAAGATAAATGCACCAAACCAAGTAAGAATTGAAATGCTACAAATGGACACAAGAGGTAACAGGGAATTATATACAGAGGCAAGAAGAGTGGCAAAACGTATGTGCAGAAGAAAGAAAAGGGAATGGGAAAGAATACAGATCAAAAAGGTAGAAGAGCTAGCAAGGACAAAGGATTATAGACAAAGGTATGCAATATTAAGGGAAGAGAAAAGAAGATTCCAGGCCAGATCAGATAAGTGTGAAAATAAAGATGGAAATCTCATTGTTGAGACCAAATAAGTGCTGGAAAGATGGGTGGAATATTTTCAAGAGATTCTGCATGGAACAGGAGAGAAAGGGATTGAAGAAGAAGAACTTTATATACCAGGGCCTGACCCAGAAATATTAGAACCAAGTATGACTGAAACAAAAGAAGTCATTAAGGGAATGAAGAACGGTAAGTCACCCGGTGAGGATAATATAACTGCAGAGCTGGTCAAGTATGGTGGTAATACTAGGCCTACATACCCAACTGCATCAACTGATACTAAGAATATGGCAAGAAGAACAAATGCCCGAAGTATGGAAAGTAGCTCTGTTATGCCCAATACATAAGAAGGGGTCTAAGTTATGTTGCCCTAACTATAGGGGCATATCACTACTTAATATAGGATATAAAATATTTACAAAAGTGTTAGCAAGGCATATAGAACCATATGCAGAAAGGGTATTGGGGGATTACCAAAGTTGTTTTAGACGAAATCGATCCACAACAGATCATATCTTCACGCTACGATGTATGCTGGAGAAGTTCTATGAGCACAATATACCTGTCCACCAATTATATATTGATTTCCAGATGGCATATGATCCAGTAGATAGAAGGTATCTATACGAAACTATGGATGACATTGGAATACCCAGGAAACTTGTACGATTGGTTAAGATGACACTGGATCACTCAAGTTGTAAAATTAAAGCACAAAATGAGCTATCAAAGAATTTCAGAGGAAGTAAGGGACTTCGACAAGGAGATTCACTATCGTGTCTACTTTTCAATCTTACCTTAGAACGAGTAGTCCGGATTATTGATGTGAGAGAAAGGGTACTGGCACGATATATACGTGGTAGAAACCCTATCCTAACAGGAACGCTGTATAACCAGACAGTGCAATATTTAACCTACGCTGATGATATAGTAATCTTAAGAAGGACGGTAAGAGCCATATCCACAGCACTGGGAGAAGGATCGGGGAAAGCTGGCCTAAATGCAAATGTGGGAGAAACAAAGTATGACATGAACGTGGTGGAAAGCAAGGGAAAACGCGAAAAAATACTTGTGTATTCCAGCAACATCCACAAGCTCCCAAAGGTGCTTTTCCTCTGCTGGAAACAATGTCACAGCCAAACGGAATTGTCTTCTGCCAGAAAATGTAAACCAGTTGGTATTCTTGTTCCAAAACAAGGTTTTCTTAAAGTAAATTGGCCAATGAGTCTTATTTCTAGAAATTGTTGTTCTTATTATACTGTTACATTTGTGGTGTTTGAAGCCATATTTTCAGTGTTGCCTTAGTAAACAAGTGTTTAGTGCTTTTCAGTCGGTCAACACGAATGTACCCAAAAGAGATGGGTTATGCCCTAATCCTGAAATAAATTACATGAGATTAATAAAACACTAGGATGACCAGTTTCGATCGTCAAGCGATCATCATCAGATCCATTACACTTAGGCTATAAAATCTATGTTTGAAATACAGGTGAAAATATTTACAATATGTACAATTATTTAGTTGCAGTATTGGTACTGCAACTGTCAGTGTATGCTAAATGCAGTATATATGTTAGGTGAAATGCTAAATGGTGATAGCTATCCGGAGATTGTACTTTAGAGAGATTATATGGTTGTAAACTATGGTTAAACTATAAAATTTTAGGCTAACTACTTATCTGATTGTCTTCCGTATTACAGCTACTCGCAGTTTTCGTGCTTACTAGAACTCACTGTACGGTCGACTGCGGTGGTTATCTTAACGACTGGTTTTTCCCTCCCTTCTCCCCCCTACCCCTACGTGCTGTGGGGAGTGATCGCGATGTGTTTATGTGAGGTGTTGCCAACCTAGATAAGATGTATGTTATTGAATGAGGTGGGTCTGCAACTATTAAAGACCGTGGATTAGCCCTCGCCACGCGTGGAGCATAACACATTCGAACTAAGCGTTGACGGTCTTATGAGGACGTCCCGGCACCTTTAATACTGCCGCGAATATGGGCCTTGGTTTATTGCAGAAGAAAAGTACATCGTACACCTGATCCAGATAACATTTACCTATTAAAAAACCCCTAATTTCCCCCCTTTTTTTTATCTAGCTTGGCTGTGTCGCTAAATTGTGTTTTGTTTCCGACAGGGTGTGTTTTTTAGTAGCGTGAAGAGGGGTGAGCTCTCCATGAACGTGTGTTCATTTAGATTGTTGGGATTGTTTCGTTTGGCTAGGTGTATCTCGATTGCTTCCTTTATGTCAAGAGCTCTGCCTTTCGATTCGTGATGGATTATTATAAGGTCCGACTCAATGTTGGTAAAGCTGTGCCCTGCGTCACACATATGTTCGCACACGGCTGAATGTGTTCCGTATCTTATCGCATTCCTATGTTCATTATAACGTGTGTCTACTCGCCTTCCACTCTGCCCGATGTAATTAGCTTGACAATCGGTGTCTTGGCACGTTATAGAATATACCCCTGACCTTGAATAAGGGTCACGTTTATTTAGATTACTATTTAGGAGGTGCCTAGCGGTTGTGTTTTTCGTCGTGAAAGCTATCTTTATGCCTTGCTTTTTGAATAGGTTAGTGATTTTATATGTATTCGCATTCACATAGTTGAAACGCGCAAATTTTTTCTCATTACTGTCCGGTTTGGGAATCGTTTGATCTTTACTTTTATGTTTGGCTATAATTTGATTTATTTTGCTTGGCGAGAAGTTGTTTTCCTTAGCTATTTGCCCCACCAACAAATTCCAAAAACAAATAAAAAGTGCGCTAATAGAAACAGAATACATACTGACCAAAGCCGAAAAATCAAAACTAATAAACATGAACCCGAAAATACCGTCATTGAGGGGACAACCAAAAATACACAAAAAGGAATGCCCAATGAGACCAATAGTCAATTGTAGGAATGCCCCTAATTACAAAATCAGCAAAGAGTTACTAAAAATCTTAAAATGCCGTCTTTCCAACGACAAAAACAACTCTGTAAAGAACACAACAGAACTAGTAACAGCATTGAACACCCTAAAAATGAAACCTAGCTTCAGGCTAGTATCCTTCGACGTAACTAACATGTACACCAATATTCCGATTATTGAAGCAATCAACACTATCGAAAACAACTTAAAATCCAACAATTCGGTAAAAGAAATTGAAGAGATTGTGAGATTACTGAGGGTCGTTCTCAACCAAAACGTGTTTCAATTCGACAATAAAATATACACACAGAGAGAAGGCCTAGCAATGGGATCGCCACTAAGTGGGTTAATCGCTGACATCTTCATCAATGCACTAGAAAATGCGTTCTTAGAAAAGACTTCAACAAAGGGAATAGTAATATGGAAAAGATACGTAGATGATGTAATTTGCATCTACGATACTGAACTAACAAGCGAAGAAACAATTCTCCAATCCATTAATAGCCTTCACCACTCTATCAAATTCACTAAGGAATCCGAAATAGACCGGAAAATAAATTATCTCGATATAACTATTGAACGTAAAGACAACGACCTTTCATATTCCATATTCCGGAAAGCAACACAAACCTCGCATGCAATCGACAATCAGTCTAATCACCCCAGTACGCACAAACTAGCGGGTTTCAACTCAATGGTGCACAGGGCTTTAAACATACCCATGCCAAAAGACAACTATAATAAGGAAATAAGAACTATTATGCAAATAGCTAAGGAAAACAACTTCTCGCCAAGCAAAATAAATCAAATTATAGCCAAACATAAAAGTAAAGATCAAACGATTCCCAAACCGGACAGTAATGAGAAAAAATTTGCGCGTTTCAACTATGTGAATGCGAATACATATAAAATCACTAACCTATTCAAAAAGCAAGGCATAAAGATAGCTTTCACGACGAAAAACACAACCGCTAGGCACCTCCTAAATAGTAATCTAAATAAACGTGACCCGTATTCAAGGTCAGGGGTATATTCTATAACGTGCCAAGACACCGATTGTCAAGCTAATTACATCGGGCAGAGTGGAAGGCGAGTAGACACACGTTATAATGAACATAGGAATGCGATAAGATACGGAACACATTCAGCCGTGTGCGAACATATGTGACGCAGGGCACAGCTTTACCAACATTGAGTCGGACCTTAAAATAATCCATCACGAATCGAAAGGCAGAGCTCTTGACATAAAGGAAGCAATCGAGATACACCTAGCCAAACGAAACAATCCCAACAATCTAAATGAACACACGTTCATGGAGAGCTCACCCCTCTTCACGCTACTAAAAAACACACCCTGTCGGAAACAAAACACAATTTAGCGACACAGCCAAGCTAGATAAAAAAGGGGGGAAATTAGGGGGTTTTTAATAGGTAAATGTTATCTGGATCAGGTGTACGATGTACTTTTCTTCTGCAATAAACCAAGGCCCATATTCGCGGCAGTATTAAAGGTGCCGGGACGTCCTCATAAGACCGTCAACGCTTAGTTCGAATGGGTTATGCTCCACGCGTGGCGAGGGCTAATCCACGGTCTTTAATAGTTGCAGACCCACCTCATTCAATAACATACATCTTATCTAGGTTGGCAACACCTCACATAAACACATCGCGATCACTCCCCACAGCACGTAGGGGTAGGGGGGAGAAGGGAGGGAAAAACCAGTCGTTAAGATAACCACCGCAGTCGACCGTACAGTGAGTTCTAGTAAGCACGAAAACTGCGAGTAGCTGTAATACGGAAGACAATCAGATAAGTAGTTAGCCTAAAATTTTATAGTTTAACCATAGTTTACAACCATATAATCTCTCTAAAGTACAATCTCCGGATAGCTATCACCATTTAGCATTTCACCTAACATATATACTGCATTTAGCATACACTGACAGTTGCAGTACCAATACTGCAACTAAATAATTGTACATATTGTAAATATTTTCACCTGTATTTCAAACATAGATTTTATAGCCTAAGTGTAATGGATCTGATGATGATCGCTTGACGATCGAAACTGGTCATCCTAGTGTTTTATTAATCTCATGTAATTTATTTCAGGATTAGGGCATAACCCATCTCTTTTGGGTACATTCGTGTTGACCGACTGAAAAGCACTAAACACTTGTTTACTGTTACATTTTGCATTCGTTTCCTACACCTGATATATTCATTTTGTTGTTTAGTTACATTCTGGTCAAATGACAGTACAAATAATGAATTATTATTCCGTTACATATAGTTTTGTATCTACTCCACTTTCATCCTCGGAACTAACCTTTATAATTAATTTCACACTGCTTCAAATAAACGTGTGCGGACACATTGCACGCGCAAACACGATTTCTAAATTCATGTAAAAAAGCACGATGTCGCCGTGAACAGATGTTCGAGCAAGGTTACCGCACACTGCACCGGAAACCCGTTGTAACGGACACTCTTACACAATATTCGGTGCGACCCGTGTACCTGGTCGTAATTACACGGGTACACGGGTAAATAGTAGAACCCGGATTCTTAGCACACGTATCTTAAAAACACGGTTGAGCGGGTACACGAGTAATAGGGAGTGCTAGTCAAAAATCTTATTCAAAATTTTTAAAAGCTGATCCGATAAGGACTGCTGTTGACATAAACAAAGAGCGTCGTGAATACCTCAATGTCAACATATCCAACAGTAGCGTTAAATTGATCCTCAGAAAGTCCAATTTGGAAGGACGACACCACAACAGAAAATCCACTCATATTACTGAAGAATAGGAAGGCGCGTCTTGAATTTGCCACAGCGCATAACAACTGTAACAGTCGACAATGGTCTTACGTGCTAGTTTAGTTTGTTTTCTTCCGATGCAATCAGATATGTACGCAGACCTGTAAACGCAAGGAACAACGTCCACTACCAAGCACCCACTGTAAAGCATGGTGGTCCTCCACATGATGGTATGGGATGTTTCTCCCATTCAGATGTCGGCCCATTGGTACCAATTGAAGGGAGTAGGGATGTCTTCAAGTACTGTGCAAACCTTTAAAACAATTAAGTCACCCCACTCTAAAACGACCATGGGCCGAAATTGGACATTTAAACAGGACAATGATCCAAAGCATACCTCTCATCACGCCAAAGATTTTCTCAAGAGTAAAATATCACGTCCTGTGGTTCGGAATCCAAGTTAAAGAAAGGAGGTCCAGTGGCTCAAGGTCGCGAGATTACCAGTCACGTTAAACTACAAGCTACTCGTATCTTCCTTTTGCTCAAGAGCCCAGATTTAAATCCAATAGAATATTTGTGGGAAGTAGACCAAAGACTGGGGCACCGGACGTTCAACACGAGGGCCAGACCAGGGACCTGCCCAGCGGCCCTGCCCTGCTTCGACACTAGACCGCACTGGGTTTCACAAGTCTCGAGCCAAGTGGCCCGTGACGTCACCGCACGGGCTGGGCCGGGTCGGGTCATACTATGTCGCTTTTAACGCGACTGGCTAATGAGAGCGCTTTGGTAGTTCATGGGCTGGCAGCTTCAATACGTACTGCGTGCTACGGCCATGCTAGAGCAATTTTCGCCGACTTCCATGGTCTCCTATTTTAAATGTCACTACGTGACTAGTGTCATAGTGGGGTATTCGAGGAGGCCGTGGTCGAATGCCAGGTATTCCTTGCCTCGCAACTATCCGTTTATGTAGTGGGGACGGCTACGTCATAGCATGAGGTGGGGCCATGGCAGAAACATGAGTGTTATTCTTTTGTTGTGGACGACGTTAACACCGTGAAAAACACTGTGCAATGTTCTGATGATGATGATGATGATGATGATAATTGTTGTTTAAAGGGGCCTAACATCGAGGTTATCGGCCCCTAATGGTCTGGGTGATAGCGAAAATGACAATGAAATGGAAACCATAACGAAAACCAAGGCAGACTGAAAAAAAAACACGTACTAAATGTTAATTAGATTGAAAGCACTCACAATACGCAAGTTAAAGAAAAAGTGGGAGTGAAGATTCAAGGAGAAATAATTTCAACTCTGAGATTTGCTGATGACATCGTCATCTTGGCCAAGATGCCTGACCATTTGAATGAGTTTATGAATGGTATGGACTCCTTGAGGAAAGAATTCATGATGAAAATTAATATATATAAAAATATATATATTATTCAATACGTACTGCGTGCTACGGCCATGCTAGAGCAACTAGGAATGCAGCCGAAATAAATCAGAAACCTCTATGGACATCAAATTGGCAGGTGAAAAGCTAGAGGACGTAGGTGACTTCTGTTACTTAGGAAGCAAAATAACCAGTGATGGACGAAGCAAAGAAGATATAAAACGTAGGTTGGCTCAGGCAAGGAAAGCATTTCTACAAAAGAGGAATCTGTTGACATCGAATATAGATTTAGATATCAGGAAGTCATTTTTGAAAGCCTTTGTCTGGAGCGTGGCACTCTATGGAAGTGAAACTTGGACTATTGGTGCAGCAGAAAAGAGGAGAAATGAAGAGTTTGAAATGTGGTGTTACAGGAGAATGATGAAGATCAGATGGGTAGATAGGGTTACAAACAAAGAGGTATTAATACGAGTGGGAGAGAGATGTTTCTGGCGACTGCTAATGAAGAGAAGAGATAGGTTGGTAGGACACATACTAAGACACCCAGGAATAGCAAGCTTAGTTATGGAAGGAAGGGTTGAGGACAAGAACTGAAGGGGTAGACCAAGGTTAGGATATGTTTAACAGATTGCCTCGGATGTAGGGTGTGGTAGCTATGTAGAGATTAAACGATTAGCTCAGGACAGTGAGAGATGGAGAGCTGCATCAAACCAGTCAAAAGACTGAAGACTCAAAGAACAACAATACTTACAAAATGCTAGTTAGATTCAAAATACCCACAAAATGCAAGTTAGATTCGAAATATCCACAAAATGCAATGTAGATTGACCATACTTACAAAATGCAACTGAGGTTGAAAATACTTACAAAATGCAATTGAAATTCAAAATACTCACAAAATGCAATTTAGATTCAAAATGCCACCCAAGATTGAAAATAGGCTACTTGCAAAAAGCGACTGAGGTTGAAAATACTTACAAAATGAAATTGAAATTCAAAACACTCACAAAATGTCAGAGCCCACGATGCAAAATACTTACAAAAAGCAATGTAGACTGAAAATGAATCGGTACATGCTAAAAGGGTCTCAGTCACAAAAAAAATGGCAAACTGAGTTAAGCATGGAAATCGCATGTTATAGGATAGCTTCAACTGTCTATGCTAAAAGGGATTGACTCACACGCGCGGGTTAACTAATATTAGGTAGAGAAATTCTTAACGTACGCTAAAAGATTCTCAGTCCGTGAAAGAGGCCCTTCTAGCATACACTAGTAGCAACACTGCCTGACTGTTTCGCGCGCTTGATCAGCTGTCATACTTGTTTGGTGGTGGTATTTCAGGGGCGAGGCGCCCGTTAGGGCGCTGAGGCTCAGCCTATCCGTAAAAAAACAGATTAGTTTTCTTCCGATATTATTGGTGGCTTTCGATTGATATTTCAAATATTATATATTTGAACTCGCGTTGCCTAGCGCTGTATCTGCTCACAACCAAATCAACCAATAGCTATTCACCTCAACTCAGCCAGACGCGCGCAGATGCAGTAGCAACTACTTGGTGGGCGGGGTGAAGAGGGGGTGTATCTTGTAAACATGTGCGTTAAGGCTTGCCCAAGGACCTGGAGGGAGAAATCCCACAACGCTGGTTGCAAGTAACTGCTGCAATCTAGGGGTGTTTGGCAGAACTAAGACAGCACAGTATAATGAATGATAAGGGTTACAGGGTTGTCAACGATATTAAATGCAATATAGCATAATTTTCTGACATGTAAAATTATTGAACATGGACATAAATCTGAACAGGACCCACACATACGCAAAATATGAATTTAAGATAAATCTCATTATGCGTTACTTTAAAATACAGGGTCATTCATATAAAATAAGAACGCCAAGCGGCGGCTTTGTTCTCCGCCGTTGCGGTGACCTTCGCCGAGCATGTGGCGCGCCACGGCCCCTTGCTGTAGTATTGAAAGCGCGCGCATAGTACATAAGAGGGCTGGTTTTTTTTCTTCTTTTTTTTTCCAAGTTCCGATGGACTGTATAAAAATAACAGATTGACATTACCAAACTTGACCTTGCAATAAGCGTGCAGGTGTTCAGTCGCCAGTCTAAACCTCAAGTGCTAACATGGTGAGACAGTTATCATTGCAACATCGTATTTTTTTATGTAAAACGCATTTTAAGTACGAGTCGGCTCGGCGGGTACGTGAAGCATTTGTTCAGCAATTTTCTGATGAAGTGCCACCTTCACTAGCACAGATTCACGTAATTGCAAATAAGTTTGACACTACTGGCTCGGTGCTCAGTAAAAAACATACGCGCACACGAACAGTTTTAACAGAGGATAAGTTAGATGACATTGGCGAGAATCTTGAACGGTCTCCGAATAAGTCACTCACAAAATTAGCACAACAAGTAGGGGTTTCGGTTTCATCTGCATACAGAGCTACAAAGCTGTTACATATCAAACCGTACAAGTGTACACGGGCCCAATGTTTAAAACCTGCTGATCCAGCCACAAGAGTGAGATATTGTGAGTGGTATCTTGCATCATTGAATGATCGTTTATTTGACCCACAGCTTGTGTTCTTTTCGGATGAGGCCTGGTTTCACCTTAATGGGCGTGTGAACAGTCATAACTCTCGCTATTGGTGTGCAGAAAACCCTAATGGTGTTTATGAAGTCCCTCATTATGATAGGAAGATCGGTGTTTGGTGTGCTATTCGTGCCGGAAGAATAATAGGGCCAATTTTTTTTCGAGACGACAGTAAATGCAGAGAGGTACGGTACCAAGATACATTTTGAAGCCGTTCTTCAATCAGTTAACGGAAGAAGAAAAATCGCGAGGGTGGTTTCAACAAGATTCAGCCCCTGCTCATACAGCAGAAGATTCCCTTCTTACAATCTCGGAAGTGTTTTCAGACAGAGTGATCAGTGTTGGTCTATTTCCCCCTCGTTCTCCAGATCTAACAGTGTGTGATTTTTACTTGTGGGGTAAACTGAAAGAACAAGTGTATCGAACAAATCCTCACACATTGGAGGAACTGAAAGAAAACATTACGCTGGCGATCAGGAATATTACAGTGGCAGAACTCGCTCGCGTCAGCCAGAATGTGGTTACCAGATACAATGCTTGTATAACCCAGGAAGGACGACACTTCCAACATCTTTTATAAGGTAAGACTTAACGACTTGTTCGTTTTTTAATGATGAATTTTTGTTTTTCCGTAAATTTTAGTTATTTTTATAATAATTAGTTTTTTTGTTTCATTAATTTTCGGTCTTTCCACCTCTAAATGTTAAATTTAATTCCAAATCTGTATACTTCAATCTGTGTTAAGAGGGGCAGATGACCACGTAGTTCCTCCCCTTAAAACAACAATAACTAACTAATTAACTGAAGTAAGATTTCAGCATTGTACACACGCTAGCAAGGCCGCTGCATCTGTAGCATATCTGGATTGTACACACGCTTAAAGCAGGGGGCCGTGGCGCGCCACATGCTCGGTGAAGGTCACCGCAACAGCGGAGAACAAAGCAGCCGCTTAGCGTTCTTATTTTATATGAATGACCCTGTACATAACTTAACTTGCAGAATGATATTTTTTTTAAATGTGCTCTTTCGACATGTTGGCAGTCCTGGCTACACGGTAAATGATACGAAACTGTGTATTGCCAGTGTGGAATGTAAGCGCAGTGAAGTGTGTTTCTAGTAATCTATTTGTATCTTACTGTGTGGTGTGTTTGTGTTACAGTGTAGTTGAAAACAATTAGTATGCATCAGTACGCTAATCTACATAACACATGCGTTTCAATGGATGCGTTAAATACATCTCAAGATCCATTGCATTTTCTTATTGAAAATCCAACATATTTTTTCTCAACTCTCTTTGGAGGAAAAAATCCAGGTGAAAGAACGGAAGCACACGCCAAGCTTGTCAGTTCAGAAAACCGATGGAAAGTTTGTAAGACGGTTTCAGAGACAATGGTACGAATCAAAACCACGGTTGAGTGGTAGTGCTACCCGAAATAGATTATTTTCTTTTTATTGTGTGCTTTTTGCTAAAGACAATTTAGAATGGGGCAAAAGAGGGGTTGGTGAGGAAAGTCTTAAAAATGTTCTTTCTAAGGCAAAAAAAACATGAGTGTTCAATTTCACACATCACAGCAGCTGTTAAATATAATCATTTAGGTACCGCTCGAATTGACCATGCCCTTTCTGAGGCGATGCGCCTTGCATCTTTGAAACACAATGAAAAAGTTGAGCGAAATAGGAATATAATGAAAAGACTGATTTCAACTCTCTGTTTCCTGGCGCGGCAAGAGTTAGCTCTCAGAGGTCACGATGAATCTGAGACGTCTTTAAACAAAGGCAATTATTTAGAATTATTGTATTTCTTGGCCGAGGAAGAAGCGTATATGAAAGATCATGTATTATTCGATGGGGTATATAAAGGCACTTCCTCTTGACACACAAAACGAACTACTCGAATGCATTACGGAAGTAGTTAAAGAACAGATTTTTAGTGAACTTGAAAATAGTCCGTTTATTTCCATACAGGCTGATGAAACCACGGATGTCTCAACTACAAGTCAAATGAGCGTTATTTTCCGTTATGCCAATAACGAATCGGGAGAAATTGAAGAGAGATTCGTCGGATTTTATGACGTTTCAAAAGACCGAAGTGCTCAAGGTATAGCCGCTGTTTTGCTTGACGTCCTCAAAACCTGGAAGATCTCGAAAGGGAAATTAATATCCCAAACGTACGATGGATGCAGTGCAATGGCAGGTAAAAATGCTGGTGTTCACTGTATTGTAAATCAAGAATATCCTCATCACCTCTTCATCCATTGCTACACGCATCAATTAAATTTGGTTCTGCTTTATGCTTGTAAAACAATTACGCAAGTTAAGATTTTTGTAGCAAACCTCGCAGGATTCCATACTTTCTTTAGCCGTTCTAGTAAAAGAAGCGATCTTCTTAGAGCAAGGGGTTTCAAATTGCCAAGCTCATGTGAAACAAGATGGAACTTTCATTCGCGCACTGTTGCAACAATTATCCTTCACTATGCGGAACTAAAAGCCGCATTTCATGATATTATAGACAATGCTGGATGGGATGATAATTCCTTACATCAGGCAATTGGACTCGGCGATATATTGAATGATCTGACGTTTCTTACTTTGCAGCAGCTTTATAATTTGATTTTTCAGCATACGGGTGTATTGTTTAACATCCTGCAAAGCAAAACCGTAGATATAAGACTTTGCAAGTACGAAATTGAAAATTGCACCAAGGCGGTTGATAAACTAAGATGTGGAAGAAGTATTTCTTGCCTGCATAGAGAAAGCTAACTCTCTCCTAAATTCAGCAGGTGAACTTAAAACTACTCTAAATGAAGCAGGGTCACAGAAATTGAAGAGACTTGCGTTTGAAATAGTTGACACTATAGTAGTGAATATGGAAACCAGATTCTAGGACTTACAGAAGCTATATTTTACGGAATTGGTAGATCAGGAAAATTTTTTGTATTACAGTAGGCCAAATAATTTCCCGACATTTATTCTCGAAAAATTGTTTAAAGTGTATCCATTCTTCGATCATGAAAAACTGACAGGAGAACTTATGTTCGTTTATATTAGTGAGGATAAACACCTATCACCTAGGGATTTATTCAAATACATTATACATAATGGATTAAAAATGTGCTCCCCGAGTGCGTGAAGCTACTTTCCTTGGTACTTTCAGTTCCGGCGACCACTGCTTCATGCGAAAGAAGCAGGAGTACATTGAAACGTGTTAAAACGCACCTCCGCAACACAATGACGAACGATAGACTATCAAATTTGGCAATTTTGGCTATAGAGAAGAGAACTGTTAAATCATTTTCCAAACGTCAAGAAATAATTTCTCGAGTTATCGACGTCTACGCCCAGAAAAAGAACAGAAGGATCGAACTTATCTACAAAATAATAATAATAATAATAATGGTGAGTGATAATGTATTAATTTGCATATGCTCCTTGTCGAATTAGATTTAATTATTTGAAATAACGCATCTACTCTATTATGACTGTGTAAGTGAAGAATACAATTTAGTTAAGATAATTGTTCTACTTTAATTTTTTCCATACATGGTATGAGTAACTGTGTATGCCCCATTAAGGTAAAAAAAATAAAAATAAAATAGGCCCAACCTCTAATGAGTTAAGGGACACAGCCTTTCCAGTAGACTAAAGCTGTGAATTTTGAGGAGTTGAGCACGTTTGTTACTTTCGGAATTTATTCAACTTCAGCCTACCCTACAAAAAATATCACGCTTCGCCACTTTGTTGTTTCTACCTAACCTTACTTAGAAAGCCTGCACTGTGTGTATTTAAGCGTTTGTTTTACTGTAGTCTTATAAAACAGTTCAGTTTGTTGTATTAAGAATATCAATGGAAGATTTAGTGGAGAATAGTGAAGAGTTTGTTGGGAAGCGTAAAGGCAACAAAGACTTGTGGACGAGGAATAGAATTAAAAGAGCTAGGGTTAACAATGAAAAATTTGCCGACTCAGAAGGAAATGTTATTGTGCCTAAGAAAACTACTGGAAATGGCTGCAGGTAAGATAGGCTATATCAGTGTATAATAACAATGCAACCAATCTTTGAAACTACTTCGTTATTATAAAAACTAAAAACTAGCCTTCACATAAAAATTTGTAATTTCGAACTTGAAATCAAATTCTTTTTAATGAAAAAAAAAAAACGTAGGCCTAAATACTTTGAGACTTACACCTTTTATAATGTAAAGAATATAGCCTGACTCAACATACCCAAAGTGCTGTTGTTTGCGTTTTTAGTCTCTGTTATTAATTTTATGTTTTCTTTCAGTTGCAAGAGAATGAATTGTTTTGAAATCATAACCGAAGATGAACAAGCTGACATTTTTGCGAAGTTTTATGATTTGTCCTCCAAAGATTTACAAGATTTACATCAGCAACATTTGATTGATGTTATTGAGGTACAACGAAGACGTCCTCGAAAAGGAGAAGTTTCCAGAGAAAACAGTAACACTTTTCGTTATCATGTGATGGTAGGATCAAAAGCTTTCTTAGCTCTTCATTCAGTGTCAGTAAAAAGAGTTAAGAGACTGAAATCCTTGAAACTATTGGGTGAAAGTCATGTTGACAAACGAGGAAAACACGTAAGAAAGCCTACCTACCAGATACAAACAAGAAGTTCCGTGAAGAACTATACAGCCTACTTTTCATGCCAATGATTATTCTACAGTATATGAACCTATCTAGAATAATGACGAAATTAAGTTGGTAATATCGAAATATCTAATTAGTTCAAAATATATCTGGTATAATGTAGCCTAATAGAGCACTACAGTTGGCAGCCCTGGTGACTGAATTTAGTCTTAGTTCCACCTCTCAAGGTACAGAATACAAAATTTGGTTGAAGTCCAAGGGACGTGACATGCAGTTAGACACTGGATCTATCAGCACGCGTAAAAGCATGTTGCCAACAATACCATGCGTGTGCTGGTCAGAAATAATCTGAATTATTATGATATCTTGTTGTGCCAATTTTGGATGAAATCCATTTGTTAGTATAGAAGTTACATGTATTTTAAAATTGGACATATCAGCAGGCATAGAATCATGTTGGCAGCACTGCCTTGTATTAATTACTCCAAATTAATCTAGAATGTCAGGTGCTATACGTGTGCAAAGTATAGAGCTGTTGGCTTGCATACTTTCTGATATATTGATATTAGGGTAAAAAGAATATAGACAGCATTTATTAACAGTTGGCAGCCCTGATTGCTCTTAACAATACTTATAGTCATATCTGTTATGGTACACATAGCACATACGAAATTTGGTTGAAATCCAACTGATAGTATAGAAGTTACATGTATTTAAAAATTGGTACTATCAGCAGGCTTATAATCATGTTGGTAGAACTGACGTATATAAGTTACTCCAAATTAATCTTAAATGTCAGAATATACGTGTGCATAGTTTAAAGCTGTTGGCTTGCATACTTTCTGATATATTGGTATTTGGATAAAAAAAAATAGAGAGAGAGAGCAATTATTAACAGTTGTCAGCCCTGGTGGCTCATAAGAATACGCTCAGTCGTATCTGTTTATGTACAGATATTACATACAAAATTTGGTTGAAATCCAATCGATAGTGTAGAAGTTATATGCATTTAAACATTGGACCTATCAGAAGGCTTAAAATTATTTTGACAACACTGTCATGGTTGGCCTCCTGGAAATTAAACTGAAATAGTATTATCTACATGTGTGCCAATTTTGGAATAGCTCCCATGCATACCTTGTAAGATATCCAACATGGAGCTCAAATTTCTAGTGCGTTTTTTCAGCAGTTGGCAGCACTGACATCATTTTCAAATATGGACGTGAGCTATTCCGGTGCACATCTTTACTCATACTAAATTTGGTTTTGATTGCTGCAGCCGTTTAGGAGTTGATAGGGGGGAACACACACACAGCCAGACAGCCAGAAAGACAGACACACATTTTCCCGGATCGATCTCATAAGTCTACTTTTTCCTCATTTTTGCAAAATGTGAAAAGTAGGCTAAAAACTATTGCGGGAAGATATTGAAAGTTTCCCTCAAAAAACAAACCCGTTATGCATATAACTTATAACTACTTAGATGCAAAGCTGAACAAAAAACTATTGTGCACCCTTTACAATGAAAAGAATCCAAACAACGAAGTTAGCCAATCATTCTTTTCAAGATTTTTTGATGAAAATCATAACTTGCATTTTGGAGTACCACAGAGTGATTGTGAAGAACTGAAACTCAAGTTAAAAAGCCCCCACCTCAATGAGGCAGCTAAAAGAGTGGCATCTGTGGAGCATTTAGTTCATAACAGAAGAGCCTCAAAGTTTTATGCTCGTTTGAAAAGGGAAGTAGAAACCAAAGATGAACCACATGTGCTTGGTATCTGCTTTGATTTCATGCAGAATGTCCAACTACCTCAAATACGGTACTTGTTCAGGAAACCTTCTACCTACGTCAGGTGACAACCAGCGTGTCTTGTATACACGACATGAAAAAAAGGAGGCAGTTATTTATCTGTATCATGCAGGTGTAGCGAAAAAAGGGCCCAATGAAGTATGCTCACTTGTGTATGACTTTTTGAATAGTGAACCCGGAGTTCAAGAAGAAAAGTCTCTAGATGAAGTAGTCATCCAGTCAAGTAAAACTCACAAGTTCATAGTAAAAGAAGTTCAATCTGAAGAAATTGTCGAGTTCAAACCATGGTGGCCACGCTACTATAAAAGGAACTGTATCTCAGAAGAAACTAAACCAAAGACTGTTCCTAGAGACCAAAAAGTTAATTTTATGATCAGTGCATGCACTTTACCTACGACTCCAAGTTTAAATTCCAGATTGTCGCAAGACACTTCATTGATTCATTGATAACCCACACATTTTGCCTTCAACAACCCGGAGTTCAAGAAGAAAAGTCTCTGGATGAAGTAGCTTACCCACTGAAAAACCTGCCGAAGTAAATGACATTGAAAATTTAATGCCATACATTCCTCATGAGTTTATGGAGTTCTATACTGAAATTCTAGCCTGGTCACCTCTGAAAGCAGCCATGATGATCGAGATGATTTAGTTCAACTTAAATTACATTTTGTACTGTTACATTGAGTGTTTGTTACCTTTATATAAATATGGTACCGTGAATCTTTTATTGTTAGTAAACAGATTGAAAAAGCAAAGATGTTCTTTTCTTTTATTTTATTTTATTAGAACCCTGCAGTAATGTAGGCTAAAAGGGCCTGAGTCCACAGCTTTTAAACCTAGTTTGAACAGTAACTAACTATAAAAGAATGTTAAAATAGTTTTTAAAAAGGTTAACATTGAGGTAAGTAGAACCTTCCAGTAAAGTTAATTTAGGGTTGCTTAGACACAGTTTTTTTTTTTTCGTTTTTCCCCAACTAGGTTGCTTGGACTGAGGCCCGTTTAGCATGTACCGATTCAAATACTTACAAAATGCAAGTGAGATCGAAACTGCTTACAAAATGCAATTTAGATTGAAAATACACACAAAAGGTAAATTTAGATGGATCAAGACTTAGACTACAAAATTGAATTTAGGGTGAAAAGAATGCAAAAAATGGAATTTAGATTCAAAATATTCACAAAATGCAATTTATATTGAGAACACTTACAAAATGCAATTTAGGTTGAAAATACTACAAAATGCAATTGAAATTCAAAATAACCACGAAATGCAATTTAGATTCAAAATGCCGGCAAAAGCAATTGAAATTCAAAATACGCACAAAATGCAAGTGAAAATCAAAATGCTTACAAAATGCAATTTAGATTGAAAGTACCTGCAAAATGCAATTTAGATTGAAAGTACCTGCAAAATGCAATTTAGATTGAAAAAACGCATAAAACGGAATTTAGATTCAAAAGACGTACAAAATGTCATTGGAAGTGAAAAGACGTACAAAATGTAAAAGAAAACGAAGGCGGGACCCTCGAAGAATGAGGGATACGGAAAGATGAGAGAAGGGCCAATTAGGGCGGGAAAAGAAAAGACTCCCTAGGCCTCTGATACCCTAATACCGTCGGGGTCGGAAGACAACAAGAGTTGACCAAGGGAGGCCGACAGGAATGATAACAGAGAGGAGCCCAGCACAAGTTAGTGGAAGCAATGCCGGACTCAGATGGGGTCCCGTGGTCGCCAACCCACGTCCCACTACAAGTGAGCCCCTGGGGGGGGGGGGGGGGGGGGGGGGGGGGAGTGTGCAATGTTCTATTATTTTGCTTGAAACGGCCTTCTCTACGAACTGATGTGTTCATAAATGAGCTGAAGAAGCATGTGCTATAATTTGCTATCTCATTTTCTTCTCGAAGGCCCCTTTCACACGGGGCCACCACGTCATTACATTGATTCAAATGGAGCCTTTCACACGTGGTGGTGGTGGGCCTGGTCGCGCGGCCAGAATTCGTGGTGGCAGGCAATGCGATTTTTGTTTATATGTTTACATTGAGTCAAATGGAGCCTTTCACACGAGACGCGACTTTCTGCGCGGCCAAGCCAGACGTGTGGACTATCTGCTAGTGATTTTAAAATGGATATGGTTCCAGGAAAGAGTGATTTCGACACAGATAAATTCATATCCTTGATGCAATCTAAACCTGCTCTGTGGGATATGACTGCAGATGAATATGCAAACAGGGAGTTGAAGAGGAAAAATTGGGAGGACCTGGTAACTCTTCAAATCAAGTAAATTATAGCAGCGAGGTAAATGTTATTAGACAACTATTAAAAAAAAAAACGAAAACGTAAGTGCCCATGTCCTCGCTGTTCCGCCCCTTAAATAAAAAATAACTAACGAAAAAGTAACTATTTGTTACTTTGACAACCGTAACGATAATTCTGTCACTATTTTTGGTAAGTAACGATAACTGTAACGAATTTACTTTTGATAAAAATCAATTGAATTCGCTTTGGGTTTGCTCTTATCTGCCGGCTGATGAATGCATTTAGTATAACTTGTGATTATCTCACCCTGTGAAAAAGATACACAAATGTCCGTATCCGGCTGTAACTATGACTACACACAATTGCGTTCTATTCACTTGTTTATATGTTTATCTCCGTGAAAGTATAATGTAAGGAATTATCGGGAGTACACTGTAAATCGAAAATGTGCAAATTCGTCTTACCTCAGTGTCACTAGGAGTTTTTCCTCTGGAGGTGTACTATCTCTCATATTTGTGTCCACACCGGTCAGTTGATTTTTTAAAAACTGCAGTAGCTCATCAATAGATGAAATGTTCATTCGTAGGAAGGTGAAGAATTTGACTGGATTCTGTCTGAGATCAAAAGCCTCCGTGGCTTAGGCGGCAGCACGCCGGCCTCTCACCGCTGGGTCCGTGGTTCAAATCCTGGTCACTCTATGTGAGATCTGTGCTGGACAAAACGGAGGCAGACAGGTTTTTCTCCGGGTACTCCGGTTTTCCCTGTCAACATTTCATTCCAGCAACACTCTCCACTATCATTTCATTTCATCTGTCATTCATTTAATCATTGTCCCAGAGGAGTGCGTCAGGCCTCGGCAGCCGGCACAGTTCATATCCTCGCCGCTAGATGGGGGCTTCATTCATTCCATTCCTGACCCGGTTGGAGACTGGAAGCAGGCTGTGGATTTTCATTTTCTGTCTGAGATCAATATACAGAGTACAAAATATACCTTTTGTTGATCGATCCTGCAAAAGTGGGTGAACCCAAAATCTTCTATTTCTCCGTTTTCGGCGCTTACGCAACCTGATATATAGAAAAACAGCAAGTGCTGCTTCTTCCACCTCCATTTCAAGACTGGCTCATTACTGGTGGCGTGTTTGGTGGCTAGAGAAAATATTGCAAAGACGTGGTGGCGCGGCCATGGTGGCCCCGTGTGAAAGAGGCCTTAATAAAATTAAACAGCAATACCCCCGTCCATCCAAGTATTATTAACTAAACAAGTTAAACACAGAGTCCTTGCTTTATATGAGAAATGTGGCTCAAATTCGTCAATACATTTTGTATTATTAATATTATTATTGTTCCTACCATTGACACAATTTTCTAATAGTGACACACCTTTAAGATAAAACCAATATTTAGAATGACGTAATATGTAAGTTCGAACTTCGTTTTGTCCAATGTCTAGTAACTTCAAATAGTTATCTAAATTCGTTTGACGAAAGTAATATTTGCAAGCCTACTGGTGAAATTCTGTACTTAATTTCCGGTTTGATATTTAACTTCTACTCCAAGAAAATGCCGGGATGGTTCCTAACTTAAGGCCACGGCCACCTCCTTCCCAATCCGTATCTGAATTAAAAAGGCGCACACTAATACAGCCATAAATAACACAGGTTATCAGACAAATCACACGCATAAATACACGGGGCAACATGACCATGTTGTCGGAAAGCCCCTAAATCAATCAACAACAACTATCGATGTATTTCAGATTGAGATTAGCCAGTTTTAACTATACCATTAGCTTAGTGTCAATAGTATTGCTATCGATAATGCATATAAGTGTAAAGCGAACATTTTGTTGTGCACGCGTTGTGAAGGTTAGTCTGGCTGCTCGGCCCGGCCCGTTCAGTCCGGTGGGCTACGGTAGGCTTTGTGAACCCAGTGCTATGGGCCAGAACGCGGCCGCGTTAGATGAGAACGGCTGGACGGGCTGGGCTTCAAAAGTCCATGAGCTCAGAGTGCGGTGTGGTGAGCCTCGCTGCAGTACTCTGGGCCAGACAGCTACAGTGTTAGAGCGAAGAGTGGCAGAAAATACTCCCAGAAATGCTTGACCTCACTATAGTATTGTTACGGCTGTGAGTCTGTGTCATCACTCGCCGCATGAGTCACAACTGCCCCAGGGCTGGGCTGGAAGTATGGTGACGAAGTGCCGTGCGAGTTACGAAATCCAGTGACATTGTTTCCCCAGCTTGTGGACAGCGAAATAGCCTGCAGCAAGTGATCGTAAGTAATTTTGGTCGGTGAACATAAGGGAGAGGAGCAGGTAGTTTCTGTCAAGGCCACCGTACTCATTAGGACGGATTAACTTCTGTGGTCTGTTGACAAGTGAAAGGGGCTAAGGGCGCTCAAGGAAGAGACTTGAGGAAACTGGAGTAAGGTCCTAATTGCTTGTATTCGCTGATGAGTAGTGTAATTTTCTGGCCACAATAAAGTTAATTATTTCTTTAAGCAGTAATTGGTGTTGTGCTTTGTACCCAACCGTAATCCAGTTAACAAAAGTGCCACTAGGGGGGTGGCACGTAACAGTATGTATTATAAAAGAACGCTGTAAAGCCAGCACGTGGGGAAATGTCGCGTTTCCACTGTAGCAGGTTATCTCAGTGCTTGTTGATGTGTACGTGTAACACGAGAACCACTAGACCGATTTTTATGCAGTTTTCACTTTTACCTATAGGATTTTCAATCCTGTGAAAGGATAATCGAATACACTTCAATAGGTACGCGGGGTAATACAGTGAGTGGCAAGGTACGGTACGGTACGGTACGAAAGGACATTGCGTCAGTGTGGAGACGAGTGGGTGACATATTAAGAGCCCTTCATCCAGGAACACCACACAACAGCTAGGAGGTTCAGCCATGTTTGGTCAACGCTCGCCTCTAATTCCTATCTACTGAACGAAAACATGACTGGTCTGGTATACAGGGACAACATTCTCGAACCTGTCGTAACAGGATTCACTGCCATGAAGGGAGAGGGCTTTACACTAGTGGACAACAATGCTCGTGCCCATCAAACTCGGTTGGTTAAACAGTTCCTTCAGATGCATGCATGGCATACGGAGAATGAGTGGCCTGCGTATTCTGTGGACATGAACTGTATTGAGTACTCTTGGAAAGAGCACAAGAGGGCGATTTCGCACCGTCTCAATCCTCCTACAAACATTCAGCTACTGAATAAAGCTGTTATCCTGAAGTGGGATAATCTGCCCAAAACCAGGTTGGATTCGTTGGTTCTCAGTATGTCTTGTCGTATGTAAGCATAACTTAGGGCCCGTGGTGGCCATACATAACCCAACATGACGTTTGTGTACCAAGTCTCACATTATCACTTTTATTATTCCTTTTGTGTTTCTGTCTCTTTTGCAGAGCATATTGTGTGTTGCTTTTCTTTGTATATTTAAATATTGAGGTTTTAAGGGGCGGAATTACGAGGTCATCTGCCCCCTTTTCTTTGTATGTACCCTATATTTTGTGTAATGTGTACATACACACAGCAAAATAAACAAGTCACTAAATCGCAATATGCAACACTTTTTGAGTACGGTACATTATGAAGGAGGGATCCAAATAAGAAGACACTTCCAAATATAACTGATATGGAAGTAAAGCAAAATATTTCAATAAGTAGCATTTGAAAATATGTTAGCACTCAAATAGGGTCTGGCTGCGTGGCTCAGGGGTAACGTTCTCGCTTGCTGAGCCCAAGGTTGCAGGTTCGAAACCTGGCGCAGTCAGCTGGCATTTGAGGGTGCAAAAATGCGAGGGAGCCGTGTCAGTACATTTACTGGCACGTTAAAGATCCCCTTCGGGGCAAAATTCCGGCACCCCGGCGTCTCTAAAACCCAGGGTAGTTAAAATAGACGTAAAACCAATAACATTATTATTACACTCAAATAGGCTTCCAATGAAAAGTTCAAATTCAGAATAAAACACTTTTCCCACTGATCGGAACGGATAAGTGGACAACCATTTGGATTTTTTGGAGCAACGGGGCACACGGATGGGTCTTCATCACCACCACACTGTTCATGAGCCCAGCCCAGTAGTGGCAAACAACATATTGAACCCATTTATCTCCTCGGGTATCCTTTGAATAAACTCCAGCGCAGAAATGACCACTCAGCATCGGCATCATAATCGAAATCAATAGTGTGAATTCCAACGTCTGGTTTTTCTTCGCTTGATGAGCTCACTTTCCATCTACTAGGTTGCGATTTCACTGTTTTTATGCATCATTTGCATTCTTCAGAAACTTTTACTCCGTTCGTGGAACAGCCTTTCTTTTTTATTATTTGCCTTGACCAAACTTTCCTTAAATGTGTGACGGTAGGGGGTGGATGTTGTTAGCGTTACTTCTCCACCCCTGCCTTTCCTCTTCGTAGGTTCTCCGCTCATTGAAGCCTGTTGGTCTTCTGTCCTCTATAGTTGAGGCAGAAAAATTGAAATAAACAAAAGATTTTACAATGTGGCATGTAAGAATATTGATCCTAATAATCAGCGTTCAATAATGTTAAGGTTAGATGTAGGATTACAATCAGACGAGAACACAATGCTAACACAAAATAGGGTATCTCGGATGTACTCAGTACGTTTAGGAATGATAGCACTCTGAACTTTGAATTGCAAATCTATGCAAAAAATTGCATGCGAAACACGATAGAGTACAAGACGGGAGATTATAGTGCCACATTATTTGCCTCTATCACAATTTTCCAAGGATTTGACAATTGCTGTCGTATTTGCATATTTAGGAGGTTATCGGCCCCATGACTGGGCAATGTGTCACACGTGGTAGCAAACCATGACCTAGACTACGTGAGGCCCGGGCGGTTTGCCAAACAGCTTACCACAGAAGTTACGTAACGCAAATGATTCACGGCCCACTCACGCACACTAATTAGTAGGCTACAACTCATAAGCAGCTCTGCTCCGTCACTTTTGACAGAGCGCTTTGCCTTGAGACTGGCCTAATCTTATTCACTCCTAAGCAGCCTGCGAAAGGAAGTCTAGCACTGATTTAATTTTATCTGGGCGAGAAATGAACGGAAATAATAAAATCTAAAATCAAAACATGGTAAAAACACTATGTGACCAAAAGTCTCCGGGCTCCCTACTGAACGTGTACAGTTCACGCCACCGTTTTTGGCCGGTCAGCTCCGGTTTCGCAGTCGTACAGAGAACAGTCAGTGAGTCTCAGATATCTACAATTGATAGACGAGTTGTCAGTTGTGCGGAAAGCAACTTACGTATCAATTGATGTCTAAGGCTCACCGACTGTTCTCTGTACGATTGGGAACCGGAGCTGACCGGCCAAAAATCGTTGCGTGATCTGTACTGTGTGACCTAAGGCTATGCATCCGTCGAGGGCGTCCTGAGCCCTGTCACCATGTGTGCGTGCTATCACTAAAGCCCTGTGCGGATATCCGCAAAATTTTTTGCCTTGCGGATATAGCTTGCATGACTGTGCGAATAGCGGATAAGCTGCGGATATTATTTAGAGTAGATTTGCGGATAGTGTTTAGAATACAATGTTGAGCTGGATTCTTTTAAAATAATTTTAGTTTTTGCTAAGATCTGCGTCTTTCACGTTGCTTGTTATTTCCCCACTTGCTTTCACTTGGATTGCGTGAGAATAAGAGAGAAGCGAGAGAAGCCAGTCATGGAAATACAGTACAGTAGTCACAATTAGAGTTGACTTTTGCCAAAAAATAAATCCTTTATACCTGCACTTTCAAGCGTTGGTACATCCGACGACTAAGTAAGTGCTATAATTAGCCACTCGCTATTTCACTTGCAGTTTCTCAGAGAGACAAAACTCAGTCAACATTGCCTTGCGATTCACACAGCTTAGGGGAACGAATTTCTCCGTATATGTCTAAATGTGTTGCTTTAATACTTTGTCTAATAAATTAAAAATATTATAGTAATGTCAGCAGATCCGGATAACACACGTGCGGATACGGATAGAAGTCCTGCGGATGCGGGCCGGATGCGGATAACGTTTTGTTTATCCGCGCTGGGCTCTAGCTATCACGCATCCACTGGTCTCAACAGTTCCGGTCAGAACGGCCCAGGTGGCGGACAATTCGCCGTGACGATCATCCAGCCTCCCTCATCCGAATAATGGGTCCCCTGTCCAGCTCTGTTAAATGGGTGAATGCATATCGGATGAATCGTGGAGGAAGGCCCCACGAGAGGGAGGGGCCCAGGGCGGTAAAAGGACTTCGAGTGGACAACTTTATTTAATTTATTGTCTAAACTGTCAAAACATTTTCTGATATGACTCTGTTCGATGTAAATACAGCCAGTGAATAGTATCCAGAACATTACAAAGGGAACATTTATATTTACTTTTACAAATAACCATTTTGTTTAGCGGTTTTCTTCCCGGGAAATGGTAAAGTTGCCCATTTCATTTTCAACGTGCTAGAGCTCTTTGTGGAGCATGAGGCTTCTAATTCAATCTGAGATAAAAACTAACTCTTACTGCATACATTTCTGAAAGGCGTGGCCAATGGCTTATTCTAGTGATACCCGAACGCGTTCAGATACAACGAAAATGGAATGTTTAATGCAACGTAATCAAAATCTTCAGAAAAAAATGAAAAAAAAATAACAACCCATGAGAGAGGAAAAAAAGCAGAGTGGCTGAATGCTACAAACAAACTAAATTGATATTCAGTTGGGCAAGCTGAATTCCACGGAGCTTTTCCTCTAGGGGGGCGTAAAAACTTGTAAGCTGAAAACCATAATTTCAAAGCTATGTTACAGGTTAAACTAGTAGTTCCGTTAAGAACTGAACAACATATTTTCATATATCCTACCGGTCGTACGTAGGACACGAGAAAAGAAAACGAGATTTAAAAAAAAAGAAGCACAGACACCATTTTTAGGTTCCCATTAAATTATACATAAGTATATTAAAGCTTGTATGAAGATATACCGTGCCTAGTTTCACTGCGCTCGAATGATTAAATCGCGAGTGAATTCCATTTAAAAATTTGAAATTCGCCTGGCCGCCATGTTAGTTTTGTGAACACCAGGTTATTAAAAGTTCCATACGTGAACTTAAGTTAATAGTCTCTCTCATTATACAAAATGTATTAAGTTTGATTGCTGTAATAGATTCGTAGATATTGAGAGCCATCTAAATATTTCGGATGGTCGCCATGTTGGATTGTTACATATGTAGGCCAGTTTCTCAATACCATAAGATGAAGACTATTGCGTGGGTTCATTTTCAAACTTTCACTTCGATCGCATTATTAGAACACAAGAAATAGAAACTTAATTTCAATTTTTTTCACAGCCGCCATCAGGAGGATATGTTAACAATTGATCTTAATTAGATGTCAGTGCATTGCAGTGTGTATAAACATTCGCTGTACTAAGTTTCACTGCGCTCGGATGGTTAAATCGCGAGAAAAATATATTTAAATGTTTCAACTTCGCTTGGCCACCATGTTCGTTTTGTACCCAACAGGTTTATGAAAGTCACATAGATGAACTTCTAGTAGTACCCTTTATCAACGTACGAAACTTCAAGGCGATATCTGTTATTGTTGCGAAGATACAAAATGCCACTGAATATTTCGCGCGGCCGCCATGTTAGATTGATGAAACTTATTATAATTTGAAAGGCACGGTTAAGGTCGGACATGGTAGTAGTATGTAGGCTACTTACAGAGTTTCATTGAAATTGCTTCGGCCGTTTAGATTTATTTAGGCGGGGACACACACATACACACACACACACACACACACGGACAAAAGGTGATCTCATAAGCCTATTTTTGTCATAAATGAAAATAGGCTAATAAAAATGGAGGGGCCCGGAAGACTTGTCCTAGGACCCGTGATCGCTCTCTACGGCCCTGCATGGAGGCATGTCGAATGGTCGACGAGGTTTACGTTTACGCAACCGTTGACAGCCTGTGCTAGCCCCTTCATAGGCCCCGGATGTGGGCACTCGCACGGTCTCTCGTGGAGAGACTGCTCAACTAACCACGTTTCTACACTGATAGTGATCAGTAATCTGTGGATCAGATGACTATCAGCGTGAGACGTAATTGCATCAACACACAGCGCACAAGTACTATATGAGACCATTTTGTTCTTTAGTTCAAATAATATTTGCAAATAACACACGACAGGGTGTTAAAAACGCTTTAGAATGAAACTTCAAATTCGATGCGTATAGAATGCAAACGGAAGGTACCCATCAATAGAGTCCCACACAGAACAGTCATGATATCCGGCGGAAAAGTTTCACATAAGATAACTCTATTGTGTAACGACGTATACGGCAACATTTGATTAGTTAACATGATGGTGATTTATAATGTGATTGAAGTGCCCTGTACTACTGCCGTCTCTTTTCGCTTTTAGCAACATCCGAATATTTGCTAAAAAATGAAATTTAAAAAATATATAAAAATTAAAAAACAATTAAACATGTGGATTATGGCACATATGTAGCCAGCGTGACGATCACATTACCTTAGTTTTAGATCATGAGGTGCTACTTCTCATGCCAAACAGTTTCTCAATTTTACTCAGAAGGCCAAGTTCACTCATAAATATGTAACAAACCCCTACCACAAGGTAAGATACATATTTTAAGAAAATGCGGTTTTTTTCTCTACTTTAAAAGAATTGAAATCTCTAATGACTTCAAAAGGAACAACACACGAAACCTCTGCAGGACGACCAACAACAAGCTACCCAGCCTTTATTCCCGACGCCTCGACGACACGAAACCAAACCAAAGGCGAATTGTGATATCCTAAAAGAGTTCTTCAAGAATCTACACTACTGCACATCTGAGGGCCGGTTCTACCTTCTCCTGGCATAGGACCAGGTAACTTGCCAGCGGAATAAACTGAGATTTCCTTTCACCCATCAGCAGGTAGTGCTACCAGCGGTTTAAATATCGTTTATCAGGGAGGGGGGGGGGGGGGGGTGACTGTCGGCTGCTCCAAAAGGCCAATAATGCTTTACCAGTCGGGTAACGCACCAAAATAGCCGACGAATGTTTGCCTTATGCGTATTTCAGATGATTTGCGGTCTTCTGTTTAATACAGCCACAAGAACAATGAACGTTACATGTTAGAAATACTATCTTGCATTTCAAAATAACGTAATAACATTTGAAACATTCATGTTATCATTTGGTTGTATACAACTGTGAACGGTCGAGGAAAGGCATGTCAGTGTGGTCTAGTGGTCAGCATTGCTGTCTCTGGATCTTAACGTATCAGGTCCGATTAACACCTTCAGCATTTATTTTTTCCTACCGTTCCCTTATTATTAATTGCGAGAGCATGGCCCAAATAACACTACCTTGAATAGGTATGGTGCAAACTTTGTTTACAAGCATATTTACTGTATGTTTTATTTCAACAGTTAAAAAAAAGAAGTTCATCTTATTATGGATGGTTTTGTGGGCATTTTAGATAGTTTGCATGTAGACGAAGAATATTTGATTGTCAGTATCATTCTATCTTTGAGAAGGATTTAAGAAGCCTCTGCCGTGGCCCAGATCAACAAAGAGGCGATGAAATATCGGGCTATATTTCGGCTTACACAACCTCGATCCATTTCTATTAAGATTCACACAATATAATAATCCTCTTAACATAACAGTACATTAATGTGCCAATGAATTTAACCAGATGTGAATCGGAAGGGTTCCGTTTCGTATGCAATAAAACAAATGGTTTGGAAATGCTAACTTATTATAATTGTTTGACAAAAAAAACTTTTCTATAAGAGGAATCGAACCTCAAATCTTATGCTCCGAAGCAATGGACTCTAACCACGTAGCCACTCATCGTTTGGTCCGTAGTCTGTAGAGAATACCTTATTAAACCTTATGAACAAGTTGAATGCTTTTTATGTTACAGTAATTCATTAATTTTATAATACTGTTATGTGACGAATCCACCACATTGGGTTACGGCAAAGATCTTTGTTATGACAGTATCGTAATAGGACGTGTCTCAACTTGGAATAATGAGAGAAATGGTCTTACTATTTAAGAGATTTCATGTCCTATGCATTTGAAATATACACTGGTGTCCAAAATCAAAGCAACAAACGTAAATGTTGCAAGATTGCGTCCATTTTGCCACAAAACAGTATTAACAGGTGATAGTAACGTAGCAACAAAAAAAAAAAAAAAAAAAAAAAAATACAGAAAGTTAACTACTGCAACATGCATAACTAAAAAAAATGTTCTTCGTTTTTTACAACATGTATTTGCACACACATTCCGACAGCTGGTTAATGGGCTCAGTACGGAGTGTGACTACCTCAGGCAGCAATACAGGCCTGACAACGGCGGGTCATGCTGCGAATGAGGTCATCAATCTCATGTTGAGGCAATAATGCCCATTCTTCCAGCAGAGCAGCTCGCAAGTCTTTGAGAGTGGTTGGTGGATGCTGACGTGATGCTACTCGTCTCCCTAGTGCGCCCCAGACATGCTCTATTGGATTCAAATCAGGAGAGCGAGCAGGGCACACCATGCGTGCAATATCTTCCGTTTCCAAGAAAACATTAACCACCTGTGCCCTATGATGTCGGGCATTATCATCCAACAGTACGAAGTCTGCGACCACAGTACCTCACAACAACCAAACATGAGGTCCCAAGATTTCGTCACGATACCTGACAGCAGTTAAACACTGCCAATTTACCCGCACAATTTCCTGAAGAGTAGTTCGAGTAGTCAACATAATCCCTGCTCAAACCATTAGGGATCCACCTCAATATAGGTCTCTTTCCACAATGTTTGGGTCCCGAAATCGTGTTCCAGGTTCTCTCCAGATGCGAATCCGTCGCGAATCACTCTCCAGACCAAGTCGGGCTATCTGTGAAAAGAACATTGATCCACTGTTCGACCGTCCAGTTGGCACATTGACGACTCCACTCTGCACGTTCCCTTCTGTGCAGACGCGTCAGGTCTCCGAAAATCAAGGCCACTCTGCCGAAGCCCTGTGTACACTGTTTGCCTCGATACAACTGTTCCAATGGATGCTGCGAGGTCAGATGCTAGTTGCCGTGCAGTACTACGGCGGTACCATTGTGCCCTTACAGCCAAATAACGATCCTCTCGTTCTGATGTCACACGTGGTTGGCCCAGCCCTGGTCTTCGGGATACATTTTCGGTCTCTACAAACTTTCGGCACATCCGAGAAACAGCAGAACGATTCACATTAAGCCATCGGGCACCATAACTTTGCGACTGTCCTGCTTCCATTCTTCCTATGGCCCTCCACTGCAGAGGGTCTTCTAGGCGTATTCTCTGTGCCAAACTGCACCTTCTGTGCATGTGTTCACAGTAAGTGTTGATTTGGAACGACCCAGTAAACACCACCCCGTTTGACAGGTGCACTGACGTCATCGTTGGCATGGTTGTACGATGACAGGAATGCCATCTTCCGTTCAGAACACGATTGTACAGACATTTGTTGACAGTTTGTCTTGATTATATCGTAAATTAGCCATAGGACAAAGAAATAGCAGTTTGTTGCTTTAATTTTGGACACCAGTGCACTTAACGGTCTTAATGCAGTCGAAAATAGAGGACACGCCATTGGCTCCGCGACTCCGCTGCACAAAAGTAGGCCTGCTCTTTAGTAATTCATTGTATATTTCCTGGTAGATGCCTGCCGCTAATACGTGATAGCACGTAACCGAAGTTGCCAGGGCTCTTATGCTGGCAGGTAGTTTATCTCCCGTGCAGCTACCAGCAGGTATACCCGGAAATGGCAGACCCCTATAAATCCGACTTACCCAGCCCAAACCAGGACTATGTTCCACCGACACGATGAGATACGCAACATATTACACCTGAAAAGCAATAAAGCACTAGGCACTAGGGTAATATGGTGCACCTGCGGAGATGGTCAAGGTCGGAGGTGAAGCACTGGTTGATCGCCTACAAACCATCACTGTGAGGATATGGGAGAACCTGCAGTTCTGAAAATAGCTCAGAATCACCCATTGCACAAAAAGGGCGACAAGACGAACCAAACATTTACCGAGGTATTGCAATCCTGCCAATCCTCGGCTACAAAGTGCTCTTACGAACACATACTTGACTGGAGCAACAGAAAGAACCTAATATTGGCGAATACTAGGCGGGCTTTCGTCAACACCTAACCAGCGCAGAAAAAAAAAACTCCAGCACCGCCAGTTGTCACTTACGAAGACTTCGGAAAAAAAAAAGACTCTTAATTGACCACACCACCCCGTTTAATGCAATGCGTGGATGCCACGTAGATAGTAAAACAACTACATGGGTTGGTTTTTAAGTTTTGGCACCTTAGTTATAACTGGATTAATAACTCACTTAGATGGTTCCAAGTTTCACAGGCCCTCGATGTAGTCCCCACCGTTGCGTACAACGTGTTCCCAGCGATGCGGAAGTCGTTGGATCCCCTTGGCACTGCCCAATCTATTGATGGTACGAAGAGAGCGCTCGGCAGCCTGCTTAACGTCTTCAATGGTACGGAAGCGCTCCCCGCGCATTGTCATCGTCATCTTCGGGATGAGATCATAGTCGCAGGGACTAATGTCGGGAGAATATGGGGGGTGATAGCGGACCTCCCAGCCCCAGCGATCCAACAATGCCGACACAACGCCTGTTGTGTGTGCCCTAGCATTGTAATCCAGAACGATGGACGGTGTAACCAAGTAGTGGCGCCGTTTCCTTCTCAGAGCTCCTCGGAGATGGTCTTGCAGAAAGGAACAATAGTACGCCGCATTAACGGTTTGCCCTCGGGGAACAGTATTGTTACGTGCCACCCCCTAGTGGCACCCGGTAACTGGATTACGGTGGGTAGAGAGCACAACACCAATTATTCCTTTCAAGAAACGTATTAACTTTATTGCGGGCCAGAAAGATACATCACACAAATAGCAAACACAAGTAATCAGTACCTCACTCCAGTTTCCTCTCGCAGGGAACTCTTGCCCTTCACTTGTCAACAAACCACAGAAAATAATCCGTCCTAATGAGTCCGGTGGCCTTGACAGAAGCTACCTGCAACACTTCCTTGTACGCAAACTACAGTTATTTACGATAGCCAGTCACTCACCATCACACACCGCTGGCTAGAGAACTGCCCAATGCGTTTCACAATATCTCTGTCGCACTAGGTAAGTACACACTCCTCACACTGCTCCGCGGCTCGGAAGGAATCTCACTGGGTTTCGCAAGTCACGTCACCACACTTCTGTCGCTCAGGAAAAAAACGCTCGCACTAGCTCGAAAAACACTGTCCTCAGAAAACTCCGTCCCCTCACTGTTGAGGCCGCTTATATAGCAGGCCGGTGACTCAATGAATTCTAGAATCGTCCAGGATACACGGCTTCTCGAGATTTCCATCACTGGCTGGGTCACGATTATTCTGGACCACCCCTTTGTCCTAGTAGCCCTGTTGCGTCAGGCGCACGTAATACACTGAGGCAGAGCACACACAGCCCGGGGCAGCGGTGACTCAACCGGCGAGGCGACGAAAAAAACTCACAGCCGTAACACCACCCCCTTCCTAAAAGGCTGATCGTCCCGATCAATATTGGTCCGTCTGTGTCCCTCCGTAGGCTGCCAGGCGATCTCGATGCACGATCTTCATCGTCGCCCTCGGGCTCCGCTGGATCCTGTAGACGACATCGTTGATCCGTTTCACGACTCGGTACGGGCCCTCCCAGGACTTCTGCAGTTTGGGTGACAGGCCTTTCTTCCGTAATGGGTTGAAGAGCCAGACCAGGTCGTCCTCGTGGAATCCGCCGGCATCCGTCTGCTGGTCGTATCGGGTCTTCATTCGGTCGGTTTCGATCCGCAGTTTCCTCTTCGCGAACGCGTGCACGTCCTCCAGTTGGTCGACCAGTTCCTGACAATACTGGCTTACCGGGACCAGACCATTCCCAGGTCGGCCGAAGGCAAGATCGACTGGTAGACGGAGTTCCCTCCCAAACATGGCCCGTGCTGGTGTGCACCCGGTGGCTTCATGCACGGCGGCGCGGTAGGCCAGGAGAAATAGAGGAAGATGTCCGTCCCAATCCCTCTGGTGCTCGCTGACGACTATTCTGAGATAGTTCTCGATGGTGCGATTAAATCGCTCTACCATCCCGTCGGACTGAGGGTGTAGCGGCGTCGTCTTTGTCTTCCGGATTCCCAGCAGCTGGCATAGGTTCTGGAACACCTGCGACTCGATGTTCCTCCCTTGGTCGGAGTGCAGCTCCAGGGGTACTCCGTACCGGCTGACGAATTCCTTCACCAGGGTCTCTGCGATCGTCGCGGCTTCTTGGTTAGGGAGCGCATACGCCTCCGGCCATTTGGTGAAGTAGTCGCTGACGACCAATATGTAGCGGTTCCCTGCCTCGCTTAACGGGAATGGCCCAGCTACATCGATGGCCACTATCTCCTTGGGGCCGCCCACGTTGTAGGTCTTCAGTGGACCCCGTCGTCTTCGTCCTGGGCCCTTGCTGGCTGCGCAATCGTGGCAACTCGCGCAGTGGTTCTCCACGTCTGTTCGGCATCCGATCCAGTAGAACCGCTCTCTCAGCTTCTCCAGGGTCTTCTTTATCCCTAAGTGTCCACCAGATGATCCTCCATGAACTTCCTTCAGGACTTCCTCAGTCATAGCCTTTGGAACGACCACTTGTTCCCGAGACGTCTTCCCGTCGGTGCTCTCCCAGGTACGGCAGATGAGGCCATCCCTCACAACCAGCGAGTCCGACTGCGCCCAGTAGGACTTAAACTTTGGGCTGCAGTCACTCACAATGTTCCACCCGGGTCTGGGGACACAGGCCCTCTTCCATTCGGCTATCAGTCCCAGGTCCTCATCTTCTGCTTGTGCCCGCGCGAAAGATTCGCGGCTCCAGCTCCCTTGAAGTTCCAGGGTAGTCCTTCGGCACTGTATCCCGGTGTTCTCCTCCCTTCGGCCACAGAAGGTGCAGTCTTCGGGGCACGGTCTTCGTGACAGGGCGTCGGCGTTAGAATGCAGTTGACCTTTCCTGTGCTGAATCTCAAAGTTGTACTGTTGAAGCCTCTCTAACCACCGCGCGAGTTGACCCTCGGGCCGCTTGAAGTTCAGGAGCCACCGCAGGGATGCATGGTCGGTCCTGATGAGAAATTCTTGCCCGTACAGGTACTTGTGGAAGTGTTCAATGGTCTTCACGATGGCGAGCAGCTCCTTCCTGGTGACGCAGTAGTTCCTTTCTGGCTTTGACAAGGCCTTGCTGAAGTAGGCCACTACTCTCTCCTCGCCGTCCACTACTTGCGACAGGATTCCCCCTATGCCAAAGTCGCTGGCATCGGTATCGACGATGAACCTTGTTCCAGGTCTGGGGTAGGCCAGAATAGGCGCGGTGCACAGAGCCTGCTTGAGTTGTTCGAAGGCACTGTGGCATTCTGCTGTCCACGTGAAGAGTTGGTCCTTCTCAGTCAGTCGATGTAGTGGTTTGGCGATGTCGGCGAATCCTCTCACGAAGCGACGGTAATAAGTGCAGAGTCCCAGGAAGCTTCGTAGTTGAGACTTGTCCTTCGGAACAGGCCACTCCCTCACAGCTGCGGTCTTCTGGGTCGGTGAGCACCCCCTCCTCGGAGACGATATGCCCAAGGTACTGGACCTGCTTCTGGAAGAGCTGACACTTCTTGGGGCTCAACTTCAGCTGGGCAGCCCGTAGCTTCATCAAGATCTCCTTCAGGTTGCTGTAGTGCTCCTCGAAGCTTCTCCCCAGAACGATGACGTCGTCTAGGTAGACCAGGCAGGTCTTCCAGTGTAGTCCCCACAGAATGGACTCCATTAGCCTTTCGAAGGTCGCAGGGGCGTTGCACAGACCGAATGGCATGACGGTGAACTGCCAGAGCCCGCTGCACACAGAGAACTCAGTTTTCTGGCGGTCCTTAGGGTGGACCTCCACCTGCCAGTAGCCAATCTTCAAATCCAAGGTGGAGAACCATCTTGACCCTGATATGGTGTCCAGGGTGCCATCGATCCGGGGTAGAGGATAGCTGTCTTTTTCGTGACGTCATTCACCCGCCAGTAATCCACGCAGAACCTGGTGGAACCGTCCGACTTCTTCACTAGCATGACCGGAGAACTCCAAGGACTATGTGATGGCTCGATCACCCCTTGCTCCTTCATCTCTTCTACCATCCGGTCGACTTCAGCTTGCTTGGCGAGCGGGACACGTCGGAATGGGGCCCTAATCGGTGCGCTGCCCCCAAAGTCGATTCTGTGCTGGACCAAGCTTGTCCTACCGAAGTCTTTGCTCCCCACGGAGAAGACATTCTGGAATTAGCGTAGCAGGTCCTGAAGTTGGCGTGATTGCTCCTCGTCTAAATGGTCCTGGGATCCTTGGTACAGCTTCTGTAGTTCTTCTGGCAGGGCGCGTCTTCTTCGGTTGTCCGTCTGCAGGTGTCCGTCCGTCGTGTCTGTGATGCGGGCAATCCAGGTAACGGGCTCGCAGACTCCTAGGTTGGTGTCCCGGTGAACCGTAATGTCGTAGTAGTTCAGGTTGGACAGGCGGACGTACGGCCGAGACGTCGTGTTGATGAGGGTCTTGGCAATTAGCAATCCTTTTGTCTGAATGTCCTCATATTTTGGCTCGGTGACAGCCGCCACTCCCTCAGCAGTTCCGTCGACAATTACGGCAGCGCTGACCTCCGTCCTGGCGGGAACGATGACGTCCTCTCTCAGCCTTACTCGTCGTGCGGTGATGGCCTCGTGTGCTGGTTGCAAAGCAAGTTCCTCACCTCCGAAGTGCAGAGTGTTGCAGAGGTCCAAGATGATGTCGTTCTGGTCCAGAAAGTCCAGTCCGATGATCACTTCGTTTGATACGTCAGCCACAAGCACTGGATGCTTCACCGCCCGTCGACCAATGACGAACTCCAGTGATGCTTCGCCATGTACCGGTGCAGTCTCTCCTGTCGCGGTTGTTAGTTGGAGGTTCCTTTGTGTGGGTTGCACTCTCAACCTCGGGATCACGGTGGGATTAACGATGGTCCTCGACGCTCCCGTGTCGATCAGCATGGGCTAGCTCACTCCGTTGATGACTCCGTCGACCATCAGGCTGCTATTGTCCCTCCGTAACTGCGTCACACGAACTTGGACTGCCGGGGCTTGACGACTGTCACAAGCCAACCTTTGCCCCCCAAGGCTGGCTAATACCCGTTTCCCTGGGCCGCGCGGTTTTCAGACGACTGATTTCCCGTCGGATACCCTCGGCGGCGGCGATCACCGCAGTCCTTGCTCCGGTGGCCTTTCTTACCGCAGGTCCAGCAGGTCGGCAATCCTCTTCCGGGCCGCCTCTCCAGTTGTCTTCCAGCGGTGTCGTGGCTGGTGGCGCCGCAACTATCGAAGAAACGGGTTAGCGCCTCCATCAATTCGTCGGCCAGGGGCTTGGTCTCGTTGGTTTTTACTGGTTCGTCGACGTCCACTTGACGCACCCGCGCGTGCATTCTGGATGCCTGTTTTGCCGTCTCGAACTCAAGTGCGTGGCTCAGCGCATCTGCCAGGGTCTTATTGCGCGCGAGTCGCAGCGCCTGTTGAGTGTCCGAGTCCCGTAGCCCATCGGTGAAGGTCTGCATCGCTATCTGTTACAGAAAGTCGGCCGGCGCTGCTGGGTAGGCGAGCCTTACGAGGCGTGCGATGTCCATCTCGAACTCCGGCAGGGTTTCCGCGCTCTTTTGTACCCGTGTCCGGAGCTGCATCTGGTAGGCCTGCTGAAGATGGCTATCTCCATATCGGGACTCCATATGGGCAATTAGTGAAGCGTAGTCCTGGTATCCAATCAGGATGGCCTGAAGGACGTTAAGGGCGTCCCCTCTCAGCGCTACAATGAGAGCTGTAGCCTTTTCCGTGCTGTTCCAGTTGTTTATGGAACAGGCTGACTCGAACTGACGTAAATAGGTGCTCCACGGGACCTATCCGTCGAAGGTGGGGGGCGTCACTCTGCTTTGTCCCGTTCCCGATATTCCCGGTGTACCTGTGGGCGTGCGTCGGCGCAGCTCGGCAACTTCCTCTTGAAGAGCGTTGAATCTCGCTTCCATCCCCGTCGGCGGGCGTTGGTTCAGCTCAGCAATTTCCTTTTGTAAGGCGCAGAATTTCTCTTCCATCCCCGTCAGCGGGCGTTGGCGCAGATCGGCAACTTCCTCTTGTAAGGCGTTGAATTTCTCCTCCACCCCCATCAGCGGGCGTCGGCGCAGCTCGGCAACTTCCACTTGTAAGGCGTCGAACTTCTTTTCCACTGCCGTGACTTCCTCACGCAGACCCTGTTCGAATTTCCTTTGACTTTCCTCTAATTTCGTCAGCAGACACTCTTCCAGATTTTTCTGGCCATCCAGAAATTTGGCGGTTAGGTCCTCTGCTAACTTATTCTGGCTGTGCTCCATCTTCCCCTGGCTGTCTCTAATTTCGCAGTTAGGTCATCGGTTAAATTCTTCTGGCCGTCTTCTAGCTTCTTCTGGCCGTCTTCCAGTTTGGCAGTTAGGTCCTTGGTTAAATTCTTCTGGCCGTCTTCCATCTTGTTTTCCATGCCACTAACTTTTCTAGCAATGCTGCCAATTGCGCTTCCATTTTAGATGTTTGTCTTGTAAAGGGCATGCACTCACAGAAAAATTATGAACTGTGATACAATGACCTGCACGATTTTGAACCTAGGACCTTCAGGTGTTGTGCTTGCTTGAATTCGTAATCCGGCTTCTGACACCAGTTGTTACGTGCCACCCCCTAGTGGCACCCGGTAACTGGATTACGGTGGGTAGAAAGCACAACACCAATTATTCCTTTCAAGAAATGTATTAATTTTATTGCGGGCCAGAAAGACACATAACACAAATAGCAAACACAAGCAATCAGTACCTCACTCCAGTTTCCTCTCGTAGGGAACTCTTGCCCTTCACTTGTCAACAAACCACAGAAGTCAATCCGTCCTAATGAGTCCGGTGGCCTTGACAGAAACTACCTGCAACACTTCCTAGTACGCAAACTACAGTTATTTACGATAGCCAGTCACTCACCATCACACACCGCTGGCTAGAGAACTACCCAATGCGTTTCACAATATCTCTGTCGCACTAGGTAAGTACACACTCCTCACACTGCTCCGCGGCTCGGAAGGAATCTCACTGGGTTTCGCAAGTCACGTCACCACACTTCTGTCGCTCAGGATAAACGCTCGCACTAGCTCGAAAAACACTGTCCTCAGAAAACTCCGTCCCCTCACTGTTGAGGCCGCTTATATAGCAGGCCGGTGACTCAATGAATTCTAGAATAGTCCAGGATACACGGCTTCTCGAGATTTCCATCACTGGCTGGGTCACGAATAATCTGGACCACCCCTTTGTCCTAGTAGCCCTGTTGCGTCAGGCGCACGTAATACACTGAGGCAGAGCACACACAGCCCGGGGCAGCGGTGACTCAACCGGCGAGGCGACGAAACAAACTCACAGCCGTAACAGTATGGTGAATGATCACACCATCCCAATCATAGGCAAGAATCAACATTACCTTCACATTGGTTGGGGTTGGTCGAACTGGTTGTTTCCGTGGTGATCCGTGGTGCCGCTCCTCGTTCGATTGGCGTTTTAACTGTGGCTCATAAGATCTGGCCCACGTCTCGTCAATGGTTATGATACGCCGTAAGAAGGCCTTTCCTTCGCGCTCATAACGCTGAAAGTGCATACGACAAGCGTCATATCGCAGCCATTTGTGCATGTCGGTTAAGTCATGCGGAACACATTTGGACGCAATCTTCCTCATTTTCAGTAAGTCCTTCAGGATGTGGAGGACAGTTGAATGCGCCAGTCCGGTATCTTGCTTTAATTGACGAATCGTTACGTTCCGATCCACCTCTACTAACGCGGACACATCTGTACATTGTCATCACTTACTGGTGGGTGACCAGATCAAGGCATGTGCTCCACACGTTCGCGCCCATCTCGAAAGGCTGCAACCCATCTTGCTACCGTTCTGAACGGTAACGCAGCTGCACCGCACGCTTCCTGCAATCCTCGGTGACACTGTTTAGCACTGCGACCCTAGCACACTGGTTTTTTATCCACGTTCTCTACTCCTGCTTGGAAAACATTGCGACTGTCTTTCGCGAGCGCTGGTCTCACACTACTCATCTAACAGGCGCGACTGCGCACGAGCGGTGGTGAGGACGGGCGAGGTCATGTGCTCTGAGGGAGGGGATGCAGGGCAGCAACCGTCGGTAAAAGTGGCAGCGCCCAACATTGTTGCAACTTGGCACTGAAGCATTGGTGCCAAAACTAAAAAACCAACCCATGTATGTTAATCAAACAGACCTTGACAGACATATTACCTAAAGTGAAATTCATTGCCTAAATTTCAGATATTTTTAAATTGAACTCCGGCTCAACCTGGTACCACATGTGAAAAAAGAAGTGCCAGGAATAAATATGAGAATAAACGGTAACCGGATGAACTTAAAATGCCTCGTATTCCCCGATGATCCAGCAATAATTACCAGGACTTCCGAGGAAGCCAGATCGCCATGAAAACAGCCCTCCAAATCTCTTATGGCAAAATGCAGCCCACTAACTCCAAGAACAGGATCACTTGCGAGCAAATACGGCATCACAAATGCTAATCACTTCATGTACTTGGACGAATTATCGTGAACAGTCATAACAAAACTCGTGCAGAAAAATTACGCAAAATCTAAACAATCACCAGGATTATCTACAACAAGAACTCACTTTCCTAAGAAGCCAAACTCCGCCACTACCAAACAGTCGTTCTCCTAGAATCAACCAACGTGATTATGACACCAATAACTATCAATATCAAAGTCATCGAGAAAATGGAATGGATAATACTCAGGAAAATATTCTGACCAAAGGACCAATTCAACATGACACCTGAATGTGCATAAGAACTGACCGAACGGTTCACTTCAGGAAAGACGTGTGAAATTATATGGACATTTAGCACGGATGGACAACACGCCATTAATCAAACGCGACAAACCCAAGTAGACTGGTCAGTAATAATTTAATTAATGCAGTCAATGGCCCCATTTATTTTATTTTCAAGACGGGTCAGGTAAAGGATTTTGGAAGGAAATCGGCCGTGAACCCATTGAAAGGAAACGTCCGGTATGTGTCTGGTAGAAAAATGGGAAACTAACGAAAACCATTTTCAGGACGGCTGAGGTGGTAGCCACTGTGGCTGGTTAGTAGAAACCCAAATGAATCTCAAAGAAGCCAACATTGACCAAATGGCAACCACAAGGATTACATACACAGAGAGAGTTAACTCACACAGGCCCACGCCCAAGAAAGCGACGCGACGGCAAAAAATTCCAACTCAAAATCCATTGACACAAGAAAAACGACAGACCCAAAGTGAGAGGATGAGGAAGTTTCAGGAAGATAAGAACATGGAGACCAATATTAACTCATGGTTCTACGTGCTCCCTAGAGGGCCAAACGATCATCTTTCTCGTCGACTTCCCTTGGTAAACTCTAGCTCTTTTCAGACCGTCACCCCGGAGGTCAGGGTTTGATTCCCGGCTGTGCCAAGACATACTATTTCCGGTGTGAGGGCTGAACGGGGTAATCAGCATCGTGAGTCAAAACTGAGAAGAGAAGGGTTCGATTCCCCCCTCACCCATCGTGGGAGTGGTTTTCCCACTTCTACTAAAAAAAAAGCTGAGCTGGTTCCTAAATAAGGCCACTGCCACCTCTTTCCCAATCATATCCCCAATTTACAAATACACACACCATAGTGTGGGACACAGCATTGCAAGCCTGAAGGTCAACCGGCCATCCGCTCTCCACCTCGCGCCCGGCGGTGTTGCCATGCGATTGTACCGTACCTTCAGTCGCGTGCTGAATGCGTGAACGTACAGGACAACACCGCACCGACTAAGCGTGACCTTGAGGCTTGCAATGCTGTGTCCCGCACTACAGTACAGCCATCAAAATAACACAAGTTATCATAAAAATAAGCCTCCGAGGCTTAGGCGGCAGCACGCCGGACTCTCGCCCCTGGGTCCGTGGTTCAAATCTCGGTCACTCCATGAGAGATTTGTGCTGGACAAAGCGGAGGCAGATAGGTTTTTCTTCGGGTACTCCGGTTTTCCCTGTCACAAATTTCATTCCAGCAACGCTCTCCTCTATCATTTTATTTGTCATTCATTTTATCATTGCCGCAGGTGAGTGCGACAGGCTTCGGCAGCCGGCACAGTTCATATCCTCGCCGCTAGATGGGGGCTTCATTCATTCCACTCGCTGACCCGGTCGGTCGACTGGAAGCAGGCTGTGGATCTTCATTTTCATCATACAAATACAGCACACACGGGGCCACATGACCACGATGTCGCAGCCCCTAAAATAAGCAACAACAACGATTCTCTTCCGGCCCATCGTCTGGAGGTCTAGCCTAGGGTGTCTTTCGCTTTCCAACACACCATGGCCCTTCCCTTATTCGTTCCATAAAATATCTTTTTTCTAGGGATCCGAACTTTTCATATTTCCCTTCTTCATTAGCGTAGTTGTAGGTAAGAAGGGAAGAATCTCTCGATGCTCCACCCCATGAATAGCAATCGCCATCGCTTTAACCAATACATGCCCACCAAGCACTTAAGTGATCTTAATCTCAAACGTAACTATGACATAATACAACTGTCGCTCTCTCCTTTTGACCCTTCTGGTCTCAGTACACTTTTGGTAGTTATGAGAGCAAAATGCCTCTGTGTTTCATTTATCTTGATATATACGATAGCCAATCCGACCATTTGAAGTTGGTTGGGGGTGCTTTTTCCGCATCCCCACCCTAGGTTTCCATTCACATTTAGCAGGTTTTTGAAGTAACTTATCGTTGCCATCTTCCCAGTGCCTCCTTGGCATTTACATTGAGTTTCCCAGAATTCTCCAGAACATTTCTCATTTCTCTTTTTCCTCCATTTCTAAGATTCTAACCCTACAAGAAGGCTTCCCTGCCTTCCTAATTTATCTCCAAATTACTCCCATTATTACCTCTTGAACTCTACTATTTGTTTCGTTCCGTTCATTTCCACTAAATAAAGATCTCTGTTTACCAGATTCCTTGTTTGGATCCATTTTTCGCAATCCTCCTTTTACTTTTACAAGCCGACTTCACTGTCATTCCACCAGGATGTGCGCTTTTCCCTGTCTTTACACACTGCTGTCCCAAGACATTCTTTGCTACTTCTAGTACTGCATCCCAGTATCCTGACCATCTCCGTTTCGCTGTCATGCAAATTTTCCCCATATACTCATCAATCGTTTCCATGTATATCTGCCCAAGTTCCTTTTCTTAGAGATTTTCAACCCGAATCCATCAGCAAACAGTCCTCATTTTCTGCACTTTAGCTATTACTATGCTTAATTCACAGCAAATCAGTTTGTAGGCTGTTATATCAAAAAGGTCCCTGAAGACCCTACAATTCCTGATCAATTTCATAAACTGAAAGACGTTAATGATATAGTCCATTATTGAGTTGGTTCCCCTACCCTCCCATGTGTATATTGTATGTAAACCCCATATGCTTCGAGAATGAGTTCGCAACATATAACCCCATGCTAGCACAGAAGTCCAGTGAACATTTCCCATTGCTGTTCGCTTCCCTATCCTCAACCCACTTCCAGTAACTTCTCATACCCACTCAGTCCTACTTACACTATCCTTGCATTGAAATCCCCATCAACACTACAGTATCTTCATTGTTAACTCTCATTGTCATTACCATATCACTCAGTACCTCATAAAGCTTATCTACTTTGCCCTGACATGCCCCTTTACATGGAGCGTACACTGAAACAATCCTTACCATTTTCCCGACATTTCCAAAACAATCCACATTAATCGTTAGTTTATGTACTTCACAGAAACTATGGATATACGGCCCTACTCTCCACTTTGGTCTACCTTGTTTTACGTATGACAGGTACACCTAGTAATCTCCTACTTCCGCCTCTCTATCTTCCTTTAACTGAACGTCATTAATCCCTAGAATATCCAATCTCATCCTACTTGTTAACTCAGCTAGTTAGACTTTCTTCCTCCCATAACCTCCCTCGATATTAATGGCACCCCATAGAATACCAATTCGATTGCCTTTTTATTTCCAAGGTGTCCCTGATCTGTCAGATGGGAGTGGGACTCCGTCACTCCCATAAGTCCGAGGCTTGCTCAAGATATGAGTCATTTAATACAATAAAATCCGGTTTACCCCTTGAAATAAAAATAAATAAAAAATCATTGCTTATTAAGAAATAAAAGCCTTTCTCATTTTCATTTACTAAATAATGGTGCACCTTTCATGCATAGAACAACAGTTAAAAATGAAAACCTCTGAAGGAGTGACATAGAAAACAACAAATTTACATGCAGCACTCATTGATTAAAAGCTCCAAGCTGTGGAGGAAGTAGGAACCATCTCCGATCACGAAAACTATGAGGTCGTAACGACTGTATTTGACTTGCTGAACGAGTGTTCTGTTTGGAACACCGTGGTATGCGAGTAAACATTGCAAACATGCCAAGAAGGCCTGTCATCGAGCACAATTCGTGGAACGCCGGTGGTCAATTTCGAAAGATAAGGCCCACTAGCACAGAAAAGGCATATTATCCTTAGTACTGTTTAACATAAATCCATTCAATCCAGAGTTCCATTGGGGTTCATAATAAAGCGTATTTATGTCGATAAATACGCTTCTGCCTTCAAGTCTACATTAAAAAGTAGCTCAGAAAAGTCACAAGCCAGCACCACTATTATTTAGAGGAAACAATTCCTTGGTAGAGTGGAACCCAGAGTACTGTACTGTATATCTCCAATGTGAAAATCCAACATATCTCACTCACGCAGTCTTTCATTTGTTCTTAAAAAAACAAAACATAATATAAAATAAACAACAATGCAGAGGTATTTGCAATGTTTTACCATCCTATATGGACTGCATCACCTGTAACAGAAGGGTTCAGAAGAGAAATAAGGAAATCGATTGTACTCACCCAATCATATAATCCGTGCACGAGGGTGGGGGATTCCAAATTGTGACGTTGCAGAGCAGCCAATCGCACCACACCTGAACAATAAAATCCCACAATGGATATTTATGAAGGGTGGGGCGCAAATTATGAGGAAACTTCAGCCTTCACTCTACATTATCTTGGATGTGAGTAGGCCACCATGTTTACGAAATTAGGACATAGAAAACAATAATGTACGCATGTCTGTACACGATAATGATTCAGCGTGGAAGCAACGGACATGCCCTTTATATCGATGGCATACAAGCCTACTGTCAACAACCATTAAGTTCCATACTGCACACTATAACACACATTACATAAACATTAGACTGCTACAATATTCGATTTACAGCACTTGGCTCTAGAAAGAGTGTGAAAACAAAATTTACCTTAACGGCCGGCAGCAGCGTCAACATATCTTCCGGCACAATGTATCGCAGCTGCTCTTTGGAATCTACTTGCGCATCGATTTGTTCTCTCAAGAGAGAATTGCAGCGCTCCAAAATCACGTTGAACATCTGGAGCGACACAATGAGTGCTTGCTCCTGAAGAGCCGACGTGTACTTTGGATCAATGTTCTCTGAAACAAAAAGAAGAAAAACAACCCATTAATGTCAGTCTAATGCAGGTCAGGCCAAAGCGAGCACTTACTGTCGACCAAAATATTATGTGCACTCGAGTTTGAAGGTTGCTTGTGAAGTAATCAATAGACCTACATAAAATCCAATATCATCATCTTTTCGTCGTTCTATTTTACGTTAGTTCATGTAGGTTTGGAACTTTTAATTTATATTTTAATATTTGTTATCGCAGTTGGAACACAAAAAGTGCCCGTTTTAAAGCGTGTTTCAACCATGCGTCACATTTAAGAATTATTATCTCACAAACCCGTCATCAGATCGAATCCAAATTTTAAAACAATATACATTGGAATGTTTTATAATTGGTTTATTAATTTCAAAATTTTGTGTGTTCAAGAAACAAAGTTGTTATCATTTTTGAGAGGTAACTTTTTCTCGGCTCGGGGTGGCTGACAATTTGGTTCTTGGTCGCGTTGTAATCCTTATACATCAAAAAGGTATGCTGTATGACTGTGAAATACGTAAATTAATTCACTTATTTTATATCGGTTTGTATTTGTACGGGGAAATAAGAAATGGTTCACCAGCTAGCCACTCCGTGGAATGCTGTACAGCGTTGCTGAGATGGAGCCCATCACTTCCGAGCGAGGCGCGCCATGACGCGTGAACAGGCAGTTGGCATTTGAGGGTGATTAAATGCAAGGGAGGCGTGTCAGTAGATTTACTGGCGGGATCGAATCCCTGCACAGGCAGTCGGCAGTTAAGGATGCTTAAATGCGAGGGAGCCGTGTCAGTAGATTTACTGGCACATTGAAGATCCTCTCCAGGGCAAAATTCTGCCACCCCGGCGCCTCTAACGTCGCAGTAGTTAACAAGTAGTTCCATGAAGAACTAAATAGCCTATTTTCATATATTCTACTTATGTAAATTGCCTCTATCAACAAACAAAAGTTCAGTTTGATTGCTGTAATAGATTGGTAAATATTGAGAACCGTCTAAATATTTCGGATGGTCACCTTGTTGGATTGTTATATATATATATATATATATATATATATATATATATATATATATAGGTCATAGAGTTATGTACTCTTACATGATGATTATTAAGTAGGTGCATTATTCAACCTCCAATCACATGCTTAGGACACAAGAAATAAAAATGAGATTTTAAAATTTCGCACAGCCGCCATCTTGTGGTTATGAAAACAATTGAAATAAATTAGATTTCAGTGGATGCAAATGTGTATAAGCATTTACGATACCAAATTTCACTGCGCTCGGACAGTTAAATCGCGAGAAACGTCCATTTAAATATTTAAATTTCACGTCCCCGCCGTGTTGGATTTGTGCTCACCAGGTTATTGAAAATCCCATAGGTGAACTTCTGTTCATAGCCTTTATCAACAAGGGACGTGATGGCGCAGCGGTCAAGCTGTTGGCCTCTCACCAAGGTGGACTGGGTTCGATTCCCGGTTAATGCATGTGAGATTTTCGCAGTGAAATGCGATGTCCTGTGGTTCAGATTCCACGTAGTTCATAATCACAAGATTCACGGTCACGTAAAACTAAAATCATTCTTCCTTTCCTTCCTTTATCAACATACACAATTTCGGTTTGATTGCTGCCCTAGATTAGTAGATATTGAGAACCGTATGAATATATATGCAGGCCATAGAGTTATGTACTATAAGATGACTATTATTGCGTAGGTACATTATCCAAACGTTGACTTCGATCGCATGATTAGGACAAAAGAAATGAAAACATAATTTTAAAATTTAGCACAGCCGCCATCTTGAGGTTACGTAGATAATTGAACTAAATTAGATGTCAGTGCATTACAATGTGTATAAACATTTGCTGTACCATGTTTCACTGCGCTCGGATAGTTAAATCGCCAAAAAAAAGTATATTTAAATGTTTCAAATTTGGTTGGCCGCCATGTTCGTTTTGTACTTAACAGGTTTTTGAAAGCCACATAGATGAACTTCTAGCAGTGCCCTTTATCACCGTACAAAATTTCAGGGTATCAGTAATAGTTTCGGAGGTATAGAATGCCAGTGAAATAATTCACACAGCCGCCATGTTGGATTGGTGAGACGTAATAAAATTTGAGGGGCACGGTCGGGATCAGACGAAATAGTACTATGACCTTACCGAGTTTCATTGAAATCGCTCCAGCCGTTTAGATTTTATTAGGGGGCGGGGGGGGAGGGAGGACAGACAGACAGACAGACAGACAGACAGACAGACAGACAGACACACACACGCGCACACACACACACGCGCACGGACAAAAGGTGATCTCATAAGCCAATTTTTTTGTCATAAATGAAAATAGGCTAAAAAGGAACGCAACATTTTTATTATTATTATGTCAGGTAAATACATTGATATTCAAATGTTCACTGAGATAACCAAGATTTCGACTCTAGAACGCAAGAATATGACCATGAAAATCAATAATATAAATTACGTGCCGTATCCATATTGCATCTATATACAGAGTGGTCCACCAGCCGATTATTAAAATTAGATGTCAGTGCATTACAATGTGTATAAGCATTTGCTGTACCATGTTTCACTGCGCTCGGATGGTTAAATCGCCAAAAAGTCTATTTTAATGTTTCAATTTTGGTTGGCCGCCATGTTCGTTTTGTACTTAACAGGTGTTTGAAAGTCACATAGGCGAACTTCTAGTAGTGCCCTTTATCACCGTACTAAATTTCAGGGTATCAGTGATAGTTTCGGAGATATAGAATGCCAGTGAATAGTTGGATTGGTGAGACGTAATAAAATTTGAGGGGCACGGTCGGGGTCAGACGAAATAGTACTATGACCTTAACGAGTTTCATTGAAATCGCTCCAGCCGCCTAGATTTTATTAGGGGCGGACATACACATACGCATACACACACGCGCGCGCACAGAAGGTGATTTCATAGGCTAAAAAGGGACGCAACATTTTATCAATTTAAATGATCTTGTCGACTTCGTCGTTACGCTGAGGTCTGGCGTTACGTCACGGCGATGGGACGAAATGTACCGAGAATGCACTGAGGTGTGTGACGTCATAGTACCGCTTGAGCTGCCTCCTTTCCCCGCGCGCTCCGGTGAGCGTGACGTCATCCAGCCAGCTACCTCCTTTGACCTTGGTTTGCACTTGCTAATGGAGTTTGAGTTCACGCAGTTCGCTGCATGATCATGAGGCTTTCACCCAGCGTTTTTCAGCATTTGTAGCATTCAAAATGATATAAAGTCTAGTCTTTCAGACTGACCATCACTCTTTTTATTATTATTATGTCAGATAAATACATTGAAATTCAAATGTTCACTGTGATAACCAAGATTTCGACTCTGGAAACCAAGAATATGATCAAGAAAATCAATTACAATATTAATTAAGGCCTACGTGCCGTATCCATATTGCATCTATATACAGAGTGGTCCACCAGCCCCTTATTATTTAGTTTAATGGAACTCCACTAACATTACATTTCTCCCGATGGTCGACATTACTCTACGCCCTCCCTGTGTGTCAGCAATGTAAATTTAGTCATTGAGTTAGCAATGGAAAAACTACTACTGTATTCACAATTCCCCGCCAAATACTAATGATCTACAAACATGTGATTTATTGCTCCTTAAAAGCACACACATACCCGTAATACGATCGAATTAAAAGATTATGCCATGTGATTTTGTAACAGTAGAAAGTTAAATGAACACTAAACCATTGAAGACTGACATAAGGGCCAGTCGGACGTGGTGTGTGAGAATCAGTAGTGTAGTGCTTCGAATATTCGTTGATGACTGCCCATGCTCCATTTTAGTACGCGACAACATTAAACCACACCTACCAAATCACATCATCGCATGAATTCATTCACTCACGATGCATTCATGTGTCGAGTACGGTGAATAGTTGCTAATTTTTGGAGAAAATACGATCGAAATAAGTTAAATGAACACCGAAAACCATGTTTTAAAATACTTGCTACACTGAATATGCAGAATACCCAGCTTCCTACCTACAGGCCATCATGTCGTCGTCCAATCTGGCTGAAAGCGGTTCTTTTAAGGACTAAGTAAAAATTCACTCTTTGGAACAGGTAGGTCATACATAGTACATCCACTTTAAACGGCATTAAGCGGAGAAAAAGAGATGTACCACCCCGGGAATCGAACCTGCTACTAGGAAACTTGGCTGATCCAACAGCAGCAGCCGTGCGTGAATTAGCCACCTTAGCTACTGAGAGTAGTGAGATAAGACTGATATAAGTCCTTATAGACACTTCCTGTCCCAACGTAAGGTACTGTTATTCGCAGCTGTGATCCTCTAAAACATTCGTTATAGGCTAGTTGAGGTCACTGGAGTAACACTGGTGGTAATGATTTCTACTATATCCACGGGCATGATCTCAACGGTATAGGGTAAAGTTAAGTAACTCCGTGATACTAAGCTTTTTTGTTGCTATTTCTGAAATTTTAGAATTCAGTTATTTCGATTCATTTCATGTTAAAGAGGAATATCCTATGGAACATTTCTGGCATATATCTTACAAATATTCATAAGTTATTTCAAGATATTAACCAACAAAATCCGGTAGTAGAAGTAGGTAACGCCGTGATATTAAAGTTACTCCGTGATAGTGATCAAGTTACTCCGTGATAGCATGGTGTTCAACATTCAGTGTACTTTTTAATCGTGAATACTAATATTTTATGTAATAAAAGTGTTCAAATCGTATACAGACTACACATTTCTATTACCACATATTGCCCATATTGAAACATTTCACTACACAGTTTTTTATATATAAAAACATTTTATTAAAAATATTCAATTAACTTAAACATATTTTAAGTCTTATTAGTCACTATCAGATTCCTCACACCTATCACACATAAAATAGACATTATAGGTACCAGACAATACAAAACTGATCAATCCATTCGGCTCCATTCTTCCTCTTGGTGTCATCCACCAGGGGAGCAACGCACCACAACCATCATCGTCATTGTTCTGGGGTCTGGAATTAGGCCAAGACCGATCTATTGTGTCTATCTTGACACACTATCTTCACTTCAAATTCAGGTGACACAACGAATGGCTTTCCAATTTTTGCAAGGGTTGCACTTCCTGGATCGGCTGAATATTTTGTGCAATAATCCTTTAATGTACTCCACGGGTTATTAAAAAGTCTACTGGCCTTGTATACTGACCATCCTTCTTCCTTCATCGAATTCAATGCTTCTTTAAGTGTTTCAGCTGTGTAGGAGCGAGCCTCTTTATTCCGTTTTGGCGCCATTTCAGCGTCCAACCTAAGAAGAACGTACTTATTGCTAAACTCACACACCTTGCATGCGTAACACTGCATGCATGTAAGTTTTGTATGCGAATGGTCTGCATCTTACCTCTGACTGGTGTTAAAATGAAACTTATATAATGAAACAGCTGTTTATAAGAAATTAAAATCTTCACCACAGATTTCACTGGATGTGTATCACTTGTTGAAATGTCAACTCTCTGTTCATATATTTTTAAACCTCATTGAGTTGGTCAAAGATAGAACGGAAGGGCTTCCTGGATTCCTGGTTTCTACTGCCATCTGTTGGTAAAAACGTAGAACTTTCGGAAATGAACCTACGTAGGGATAGAGGAAATACGCTTAATCACGGTGTTACTTGATACGAGGGTCACTACGAAAGTTTTGAGATGCACCAAAAGTATTTTTATTTAAATTATTCCGATTGTTGCACTTTCTATAAGTACTCACCACCACACTGTATACACTTTTGCATTCGCTGAAACCACTTCTGGAAGCACTCCTGCCACACGTTTTCTTCGATGGCTGCAAGCTCATCTTCGTAGGTCGTAACAGCTTCTTCAGGGGTTGAAAATCTCTTTCCACGCATGCGATTTTTTTACCATTGGGAAGAGAAAAAAATCACACGGAGCCAGGTCAGGACTGTAAGGTGGATGAGTCATTAGTTTGACCTCCGTAGAATCCAGGAACTGAATTGTCATGTTGGCCGTGTGTGCAGACGCGTTGTCTTGATGGAGAAGGATCCCTTGCAGTCCCGTGCGTGGCCGCCGTTCTTGAAGTTTGGCAAAAACTTTTGGCAGGTAAACCGTGGTGTACCAATTAGCGGTAACTGTCCTTTGTTCCTCCAGAGGAATGGTTGCCACATGACCACTCTTCGAGAAGAATGAAGCCACCATTTTCTAGCCAACACTTCGGGGGCGCTTCACTTTTGTCGGTGTCTTGTCATCAGGAGTAACCTGACTTTACCCTAGTTGTACTAAAACCGTAAAAGAGCAGGTACTATGTGTTGCCTATCTTCGAAAATACAAGGCGCTGGTGGACTACTCGGTATTTAAAACTCTAAGGGTGGCGTGCACTAAGATCGAGCAACTTTACTACGGAAGTAGCAGTTACTACACGAGTCCGTACTATAGAAGTAAGAGAGGGGGAGAGTTGTATACCAAGCTGGCCAGCTCAAATGTAGACTATTCTTTTAGCAGCTACTATAGAAGTACTGCCATTTTAACTCTGTTGTTAGTAACGCTTGAGGTTATCTGGGTGGGAAGGCACTCAAAATGAATATACAAGTGGTTCAATACATGATTGCGTGTGCTTCAAAATACTTCACTGGTGTACTGAAATATGTAGGATAGGCTACTGCGCCATTTCCTCTCGCTTTTCCGTGTGTCGTGATTAGCTGATTGCGCGAGCTGCTGAACTAGGCATATGTAACGCTTTTTTTTTTAGTAGTTCGTTTTGGAATTAGTTAAGTCCTTGTCAAAATACTAGTCTATCACTATTCTGATATTAGCTTTCCGCCATCGTCTATTGGCTATGTAGACTGCTTATACTGTTGATCTCTAATAAATAAAGCTTTCCAGTCGGTCTATACGGTTTACATAACCACGTTACATTGCCTTAGCGTATATAAATTAGGAACTCCTTATATTAGATTAAATTACCATTATCGCATTACCAGAGGGACACTAGCAAAATTTCAAACAAGCTGGAACCTATAGAGGTTCCCTAATATTGTAAGGCATACGTATTATATAGAATTGCCCCCTCCCCCTCCTAGGTTTGTGTGTTAGTACCGTAAACCCCGTTATTTAAATAATCGATTACAATGTATTCTATGACACACATAAATACTCAGAGCTGACTTCCAACAAGTCCCTAGCTACTAAAAAAGAGCATTAGGTCACTAGGATTCTTATACAGCAACAACCATTCCGTCGCAAACCAATGCTACTCGTTCGAGTGTCACTAGCTGGTAATGAACCATTGGCTTTCGGTTAGGGGATCGTTTGCATGCACTGGCAGATATAACTCAGGAATTGCCGCAGCGTTAAATTTTAGGTTTGTTTCCACATTATTGAATGAAGCTGGCGTAAAGGAATAATTTTCACAAATACTAATGAGGTTAAATTACAAGATTTCCGAACACCGAACCAAACACCGTGTGAATTGCCTGGACTGTAGTGGATGTCCTAACAAGCTAGGTGTACCGTATTCGCAACATTGCTAAAACTAGGCCTATTTGTCTTGGAAGGTAGAAACTTAAGAGCCAACATCCGTTTAAAGCCCATTATCCTAATAAAACCACCCACGAGTTGAGCGAGGAACACTTGTAAGGGGCTGAGGATGAATCAGATGCCAATTTCTTTGACGCATGTTGAGAATTTATTGCCCCTCGCGACTGTACAGTAGGCCTATGTTCGTATGTGACCGGCGCGGCGCAGCGGTTCGGCCGCGATGCGCAATGTGCTGGGATGAACAATCGTTTCGCCGGTAGTTTAGCGACCACCTAGCACTCTTGGCTGACACGCAGAGGTCCTGGTTCGATTCCCGGCTCTGCAATAAATTTAATTATGTTGTGAGGGCTGGAACGGGTTACACTCAGTTTCGTGAGGCAAAACTAGGAAGCAGTAGGTTCGATTCTCACGTCAGCCATCCTGAAGTGGGTTTCCGTTGTTTCCCACTTCTACTCCAGGCAAATGTCGGGATAGTTCGTAACTTAAGTCAAACTTCACCTGAATAACAAATACACACACTAAGACACAGGTTATCAGACAAAAATTCCACACACACACCCAAGTACACGGGGCTGAATGAGCACGATGTCCAAGCTTCTCAAACGAAACAACAGTAGTTAAGCGACAGAGTACGCGTCTGTTAGACGGAGGATGTGGGTTAGCACCCGATACCAGATTTTTTTATTTATTTATTATTTCATTTTCCCATCGCTATAGGTTCCAACGGCCCTGATTGTGGAAGCCTCTTGGTGCAAATTATTTGTAGTTTTCAAAAGGAATGTTCTATGGATGGGGTTAGTACGACGTCAAACCTTCATCCGGCGAGGCATGGAAACGGTCGTCTCCGGAAATAGGCCTCGATGTCCACAAGACGTGTTCGATGTTAAGCCCCACAGTTGGCCTGGTGTACGAGGAGCCACACCGCACGCATCCATTGACAAGACAGGTGTTTCTTTCGGATACATTAATTATTTCCCCAGCAAATTAAATAAATGGTGGTGGTGATTGTGGTTTTTAAGGGACGAAATATCGAGGTCAGCTGCTCCTAATGCTTAAAGAGACAGGCCTATAATTACCCTCGAGTTTGTTGAAGTTTCGATTGTTTCGTTTAACTCTCACTGGTTTGGCTTGTACGAAATAAGGTAGTAGCCTACTTTATAATCATGGCAAAAGTAACGTATATTCAGAGGAGGATACTGAACTCAATTCTGAACAATAAAGCGATGCCATCGCTTATCGGTCAGCGATTAGGTGAGTCCGTCCAATACATCCGTCTGGATATAGCTTTATACGTCACAATTTATTTAGTGGTCGTAATTCTGCAACATTAAGATTTTTTGGATACACAAAATCTAAAACTTCCCACATTTATTCGAATTATTTGATTTAAAAACTGTCAGGAGAGCACAAGCTACAATTAGAGACCTACAACAGTCACGAAACTGCACCATTAAGTTCTGTTCGGCGGACCAGTTTAGTTCGCGACGGACAAGAGAGCAATTGTGTTTTTCCACCAGGTTCGCGCGGACTACAATGGCTAACGAAACAGAGAAATTAATAGATCTTGTGTGAGAGTGCGCTTTTTCATATGATTTTCGTAATCCTGGCAACAAGGATGTAATGAAGAAAGCAGAAGCAAGGAGAGAGACCGTAACCACCCTACAGGTGTTTTCACCGATTTCCCATTTCTCTGCGCAAACTTCGCGAAAGCACGTAACTAAAATGGCACGCCTGTTCATTCGCAATTCTAGCCCAAATAACCAGCCCACACACTAGAACTACAAAGAAACAAGATTATCAAACAGATTCCACTCACACCCAAGTATGCGGGACTGGTGACCACCGTCTCATCAGTTTCTAAATTAAACAACTTGTCAAAGCCCCTTCTTACAGACTTTGTTTTTAGTTCTAAAATACAAACCACTGAATATTGCTTCTCATTTGATCCTTATATTGCAACTCATGTTGCATGCTTTCTGCGACTGCCAGTGCCAACCGAACACCTTCCTTGAATTCAATAGTTCCTCTAGTTGCATTTAAGTGGGGTGAATGCCTTGATTCGTTTGGATTAAAGCATGAACATCGAAATAAAAATGTTTCCCTCGGTTTCACATTTGTAGGTTCCTCTGTACATATTCTTCAAAGGCTATTAAAACCAGTGCCTAACACATCCCGTATAACTAATTTCTAACACTTTCGAGAAGTGCTAAGCTATCTATTCACAAACTTCCTGTTCACAATGGCTGCTGGCCTCTTTCATATGCAAGCGGTGTTCTCTATGCTAATTACGACATTAAAAACGTAGCAGATAGACCACTGGTCCGGTTAAAATGCAGTTTTTGTAACTAGTGAGAACTCTATGCGGCATCCATACATCTTGCGTGAGGGAAGGCCAGAATTTCGAGAAATTCCACCACGCTCAATATGCCAAGCGTGAAGTGTCTCGTTCTCTTATTTTGAAAGGCCGTATTAAAGTAGCAATCCACTCGTTGACACTTGCCGAGGAAGAAGAAAAAAGTCTTGGACAAAGACATATTTAGGCGAAAATCGTGTTCCCATGTTTTCGCCGACTTGCAGCTTAATAGAAGTGCACACCGCGTCCTAAGGAATGTTCGCTCAGCCACACAACGAAACGGCGACCTAGGACAGACTAAGCCATCTTCAATAACAATGATGAAAAAGGCAATTTGTTCAGACATTCTTCACTAAACTTTTATTGCTCGCAGTTTTCTTCCACATAGCACGCGGCCTTGCCTTCCCGCCATCCCCTCGACACTTGAGCTATCAAGATGAGGAAAACTTTAAACTGTTAGAGAAAAAAAATTAGATCACTTGCACCTTCAAGGACACTTGTGATTTTACTGGCAAATTATATTAAACAATATCTGATTTACATACGAGGTTAAGTAATACCTTGCCTTCAAGTTTCGATAACTAGACGCCTGCAACGCAAGAACCTTTGTCAAATCGCAGCTAAATGCAACATGTCTACCTAATCCACAATGCAGACACCAGTTTCCAGTATTCACGTATAAAACAATTAAGCATATTCGCCTTTACAATCTTGGAATGCATCAGGACTGGATTCGAAAGCCAGTGTTCATGGACAAGAGTAGTTGGAAAATAAGAAGAACATTTCTATTTTCAGAACGGTCCACTTCCCCAATATCGTTTTCAATCATATACATTCGCAATAGCCTAATTCCCCTGCGCACGAACTTCCTGCGTCCATTGGGCACAAGCAGACACTATATGTAGCTGCGTTATCAGTGATCAGTATTGAGCATTAATTAACTAAAATCAATTGCAATTGATCAATCAATTAAAATTAATTACTTCCAGAATTAGTTGAAATATATTTTAATAGCAGTTAAAACTAATTGACAATTACAATTTATTCGTTTATTTTCTAATGATAAATCGTAGCCTATCCTGGTAAATGAAAATGTTAACGTATTTTCCTGCAATGCTACCTTATTATCGCATGTAGTTTACATCCAGAGTTGGCTGAGATGTTTCTGGTGTTTAAAATCCTTCAAGGATGGATCTCACGAAATATTTTGAAAGAAACACAGCTATTCTTATGTTCTGGTATATTACTGAGGGCTGCGTGGTGTATTTACATAGTAGTCCTCTTTCACCATTCAAAATTTCTGTTTGATTGCTGCAATAGTTTCATTTCAGAGATGTTGAGAATCAGTGAAATATTTCTCACGACCGCCGTATTGGATTGTTTAATGTATAGGCCATAGAGATGTATACCAGTAGGGACGTGATGGCGAAGCGGTCAAGCAGTTGGTCTCTCACCACGGCAGACCGGGTTTGATTTCCGGTCAATGCATGCGAGATTACTGTGTCACGTAAAACTACAAACTTCCTTCCTGATGTATACTAGTAGATAAATATCATAGCACTGATTCAATACCCAAGGTTTCGCTTCGATCGCTTGATTAAGATACAAGAAATAAAAGCAGAGTTTTAATATTTTGCACAGCTGCCATCCTGAATCATTCATAACAATTGACTTACATTAGTCACCAATATGTTAAGCTTCATATAAATATTTACCGTGTCAAGTTTCACTACGCTCAGGTGATTAAGTTGAGAGAAAAGCCATTTAAATATTTGAACTTTGCGTGGCCGCAATGTTGATTTTGCGCTAATCTGATTTTTGAAAGTCATATACGTGAACTTATTCAGCAGTCTCTATCGGCATACAAAAATTAAGTTGATAGCAATGTTTTGAAGATATTGAGTAGGCCAACTGGTGAAGGAATTCGTACGGCGGTCATGTCTGATTGCCGTTTTTTGTTGTTGTTAAGGCACGGTCGGGGTCAGACGAAATAGTATTAAGTCCATACCAAGTTCCATTGAAATCGTTCCAGCCAACACAAATACACATGGAAAAAAGGTGATCTCATCAGCCTAATTGGTACAGCAGCAAATCTCTACTTAGTATAATCTCTACCTAGTATAAAACAAAGTCCCCGATTCTTGGATGTTACGGGTAAACTCGAGAACCACTGGATGGATTTTGATGCGGTTTTCACCATTCTGTAAAGGATATCTCGAGGATGATTTCTGTAGAAAACAAATTATTTATGATCAAAGGAAGCCGAGCAGTAACGATTTCAGTGGAAAAGTCGGAAAAAAAAACTGGCGCCCGAGCGCTTTGTAAGCTTACGCTGGGCAAACCGTTAAACATATCTAAATACTATGAGTACCGGTAAGAATTGTTCAGCATGAAAAGTTCTACAAAAAATTCCGCGAGAGCAAATGTCTATCTTCAATACAAGTGTTTTTACGTTTTCATTTCTTCCAATAACCTCCATTCAGTTACTGAGGCGACAGTTTACGAGCTAGCTAGGGGCGAGTCTATAGGTCACCACACACAGAAAGCTAAGTTAAGCTAAGCTAAGCTAAGCTACGCTACGCTATGCTATGCTAAGCAATGCCAAGCTATGGTGTGCTATGACACGAACAAAAAGCTAAGCTAAACTAAGCTAGACAGCATATTTCTTATTACATGCTTTCCTACTAATGAAAATGTATAGTATCTTTATTGGAAGAGATCCTACAGGATTAAATTAGATTAATAATATTATTATTATTTTAATACTGCTTTCTAAATTAATTTTTGTGTAATACAGTATATGTAACATAAAATAGGAACGTAGCCAGGATTCTGTTTTGGTGGGGGTCCAGGTGTTACTATTTTATTAAGTAAAATTGTGGCCCACTATAGCTATGTATAAGATACGTGTTTTTTTCTAAAACTATTCAAATTTGCCTATACGTATATAACATAGCAATAGAGTAGATACTTCTATATTACCGTATTTGAATAGCCTATGTCTTCATTTAAAAATGATATTATTAAATTATTCGCGTTATCAACTATATTCAATACTATAAGGGTTACCGTATTTGACAAAATGAATTTAAAACGGTAATATTACCGGCACTACTAACAAGAAAATAAGAATAAAACGATAATATTACAATTGTCAAACTATAAGTTTGCCTCTTTGTTTAATTTCGGAGAGAATCCGGACCTGCCCCCCTCCTCTGACTACGTCTCTGCTACAAATTGAAACTAAATACTTAATTAATTAATTAATTAATTGCCTCCGTCTTGTTCGTTAGTTATAATTACATTTTGTTGTTGGAGGCTAGATGGACCAGTATGGGTGTTATGTGAAGATAATACAAGACGATTATTATTTCTTAAAGCTAAATATTCCTCTTCTGCAGTGGATACACTAAATACTTTAATGGAGAAAGGGGAAGAAAACATATTGAAACTTATAACATTCTCCATGAAGTCTTGAAATCTAACGCCGAATTCGGTTCTTAATTCTGATATAATTTCTGCGTACTTTTGAGAATTTTGATTATCACAGTTTTGTAGGGCTGGGGAATGAACAAAGTTGTTCTTTTGGCCTGTCACCCATTGTATAAATAAAACGAAGTACGGTACTAACTGAATCACTACACTATACTCACACGACACGGCTACGCACACAACTCAAGGTCTGCGACAGCCCGCCAGATCAACTGTTCCGGAATGAAAAGCGCATGCGCCAGGCCAGCTACAGCCAAGAAAATCGCCTGCCTAGCGATCTGTCTAGCTTAGCTTAGCATCGCTTCGCATAGTATAGTATAGCTTAGCATAGCGGCCTGTGTGTGTCACTGTACTTAAATGCATTGAGAGCGATATTTTTCATAACACCGCGTAGCTTAGCTTAGCTTAGCCTAGCTTTCTGTGTGTGGTGGCCTTAAGTTCAGCATGAAAAGTTCTACAAAAAATTCCGCGAGAGCAAATGTCTATCTTCAATACAAGTGTTTTTACGTTTTCATTTCTTCCAATAACCTCCATTCAGTTACTGAGGCGACAGTTTACGAGCTAGCTAGGGGCGAGTCTATCACCCTAGTTACAGCTTAGCTAGCGGACGAGCTTATTGCTCCAGATACAGCCAGCAGCAAACTGTCGAGTCGTGTTGAGTTAAAAACTTTACAGATGAGTGGTTGTGTTTGGAGTTTCTCTGGAAGTGCAACTCAGCTTTTCTTCATTTCGCCTGTGATCTTTTCGTTCCGAAAAATTCACAGTCAAGTAAAGATTGGACGGAAGGGGGATTTGCGTTTCATGCACCTCGCCATTCTTAAATTACGTCTGACAAGAATTTGTTGCACATGCATCTCCATGATAATAGAATTAATAGTCCATTCAGTGATTTTAACCCACCATGCCGCGACGTAAAACGGATACTGGTCGTTGTTCATTGACATTAAAAAAAAAAGAGCTTATCACGCGTAATGCATTCATAACTGTTCCCGGGCGAAGCCGGGTCGGATTGCTAGTATTCTAGATAACACCTGTATACGAAGTACAGTATTCATTCAAATGAGGGGGCGTGGTGGCTCAGCGGTCTAGCTGAATGCCTCTCACCAAGGCGGTCCGGGTTCGATTCCCGGTCAATGCATGTGAGATTTTCGATGTGAAATGCCATGTCCTGTGGTTCGGATTCCACGTAAAAAGGAGGTCCCGTGGCTCATGATCTCGAGATTAACGGTCACGTTAAACTACAAGCTTCCTTCCTTTCATTCAAATGACATGTTTACCACTGAATATGCCGGTATATAATTTAAATATATTGAATTGTTTTTATTTTATTTATTTGTGAGCACCCTCATTTTAAGAAACTCGAATAATAATTGCAAATGAGTAATGATGTGGGTTTTAAGTACATTTCGCGAATCCTTAATTCGTGAAATTGTCATCTCTAGAATACAAAATTAAATCATGATGATATGCATACAGTAACACCAACACGTTGTAACGTTTCGTGGCTAGTGCACAGCTTGCCCCATGTTTGGGTGACATGTTGTAACGTTTCATAGCTCGTGATAGAAAATGAGGGCAGTAAATAGCTCGGTTAATAGGGCGCCAATCTCCAACAGACGGTTGTGAGATAAATTTATATTTATTAATTTGAGATTCTTTACTTTCGGGGGAGGGGCAACAGAGGCTAGCTGCAAAACACCTTATTCTATTTATTTTGACCTCTGGGAAGTCTAGCATGGGGTAAATCTTGACAGAAAGTTATAGATTGTAAAAATAATTTATTAACAAACAGGATGAGATGAATGACGTCTTGCGACCTTTCAAACGGATAAAATAAAAAGGTGAAGTTATTTCTTTAAATTATTGAAGTTAATAGTATTTACGTCCGACTTGCAATTGACAAATATGCATGAGCTCGCCGGGTAGTAGATCTTCATGGGCGATGTTGGCGGAGGTATCTCGTTCCTGAAGTATACATCTCGCGTGGTGTTCCATGGTTCGAAGTACCAATCCTCCCTGATAAAGCTATCTGCGCACTAATTGCACAGATGCTGTCGCCTAGCTGAGTGAATGGAATGGTTTCACTCGTCTCCGATATTCAGCGCAATGCTGGAAATATCCTAGCTAGATCTCCACTGAGTTTACTAGTTGAACTTTATGAAATTTTGTAGTTGAATCTCAACAAGTGAGGTCCAAGTTTAGACTTTGAAGTGCTTTCAAGTAAAACATAATAATATTATTCCCCTCCATACAGCTCTGTTCCGGCTTATATATGGCAATTATATCTCCCACCAGCAGTAGGGGATCTGACAATTGCTATATCAAAGTATTGTCTACAGAAAGTGACGCTCCTTCCTTATTGGCCGAAGTAAGTCCTTTATCATGCACCAAGTGGCTATATTGGGGTGAAGGTCTCTCCCCAGTGACACACTTCCATATTGGTGTCATGTAGCGGTATCTTCCTTAAAAATCACAATGTTGCAGTTTTCTCGTCGTAAAACAATTTATTCTAAAAAGCTGTAGGGTCCATTGTTCTGACATCTTTTAGAATTAGCCTGTTGGCTACCGAGTGTCTCTCCTGGTTGCGGCCCCCTTTCCATTCTTCCTGCCTCTTCAAAGCCGTTTATGGCGGGTCGAGCGGTATCTATTGTCAGTTGTTAGTTCCGCAAGTGAGCTCAAGAAATATATTTATTGGGGGAGGGGTTGTAAATTTACGGTTTGAAATCTCGGGTCGACGTCTAATTACAAGAATGGATGAAAATGAACATATGATTTTATATTACCCTTAAACACAATAAATATATACATGCACTATCGTTGCAATTGCACATCAATATAGTACTCTTAGTTCAATTGTTTTGGGTGTGGTGTACAAACACCACAACGTGAGAGCATCTGAATCGCTATTCTGCCAGCGCTGCGTGACAACAGTGAAGCTATTGGACAAAATGAGACTGCGATTAGACCGGGCATCCTGGGCGATCGGTGACTGAATGGTCTGAACCTTTCGAGTACTCGGATGACCAAATACATTTCGAGCTACCATAGTTCATAATAAGTGCGAGTTATTACTAAACCATTTTCGAGTTCTTCAACTCGCTTAAAAACTCTGCTGATTCGTGTCCAAATTCACTCAATGCAAAACTCTCGACACAAACAAGCAATGATAAATGAGTGCAATAAAACGTAACTTTTCTCCAAATATGACCATGCAATGCGGACGGTAACAGAGTAAGTAAGTAAGTAAGCATCAGCATCATACTACATCATATAACTTACTCGTCAAGTCAGCAAGTCAACCCCTGGCACTATGCAGCCCATGAAGGGCCTAGGCCGACCAAGCGACCGCTGCCCAGCCATTTGGCCTGCAGATATTGGGGTGACGCGTGATCAGCGCATCGGGTCCCCTCGGCCGTTCATCTTGGTTTTCGTGATCGGGGCGCTGCCTCACTGTCAGACAGCTACTCAATTGTCCTCACGAGGCTGAGTGCACCCTGTTCCAACCCTCACGTCAGTTTAAAATCCCTGACAGAGCCGGGAATCGAACCCGGGGCCTCCGGGTGAAAGGTAGGCGCGCTACATAACTTACTCGTACACAGTGAATTTAAAACTTCGTTGATATCTCTCACGATTAAACCTAAAAATATTCAATTTATCTGAGGAGAGAACAAGTCAGAAATCGTCTTTGGTTTGTAATAGCGTATCCCCCTCATCGAAATAGAAAAAAGAAATAACCAACAGAAGCACAGTAAGCTGGATTCTCAGTGAAACCAGTTTAGTATGCGCGAAAGCTCGTCCGAACACTCCAGTCGTGACAAGATGCGGATCTTGACACATGTATCGATATGACAAAGCATGCATTATTCTAGCAGATCAACATGGCGATTCATTACCACCTCCTCAAGACACTGAAAGCTAATCTTCCGCCCATGCTGTAAAATGCAAGATTGGAGGATCAGGAAGGAAAATACGATGTTGTCTTATTTCCTTCATACATGCCAGACCATACGGAACGATGCAATGGTACACTAGACGAATTTAAATTTGATGACAATTACCGGGTAATACTGCGAAGATGGTTGAGAGAACAATTCAAATAAAATATTAGACGGTTAAGCCAAGAAACTATTGCCAAAGAAAAGGGCAAGAGGTGGGGGAACACACTCTGCAAAGTATGATTCCATTCGGAAGGAACTAAGAAGTATAAAAAATACGTTTTAAAGCGTTGAAAGATTTAGTTGAAAAGATAAAACAACACTAGCTATAATACCTCTGTGGCTAATTAATAATACACAATTTAGCCTCTCATTTTACCCATAAATGAAAGACGTTAGAAAAATCCACTGCTATAGCCTACGTCTGAAACAGTTAATTGCGTGTCTGGCAGCAATTCTTAACAAGGTGACTGCTCCCAACTCAGAGCGTCAGTAGCATTAATGATACGTTTATCACACTGAATATAGCACGCAGCGGACACCTGAAATTTCACAATTAAAAATAAATAAATTTGTATACATTAGGAAAATTAGTGATAAGATGGAAACCTATATGGAGTATCGTATGCCAAAAGGAAAATAACAGTGACATCAAACTTTCTTACACCTTAAAATGTAATAATGAATCATTCAGAACGAAACATAGTAAGAAAGGTGTATCATATAAGGGACTTGGCAGAAATAAGCCATATAAAAAACATGCCGCGGCCATCTTGAAAATATATAATATGATGAAGAATAACGCAAAGCATTTTAATGATTTCTTTTAGTAGGTTTACCCTCCAGGTTGGCTTTTCCCTCGGACTCAGCGAGGGATCCCACCACTACCGCCTCCAGGGCAGTGTCCTGGAGCTTGAAACATCGCGTCGTGGGATACAATTGGGGAGGTGGGACAAGCACCTCGCCCAGGCGGCCTCACCTGCAAAGCCAGCAGGAGCCTTATGAGGGATGGGAAGGGATGGGAGGGATATGCAAGGGAAAGGGAAGGAGGCGGCCGCGGCCTTACATTAGGTACTGTACCATTATTCCCACGTCCAGAGTATGACGCATTCTTAGCGCGACATTCCAATCTTGAGAGGAGCAAGTTATCCAGCCACATCGTATGTAACTTCCAGCTGATACATCGCCGAGCGGTAATTACCGAAGCTCGCCGAATGCTCAACATGCTCCACCGAGTATACACGAGGCTAGGCTCATTTGTAGCGATGACATAAGCGATCGATAATGTTGACACATTTTATCGAACCGCCCACCTGAGATTGATTTTTATATAATGTGAAGAATTGAGCACCATATATGCACTTTGATGTGCATAAGAAGTTACTGCAATATAGCATGGTGTGAATGATAACGTGTTTTCATGGATATAAGAACTTTAGAATACCTGAGAAGTATTTATCATGCACCAATGCAATTAATATCGATTTCTGCCACGCTGGGGTGGGGGAAGACGAGGTCTCCTACAACCCGCTGCCAGGCAGCAGAAGACGGACCTTATTACGTCTCGATTGACTTCACTTCGAAACGCCGGGAGTGAACAGTTCGTCCGCGCTGTGTGCTAATACGTATAATCTTCGATTATATTTCCAATTGTCGAAGGAACTCTGAATATCTCACATGCTTGTCGATATTACTATAGCACATCGGGCTGGAAGATACAGTATTTCAATTTAATATTGCGGAGTGATATGAACAGTAGCCATTCTTGTTAATGCTACAATTCAAAGAACTAATCATTATACATTTCATGAGTATAGTTCTTAGTGTGTGTACATTTTGTAACACAGTTTGTTACACGGACACAGACAATTATAATGTCTTCATTTTCAACGCCGCATTATATGACAGGGCGTCGAGAGGAACGAATGCTATGAGTTTTGTAATTATGACTATGGCAGGTTAAACAGTGAACATGAATGCTGCTTTCTAAGCATCGCAACGAACATTTCGTGAGGAACCGACATTGCCGTGCACTAATTCATGTGGTGCATTAAACAGCTGATACCATATCAACCATGAGGTTTCGCTGTAATACAATCACGGTGAAGATGAACTAACTATGCGGTTTCATTCGAGTGTCGGGGCACTATTATGAGACGATTGACTTATTTCGGTCGAGTTGGAGCGTGCGTGGAAATGGAGGAGACATTTATGTTGTGAGGGAGCAGACCAGATGACATTCCCGAGCCAAGGGAAAGGGGAGTGGTGTTCCCGGGTTCGATTCCTGGAGACCTGGAGAATGCATACTATTTCCCAGTATGTATTGAGAATTGATGACCGGGCATGTCATTACTCTATCCACCGACTACAATAATCATCTACGGTACAGAGAAGCCAGTCTTATCATTAGTAGTGAGCTTGGACATTCTAATGTTACCATTGCTGCCATCTTTCGGTTTTAGTAGCATGATTGAAAGGTGGAGTTTAGGCATGATATTTTTGACATGACTGACTCGATCGGATTTTGGCTCGACTAACGAGTGCATCCATTTTTCAAATTGTATTGTTGTTTAATTAAAGTGAATATTTAGTGAATTAAATTCATTTAATTAGAAGCTTCTTAATCGTAAAGAAGACGATCATTTAGGGGAAGATATGCGTTTTACGTATTTATGAAGTTTGATGAACATTTATTGATGTCATTTTAGACATCATCAGCATTTCTGAATTTTGATTCGTGCTCCGTTTGTAGTTGAGCTTAGCTCTATTTATATGCTCGAGAGTTGTTTACTCTAATATCGCTAATGCCTTTTGATAGCATGGGATTTTCGCATGGAGTATTTTCTTGGTGAGAAGTTTGATCCTTCGCTTATATTAGGAACATTATTCAATCTGATGTAAGATAGATGTACGCATTGCTACCTAATGGGCCAACAGCTGTTAACTTTTTCTGTTAACTGGGTCCATGGTGTAGGAGCATTGCTAACACTATGAAGCAATTTGAGGGGAGATGGATCTGATTTAGCTTGATCAATTTTGCTTCTTTGATGCACTTCATGTACTTAATGCATGAAAGTTATGTTTGTTCGAGTCATGATTTAAATCCACGTAGGGAGGATTTATTCATACGAATTTAATACACAGTCTGATGACTTAGATTAATCCAGAAAGAACATTCGCTCTTTTCCCAACGATACTCCCAGGGACAATTAATGTGGAGGCACACCTTTTTAAAGGATTTGTGACTATTATGATACTTATGTATAGGAGGGTTATTCAACTCCAATGGAAAATATTTAAGGACCCATACTATTTGATTTGAAACACAGTGTAATGGAATTGTATAATTTGAACGACACAATGCTATGTGCGGAATATAAGCTGTAATGTTAATTAAGTAATAGAATTTATTGATCACCAGGAGGGTGATAGTAGAATGCAAACATCTGTGGTAATTGTAATAATGAGTTAAGTACTCACAGGAGTACGTGTAGATTTTGTTGTGCTGTGAAGAGCCACTTGTATTATGAATGTATTCAAAGGAATAGCCTGTGAAAAGTTGTTGATATAGTTCATTCATGAATGGAAGCATAGTTGTCATGTGTGACTTAAATGATTTGAAGCATATCTCAGTGAAACTCTACGGAAATATTGTGTTGATTGATAACGGTGCATTTCAGAGCACGTTTGGATAATTGTTATTTGGAGAATTTTTATGATTCATAGTCTGGAATTTCGATGGGCATGCCTACTGAGTTTACTAGTCATCCCAAGTTATTGTTCTGGAGATGATAGTTGAAAACGGCAATATAATAATAATTCTTCTTAGCTTTATCGCTTGGTGGAATAAAATAGTATTTGACGAATTAATAATACATGAGAAACATCACGATTATAGCACTTTTGGAAAGTGCCAAATTAACAAGGTCTTTTTGCGAACGCACTTAAGGGTGCAAGAATAATACTGTAAATTTGTATATTTGTACATAAGGGTTATAATGATTTATTTATGCGAAACGTGGATGTGGAATCTCCGATCAGGTTTATTCTTGAATATTTTGGATCATCATTGTGTTCATTTCATGTTGTAAAGTTGAATAGGGTATAGTGCAGTTTGGTCGAAGGGGACTTTTCACTGCATTTATGGCATCGTTTACTTTGATGCATATTCTTGTGAGGATTTACGTTTCTTTATTGGGTTAATAAATATAGTTATTTAGTTTAACCTTTCAGTGTGATGCTTTATAGAGGTGATAAAAGGTCGCGTTAGGAAGGCCATTGCTGGGTATTTCTGGAGTTACTCACACTCATGAGGTTACGTTCTTAAGTGATTCTCGTGTTCTCTGAGCTAATTTTTGTTTATTTTTGTCTTTTAGCCATGGCCATTCTTAATGCCCCCTTTATTATGTATGACTTGTGCCCTATTAACCCCTTCACTTGTTGGTAGGATCTGGGGGGTTTTAGTCGGGGATTTTCAGGTCCTGCGATCCAGCAACCATCGAGGGATTTCAACAGGTAAAGGGTAGGTAATTCGGGTACAGTACCATTCCGTTATTTGCCCGGAGACGAAGTGGGAAACCACGGAAAACCACTTCGAGGATGACTGAGGTGGGAACCGAACCCTCTCTACTCATTTGGACCACCCGAGGCTGAGTAAACCCCGTTCTAGTCCTCATACCACTTTTCAAATTTCGTAGCAGAGCCGGGAATTTGAATCTCGGACCTCCGGGGAGGCAGCTAAGCACGCTGACCACTACACCACGGAATCGACTATTTTAAAGATACATGACGAAAATGAGTAGTAATGTAAAACTTCGTAAGTGACTTCCTATGATAAAGTCAAAAGAACAGCGACTTCATACATTGAAGATGAAGGCTGGGCGCATTCTTAAAACTTGAATATCATTAACTCATGATATAACAGCACAAATAACGTGTAATTGGGTGAGATATGAGTACCATACAAAAGACCTTGCGGCATTACTCATATGAACATTACACTGAACGGTGCGGCCATCTTGAAATTATGCAATAGAAATTTAACTGTACATAATATTTTAGAGATACAAAATCTAAAATTAGTAAACTATTACAGTAAATAGAATCGTATATGGTCTTTGTATGACCAAGGCTAAAAAACGGCCTCGCCATATAGCTATTCAAGATAGTGGCTAAGCGTTATGTTAAAACATCACAATCAATAACTAAGGAACCAATTACACAATTAATACGAAACTATCACACTGCAAATAGCACGCAGCAGCCTTCTTCAAACTATCAGACATCAATATCGATAATCCACTATTTATTAAAGTTACAATGACGAAACGCAGCAAGTATGTAGTCTCACACAAAAGGCATTCCCTGTAGAAGGCACGATATCAACGATTCCATGCATTCAATATGGTGTATCGACATACTTTTCGAATGTTAAACTCAATTCATCTGGTTGCAAAAGCGGAATTACAACAAATCTTAATAAACGAGGAGTCTTATTGGATACAACTCTCTATGTTCAACACAAGAACATTCCATTATACTGCTTGACAAGGATAATCGTTACAACTGTGCCCATATATTTAGCAGAAAGTAGGCTACATGTTCTTTACTTAGGATATCTTGTTTAAAATGCAATCGATTTAAAAATTAAAAGTTTAGTAGTTAGGGGCCGATAGCCTTGAAGAAAGCCCCCTTAAACCAACAATCATCATCATCATGTTTAGTAGCCTGATTTTTTGCACGTAACTATCGCGAAAATAGCATGCAAAATATTGTATTTATCACGAAATAAAACATAACGAATTATCCCAAAAATCCGACATTTACCTGGAAAGAGTTTGGATGGTCGCTGTCAGTACAGGGATTCGAACTTTATATCTCCGACCTTTATGCAGCTGCCCATCGCAGTCGTGGTGCGGGAATTAACACGCACGAAATTCAATTTCATTGTTCAGTAAATATTTAGGATATAGTGATAATGTTTATTAAGATTTCTTTCTATTATTTGTTTTGCATAGAACTAACATAATTTTTAGATTGTACCTGTTATATCCACGGAGAAATAGTTACCGAAATAATACAGATATTGCTGCAAAATAAGTATTGACATTAAAGTAACATTACCACCACAAAGATCACATCCCTATTGGTGTTGCGAAAGGATTTCGCAATAAAAATATTAGTCCTTTTCCATAACAGAACATAAATAACTCCTTAGAAATACAATGTACAAGTGGCCAATAGATTTGACATCGAGTGTCCTGCAGGACGTACAGCTGGTAAAAAAAAAAGTATTCATACAACATGTTTTCTTTAATGTTGATTTAATATATGGCCAGAGAACGTCATGTTTGCATTATGTAGAACGAAAGGTACGGATTACCGAAAAACTAAAACATTTCAAACACAATACATACGGTATTACAATATGAAACAAAAACCATATTTGGGGTACCAAAAAAAGTATTCATACACATCACAAATGAGACTTTCTACAGTATACAAACGTACCGAACATTTGGTAAGCGAGGCTTTTGCGTTTATAATGGCCTGACGCCCCCTTGGCATGCATATAACAAGCTTCTTCATGAAGTCTGGTGTAATTTCAGACCAATATTTTCGCAAATTGTCTACTAGTTGCGCTTTGGAGGAACACTTTAATTTTCGGATTTTGTTTTCGAAATGAGCCCATAAATGTTCAACAGGGTTAACAACGGGAGATAGCGGTGGCGTGGGAAATACTTTTCGGGCGTTGTACAACAGCGACTCACGCGTTATTTTTGCTGTATGCTTTGGGTTGTTGTCATGTTGAAATAAATAGGTGTCTTGTATGCCTAATTTCACAACACTCCTAGACATTTTACCCCGGAGCACTTTGATGTAACCCTGAGCATTCATGTTACCTCCAATTACCGCCAGTTCACCAACTCATGCAGCCCCATACCATGACATGGCCTCTTCCATGCTTCACTGTTGGTAGTACATCCTTGCTTTCCAGTTCCGTATTTGGTCTTCTCCAAACGAACTGTCGACCAAACATGTAAAATTTACTTTCGTCCGAAAATAAAATAGTCTTCCAGAAGTCTTGTCACATGTTTATGTATTGCTTAGCGAATGCCAACCTCTTCCCTCGGTTTATCTCACTTATAGAAGGCTTTTTTCACGCTGCTCTGCCGTTAATGCCTGCTTCATGGAACAGATTCCGGATAGTTTTGAGGTGTAACAATCTTCCCGGAACGTGAAGCAAGCTGATTTCCTAGTTCAACTGCACTAATTCTAGGGTTCTCTAAGGCTTCATGAACTAATTGGCAAGATTCACATTGCGAAATGACCATTGGTCGTCCGTCACTTTGCATTATCGGTCGATCCCGCCTTGAACTTGTTAATAATATACTGGACAGTCACATAGGATCGTTTCACCAGCTTCCAAATCTTCCGATAGCTGAATCCTTGTTTAAATAATGAAACTATGTGGCCTTGGCAGGCGGCACTCAACACTTGTGATTTCCAACCAATTTTGTACCACTGTCCGACGTTAAAGTAAACAGTCTCATCTAAGAACACTACGGAGAGTCGAACTTCGCTTGGCGTCACGCCCCTAGACGGGGGAAGAGCGCGTAACAGTCTAATGGTTACAAACATTGGGCGCGTATGAATACTTTCTTTGCCTGCGAATATGCATTTTGTTCCGTTATTAACTAATGTGTTCACGTTACTAGAATATGTTTGTGTGTAATATACTGCCAGAAGGTCCTTATACAAACCTATGAAATACCATAATGCTGCAAGACAAATTATAGACACAAACAGGGTAAAATGTAGTGTATGAATACTCTCTTTACTCACTGTACGTCTATGCGTACCCTGTTGTCAACAGATAAAGTTCGCTGAGAACGGGAACGACAACGCCAAGTCGATCCGATTGCCCGTGAACCTGGCATGAATAATTTAAAGCACTACCTTCACGTACCCAGCGTTGATGAGTGCATATAGTAGGGTAATATAAAACATAGTTTGCTCACTTGACCTCAAAGGGAAGCCGTGGCTAGGCTGTACTGCTTACCAGACCCTGTTTAGCTACCGTCCGTGTGATTCCACAGTTTTTACTCAGCACATGATTCTGCTTAGAATTTGTGCTGTTTAAGAAATGGAGTTAGGCTGATAACAATTAAAAATTGCAGATAAATATAAAATCGGCCAGCACACAAACCCCAAGGAAGCAATAGTCGACGGATATAAACAGACTACTTTACTCCCTGCCCGGATATAAGCGATAATCCGTCCTTCACTTACCGACTCCGAGTATATGTGAAGTGAATTATTTGGAAGGAGTTTTGACGAGCAGCTACGTCAAGAAGGAGCAATACCGCGAATGATGTACGGCAGTGTCTAATGGGACGATCTGCGCTAACATTTTAGCTTGGCATGTTATTGCGATGCAGCGCGGGGATAACAGCTTTAGGTGTCAATCACTAATTACTTGTCCTTCTTTTTATCTATCATTTTCCAGGGATCGGGGATGAGATGAATTACTGCATGACAGGTGCTTTTTAAGGCCGGATGTCCTTTCTGACGCCAACATCATAAAACGAGTTAGTCGATAACAGCTTAAATGAATGAAGCTGAATGAAATCGGGCAAGTACTTGAACGGCACCTATTTTAGAAAGCGCTGTTTGCTTTTGCTTGGAGTTGGAAATGGGAAACCATTTCATGAACGGCCGAATGTGGAGTTCGATCCTACTCGTCTACCAACTCCCATGGAGAGTTGGTCAAAATACTCAATGTATTTTCGATACAAAATTCAAAATACAATAACTGAATCGTTCAAAATACAAAATTGTATTTAAAAATACATCTGGAAATACCTAATACTTCCAGCGAAGAAGATTTCCATTCCATTAAGATTTTTCAAATCAATGATTTGCAAGCATAGCCTATTTTATTGAAAATGTTCAGTATTTTCAATTTAATGTTAAAACAAAATTTTGTACTTTCAAGGATTCAGTTATTGTACTTGGAATATTTTATCGAAATTACATTTTTTGACTATTTTACCCAACTCTGGTCCCATGGCCTTGCACCTTAGCGCACGCTGATTTGTCAGGCACCAAGTTTGTCATAAAAGCGTGAAAAGGAAATAAAAGTAGCATGCTCAACAGTCTTTCTCCCACGAACACGTTTTGGCATTTGCCTAAGTACTCTTAAAAACTATTATACTAAGACCAAAAAGAAAATATTCACAATAATTTCAATGGGGTTTGATCAACACATTTTCTATTCAACCAGCCGTATAAAGAGAGAAGGCGAAATATTACACGAGGTTTCCTCTGAACCCAGGGATGCACTAGCTAGCACCATGATTGACAAGCCAGTGTATTCTAGACACTTCGTATGGGTTGTGTGTTCCCACTCATATTTGCACAAGTGGCACGTGGGTGCCCACTGGATATTGCAACATAATCTTAGCGTGCTTCCATTTGAATACCAGAACTTAACAGCATAAATAATTTACCGAGGCTTATCCGAGCGCTTTAAGTCACGCACCACGACTGCAATGGGGAGCATCAAGTTCTGAGATCCTTGGTTCAAATCTCGACGCTGGCAGCTGAATGTTGTCTCCCATGGGTTGTTCCACATTCTAATTAAACACACACTCAAGTACATGGGGCTGATTACTACGATGTCCGAAGCCCCTAGAGCATGATGATGATCATCATTATTATCATCATCATCATCAACAATAGCAAACGGAAGATCCACACGAGTTTGCGCATATCGTAGGATCCCAGCTTAATGTCAATCTTGCTAGTCAGTTCCCAAGTATGATTGAAGATGGAATTACCAGTCGTCACTGGCGTCCAAAACAACTAAGGTGGATAAATGTAAGGTCTTATTTAACTGAGGCGTTAGCGACATCGTAGTAATCAGCTCCGTGAACTTGAATGTGTGAGGAATCAGATAACATAATATTAATGTGTTGTCTGTAGTAGTGTGTATATGTATTTGACGTTATAGTTGACAAGGAGGCGGCCGTGACCATAAGATAGGTACCATCTCAGCATTTCCATGAGTAGAAGTGAAGTCCTACGAAAAATCACATCATCAAGGATGACTAACCACTACGCCATGAGGCGGTCGCGACCATAAGATAGGTACCATCTCAACACTTTCGTGGAATCCTGCGGAAAACCACATCCAGAATGACCAACCACTACACCACGAGGCGGTCTAGGATAACATTAAACGGACAATTTTTAGAAGTAGAAATCTGTGCGTAGTGGCGAGTCGACCTTCCCCGCACTCGAGTTGTATCAATCATGGTATGAACAATATTAGCAATACTAAAACTTTGATTAAATTGTGAGGCTGTGTAGAAGAAGCAATGCATCTCCCCACAACAGAGATCAATAATATGTCCGAACGCTCGGAAAGTACACAGGGGCTGTAGACATAATGATATGCTACAAGAGAGCCATGATTATTGCCGCTAGCTCGTACATGATTAATAACTTGCAGGCACAGCACATGCTCATTGGCTTGACCTTCAATAGCCAATACAGCAATGTCCCAACATGCATGCAGGCTCAGTTCGATTCCAGTGACTGCTTGGGCTTATTGTTCCTTGTTTAACCATCCCTGCTCGCGGCAAAACTAACGATTATATCTCCAATGAGGTCACGACTTTTCGCGAGCCCCGGTTTAACAATGCACTCCAAGGAATTAAAACAGGACTCCACCTCCTGTCTGCCATGAGCCGCATTTACTTGTCAACCTGTCGATTCGGAAATTAGGATGAGAGTTTGCAAGGTCCCTAAAAGAGAACTTTCCCGTGTGCCCCCCCCCCCACACACACACAAAGGAATAGAAAAAGCTTGTAGTATTACGTGACCGTTAATCTTTCAATCATGAGCCACGGGACCTCGTCACATGCATTGACTGGGAATCGAACCCGGTCCGCCGCGGTGAGAGGCCAACAGCTTGACCGCTGCGAGCGCGCTTTAACTATACAACATTTCCTGCATATAATTCAATAATTTCAAAGGCAAAAGAATCATCATGCTCTGGTATGATCATCATCATCATCATCGGCGCATTCTCAATAACTGTTTAGTAGTTCGTCCATTTGCCCGTAAAAAATATTTCACTTCATTTATGACCAGAAATTCTACCATATTTAACAAGTGACCCACTACTCAATTCACTACATAATCAACTCTATGATTCTAAGGATATTATTCGACTTGGACTGCTTTGCAAAGCACAATGTTCAACTGAATATATGGAAGCATGATTATTTGCGACCAGTTGATGAATATGGTAGATTGAAATTCTTAAATTAGACGCAGGATCTGTTGTGTAGTTAACGCACGTTACTGTATATGGAGAGTAATCAAGTGTGATATTAATAATGTGCATTCACAGATGCAAATCAGTGCAACAATATTTTGAAAGTCGACTATTAGTCCTATATTTCATTTTGAGTTTAATAGGCCTATAGGACATCAGGAGAGATGCATTAGGATGTGTTCTATTCCAGGAGTGCACTTTTAGTTGATTTTTATATCCCAAAGGAGCTAGGGGATGGTTTACTTATTTTCTTATATGCTCTGGTATGATCTTTAATCTCAGAAAAAAGTGACAGTTTTTAAAGAAATGTTAATGTCGTGCTTATCTGTTCCCATTCTCGTATGGAACTCGAGAGCAGTTCAATTTTAACTTCACCCGCGCCTTGAGTGTGAGACTCGTGCTGAACTGTTCACACTCTTTTACTGGTTGCGTGGCTCACCGGTAACGTTCTCGCCTGCTGTTTCCAAGGTTGCAGGATCGAATCCTAGCGCAGTCAGCTGGCATTTAAGGGCGTGCAAATGCGAGGGAGCCGAGTCAGTTGATTTACTGGCACGTTAAAGAACCCCTTCGGGGCAAATTTCCGGCACCCCGGCGTCTCTAAAAGCCATAGTAGTTAAAAAAGACGTAAAACCAATAACATTATTATTATTTATTATGTACTGTTCTCGAGGTTCATGCATTTGTGTGGTTGTGGTCCTCGTGGTTAACGGGCACAATACGTTCAAGTGATTGTTAACTTTATGTATATCAAGAGTGTTTCTTTCTTCTATTGTTCAGCAAGTTCCACAAATAAATACTCTGGTTGCTTCCAAGTGGTTGTACAAATACTTACGGCCATGTCAGTTTGTCCCGAAATGCATGGCATCTGAGGTCACCATTTGATGAGGTGTTCGAATAATAATAATAATAATAATAATAATAATAATAATAATAATAATAATAACCTGGGAACCCGTGCAAGATATCTCGTAATGCATCATCATTGTATTTGTGCATTAGCCTTAACACCAGTAAGGCTCGATGCGACACGGTTCTGGCAGGGGCTGGCTGGCTGTGTGCACGGAGCCGAGGACGAAGTCATTCTTTCTCTTGTGACAATCGAGAAAATATTTTTTGCTGTTTCATTGTTACGTTATAAGCGCTTTTTTTTTCGATGTCAATGAACTATGATCGTTAATAGTCCAGTCAGTGATTTTAAGCCATCTTACCGAGATGTAAAACGGATATAGGTCATAGTTAATTGACATCGAAAAAAAAAGCGCTTATCACGTAACAATGAAAGAGAGCAAAAAATAATTTCTCGATTGTCACATGAGAAAGAATGACTTCGTCCTCGGCTCCTTCACACCGTTGCTCAAGAAGAACACCGTCTGAACCACGATCAGAAACAAGCTTATGACACCATCATATCTAGCATCACTAAGAAGGAAGGTAAGATATTTTTTCTCGATGCCCCTGGAGGCACAGGCAAAACGTTCTTGATTAATTTGTTGCTCGCCAAAATGAGGTCTGGTGGTAACATTGCTCTTGCATTCGCATCATCTGGAATTGCAGCCACTCTTTTGGAGGGGGGAAGAACAGCACATGCAACATTTAAACATCCTTTGAAAGTCAGCAGCAATGATGGAAGCGTATGTAATATTTCAAAACAAAGTAACATTGCCAGTTGAATCCAAAATTGTTCTTTAGTTGTACGGGATGAGGCTACAATGTCGCACAAAACTTCCGTTGAAGCGGTACACAGGACCTTGCGTGATCAAAGGAATCGGAACACACCTATGGGTGGCTGCACAGTTTTGTTCGCCGAGATTTTCATCAAATCTTACCAGTTGTTACCAGAGGAACGAGAGCCGACGAAGTGAACGCTTCATTAAAAAGATCTTACATCTGGCCGGAAATAACAAAATGGCACTCAAAACTAACTATCTTCAGAAGATAATAGTCTGTTTGCTAATTTGTTACTTAGAGTCGGAAATGGAGATTTACCGGTCATTGACGGGAAAATTACCCTCAGTCACGATTTCTATGTTTTAGTAAGCAGCATTCAAGAATTGATTGATAGCGTTTATCCTCAAATCTATGACCTATCTAACAAGTAGGGGCGTGGTGGCTCAGCGGTCTAGCTGTATGCCTCTCACCAAGGCGGTCCGGGTTCGATTCCCGGTCAATGCATGTGAGATTTTCGAAGTGAAATGCCATGTCCTGTGGTTCGGATTCCACGTAAAAAGGAGGTCCCGTGGCTCATGATCTCGAGATTAACGGTCACGTTAAACTACAAGCTTTTTTTATCTAACAAGTCTCATTCATGGTTTAAAGAAAGAGCAATATTATCGCCAACAAACGAACAAGCTGTGAAAATTAATGACTTGGTGTTCTCCAAATTCACTGCCCAGGCTCAAGTTCATTACTCAGTAGACGCAGTAGTCGATAGTGAAGAAGCTGTACATTACCCTACAGAATTCCTAAATTCTTTACTTACTTCTGGTTTGCCACAACGCAAGCATATTTTATAAGTGAGAGTGCCTATTATATTGCTATGTAATTTACACCCGCCCAAGTTATGCAATGGGACGCGATTGGTAGTGAAAACGTTGAAAAACTGTTTCATTAAAGCAACTATCTTAACTAGCTGTAGTACAGGAGAAACTGTCTTAGTACCCAGAATCCCCATGATTCCTTCAGATTTGCCTGATCATTTCAAACGAGTACAATTCCAGCAAGAGTCTGCTTTGGCATGACTATAAACAAAGCACAGGGTCAGGCACTTGGCGTGACTGGAGTTGATCTCAGTGGAGAATGTTTTTCTCATGGACAGCTTTACGTGGCTCTATCGCGTGTTACATCAAACAGAAATCTTTTCGTATCCACTGCTGGAGGGAAAACGACTAATGTCGTATACAAGGAAATCTTATAAGACCTCGGTTAAAAGTAGCCTATCACCTTGCATTCATAACTGTTCCCGGGCGAAGCCGGGGTGGGTTGCTAGTTTGTGTATAAACAAATTGTCGATATTTATGATCAATGTGCCATTCTTCGCCGATCCGGACAATTCTCTTTCTTTTGAATGCTCATTTGTTACGATCGGTTACTTGTGATGACGCAAAAGGGATCTATACTACTGAAATAATGATGATAATAATAATGCATTTTAAATGTCCTTCTCAACTACGATTTTTGCGATGAAATTTTATCTAGAAGAGGTTATTCAATGCTCCGGCCAATTACTCGTAAGGTCTCTCGCATTCATACCGGGAACTTACCTACAACCTCAGGCACACCTTGCCAATTTCGCCAAACAAACGGCCAAGCTATTTGCTGTTACGAATTCATATAGCTGGGACTTAGGGCATCGTGGCCATCAGCTACATGCACTTGGGCGCGTGTGGATTCGGTCTGGTTACCTGAGTTATTGTGGTATTCCACTTAGGGACTAATGATGTGGTCATCAGCCCTGTGCATTTGAATAGGAGTAGAATTTGACTGATAACCTGCGTTAGTGTGGCCTTTGTAGTAATGTGTATTCGTAATTGAGGCCAGGATTTGGTATTCGTAATTGAGGCCAGGATTTGGAAGTTAAGTCACCATCCCGGCATTTTCCTGGAGAAAATGTGAAAAATGGCAATAGAGATGGCAGTCGAACCCACAGCTTCTCAGTTTTGCCTCACGAGGCTGAGTGTACCCCATTCAAACCCCCAGACTAGAATTACATTTCTTGGCACAGTCGGGAATCGAACCTCGACCTGAGATATGACAGCTAAGAATCCTAGCCGCTACATCACGCGTTGGCATATTGTGGTGTTAAGTCATAGGCATATTGCCTTTTGAGCTCGAAACTGGAAGCCAGATGTGACCAAGGTTAGTAGAAGAGAGGTTGGCTCGTAACTTGCCTTCCGCTGGCAGTAGGGTGGGGGTAACGCGTCATCGGGCCTGCGAGAGTCACCCCAGTCTCCATTTACAGAGTGGACATAGGAAACTACGTGTGTTATTTACTTGTTTGTTAATACAGTATTTATTTTGTTCAAGATATGAATTGTGTCACGTGGTGTATTATACATTAATAAACAGGTGAATAATGTGTAAATTAATTACATCAGATTACTATGGAATCTATCTTTGCATATTCTAGCCCATGGGTAAGTTGTTTCTTTAGATGTGTTTTCTTTTCTTTCAGTTGTTTAAGATGCCGGGGAAAATTTGCAGTGTTGCAATCTACAAAAGTAATTCGGAAATTGTTAAGAAAACGGGAGAAAAATAACTTTCTTCAGATTTCCAAAGGGTGCTAATCGTAGGAAAACGTGGGTGCAGAAATGACAAAGGAAAGATAAATTCGATCCTAATAACAAACGGATTTGCAGCAAACATTTCATACCAAGTGATTTTGAAGACGAAATTCGAGCTCGACTGACACATACTCACCCTAGAATATTAAAAAAATACGTCAATACCTTCTTTAAATGTATTGCCTCAAACACAGAGCCAAGACACAACTTCACGTACAGAACGCTCCCAGAAAAAGAAAACCAAGAGTTACTGAACGAAATATTGGATTCGACATTTTCCAGTGACAATGATGCCGTCATCAATGACGTCAATGTCAATGATACTGACACAAAAAATGACGATCTTCTCATTAAATACAACGTATTACTTGAAGGGACCAAAAAAAATAAGGAAAACATGCAACACTTAGAGACTAGAGCAAACTGTTTGAAATCAAGAAATGTGGAATCTGACACTTCAATTCAGCAGTATGAATGTGGTTTTGACAAGAAAATTAAAGATACGTTTAAAGATTTATTGACACCAAATCAAGTCGACATTGTTAGCAAACAGAAAACAAAGGCAAGATGGAAAAACGAGGAAATAGCGAAGACATATACCTTAAGATATTTAAGCTTCCGAGCGTACAAGTATACCAGAGTTACGCTGAAATATCCATTACCTGGATTATCAACTTTGAAGCGCTGGGCAGGCAATGTTGAATTACGAAACGGTTTATTGAAAAACGTAATGAAAGTAATGAAAATTAGTGGACGAAAGAAGAATGGTCGAGAGAGAGTCACTGTGCTTTCTTTCGACGAAATGAAAGTGTCATCACTCTATGAATATGATGCTAAAGCAGACGAAGTCGTGGGCCCACATACATACATGCAAGTGGTAATGGCAAGAGGGTTATTTCAGAACTGGAAGCAACCTGTGTACATTAATTTCGATAAGAAAATGTCGAAAGACATTATAAATGAAGTGGTTACGTCACTACATAATATTGAATACGATGTAGTTCGGACTTTGGCGGGGGGAATATGGCACTGTGGAAGGAACTCGGTATTAACATTGAAACTACACACTACGTGCATCCGATGACAGATTTAAAAAACCTACTTTTTTGCAGACGCACCTCACCTGCTTCAATTAATTCCTAATGTGATTGGCGAAAGTGAGAATGACATTCCGCGGGGTCACCAATATCGTGGTGCTGTTATCAGTGACAGTTTTGCTGACTCTGAGAGTGGCGAAAATGAAGACAAAAGTGCAGGCACCAATGGACAGCAATGACAGCATTATAAACAATAATGCAGTGCTTAGTGAAGCAATGGGGATAGGTGGATCTGCGCCTGTTGGAGATATAGTCGGCTGTGAGTATGTTTGTATATATCAGTTTTATTATGTTGAAGGAGGTGTATAATTAAATTAGTCATGTAATTAAGCGTTCAGCATCATCTATTATTCACAACAATTCATTAGTTGACACTCTGAAATGGCTGCTGCCCTTAAAAATATTGTTTACTGAGCTCGTAATGCGCTACGGACTAACGACTGATTCAAACGCAGCAGGCCCGTGACGTGTTCCCGCGCGCTCTCCCATTGGCCGAGAGTTATGAGCCAACCTGTATTCTACAAACCTTGAGATGTGACTACGAAGAGGTCACTATCGCATTTGACTGAAATGGGAGTGGGGAAATATTTAAGACCACTGGTGGAACGCCCTAGAATGGGACTTAAACTAATGTTTCTACTCCGCTGGCCTCACAAGGTTGTGTAAACTCAGTTGTATTCTTCATATCAGCTTTAAATCCTACATAGCAGAGCCGGTAGTTGAACATCAGCCATCTGGACAGGGAGCTACAAGCTTACCCCTTGACTACGCTTGGCGGCCAAGATAATTTCGTCATTAATATTGATGAGAAGCAGTATTCTGAACAGGATATAAACTTGTATAGAAGGTGAAAGATTCACGACTGGGGAGAAATTCTCTGCCGCAGGAAGACTGAAAAAGACAGATAGCCTAATCAGTGAAGATTAAATGGGTTTGGATTTTTTTTCATATGCGAAAATGGGACAGATGAGTTACGTTTCTCATACCGTATGTGATAAAATTCACTCTCATTCAGTGCTTAACTGAACTCGCTTTATTCAGAACCATAATGCGGTAAGGATTTATCATCAAGTACTGAAAGACCAACAAAAAATGCAAACAACTCACGGTTCCGGGAAATAAGTTTTTAAAACTGACTGAATATGTGGATCGTAGTATGAGTGGATTATACTCATTCAGTTATATGCAATAATGTTAACTGCATTTACTTTATAATTATGAGTTTTGGGACATTCAGGCCAACTACTGAACTTTAAACGCATTAGAAATAACATGAAATGAAGAGGAGGAGCACGAGATAGAAGTAACTGATCGAATTTTTAAAAATCGGTGGCTACTTCTCTTTCCCTCGGCGCAATAATAATAATAATAATAATAATAATAATTACTTCCTCTATTTCTTAACTCTTGATTATGTCGGTTTTCAAATGGATTAGCAAGCATCACCAGTAGTCTACTGTCAAGGAACAACAAATATCCTTTCAACAACATACATTACTGGTGCAGGGATCGAATCCCGGCTCTACCATTTACCATTGGAGGGTGCTTAATTGCAAACGACCTGTGTCAGTAGATTTACCGTTACATTGAATATCCCCGTACAGGACACATTTCTTGCAACTCGGGGTCTCAAAAATTACTACAGTTAATGGGCACGTTAAACCTACACTGTAGCCTGAATAGTCGAAACAAACATGTTCTTAAATGCACAAGAAAAGGCATAATTATCAAATCAGAGATTTAAAAATTGAATGATTAAGGGCCGTTTTCACCAACGCCAATTATCTCTCAATTCATCATTAAAGATTATTTAACTTACCACGAGCACTTCATCAAACAGAGCTCAGGTCAATGCATGTGAGATTTTCGAAGTGAAATGCCATGTAAAAAGGAGGTCCCGTGGCTCATAATCACCAGATTCACGGTCACGTAAAACTACAATCTTCCTTTCATCAAACAGAAACGCTCGTTAACTTACTACTAACAAGGAATTACGTTAAATGGCCAAATCTGATCACTCAATTCTCTAAAGCATCGTAAAACTGAAGGGAAAAAGCTGAAATCAACCTTGCGCATGGCGGCAGAATTGGTCTCCTTCCGAGTTTCACGCGAATGTTCATCCACATGACTATAAAATATGTTCATGACAATGAAATTATAAAAGTTCATACATGTTACTAATACCAAGAATACGGAAATTTAAAAAAACATATCTGCATAATGAACTCCGAGTCTGCAACGCAACCACTTACGCTACAAAGTTAACGAGGAGAGCATGTCCTACTTAGCGAAGTAAACAATATATACACATAACTGCCAGTTCTACTAAATACTTTGTGCATATTATTTTAAGCTTTTGCCATGAATGAGGTCTTCTGTATTTCCCTTTCTTTATAGTCATGTTCCAGAAAATCTCAAGGAAGCACCGCAAACAACGATCAGTGCTGCACGATGTTCCGCCCGCCACGTTTCTCCAGGGTGAAACCGAGTCTACGCATGAGCGATAGCCGTAAAGCGTATTTATGTAATTACGTACCGGAATGTCCTCTTGAAATTCATCAACGATAACCATGCATTAACGCTCCTATTTAAGATAAATATAAATTAGCTAACTAATCGTTATTAAAGAGTTGGTGAAAACGGCACTTAGAGATGGATATTATTTTAGTTCTGTACTTCCTGAGTTGTGTACCACAACCAGGCGATGTTTCAATTTCTCAACCTTCATAGTATCCGCCTATCGAAGATAACGGTTTCCATCAGAATTCTTTTCTACATACTAATTAAAAAAAAGCGCTCCTATGACTGAAATATTATCAATGGTAACAAAGAATATTTATCTTCTATTCTAAGATAAAAGACTGTTTTGTAATCCAAATATATCGTTTAGTTTTTGTAATGTTTAATTTATAATACAGTACAATGAAAATAATATATTACATTTTCTTTATTGCTAATTTATTTTTATGCAAACATAAACATAGCGTAAAACAGACAAAATCAGGCATTAAAATACGCAACGGCAACTAGAATTGGCGGAATAGGCCAAACTGAAATTGGTCCTACGAAACTTCAATCCCAAACATATTAATCTCTAGTTATTTCAATATCAACCCAGTAATAAAAGACATTTTGCGCAACATTTGAGCTCCACCAAAACGTTAATATTCACATGAATTAGTTTTGTGAAAGCCTATGTGCCCTACTCGCTAGATCTATAGAAAATCACAAGTAGAAAATTTTCTGGCAAACGAAACACGTCATTGGAAACCTTGAGTTAGGCATTGTTTATTACACACATTTCACAATGGGTCCACCTTTCCAGCGCACAGTGGGTCAACATCGAAATCTAGGGGGACAAAATTATTTTACGTTTTAATCATGAATTTAGAGCGAAAGCAACGTATATAATTTGTTTACTTCATAATAAACATAAGTTAAGACCTTTTTAAGCTACGTCTACACATACAAGAAATTGTCTATGACTAGTAGTTGGATAGAGCATTCAGTTATCTCTTCAGAACAATTTTCTACCCCTAATTTACTTTTAACAAAGTCACAAAGGTCCACTTTTGACATAATCGTCGAACCCAGTGCTTCAAACAGTTGTAAACGTGTGAGAACTGGTTGCGCGGCATATTCTAAAACGTAAAATAACTTAAGTAAGTTGCAAAAAATCTTATAACAGGCGTAAACTACAAGACATTATCTACATTTTAACATTAAATAGAAAGTGACGCAGAGTGACGCGACATACTAAAAATCTAAGTGAAAATATAATTTAAAAAATAATAGTTAAATATTATATAATGCAAATATAGCTAAAATTACGTAATTACGCCCATTAATAACTGAAACACGTTACAAGGATCATACATTCAGCTGCATGTTCGATCTTAAAGCATCACACTAACCACAATGACAACCAAACCATAGCCACTTACATTCACCCTCCAATTCAGACTGCTCGAACAGTGGTGACAGATTTACACTAAGATGCGTTTATATCCCAGAATAGTGAGCGGCAATTATATGAGAATGCTGTAGAAGTAATAAATTTTGATTTTTTTAATTATGAAAATAAATAATTTTGTCGTCTTAGTTTCGATTTTGACCCACTGTGCAGCGTTGGGTTTGGACAGAGCGAATATCATGAATCAAATTACTAACAAGGGAACTTCGCGAAGTTGGACCACGAAATACTCAATACTTATAGACTATGTCTGTGTAGATCTTAATACCAAACACGGCGAGTAGGGTCTAATTTTTCGCAACTCGTTCTGAAGGACGTATCCAGATGTGAGCGTTCAAATGTCCCAACCACAAAACCACAGAAGACACGAATCTGACTAAGTTTGTTGATGTGGCGCGATCGGTAGAGCATCCGACTGTCAGCCAGCTGATCTGGGTTCGAGCCCAACTTTATTTGTGTTGTGTTTGTTCGTTACACGTTTTTTTCTTAGTTTTTTCTTTCATTTCACATAGTTTCTTTGTTTGTTTTTGTTTCTTCATTTTTCATGTATTTATTTTCTTGTAATTTTTAATGAATGTATAAAGAAAAAAACAACAGGGAAAAAGAACGTTTACATACATAACCTTGCATATTGGGCCTACAACAGTACATCGATATAGTACAATACACTTCGATAATTCAATTACTCTCCCTCCTGATCACCAATTTGTTGAAACGTTTCCATCTAATCTTTCATAATATTAACATTCTCATAAGCAAACTGCCAGCAAAGAAAGGAGCGGCAGGCTGAAGGGAGACCCCTAGTGGTAACGTTTAAAAGCTCTACAGACAAAGGTAAAGAAAAGAAGACAGAATCGAGACGGGCGCGAACCCAGACCACCTGACGGCCAGTCGGATGCTCTACCGATCGCGCCACACCAACAAATCAAGTCAGAGCCATGCCGTCAGTGGTATTGTGGTTGCGACGATTGAACGTCTTATTTGGACGTCACTTACGCCCTTCAGAACGAGTTGCGACGAATTACACCCTACTTGCCATGTTTGCTATTGTTACGGCTGTGAGTTTGTGTCATCACTCGCCGCATGAGTCACAACTGCCCCAGGGCTGGGCTGTGGCCTGCCTCCTGTATTGCGCGCGCCTTATGCAACAGGGCTACTACAGACAAAGGGATAGTCCAGAAGATTCGTGACTGGACCAGCGATGGAAAGCTCGAGAAACCGTGGACCCTGGATGGATCTAGAACCATTTATTGAGTCACCGGCCTGCTATATAAGAGTGACCCGTGAAGCAGTTGTTATTGTTGTGTTTTACGAGCTAGTGTGAGCGTTTATTCTGAGCGACAGAAGTGTGGTGACTTGCGAAACCCCTAGTGTAGCGGCGAAGTGAGGAACATACAGGGGACTGCCGTGTTCTGAGTGTGTGTGCTTTCACTGAGTGTCAGATATTGTGGTGTCGAAATCCAGTGACATTGTTTCTCCCAGCTGGTGAACAGCGCGCAGCAAGTGCTCGTAAGTACTGTAGTAGGCACACATTAGAAAGAAGTTGCATGTAGTTCTGTCAAGGCCACTAGGCTCATTATCGGCAGGATTAACTTCTGTGGTTTGTTGACAAGTGAAAGGGGCAAGAGCTCTCCACAAGCAAGAGACTTGAGGAAACCGGAGTAAGGTTCCTATTGTCTGTAATTGCTGATGAGTAGTGTAATTTTCTGGCCGCAATAAAGTTAATTACTTCTTTAAGCAGTAATTGGTGTTGTGCTTCCTACCCACCGTAATCCAGTTAACAAAAGTGCCACTAGGGGGGTGGCACGCAACAACTGGTGTCAGAAGCCGGATTACGAACTCAAGCACAACACCTGACGGTCCTGGTTTCAAAACCCGAACAGGTCATTTTCTCTAATTTTCCTGTGAGTGCATGCCCTTTACAAGACAAACAACTAAAATGGAGGAGAAATTGGCAGCATTGCTTGAAAAGTTAAATGGCATGGAAACCAAGATGGGGGACGGCCAGAAGAAGATGGAGGACGGCCAGAAGAAGTTAGCCGAGGACCTAACTGCCAAACTAGAAGACGGCCAGAAGAAGTTAGCCGAGGACCTAACTGCCAAACTAGAAGACGGCCAAAATAAGCTAGCGGAGGACCTGAAGAGGATAGAGGACGGCCAGAAGAAGATGGAAGACGGTCAGAATAAGTTGACACAGGACCTGAAGAAATTAGAACTGGGTCTGCGTGAGGAAGTCACGGCAGTGGAAAAGAAGTTCGACGCCTTACAAGTGGAAGTTGCCGAGCTGCGCCAACGCCCGCTGATGGGGGTGGAGGAGAAATTCAACGCCTTACAAGTGGAAGTTGCCGAGCTGTGCCAACGCCCGCTGATGGGGGTAGAGGAGAAATTCAACGCCTTACAAAAGGAAGTTGCCGAGCTGCGCCAACGCCCACTGACGGGGGTGGAGGAGAAATTCAACGCTCTACGAGAGGAAGTTGCCGAGCTGCGCTACCGCCCGCCCACCGTTACACCGGGAATATCGGGAACGGGACATAGCAGAGTGACGCCCCCAACCTTCGACGGAAAGGTCCCGTGGAACACCTACTTACGTCAGTTCGAGGCGGCCTGTTCCATAAATAACTGGAACAACACAGAAAAGGCTACAGCTCTCATTGTAGCCCTGAGAGGTGACGCCCTTAACGTCCTTCAGGCCATCCCGACTGGATCCCAGGACTACGCTTCCCTGATCGCCCATATGGAGTCCCGATTTGGAGATAGCCATCTTCAGCAGGCCTATCAGATGCAGCTCCGGACCCGGGTACAGAAGAACGCGGAAACCCTGCAGGAGTTCGAGATGGACATCGCACGCCTCGTAAGGCTCGCCTACCCAACAGCGCCGGCCGACTTTCTGGAGCAGATAGCGACGCAGACTTTCACCGACGGGCTACGGGACTCGGACACTCAACAGGCGCTGCGACTCGCGCGCAATAAGACCCTGGCAGATGCGCTGAGCCACGCACTTGAGTTCGAGACGGCAAAACAGGCATCCAGAATGCACGCGCGGGTGCGTCAAGTGGACGTCGACGAACCAGTAAAATCCAACGAGACCAAGCCCCTGGCCGACGAATTAATGGAGGCGCTAAGCCGTTTCTTCGATAGTCGCGGCACCACCAGCAACGACACAGCCGGAAGACAACCGGAGAGGCGGCCCGGAAGAGGACTACCGACTTGCTGGGCCTGCGGTAAGAAAGGCCACCTGAGCAAGGACTGCGGTGATCGCCGCCGCCGAGGGTATCCGACGGGAAATCAGTCGTCTGAAAACCGCGCGGCCCAGGGAAACGAGTATTAGCCAGCCTTGAGGGGCAAAGGTTGGCTTGTGACAGTCGTCAAGCCCCAGCAGTCCAAGTGCGTGTGACGAAGTTACGGAGGGACAATAGCAGCCTGATGGTCGACGGAGTCGTCAACGGAGTGAGCTGGCCCATGCTGATCGACACGGGAGCGTGGAGGACCTTCGTCAATCCCACCGTGATCCCGAAGTGGAGAGTGCAACCCACACGAAGGAACCTCCAGCTAATAACCGCGACCGGAGAGACCGCACCGGTACATGGCGAAGCATCACTGGAGTTCGTCATTGGTCGACGGGTGGTGAAGCATCCAGTGCTTGTGGCTGACGTATCAAACGAAGTGATCATCGGACTGGACTTCCTGGACCAGAACAACATCATCTTGGACTTGAGTACCAACACTCTGCACTTCGGAGGAGAGGAACTTGCTTTGCAACCTGAGCACGAGTCCATCACCGCACGACGAGTAAGGCTGAGAGAAGACGTCATCGTACCCGCCAGGACGGAGGTCAGCGCTGCCGTAATTGTCGACGGAACTGCTGAGGGAGTGGCGGCTGTCATCGAGCCAAAATATGAGGACATCCAGACAAAAGGATTGCTAGTTGCCAAGACTCTCATCAACACGACGTCTCGGCCGTACGTACGCCTGTCCAACCTGAACGACTACGACATTACGGTTCACCGGGACACCAACCTAGGAGTCTGCGAGCCCGTTACCTGGATTGCCCGCATCACAGATACGACAGACGGACACCTGCAGACGGACAACCGAAGAAGACGCACACTGCCAGAAGAACTACAGAAGCTGTACCAAGGATCCCAGGACCATTTAGACGAAGAGCAATCACGCCAACATCAGGACCTGCTACGCGAATTCCAGGATGTCTTCTCCGTGGGGAGCAAAGACTTCGGCAGGACAAGCTTGGTCCAGCACAGAATCGACGTTGGGGACAGCGCACCGATTAGGGTCCCATTCCGACGTGTCCCGCTCGCCAAGCAAGCCGAAGTCGACCGGATGGTAGAAGAGATGAAGGAGCAAGGGGTGATCGAGCCATCACATAGCCCTTGGAGTTCTCCGGTCGTGCTTGTGAAGAAGAAGGACGGTTCCACCAGGTTCTGCGTGGACTACAGGCGGGTGAACGACGTCACGAAGAAGGACAGCTACCCTCTACCCCGGATCGACGACACGCTGGACATCATATCAGGGTCAAGATGGTTCTCCACCTTGGATTTGAAGAGTGGCTACTGGCAGGTGGAGGTCCACCCTAAGGACCGCGAGAAAACGGCGTTCTCTGTGGGCAGCGGGCTCTGGCAGTTCACCGTCATGCCATTCGGTCTGTGCAACGCCCCTGCGACCTTCGAAAGGCTAATGGAGTCCATTCTGAGGGGACTACACTGGAAGACCTGCCTGGTCTACCTAGACGACGTCATCGTTCTGGGGAGAAGCTTCGAGGAGCACTACAGCAACCTGAAGGAGATCTTGTTGAAGCTACGGGCTGCCCAGCTGAAGTTGAGCCCCAAGAAGTGTCAGCTCTTCCAGAAGCGGGTCCAGTACCTTGGGCATATCGTCTCCGAGGAAGGGGTGCGCACCGACCCAGAGAAGACCGCAGCTGTGAGGGAGTGGCCAGTCCCGAAGGACAAGTCCCAACTACGAAGCTTCCTGGGACTCTGCACTTATTACCGTCGCTTCGTGAGGGGATTCGCCGACATCGCCAAACCTTTACATCGACTGACTGAGAAGGACCAACTCTTCACGTGGACAGCAGAATGCCACAGTGCCTTCGAACAACTCAAGCAGGCTCTGTGCACCGCGCCTATTCTGGCCTACCCCAGACCTGGAACAAGGTTCATCGTCGATACCGATGCCAGCGACTTTGGCATAGGGGGAATCCTGTCGCAAGTAGTGGACGGCGAGGAGAGAGTAGTGGCCTACTTCAGCAAGGCCTTGTCAAAGCCAGAAAGGAACTACTGCGTCACCAGGAAGGAGCTGCTCGCCATCGTGAAGACCATTGAACACTTCCACAAGTATCTGTACGGGCAAGAATTTCTCATCAGGACCGACCATGCATCCCTACGGTGGCTCCTGAACTTCAAGCAGCCCGAGGGTCAACTCGCTCGGTGGTTAGAGAGGCTTCAACAGTACAACTTTGAGATTCAGCACAGGAAAGGCCAACTGCATTCTAACGCCGACGCCCTGTCACGAAGACCGTGCCCCGAAGACTGCACCTTCTGTGCCCGAAGGGAGGAGAACACCGGGATACTGTGCCGACGGACTACTGTGGAACTTCAAGGGAACTGGAGCCGCGAATCTTTCACGCGGGCACAAGCAGAAGATGATGACCTGGGACTGATAGCCGAATGGAAGAGGGCCTGTGAACCCAGACCCGGGTGGAACATTGTGAGTGACTGCAGCCCAAAGTTTAAGTCCTACTGGGCACAGTGGGACTCGCTGATTGTAAGGGATGGCCTCATCTGCCGTACCTGGGAGAGCACCGACGGGAAGACATCTCGGGAACAAGTCGTCGTTCCAAAGGCTATGATGGAGGAAGTCCTGAAGGACGTTCATGGAGGATCATCTGGTGGACACCTAGGGATAAAGAAGACCCTGGAGAAGCTGAGAGAGCGGTTCTACTGGATCGGATGCCGAACAGACGTGGAGAACCACTGCGCGAGGTGCCACGATTGCGCAGCCAGCAAGGGCCCAGGACGAAGACGTCGGGGTCCACTGAAGACCTACAACGTGGGCGGCCCCATGGAGAGAGTGGCCATCGATGTTGCTGGGCCATTCCCGTTAAGCGAGGCAGGGAACCGCTACATATTAGTCGTCAGCGACTACTTTACCAAATGGCCGGAGGCGTATCCGCTCCCTAACCAAGAAGCCGCGACGATTGCAGAGACCCTGGTGAAGGAATTCGTCAGCCGGTACGGAGTACCCCTGGAGCTGCACTCCGACCAAGGGAGGAACTTCGAGTCGCAGGTGTTCCAGAACCTATGCCAGCTGCTGGGAATCCGGAAGACAAGGACAACGCCGCTACACCCTCAGTCCGACGGGATGGTAGAGCGATTCTATCGCACCATCGAGAACCATCTCCGAATAGTTGTCAGCGAGCACCAGAGGGATTGGGACAAGCATCTTCCACTATTTCTCCTGGCCTACCGCGCCGCCGTGCATGAAGCCACCGGGTGCACACCAGCCCGGGCCATGTTTGGGAGGGAGCTCCGTCTACCCGTCGATCTTGCCTTCGGCCGACCTGGGAATGATCCGGTCCCGGTAAGCCAGTATTGTCAAGAACTGGTCGACCAACTGGAGGACGTGCACGCGTTCGCGAGGAGGAAACTGCGGATCGAGACCGACCGAATGAAGACCCGATACGACCAGCAGACGGATGCCGGAGGATTCCACGAGGACGACCTGGTCTGGCTCTTCAACCCATTACGGAAGAAAGGCCTGTCACCCAAACTGCAGAAGTCCTGGGAGGGCCCGTACCGAGTCGTGAAACGGATCAACGATGTCGTCTACAGGATCCAGCGGAGCCCGAGGGCGACGATGAAGATCGTGCATCGAGATCGCCTGGCAGCCTACGGAGGGACACAGACGGACCAATGATTGATCGGGACGATCAGCCTTTTTAGGAAGGGGGTGGTGTTACGGCTGTGAGTTTGTGTCAGCACTCGCCGCATGAGTCACAACTGCCCCAGGGCTGGGCTGTGGCCTGCCTCCTGTATTGCGCGCGCCTTATGCAACAGGGCTACTACAGACAAAGGGATAGTCCAGAAGATTCGTGACAGGACCAGCGATGGAAACCTCGAGAAGCCGTGGACCCTGGATGGATCTAGAACCATTTATTGAATCACCGGCCTGCTATATAAGAGTGACCCGTGAAGCAGTTGTTGTTGTTGTGTTTTACGAGCTAGTGTGAGCGTTTATTCTGAGCGACAGAAGTGTGGTGACTTGCGAAACCCCTAGTGTAGCGGCGAAGTGAGGAACATACAGGGGACTGCCGTGTTCTGAGTGTGTGTGCTTTCACTGAGTGTCAGATATTGTGGTGTCGAAATCCAGTGACATTGTTTCTCCCAGCTGGTGAACAGCGCGCAGCAAGTGCTCGTAAGTACTGTAGTAGGCACACATTAGAAAGAAGTTGCATGTAGTTCTGTCAAGGCCACTAGGCTCATTATCGGCAGGATTAACTTCTGTGGTTTGTTGACAAGTGAAAGGGGCAAGAGCTCTCCACAAGTAAGAGACTTGAGGAAACCGGAGTAAGGTTCCTATTGTCTGTAAGTGCTGATGAGTAGTGTAATTTTCTGGCCGCAATAAAGTTAATTACTTCTTTAAGCAGTAATTGGTGTTGTGCTTCCTACCCACCGTAATCCAGTTAACAAAAGTGCCACTAGGGGGGTGGCACGTAACACTATTAAAAGACCTACACAGACATATACTGTACATATTATTGGGTATTTCGTCTGCCCTCGTAAGCAAAGCCTTCCGGGAAAAAGTGAAAATAAGGAGCCTCCTAGTCGCATCCTAACACCGTTTATTGCCATTGCACTGAGCCGGGATAGAACCCACGATTTTGAGTTTTGAAGGCCAGCGCTGGACCAACTGCGTTACAGCCAGTTTTGAAACATGGACTGGATATTAGTAAGAAAGGGCTTAGCCAATCACGCCGAGTTCTAACGCGATTTCTTTATATACATATAGTAAACTACATTTGACATGAAAGCAGAATAATTACTCGTATATTTTTAAATAATTCTACGTATCTCCAAAATTTGAATCGAGAGCGCCCCAGCTAGAGACAATATATAAATAAATGCACAATCCCTCAGTTCGAATGAAAGCGAACGTGGATTTACTGGCACATTAAAGATCCCCTTCGGAGCATCTCGGCGTCTAAAAGCCGAGGTAGTTAAAAAGGGACGTAAAAAAATTAACATTATTATAATTATTATTAATTAATATTATAACTACCATCATCTTTTCGATGTAGGCCTACAGAGGTTTTCTGACCCTAAAAAGAGATATATGTAGCCTATATATATATTACAGTTAACTCGGAACGTACTAGACTCTGGAAGTTGAGAAAATACAAATTTGCCATCACAATATTTATTCACTTCAAGGAAATGCGTCTTCAACTAAGTTAAGCTGATATCTTAAACAAGATCAACAAATGTTATGAGTTTGAACACTAGATTATTAATCAATATTTGGTTTTTGGTAGAGAATATTATTTTACGTTACTGCCGGCATAATTTCAATGTATATTTTTCAAGTTTTCGTGCATTGGCCTAATGAAGTAAATCTTTTGACAACTTAAATCCACAAATTGGCAATTTTAAGGGTTCATATGCATGCAGATATTGATCTCTTAGCGCATAAGCCTACATGGTGAAGGGTACCAACCGCATAAAACTTCACACAGGTGATCTACCTAGGCACATGACACACGGTGGAGGGCCCACCCTATAGAACGGGGCTTTGCAGTCACCGCGTGACGGACGGGCCACTGAGTGTAGCCACCTGTCGAGCAAGGCACTGGCGCTAGCAGCAGCGTAGCGTCCAACTAGTTTAACACATTGACAATTTTTAACGTACCGGTATTTAATAATCATATGTGACTGACTACAGTACTTCACCACAAGTCGTAACTCTCTGAACTAAGGTGTCTTGCCGTCACGCGGTTCAAGAAAGGCTCGGTGCTATAGGATGGCTCTCACTGTAGCCTATGTATAAAACAAGGTGCTTAACATTTTGCTGCGGTGAAGTACCTTTAGGATGAAAGAAAAACAGAGCAGGCTATGTCACACATTTGCAACAATTTACTGTGTTAATGGTTCATGACACTTGGTGTATGACATTACATGTAGATTAGAAAAAAAAAAGTATCTTAATTACGTCTTGGGAGGGGTGCTCGTAAATAATCGCGTATAATCCTAAATGAACTCGGGATTATAAGAAGACTAACCGTAGCGCGTCTTTTAACATTGTATAGAGCCACATGCCCGGCAAGCAGACCAACGGTGTATGCAAAGTGGCACGGAGAATGAGTGGTGTGAGGAAGGAAGGAGGGACGATGACGTTCTCTCAGAGCCTTTAGCGGCCTGCTATTGTTTACATCGGAAGCCTAAACAGAATACGGCTAATTTGCAGGCCACACGCGTACGAGCTTTTGAAATATGTGGTAAGGCAGTGCGGCGTTGTCGTTAAAACTTCAGAAGAACAACTATTTTCTGGAAATATGTAGTTGCCAAAGGCTCGTAAATAAGCATTTGCCAATCCATTCGTCAAGATATATCCAAATGTTTATATTTAATACAGCAGGTGTTTCATCGTGTAGCTATATCTCATCTCTCCTCATGATCTTATTGGGGGGGGGGAGTGCACCATGTAAACAGGCGTAGCAATTTGTGGAGATTTCTTCAGAAGTACTCGTCTAATTTTAAGAATAATTCTATCAATGAACTTGACTAGATAAAACCGAAAAGTGTTTCAATTTCAGAAACCGAAGTACATATTATCTCAGCGATTAATATTAATAGACTGAAATAGCAAAACACTTTCATTTGAGGTGCTTGGACATTAAGTCCCGTGTACTTGTGTGTATATATAACTAATATGATAAACTGTGTTATTGTGGTGTCTGTAGAAGTGAGGATTGGGAAGGAAGCAGTCGTGGCCGTAAGTTAGGAACCATACCGGCATATGCCTGGAGAAGAAGTGGGAAACCAAGGAAAAAACCTTCCAAGAGGGCTAAGGTGGGACCTCGTTACAAAGTATACCATGTTGGCAGCTTTTCCATTAAGCATCATTAGTCTACTTTCAACTTTTCATAAAACAGACTATGAAATAGGGCTGTAGCCTACATATTTGAACATCGAATAATTCGAATTGTTCAAATAATTTGGAATACGAATATTTGATTCGAACATACGAATAGTTCGACTCTTCGAAGTAATTGAATATTAGAATTTCGGAATATTCGCATTAGTGAAATAACCCGACTATGCAGTCAATAATCGAACGAGTCGAAACATTCAAATGTTCGAATAATTACAATGAAGAAAGAAAGAAAGAAAGAAAGAAAGGAAATGATAAGTAATGCTTGTTTTGAATGTTATTTATTTATAGCAAGCTGTACACGGCATGCGTTGCAATGCCAATATAAGAAAGTGTTGGCGTTGTAATTTTAATTGTTGAAGTCCTCTTGGATACACAATTTATTTTCTTTCAATTTCCTTTAACTGTCTCCAAACTATCGTAAAATGCATCTAATAAATCAGAAAAAATCGTGGGAGCGTGCCCAACTCAAAGTTTCATCGCAATCGGATGAATGGCATATGAACGCTTGCGAGATTTTGTTGAAACGATTCAAGCGCTGACACTCATTTGCTTAATCTACTCGTGCGCTACCATCTGTGAAATGGATTTACTAAGTCAGGCACCTTCGCAGGAGTGTGCACAACAACTCACCAAGGTTTCATCGCAATCGGATGAATGGTAGAGTACGGACGGTATGTGATGAGGCTTCAAGGTGAAGCTAACCGCTTTTGGCAGACAGTTTCTTGAGCTCGGCTCAGTTACATGAGGGGTGACCCCTCTAGCGGTCCAGCTCCCCACCATTGAAGTCTCACCACATACCGTCCGTACTCTATATGAACGCATACGGGACTTTATAGAAACAATTCGCGCGCCGTCACTCATTTGGTTGAATCTACTCGTGCGCTACTATAACTGTAAATGAAAATATAGTGCAGTTACAACGATGACACATACCACGGTGGTGCTTTCACTATGCCGGGTGAATCAACTGCCCCTAACAATATTGCTTTCTGCAGCTCAACAAACAAGTTGTTAGCTCGATACTTTCCTGCTAGCATCCTCTGATGTACTAATGCACTGTAAGCACATTCTGCAAAAAATTCTGAGCCCAGTCATCGTTCCCGCCAAGTGAATATACCAGGTGAATCAGCTGCCCCTAATAAATTATTTATGCAGCCCAACTAGCGTTGTTATCCGAAAGGTCGACATTTCTCTGCTTGCATCCCGCATGCACTGCAAGCTTATCCTGCAGACTATACTGAACCCTATTACTCGATGTAACTACATACTAATACGAGGGAAAAATAATAGTGTTCAGTATCATTTGCGGGATATGCTTGCACTGCATTAGTACCGTACAGGCCGGACGTTTGTTTTAGACGAGTGAAAAATCTTAATGGAAGCCTGGAGGGGAGTTACTTCAGTACCTGTGTTGTTGTCAGCTGCCCCATGCGGTCCGATGATTGACAAAGCTGTCTCACACTACTGCTGAAGTAGTCATTGGCAGATATAATGGCGTTCTGTTCGTAACTATGTAACGTGTACTTCCGCGTCACACAATACTTCGGCGTGGACTGTACTGTCTACAAGGCGGTGTCGTCACGTGCTCCAGTCTAAAAATCCAATTACATCAAAGCGGTGGTGACAAATGTGAAGCGACAGGGCTAGAGAGTGACTGTGTACAGGCTCACCCGCAAGCTTCAAGGTCAAGGGCAATCGTCTAAAACAAACGTCCGGCTCGTACAGCATGCAGGCAGAGAAATATCGACCTTCCTGATAACAAGCGTTATTTGGGCTGCATAAAACATTATCATTAGGGGCAGATGATTCACCTGGTATATTACATCATTTCAATCATTTATCGTACGTCAGTCTATCATGTTCCTATGTAATTAAGAAGTCGTGCCCAGTGACCAAACGCAAAATAAACGCTTAAAACTGCGATAGAGTGACGTGGAGAGCGTACGAAACAGCAAACTGGAGTAACTTAATTTAATGCATTCCGAATACAAGTCTCACTCACAGCTGTGGCGTAGCGCATGTGGTCAAACACTGGTCTGCCAATTAATGGAAAGTAGCATAGATAGTTCGAATCCTACAACATATAACAAGTTTACATCAATATGAAGCTTAAATACAGGCCAGTGTGTACCATACGTAAGCCGTAAAACACCGCAATTAATGTGTTTGTGCACTGCGCACACTGCATTGCCATCCAGTCGGAATGAAGTCGCTTTAATCATTCGCCATGTACTCCACAGAAGAACACATTGACATGCTCCTTATTTACGGGGAAGCAAGAGAAAATTCGTTGCTGGCACTACGTCTGTATCAGGAAAGATATCTGGACAGGCGACATCCAGAATGCGAAGACTTTCCGCTGTTGAAAGATGTTTACTAACAACAGGGGTAGGATAATTCAATCAGAACCACCTATCCGAGAGAATACCCCAACGTCTGGTGAGAATGATGAAGCAATTCCGGTCACAGCTCACACAGGTCTCGATGTTACAGTGCGACGCGGTTGTTTCATTAGACCTCGGACGTTTATACTCTAAAAGTATGCTATCAAAATGTATACACGAAGTAAAATAAAATTCACAATTGGTCGCAAGCTCGGTTACATACTCAAGGTTACGACCTAGCTTGCAATACATTTCATGTATGTTATCAGATCACCTAGGGCCGTTTTCACCTACTCTTTACTAACGATTAGTCAGTCAATTCCTATTTAACTTAAATACGGGAGTTAATGCGTGATTATGGTCTATGCATTTCATGAGACCATTTGGGTTTGCAATTATTTAAATACTCTTTACGGCTCTCGCGCATGCGTAGGCTGGGTTTAATCTTGGAGAGCATGACGGACCGATCACGAAGCGTCTAGCACTGATTGATGTAATTATAAATTATAAAGAAAGGGAAATACAGAAGACCGTATTGATGACAAAAGCTTAAAATGATATGAAAGAAGGTATTTAGGACAGGGCCATCCAGTCATTGCGCTCCGGGAGCACTGGAGAGTCAGGCTAGCGCTCCTTCCCCTACCACCATTACACTGTGGCAGCGAGGAGACGGACGATGTTCGGACCACGCTGACTATATACTGTACGTACGTACAGTCGTGCGGCCGACGGCTCTTGTGGGATTGTTGACATATTAATAGGGCTGTTTTGCCATAACAAATATACCGCATATACATTGAATGGTACTCCGATGTAAGGAATGTGCAGGAAACGGAACACAAGTGTCAAGTAAAGAATATTGTGATTTATTCCAAACTGAAATGTGAACATATTAGAGAGGAAAATTCAACAACAAATTGTGTTCATTTTAACACATTACATCTCCGTTGCACACTAAACATTTGGCATGCCCTTTATAAGCTGTACAGAAAAATGAAATTTCCCATTCTGCTTTAAAGACTGCTGCTTCCCACTCTTTTTTTTTTTTGCATGCTGTTCAGTCATGACCACTGCAAAACTGATTTACTTACACGCTGTCAACAAAGCGCATTGGACTAGACTAGAGACTGATGGATCGGCTGCACACTTCAGCGCGCTCAGCCAGCCAAGCTTCTCCCACCACTTCTGAAACTACCTTCCAACAACGCGCTCGGAGCACTGGCTTACAGCGCGGCCGGAGCGCTGTCTTGATGGCCCTGATTTAGGAGAAATGGCAGTTCTGTAAATACATAGCATAATAGAACGCGCTCTCCTAGTTGTCTTCGTAGCGTAAGCGGTTGCGGTGTAGACTCTGAATTTATTATTCAGCGCTGGAAGCAGTTAGAATCCCATTTCGGATATGCTTCTTTTTTTTCTTTTCTTTCTAATTTCCGCATTCGTCTTTCGTGGTATTAAAACTTAGAAATGTGTGTGATCTTTCATAGTTTCATAGTCATCGCATGAAAGTTCGTGTGAAACTCGGAAACAACCCGCCATTGTGAGATGCGCGAGGAACAGTTCAGATGTTTCCCGCCACTTTAACGATGCTTTATAGAGTTGAGTGGCCAGATTTGGCCATATAACGTAATTCCTTGTTAGTGGTAAGTTAAAAAGCGTTTCTGTTTGGTGAAATGCTCGTGCAAAGTTAAATAACCTTTAATGATGAATTAAGAGATAATTGACGTTGGTGAAAACGGCCCTTAGAACAATCCTTTTCCTACGCACGGTCTTTGCTCAGGTGTTCACTTGTCACTAGCTTACAACTGTGCAAAAACCGTGCGTGGAAAAAGGATTTTTCTAACGGATAAGTAGGCTACTCATATAATCTTAGTAGAAATCAACCGGGTGAGTTAGCTGTGGTCGTTACGGCGTTGCTGCAGGTAGTCGCTTACATCCGGGAGACGAGGAGGTTCGAATCCCCCCGCCGGCAACCTTGAAGATGGTCTTCTGTGGTTTCCCATCTTCCTTCCAGGCAAATGACGGGGTTGGTCCCTATCTATAGGCCACAGCCGCTACCTTCCAATTCCTCATCCTTACATTCACATTTTCCTCCCCAAGAAAACACTCCACACGTGACGGCACTTGTAGCTCACCCCATGGGTGTCCGCATAGAAGCAGCTACAAACTCTGGCGAGCCGAACATGTCCTCGGACACTCCCGGCACTAAAAGCCATACGCTAAAATAAGGGAAAAAATCAGTCTGAAGGCTCTAATTTATTTATATATAGTGTTGTGACGCTTAACTATTTACACGTGCATCATATTCATACGTAGACCCAAACCTATAACACAACATTATAGGATAATCTTTTTTTAATTAACGAGATTCACAGCGAGTTATAAATACTAACACTAACAAGACGATTTATAGCCTATACAAGTTTAACTTAAAAAAAAATCACAATTATAAATATTTATACATAGGCTACATTTAAACTTCACGCCTAGTGATCAGGACCTCATGACCACGTAACGGCCGAAACGCGTCATCCTAAATTCCGCCTTATTTATCAGTGAATAAGATTAATACACGAAATATGGTTTATTATATATTAATCCAGCCCAATCATTGGGCAAGAAGCGTGAACAACTGAAAAGTAAAAATTCACAGATTTGACTGTACCTATCGGAAAGACAGATGTTTTCTGGACGTATATAAAACTGCCGATTGCATAAACAAATATTGGCAGGGGCAGCTGATTCACCTGGTAAAAGGCACAGAATTAGCACATTCACATATTTTAAAAAAAAACGTAGAATATATTATTTGTTTTATGTAGCCTACCTTTTAACTACTGCTGTTTTAAGAGACGCCGGGGTGCCGCAATTTTACCCCGAAGTTGATCTTTAACGTGCCAGTATATCAACTGACACAATTGCGCGCCCGCAAATCCCAACTCTCTGCGCTAGAGTCAATCCTGCAACCTTGGCAGCATGCGAGAACATTACCGCTGCGCCACGCAGCCAGTCGTCAAAATATCACTATGAAAATGTGTGTTATATAGCAAGGTAGATTTCTGTTACCAATATGGCCCAATATGGAATACATTACTTTAGTCAGTGCTCTGTATTTACATGACGTTAATAGTTGACCATCCTAATTCAACGAAAATATGCTGCATAAAAACGAAATTTAAGAGAAAGTAGGCTATATGTTCGTTACTAAACTTTCCCCCCATGCTCGTGCTGGCGTGTCGCGCATTTAGGTTAGCCTGCCATCTCTCGGATAAGTTTTATGTAGCCGGATTCTCGGGGAGCGGGGAGTTCAAGGGACACAAAGACTTTACATGCTGTGGCACACCAACATTAATAGCAGAATTTTAAAGGGGCAACTATTGTTCTATTCTTGTGGTGCCTTGTGAAGAGCACAAGGGTACAATATTTCCTGAATCCCAAAGTACTTTCCCTCTATATTTTTCACCCGTGTTCAAATTACTGGATAGGATACCGTACCGCAAATTATTTTCCCTCTATGTTTCTCACCTGTGATCACTAGAATTTTCAGATACCTGGATAGACTACGCACTTTCTTATATTTAATTCCCAGAAATGTCTTTAGGGAAGCAAACTCCTTTACCTCAATATATTGTCGTACATATCGCTTAAAAGGTATCTTATACCAGAGTTCGTGAAAATGTCATTATTTGAAGGTGGGAGAATGCAGCCCCTGAATAATGTTCGTACGATCACTAGCCACCTTACGCTTTCGTGTAGTGAATTAAATCTTAACTCTGTCTGAGAGACGGAGTAAAGGTAAAGCTCCCCCGAAATGTCAATTAGCAACGAGATCAATCTTCACAGAAGTAGGCTACGTCACGCATATTTAACTTCTGAAACATCTGGGCTGCTAGCCCTCCACGTATGGAGGATTAAGAAATAAGACAACTTGACAAACATTGCTCTCATTAATGTTGATTCAAAGAGCTTGCTTCAAATAGTCTACATGTCCGGTATGTATAGGTCAGCATGGTGCTCTACATATTAATTATCTCTCGCTTGCTGGGCTGAAGGTTGCAGGATCGAATCCTTGTCGAGGGAGCCGTGTCAGTAGATTTACTGGCACGTTAAAGATCCTCTTCGGGGCGAAATTCCGACGCCCCGACGTCTCTTAAAGCGACAGTAGTTAAAAGGGACGTAAGACCAATAACAATAGTATTATTATTATTATATTAATTACTTCGGGGCGTTGGCACGATTGTGTGCAGTACACACTTGTACTTACATTGCGTCAGCTTCACCACATTGCTGGCTGCTAGGCAAGGATACGACAATGAACTTGAGAACCGCTGATGCAGAACGACACGGCATTAAAAAAAAACAACGTGGAATTACAAACCACGAATAAAGCTTAACAAAAAAACGAAACAAACACAACAACGTTACTTGAAGAAGACGGAGAAGAAAACAAAACAAAGCCCAACCACACCGAAGGTGTAGGTAGTGATCGAGGAAGACGGCGACCTTGAAACAGCCTTGCTCGGGTCAACTGCCGGCCGACTTGCAGCAAGGGCATGCAAGAAAGAGGGAACGCGACTAAAAAAAAAAACTCGCACATTCCTTATTACGCTCAGTTTCGCTAGGCCATCGCTCCCTCTAACTTGGCTCGATTAACTCTCCGCACCGCGCCGTTTACGTACTGTGCTCAGCATGTACGGAAATGTTTTACGAGAATACACTAACTTACTTGGTTGCTAATCACTACTATAACGCGTATTCCAATACAAGTCCAAGCTGAAACCAGATGGGAGTACTCTATGTTAAATTCACCCCCGTCTGTGCATTAGTTGTGACGATAGCTAACACAATGTGGAGGGAGCACTTCATCTCTTTAAATAAGAAAAAAAAATAACCGATGGAATAAAGTGTCTTACGTTAAATTCAAGCAAAATGGGCTAGATGCATACAATATGAAGAACAACGGCAGAAGTAAGCAAGCGCAAGTATTTCTTCAACCATAGGTTAACTTTTTTCTCCAAAGCCGTGACATATAGTTAACGTGGACACTTTTGAGAAGACAATTTAAAGATAGCCATACAATTACGGGCTTGTCAATCGTATTAATTTCAAACCCGTGTACTTTGGTGAGCTTAGAAATTGTCCGAAAGCCTGTGTCATTGTGGTGCCCATTGCAATGGGTGTACTGGCAATTAATGCTAGGATTGGGAAGGAGGTTGTAGTAGTTGTTGATTCATGTAGGGGCTTTGCAACATCGTGGCCATACAGTCTCGCGTACCTGGGTGTGTGTGGAATCTGTCCGGTAACCTGTATTATTGTGTGTATTTGTAATTGAGGGCTAGGATTAGGGTACAGGGTGACCGTGATCTGAGTTTAGGTACAGTCCAGGAATTTGCCTCAAATGGAAAACCATAGAAAACACCACTTCTAGGCTGGCCGAGGAACCCGCCTCTTCTTAGTTCCACCTCACGAGGCTAACTGAACACCGTTCCAGCCCTCAGACTAGAATTAAATTTCTTGACAGAGCCGGGAATCGAACCCGAACATCCACAGTGACAGAAGGTTAGTTACTACGACAAGAGGTAGTCTTAAAATGAATTACTTTTCCATCACCACACTGGGCCGCAGAGAAAGACAACCTTCCAGCTAGTTCCGCTATGAATCTCCGGTATGAATAAGGGAAGTATTTGATAATAGAATTATCAATACTAGCTAAGAGTGAAGCCACTGTGCTTGGAGACAGTAGAACCAAGAGAGACAGAATGGAAATTGTCAGATTAGAGGATTCTGCCAAGAATCAGTGGAAAAGAGAACAAGACTCAGCTAATGAATCCCTCGGGGTCGCAAACTCAGGAACTCAGTAACCGGTAGCCTTTATGAGTGTAGCTCATTTAGCACCATATCGAGATGAAAGGTGTACCACCCAATGGCAGGAAAATGTATGAAATAAAGGGAACTGTACTGGACTTACCCTTTCACCAAGCACATGTTGTTGTGGTTCTTCGTTTTTAATCTTGCAGCACATCGCAATAATTAGTTGCAAGTACAAGAGGCTGCTGTGCAAGATGCCTTTAGTTCCAAAACAAAGCAGCAATATCGCCAATGACTCCGAAATAAAATCTGCCTCAAATGTTTCCTTGGGTTCATATCCCACTGTCAGCCGTCCTAAGAAGTAGTTTTCCGTGATTATGCTTTGCAATATGAGGCAAACGTTATGATGGTACGTAATATAAGGCAAAGACCGCCTCCAGTAGGCCTACTAGTCACTACAATAACACATTATATTTCACAAAAACCCAAGTACATTTATCTGAAGAGAATAATGTCCCAAGCCCTGGCTCAGATTAAATATTTCGTTGGAATCTATATTTTACTCGTAAAATACGAAATAAAATGGCCATGAAAGCCAAACTAGTGGTGTGTACACTGAACGGGGTCAGACTTGCTCCCATTTGTTCCAGTTTTGTGTGAAGGGTAAAATGGGGCCCACGTGGAGTGGTTTAGAACAGAGCTCGAGTGGTCGCCAATGTTGTTGTTGATTCATTTAGGGGCTTTGCGTCATCGTGGTCATGAAGCAGCATGTCCTTGAGAGAGTGTGTGTAATTAGAGTGATGTAATGTGTGTTATTGTGATGGCTGTAATAGTATGTCGTGATGATAATTGTTCATTTTAAGGGGCCTAACATCTAGGTTAACAATGGTCAACAATGATTTTGTTAAATACATAATTTGAGGTGTTTCTTATATAGGCTATTGCCATCTGCTGATACCAAAAATGAAGTCAGAAATTTTCCATCACCCACCATTTCTTTTTAAGTTTGAAAATAATTTGTTTCCTGTTTATTAGCATTTGTGGTATATAAAATGCTGATTAGAAGGAATATTTTACATATACATTTCATTCCATTGTGTCAACAATCGACTTGTAACTTTAAGTGATTGTTGCCTGTGAATTCACAAATAACAGCAATGACATTTCCCTCGCAGAACTGTGACTGTACGGTAAAGTTCCCAGTTGAATAGACGCTTTCTTTGAAGAAAGAAGTTAATCATGTGCTGTCTTCCCACGTCAATTGAATTGTGATAGAAGTGTATATATCGTACCAATTAGTGCATTATAAAGTATATAGTATATACGAAACATGTCTCGAAAGTGTCTTAATAATAGAAGCAAATTCTGTTAAGTGTGTGGTGAGCTCACTTTACAAGCGGAGAGGCGAAATTCTACTCCTTTAGTTAGATGAGCTTATGACTGTTATTTTAAAACCAAAATAGAACGGAACAAGACATGGGCCCCGGAAATCTGTTGTGCCAAATGTGTAACACTATTAACTGGCTGGTTAAAAGGATCCCGCCATATGCGATTCCCAGGCCCTATGGCACGAACCTAAGGATCATTTGACAGACTGGTACTTCTGCTTGACAAATATATAATAATTTTATTAATGCAGCCAATGGCAAGTTCGAAGTCCAAACACACTGTTAAATATCCATCTTTAGATTCAGCAATTCGACCGGTGGGTCACGGGCCAGAACTTCCCATACCAACTCCACCAGATGACATAACATTGACTGAAATAATTCAAAGTGTTCCTGATGTTCAGAATGAATTACAGAATGATCCAGATTTTGAGGAAATTGATACCATAAATGAAACTTAATTTCTAGCACAGGAAGATTTAAATGATTTTTGTTCGGGATCTTGGTTTAAGTAAAAGCAAGGCAGAATTGCTCGCCTCAAGATTGAGAGGCTGGAAGCTGCTGCAAGGTGACACCAAAGTAAGATTCTTCCGCCAACGCCAAAAGGAATTTGAACATTTGTTTTCTAAAGAGGACGACCTATTTTTCAGCAATGATGCTGAGAAGTTGTTCGAGTCACTGGGTGTTGAGCATAAACCTGAGGATTGGCGTTTGTTCTTAGACTCCTCGAAAACAAGTTTGAAAGGAGTGTTACTACATAATGGAAACAAATATCCATCCATTCCTTAGCCCATGCAGTTGGTATGAAAGAAAATTATGAGAATATGAAGCTCTTACTATCCAATATCAAGTATGACAATTTTTCTTGGCAGATATGTAGGGATTTGAAAGTAATAGGTATCTTACTTGGATTACAGCTTGGCTATACCACATTTTGCTACTTCTTGTGCAAGTGGAATAGCAGAGATAGAAGTAATCATTATATAAAAAAGAACTGGCCAAATAGGGAGTCACTTAATCTAGGACAGGAAAATGTTCTTCACCAACCACTTGTAAGTTCTGAAAAAATCTTTATTGTCTCCACTGAATATCAAACTAGGCTTAATTAAGAATTTTGTGAAATCAATGGATCGTGATGGCAGTGCATTTATCTTCCTGAAAAATAAGTTCCCAAGAATCAGTGTGAAGCAAAACTAAGAGAAGGAATATTTGTTAGCCCTCAAATAAGGGAACTGATGAAAGATACGCAATTTGAAAACCAGTTATATATGCAAGAAGCAGCTGCATGGTTGCCTTTCAAAAAAGTTGTCACGAGCTTTCTAGGAAACTTCAGTTCTGAGAAGTACAGAGAACTTGTCAGTGAGATGATTGAGAACTACAAGATTATGGGATGTAATATGTCTTAAAAAATACACTTTCTGCACTCCCATCTCGATTTCTTCCCTGAAAACATGGGGCTGTGAGCGACGAACACCGGGAGCGTTTCCATCAAGACATTGCGGAAATGAAAAGGCGCTACCAGGGTAAATGGTGTCCAAATATGTTGGCAGACTACTGTTGGACACTGAAGAGAGATGTTCCTCAAGCGAAGTACAGCCGAAAATCTACTTCACATACATTTTAGGTCAGTAACTGTAATTTCAGCGAAGATATACTATAATGTATAGACACAAAACATGTTTTTCATGTGATCACTCTAAAACCCTGGGTGATGGAAAAGTTCTGTAAAAAGATTTGAAATCAGCATACAAAAGTCAGGGGCTGCGTGGCGCAGTCGGTAGAGGCACTGAGCTTCTAACTGAAAGGGAGTGGGTTCGATCCCCACCCAGGTAGTGGATTTTAGAAACATAACTACCACCTTCGGAAACGTAAATAGCCCTGGGGTTTACTCAGCCTACACCAGAAATGAGTACCAGGGTGATTCCTGGGAGCAAAGGCGGCCGGGCGTGGAGCTGACAACTCCATCCCATCTAGTGCCGATGTCACACAAAGTGGAAGCCTCTACCTTCCACTACTACCTGGGCCTCCATGGCCTGTACCGAGTTGGCATTGGCATTGCATTGGCATACAAAAATCACTTAGAATCACCCATTGTTTTCCTTTTAACAGACAAAAGTTTAAATTTTGTTGACCAGTGATCGACCTCATTACTGGTATGTGCATTTATAAATGGGACTGGTTCTGGGTAAGAAGCGGCCGTCACTTATGTAAGACACCATCGCAGCATTTGCCTGGAGAAGTGGAAAACCACTTCTAGGAAGACTGAGGTGGGAATCGACTTAACCTCTCGTCAGTTCTGCCTCACGAAGGCTGTGTATACCCCGTTCCAGCCCTCAGACCAGAATGAAATTTCTTTCCAGAGCCGGGAATGGAACCCGGACAGCCGCGGTGACAACCAAGAGTGCTAGCCACTACGCAACGAAGCGCAGCAACCCAGATGTATGCAATCCATTTTTCTGTCTCAATAGCAGACTCCAGAAAGTAGCTAATTTACGAGAGCACCAACGTTTCTTAGAAGTCCCAATTAACTTTTAACATCAAACCCCAGGAAAGAGTTGAGAAAAACTTTCGAGATATTAAGTAGGTAATGTCGAGATGTAACGATGTATAATAAGGATAAAATGACCATAGACAAGCATTCTACGGAGACAGGCAAATAGCAAGTAAAAAAAAAAAAAAAAAACCAACAACAACAACACACACACAATTCAGAAGAGACAAAGAATTGCTCACTCCTTGAGAATGCTACATTTAACATTTTAGACCTTTGAAGTTCCTTAACACTACATCTAGACACGTACAGTATGTATATAGCAAACAGCCTTTACTACAAAGCTATGTTTTTCTTTTACTTATTCATTTTTTATCAACAGAATGCTTTTCAATCCGTCAACATGATTAAGCCGCATTACATTGGGCGGGGAGTAACAATTATTTCAACACCCTAACCTCAAAGAAATATTACATGAGTTTATTAATCAGTTAATCGACATACTCTTATTGTAAAATGTGTGTTTCTTTCGTACAAAATGTATGTCAATTAAGTGATAAATAATTCATATAATATTTCCGTCACGTTAGGGTATTAAAATATTTGTTATTCCCCGCCCAATCTAATTGGGCACAATTGTGTTCACCGACTGAAAAGCATTCTGTTGATAGAAAAAAAAACACTGAATAATGGCTTCTAACACTTCAATATTCGCTTCTTCCCTGTCATCCTAGAATTTAAGAAACACTTCGAAATATCCTAGAAACATAAACCTAGGTACCCCTAAGATTTGTAAGAAAATCTTAAATTCAATAAATTGTGTGAGGGGGCCGAGCTGAACGGCTTTGAAATTGGGCATCAGAAGAGAATCGACAGTTGTTTTCCAAACCATAAATAAACTATTTTCAATTTTAAGCAATGGCCTCTAATTCTCATGGTTAAAGGTAAAAAAAAAAAGTCCAAATTAAATTTTAATATCAAACCTCAAGGAAGTGTTGAGGATAAACTTTGAGATATCAAGGAGGTAATGTCGAGATGTAGTGAAGTAGACTATAATAAAGATAAGTACGAATATACATGAAAATAAATTAGACACTTCCATGCATCCTAGAAGTTCAAAACGTAGTACCAGAGAAGCAGATACAACCAAGATCCTAAGAAAAATCAACATTTCCCAAATTCTATGAGAGGTACAAACTGTAGGGGGCTTTTGAAATCGGAGCTTTAAAAGAAACTGCACAAGTGCGCAAGCGTAGCATTATTATCATATTAAATGATATTGTCGACTTTATCTGGGGTCTGGCGTTACGTTACGGTGACGGGACGAAATGTACCGAGAATGCACTAAGGTGTGTGACGTCATAGTACGATGTAGCAGCCGAGTACCAAGAAGGCAGTGCGAGAAGATCAAGTAGGCAGTGAAGGAACAAAATAGAATCTTGAAACTCTGTTCGTGCACTGCCTTCTTGGTACTCGGCTGCTAGCATTTAAAATGATAAAAGTCTAGTCTTTTAGACTGACTATCCGTGTCTGTTTTTTTATTTAATCAGTCCTACCGACAGCAGTGGCTACGCTCGCTAAAGCGCAGCGTTAGGCTATGGGGTCAAGCTCTCTGCTGACTAGGTAGACGCGTGGTTTCAAGCCCCACCGTCGGCCGTCCTTGAAATGGTTTTCCGTGGTTTCTCATTTTCAACACCGGGCAAATGCTGGGACGGTACCTTGTGACAGGCCACGGCCGCTTCCATCCACATCCTTGCTAAGTTTAATTCATCTTCACCCATTCCAACTGTCATCCAGACGCGCAGGTCGCCCACGGCCGTCGACTAGAAAGACCTGTACTCGGCCTCTCAGGAGGCTACACGATAAATAAAAGAGAAGTCCTATAGTTTTAATGTGCTTAAAAATTCTCTGAAATTCAGTTTTCAAATCAGCCTCTGGGAAAGTATTGAGGTGAAGATTTCAAGATATTTAAGAGAATAAAAGTAAAAAACTGGGGATTATAAAAGTAGATATCAAATGACACACTTCCTAATGCCCTCAAAACTTATAACTTGGTACTAGATAAGCCAATAACCCCCATTTTCATACCAATATCTAAAGTTCCCAAAACCACCCCAGGGTGAGCGAGCCAAGGAGTGAGGTTTCAATTAGGGCTTACAAGAAACAAGATTTTCCCTAAACAATACAGTCTACTTATATGAAATTCACGATATATTGCTATCTTCTCTTCATACTGTGCACCCTTTGCGTCAAATAACAAAATCACGCTGGGAAACGAAAAATCCGTTAGCCACACGAGTTATTTCTATCAAGCCTCTTATACGAACCTACTATTTGTGAAATTTTGTATTTATTACCTTATTAGATACTGAATATTTTATACATTCGAGATGACAGCTATGTGTAATGTTCAATATAGCAGTCTTGAGGGTTAGATAAACGATCTCCCTTATTTTCAACTCCTCAATCGCTAAATTACATGAAAATTCGAAAGTTGCATGGATATTTCTCTCTTACAGTTGGAATGGTAAATTCTAATGTTTAATAGTAGGCTACGCTACACAAGAATCTTCTATTAAATGAAGTTGAACCTTATACGAGGGTCGAGTCATAAGTCATGAAAACTATTTTTTCTTTCTCGCAAACAGGAGACAACACGGAAAATCTACGATATGCATTTGGAAACGTACGGTATGTACTTGCGTAGGATGCCACTAGATGGTGTATGTAAACAACAGTGTAGTCTGAGCATGCCCCCAAGTTCAGTGTGTGATTGAGAGCGTCACACAATGGAAGTCAACAAGCAAGAGCAACGATCGTATATTAAAATCGCAGTTCTCCGCAGCAGAAATGCACGCCAATGCCATGCAGAGCTGCGGGAAGCATTAGGTGTGCATGCCATATCACGTAACGGAGGTACAGAAGTGGACTCGTTACGAAACATGTCGCATCAATCTGGAGAGGTTTCAGCAGGAAGAACAAGCCATGTTGAATCGCATTATTGCCGTCGATGAAACATGGGCACGTGCTTATGGACCTGAACTGAAGAGACAGTCAAGTGAATGGCGTCGTTAGGGGTCACCACGGAGACACAAGGTTCGACAAAATCGTCGCCCAATAAGGTTGGTCATCCTGGCATACGATGTTCAACATGTTCTTGTTTGTCATCCAATGCGTGAGGGGCTCACTGTCAATGCAGTGTATTACAATTCCTTTTTGTTGTACCAATTGCGCCGTGCAGTGCGAAACAAACGTCCTGATCGTTTGGACGACGCCATAATCCTACACGATAACGCGACAGCTCACACAGCAGCCATCGTTCAGCGTCGCTTACAACGGTGGGGATGAGAGGTTCTTCCACATCCGCCTTATTCGCCTGATCTGAGCCCATGTGACTATGACCTAATCCCCAAAATCAAGAAGCCACTACGTGGACGACGGTTTGCTAAAACAAAGAAGACTTCGTAACAGCATTTCGCAGGGAGTGTTACACGTTAGCGATCCACATGCAGCGAATGGTATTCAGCGCCTGCCCACCGCTGCCAACGCACAGTAGACACCTTGGGTGATTATTTCGAAGGTCTGTAACCAGTGGAGACCTGTCCTTTGTACGTAATATTGTGTATTTGCTGTATTTATCATAATAAAACAATGTTTACCAATGGCCTGTGTTCTGTCACTTAGGCCTACCTACGAGCATCTCCTGACGTCAGAATTTATCTCCAGGCACTACGCATACGTACATGCCATATATTTCCAAATGCATATCGTAGATTTTCCGTGTTGTCTCCAGTTCGCGAGAAAAAAGAATAGTTGCCATGACTTATGACTCGACCCTCGTACATACAAATCCAATGCCAATTTGCAATTTCGGAAAAGTAATTTTAGCAGATGATGGCTGTTGATTGTTATATTTTATTTATTCAAGATGGCGGTTGTGACTAACGTTCAATTTGGTAACTTTCTAAACATGATGATGATTATAATTGTTGTTTTAAGGAGCCTAACATCTAGGTTATCGGCCCCTAATGGTCTGGGTGATAGCGAAAATGACAATGAAATGAAAACCATAACGAGAAGTAAGTGAGACTTAAAATACTTACAAAATGGAACTCAGATTGAAACTACTTCCAAAATGGGGAGTGGAAATACTTACAAAAGGAAATTTAGAAGGAAAATACTAACAAAAGGAATAGATTGAAAAACACGCACAAAATGTAGGTTAGGTTCAAAATACCAACAAAATCCATTGTAGAGTCGAAATACTTACAAAATGCAAATGAAATTCAAAATACTTACACAATTCAAATGAGATTGAAAATACGTACAAAATGCAATTGAAACTGAAAATGAAAATGAAAATCCACAGCCTGCTTCCAGTCTCCGACCGGGTCAGGAATGGAATGAATGATGCCCCCATCTAGCGGCGAGGATATGAACTGTGCCGGCTGCCGAGGCCTGACGCACTCCTCCGGGGCAATGATTTAATGAATGACAGATGAAATGAAATGATAGTGGAGAGTGTTGATGGAATGAAATTTTTGACAGGGAAAACCGGAGTACCCGGAGAAAAACCTGTCTGCCTCCGTTTTGTCCATCACAGATCTCACATGGAGTGACCGGGATTTGAACCACGGATCCAGCGGTGAGAGGCCGGCGTGCTGCCGCCTAAGCCACGGAGGCTTACCAATTGAAACTGAAAATACACAATGCAATTTAGATTGAAAAAGCCCATTTCAGATACAAAATACTCACAAAGTGCAATTGAAAATGCTTATAAAATGTATGGTAGATTCAAACTATTTAGCTGGATTGAGAATAATTACAAAAATCAATTTAGATGGAAAATACTAACAAAATGTAATTTAGATTCAAAATACTCACAAAATGCAATTGAGAATCAAAATACTTATAAAATGCCCACCATGCAAAATACAATATAGATTGAAAATACCTGCAAAATGCGGTTTAGGTTGAAAATACTTACAAAATGCAATTGAAATTCACAATATTCACTGAAGTGCCAACCCCTACATTGAAAGACTTACTAAAAAGCAATTTAGAATGGCAATCCCTACAAAATGCAATTGAGGTTGAAAATACTCGCAACATGAAACTTAGAACGAAAATACTTCCAAAATGCAACTTAGATTGAAAATACCCACAAAACGCAGTGTAGATTCAAAAAATTCGCTTAAGGTAATTTGGACACACGGGGAGCAATTAATAAAAACAGTGCGGGAATCTTAAAGAGAAAAGGAAATAATAATGAAAAGAAAACAAGAGGTCTGACCCCTTGAAGAATGAGGGATCAGGAAAGATGAGACAAGGGCAAATTACGGCGGGAAAGTGAAAGACTCGCTAGGCCTCGGATACCCTAATACCGTCGGGGCCGGAAAAGAACAAGAGTTGACCAAGGGAGGTCGACAAGAAAGAAGACGGAGAGGAGCCCGGCACAAGTAAGTGGAAGCAATGCCGGACACAGCTGGGGTCCCGTCGTCACCAACCCACGTCCCACTAGATGTGAGCCCCTAGGGGGCTTTCTAAACAATTTTATTACACGGTATATTCCCCTTACAAAGTTTCCTATACAGCTCTTATGCATTCTGCGTTATTTTAATACACTGCCTAACAATTGCCAAGGAACAAGTGACTATTGCTGAGGAACTACGGACAAAGGCGAAGGAACAACCGACCAATGAGAGTAAAAGGCACTGGAGAGGGCGGGACGTGTTATCTGCAGCGAAAAGGAACAAACGTCTCACTCCTCGTCAGATAGCTGCAGACCTTGCAACCGCTACCGGTACACGTGTTATCTGCCAGAACCATTTCACGGCGATTACATCAGGCTGGTTTGTGTGCTCGGAAGCCCGTTAAATGCATCCCATTTCAACCACGCCATCGTCGAGCAAGAGTTACTTAGTTCGTGTAACGAACATGTTGGTTGGGGTAACGTGTTTCCCTCTCTCCCAAACTAACTGGTGGCCAGAATCACTTGTCACGATGAAGCGGGATTCGTCGAGGAACATTCTGGACCAGTGTTGCTGACACACTACATCCGAGGCAATCTGTTTAACATATTCTAACCTTGTCTTACCCCTACAGTTCTTGTCCTCGACCCTTCCTTCCATAACTAAACTTGCTATTGCTGGGTGTCTTAGTTTGTGTCCACAAACCTATTTCTTCTCTTAAGCAGTCGCCAGAAACATCTCTCCTCTCCCACTCGTCTTAATACCTCTTCATCTGTAACCCTATCTACCCATCTGATCATCATTCTCCTGTAACACCGCATTTCAAACGCTTCTATCATCCTCTTTTCGTCTGCACCAAGTCCACATTTCACTTCCATAGATTGCCACGCTCCAGACAAAGGCTTTCAAAACAGACTTCTTAATACCTAAATCTACATTCGATGTCAACAGATTCCTTTTCTGTAGAAATGATTTCCTTGCCTACGCCAATCTGCTTCTTATATCCTCTTTGCTGCGTCCATCACTGGTTATTTTGCTTCCTAAGTAACAGAAGTCTCCTACTTCCTTTAGTCTTTCATCTGCCAATTTGACGTCAATAGGGGTTTCTGATTTCTTTCGGCTGCATTCCAATATTTGTGTTTTACATTTATTAATTTTCATCATGAATCCTTTCCTCAAGACAGAGACCATACCATTCAAAAACTCATTCAAATCTTCTGGTGTGTCAGCTAAGATGACGATGTCATCAGCAAATCTCATATTTGAAATTATTTCTCCGTGAATCTTTACTCCTAATTTGAATCTTTCTCATATTTCCTTCATTGCTTGTTCAAATGTATAGATTGAAAAGTGTGGGTGATAAGTTGCAACCTTGCCTTACACCTTTCTGAATACCAGCTTCCCCCTCATGACCTTCGGCTCGAATAACTGCTGTCTGGTATCTGTAAAGGTTGTAGAGCACCCTCCTATCCCAGTACTTCATTCCAATCGCTTTCAAAATGTCGAATTACTGTACTTACTCTAATCAACGTTATCAACAGCCTTTTCTAAGTCGACAAATGCCACGAACGTTGTCTTATCTTTCCTTATTCTACCTTCCAAAATCAGTCTATGACTTAGTACAGCTTCACTTGTTCCTACATTTCTCCTGAAACCAAACTGGTCTTGACATAGCTCTGTTTCTATCTGTCTTTCCACCCTCTTGTTTTCTAGTCAGGATCATTGAAGCATGAGTAATCAAGCTGATTGTATGGTAATCTTCACATCTGTCAGCTCCCACTTTCATCGGTATAGGGATGACAACTTTCTTCTTGAAATCAGAGGGTACCTCACCTGTCTCATACATCCTACATACCAAATGAAATAACCCGATCAGACCTTCATCACCTATGCAGCGTAGCAACTCAATCGGTATATCATCTATGCCTGGTGCTTTGTTCCTGCTTAAGTCTTCCAATGCTCTGTCAAATTCTGACCTCAATATTAAATCTCCTTTCACATCCTTATCGATTTTCCCAACTATACGTAAAATGCATTACGTAACAACGCTACTTAAGTCAGTAAGACTGCTGATGTGCCCTTGCGATTACAATGCAATGCAACACAGCGCAAACTCTAACGTTTTAACTAGATCAAATGCCTTACAGTCAATATCTCTCTCTTGCAAATATCACGTGCTTGGTCCACTAAATAAGTTCCTAGAGGGTAAACGTTCTATCATTAATCAAGTGGTCGACCTCCTGGTGTGAAGGCTAGCATTCTCGTTTGTCGCCCCGAAGGTCCGGGTTCGATTCCCGGCTCTGCCAAGAAATTTAATTCTGGTCTAAGGGCTGGAACAAGGTACACTCAGCCTCGTGAGAAAAGGTGGGTTCCATTCCCACAACAGTCATCCTGAAAGTGGTCTTCCGTGTTTTCCCACTTCTACTCCAGGTAAATGCCAGGATGGTTCCAAACTAAAGGCCACAATCGCCTCCTTCCCAATCCTTATCTGAATTACAAATACACACACACAACCACAGACACCACAAAATCAAAGGTTATCAGGCAACTTCTACAGTCATCCAAGTACAAGGGGCTAAACGATCACGATGTCCAAGCTCTTCAAATGATATATATCAATAACAACAAACTAATCAAAAGGTTCGTAATGCTGAGTACGAGTGGTTTCATTAGCATCCAGCGTCATACGTAACGAGGATATGACGAAACTTGTTTGGCGCAATGGCTAACATTATTGGCTGTCAAACCCGGGGGACCGGATTCGATTCACGGCTCTGCCAAGGAGTTTAATTCAGGTCTGAGGGTAAGAACGGAGTACACTCAGCCATGTGAGTCGAATCTGAAAAGAGGTGGGTTCGATTCCTACCTAAGCTATCCTGGAAATGTTTTTTCATGGTTTCTCACCTCCACATCAGGCAAATGCGGGGATGGTTCCTAGCGGAAGGCTACGGCCACCTCTTTCCAATATCCTCACCTAAATTACAAACAATAGTACAGCCACCCCAACGACACAGGTTATCAGACGAATTATTTACACTGCCAAGTACATGGCGTAAAATGGCCGTGATGTTCACACCCCTCAAATGAAACAACAAAACGTGTTCAGCTTGAGGAAGTGAACAACTGTAGACGTCTTCGAACTGCCTTCCGCCGTATTCTGTATGTAGTAATCTGTATGTCTTGTGATATGGTGAATATTTTCCAGTACAAAGTACTGCTCCTTTCTTAGAACAGTCAAGGCTTCGTTTGAACAAAATTTATAAACGGTTTCCAATGAGTTAAAAGGAACTGTGGAAAGCACATTGCCGAGTGTTAATTGAATCGTTACAGCAGTGTGTCACAATCTCGTGGATTATCTAACGCAGGCGTTCTCGACCCTTTTGAGACTGTGAAAACCACCCTCATGCAAAACTAAGTTCCCGAGCACCATTAAATCGAATATAATAATACTAATAATAACAAAACTACTACTAATAATAGTAATTAAAAAAGCATGCGTTTCTCTTTCCTTTTCCAGTCTCTCTCCCCCGGAAGTGCTGAAAGAGCTAAGGATTCACTGCTCACCATACATGCTGCAACTGCTTGCATGCTTCATGCAAATAAGAAACAATTTACGTGTGGATAGTCGAGTCGAATAAGCATATTTCAAGTACCGGTAACTCATAAAACAAGGATGTCCAAATATTTTTCCTGCAGATTAAAAATACTATTTCACAAAATAATAGAATTTCAGACTGTCAACATTTGTAATGAAAACACTATTCATCCGGTTCGTGCAACAACATTTGAATTGAAAAATGGATCTCAGGGGAGCTTGTGTTCGCGAACACATTTTGGCTCGTATGACGAGAGCACCAAATGTCATTGGAAGAGTATCGTGGTGCTCGCGAGCACCACGTTGAGAACGCCTGGTCTTACGAGTCCACAAATTTTGAGAAATCCTGCTGAAGGTCAGGGGTCGCCAACACTTTCCCACCCGTCGCCCACGTAGTCATATCTTCAATACTTCGCGGGCCGCCCAGATCACCAATATTATAAAGTTGTTGATTAAACAGTAAATAACATTTCAATCATTGTATTAGTATGTTAAAAAAAGATTAGGTTAGCCAGATATACTAATAAATTGAAGAAACACGTCACTGGTTTTCACAATACTATTTTGTTTATGAAGAAAATACGAATTTGGCTGTCGCCCCGGAGGGGCTAAGGATTGCTAGGCGCATTTTTTTTTCAGTAAATAATAAAATTGAAGAATAGTGCGCAAATGGAGAGTTCTCTTCTTCATCTTATCCTGCCTATTTTTAAAGGCGTTAATGCCTTACCTTTGGTCGGAGAAGCAAAGGGGTTTTTACAAACTTCGAAAGGCGCGTCAACAATATTGTATTATATATTTTTAAGATGAGATATTATTTATTAAAATTGAGAAGGTTTCGAATATCCATTTCTATTGTTTTCATATTTGCATTTTTTTAAATATAATCTCGCATTCTGATATTTTTTCAAACACCTGCACAGTAGGCTACTGCAGAATAAAAACAATCAAATACACACTACCCATTTGTGTATCCAACATGTTTTCTGAAATTGCACAAATCTTTTTCCACTTTTACAACACAACTTACTTTGTTTGAGACCTTATGTCCACTTCGGGTACATATTTCGGACCTTTAAAATGGCCAATCTTCAGCCCGGTTCAGCAAAATCTTAGTCCAATGTTTTCGCCATTTTTTGTGAAGAGGTCTGAAGAAGGACCATTTTAAAGGTCCGAAACATGTACCCGAAGAGGACATAAAGCCTCAATCAAAGTAAGTTGTGTTGCAAAGTGGAAAAAGATTTGTGCAATTGTTAATGTTCAACACGGAAAATGTTCATAACATATATTCATGTTTTCTGCAATGTGTGTTTGCTGTACGTAAAATCACAAAAAATCTACGATAGTTTTATTCAGTATATCATGGAACAAAACAGTTCAAAGATTGCGGGCCACGGGTTGCCGACCCCTGCTCTGGATCACATTTCTTGGCTAGTACTTGAGTACCTCACTACCGTCGTCACTGTGGACAATAATGGAGGCTGGTATGCCTAAACAAAAGTGTGTATCGAACAATTCCAGGCAATTTCGCTTGTTATAGTTGGCGTTCGAACACACATCAACCTTCATTTGTTTGGACATGCCACATAGGGTTTTAATTAAACCAACTCGACAGTACTTCAAGTAATATAAACAATCTTCATAATCAACGCACAATACAGTCATTCCAAGAAAAATGGGAGTAAATTATAGATTCCTGCAGGCAAAGGTTCGTCGACTGCACAGGCCATTGCCCTTCTTCTTCCGCCTGACGCGACAGATGTGTTGTGAGAGACATTTCAAACAGCCTTGTCTGAACCCGCGACCTTTACACAAAGTTACAAGGGCGATATTTTGTTCGTGAGTCCAGTCTCCACGATCTCCCAACAACTTCTAAGAGAAGATGGAGAAGTGGGATAAGCAATGTCAAGCCATGAGTATGTGACATTATGTGCTTGTAAATACACTATCATAAACTCGGATAAAAGGAGTATTCGAACACTCCGACAAACCCGGGACTAAAATAAGAGATGATTTAGCATGTAAAATGAAACACAAATTAGATGTTTGTTTATGTAGGAGCTTTGCAACATCGTGGTCGTGTATTCCCGTGCTCTTGGGTGTGTGTGAAATGTGTCTAATGACCTTCCGTACGTTATTGTGATGACTGTGTGTATTTGTAATGGGGATGAGGATTAGGAAGGAGGCAGCCGTGGCCTTAATTTAGGAACCATCCCGGTATTTGCCAGCAGTAGAAGTTAGAAACCACAGAAAACCACTTCCCAGATGGATGAGGTAGAAATCAAACCCACCTCTTCTCAGTTTTTCCTCACAATGGCTGAGTGTACCCCGTTCCAGCCCTCAGAAGAGAATTAAATTTCTTGGCAGAGCCGGGAATCGAACCCGGACATGCCGGGTTACAGCAAAGAACGCTAGCCGCTACACCACGAGGGGGTCATACAACATGGAATCTGAAAGATAGGCGCACATATAAATGCCTGGGCAGAGATCAAATAAAATTCAACGCTTTGTCTACTATTTCACGAACCCTACATACAGTAATATGCGCTATACGTAATATCAACGCGTCCAAGCAAGATTCCTTTTCACTAATAACATTATTTTAAAGTCCAAGAACGCCCTTCCGGCCATAATCAGGACAGTTGTTAATTCTTTTGAGGGTCTTGGGGCATCTCAGTCATCAGCTCAGTGTACTTGGGTAGGCTATGTGTTGAATTTGTCAGATAACCTGTGTTTGTGTGGTGAGTATAGCAATGTGTGCAGGTCTAGGATTGGAGAAGGTAGCCTGAGTAGTTAAACGGCGCCGCAGAAGAGATGGGATGAATGGCTTTTACGGCCTTGACATCGTGGTCAATTCAGTTCCATACGCTTGGGTGTGCAGAATTTGTCTGCTAATAACCTGTGTTATTGTGGCCTCTGTAATATGTGTATATTTGTATTGAAGATCAGAATTGGAAGGAGGCGGCCGTAGCCTTAAGTGTGCCATCCCGGCATTTGCCTGGAGTAGAAGTGGGAGATCACAGAAAACCGCTTCTAGGATGGCTAAGGTAGGAATCGAACTCACCTCTTCTCAGTTTCTGACTGTTTTCCGTTCCAACACTAAGATCAGAATTAAACTTCCTGACAGAGTCGGGAATCAAACCCGAACCTCAGGAGGAGGGGGGAACAGCCAGGAATGCAAGCAATTACACCGTGAAATGGTCGATGCATTCCGGAAGAAAACTTCATGGGAGAAAATCGTGAGAGATGAAATGAATGAATAAGAATGAAACGAGGAAAGGAATAGGAAGAAATCGGCTGAGGCCTATTAGGCATTGGCTGATGTTGTAGATGGGAAACCACGGGAAAAAAAAAGGATTACCGACGATGGAGTTCGAACCAACTCGTCTACCGAGTCAACAGATAGTTTGGCCACAGGGTCTAGCGGGGAAATCACATACAAGATGGCCGCTGCCAATGCCAGGATTCGAACCTTTATTTCTGGAGTAGGTGCATCGCTTCACCGCATTGGTGATGTGCGACGGATACGCCACCTGAGTTTTGTTAGCTAGTACCGCAGCTCGTTAGCTGCGATGGAAAACCAGGAAGCGTGGACGGCAGACTCGATCATTAGTGTGAGTAGGACTATTAGACTACTGTACAGCTAATAATAAGTTCAATAAATTAACCCGTCAAGACCTCCCTTTTCTAACATAGGATGGTCATTGTAATGTTCCTTAGAAATGATCTCAGAACGGAGTTAATAGTTGGCACTGAGGTCCCGGACTTATTATCGATTATGCGGCGCAAAGCAGTATGCGGAACCAGTGGCTTCTTTGGCGCCAGCGCATCTCAACAAAGCCGGTTGGTTCCTGCTTGCTTATGACTCGGTGTGGTCCACCTGTTCTCTCATCTTGTGGTTTATGATGATGATGATTCTTGTTTTAAGGGGCCTAACATCTATTGTAGGTTATCGGCCCCTAATGAAATGAAATGGTATGAAGTGGAAACATGATAATGAAAACAACCCACTGCCAGGGGATGAGAACGAAAATGGTTTACATAAAACAGACAGTGAGCCCTAACAATTAAGCCTTATTTAGATAAAAGTAAAAAATGAGGATGATATAAAACAATTAAACAAATAAGGCATTTTGAACAGTAAAAAATATATGCACAATAAAAACATAAAACAGACTACACTAAACTAAAAGTCTTACACTATTTTTAAATTTAAAAAAGTAACCACTCTCCCTCATAAACCAGATGACGAGGTCTGCGGACGGCCCATCATCACGTAGAACAAGGGAGAGGTTGTTAGGCAGTTTGAGAGTTCTTCGCAGATCGGCCAGGTCCACACACTCTCAAGAGAATGTGTACCACGGTAAGGTGGGCACAGCAAGCACACACAGGGTGTACGCAACACATTATTTTATGTAATACAAATACAAAGAGATGTAACGCAGTAGTGCAATTCACACCCAATTCTTGACATGAAGCTGTGAGCTCGGACATTATTTTGGACCGCACTCGGAGACATTCGGCACTCCCGCGATAGGGTGAGAAGAACATTCTGGCATGATAGTGTTCAGAATCAAGCACATAAGAAGACACAGTCACTTTGTACGGACCATGCAAGCTACCTAAATTCTGTCTCCTGTCAGGAATAGGGATGATCGATTCTCTCCACACATGTTTTATGTTTACTGCTGTTCCACCCTTACTCCACTGTTTTTTTTATCAACAATGGATTTGCCTACATTGATTCCTTATTCTTCGCGGAATAGAAAGAGTAATTTACTCACTCCAATATTAGCATCGCCTTCTACACTTACAAGGAGTGGCATCACGCTTGGCAACGCCACCCACCTGTCATCTGGTAGGGCTAGAGCAAGCACCAGGTAATTGCTAACATTAATTAAACAGATTTTGACGCGAAATGTTTCCGAAAATACAACGGAACATAACGTCCCCTAAAACCATACAAAAATATCACAAACAAAGGATAAATATTATCATGCCATGTACTGTCAATTCCCGATAAGATGAAATGCTTTATTGTACCTTAATACCCCAGTGTCTGAAATTTCCTCGTCCTGTTGTTTTGCTGACTGTCGTCATTGACGCGCTGAGAAAAAATATTTAAAACTATTCTAACAAACTTAGAGATTGCCTTTGATATTAAGTCGTTCTCATTTTGTCCACAGATGCTTTTATCATAGTCACAATAGGTATAATTGGTCTCCAAGCTTAGTGTTGACAGTCTAACAAGAATGTTCCACTGGCCAACTAATTTGAAGAATGCACTTGCCAACTGAGTAGAGTTGATAATACGGGAATATAGAGGTCACTTGAAGATATATAACCAAAACTAAATTACTAGGCACTGAAAGTCCTTCACGCTGTAAATGAACAAAATATACGTCACCAACGTCCATTCCCTATCCCTTTCTCAACAAACCAATAAAAATATGAGAATTCAAAACCTTACCTACACCGTGTAAAATATAACAACGTACATACAATAATTCTGAGCTCAAATGGTGCACTAATACTGAGGTGAAAAGGTATATTTGGAAACTTCCAGGGCACTGTATCCTCTGTTGATTTGGGAGATCTCAGAGCCATATGGTTGTATCTAATCTTTAAAAGTTATTACGTCCTTTCCTTCAAGTGGTGTGCAAAAACACTTGATGTTGGAATCAATCGTTGAATGGCACGAATTCTAGTATGTTCCTTATCTCGTCTTTAGGGAAGGAAAACGTAGTAACATAACTATTTAATGTCACAGTGGTGGCATAATTTGCCTCACAGCAAGGCACACAATACTCCCTAGGCATTTTGAAATACTTTAATGAAATGTAAGTGAAGCATTTATTTGATAAAATCATTATCATGCATTGGTTAGGGGCTCTGCAAACAATTTAATACGGGAAATACACACTTCTACAACTTTCAGCTGGTCTGATTTACCATGCTGAATTTCACGGATGTTGAAAGACTAAATAACTGATTTTAAATGCTGTCTTATTAAAATAAACTGTATTTATCAACAAAAGTTAGCAGGTGAGCTTAGTGTGTTTACACACCTTAAAGCCTGCCCACAGTGTTGCCAATTCTACCAACAGCACGGCTAGAAAATTATAGACGGTGATACTATTAGCGATTTGGAGGGCAAGGCTGTCTCCATTTTTCTGACATAGAATTTCCTTCCTCTTCTTTGCTGACGAGGATATGACCTGAAAAATGTAATAAGCTGCTTTCCTTTAGTCTATGTACCCGCCAAAGATAGGTAATGAAAGTTAGTCCTCTATAGAAACGACGTAAGCTTTATGCCTGAACATTTTGAATTTTCGTTGTTAATTCGTTTTAGTTGAATTGAAGTGATTGAAGCCATTTTCAGTGTTGCTTAATTCTATTAAAGAAAGATTTCCAGTCGGTCAACACAAAGTGTGCTGAATTATATCAGGCGGGAAACAAGTATTTACAAACCCTAACCTGAAAAAAAAAAAAAAAAAAAACAGATATTATTACAAACCACCACATTTTTATGTACAAAATGGGTACTTAATTGGATGACATGTTTCGAACGTCAAGCGTTCATCCTCAGATCCTGTTCACTTAGGCTAAATTAGTACACGATGTTTATGAATTACACTTAAACACAAATATATGCAATGTTTAGATTACATAAGATTGTAAAAACTTGTGTAACGCGTCAAACTTATTTACAGACAGTATAGTTCACTTCTATAGTTATTATCAATGAGGTATGTAGCCTGTGATATATTGAATTTTTAATGTGATAACTTCAGTAGTGATGTTGTCTACACTATTTTGTTATTAATGTTCTAAACTAACCGTTCCTATTTAAACTAGTGGCCTAATTATGATGTAATATCTCGTGTGGCAAATACATAAATGATACACTGCACTAAATGAAATAAAGTTATGCCAACTTATCTGGTTTTAGAAACTGATCCTTGTAGCGTCATTCTCCATGCAGACACTCGCCGGACTGACGCTCCGAGGAAGTGCTAGATTTAAGTTGTCGCCTGCGGTGCGCTCTACTTGCTATTCTGAGTAGCAGTCATTAATGCTACGTCTAAGTGCTGCCAGTGCTATCTGTTTTTGCAACTTACTTGGTTCTTTATGTTAGTTTGTGTCGTGGCCGGCAACGACCTAATCTGTATGAATGTATGCAAATTGTGAACGACGATCATAACTATTAATGACCAATCTCTTCCCCGCCTCGCATAACTAACACCTGAGTGTGGTATTTCCCTCGGGGTTTCTACATTCTCTCCAGGCAAATACCGGGATAGTACCTTATTTTAAATACCGGGGCAGCTACCCCATTCCTGACCCTAACAGTATCTGAAGGAACGCTTTACGTTCGAAACATGTCTTCCAATTAAGTAACCCATTTTGTACATAAAAGTGTGTTAGTTTGTAATAATATCTAGTTTCTTTCAGGTTAGGGTATGTAAATACTTGTTTTCCGCCTGATGTAATTAAGCACAATTTGTGTCCACCGACTAGAAAGCTTTATTTAATATAATTCGTTTTAGGGAAAATTGGTCATCAGCCCCATGTACTTGGGCGTGTGTTTGATTTGTCTGATAACATACATTTTAGTGGTTGTGTCCTGTAATTATAAGGGTCAGGAATGGAACCTATCCTGGAATACGCCTCAGCGGTTTGTGATCCATAGAAAGTAGAGCTCATCAATGAGTTGGAAATGGTACAAAGAAAGGCCGCTCGATTTGTGCTCAGTGACTTTAATCCCAGGAACAGTGTGACCGGTATGTTGAAGAAACTTGGGTGGGAATCACTCGAGGCTAGGAGGATGAAATCTAGACTGCGCTATGTACAACACGTATACAAATCAACCAAATGGGATGAGCTTAGCAAACGAATGGGAAAGTCAACTTACACGAGTAGGAGTGATCATTCTTGCAAACGAATGGGAAAGTCAACTTACACGAGTAGGAGTGATCATTCGTTCAAAGTTAGGGCCCGACCACAGCTTAGAAATTATGGTAAATATTATTTCATAAACCGTGCCATTGATAACTGGAACTCGCTACCTCTCTAGAGCCTTTCCTCAAACATGTAGGTGTGTTTAAGAAAAGACTGACGATATGTGTAAATACTCTAGTTTAATTGTTATTGAATTGTTATGCATACCCAATTTGCCACACGGGGCACACCCCCGAATTGCAAATGAATGAATGAATGAATGAATTAGTAGGGCGGGTAATTTGAATACATACGATTGGTAACTATGCAGTTTCAGCCACCCGCCACCTACAGCGCTAGTTGTAGGTAAACAACTGATGGTGACTCGTTTGAAGAACTGGTCTTTCGAAGATTCGCTCAGTTATTCGCTTTCTGTGGGCGAAACATGTAACCACGACCACGACTTCTCGCCGAGGACGTCTGTCATCTTCCTTAATGACAACGCGCGACCTCATACAGCCAAGAAGACTACCACGCTGTTGAAGCGGTTTCGCTCGGACATCATTGGCCGCCCTTCCGACACCCCCGACCTCGCTCCAAGCGACCTTCACCTTTTTCTTCACTTGAAGGAGTACCAAGGAGGTCGACGATTTGCTTCAGACGAGGAGGTGAAACACTTCGTGCCAACAAGGCTGTACACGCAAGGACAGGATTTTCCCCATGAATAAATATTCAAACTCATCCCACAAAGCGACGAGGGCCTGAAACCGATCTGAGAACTACGTCGAAAAGTAACATGTACTGTATGTACTATCAGCTGGTTGTATGAAATAAAATATACACGTTTCAATGCAGGCTTTGGAACCTAAGTTTCTGATCACCCTTCGTAGTTTCATTGTCAGACCAAGATAGATAGCCATACCATATATTCAATATTAAGCCTAAGTTCGTTGTTCCAAATTATAAACACATATATTATACCTGCTTTATTTAGGGACTAGGGTCATCAGCGAATGTATGAAATTCGTTTCAAAATCTGTGTTGTTAAGATGTCTGTATTAGTGTGTATCTACGGTTGGTGTATATACCTCAGAACTTGAAATAAGATGCAATGCCAGTATATGTCAATGAGGTGACGACGTCACACAAGATTGCCACTTGGCAGCGCCGCAATTCGAATCTTAGATCTTTAGGCGTGCAGTAGCGCGTCCTCGTGCAGTGTGGCTTAACGCACTCAGCTACCGAGATGGGTAAAAAAAAATGTTCTTACTTCAATCTTCTTAAGAATTACTTTCATCTTTAACATTCAATAGTAATTTAAACCGGTAAGTTGAATTAATTTTTCACGGTTCGGCTCCATTCCTGGTTTGGTCGAGTGAGCACGTACTTAGTACGTGCCACCGCCAACCAATCGTGCTACCGTGCGTTAACACTGTAGCACACAGCACGAGCCACGCCAGAATACTTGGGTCGTATACTTCTATTGGAGGTCCTTGGTCGTTTTAACTTGAATCTCGTATCTTCCAAACTTCTTCTCACCACTTATCAGAGTTAAGGATACATTGAAAATACTGCGCGTTCAAAAACTTCGCAAAAAGTAGCTAAATAGCCACATTTGGTACGATGAGAAGGGAGGGCTAGCCTGAACTGCCAGAGAGGAGAGGTATAGTCTCGCCAAACGGTGGAGAAAAATAATATTTAATTATCTACATACTCAAGCATATATCAATTCCGATATAATCTAATTCAGCAAAAATGAAATAAAATTAAGCAACAGCAAAACATATCCACTACCCTCTTATCACGGCTGAGGGGGCTTGATTCTTGGGACTAACACTGGTCATCCCGAGTGAGGCTTTCTGCTACGTTCTTCCACATTCACTGCTGCAAAATGCATGCTTAATTATGTATTTATTTACTTATTTATTTTAATTCTTTAATTATTAATTATTTATTTATTTACTTATTCATTTTGTGTTATGAACATTACATGAAGCCCCAATTACATTGCTCACAACTAGAATTAGATAATACACATCAATATATAAATAGAGATACAAACGATACATAAAAAGGAGATATAAATATAGAGATGGACGTGATAAATAGGAAACAGAAGAAGAAGAAGAATAAAAGCAGGGATAGGTATGAGAAGGAAATAATGGGCTGAATATAAATGCTGTACAACATATTACAAGACATCTTGCAGTTTATCACAGGACGCTGCAAACTGGTTTTCTGACATACGGTACCGAATATATCTAAGTCAAGATGATGAACTTTACTAGTGGGATAATATTCTATTGATCGTGGAGTTTTTATGGCTGTCTGTGTGAACTCTCGGAATAAAGAAAATGTTTCCGAATCAATGATATATGATGTCGCGGGGCGCATATGGGCATTCCCTACATCGATGGACATTATGAGCTTCGTATCGACGTTAAATTTGAAAAAGAGACTTGAAGTTTAAGGTTCAGTCGGCTCCTAGATAAACGAGTTAGTGTTATGTCTGAACATTTATTACTCTCAGCACTTCCAGAATACTTCCAGCGGAGTTTAAAACAATATTGTTCTTCACGTCAAGGTATGTGAAACTGTTGCATATAATCACTAGATTTTTGTATATAATACAATGTCAGAAAAAAAAGAACGAAATCTGGGACCGGTGACTTTACGAACACCCTGTATAAAGTGAAGATAAATGTTTGCGCGCAACTTTTTAACGATCTAAAAGACATTCCAATATATGTCCTACGAATACACAACCCCAAGCCATAGGCAATGACATCCTGTTTAACGTGAAGTAAGTTATATGACAAGCGAATACGAATTTTGCAGGAGAAAAATTCACACCAATGGCCGGGAATCGAACCACATCGTCTCAGTGAGAAGTCACGAGCTAGAGAGAAATCACGGCGATACAGCCTCCTGTATGTAATTAATATTAAAATTCTGGCACTACATCACTGTTTACAAAAATTGAAGCTTAATTAATACCGTTCTTAAAAAAGTATAAATATCAAGGAAAAATAGCCTATGTGACAACCCACGTGAATGTCGAGGAAAAATGAACAGAGGGCAGAGGTAATCTAAAAGAAACGGACATAGCGTTCCTCTCAAAGCCGTAAAAGGCAACGAGCACGACGAGTATTTTCAGATACATCGTCTCACTAAGAAGACGTTTAAAGAGGCATAAAATAGAAACGTTGCAAAGAACAAGAGTAATCAGTACAAGATGAGCAGGGTCAGGTCAAAGCACACATCACAATACATAACGTCCTTTCGTCAAGAACGTTCTCACCATAACAGCAAAATGTTGTACATAGCATGTTCGACTTGATCGCTACTCGAGACGCAAGAAACTGTAGAAACAAGCATACTCTTGCAAAGTGAAGTACGCACTCCCTATTCCCTACGTTCGCATGCGTGGATGAGAATTTTCCTTTATGTAAAGACATTCGATTAACATCACAAAATATATAGGTCTATCTAACTTGTCAATAAACCGATAGGCTATATTTATCCAGCTACAAAATAACTACAACAACCGTAAAAGTCAAGGTCGTTAATTTGTTTTGAATATAGAGGGCACATAAAAACACTCAAAATAAATAATTATCTCACTTAACGAGAGGAATACACAGTTGCGTTTGTGTTTTGTAGATCTAGAGAAGGCGTACGATGCAGTACCCAGGGAGAAGATGTTAAGCATCCTGAGGGATTATGGTATCGAGGGAAGGCTGCTACAGGCAATCAAAAGTATTTATGTTGATAATCAGGCAGCAGTGAGAGTTGATGGTAGGATGAGTTCTTGGTCCAAGGTTGTTACAGGTGTGAGGCAAGGATGTAACATCTCACCACTACTGTTCATTTTATAAATGGACTATTTGCTGAAGGGCATAAACTGGCTGGGTGGGATTCAATTAGGTAGAAAACAGGTAAGCAGTCTGACCTATGCTGATGACCTGGTAGTAATGGCGTATTCCCTCGAAAGCATGCAAGCCAACATGTTAGAACTTGAACAGAAATGCAGGGAGTACGATATGAAGATCAGCTTTTCAAAGACGAATGTTATGTCGGTAGGGAAGAAACACAAGAAAATAGAATGTAAGTTATGAGGAACTAAATTGGAGCAGGTGGAACATTTTAAGTACTTAGGGCTCTGTATTCTCTCAAGATGGTAGTATGAAGAAGGAAATAGAGTCGAGGTGCGGAAAAGCCGAGCAGATTCACAATATCCCATACATAAGCTACAGGTGACTGATATGAGGGTAGCACGAATGGTTGCTGGGACTAATAGATGGGAGCAATGGCAGGAAGGTACTCGTAATGATGAGATTAAGCCCATGTTAGAAATGAACACGCTAACTGAAGCTGTTCGTATAGTCGACTCGATGGTGGGGTCATATGAAGAGAATAGGGAGGAGATATTACCTCAGAAATAACGAGTTCGGCTGTAGAGGGTAAGAGAAGCGGATGTAAGCCTAGGGGGCGATGGCAGTGCCACTGCCATCGTAATGTACAGGCCATCAGGCAGCGGCCATTACCATGTGATCAGCTGATCGCTAAGGGTGGATGGGTAACGACCATTATGCTTAACTGTGAGTGGTTTGTGCTGTGTTGTTTATACAATTTAGTTAGTGTCCGAGTTAAAAGCAATACGTAAGAACGCTACTACTTACGTCATCCAGATTGAGGATTACGGTACTCCGTTTGTTTTCTGAGGCAAATGTTCATTTCGTAGGTAGGTACTTAGCCTATATCTACAAAATGTTTGAGTTGCATGTTTGCCACCACACTTATTAAGGTTATGGTTCAGTTAGGAGCTTTACATCGCTTATTTTCGACTAATGCTGTTTTTTTTTGGATGGTACGGTACCGGTAATACAATTATATTTATTCATTGAAACAATTATTCCTTCCATGGTCCCTGGAATGCCAAAACGTAGTTGTGTTACCGGGTGCAAAAACAACTAGGCTATTATGATAAAGATAATTAGGTTATATGCCTCGTTTTTCCATCCCCACCGACGAAAATTTAAGAAAGCAATGAATACTTAAAAGTCCTAGAAAAGATTTGCACATTACAGGGAAGACGAGAGGGTGTGTTAAACATTTCCCTGAAAGTAAGATACTTCGGGAGATAAGAGCTACCTTTAGGCCTAGGCTACTCGTCTTGATGGTAATTTATAAGTTAATAATATGGTTTCAATATTATAATATGAAGTTCTAAATGCCAGCCTATGCTAGGACTGGAAAGATTTCTAACATGTAAATGCTGAGGTTAAATTACATGTTAGGGCTTACTTATGCAAATCAGACAAGTTATTATTAGTACGGTATTATTCAGCATAGTTTGAAGTCTATCCAAGATATGTCCCGTTCAACCTCAAGTGAACATAATTTTCATGTGGTAGCATTTATGTAGGCTGCTGTATTTGCATTAATGGGATTGTTAGCAACCTATCTACCCGATTTCTAGATTACAATCCATGGTCAATTCCTGATGCAATAGCCAAGTTAGATTGAGTAATTGAAAATGTGTGCTGTTAGGTTAGGCTCTGTTAGGTCACACAAGAGGTGTTCTGTGCATTGATTACAGTTAGAGATTGGTTACGTTGTGCATCATATCATGAGCCAGAAGTAGTTTAGAATGTGATTTGTTGAATAGCCTACAGTGATGTTGGGTTTTCTCAGGCATTTAACCTTAAAGTGGTGAATAGTGACGATTAGAATTGATCAGATAAAGAATGATAAACTTGTGATCTACAAATTAAGAGTAGTTTCCCTTGAGATCATATATACATAGGTCTACAATTTAGGACAGATTTTTTGGTGTGATTACCTGTAAATAATATTGTAAGTTGAATCTCATTATATTATCGTTCACACCTAACTTGGTACGAGGCTACATTAGGCATTAACTTTCTGTACTGTAGCTTACACAATAAGAGGTTAACATCTAGTGCTGATATTGTAACGTGTTTTTCGAGAGTTTTTTATGCCACTGGCATAAGTCAGTAGGATGCCATTCTATATTTATTTACGCGGCAAATTGTTCAGCCAAGAGAAGTTTTCATGTTAATTCATTATTATTATTATTATTATTAATTTATTATAATTATTATTAAGGTATTTTCGGAGCATTTTATAAAAATTATAAGCATACAGATAGGTTTTCTATGTCTTAGAAAACGCTATCAAGCAAATTCTTACGAACGACAATATCATAGAAAATTATGTGATTACGGAATTTTACGGAGTTTCGTCAGTTAGGATATTATGAGAGACATGACTCACTGGAAATTCAGATACGGGTTGATTCTTGTCAAGAAGTATTACGCAAGCTGGGTCGCAACGTCAAGAAAAGGCGGATTGTTGGAACGGAAATCGACTTCACCCTCCGCGCGCCGTGTGTATTGAGCCAGAGAAGGGGTAGTAGCACGTGGGGAGCAGCCAATCAGTGGAGACCACGTAAGCTAGAAGTCGGGACTGGAGTGGGGAGCCGACGTATGCATATATCGTTCAGCGCGCCGTGGAACGAGGACAATCTGTGTAGAACTTGCCGAGTACGGTTGCACGCGGGAGTCGCTCCGATGTTCCGTGGAGTGGAGGACTAACTTTTGTAAAACTTAACCAGTGTGGTTGTACGAGTGTTTGGGTCCGATGTACGGACCATAGAATTATCTAATCTACCAGAATATCATCAAATATCGACAAAGATGACGACGTCCAGGAGACTGTGGGAAGCTCACAGCATCATCCAGTACGAGGGAAAGGCTTCGGCCATTTCCAGTGGTAAGCGAGAATGACGCAGAAATACGCAATCTCTCGTTTCTCTTTGTTTTATATTTCATATTTCAGTAACTTCATAGCTTGGGAATAAGAGTAAAATCAATAATTTATCAGACTCCGTTTTCACGTAATTTTCTATCGGTAATATTAAAATCGCAACGCTCCAATTTAAATTTTAAACTTATTATTATTATTAATTTTGCTATACTTGTTTTATATAATAAATTCAATTCTTTTACAATGCAATCTTTGCTTTCAGTAGGTAGCATTAGATATAGACCAATTCCTTCTCCTGATACAATTGTTTGTTGGGTTAATGATCAAATCATACCACGATCTGAGTGAATAGATTCTTGAAGGTGTTCTACCAGAGCTAGACGTTGTTAAATACAAATTTAGATTTCAGCATTGCATTGAGGTCTTGGCGCCCATTAAAACAACATAGCTTAGACAAAGGTAAACAGTTACATTTATCACCCAACAGTTAGGGGCAGCCAAACCGTTACACTTGTTGCTACCAACATGGGGCATTAATTAACGCTACACGTGTCGCTCAACGTGTGGGCTAGAAAAACCATTACACTTGTCGCCGACAACTTGGGGCTGAAAACCTAATAACATTTGTGGAAGGAGAAGGGTATATATTTCTGTGCCTGTATTTTGGGGGTTATTTGTCTGTATCAGTGTATATCATTATGGGGGATGAGAAAGAAAGACAGATGAGGTTACGTAGTGGTCATCAACGGGAGAGTGATGATACGAGCAGTATGTCGAGTGATGGTAGTACAGGGGTAGCGGAGGTAAATCCCGATACTGAAACAGGGAGTGTAGGCGGCCAACCAGAATTAAAAACTTTACTTCTCGAGTTTATGTATCAGAACAAAGTTAGTAGTGATGCCTTAAATGCTAAATTAGAACAAAACAGTAGGGAAAATAGAGAGAGTAATGAAACTTTAAACGCCAGATTAGAACAAAATAGTAGGGAAAATAAAGAAAGTACAGATGCCTTAAACGCCAGATTAGAACAAAACAGTAGGGAAAATAAAGAAAGTACAGATGCCTTAAATGCTAAATTAGAACAAAACAGTAGGGAAATGAGTGACAAATTCGAACTGATTAGAGGTGAGATCAGGGGGGTGATGGAAGAAAAGGCTAAAGAGATTATTGCAGATGTAGACAGAAAATTAGGAAAAGTACAGTAGGAGTTGGAAATTAGAATCAGTACACAGGCTGAAAATTTAAAAGAACTAGTGCAACTGGAAACACAGCAGGTCAAAAAGCAATTGGGGGGAGAAATTGACATAATTCAGGTAGCTACTAAAGAGGTTAAGGAACAGCTGGGGGGTAGAATTGAGAAAGTCCACTCACAAATAGTTGCAGAAGTAAATGATTTAAGAGAGAGTAATAGAGAGAGCATTAGCAAGATTGAGGAGAAACAAGCAAAGCTATATGATAAAGTAGAAGAATCAGAAGGAAACATTAAATTAACAGTAAACAGTATTGAGAGGAAGGCTGAGGAGAAAATCGCAGAATTAGGAGTTAAAATTAAAAGCTAGGATCAGGCAAGAAAATAGTCAGAATAGGCCAGTTTTTGTGAATAGCACACACAGGGAGGTAGAACTGGGTAAGTTCAGCAATCGACAGGGGTGCCCAATGGAGTTCATGAACACTATAGAAAATAAATTCGGGGAGAGGTTGGAAAATGGTAGTATTGAGTGGTGCCAGGTAGTTGAAATTTTAGAACAAGTGTTTGTGGGGGAAACGAGGAATTGGTTTGCTGTCTACAGAGACAAGTTTACTGATATTAATGATTTTAAAATGAAATTCTGTGAAAAGTTCTGGAATGAGGTTATTCAGTCGCAGCATCGTGAGGGAGTAGTGTGTTGTAAATATAACCCTAAAGGAAGCTCCACCATGACCAAATACTTTTTAGGGCAGGTATTAGTGTGTAAATATCTGGATGGCTTGAAGGAGGAAAGTGATGTGGTGAGGTTGCTACTTAGGCACTTTCCCTATAGGATCAAGGAGGCTGCTTGTATCCAGAATGTAAAGACTATATCACAAGTAGAAAATTTGTTAAGCACATTTGATGCACTAGGGAGAGGGGGTTATGAGGACAATTTCAATCGGAACCAGGGTAATAATAATAATAGACATAATGAAGCCAGGCATCAAGAAGTTCAAGGGATCGGTGGCGAAGGGGCCAACGCTCAAAATAGAAATAATAATAATCAGCTAAATCAGAACAGAGGAAATGGCTATGGTAATCAGTATCAAGGGAGGAACAATGATTTCAGGGGAAATCAAGGGAGGAACAATGATTACAGGGGAAATCAAGGGAGAAACAATGATTTCAGGGGAAATCAAGGGAGAAATTATAATGACAATAATTACAACCAGAATAGGGGTCAAGGAAGAGGACAGCCTAGTGGTAGTAATATACAGCCAAACAATGACAACACAGCCCAGAACAACCAGACCAGTGCCGTAGTTAGTAGTACTACAGCCAGCTGTAGCAGTTCTTTAAACGCGAACCAGGCTGCGAAGTAAGGTCAGAATCTCAGTCTGTAGCATGCCCTGTCCATACAATTATACAGGAACCCTATGACCTAAATGTAAGAAATGAATTATTACATGAACTAAATGATGAAGGTATTATTCAGGAAGTGGTTAGTAAGAGCCCCATAGTTAAATTTAACGTGTCCGAGGCGTACACAGATGTTTTAATTGATAGTGGTTGTATGAAGAGTTGCATAAGTAGTGCATTTTATGATAAAATGAAAGGAACTGGAGTAAATTTTGAGGAGATGCCAATTAAAAGCACTTTTGTTATCACAGCTGTTGGGAAGAGGTCTAAAGTAATTTCTAAGCAAGTTTTAGTAGACATTAAAATTAATAATCATGTAGAGAAGCAGATTTGCCTTGTGATTCCAAATTTAGTATTCAGTGTTATCTTGGGTTCAGAGTGGCTAAGTGGAGTGTCGGGTAACTTATGTTATGATGTAGGGAGTTTGCAATTTAAATGGGGAGATTCTGAAGTAGAAGTAGCGTTCAATGGCCATATTCAGAGGAGTAGTATTGTAGGTGTGATTTGTACTTTAAATGAGATATCGCCAGCCGTAGAGCGGGGTTCTCCATGTTTTGTGGGCAGTGTGATTACGAACGGAAGTCTAGAGGACTCGTTACGTGATGCTGCATTTCAGGGAAATATAGAGGTGGAACAATGTGTTCGGCTCTATGATGTGTTATTGTGTAATAGGAGAGTGTTTGAGGATCGCATTGGTATGGCCAATTGCTATACACATTCACTGAACGTTATTGATAGGTCAGTATTCACAGGACATAGATATCCTGTACCTTTCGCTTATCAGAGTGCAGTTGAGGCACAAATTAACCACCTTATGGGTTAAAGAGTAGTTCAGCAGCTTTAATTAGGGCTTTAAACATCGCATTAGGGGATGACACAGGAGAGTTTGTAACCATTTACATAGATGATATGGTAATTAGTTCACGCAGTTTTGAGGAGCATCTACGTCATTTAGATATAGTTTTTCAGAAGTTAGATCAGGCAGGGTTCACTTTGAAGCTGTCTAAGTCGTCATTCTGTCAGTCAGAAGTGACATTTTTAGGTCATAGAGTGTAGAGTAGAGGTGTAACACCAGAAGAAAGTAGGGTTAATAAGATACTTAACGCAGAGGTGCCACAGAATGTTAAACAGTTAAAAACTTACCTGGGAATTTGCAACTTTTTCAGGAGGTTCGTTCTTAAATACTCTGGGTTGGTAGAACCATTCAGGGAATTGCTTAATAGTGGGACTCGGTGGAGATGGGAGTCCAAGCATGATCAGGCATTTAGAGCGCTGAAGGAAGGTTTTGAGAAAGCTGTAGTGCTGAAATATCCGTTAAAAGATAAGGAATATGTGGTTATGACAGATGCTTCACATATAGGCATTGCTGGAGTATTATGTCAGAAAGATGATGAGGGTAATCTGTGCATTGTATCTTTAGCCTCGCGAGGACTGACAGCAGCAGAGAAAAGATACACGATTACTGAGTTAGAGCTTTTAGGTATTGTTTTCAGTTTAGGGAAATTTAGAATGTATTTAGTAGGGGGGAAATTTGAGATCCACACAGATCACCATGCATTACTGTATATGAGAACTTGTAAACTCAGTTCTAACAGAGTTAGTAGGTGGATTCTTGCTCTGCAGGAATACGAATTCACAGTAAAATATATTAAAGGTAAAGATAACATTCTTGCAGACATGCTATCGAGGGACACTAATTTATGTAGGGATTATCCTGTGGTTAAAGCAGAGGACGGTATTTTAATATGTGCATGTGTGGACAGTAGCAACAGGGCATCGTTACAGACACTGAGAAATATGCTAGTGGAGCAACGTGATGACGTTAAGTTAAAGGAGCCACTGGCTAGGTTGGAAATAGGTGAAGAAGAGTATGTGAAAGTAGGACGGTTCACGTACAAGATGCAGGATGGGCTTCTTGCAAGGAAATGTAGGAATAATCGGTGGGCAATATGTGTTCCTGCCACTTTGCGGGAGGAGCTAATTTGGTTCATTCATAGGGACACTTTGGTGCTGCCAAGGTCTTCTATGAAATTGGTCGTGACTTCATTTGGAGTAAAATGGGAAGGGATGTTAGGAGGATTTTAGCTAAGTGTGACACCTGTCAAAGGAGTAAATATCCAGTTAAATATTTAGTGGGGGAGAGATCTGCAGTTCTCACCAGTAGTCCCGGCGAACTACTGTGTGTGGATTTATTTGGCCCGATCGTTAAAGGACAGTACGGCTACGAATACATTTTTATAGTTATTGACGCTTTTAGTAAGTATGTCAAGCTATATCCGCTAAGGAAAGCCACGGGACTAGCGTGTAGCCGTCTGATCATTAATAAGTATGTACCTGAGTTTGGCATTCCTCTCAGGATACTATCTGACAGTGGACCACAGTTTACTGCAAAGAAATGGAGAACCAGTATGCAGGAAGCTGGTATAACACACGTTCATTCCTCTGTAAGGTACCCTCAGGGTAATTCTGCAGAGCGTCCATTAAGGGAAGTGGCTCGTCTTTTTCGGACTCTAGTGCATGACAAGCATGCGGCCTGGGTTGGACATCTTCCCAAGGTCGAGACTTGGCTGAATTCTGTCCAGCATGACAGCACGAAATTGACGCCATACGAAGTTCACTTCGGAAAAAGACCACTAAATGAACTAGCGAGGGTGTTGGGATTAAATGAGGGTAAGCAACCGGGGATGGATTACATTGTCCAGTTGGCGAAACAGAATTTATCTAAGTCAGCACAAAAAAGAATTCGCCAACAAAAAGAAACTAAATTTGACCTATTCGAGCCGGGAGGCAGAGTCTTACTTAGAGTGCCGAAACAGTCAAATAAGCTAGAGAAAGTCATGTCCAAGTTCTTTTATCTCTACGAGGGCCCATTTATGGTTTCCAAACGTATTGGCAAAACAGCATATGTGCTGGAGAATAGTGAGGGAAACAGATTATACGGAACGTATAATATACATAGTCTCCGAAAATATGAGTCATAAAGTGAGTGTGTTTAGCTGGCGAGCCAGCCTATCAAATGAGTAAGTATGGTGTTTGGTGCGTGGAAGATCTGGTCTTCAAGGCAGGCGTATCAGAAGTCGCACAGGGGGGTAGTATGTAAGTAAATGAGAGTTTTTAAGGTACAGGGAAATATGACGGGATTGTCGGATGCTCTTGAGCACTAAAATGTCTCGATACACCAAGGCCAGAATTTGGTAGCGCTGGTGAATTCCCATTTGCCTCCAAGAGATGGGTGAACGCTTGAACAGGGTATTTTTTGCTTAAGGCGTCCACGGGACAAAAGATGGGCCATCAGAATGCGAGACAGTCCTTCATGAAACTCATACATAACGGCACACGTGATTTCTGTTTACGGCCTCGCCATGTAAGATTTCTAAGTGAGTAATTTAAGGTAATTTGTACAATGGTTTCATTTGTGTGAGAAGAACTGGTCTGTGTTGAGAACTAGTATTAAGTAGAATATGGTCTACGGGAACTTAACAAGACAGGACGATTACGGCACAGAAATATTTGGTGTTATATGTAATGCGCATTTACTGGTTTTTTTTTCAGAAGTCAATATTAATTTCATCTTTTATAAAGAGAGATCAAGTATTATGGTCACGAGGCGCTGCCACAATAGTGTGATCGTGTGCTCAGTGATAAGTGAGATTAAATTTCACATTAAGGAAGGGACCTCCAGTGAAATTAGGAAGTTCTATGGTGATATAAATATATCAGAACACCTTCAATGCGTGTGATATGACATCATAAATGCATAGTGCTCACACATTAATTATGTCTATTTCTCCAACATAGAGAAATTTGAGAGGCGGAAATATCCGTGGAACACTATTCTATATGAGAAACATTGGACTGGTTGCAAAGTGCAATCCACAGTGACAACAAACTTTGACGCAAAGTGCGTGAAGAAAAATTATGAGTGTATATATCTGTAATTTAGGGTGATTTCATTTATGTAATATGTATTTTGGATGGGGATTATTAACGTGTCTGGGATAATCGGATAATGGACCGTCGTCAAGGTAAATCATCCGATGATCCGAGGCGAATATGTAACGTGTTTTTCGAGGGTTTTTTATGCCACTGGCATAAGTCAGTAGGATGCCATTCTATATTTATTTACGCGGCAAATTGTTCAGCCAAGAGAAGTTTTCATGTTAATTCATTATTATTATTATTATTATTAATTTATTATAATTATTATTAAGGTATTTTCGGAGCATTTTATAAAAATTATAAGCATACAGATAGGTTTTCTATGTCTTAGAAAACGCTATCAAGCAAATTCTTACGAACGACAATATCATAGAAAATTATGTGATTACGGAATTTTACGGAGTTTCGTCAGTTAGGATATTATGAGAGACATGACTCACTGGAAATTCAGATGCGGGTTGATTCTTGTCAAGAAGTATTACGCAAGCTGGGTCGCAACGTCAAGAAAAGGCGGATTGTTGGAACGGAAATCGACTTCACCCTCCGCGCGCCGTGTGTATTGAGCCAGAGAAGGGGTAGTAGCACGTGGGGAGCAGCCAATCAGTGGAGACCACGTAAGCTAGAAGTCGGGACTGGAGTGGGGAGCCGACGTATGCATATATCGTTCAGCGCGCCGTGGAACGAGGACAATCTGTGTAGAACTTGCCGAGTACGGTTGCACGCGGGAGTCGCTCCGATGTTCCGTGGAGTGGAGGACTAACTTTTGTAAAACTTAACCAGTGTGGTTGTACGAGTGTTTGGGTCCGATGTACGGACCATAGAATTATCTAATCTACCAGAATATCATCAAATATCGACAAAGATGACGACGTCCAGGAGACTGTGGGAAGCTCACAGCATCATCCAGTACGAGGGAAAGGCTTCGGCCATTTCCAGTGGTAAGCGCGAATGACGCAGAAATACGCAATCTCTCGTTTCTCTTTGTTTTATATTTCATATTTCAGTAACTTCATAGCTTGGGAATAAGAGTAAAATCAATAATTTATCAGACTCCGTTTTCACGTAATTTTCTACCGGTAATATTAAAATCGCAACGCTCCAATTTAAATTTTAAACTTATTATTATTATTATTAATTTTGCTATACTTGTTTTATATAATAAATTCAATTCTTTTACAATGCAATCTTTGCTTTCAGTAGGTAGCATTAGATATAGACCAATTCCTTCTCCTGATACAATTGTTTGTTGGGTTAATGATCAAATCATACCACGATCTGAGTGAATAGATTCTTGAAGGTGTTCTACCAGAGCTAGACGTTGTTAAATACAAATTTAGATTTCAGCATTGCATTGAGGTCTTGGCGCCCATTAAAACAACATAGCTTAGACAAAGGTAAACAGTTACATTTATCACCCAACAGTTAGGGGCAGCCAAACCGTTACACTTGTTGCTACCAACATGGGGCATTAATTAACGCTACACTTGTCGCTCAACGTGTGGGCTAGCAAAACTGCTACAATATTACAACAGTAGCTTAATACTGACTGAAATTATGACAATTAGATTAGGATATTCCCCACTTTATACATGTGTTAAGATATTCATTCGAGAAAGTGCTATAGAGACAGTAACTTTTCAGTTTTTGTTGTTGTTGTGTATAACAAAAATGTTCTGAGCTGCGCAGATTAGTTTTTTGAGCTGCGCATTGACATTTTGAGCTTCACAGATTAGTTTTTTGAGGTGCGCATTGACTTTTTGAGCTGCGCAGATTAGTTTCTGAGGTGTGCATTGACTTTTTGAGCTGCTCTGATTAGTTATTGAAAAGAGAAGATCCTTTGTTATGTAGCCGTGATTTTTCGTCCTTATACCATACATTTTTCTGGTTGTCAAGTAGGACCGCAGTGAATTGGTACGGTACAGTACATACAATTTTATGCGAAGAAGTGGTTCTTGAACCTTATTTTCCTGACAGGATGCCAAGGGGAACATAGTGTTTTTATACATAATTATGTTTATTCGAAGCATGGTCAGCAAGGTATATCTGTTATTTTGTACAAAAGATATTCATTCGAGAAAATGCTATGGATACAGTAGGTTTTCATTTCTTTTCTAGTAGTGTATAACAAAAATGTTATGTTTTTTCACTTCTTTTATCTGGAATAGGGTGAGATTTGTTTTGTTTTCTTACTGAAGTAGTGGTTTTATTCAGAGAAGATACTCTGTTAAGTAGCCTTGATTTTTGGACCTTATACCACACATTTTTCTGGTAGTCAAGTAGTACCGCAGTGAATTGGTACATACAATTTTATGTGAAGAAGTGGTTCTTGAACCTTATTTTTCTGACAGGATGCCAAGGGGGACATAGTGTTTTTATCCATAATTATGTTTATTCGAAGCAGGGTCAGCAAGGTATATCGGTTATTTGTACAAAATATATTCATTCCAGAAAGTGATATGGAGACAGTAGGTTTTCATTTCTTTTCTAGTAGTGAATAACAAAAATGTTATGTTTTTTCACTTCTTTTATCTGGAATAGGGTGAGATTTGTTTTGTTTTCTTACTGAAGTAGTGGTTTTATTCAGAGAAGATACTCTGTTAAGTAGCCTTGATTTTTGGACCTTATACCATACATTTTTCTGGTAGTCAAGTAGTACCGCAGTGAATTGGTACATACAATTTTATGCGAAGAAGTGGTTCTTGAACCTTATTTTTCTGACAGGATGCCAAGGGGGACATAGTGTTTTTATCCATAATTATGTTTATTCGAAGAAGTGTCAGCAAGGTATATCTATTATTTTGTACAAAAGATATTCATTCGAGAAAGTTCTATGGAGACAGTAGGTTTTCATTTCTTTTCTAGTAGTGGGTAACAAAAATGTTCTGTTATGTTTTTTCACTTCTTTTATCAGGAATAGGGTGGGATTTGTTTTGCTTTCTTACTGAAGTACTGGTTTTATTCAGAGAAGATACTCTGTTAAGTAGCCTTGATTTTTGGACCTAATACCATACATAGATTTATTTTATTAACAAACTGTTCCTGCGAATTGTTTTGTGTAATGAAATATTGGAATATTTCCTTCCTTCAATCCCGAGTTTAGCCATATGCGATTTATCGACGTTGTGGTACATCTTGAATAACTGTTTCAATGCCTCTTTTTAGTGATATAACATTTACAGTACCTCAAAAAGCTGCAATTTTTGCCCTGTCTGTGTGCGTCAACGTCCTAGTAAGTTCACAGACGATGTACCATTTTGTTCACTCGTAAAATGCCCGCTACAACGGCAGGATTCGAACTAGCGGAGCGATAATTAGGCCTATTTAGTGGTTACTTATCTAACTGCCAGTGAACTCCAAATAGTATTAACATTTTCCTATAAATATGAATTTATATTCGCTTAGGAGTGACTGCGTGTGAAAGGAGCCGTCTGACTTGCTACGGCGGCTGTACCGACCCTACGCGTGACGTTACTAGAGGAACCTTGCGGCCTGGACATAACGATGGCAGTGGCAGTGCTAACTGCTAATAGGCGACCATGGAGATGACTTGTTCGCAAACAGAAGCTTGCAGACTAGAATGGACGCTGAAATGCAAAGAAGTCTCAAATGAAAATGTATGTATGTATGATCTTACAGGAAACAAGTTAAAAAAAGCCAAAAGTTCCTACCGCATTATCCACACACTAGCAAACATACTGTAGATGCCGACTTCATCTGCGGGCCTGGCCATAGAACTTGGGAGAAGCTAACATGTATTTCCTATAAGGGGTTTGAGGCATCTAGGTTACCAGCCCCATGTACTTGGGCATGTATTGAATAGACCATTTCCGATAATCTGTGTTTCTAAGGTGACTGTAGTAGCATGTTTAATTGTAATCATTAGGATCTAGGAATAGGGCAGGCACACCCGGACACGTAGTAAGTTGCTATATTTGCATTTCCCTGGAAGGAGTGTGGAAACATCCGCGGGAAAGCCGTACTCAGGAGGCCGATTGGTGAGAACACAGGACCACAGCGGGTAGAAATTTCATCCTTTACTAAAACTGAAATATCTTGAAAAGTAATTGTGCTACGCCAACGTTTGTTGGCTTGAAATAGGCTATAATGCAAGTCACGCATTATCGATTGAGCCCCACCTTACTTCATTACGTCAACCGCGTATTAAAATTATTGCGAATATTCATTTTCTCCTCACATTTTACTAAAAATAAATACCTTGATTAGTAATTGTGGTACGATAACGTTCGTTGGCTTGATACATAATGGACCGTACGCATTACCGATTGAGTCCCAACTTACTTGATTGGGTCATCCGAGTTTTGAAATAATTGCGAATATTAAATGTCAAGGTCGTTATCCTGGACGAAGTTAGCAAAGTTCCACTTTCAAACGACAGATGGTTCACAGCGCCCTAGTGATGTAATGGCTGACGACTATTTTCTAATTCCAGCAAATACTTAAAAATAAACCTAAGAATGTATAATCTTAATAGCAACACAGGTATTACAGACAGATTTTATACGAAATTATCAAAGGCAAAGGCTTGGCGACATTAAGGCTGTGTCCCAAAGCTCAAGTTGTCTGCTATTGACTAGCTGCCAGCAACTACTCACTAGGTGCTACGCACTACCGACTCACGAATAAGCGCTGCTATTCCTTACATTCTGTATTCCCTGAACCTAGGTCATATTCTGACCAATTTGATTCCCTTTAAAATACCCAATCATCCTCACACAATTCTGTTAACCAAAACTCCCCCTTTGATATAGCTCTCATGGCCCGAAAGGGCTAACAGGCTAAAACTGTAAGCATCAAGGCTGGCGGGGGTCAGGTCAGGTCAGGACGCACTACGGCGCTTTGGGACATGTGTGCTTGATCACAGCCTCCTTCATAGACTTGTGTTCTGAAACGCACTGGACTTACATGCTGGTACCAAACCAACACTCAAGATGGCGGTGATCTGTTACTCCTTGTAAGCTCTTTGCGCTTTCATGGCGAGTGTGGATTGTTAAAATCTCGATCGAAGGTTCAAATTTAAGATATCAGCTGTTTTAAAATAACGATACCGTACAATTCTTTGGATTGCTTTGGATACCATCATGGATGCGCCTGGCATATCTCTTTTTAGCCGAGCCTTAATTATGGTATGTGTTTGGCTGATTAAGCGAATTCAGTTCAGGAGGAAGAGAAGAAGGGCAATCATTTTAATAAGGCAGCGGAAAGTTGAAAACTTGAGACGAGGCCCTTATTGAGTGCTAGAGAGCATGAATCGAGATGTCGTTTCAATCCTCGGTCGTGATTTCCGAAAAACCAAGCATTTAAATTCCGCACCATTTCTGCTTTCCACCGGAAGAGAGTTTTCAGAAGAACTATCCATTTATAATAAATTAAATAAACAGAACAACAGAGCACGTGGGTTGAAACACGGTTGAGATATTGGCAAAGAGTATAGGCCAAGTCCCAAGCAAAGAGGATTCATAATTAAGACCAAAGACAACCTACAATTTCTATAACTTCCTTGTACAACTCGACACATCTACAGGGTGTCTACTGTAAGCATGAAGTAAAAATTAGTTACTTTTTAGCTACCTTTTAGTTACCTTTTAGTTAATTTTAGTTACCTTTGAATTCAAGATACGTCTGCGGTCTGCAAGCAAAGGGGCTCATCACGCGGTGAAGAAAAACAGCAATGAACTGTGTTTAAAGCGGTAAATACAGTTCACTTAGGGAGTTATAAAAAATTAAAAATAATAAATAAATACTAGATATTTATTATCAAATGAGTTGTTTCAGCTAATATGTCGTCTTGTGCACAAGGCGTTTTTATAATTGCCAAGAGGTTGCTTTGCTCTTGACCGTTTGGCGAGATATCCTTTGTCCCCGCGGTAGATCACGAAGAAATTTAAGGGACGTTACGTGATAGTAACGGAATTCTATCTTCGCAGTCATGTACGGAGAAATTTCGAGATGTTACACGATCGGAGCTGGTCTCACCCGTGTGTCGAGATTCCCGTAGTTTTCGCGATAGAACACGGATAAATATCGCGATTTAGATAATCGGTGTCACTTTTAGTCGTTCGACGAGATTTCCATTGTCCTTGAGGTCGGGCACGAGAAAATATAGCATTATTACGCAATCGGCGCCACTTACTGTCCGTTTGACAAGAATCCAGTTTTCCTCGTCATTGAATGCGGAGAAATATCGCGATGTATCGCAATCGCTGCCGCTCTCGGCCGTTTTACCAGATTCACGTTGTCCTCGCGATATTATGCATACCGCGCCGCACCCGGCCGTTGAACGATTGTCTCTTCGTCCTGACAGAATGGTGGAGGCAAGCTCAGGGTTGGGCATGGTTAAAATTCACGAGTAGTTATGGACAAGTTGTATGGCCGGCGCCGTGATTCCCGCTGTCCCTATGCTGTGGTTGGGAGCTCATCAGTTCTGGGTGGATCACGAGGAGAAATTAGTATCGCAACGCTACGTAGGCTGTCATTTCTAAGTGGGTTGATGCACTTCTAGCTCCCCGTACACTTTTAAGTATACGGTCATGGGAAAAGTGGCGAGTAGGTTTCGGAATGTTTGGTGATTGGTGTCCTATCATCTTTGACGGGAATCCCGCAGTCCTCGTGGTCACAAGTTCACGAAAGGGGACGGGGTTTTATGATTTTACGCTACTGACGTCGATCTCGGTCCATTTGACGAGATTCCCGCAGGCAAGTCGTGCGGTCAGCCGGCCGTCTTGAGTATGAATGTTCGAAGTAGGTATCAAATATTAAGAATTATTCTGAGAGGATTGCACGAATAATACGACTAGAGGACACGATTTCTTTCGAATGCGAATCACGAATTATACAAGTTTTCGAAATAACCGGTTGGATTATAATATATCCGATGGAACCAATGTTCGAAGGAAAAATCGACATATAACGGAATTTCGAATTAACCATACTGGATGTCGCAAATTTACGAGACAGATTTTTAAAATAAGTTATAGCCTACGTATTTCGAAGCTTTCTCAAAATCCTTTTTCGAAACGGCAACATTTCGCAAGATTACGACATTAAATTATTTCGCGTTATTTCTGGACTTCAATTTGACATAGTCTCCAAATAAATGCGAGAAATGCGAGGTTTCTGATTAATTTCAGAAGTTTTCGCGAATAAACATCGCGCGAAAAGTCAGGCTTCCTAATAATACAGATAAAAATATTGTACACGAAACTAAAAAGTCATCTTGATACCGAAAATATAGCCTACGCTGAACGATGTATACCACTCAGGGTATCCTCAATATGCATTTCCTCGAGGTCGGGCACGGGAAAATATAGCTTATGCAATCGACGCCGCTTGCGTGAAACTCGCTCCATCGCAATCTCTGAGCCTAGAGGCGCGAGTTTAAATGATTCAATCCGCCTTCGGAAAATTTTCGTTACCCGTATGTAAAATTCGTTACTTTTTCGTTACTTTCGTTACCCATTTGTAAAATTCGTTACTTTTTCGTTACTTTCGTTACTTTCGTTACCGGTAGACACCCTGATCTAGCATGCACTTTCGTTCACTAGCTACTACAGACTTGATTGCTATGTGCTAAGCACCTTTGGATCATGACTTGTGACGTCACATCCGGAATATTAGTCGACGATCTAGTTCACTACGGCTGAAAATGTAGCTTTGGGACACAGCCTAAGTACTGTATCTGAAGCAGATGCAAGCAATCAAGACACATTACATAGGAGCGATTGATCAGTATATTGGTGGTCTCGGGCTAGCGTGCTTGACACGCATTAACATACAAAATTTTTGCCGGTTCGAATCGCACCCCAGACTTTTTTACCTGCCAATATTTGTTTAATCCTATGCTTGGTGTTTCATAACATGTTATTTAATTAAAATATACTAATTCTTGTACGCGTTTTTATATTAGAAATCATTTATGTCCCATATTCTTCGTTCCCGCCCACTGAGCACCGGTTATCAAATGGTCTCATCTTATAATTGGAAGAATACCTATATATTAAAATAATTGGGAAAATATTTCACTTTTTATTAAAACTGAAATATCTTGACAAGTAATACTGCTACGGCTACGTTTATTGGCACGAGACACTATGCACGTTGCTACGCATTTATCCATTGAGCCCCAACGTATTATATATTAAAATAATTGGAAGAAACTTCACCTTTTACTAAAGCTGCAATATTTCGAAAAGTAATTCCACTATGACTATTTTTGTTGGCTTGATACACTATGCAAGTTAAGACGCTTTATCCATTGAGCACCAACGTATTATATTGTGACAGACTCGTGTGAGCGCACCTGGTGGCAGACTCGTGCGAGCGCGTGGCGCGCTGGCTGCAATTGTGAGTTGGGCCGGCAAGCTGGCAGTGGATGAATCGAGAAGGCGACGACACGAGAGAGAAGAGATTTAGGATTCGGTGGAAAGGCAGTGTTGAGATTTGGAGTGTAGTAGTTTCAAAAAGACTAGAGCTCGACGTTCCCAGTTTAAATATTAATGAACACTACATTAATATTTAGTAGTGTAAGCTTTGATAAATAAATAAGTACGGTAGTGTATTTGTATATGCCTGACCGGTTATTTCAAGAACCGTAAACGTAACAACTGGTGTCAGACGTGTGGGGTCAGGCTATAGAGTAAATACATAGTGAAAGTCTTGAGGTACCGCATTTTAGAGTGTGAAATGACGACCAGGAAAGTTAAACTTTCAGCACTGAAAGTTTCGGAGTTACGTCAGGAACTGGAAGAAAGGGAAGTTGATTCTACGGGAATAAAATCTGTGCTGCAAGCGAGGTTAAGACAGGTACTGGTGGACACAGGTGAGGATTCAGAAACATTTCTTTTCGAGATTACTGGTGGGACTGAGGGTTTGTGTCAGGTATTAGAAAACATGGAAAAAAAAAATACGAACAGAAAATTCAGAACTATATAAAAATTTGGAAAAGAAAATAGCGGAAAACTCAGAGAATTTGGAAAGGAAGTTAATGGAAAATACTGGCAACCTCGAGAGGAAACTTCAAGAAGTAACGCTCACTACCGAAACCAAACTGAGGGAAGAATTTCAAGAATCCCTGCGGAAGTTCGAGGACGAGCTTGCGAGCGGTGTGCTTCCAAATAAAGACAAGCAGGAAAACGAAATCATTACCGCTGGTGGACCATCGGAAGGTAAGGAGCGTATACCTGTTTCCGCGTTTGGTCGGACTGACCTGCCGACTTTCGATGGGAAGTCTGCGTGGGAAGAATACCTCACCTTGTTCGAGACCGCTGCCATGATTAATGGATGGTCGGATGCCACGAAGGCTTCATTGATGAGTTTGTCGCTGCGCGGGGAGACCCTACGAGTCCTGCAGGCTGTTCCCTTGTCGGAAAGGCAGAACTACAACATTCTTGTACAGAAACTTGAAATGCGGTTCGGTCATCGTCACATGGAACAGCTGTATCGCTCCCAGTTGAGAAACCGTTGTCAGAGACCCAACGAGAACCTACAGGAGTTCGAAGCAGACATAGTACGTCTCGTTAGGAGCGCCTATCCAACAGTGCCCAGCGATGTGCATGAGAGTCTTGCTACCGAGAAGTTTCTCGATGGGCTCCGCGAGATTGAGACGCAGCGGGCTGTGAAGCTGGCGCGTCCGCAAACATTGAATGATGCCTTGACTCTGGCTCTTGAGTTTGAGGCTGTCGAACAATCCGTGCGCGGCCAGGCTCGCATTCGAGCTCTGGAGAGAGACAAGGAGGTCCAGCCAGTGCCTTCCATAGAAGAAATCGTGGAGAAAGTACTTCAAGCCTTGCAGTCCAAGAAGAAACGGACGAGGTGCTGGGGCTGCGGGGAGATGGGGCATCTCAGTGATCGATGCCCTAAGTTTATGAACGGGAAGCACCAGCCACAGGAAAACTAAACAGGGTTGATAGAAAGGGGCGACTGTCAACCAGTGGCAACACCAGAAATGCCCCCACTTCTACTATCGTCGCGTCTCTGGGTTGTCAAGCCAAATCTATTTTTATTAGTGGCCATGTGGACGGAGAGCCCAGAGACCTACTGCTGGATACAGGGGCCACAATGACAATAATCAGACCAGGCATCGTGAGACGAACAGTAACAACCACGAGATGGACACTGCGAACGGCTACGGGGGAACCAGCCAACGTTCACGGGGAGGTAGTCGTCAACTTCGTCATCGGTGATACCCAGTTTCGCCATCGTGTCTTGGTCGCTGAAGTGGAGGAGGACGTCATTCTCGGGATGGATATCATGACTGAGTATAAATTTGGACTGGACCTGGAGAGTGGGATTTTGAGAGTCGGAAACGAGGAGGTAGTGCTGCAGAGGAGGAACGCCTCATCGGTACGGGTGATCGCAGCGGCAGATGTTGTACTACCTGGGCTTAGTGAAGTGATGGTAGAAGGAAAGCCGGATGGTGGAGTTCCTCATGGCTGTGTCGTCATGGTAGGGCCTAGGTTTGCTGACGATGAACCTGAACGTGGAATACTGGTAGCCAGAGCTTTGGTCCGTGCAGGGGCGAAAATTCCTGTGCGAGTAATGAACCTTAATGATCGCTCGATAATCGTTCGGAAAGGAACCAGTTTGGGTAGCTGTTCGTCTGTGTCCTCCGTCGTACGCCAAGTACAAACAGCTACTTCCTCATCCGATATATCTTCGGAGTGGCTCGACGGTCTTATCGAGGCAGCGTGTCAAGAGCTTAATCCTGGGCAGAGCCGAGAAGTGAGGGAACTTCTTCGACGTCATAAGGATGCCTTCCAGGACGGAACCAGTAACGGAAGAACGAACGTGGTTCAACATCGCATCGATACGGGTGACTCAAGACCAATTCGCCAGACTCCCAGAAGATTACCACTAGCCAAGCGAGAGGAAGCAGAGCAGATAATAAATGATATGGCTCGCGATGGGGTGATTGAACCTTCAAGCAGCCCATGGGCTTCGCCAGTGGTCCTGGTGAAGAAGAAAGATGGATCTACACGGTTTTGTGTAGACTACCGTCAACTGAACAATGTGACGAAAAAGGACAGTTACCCACTACCACGCATCGATGACACCCTAGACACCTTGGGTGGGAGCACGATTTTCTCCACGTTGGATCTCAAGAGTGGATACTGGCAGGTAGGATTGGACCCCAGGGACAAGGAGAAGACCGCCTTTTCGATTGGTTCTGGGCTTTGGGACTTCACAGTTATGCCATTTGGACTCTGTAATACCCCTGCGACCTTTGAACGACTGATGGATCGCGTTTTAAAAGGGCTGTCTTGGGAAACATGCTTGGTCTACTTGGATGACATCATCGTTCTGGGAAGAACTTTTGAAGATCACGTGAGAAATCTCGACCAGGTGTTCTTACGTCTTAAGCAAGCCAACCTTAAGCTTAACTCCAAGAAGTGCTTCCTGTTTCGGAAACAAGTTAACTACCTCGGCCATGTTGTTTCCGGAGAGGGAGTCACCGCGGATCCGGAAAAGATTAACACGGTGAAGGAATGGCCAGTACCGAAAGATAAGCAAGGTTCTTTCTAAACCGGAGAGGAACTACTGCGTAACTAGAAGGGAATTGCTCGCTGTAGTGAAGTCAGTGGAGCATTTCCACAAATATCTCTATGGGAGGAAGTTCCTTCTACGGACTGATCATGCAGCGCTTACGTGGCTACTGAGCTTCAAGAACCCGGAGGGACAGGTAGCCAGGTGGATTGAAAGGCTCGAGCAGTACGACTTCGACACTGAACACAGGGCTGGACTTAAGCACCGAAATGCTGATGCTCTGTCAAGGAGACCATGCGCACAAGACTGCAAGCACTGCAATCGGATTGACGAAAAAGTTGCAGCAGTGAGAAGAAGCACTGTGATCGACGACCACTGGAAGGATGAGGAAATCCGTAAGGATCAAGAAAATGACCCGGACTTAAAACACCTACTGCGGTGGAAGACGTCTGAGCAACGACCGACTTGGGAAGAGGTAGCACCCTACACGCGCACTGTGAAAGCCTACTGGGCTCAATGGAATTCCGTGATTTTGGAAAACGGGGTGCTAAAGAGGGTACTGGGGAGAGAGGACGGGGCTCAGGAGAGGCTACAGGGTATTATTCCACGAAACAGAGTGCCCGAGGTACTGCAGTTGCTGCATGATGGAACGTCTGGGAGGCACCTTGGAGTTCGAAAAAACATGGAGAAAGTTCGAGAGCGGTTTTATTGGGCTAATTACTCAGATGACGTACGTGAATGGTGTAGGAAGTGCGTGGTTTGTGCCACTGCGAACGGGCCACAGAAGAAGGGGAGAGCAGCGATGAGACAGTACAACGTTGGTGCCCCGTTTGAACGGATCGCCATCGATGTAGCGGGCCCTTTCCCTACGACTGAGAGTGGGAATAAATACATCTTGGTGGCAATAGATTACTTCAGCAAGTGGGTAGAGGCATATGCGTTGCCCAACCAAGAAGCTGTGGTGGTTGCCGAGACGCTAATAAAGGAGCTGGTGAGCCGATTTGGTGTACCCTTGGAACTGCATTCCGATCAGGGGCGAAATTTCGAGTCGTCGGTGTTCCAGGAGATGTGCCAGATTCTCGGAATCCGGAAAACGAGAACGACTGCCCTGCACCCACAGTCCGATGGAATGGTGGAGCGCATGAACAGGACAGTAGAGAAATACCTGTCGAAAATTGTCTCCGACCACCAGCGGGACTGGAACAAGTTTCTCCACTTGTTTCTACTGGCATATCGCTCTTCTATCCATGAGACCACAGGCCAAACACCAGCTAATGTGCTGTTTGGCCGAGAACTGCGGTTGCCGTGTGACCTGGCATTCGGTTGCAAACCTGAGGATAATGTCGTTGGGGAGGACTACATCTCCGGCCTTCGTCGAAGGATGGATGACATTCACGACCGCGTTCGCACAAACATTCAGAATGCGAGCGACAGGATGAAGGAGCGATACGACGTAAGAGCCGAATCAGGCGGGTACCAAGCAGGAGATCTAGTCTGGCTTTTCGACCCTAAACGACGGCGAGGGTTCTCTCCAAAGCTGCAACGCTCCTGGGACGGACCATATGAGGTACTGAAGAGGATTAACGACGTCGTCTACCGTATCAGGAGGAGACCGAATGGCAAACCCCGAGTGGTCCACTTCAATCGGCTGGCATCGTTCCTGGGCGACAACCATGACGAGGAGCACGGGCAACTCGCCCGTATATGTCGAGTCCCGGAGTCGGAACGATCGTTCGAAGAATTCATGTCCCAATGTGATACTGACCACAATGTTTGTTATGGCGTCAGTACTGAGATTCGGCAGGATTTATTCCAAACCTCCAGTGAGTATGCCTTGGCTCACTCTGTGGCTAAGGACCTGAGGATGAGCCGAGGAATCGCCCAAGTATTCCGGCGGAAGTATGGTGGGATTGAAGAGCTGCAGCGTCAAGAGCCTCGTGTCGGAAACGTGTTGTATTTACCCAGGAACGAGCGATCGCTATTCTATCTAGTGACGAAAGAACTTTCCCATCAGAAAGCGACCTATCGTGCCGTCTGGGATAGTCTACTTGCGATGCGAGAGCTCCTACTGCAGCGGAACATATCCAGATTAGCTGTGCCCAAGTTGGGCTGTGGGCAGGATGGATTGGACTGGAGGATCGTAAGAAGCATGCTAGAAGAAGTCTTTCGGCGCACAGGGATTGAAATTCTGGCATGCTGCTGGTCCCAAAGACGGGGTGTCTGCTCCGGGACGGAACAATCTTAAGGAGGGGACAGTGTGACAGACTCGTGTGAGCGCACCTGGTGGCAGACTCGTGCGAGCGCGTGGCGCGCTGGCTGCAATTGTGAGTTGGGCCGGCAAGCTGGCAGTGGATGAATCGAGAAGGCGACGATACGAGAGAGAAGAGATTTAGGATTCGGTGGAAAGGCAGTGTTGAGATTTGGAGTGTAGTAGTTTCAAAAAGACTAGAGCTCGACATTCCCAGTTTATATACACACATCAAAAAAAGTTTTGCATCACCTCGGTTCCAAGAGTTCCGGAACCGTTAAATACAAAGGGAATAGAGATCAACACAAACAACATTTCAGCTCGTTTTATTGCTCATGAGACCCACACATTGCATATTGTACCATCATACAGCTAGAATTTCAGCATTTGTGGTCCAGATTGCAGTACACACCACTACCTCTAATACCCAGTAGCACGTCCTCTTGCATTGATGCATGCCTGTATTCGCCGTGGCATACTATCCACAAGTTCATCAAGACACTGTTGGTCCAAATTGTCCCACTCCTCAACGACAATTCGGCGTAAATCTCTCAGAGTGGTTGGTGGGTCAAGACGTCCATAAACAGCCCTTTTCAACATATCCCAGGCATGTTCGATAGGGTTCATGTCTGGCGAACATGCTGGCCACTGTAGTCGAGCGATGTCGTTATCTTGAAGGAACGCATTCACAAGATGTGCACGATGAGGTCGAGAATTGTCGTCCATGAAGACAAATGCCTCTCCAATATTCTGCCGATATGGTTGCACTATGGGTCGGAGGATGTCATTCAGGTATCGTAAAGCCGTTTCGGAGCCTTCCATGACCACCAGTGGCGTACGTCGGCCCCACATAATGCCACCCCAAAACATCAGGGAACCACCACCTTGCTGCACTCGCTGGACAGTGTGTCTAAGACGTTCAGCCTGACCAGGGTGCCTCCAAACACGTCTCCGACGATTGTCTGGTTGAAGGCATATGCGACACTCATCGGTGAAGAGAACGTGATGCCAATTCCGTGGGGTCCATTCAGCATGTTGTTGGGCCCATCTGTACCGCGCTGCATGGTGTCGGGGTTGCAAAGCTGGACCTCGCCATGGACGTCGGGAGTGAAGTTGCGCATCATGCAGCCTATTGCGCACAGTTTGAGTTGAAACACGACGTCCTGTGGCTGAACGAAACGCATTATTCAACATGGTGGCATTGCTGTCAGGGTTCCTCCGAGCGGCAATCCGTAAGTAGCGGTCATCCACTACAGTAGTAGCCCTTGGGCGGCCTGAGCGAGGCCTGTCATCGACAGTTCCTGTATCTCTGTACCTCCTCCATGTCCGAACAACATCGCTTTGGTTCACTCTGAGACGCCTGGAAACTTCCCTTGTTGAGAGCCCTTCTTGACACAAAGTAACAATGCGGACGCGATCGAACTGCGGTATTGACCTTCTAGGCATGGTAGAACTACAGACAACATGAGCAGCGTACCTTCGTCCTGGTGGAATGACTGGAACTGATCGGCTGTCGTACCCCCTCCGTCTAATAGGCCCTGCTCATGCATGGTTGTTTACATCTTTGAGCAGTTTTAGTGACATCTATGAACAGTCAAAGGGACTGTATCTTGGATACAATATACACAGTCAACGTCTATATGCCGGAGATCTGGGAACCGAGGTGATGCAAAACTTTTTTTGATGTGTGTATTAATGAACACTACATTAATATTTAGTAGTGTAAGCTTTGATAAATAAAGAAGTACGGTAGTGTATTTGTATATGCCTGACCGGTTATTTCAAGAACCGTAAACGTAACAATATATTAAAACTAGCATCCCGCCCCGGCTTCGCCCGGGAACAGTTATGAATGTATTGCGTGATAAGCGTTTTTCATGTCAATGAACTACGACCTATATCCGTTTTACGTCTCGGCATGATGGGTTAAAATCACTGACTGGACTATTAATTATATTATTATAGAGGTGCATGTGCAACGAATTCTTGTCAGACGTAATTTAAGAATGGCTACGTCCATGAAACACAAATCCCCTTTCCGTCCAATCTTAACTTAACTGTGTATTTTGCGGAACGAAAAGTTCACAGGCGAAATGAAGAAAAGCCGAGTTGCACTTCCAGGGAAACTCCAAACACAACCACTCTTCTCTGAAGTCTGAACTCAACACGACTCGACGGTTTGCTGCTGGCTGTATCTTGGCTAATAGGCTCACTCGCTAGCTAGGTTATAACTGGGGTGATAGGCTCGCCCCTAGCTAGCTCGTAAACTGTCGCTTCAGTAATTGAATGGAGATCGTTGGAAGAAATGAAAATATTAAAAAACTCATAGTGGGCGATGTATTGAAGATAGATATATGCTCTCGCGAAGTTTCTTTTAGAACTTATCATGCTGAACAATTCTTACATTCATAGTAGACTGCCAATATATTGATATTTTTAACGGTTTGCCCAGCGTAAGCTTAAAAGGCGCACGGACGCCAGGTTTATTTTTTCGACGTTTTCACTTAAATCTTTACTGCTTGGCTTCCATTGATCACAAATACATTATTTTCTACAGAAACCTTCCCCGAGATATCCTTTACAGAATGGTGAAAACAGCATCAACATCCATGCAGTAGTTCTCGAGATTACCCGTGACATCCAAGAAACGGGAACTTTGATTTATACTTTATATATATATATATATATATATATATATTAAAATAATTGGATGAAACTTCACCTTTTACTAAAACTCAAATATTTTGCCATATAATTCTGCTATGACCACTTTTGTAGACTTGAGCCACTATGCACGTTACGATGCATTATCCATTGAACCCCAACTATTATATATTAAAATAATTGTAACAAACTTCACCTTTTACTGAAACTGATCTTGACTAGTAATTGTGCAACGACGAGATTTGATAGCTTGAGACACTAGTTGGCATTTTATTTCAGGATGCGTTCTTAGAGGTAGCTTGTGCGCTCAGAATGATGATTCATATATGACAGTGTTTTAACAAGTAGTTCCGCGAAGAACTAAATTGCCTACTTTTCTTAAAAATTTAAGATTCAATCCTTATTTCTGCAATTAGATCGATTTAGAGAAATATATTTATCTACAGAATTCTGATGGTAACACAGACATTATACTATTTGTTCAAAACATAACTGAAATATTGCGGTCTACTGCAGCAGTGGATTCTGATTTAGCTTATTGATAGTCCTCGGCTCGAATGCACAGGGAGAGTTAATAGGTTGTTATGGCATATACTGAACATACAAAATTTGGCAGAAATCCAGTGAAAGTTATAGAAGTTACATTCAGTTAAACATGAAACCTATAAGCATACGTAGAATTATAGGTAACACAGATATATTATACAGTGTGCATGTTGCTCCAAACTGTTTATGTGAACAGATTCCACGATATTGAGTCCAGGATTCAAATGCTCTCAGAAAGTTACTAGGCACTTGGTAGTCCCGTGGACTCTGTAAATAGGCATACTTAGGGATGCTAAGTCACATATTGCATGTGGAAAAATTATGTATAAGTCCGTAAATTAGTATTGCAGTTGCGTGGAGTTGAACATTATAAACGTCCATATAACTAAGTCTAAAATATCTTGACTTTACAGTGTGCTAAGTCTTAAGTTTGTTCCGTACAATTATTCCGAGACATTGAGTCTAGGGTTCAAAAGACTTTGAGATTATTAATACACAGTTGGTAGCCATTGTACTCGTAGAAATGTGTACTAAAGCATACATCGCACATACAAAACTTGAATGAAATCCATTTGCAGGCATGGACGTAACATGCAGTCAAACATTCAACCTATCAGCAGGCATAGACTATGTTGGTAAAACTGCCGTGCACGGGTTGTTAAAAATAAATCTAACATACTATGAACTGCAGATGTGCCAATTTTAGAAGAAATCCATTTTCTTAGTATGGATATTACATGCAGTAATGCATGAACCTATCAGAACACGTAGACTCATGTTGGCAGTACTGTGATATATAGGCTCCAAAAATTAAGTTGGAATGTCTATATGTGTATCAATTTTGGAACAGTTCCCATGAATACCTTCTGATATATCCAACTTAAAGTTCAAATTTCAATGTAATGTCTATTAGCAGTTGGTAGCACGGACGTTATTTTCAAATATGGCCTTGAGATTTTCTGGTAGAGGTACCAAATTTGGTTTCGATGGCTGCAGCCGTTTGGGAGTTCATAGGGTGGGAGATACACACAGAGAGGACAGGCACACACCTACACATTTGATCTCATAATTCTACTTTTTCATCATTTCTCAAAAGCGACGGTACCGTAACTGTCAGTTCAGGTCACTAGCATGAAGACATGCTAACAGCAAAATCGTATGGAAAGAAATGCTGTAGGATTGTTGAAATGAATGCTGCGGAGCAGCACGGGTCTTGTAGCATAGTTTTTATTTTCAAATAAATACGTTGGTGTTATACTGGCGCTTTTAATTTGGAGACGGATACATTAAAGAAAGAAAGTGAGGAATAAGCGAAAATGAAAAGGAAAAGATGCACTAAAACAAATACGATAGTTTCAATATCGATTAGGGAAGGATGCACACCAGTTCCAAACCACGAGTCACGATACTTTTGAACTTGTTGTGGACAAAGAAAAGCAAATAAGAATTGGGAAGATTGAAATCACAGATCTCTTCAGAGATGGTCATTCCAAGTCCGATGACGTCCACGAAGAACAAGAGAATCTATACATTCTCCAAGAAGAGCAGAGAATAGCTGTTGTTTTATTTGAAGGGCTGGGTCATCGTGGTCATTTGTGTACTTGGATGAGGGTGGAATTTAGTCTGATAACCTGTATTATTGGAATGAATGTATTACATGGTGTCCACAGAATTTTCAATGCCAATTTTCCTGACTTTTCCTGACCATTTTTCAACAAAATTCCTGACTCGCGAAGTCATCGTAACATCGGAAAAAAGGTTTATTGAGCAAATATGTATATATCTTTTTCATTTGCAGAATTTGCCCAACGCTCGCCTCTTTATTCATTTAAAATAGAAAATAAAGAAAATTATAATGCAATAATACATAAATCAAGGTACTTAACGAGGGACAGATGACCTCGTAGTTCCGCCCCTTAAAACAACATTAACTAACATACAACTAAAGTACTTAATAACCTAAACTATAGTGATGGGGTCGCCACATCCCTACGCCAACGCCAAAAAAGCGTACAAAAAATAGGCAAAAGAGGTTTTTACTATGATGTACTGTAAAAATGGAAACGTACCATAATGTCCAATGAGATATTGCATTTTATCTTCAGAGATTAGTTGAACTAGTAACATCAAAATATGGCTGTATAACACAAAATACTGTATGGTTAATATAAAATTCCTGACTTTCTAATACTTTTCGCCATTTTTTCCTGACTCACGCCATTTTTTTACACTTTTTCCTGACTTTTCCTCACCAAAAACAAAATTCCTGACTATTCCTGACTTTTCCTGCCTGTGGACACCATGTATTAGTGTGTGAATTTGTAATTAATGTGAGGATTATGAAGGAAATGTTGTTAGGTTTTTTTTTTTTTTTTTTTTCAAGAAGGCCTCTGCGCGTAACAAGCAGTTTCATGTTGACAACAGAGGGTCCTTATTTATATCCAACTACCTGAATTTTAATCACTGTGAACACTGATTAATTGTATCATACGTTAAGGATTATAATGCTTGTATGATTCACATGGCCGCCATCTTGAAATAAGTTGACTGATAACCTTGTAGTTTGAGCGACAGATGCTTCCTACATAAAGGCATATTTTTTCCCAAAATTTGGTAGAGCTCCGATGATTAGTTAAGTCGTAATTTGATTTAAGCGTTCAACATTTGGGTGGCCGCCATATTGTTTAAGTAAGATGGCAGAGGCACTAAACATGACACTGAGGTGTCCTTCGCTAGTTCTACATCATTACCAAATTTAGTTCAATTCGGTTCAGACGTGTTTCAATTGATACGGGTAATGTATCAACATACATACGGACATTTAGCAGTGTAGATCTTATAAGTCTACTTGCATTATTTGCAAAAATCTAAAGTAGGCTAATAAGATCGAATATTCTTCGAGTCTTCGCTAGTGATTGCCAGTAGCCGGATAATCAGAGAAGAGGCAAGCAGGTAACGGTCCAAGAAACAGAGGCAGATATTTTCTATGTTCTGACCCTTAAAACAATTATCACCGAGCCCACCTAGCAACACTGGCTGTCACTGCAGAGGTCCGGATTCGATTCCCGGCTCTACCAAGAAATGTAATTCTCGTCTGAGGACTGGAATGAGGTTCACTCCTCCTCGTGAGTAAGAACTGCGAAAAGGTGGGTTCGATTCCTACCTCAGCCATCCTAGAAGTAGATTTCCGTGATTTTCCATTTCTACTCCAGGCCACTGCCGGGATAGTACCAAACTCAAGGCCCCGGCCACCTCCTATCCTATCTCCCAATTGCAAATGCTTACACTAGTACAGTGACACAGGTTATCATACAGATTCCACACGCATCCATGTACACAACGTTGCCTGGCCATGTAACAAAGCCCCTAAATGAATTTTAAAAAACCCACCACCACCGAGGTCCACAAACCCTTCTGTCGTGAGTTCGTATCCTACAAAAGACAATTCAATTACATTTCTTACATGCAAAAAAATATATATATATAAGAAAAGAAAAGAGCAGCGCATTCTTAGTAGTACAGTAACCTGCTTTCCCCCAAATTAGAACTAGTCCCACTGCGTAGTCGTGCTCGTTAAATCGTGCAATATGGACGCGAGGGCAGTTGTAGCAAGTCCGGACATAGCAGGTTCGAATCCCGGTGCCGACAGCGGCTATCCTGAGAGTGGTTCCATCCATCCATCCCCCCCCAGGGCTAAGGTGGGAATCTAACCCGCTTATTCTCAGTATTGCCTCATGAGGCCGACTGTACCCTGTTCCAGCCCTGGACCAGAATTAAATTTCTTGTCAGAGCCGGAAATCAAACCCGGGCCTCCGCGGTGAGAAAGAAATAATTAAGAACTATGTATACATAAATAAGTAAACAAAAGTAGGATATTAGATACATTATACACAATAAGTAGTTAACAACTACATACAAATTAAATCAATTATAAATAAATAATGGATGCTTTATATCAAACAAGCAACCCGCCCCGGCTTCACCCGGTATCTTTAACGCTTTACCCAGCGTAAGCTTAAAAGGCGCACGGACGGCAGGTCCCGGACGCAATTCAGAAAAGCCGACGTGAACAACGAAACTCCAAAGCTCCGAAGCTAGTCATTGAAATGGAGATGGCTAGAAGAAATGAAAACGTAAAAACACTTGTAGTGGGCGACGTATGAAAGATAAGAAATATGCTGTCGCGGACAGTGTAGAACTTTCCATGCTGAACAATTCTTACACTCATCTACATATATAAAAATCAATGTTACGTGATAGTTTGTCTGTGCGTCTCCTATGCGTTCATATACCACTTATACGATTGCGATGAAATTTGGGTGAGTCGTGTGCACTCCAGGGAAGGTTTCTGGCTACATGTTATTTATGTAACACAAAAGGGTGAGGGACTTAACAGGAAGCCTTAAATCCCACAGTAACCCAATTGCATAATCTGTATACTTCTGTCACAACAATGCAAGGTGTCAGAATGGCTTGCTGATTCATCGCGAGGTGACATGCAGTCTTACCACAGCTCTAATAATGCAGCCGGTAGGATTGTATATCAATCACTTCACACCAATTATCCTATACTTTTATTTTTACCAGCAGGCGAGGGTCAGTGGTAAAGTGCAGTTCTTAAAACTGAACTTAAGCTTGGCTGCCGGTTCGAATACGGTCATGGCGCGCGAATCGTTTCAAGTGCCTTGTGCGTTCATATACCATCACCGATTGCGATGAGACTTGGGTTAGTTCTGTGCACTCCAGGGAAGGTTTCTGGCTTAGTAAATCCATTTTACAATAGGTAGCGCAAGAGTAGATTCAACAAATGAGTGACGGCGCGCGAATCGTTTCAAGTCTCTTATGTCTTCGTATACCATTATCCGATTGCGATTAAACTTTAGTGAATTGTTGTGCACACACCAGGAAAGGTATTTACAATAGATAGCGCACGAGTAGAAGTTTTCCGAATTAGAAAATCCATTTCACAATAAATGGCGTGCGAGTTGTTTCAAAATATGAACTTCGGTGAACATTTGTGCACACTCCAATGTAGTTGGGCTGTTACTAGACAAGGACCGGGAACCCCACACGTCTGTCACAATAGGCTATATCGTCATCCATGCGATCCGCATTCCTCTCAGATTCACGGAGCTGGGACCCGAGCAGTACGCCAACAGCTCATTCTCTAGATGCAACGAGTATCGGCCTAAGTCAGCAAATAAGGTTGAGACTAGGAAGATAGCAAAGGTAGAAATCTGAATTACCAACAACAGTTTTAAAATTTCACCATGATCGTTTAGTAATCGTTTCCTTTTCCATTAGCCTATTATTATCATTAAGGGCAAATGACCTAGATGTTACGAAATAACAATTCAAACACTTCTTTTTATTCTTTCTTGGGCTGGCTGCGTAGCTCAGCGAGAACGTTCTCGCCTGCTGTAACCAAGGTTGCGGGATCGAATCCTGGCGCAGCCAGTTGGCATTTGAGGGTGCGCAAATGCGAGGGGGCCGTGTCAGTAGATTTACTGGCACGTTCAAGATCCCCTTTGGGCAAAAAATCCGTCACCCCGGCATCTCTAAAAGCCGCAGTTGTTAAAAGGGACGTAAAACCAATAACTTTATTACTATCTTCCTTTCTTTCTATAGGTCTGTCTTGGATTGGCATTGCAACGCATGCCGGGTAATACAGTAGATAGACTATTTTTAACGGTTTACCCAGCGTAAGCTTAAAAGGCGCAGGGACGGCAGGTTTTTCATCGACTCGATTCACTGAAATCGTTACTGCTCGGCTTCCTTTGGTTATAAATGAATGTTTTTCAACAGAAACTTTCCTCAAGAAATCCTTTACAGAATGGTGAAAATCGCATCAAAATCCATCCAGTGGTTCTCGAGATTACCCGTCACAACTAAGAATCGGGGACTTTGTTTTATACTATGTAGAGATGAGTTGATTCAGGTACTATGCCGTCGATGGTACAAGAAGTTATGATTACTAAGAGGTTGCTCTGCTCTTGGCTGTTAAGACTGGATTTCGCTTGGCCCCGCAGTAGGTCACGAAGAAATATTGCGACGTTAGGGAATCATCAGTGAACACTGTCTTCACGGTCAAGTACGGAGAAATATCGAGATGTTACACGACAGGCGCTGCTCTTACCCGTTTGATGAGGATCCCGTACTCTTCACGGTAGAACACAGAAGAACACAGAGAAACACCACGATATACGTCATCGGTGCCACTCTTAGTCGTGTGACGGGATTTCCATCGTCCTTAAGGACGTGCACGGGAAAATACAGCGCTATTACGCAATCGGCCCCGCTTGCAGTACCATTCACAAGAATCCCGTTGTCGTCATCGAATGCGGAGAATATCGCAAAGTTAGGCATTCACCGCCACCCTAAGCCGCTTTACGAGACACACTTTTTCCTCGAGGTTGGACAGTGAGAAACAACGAGATATTCCGCAACTGGCGCCGCAACCGGCCGTTCGACGACTGTTTGCCTGTCTGTCCAAGCAGAATGGCGGTCACAAGTTCGAGGTTGGGCATAATTAAAACTCACAAGCAGTTATGGACACGTTATTTGGCCGACGCCGACCATAAATGGAGTAACGTTATTCCCGCTGTCCCTATGCTGTGGTTGGGAGTTCGCGGTGGATAACGAGGAGAAATGAGTATCGCGATCCTACGTAGTCAATGCCGTTTTATAGTAGATTGACGGACTTCTCGCTCCCCGTCACAATACGGTCATATGAAAAGTGGCGAGTAGGTATTGGGATGCTAAACTCACCACTGACAGGATTCCCGCAGCCCTCGTGGCCACAAGTTGGCGATCGGGCGCCGATTTTATGATTTTAAGCAACCGGCGCCAATCTCGGTCCGTTTGATGAGATTCCCTCCAGCAAGCGGTGCGGTTCGCCCGCCGTCTTGAGGATGTCATTTTGGCAGATGAACGTTCGAAGTAGGTATCGACTATTACTAATTATACAGGTTCTCGAGATAACCAGTTAATTTTATATAGATTATATATCCAATCGAACCAAAGTTCGAAGAAAAATTCCACACATAACGGAATTTCGAATTAACAATACGTGAGACTAAGGATGTCGCTAACCCACGAGACGGAGAGATTTTAAAATTATATGTAGGTGTATGTATGCAAGCCTATCCCTTATTATTCCAGTTTTCAACGGGGTCGGAGATAAGATGCGATGAAAGTCTATGTGGCGGATGGATTTTACGGCCAGATACCCTTTCTGACGCCAACCTCATGAAATGATTTAATGAGAGATGAAATGAATAAAGGTAAATGAAACTGTGGAAGGAAGCGACCGTGGCCTGTCAGGAGACACCGTCCCAGCATTTGCCTGGAGTTGAAAAAGTGGAAACCACAGAAAACCATTTCAAGGACGGCTGACGGTGGGTCTCAAACCCACGTCTACCGGATCCGCAGAGAGCTTGGCCCCATGGCCTAGCGCTGCGCGTTAGAGAGCGTAGCTACCGCTGTCGGTAGATTTTAGAAATATATACATGGCCTGTTTGCCATCTCTTGATGAATACAGTACATTTGCATTTGTCAGTTGGCACAGGCTAGAGTAAAAGGTGGCTTTTCACCGATGTCTCAGTCTCACTCATGGCTGTGATTATATGGAAGCTACTGAGGTATGGGTGGTGCTTAGTAATGGCATTCGGGACACAGTCAGTGCCTGTGAATGCTGTGAAAGGTTCAACTCATAGGGTTAGGACTACAGTTCTGACTCAGTGAGGAAAGCAATGGCAAACTACCTCACTCCTCTTCTTGCCTAGAACGCCTCAAAATAGCACTGCCTTGGGTTTTTGTGGGTATCTACTCACATAACGTAACGGCGGTGCTTTTTGAGGATCCAACCAGCCTTCGGGCTGACTACCTAACAGACATATAGGCTACTTCGATATTATTTCGCGAATATTTTTTCGAAATTGTGTTATTTCGCAATTTTGAGACATTGAATTATTTCTCGTCATTTCGGGACTTCAATTTGAGATATTATCCAAATTTTGGGATCAATGACAGAAATGAGAGGTCTCCGTTGAGTTTCGGAAGATTTTGCGAATAAATGTCTTGCGAAAAGTCCGGGTCCCTAATAATACAAAAAATATATTCACAAAAAAACTTAAAACCCTTCTTGATGCCGAAAATATACGTTGAACAGATGCATATATATATGTAAAATTGCCTTGCGGTCAGGCACGGGAAAATATAGCTTCTTACGCAATAGATGCCGCTTGTGAAAAAACTCGCACCATCGCAATCTGTGAGCCTAACGGCGCGAGTTAAAATGATTTCGCCCTGTCTCGGCAAATGTTCATTGCCTCCAACTAGCCAGACGTAATATATATATAATATATATTATATATTTCGTTACTTTCGTTAACCATTTGTAAAATTAGCTACTTCTTCCCTACTTTAGTTACCCGAATAGTGATTATAACTAAATACATGTATTTTTTAAATTTATATATGAATATAAAGGGTGTTTCCAAATTCCCATTTCAGACTTTCAGGGCTTGTAGTGGGGACCAATACGGTTAAGTTTAGCATAGGAATTTGGTATATTGGCTTTCACGGCCAGTGAATTAAAATGCAGCAATTCTTTTAGGTTTGTGCCGTGTCTTGTGTGGGGTTTCGCCTAGGACACCAAGCTGGCTCATCAGCGGGCTCTTGGTGCCCACGCCCGGACCCCCACAGGAGTAGCGAACTCCCTTTTTATAAAGCAAACCTGCGCCTCCTCACTGCGAGAACTAAAAGCTCAAGCAGCCATACCCTCCCTATGAAGGCTTCCAATAAGATGGTATATTGGCTTTCACGGCCAGTGAATTAAAACTCAGCAGGTGCTCTCTATAAAAAGGGAGGTAGCGCGCAGTTCGCTACTCCTGTGAGGGTCCGGGCGGGGACACCAAGAGCCCGCTGATGAGCCAGCTTGGTGTCCTAGGCAAAACCCCACTCAAGACATGGCACAAACCTAGAAGAATTGCTGAGTTTTAATAGGAACTAGTGTCCGGAAACGTACCGTCTTCCCACTAACCGCAAAAAAAAACCACCACAGCACGAGTTCAAATCTCCGCATTTTCGGCGTCACTGACTAGAGTAGACTACTTACGTCATTGAACGATCATCTGATGTCCCATATACCCTACAGGTTGTATCCCCAACCTTCATCCACGAAATATCACGGGTGCCACGTACTTGGTATTCTTTGAAGACGTACTGCATGAGTTCATAGACGATGTGCCACTGCATGTGCGTCAAAACATGGGGTTTCAGCACGATGGCATACCAACACATCTTTCACCTGCGGTCCGAGATCATCTGCACCACAGATTTGGGCAACAGTGGATAGGTCGTGGTGGCCCGATTGCTTGGCTTGCATGTTCACCCGACTTGACACCGCTAGACTACTTACTACCAGTGGGGTCTTATGATAATCTTGATTTACGAGACCCCTGTGGAATCCGAGGAAAACCTATTGGCGCGGGTTATGGCTGCGGCGGACGTTGGAGGACCAGGGATTGGTGATCGTGCGTACCAGAACATGGTAAGGAGGTACCGTGTCTGAGTTGACACGGAGGCCGTCACATCGAGCCCCACCTGTAATTGGACTCAGACGACAAGCAGCAGGAGTCTGACAGAGCGCCGAAAATGCGGGAGCTGGGAACGTGTGCTGTGGTGGTTTTTGCGGGTAGCGGGAAGACGGTACGTTTCCGGACAAAAGCTCCTATGCTAAACTTAACCGTCTTGGTCCCCAGTACACCCCCTCAAAGTCTGTAATGGGAATTTAGAAACACTCTGTATGTTGTATATACACATTAAACCCCCGCCCAGTCATACTGGGCAAATTCGCATTGACCGACTGAAAAGTTACAACTGATAGTTTGTAAGGGCAACACTGAAAAAATGGCTTCAACAATTAACATTTCCATATTAGAAATAGAACATTTGTAAATGACTGAGAATTGCCCATTACCGGTACTACAAACAGACCGTAGCGACAAAAGTTCAACAACTTATCCCCCGTTAGTTTTTACATCTAGACTCCCTAACGATTCTACACAGCGTTAAAATAATAACTATCAAAAATGAAAAAGGGTAAAACAAGGAAATATTTCATGCTAATATCGCACTTTCCTAAAGCACTGATCAAGTACTGCGTCAAGATTTTCCCAATCTTTAACAAATATCGTCCAACAAAGGACACTGTTGGGTGCATACTGTTCATTGCGGGAAATGAGGCTCCATCCCCGGATGTGTAACAACCTCGCCACATGTAAGTTACTCTTCAAGTGTACCGCTGCGCGTTTAGTACGGGAGATGTCATGATGTTGATGTATATTGTGCAACCTACCCACCACCTCATTACGGAAGTAGTTTGGTGGAGCGCTATCAATCCATTCTACCTCAAAACTATTCCCCCCCAAAGGGTCACAACTTGTGGGGCGTGGTTTGGCAACCCCGCTAGTCCGGCATTGCTTCTACTTACTTGTGCGGCCTACTAGCTTTCACATTTCCTGACCACCTCCCTTGGTCAAATCTTGTTTCCTTCCGATCTTGGCAGCAGTACGTTTGGAGCCTGAAGTGCTTTCCTTTTCTCGCTTTTCAGGGCCTTTCGCTATTCATTTCCCGATACCCTTATTATCGAGGATTGAGACCTCTACACTTTTCCCATCTTCAATAGCGTAACAGTAGTTGAGAGGGGAAGTTGGCCTCGATGTTCCGCCCTTTAAAAAGCAATCACCACTGTCATTATCTCAGATAATCTTCAGTAAAATCAAGTTTACACGAGATGTACAAAAAAAAAGTGTTTATGACGGTGGTAGTTCGAATCATGAGCAACATAATTTCGAGACCAGTGCGTGAAATACCAATCAAATAACGCCATTGATGTGTTTTAATAAGCATGAAAAAGTCTTTCTACGGGATCCAAAGTAAAACACGTATATTATGGCCTTTCTTTTAGCAGATTTCAAATATATACGGTGCGATCCTCAATACGGAAAGTAAGGCCAGATGACCTAGATGTCACGTTACTTAAAGCAACAAACACCACCACAAAATATGGAATTGTCATGCAAAGTATGGGACGAGTGAATACCTTAAACATGAAGCATATTATATGTTTCGACCCGGTCCCTTTCAACATTTCAATATCTACTCTACATGAAAAAAGAAACATGGTGCTACATGGACAAGAAATCACAACGGTGATAAGAATGCACTCTTCTGTTTACCTTGGGAATGTACCTCACTGGAACTAGCGAATTACCAAATCCCTTGATGTAGGAGGGATGACGGACGTTAAGTTCAAATAAGGAAGTGAATAACGGTCTGCCGACGAGGGTTACGCTGACTCTGTTATTGACGTTAGCAGACGTACGTCCTGAACCCGAGCCAACCAGCGAGGCATTTCCCAAGAACAATAGAGGCGATGCACGCCTATCGTGAACTACAGTCGATACGCCCTACATAAATCTACCTCGCTTATCTTGCAACAAGTTTGAAGGAACGCAGTATAGTACCTTCCTCTCCTATTCCCCGCACCAACGTTTACTTTTTATTTTCATTCCCTCTCCTCTCACAACAGTCATTTTATACGCTTTTTGCGTCTGTGTAACCTTGTGAAGGTCGCCCCTCAGGCGGCCAGGTGAACAACCCCACAATTCCTTGCACTGGTTGGTCGGTTAGTCATCCTGCTTGCTCCAGCGCAAGTTGGACGGGTATGTTAATATACTATCATGCACAGCATCTCACAGCATCTCACAGCAAGCTGCACCGAGTTCACAGTATAATCAACACGGAACATACAGAATCACTTGCAATCGAAAAGTACCGTGATTGCTACATTCTCCACCAAAATTATGAACACATGGTACATGCCAATAACAAATCTGTGATAAACTCGTTCAAGTGGCGGAATTTAATAAAATGTATCTAGCACCCCGCAAACCAGCGTTTAGTCATCTGTGGTTTCATTTTTAGGGAAATAGGTACACCATGGACTTAGCTGAGTGGAATCTAACCAATAACCTGTGTTATTGTGGTGTCTATATTAGTGACAGTACCTTAAATTTGGATTGGGATTTAAAAGAAGATGGCCATAGCTTTGGGCTAGGTGCCATCCTGGCATTCACCTCAAGTTAAGTGGAACGCTCTATCATAGTTCCAACGTTCACCACTAGGTATAACTGACATCTGGTAGCGAAAGTTGGAACTACTTGAAATTGAACGGAACTTGTAGCTCACCCTATGGGTGTCCGCTAGAAGTAGCTACAGCCTCTGGCAAGCCGAACGTGTCCTTGGACACTCCTGGCACTAAAATCCATACGATAAATAAATATATAAATACGTTCGAAACACATATAAAAATCCACTTGTAGAATGGCTGAAAGTGGGATTCCAACCCACCTCCCTTGCCAATATTGTCCTCACGAAGTCGAGTGCAAAAAGTAGCAAATCATCTTTCGAACCCGAGCAGTCTGAATGGGGAGTTAGGCTACTACGCGCTCCACTAATCCACACGCAGCATCGTAAGTGCAACATTATTCAACGGGTGGAAATCAGAATGGTACTAAAACTAGCATAAGTAACATTTTATTTTGAAATAAAAGACATACAGTACTTCAGCGGATTTTGATTCTGAGTTGCTCCATATACTGTACTGTTCTAAATAACAACAGAACCGAATTAATTTAAGCTCGATCGCCCTCGGTTCAAAATATTCAATGCATGTACTGATATGCAATAGAATAAGCAGTCTTCGGTTTCCAGGAAGAAAAGAAAACGCATAGGGCAGTAAAAGAATGCAATAAATATGCGCGTATTGCTTTTAAATAATTGACTTGAAAAAGGAATAAAGTAGTAGTAGTAGTAGTAGAATTATGGAGACACCTCTGTGGAATTACATTACGCTACTATGGGGTGACTGAGAATTGGAGGAGACAGCCGTTTAAGAAAAAGGCACGGAAGTTTCCAGCCATCTTACTCCGCTGCGTTTAACGACCAAAAGAACCTGTCCAATTTAGCGACCCGGAACTCGTTTTCTTGCAATTACACGGCTAGCAGTCACCAAGAGTTGAAGTATTACATAACACACATTTTCAATCTTCGCGTCCACTACAGTATTTTTTGGTAACCATATTCTCCCCTAAGCAGGCATGTTATAAAACTTGGGAGAATGTCATGGAACAATTTAAAACGTTTCAACCACTTACTAGCCTACTCTTATTCCATTTCTACAGGGTTGGAGATGAGGTGAGATGAGTTTCTACGGAGGTTGGCATTAGGAAGGGAATCCAATCCCTCCACTGATCTCTATACATGGATGGCTGGTAGCTAAGGCAGCAGTAAGCCGAATAGACGATGACAGGTATAGCAAGATGGCAGCGAGCGCATGGTGCAACATTGCGAATTCGGCTCTGTGATTGGTTACTGGTAGTTCGATGTTATACATGTATTTATACTGGCAGTAAATATTTTGTATTTCTTGTAGTTGTAAAATGGGCTGAATTTGGTTATTTAAAGCGTAAAATCTTAGTTTTAAGTACCGGTTTGGTGACCCATCATCCCAGGCAAGCCGGTAATACCTTTACTTCTCAGGCAGATCGGTCACTTAGCCATAATTTTGAAGTTATTGTGAAGTTAAGTATACATATGCGGTGGTGCTGAAGCAGACGTGATCGGGCTAGGCTATTGCGTTTTTAAATTTGATCCCATTTCAGGGTTTTGCGGTTCTGGGTGCGAATAGTTCGCTTAATAGTTGTAAAACGGTGGGGAGAGTATATTTTGAGTAGGTTTTTAGTTGTGGTAAGTTTTATGTGGAGCTGAGGAGTGAAATTGGTTCGGCTTAATGTTCATTTTTGGCTTTGATCTACTTCCCGCTATTATTAAGTTTATTGTGCTGCTAGCGTGATCAAAAGCTGTAGTATTTGATGTAGAGTGCTGGGATTACTTGGAAGAAGTGCTGGTTTTTTTTCATGGAAACAGGAATACATTACCAAGCACAGTTTACGATATGTCGAATCTAGGCCTGTATAATGAGCTATGTTTATAGGTACATAATTTGAAGAATGCATATATATATATATATATATATATATATATATATATATATATATGTACACAATTTACAAGAATGTTTCCAGAAATTGTTTTTCATTCGTTACTCTGTTACTGATCGCTAATTGCGTGTACTCAGCATCTAAGTTGATATTTGTCAGCCGTTATTATACATTCATTTTTATTGCTATTTCGGAGATTTACTGACCTCGGAATGACGTGTCAGTGATCTCGTGTAGCGGAGAGTTGCCATCAGCGATCCATGTATAGAGATCAGTGAATCCCTCACATAATATCTGTGTTGGGTTTCCGCCATGATTCCTTCGTGCGTCGGTTCCTAAAACGTTCAACTTAGATCCTTCAGAAATTAGCATTGTGTTTAGACGCTGAGCCTCTTGAAAACAATAGAGTAGCTGTACTGAGAAGTAGCGCCCCGTCATTCAAAAATCAAGGCAAAGCCTTGTGTCCCCTATAATCCACAACTGGGCAATTATAAAACAATACTTAACGAAGTAGTTTTATTTCAATGAATAAGACAAAGAAAGTAAAAAGAAATACAAATAAATTATACTGTAGCAATATTTATATTTCAATAAAAAATAAACTACAGTATAATAATTTGACGATAGATCAGATTTTGTTCCACGTTCAGTACAATTCCACCTCACTTCTGACATGCGAAAAAAGTTCTTTCTAGCACGAGGTTGGATTGGTTTCCTCAAAACTCGGTACCAGCACTAATCGTTCACTGTGTAGGCCTACTTGTCTCCTGTATACCTGTTCTATAACAGACTGTTCACCCATACTTCAAAACAAAACAAAAAAGAAGAAGATAAATACGCTTTATTACGAAAATCCGACGAGTAGTATCAAACTGAGAATCTTACGGTTATAGCAAATACGATAGCCTCTCAGTCGCGCTGCTACACTGCAGCATACCTTTAACTGTACATTACAGTAATCACTTTACAGAGTTGTCAATGGCAGCCCATTCATGAACCCTATAATGCAGAAATCATGCCATATAAGGAATTTTCGAACAAACAAACATGGCGTTACTTTCGACCGAGAACCCCATGGCTGCGAGTTTGTCCACGAATGTTCTCTAACCCTGTGCATTCCAGTGCAAAGCAGAATAATGAAAATTATGTCGCCTACATATACTCCCCTGCTTCCACATATCCTCGAAATTGGTCAAATGTATAAGCCCTCACTGAACCCTGTCGACCCATGAAATTTGTGATAATGTTTCATTTCAGGAGCTTGGACATCGTGGTCATTTAGCCCCGAGTATTTAGGGTGTGTGTAGAATTTGTCTGATAACCTGTTATTGTGGTGTCTGCAGTAGTGTTTTATACAGGTCAGGACAGGGGAAGGTGACGGCCGTGGCCTAAGATAGGCCCCATTCCAGCCTTTGCTGGAGTGGAAGTAGAGGAAACCACGGAAAACCAATTCCAGGATAGCTGAGGTGGCAACCGAATCAGTTCTGCCTCACGAGGCTGTGTAGGCTACTTCGTTCCAGCCGTCAGACCAGAATTAAATTTATTGGCAGAGCCAGGAATTGAACCTGGATCTCAGGGGTGACAGCCAGGAATGCTAGCCACTGTGCCACGAGGTGAACTGAAATTAGTTAGGTCTTCCGTAAAAATACCATGGAAGTAATTTAGAGTTCACCCCGCAAGGTAAAACTGCATTCTGTACGACCTTCGATCATTAATGAGCGAATCATATTCGCTTTAACTCGGGTACTAGACCTTGCGTATCCAAACAGCACAAACTATGAGCGAGTCGTGGTGACATCTCGGATACTAGGCCTTGTGAATGTTCGCCGATCCCACTTCATATTGTAGTAGCGTTCAAATACCGGCTTATGATTGGTGGAAGGCGGAACTCTAGCGCGGGTGGTATCTGGAGCCTTAGAGATCCACGTAATGTGCGATGGAAATGGAAAATTATACTGTACAGTATATTCTTTTACACTGAAAGTGAAAGAACGTATTTGTATCCCGAGAAGCATATGTATAAAGATCTGCTACTGCACGAGTGCACTCTTACTCGTACAGACTTCATAGCAGACGCTAACGCTGGGCAGAAGCCTGACTTTAAGGGGAGGTCGAGTTTCACAGTCCACAAAATGGCAGCTAAGCCGACCTCTTCTCTATTCTAGCTAAAGCTTCATTTCAGTTTCGTTAGACTAGACTTCAGACACCAAACAGAGTAAAGTAATATAAACTAATATAACATCGTAATACGAAGAATTGTGCACTTGAAACAGAATATTGCCTAACAATGCGCCACTTAAATATTTCTGTGCCAGAATGTTAAGGCTAAGATAGTCCTAACAGGCAACCGTCGTCACTAGTCCACATGATATCAAAGGAACCATACGCCTTCACAGGAAAATAACAGGTAACTCAAATACGCAGCACACAATAATCCTGTATTACGTTATAGTCAACAATAACTAATGAAATTAAGAAAACAAATACTAGCCTATGTTTGTGCTATGGCCTTGCAATGAGAGACATACAGTACACATGTATATATTGCCAAACAAAAACACTTGCGGAAAATGAAATTCCAACGCCAAGAAGATGAGTTTAGAGGAATGCAATTTAAGCTAAGGAATTGTCTAATTAACATATTTATTTGATTGATGTTTCCAGGTCACAGGTTTAAGTATGCGCGAGAAGACACGTGGCATAGTGGTACATTAATAACCACCGTAATATGTCGTACAGGTACCGTACGCCATTTTATAGGATAGAGTTCGACGCCTCTTGCACTTATGAGTCAAATCAGCAACAGTTAATGCTGATATTGGATAACGCTGGATTTGCCGTCTCATTATGTACCATACGCCCTCAATGGGCGAAAGGTCAGGTGATCTCGCAGGTCAAAGCAATTAATAATAGTAATAATAATAATAATAATGTTATTGGTTTTACGTCTCTTTCAACTACTATGGCTTTTAGAGACACCCGAAGGCAATTGGTCGACAGTCTGTAGAGCACGTTGGCTAACAGCAGCAGTACGAGGACGAGCGTTAGCCTGTAGGAAAGTACCTCCTTTAATACTGCGAATGAATGGCAGCATAACCGGTTCAATCACTACAACCATAAGATATCGCACCCCAGACCATAAATCTAGTGTAGGGCCAGTGTGTTGACGTCGAAGATAGATTGGTTCTAACCACTCACCTCGCATCCTTCTTACCAATATACGGCCATCACAGGCCCCAAGGCTCTCATCGGAGAACACAAAACTATCCCCACTCCATCCACCAATGACCTTGACACCTCTGAAGTCGTATATGGTAGTGATTCGGAGTTAGTGGTAGTGATGGGCGAAAGTCTCGTTCGAGATACTCGAGACTGACGTCAGTGCTCTCGATTCATCTCGAGGCGTACCGTACTGATGACGTAATTCCCGTTCGAGATACTCGAGACTCACGTCAGTACTCTCGATGCATCTCGAGTCATGCTCGATTCGGGCCTCAGCGGTGGAAGGCAGGTATTACACTATGAAAGAAATTTGTTAAAGATCTTTGATAAAATACCTTTTATAAAAGATATGGCAGTCTAATGGGAAAATAATTTATAAAAGGTGGTTTTATAAATTTCATTTTATTAAATGTATGATCACCATGCTATCTTTGATGAAAGATTCAATCCAAAATGGCGGATCATAACAGCCGGAATATTACCACAACGAAGATGCTCATATCAGAGTGTGAAATGCATGAAATGTTACATAATATGTTACATAATGAATTTTATACAATGTAAAACATAAATAACAGTTAATAGTTAAAATAGCCGAGGCTATAAGCGCTGCCCACAAAGGACGCACATTTCAGGATATAAAGAAGACTTAAATAGTTAAATAGACTGAAATAAGCCATGAATAGCAGTGCATTTTATATTGTAATATTTGTATTGTAGGTAATTCGTCAATTTCACTTATGGTATTACAAGCGAGTGTAAATAGGAATTTTATCTTTACCGGTAGATAATATAATATTATGTAACAAACCGCGAAGAGCAAGTGGTCGTTGGCGGAAGGGCTAGAGCGCTCGACTCCCGTGCGAAATGACCAAGGATCGAATTCCACTTATTGCTTACTTTTTATTTCGTATGTTTGAACTTTATTTGCACGGGCAGTGGTTGTTTGGAACGTCATAATCATTCATTTCTTCATAATTATTAACAATTAAATATTATGATCATTTTTCAAGTCCTCGTACTGCAGCTCGTTCACCAAGATTTTACTCGTGCGTTCCATGGTTTAACCTATAGACGTTCACTTTATCTTTCCATTTCTTGTATATACCGGTATTGCCACCACAGAATTTCAACTACCATAATATACAGTAGTTAAGTGAAAAAGGAACTGTCCTCATACATTCTGCTGAACTATGATAACATATTTGATGTAGTGTAATGGTGTAATGATTGTTTTGTATAACTTTTATAAAAGTTCAGTTTTATAAAATTCCTTTGATAGTGTAATACCGGCCTTAGCATGGCCAGGAGCGAACCTGTAAGCTTCGAGTTGGTAGACCGACACGATAACCATTCACCCACCGTGGCAAGCACAGTGATCAGCACGCAAACAGACTACAGGCGAGGAACAGCAGATAGCAAGAGCCTGACGTCTCGATACTAAAGCATCGAGATAATCGAGAGCTCTGATTCACGCTTGCCAGCACTACCTCGAGACATCAACCACATGCGCCTGACGTCACATACAGCATCGAGGCAGCATTACAAGGCACGGACTGCATCGGTTGCTCAGACTGGATCGAGAGCTCTGCATCACGCTTCTCATCACTAGTTAGTGGCATGAACGCTACACGACGTCTGTTTCAGAGCTGTCTCTCAAGTAATCGATTTGTTACATATCGCCGTGTCACTCTGGTTCCAACTGAAGCTCTAATGACTGCTGCAGATGTAGTACGATCCACCATAGACCTGTGACGAATAGTCATCTTCCCTCTCCGTAGTGGCCCGTGTGCAGCCAGACCCTATCATCTTGAGACATTGCATAACGTGCCACTGTTGCTGACACCTATGCACGGTGGATACATCCCACCCAGCCAAGTCTTTCTGCAATATCGCGGAGAGAGCATCCGCCTCTCTGAGTCCTATTACACGGCCCCGTTCACACTCAATAAGATATTGGTCCTGCCGCCCTCCTTAAAGCCATGTTTGACTCATACCTACCTCCCAACATCAACATCGGACTGACGCTCACGAAGTGTCCAGTACGTACAGTAGGTAAAAAAAAAGTATTCATAGATCATGTTATTTTTGAATGTTTGTTTAATATATGGCCAGAGAACGTCATGTTTGCATTATGTAGAACGTAAAGTACCAATTATTTATTACCGAATAAGAAAACCTTTCAAACACAATACGTATTAGGCTGGCTGCGTGGCTCCGCGGTAACGTTCTCGCTTGCTGGGCCCAAGGTTGCAGGTTCGTATCCTGGCGCAGTCAGCTGGCATTTGAGGGTGCGCAAATGTGAGGGAGCCGTGTCAGTAGATTTACTGGCACGTTAAAGATCCCCTTCGAGGCAAAATTCCGGCACCCCGGCGTCTCTAAAAGCCTGAGTAGTTAAAAGGGACGTAAAACCAATAACATTATTATTATTATTATTATTATTATTATTATTATTATTATTACAATTTGTATTACAATATGAAACAAAAACCATTCTTGGGGTACAAAAAAATAATTCATACACACCACAAATGAGACTTTCTACAGTATACAAACGTAATGAATATTTGGTAAGCGAGCCTTTTGCGTTTATAATGGCCTGAAGCCTCTTGGGCATGCATTTAACAAGCTTCTTCGTGAAGTCTGGTGTAATTTCAGACCAATATTTTCGGAAATTGTCTACTAGTTGCGCTTTGGAGGAACACTTTAATTTTCGGATTTTGTTTTCGAAATGAGCCCATAATTGTTCAACAGGGTTAACATCCGGAGATAGCGGTGGTGTGGGAAATACTTTTCGGGCGTTGTACAACAGCCACTCTCGCGTTACTTTTGATGTATGCTTTGGGTTGTTGTCATGTTGAAATAAATAGGTGTCTTGTATGCCTAATTTCACAACACTCCTAGACATTTTACTCCGGAGCACTTTGATGCAGCCCTGAGCATTCATGTTACCTCCAATTACGTCCAGTTCACCAACTCATGCAGCCCCATACCATGACGTGGCCTCTTCCATGCTTCACTGTTGGTAGTACATCTTTGCTTTCCAGTTCTGTATTTGGTCTTCTCCAAACGAACTGTCGACCAAACATGTTAAATTTACTTTCGTCCGAAAAAAAGATAAAATAGTCTTCCAGGAGTCTTGTCACATGTTTATGTATTGCTTAGCGAATGCCAACCTCTTCCCTCGGTTTATCTCACTTATAGAAGGCTTCTTTCACGCTGCTCTGCCGTTAATGCCTGCTTCATGGAGCAGATTCCGGATAGTTTTGAGGTGTAGCAATCTTCCCTGAACGTGAAGAAAGCTGATTTCGTAGTTCAACTACACTAATTCTAGGGTTCTCTAAGGCTTCATGAACTAATTGGCAAGATTCACATTGCGAAATGACCATTGGTCGTCCCTGTCACTTTGCATTATTGGTCGATCCCGCCTTGAACTTGTTAATAATATACTGGATAGTCACATGAGATCGTTTCATCAGCTTCCAAATCTTCCGATAGGTGAATCCTTGTTTAAATAATGAAAATATGTGGTCTTTGCAGGCGGCACTCAACTCTTGTGATTTCCGATACATTCTGTAGCACTGTCTGACGTAAAGTAAACAGTCTCATCTAAGAACACTACGGTGAGTGGACCTTCGCTTGTCGTCACGCCGTAAGACGGGGGAAGAGCGTGTAACAGTCCAATGGTTACAACAGTGGTTCTTAACCGGTGGTCCGCGAGTGCCTCGGGAGTGGTCCGCGGGAGAAAAGGGTCCACCAGGTCGTATTAAGAAGTGGCCAATAAATGGGGATTTCGAAGACGATGTGCGTTGAACGAGAATCGTCCGAATGTATTCGCGGCGATGACTATCAGGTTTTGAATTGAAATATCTTTAAAATAAGTGTTCTTGAGGAAGGGTTACAACTGATAAGGTGTATTGGGGGAGGGGAGGAGTGGTGGTCCGTACTTGATTCAATTTCACCCCGAGTGGTCCGCAGACTTCTACGGGTTCAGAACCACAGGGTTACAAACATTGGGCGCGTATGAATACTTTCTTTGTCTACGAATATGCATTTTGTTCCGTTATTAACTAATGTGTTCACGTTACTAGAATATGTTTATGTGTAATATGCTGCCATAAGGTCCTTATACAATCCAATGAAATACCTTAATGCTGCAAGACAAATTATAGACATCAACAGGGTAAAATGTAGTGTATGAATACTTATTTTACCCACTATAAACAAACATTGTTTGAAAGGTCATATTGACCCTACTAACACCACTCTTAGTTTACTAGCGCGCAAATGTAATAGGCGTCATCTTTCAGATGCGCAAACACCCTATATTTCGATCATCTAGCACAACTCCTTCTTGGTGTAGGGATTTCTTTTCCACCAACTGGCTGCGTGGCTAAGTGGTAACGTTCTCGCCTGCAAGATAGTGGGATCGAATCCCGGCGCAGTCAGTTGGCATTTGAGGGTGCGCAAATGCAAGGGAGCCGTGTCGGTAGATTTACTGGCACGTTCAAGATCCCCTTCGGGGCAAAATTCCGGCACTCTGGCGTCTCTAAACATCGCAGTAATTAAAAGAGACGTAAAACCAATAGCATTATTATTCTTTTCCGCCAGTGTAGACTACTGTATATACATAATGAACTTGAAGATACATAACGTTACAATCATGCATTTCTTCTGCCGGCATACAATTCGTACATCTTCTTACGTGGGGCAAGAATTATGGCATAAATACGATCTAGTATACAGTATATTTTACGAAGTGAGTGTAACAATACTTCCCAAGTTTGCTGCACTCGACGATGAGTAAAGAACTCAGCGAACCCAGGATCAAAGAGAATAAAGGGCCTTTTTACAAGAAACCGGTGGCGCAGCTCGTCATCGGATATTGATTGATATGGATGTTATTACACTGGGACAGTCAAACGCGCGACCAAAAATTGTTGGCCAGCTAGCTACCGTGCCCGCCCACCACTACTAGGTCATTTTAATACTATTGATATCGCGCTAGGAGATGGCAGTTCAACACGCTTGGACGGGGTGCGGGGGGGTCTTGCAGTACACATACGCGGCCCGCCTATTCCAAACCTAAATATATCGACTTCCCGCATGCCAATGGTTGTCATTGCAGCAGACGACAAGCAGCCAGTGAAAGAAGGAATGTGCTGAGTGAGTGAAGCAAGAAGTCACCAACTTAATGTTCTTGGAATACGCGATAGGCAGTGAGCCGGAAGACATCTGTAGTTCAAACCTAACTGCCATCTACTGGCGCGATATCAATACGTATCACCACGTTTTATTAAGTACTAATTTCTTGAAGGCAAGTGAACCGGTGAAGGATTTAAAAAAAATCACGATAACACTGTAGAATATGATGTACTGCTCGGGTCCAAGCTCCGTGAACCTTAGAGGAATAAGGACCGCGGACGATGACGATATGATGACAGACGTGCTACGTTCCCGGTCCGTGCTTAGTAACCTTAGTAACAGAACCAAATGCATTGGTCGGTGACTCACTCATTCGCAACACCACAGTGGTTTGAGCAACGGCCCTACGTTAGAAGTATTGGAATAGACAGGAATACCGGATAACACGGCGTACTGTTGACAGGCCCTTCTCTTCTCGCCTGCCCCTTCACCTCACCCCGCAAGTTCACAGAGCTTGGACCTGAGCAATACATGCATCTTTCTTTTCCTCCGACTCTTCCTTTTCAATAGTAGATGCTCGGCATGACACCGGTGGCACCACTGGTCGCGCCACCCTTTGCAAGACCTGACTGCCTCGTGTAATAAGACCCAATTTAATTACAGTACGCATGCGCAGCGCAATGTTCTGAATACCAATCCATGCCAATTGAAATGAAGCTAGGTTTTGCTAAGCGGAACCACACCGTACTATTGACAAACGCACGGTGTTTAAGCCTGAACTTAAACCCAACCAAAAGCCTTGTAGAGCTGATGCTTAAACTGTGATTGAAACCGGGTCTAAATGAACCAGACTGCAGTGAATTATTGTGCATCAGCAAGATATTCAGTGGAAGACTATGGCTTGAGAAGCGACAATCGTACTGTTGCAGTTTGTAGTGCCATTGAAACGCGGCTGACATAAAGAAAATATATTGCAGTGGGAACGGCAACAACAACAACAACAACAAAAGGGTAGAAATATACAGATAAGACCATGTCTCCTATGCGAGTCGGATCTGGTTACATAGAGCTTAAGCCGAAACATTACTAAGATTTTGGTTGGGTTCAAGGTTTGGGTAAGTTCCAGGCGTTTCACAGTTACACGGCAGGGCCCCGTTCAGCAAGCCCGCACTTTATTTCAATTAGCACAGGTTAATAGGAACATCACACTGCATTAATACTCATTAAATTAGACTAGATAACTTGATATCCTTGGTGATTTCGTACTATTATACGCTGGCAAGCTACAGAATATATAGTCTAATTATATTTAAAGTTACCGTCAATGACCTAATATAATTCAACAAAACATCTGAGATATCTTCTTTACCCCAGGTCGCGTGCATAAGGCTGTAAGCGCTGACGTACATGGGCCCTAACTTCCATTTGAAAAGGTAGAAGGGCAAAACAACTACAGAAAATACACACAGTCACAGAAATATTCGGACATCGTAAATATCGGACTATTTATGACTGCTTTGTGCATACATAGGTACGAAGAAAAACACAATAACACAAGTAAGTCATATACGTAAATGACAGACGACGAGCTCACTTTTGTTTTATACACATTAAGTAACATGCAATTGCACTTTCAACATAAATAGCGACGACTTTGCTACAATAAAAATATTCGGGCCCTGTGCCATGAAATGCAAAATTAAAGAGAATGTACAACAATGGACAATGCTCAGTAGACTGTAGTGTGTCCTCTCTGTTTCACGACCTCACACAGTCGATTTGGCATGCTGTTTACTAATTTTTTAGTGAACCATTCTTCCTGTAACCTATCTCGTAACTGCTCTTTGGAGACAATGGGGCTTTTGCGTACTCCCTTTTGCAGGTAATCCCACAGGTTCTCGATAGGGGTTAAGTCGGGTGATTGCAGAGGAGACTAGAGCACTTTTGGGCAGTTGTATAGTAGCCAGAGCTTAACGTTACGCTATGCACAGCTAAAATGGGTATAATACGCATTGCTTACAACTATCCATCGTAGTTGCCTTTATACCACTATTGTTGTTGATTCATATAGTGGCTTTGCGACATCATAGTCATGTAGCCCCGTAAATTTGGGTGTGTGTTTATATCATTATCAGTCAGGCTAATATGCCTTTTAAGTGCACTTGGCTGCATCAGCGTTGAACGAGCCTGGCATCTTTTATTTATAACAAGAAGTTCCGTGACGTACTAAAGAGCCTACTTCTCTTAAAATTAAGTTTCATGCCAATGCGTAATCTACAGTATACGAACCTATCTAGAATAATGACGAAATTAAGTTGGTAATATCGAAATGTCTAATTAGTTCGGAATATACCTGGTATAATGTAGCCTAATAGAGCACTACAGTTGGCAGCCCTGGTGACTGAATATATTCTTAGTTCCATCTCTTAAGGTACAGAATACAACATTTGTTTGAAGTCCAATGGACGTTACATGCAGTTAGACATTGAATCTATCAGCACGCGTAAAAGCATGTTGGCAACAATGTCATGCGTGTGCTGGTTAGAAATAATCTGAAATATTATTATATCTTGTTGTGCTAATTTTGGATGAAATACATTTGTTAGTATAGAAATTACATGTATTTTAAAATTGGACCTATCAGCAGGCATAGAATCATGTTGGCAGCACTGTCTTATATTAATTACTCCAAATTATTCTAGAATGTCAGGTGATATACGTTTGCAAAGTATAGAGCTGTTGGCTTGCATACTTTCTGATATTGTTACGGCTGTGAGTTTGTGTCATCACTCGCCGCGTGAGTCACAACTGCCCCAGGGCTGGGCTGTGCCCTGCCTCCTGTATTGCGCACGCCTTATGCAACAGGGCTACTAGGACAAAGGGATAGTCCAGAACATTCGTGACTGGACCAGCGCTGGAAACCTCGAGAAGCCGTGGACTCTGGATGGATCTAGAAGCATTTATTGAGTCACCGGCCGGCTATATAAGAGTGACCCGTGAAGCAGTTGTTGTTGTTGTGTTTTACGAGCTAGTGCGAGCGATTATCTTGTGCGACAGAAGTGTGGTGACGAAGTGCTGTGCGAGTTACGAAACCCTGTGACATTGTTTCTCCCAGCTTGTGAACAGCGTACATCAAGTGCTCGTAAGTAACTGTATTTGTTGTACCTGAGAAAGAGGGGCAGGTAGCTTCTGCCAAGGCCACCGGACTCATTAGGACGGATTAACTTCTGTGGTCTGTTGCAAGTGAAAGGGGCCAAGAGCGCATAAGGAAGAGACTTGAGGAAACTGAGAAGGCTCCTAATTGCTTGTATTAGCTGATTAGTGTAATTTTCTGGCCACAATAAATTTAATTATTTCTTTAAGCAGTAATTGGTGTTGTGCTTTGTACCCCCACCGTAATCCAGTTAACAAAAGTGCCACTAGGGGGTGGCACGTAACAACTGGTGTCAGAAGCCGGATTACGAACTCAAGCACAACACCTGACGGTCCTGGTTTCAAAACCCGAGCAGGTCATTTTCTCTAATTTTCCTGTGAGTGCATGCCCTTTAAAGGCAAACAACTAAAATGGAGGCGCAATTGGCAGCATTGCTAGAAAAGTTAAATGGCATAGAAGACGGCCAGAAGAATTTAACCAAGGACCTAACTGCCAAAATGGAAGACGGCCAGAAGAAGATGGAGGATGGCCAGAAGAAGTTAGCAGAGGACCTGAAGGACAGCCAAAATAAGTTAGCGGAGGACCTGAAGAAGATGGAGGACGGCCAGAAGAAGATGGAGGACGGCCAGAAGAAATTAGCCGAGGACCTAACTGCCAAATTAGAAGACGGCCAGAAGAAGCTAGCGGAGGACCTGAAGAGGATAGAGGACGGCCAGAAGAAGATGGAAGACGGTCAGAATAAGTTGACACAGGACCTGAAGAAATTAGAACTGGGTCTGCGTGAGGAAGTCACGGCAGTGGAAAAGAAGTTCGACGCCTTACAAGTGGAAGTTGCCGAGCTGCGCCAACGCCCGCTGATGGGGGTGGAGGAGAAATTCAACGCCTTACAAGTGGAAGTTGCCGAGCTGTGCCAACGCCCGCTGATGGGGGTGGATGAGAAATTCAACGCCTTAAAAAAGGAAGTTGCCGAGCTGCGCCAACGCCCACTGACGGGGGTGAAAGAGGAATTCAACGCTCTACGAGAGGAAGTTGCCGAGCTGCGCCAACGCCCGCCCACCGTTACACCGGGAATATCAGGAACGGGACATAGCAGAGTGACGCCCCCATCCTTCGACGGAAAGGTCCCGTGGAGCACCTACTTACGTCAGTTCGAGGCAGCCTGTTCCATAAATAACTGGAACAACACAGAAAAGGCTACAGCTCTCATTGTAGCGCTGAGAGGCGACGCCCTTAACGTCCTTCAGGCCATCCCGACTGGATCCCAGGACTACGCTGCACTGATCGCCCATATGGAGTCCCGATATGGAGATAGCCATCTTCAGCAGGCCTACCAGATGCAGCTCCGGACCCGGGTACAGAAGAACGCGGAAACCCTGCAGGAGTTCGAGATGGACATCGCACGCCTCGTAAGGCTCGCCTACCCAACAGCGCCGGCCGACTTTCTGGAGCAGATAGCGACGCAGACTTTCACCGACGGGCTACGGGACTCGGACACTCAACAGGCGCTGCGACTCGCGCGCAATAAGACCCTGGCAGATGCGCTGAGCCACGCACTTGAATTCGAGACGGCAAAACAGGCATCCAGAATGCACGCGCGGGTGCGTCAAGTGGACGTCGACGAACCAGCAAAAACCAACGAGACCAAGCCCCTGGCCGACGAATTGATGGAGGCGCTAAGCCGTTTCTTCGATAGTCGCGGCACCACCAGCAACGACACAGCCGGAAGGCAACCGGAGAGGCGGCCTGGAAGAGGACTACCGACCTGCTGGGCCTGCGGTAAGAAAGGCCACCTGAGCAAGGACTGCGGTGATCGCCGCCGCCGAGGGTATCCGACGGGAAATCAGTCGTCTGAAAACCGCGCGGCCCAGGGAAACTAGTATTAGCCAGCCTTGGGGGGCAAAGGTTGGCTTGTGACAGTCGTCAAGCCCCGGCAGTCCAAGTGCGTGTGACGAAGTTACGGAGGGACAATAGCAGCCTGATGGTCGACGGAGTCCTCAACGGAGTGAGCTGGCCCATGCTGATCGACACGGGAGCATCGAGGACCATCGTCAATCCCACTGTGATCCCGAAGTGGAGAATGCAACCCACACAAAGGAACCTCCAGCTAATAACCGCGACCGGAGAGACCGCACCGGTACATGGCGAAGCATCACTGGAGTTCGTCATTGGTCGACGGGTGATAAAGCATCCAGTGCTTGTGGCTGACGTATCAAACGAAGTGATCATCGGACTGGACTTCCTGGACCAGAACAACATCATCTTGGACCTGAGTACCAACACTCTGCACTTCGGAGGTGAGGAACTTGCTTTGCAACCTGCGCACGAGTCCATCACCGCACGACGAGTAAGGCTGAGAGAAGACGTCATCGTTCCCGCCAGGACGGAAGTCAGCGCTGCCGTAATTGTCGACGGAACTGCTGAGGGAGTGGCGGCTGTCATCGAGCCAAAATATGAGGACATCCAGACAAAAGGGTTGCTAGTTGCCAAGACCCTCATCAACACGACGTCTCGGCCGTACGTCCGCCTGTCCAACCTGAACGACTACGACATTACGGTTCACCGGGACACCAACCTAGGAGTCTGCGAGCCCGTTACCTGGATTGCCCGCATCACCGACACGACGGACGGACACCTGCAGACGGACAACCGAAGAAGACGCACACTGCCAGAAGAACTACAGAAGCTGTACCAAGGATCCCAGGACCATTTAGACGAGGAACAATCACGCCAACTTCAGGACCTGCTACGCGAATTCCAGGATGTCTTCTCCGTGGGGAGCAAAGACTTCGGCAGGACAAGCTTGGTCCAGCACAGAATCGACGTTGGGGACAGCGCACCGATTAGGGCCCCATTCCGACGTGTCCCGCTCGCCAAGCAAGCCGACGTCGACCGGATGGTAGAAGAGATGAAGGAGCAAGGGGTGATCGAGCCATCACATAGTCCTTGGAGTTCCCCGGTCGTGCTTGTGAAGAAGAAGGACGGTTTCACCAGGTTCTGCGTGGACTACAGGCGGGTGAACGACGTCACGAAGAAGGACAGCTACCCTCTACCCCGGATCGACGACACGCTGGACACCATATCAGGGTCAAGATGGTTCTCCACCTTGGATTTGAAGAGTGGCTACTGGCAGGTGGAGGTCCACCCTAAGGACCGCGAGAAAACGGCGTTCTCTGTGGGCAGCGGGCTCTGGCAGTTCACCGTCATGCCATTCGGTCTGTGCAACGCCCCTGCGACCTTCGAAAGGCTAATGGAGTCCATTCTGAGGGGACTACACTGGAAGACCTGCCTGGTCTACTTAGACGATGTCATCGTTCTGGGCAGAAGCTTCGAGGAGCACTACAGCAACCTGAAGGAGATCTTGTTGAAGCTACGGGCTGCCCAGCTGAAGTTGAGCCCCAAGAAGTGTCAGCTCTTCCAGAAGCGGGTCCAGTACCTTGGGCATATCGTCTCCGAGGAAGGGGTGCGCACCGACCCAGAGAAGACCGCAGCTGTGAGGGGGTGGCCAGTTCCGAAGGACAAGTCCCAACTACGAAGCTTCCTGGGACTCTGCACTTATTACCGTCGCTTCGTGAGGGGATTCGCCGACATCGCCAAACCTTTACATCGCCTGACTGAGAAGGACCAACTCTTCACGTGGATTGCAGAATGCCACAGTGCCTTCGAACAACTCAAGCAGGCTCTGTGCACCGCGCCTATTCTGGCCTACCCCAGACCTGGAACAAGGTTCATCGTCGATACCGATGCCAGCGACTTTGGCATAGGGGGAATCCTGTCGCAGGTAGTGGACGGCGAGGAGAGAGTAGTGGCCTACTTCTGCAAGGCCTTGTCAAAGCCTGAAAGGAACTACTGCGTCACCAGGAAGGAGCTGCTCGCCATCGTGAAGACCATTGAACACTTCCACAAGTACCTGTACGGGCAAGAATTTCTCATCAGGACCGACCATGCATCCCTGCGGTGGCTCCTGAACTTCAAGCAGCCCGAGGGTCAACTCGCGCGGTGGTTAGAGAGGCTTCAACAGTATAACTTTGAGATTCAGCATAGGAAAGGCCAACTGCATTCTAACGCCGACGCCCTGTCACGAAGACCGTGCCCCGAAGACTGCACCTTCTGTGCCCGAAGGGAGGAGAACACCGGGATACAGTGCCGAAGGACTACCGTGGAACTTCAAGGGAGCTGGAGCCGCGAATCTTTCACGCGGGCGCAAGCGGAAGATGATGACCTGGGACTGATAGCCGAATGGAAGAGGGCCTGTGTCCCCAGACCCGGGTGGAACATTGTGAGTGACTGCAGCCCAAAGTTTAAGTCCTACTGGGCACAGTGGGACTCGCTGATTGTAAGGGATGGCCTCATCTGCCGTACCTGGGAGAGCACCGACGGGAAGACATCTCGGGAACAAGTCGTCGTTCCAAAGGCTATGACGGAGGAAGTCCTGAAGGAAGTTCATGGAGGATCATCTGGTGGACACCTAGGGATAAAGAAGACCCTGGAGAAGCTGAGAGAGCGGTTCTACTGGATCGGATGCCGAACAGACGTGGAGAACCACTGCGCGAGGTGCCACGATTGCGCAGCCAGCAAGGGCCCAGGACGAAGACGACGGGGTCCACTGAAGACCTACAACGTGGGCGGCCCCATGGAGAGAGTGACCATCGATGTTGCTGGGCCATTCCCGTTAAGCGAGGCAGGGAACCGCTACATATTAGTCGTCAGCGACTACTTTACCAAATGGCCGGAGGCGTATGCGCTCCCTAACCAAGAAGCCGCGACGATCGCAGAGACCCTGGTGAAGGAATTCGTCAGCCGGTACGGAGTACCCCTGGAGCTGCACTCCGACCAAGGGAGGAACTTCGAGTCGCAGGTGTTCCAGCACCTATGCCAGCTGCTGGGGATCCGGAAGACAAGGACAACGCCGCTACACCCTCAGTCCGACGGGATGGTAGAGCGATTCAATCGCACCGTCGAGAACCATCTCCGAATAGTCGTCAGCGAGCACCAGAGGGATTGGGACAAGCATCTTCCACTATTTCTCCTGGCCTACCGCGCCGCCGTGCATGAAGCCACCGGGTGCACACCAGCCCGGGCCATGTTTGGGAGGGAGCTCCGTCTACCTGTCGATCTTGCCTTCGGCCGACCTGGGAATGATCCGATCCCGGTAAGCCAGTATTGTCAAGAACTGGTCGACCAACTGGAGGACGCGCACGCGTTCGCGAGGAGGAAACTGCGGATCGAGACCGACCGAATGAAGACCCGATACGACCAGCAGACGGATACCGGAGGATTCCACGAGAACGACCTGGTCTGGCTCTTCAACCCATTACGGAAGAAAGGCCTGTCACCCAAACTGCAGAAGTCCTGGGAGGGCCCGTACCGAGTCGTGAAACGAATCAACGATGTCGTCTACAGGATCCAGCGGAGCCCGAGGGCGAAGATGAAGATCGTGCATCGAGATCGCCTGGCAGCCTACGGAGGGACACAGACGGACCAATGATTGATCGGGACGATCAGCCTTTTTAGGAAGGGGGTGGTGTTACGGCTGTGAGTTTGTGTCATCACTCGCCGCGTGAGTCACAACTGCCCCAGGGCTGGGCTGTGCCCTGCCTCCTGTATTGCGCACGCCTTATGCAACAGGGCTACTAGGACAAAGGGATAGTCCAGAACATTCGTGACTGGACCAGCGCTGGAAACCTCGAGAAGCCGTGGACTCTGGATGGATCTAGAAGCATTTATTGAGTCACCGGCCGGCTATATAAGAGTGACCCGTGAAGCAGTTGTTGTTGTTGTGTTTTACGAGCTAGTGCGAGCGATTATCTTGTGCGACAGAAGTGTGGTGACGAAGTGCTGTGCGAGTTACGAAACCCTGTGACATTGTTTCTCCCAGCTTGTGAACAGCGTACATCAAGTGCTCGTAAGTAACTGTATTTGTTGTACCTGAGAAAGAGGGGCAGGTAGCTTCTGCCAAGGCCACCGGACTCATTAGGACGGATTAACTTCTGTGGTCTGTTGCAAGTGAAAGGGGCCAAGAGCGCATAAGGAAGAGACTTGAGGAAACTGGAGAAGGCTCCTAATTGCTTGTATTTGCTGATTAGTGTAATTTTCTGGCCACAATAAATTTAATTATTTCTTTAAGCAGTAATTGGTGTTGTGCTTTGTACCCCCACCGTAATCCAGTTAACAAAAGTGCCACTAGGGGGTGGCACGTAACAATATATTGATATTAGGGTAAAAAAATATAGACAGCATTTATTAACAGTTGGCAGCCCTGATTGCTCTTAACAATACTTATAGTCATATCTGTTAAGTTATACATAGCACATACGAAATTTGGTTGAAATCCAACTGATAGTATGGAAGTTACATGTATTTAAAAATTGGTACTATCAGCAAGCTTATAATCATGTTGGTAGTACTGACGTATATGAGTTATTCCAAATTAATCTAAAATGTCAGGTACTATACGTGTGCATAGTTTAAAAGCTGTCGGCTTGCATACTTTCTGATATATTGGTATTTGGATAAAAAATAGAGGGAGAAATTATTAACAGTTGGCAGCCCTGGTGGCTCTTAAGAATACGCTCAGTCATATCTGTTTATGTGCACATATTACATACAAAATTTGGTTGAAATCCAATTGATAGTGTAGAAGTTATATGCATTTAAAAATTGGACCTATCAGAAGGCTTAAAATTATTTTGGCAACACTGTCATGTATGGCCTCCTGGAAATTAAAGTGAAATAGTATTATCTACATGTGTGACAATTTTGGAATAGCTCCCATGCATACCTTCCAAGATATCCAACTTGGAGCTCAAATTTCTAGTGCGTTTTTTCAGCAGTTGGTAGCACTGACATCATTTTCAAATATGGACGTGAGATATTCCGGTACACATCTTTACTCATACTAAATTTGGTTTCGTTTGCTGCAGCCGTTTAGGAGTTGATAGGGGGACACACACACACACACACACACACAGCCAGCCAGCCAGCCAGCCAGACACACAGACAGACATTTTCCCGGATCGATCTCATAAGTCTACTTTTTCCTCATTTTTGCAAAATGTGAAAAGTAGGCTAAAAATGAAATGTGCCAATTTTAACTTAGTTCCATCCTTGAAAGCTAAGCAAACTTGTAGTTTTACGTGGCTATCATAAGCCACGGGACCTCATTTTTACGGATAATTCGAACTACCAGACGTGACTTTTCACTTCGAAAATCTCATATGGATTAACCTGGAATCGAACCCAGTCCACCTTGATGGTAGGCAAGCCACTGTGCCATCACGCCCCTTCGTTGTCTAAAAGTGGGATTCAATTGTTCAGAGCACGAACTATATGACAAGATTACTATGTCAAACATAAAAGAAACAAGAATGCCTCTCTGGCATTAAAAAATTTCGAAGGACACGGCTAATATACGAGTCCTTAGCATTCCGACAAGAAGATGAAGACGGTGGCGACGAAGCAGCTTTACAACCATCAGTGTGTAAAGCACGATCTTTATCTTTTACCAGAGTGATCATTAGCCAACAAAATGCTACTCAATTAGAATTCACTTCACTGCTTTCATTTGTTTTTGCACAGCTGAATGGTTCCGGCCAGCCAATGACCCTCACCTTCTCTCCCACTCCCTCCCGCACTGGCTTGCAGCAAGCACATGAGTTGCATGCTGCATCCTCTTGAGCACAGAAGGTACCTCCAACCCCAAAGTTCCGGTTTGGACCCACTGGAGTAGACAACCAATTCCAGCCATTCAACAGTCCACTGACTATTAGACGCATCCAATAATAATAATAATAATAATAATAATAATAATAATAATAATGTATTGGTTTTACTTCCCTTTTAAGTACTAAGGCTGTCAGAGACGCTGGGGTGCCGGAAGTTTGCACCGAAAGGTTTCTTTAACGTGCCAGAATCTACTGGTACAGCTCCCTCACATTTACACACCCTCAAATGCCGACTGAATACGCCATGATTCGATCCTACAACCTTGGGAACAGCAGGAGAGAAAGTTACCGCTGCACCATGCAGCCAGTCAGTAGTAGTAGTAGTAGTAGTAGTAGTAGTAGTAGTAGTAGTAGTAGAAGAGGATTATGCCTAGGTTATATCAGGTATGTTAACGTGCACAAGAGTCCTGGCTGTCTCTTCACTCGGGAAGAAGAGTGGGTTCGAACCTCGCCATCAGTCGTCCTTTGCATGGTTTCCCATTTCCAACAACAGCCAAATGACGAGACTACCAATCACGACCAACTCCTTGCACAGTTTCAATCATTTTCGTTCCTCTTACTGATTCTTCTGATGAGTTAAGCGTTAGGAAGTGCAATCGGCCGTAAAGCTCACCACGTAGACACACCTCTCACCTCATCTCCGGTACCGTAAAAACCGAGAATAGGCTTCAGAAATATTATCATCATCATCATCGAAAGAGTGAGCACGAGTAACCAACTAATTGAGAAATGCAATGAAACAAAAGAAACTTACAGTACTTTGTATGATTAGGACATAATCACTAATTTAGTCAGGATTAAGACTTTTTTTAAATTTGCATACGAACGGCATGGAGGCGTTTTAATTCCACTATCTCTCATTTGGAATTATGTTCACCTATTGCTAGAGTAGGTAAGTCAATCATAATGTTACAAGTTCAAACGCCCCTTATTACTACTGCTGCAGCTTTAGAGACAGCGGGACACCGGAATCTACCTCTGGAAGTAGTTTATTAACGTACCAATAAATGCACTGATACGAGTTTGTCGTATTTAAACACCCTCATATGCCACCGGGCTGAGCAAACAATTAACCAACTGCACCACTCAGCTCAAAGGGGAGATCAATGCGTCACTCTACACTACTATATAAAAAAAAAAGGTGGCAACGATCAAAAGAACCTGCGCAAAGCTCACTTCCCCGCGCATTCACTCAGAGTTGATGTGCGACGTCACAGAGGAGCGGTCGAGGGGGTCACATGCTGTCTGGATGCCTTACCGAACACACTGCGGAGATACGCTGACAAGAGCTTCGAGGCCAATCCATTTTCGCGCTGTTATTATTTTCTCAGTTTTATATACGTTTTCTTTATTGTAGTCCTATAATCCCTTGTCGTATAGCGTGTACTTTATTTGTAAACTAGCAGTAGTACCCGGCTTCGCCCGGTGGAATGATGATAATGTCTCAAAGTTTCCTTAGAAATAGAATGGACTTAAAATCTAGGTCATTTGCCCCCAAAGACAATGAGGGCGTAATATCTAGGTCATTTGCCCTTTTGATAAGTATGATAATGAAAACTACTGTTGAATTGACACGTCAAACTTACAAACTACCGTAATAGAAATACATATTTCAAAATTCACAGGCGAGGAAGACTTATTGTGCGTGGTGATCAATGGTGTAATGAGAGTAACATCTAGGTCATTTGCCCTTATGATGAGGATGTTAAGGGAAACTACTACTTGTATGGAATTGACACTTCAACTTATAATGTACACAATGTACTGTAAAAAAAAAAAATTTAAAAAATCGCAGTCGAGAAAGACTTTATACGGCGGTGATTAGTGGTATGATGCGCGTAACATCCAGGCCATTTGCACGTAAGATGATAATAATTAGGTAGTGGAAAAATGAATACTAAACGAACATGGTGTAATTTTAAAACTGATATAGGTAATTCAGATGTCTAGCTTCGATGTCTTCCAAAGTCTCAACCTTATTTTCTGACTTAGTCCTGTACTCGATGCGTCTAGTGAAAGAGCTTATGGCGTACTGCTCGGCAAAGAATATGGGTCCAAGCTGCATGAACCTGAGATGATCGCAGATGATGATGAAATATGATGACACACGTTCGGGGTTCCCCGCCATATTTAGATTGGCCGGGTGTGCTGGCATCAGCATAGACAGCAGATAACACGACGGGCACTGGAAAGTCCTCTCATGTCACCTCGCGATGAATCAGCAAGCTATTCGCACAACTGCCCCCCCCCCAGTGTCTCACAACTTGTGGGACGTGGGTTGGCGTCCACGGGACCCCAGCTGAGTCTGGCATCGCTTCTACTTCCTGGTGCTGGGCTCCTTTCAGTTCTCTTTCCTGTCGGCCTCCCTTCGTCAACTCTTGTTCTCTTCCGACCCTGACTGTATTAGGGTATCCGAGGGCTAGGGAGTCTTTCAATTTCCCGCCTTAATTGGCCGTTGTCTCATCTTTCCTGATGCCCTCATTCTTCGAGGGGTCTGCCTTCTTTTCCCTTTCATAATATCTCCTGTCTTCTGCTCAAGGCCCTCAAAGAGGCAGAGTGTGTGTAGCCCCACCACTTCTGGTACACCATCAAGGGCTCATGGCTGGTGAGTTAGGAAGCTGGCAACCCTGAGGGATTCCTGAGCTAAATGCAGGGAATGGAGTGGTATGTCAGAAATTTCAAGTGGACAGTGTTACTCATCAGGTTCCAAAGGGTAAGTATGTAAAATTTGGCTCCGATCGGTGAAACCTTGTAGATTTGTGCCAAAGGGCCTAAATGCAGGGAAGAGATTGGTCTGTCCGAAATTTCATGTCGACAGTGCTACTCGTCTGGTTCCAAAGGGTAATTATAAACAATTTGGTTAGGATCAGTGGAACGGTGTAGATTTGTCCCAAAAGGACTAAATGCAGGGAAAGGGGAGGTCTCTCCGAAATTTTAAGTGGACAGTGATACTCGTTGGGTTCCAAAGAGTAAGTATACAAATTTTGGTCCAGATTGGTGAAACGATGTAGATTTGTGCCAAAGGGTTTAAATGCAGGGAATGAAGTGCTCTGTCCGACAGTTCAAGCAGACAATGTTACTCGTCGGGTTTCAAAGGGTAAGTAACTTACATAAAGATTGGTTGAGATGGGTGAAAGTATGTTGTTTTTTTTGCCAAAGAGCCTAAATGCAGTAAATGGAATGGTCTATCCGAAATTTCATTTAGACAGTGTTACACGTCGGGTTCCAAAGTGTAAGCATGTAAAATTTGGTTCAGATCGGTGAAACAGGGTAGATTTTTGCCAAAGGGCCTTATTGCAGGGAATGGAGTGGTCTGACCGAAGTTTTAAGTGGACAGTGTTACTCGTCGGGTTCCAAAGGGTAAGTATGCAAATTTAGGTTGAGATCGGTGAAACGACGTAGATAATTTATGTGCCAAAGGGCCTAAATGCAGAAAATGGAGTGGTCTGTCCGAAATTTCCAGTGGACAGTGTTACTCGTCGAGTTCCAAAGGGTAATCATCTGATATCGGTGAAACGGTGTAGTTTTGTGCCTAAGGGCCAAAAAGCAGAGAATAGTGTGGTCTGTCCAAAATTTAAAGTGAACAGTGTTACTTGTCGGGTTCCAAAGGGTAAGTATGTCAAATTTGGGTCAGATCGGTGAAACGGTGTAGATTTGTGCCAAACGGCCTAAAAGCAGGGGTTGGAGTGGCCTCTCCGCAATTTCAAGCAGACAGTGTTAGTCGCAGTGTTCCAAAGGGTAAATACACAAATTTTGGTTGAGATCGGTGAAACGGTGTTGATTTGGGCCAAAGGGCCTAAATGCAGGGAATGGAGTGGTCTGTCCGCAATTTCAAGCAGACAGTATTACTCGCAGGGTACCAAAGGGTAAGAATCCGAATGTTATTTCTGATCGGTGAAACGGTGTAGATTTGTGCCAAAGGACCTAAATGCAGGGAATGGGGTGGTCAGTACGAAATTGTAAGTAGACAGTGTTACTCGCAGGGTTCTAAAGGGTAAGTATACAAATTTTGGTCCAGATCGGTGGAACGGTGTAGATTTGTGAAAAAGGGCCTAAATGCAGGGAGTGGGGTGGTCTGCCTGAAATTGTAAGTGGACAGTGTTACTCGCAGGTTTCCAAAGGGTAAGTATACAAATTTGGGTTCAGATCAGTGAAACGGTGTAGATTTGGACCAAAGGGCCTAAATGCAGAGAATAGGGTGGTCTGTCCGAAATTTTAAGTGGACATTGTTACTCGCAAAGTTCCAAAGTGTAAGTATACAAATTTTGGTTCAGATCGGTGAAACGGTGTAGATTTGGACCAAAGGGCCTAAATGCAGAGAATAGGGTGGTCTGTCCGAAATTCTAAGTGGACAGTGTTACTTGCAGGGTTCCAAAGGGTAAGAATACAAATTTTGGTTGAGATCGGTGAAACGGTGTAGATTTGGACCAAAGGGCCTAAATGCAGAGAATAGGGTGGTCTGTCCGAAATTCTAAGTGGACAGTGTTACTCGCAGGGTACCAAAGGGTAAGAATACGAATTTTGATTCTGATCGCTGAAACGGTGTATATTTGGACCAAAGGGCCAAAATGCAGGGAATGGGGTGGTGTCCGAAATTGTAAGTGGACATTGTTACTCGATGATGATGATGATGATGATATTTGATGATTTAAGGGGCCCAACATCGAGGTTATCGGCCCCTAGGACAGTGTTACTCGCAGGGTTCCAAAGGGTAAGTATACAAATTTTAGTTATGATCGGTGAAACGGTGTAGATTTGTGAAAAAAGACCTAAATGCAGGGCATGGGGTGGTCGGTCCAAAATTTCAAGTGGACAGGGTTACCCGCAGGGTTCCAAAGGGTAAGTACACACATTTTGGTTCAGATTCGTGAAACACTGTAGATTTGTGCCAAAGGGCCTAAATGCAGGGAGTGGGGGTATCTGTCCGTAATTTTAAGAGGACAGTGTTACTCGCAGGGTTCCAAAGGGTAAATATACAAATTTTGGTTGAAATCGGTGAAACGGTGTAGATTTGGGCCAAAGGGCCTAAATGCAGGGAATGGAGTGGTCTGTCCGCAATTTCAAGCAGACAGTGTTACTCGTAGGGTTCCAAAGGGTACGTATACAAATTTTGGTTCAGATCGGTGAAACGGTGTAGATTTGTGCCAAAGGGCCTAAATGCAGGGAATGGAGTGGTCTGTCCGCAATTTCAAGCAGATAGTGTTACTCGCAGGGTACCAAAGTGTGGGAATACGAATTTTGGTTCTGATCGGTGAAACGGTGTAGGTTTGGACCAAAGGGCCTAAATGCAGGGAATGGGGTGGTCGGTCCGAAATTTTAAGTGAACAGTGTTACCCGCAGGGTTCCAAAGGGTATGTATACAAATGTTGGTTCAGATCGGTGAAACGGTGTAGATTTTAGCAAAAGGGCCTAAATGCAGGGAATGGGGTGGTCTGTCCGAAATTTGAAGTTGACAGGGTTACCCGCAAGGTTCCAAAGGGTAAGTATACAAATTTTGGTTCAGATCGGTGAAACGGGGTAGATTTGTATACATAACAGACAAACAGACAGACAAACTTTGTGCTTTATATATATAGATGTGTTTATGTATATAGTGTTGTGTACCATGCTATTCTAGTAATAGTATCATTTGAGTTTCGTTATGGCTTCTACTTCGAAGTATGGTAGCAAATCTGGACGACCATTAAGTGGACAATGTAGAGAAATATTCTTTAACGTAACTGCCCACCTACGAGAACAGAAAACCGTTCATAAACTCAATTATAATGTTGTGGCTTCAACAAGTAAAGCAACGGGTGTTTCAAAGTCATTCGTGAAGCGTATAATGGCGGAAGGGAAAACGTCTATGGCCAAGGGTCGTCTGCAGTTTTCTACACCTGATGCATTATTTCGTGTTGTTGATATTATAGCCTCTGTGTGTGTACGCTTATTGGAACAGTATATTTCTTTTAAACATAGTTAACAACTAGGAAATCATAAATACTGTATTTTCATTTAACTCCGCGCTTAATACTTTCGGTCACTTTACATTTACTCTCGTTCTTTTAATTGCATTGAGTTTGCTGCATTGATGAAGGAATAACCCAATCGAACAGCTGGCTGCAGGTACTTACGATATAGTAAGTGATGGCGATTGACAGCCAGCCGCGCCCGGGAACAGTTACGAATGCTTTACGTGATAATTGCTTTTTTTTTTTTCGATGTCATTGAACTACGACCTACTGTATATCCGTTTTACGTCTCGGCATGATGGGTGAAAATCACTGTCTGGGCTATTAATTATATTATCATGGAGATAGCATGTGCAACGGATTCTTGTCAGACGTAATTTAAGAATGGTGAGGTGCATGGAACACAAAGACCACTTCTATCCAGTCTAAAAACACTTACAGTGGGCGATGTATTGAAGATAGAGATATGCTCTCGCGGACTTTACTGTAGAACTTTTCATGTTGAACAATTCTTACGCTCATAGTATACTGATATTTTTAACGGTTTGCCCAGCGTAAGCTTAAGAAGCGCACGGACGCTAAGTTCTTTTCCCGACCTTTTCACTGAAATCGTTACTGCTTGGCTTCCTTTGATCATAAATAAGTTATTTTCTACAGAAAGTTTCCTCGAGAAATACTTTACAGAATGGTGAAAACCGCATCAAAATCCATCCAGTGGTTCTCGAGATTACCTGTGACATCCAAGAATCGGGGACTCTGTTTTATACTAAGCAGAGATTGTCGGGGGAGATCGGGACGAGCCGATGTGAGCTGCTCTAACCGAAGTAGCCGAGGGTTCTTTTGTTTGTTGTACCTTTATAAACACGCTAAATGAGAGAAAACGACATACGCATAACTGTTCTAACTTATACTTACGTTAACATTGACAACAAAGAACGTGGAATAGCAAGGCAGCAGTCAACCACGAAGCCGTCTGGAATCAAGATAAATAGAAACAGGAGGTGCAAAAGCCAAGAAACAGGAGGTGCAAAAGCCAAACAGAAGTTCGAACAGTTGAGAGCAATTTGAAGATGATAGTTAATTCCCGGGAACCCTTATTTTTTTAAGATAAAATCACGTTGTGTATCTGTTTCTTTTATATATAATAGTTTTTAAACTCGACACATTGCCATCTTTGCTGCTTTACTCACCTCGTTGGTATTTGCATCTAGTACCGTAATGTTACAGGTTATATAGTCCATACTCGTGTAAATTAACCCTAAATGAGTAATAATAGACTTCGCTGTGTAGCCATGCGTGTTAAATAACGCACCAAGACCGCGAAAGGAAGATGGAAGTGCGATGATAGAAAGTCCAAATCCCGGTATTAACAGGGAGCCTCCTGAGTATGGTTGTCCTCAGTTTTTTTTTCCACACTCTCGCAATGCAAATACCGTGATTTAGCTTAACCAGCAATTGAAGAAGCTTCAAGGTCGAGCTGCAGTATCAGTACTGTTGAGATGGAACACTGAAGAAGACCCGTCATGTGGCTGATCCGAGAGGTGCACTGCGCTCAAGACGATTGCATGCGAAGATTATACAGGGTGGAGCAAATAAAAGTGGCCCGGCGTACCGAGTTCCAGGTTACAAAGAAACACATCACAGGAAAGGAGATAGCTCGCTATCCTGCTTATACTGTAGCAGATGTTGCAAATAAAAGTAGCCCGGACGAGTGGCTACACCACGCACACGCGGACAGCACGTGATCGAAACCGATTCAGATGATACTCACAGTGCAGCAGAGGCTGTTCGTTGTGGAAAGGTACGTTAAAACAAATTCGTGAGTCGAGTGTGGTCGGTTGTTTACTCATGAGTTTGATGGGGTTAATGTGCCAGCAAAGAGTGCGATGCACAGTGGGTCAAAATCGAAATCTAGGGGGACAAAATTATTTTTACGTTTTAATCATGAATTTAGAGTGAAAGCAACGTATATAATTTGTTTACTTCATAATAAACATCAGTTAAGACATTTTTAAGCTACGTCTAAACATGCAAGAAATTGTCTATGACTAGGAGTTGGATAGAGCATTCGGTTATCTCTTCAGAACAATTTTCTACCCCTAATTTACTTTTCATAAAGTCACAAAGTTCCACTTTTGACATAATCGTCGAACCCAGTGCTTCAAACAGTTGTAAACGTGTGAGAACTGGTTGCGCGGCATCTTCTAAAACGTAAAATAACTAAGTTGCAAAAAGATGCAAAAAATCTTATAACTGGCGTAAACTACAAGACTTTATCTACATTTTTACATTAAGTAGAAAGTGACGCAGTGACGCAACATGCTACAAATCTAAGTGAAAATATAATATTAGAAATAATAGTTAAATATTATATAATGCAAATATAGCTCAAATTACGTAACAATGACGGCCATTGATAACTGAAACACCTTACAAAGATCATACCTTCAACTGCATGTTCCATCTTAAAGCATCACACTAACCACAAAGACAACCAAACCACAGCCACTTACATTCACCCTCCAATTCAGACTCCTCGAACAGTGGTGACAGATTTACACTAAGATGCGTTTATATCCAAGAATAGTGAGCGGCAATTATATGAGAATGCTGTAGAAGTAATAAATTTTGTTTTTTTTTAATTATGAAAATAAATAATTTTGTCCTCCTAGATTTCGATTTTGACCCACTGTGCGATGCAACGATTAGTCACAAAATGGCGCCAGAAAGGATCTGTTTTGAACAAGGCAAAAAACATTCCGAAACGTGTCGGCACACCAGAAAATGTGGATGCAGTTAACCAGAATATGCTTCGGAGCCCTAAGAAATCAACCCAACGCCTGTCGCAACAGACCGGCATATAACGTCGAACATGCGGACGAATACTCCACCTGGACCTGAAAATGCATCCCCCTACAAAGTGTCTGTTTTTCATGCATTACAACCAACAGATGTTCCTCAGCGCCTCCAGTTTTGTGATTGGCAGTTCAATGAGATAACAATGCATGGCTTGGACATGGATTTTTTCTTTATTTCTGACGAAGCCCGGTTTCACCTGAGTGGTTATGTCAACTCACAGAATGACAGGTACTGGACAACGGAGAATCCGCATCACTTCCACCAAACACCATTCCATGATCAGAAGATTGGTGTGCAGTGTCTGCACGCCGCATTATTGGTCCCATTTTCTTTCATCAAATTGTGAATTCGGAGCGTTACATTTCCATTATTTTCAAACCATTTGTGGCAGCATTAACTGAGGAGGGAAATACCTACTGTTACTTCCAACATGATGGTGCAACTGCCCATACATCCCGTCGAACCATGGCTCACATTCACATAATCTTCACTCCTGACAGAGTTGTTAGCCGAGGTCAGTCTGATCTCAGCCCTAGCTGGCCACCCAGGTCATTTGATCTGTACGTGTGCGATTACCTTTTGTGGGGAACCCACACGGCTAAGGTGTATCGCAACAACCCTCATAGTCTCCAAGAACTGCAGCAGAACATTTCTGATGAGATTGCAGCAATTCCAGCGGTCTACCTACGATCTGCCTTCCGCAACTTGCTGACCAGGACTGAAAGGGGCCAAGAGATGAATGGTGGTCTTTTTCAACATCTGCTATAAGCAGGTTAGTGTACTATCTCCATTCCTTTGGTGTGTTTCTTTGTAACCTGGAACTCTGTCCTCCGGACCACTTTTATTTGTCCCACCCTGTAGGAACCTACGATGTTGGCAGCACGGCAGACTCAAACAGGGAGACGCCATCAAAATTATGACTCCTCGTAGAAGGGACTGGTGCTCATTTCGGTCCTTCCTTTACCCTTTAATTGAGAGGGAATTTACACTTTTGATGAGAAATTTAGTTGATTATTGCTCATGTGTGTACCTTGTATACGGTGCCACATGATCCAGTTTGATGGGGATTTTTGTTTGTGATTTTCTTTGCAGGTTAGACGAAAATTCTTTAGAAAGAAGGAGACTACGGTCGCAGCTCAATAGGTAGCGGCATCGGTTTGTAATAATAATACGAAGAACATTTTGTTTACTTTATTAAATAAGATATTATGGAAATAAACGTTGGAAAGTCATCTAGTGGGCTATGTTTGGTAGTATGAAAAAGAGCTTATAAGCACGACGGGCGACAACTCACTACGATCGTCGTTCCTCCACCACTGAAACGTAGCTGCAAACCTGTCTACAAACCAGATCCGGCAGCTCGATCTTGAGGCTTCACCACAAGCCAGTCTTGTACAGTCAAGTGACGGGGCACCTACTCAAATTCTGCATAATAATAGTTACACACACTATTACTGTCACCCCAGCACTGATTACGAGACAAATTCGACAAACAAGTTTATAAGGCTGAAGATGTTCAAAGCCCCTAAAATGATCTAACAACGGAGTATTAATTGCTAACATAACACAGACGAAAGGGAACATGCACTAATAATTTGTATAACCAGCAGACGAATAGATAGGTCTCTACTTTTCGTCTTACAATGCATTTAATGGATTTTATCCCGATAGTCCTTAATGCATGGCAGATTTTAGGCTTCTATTGATCTGCTCTACTGTACTAGGGTCTGAAGCTTTCGCGAAACAGGGGATTGGTCTACCAACATTCAATTTTCTATAACACGTCTCTCGTGATCCCAAAAGACATAGTGAACAGAGAAAAACGCACAGTATGTTTACCTAAATGTACTCACTAGGGATCTTGTTGGGTATGATGCGTCGAACAATGACACCAAAAGAGGGGAGTGGATGTATCATTTCTCAGCGCGTAACCCAACGAGAGAAATAACATATCCAATTGGGCTAGTACGCACTACTACATTAAACCAACTTCAATGTTTTTCCCTAGAAGACATACAGTGAGTCGAAATGAAACTCATACAGTACATGCATACGGTGAGTTTTTACAAATTGCTCTACAAGTAAGTCATATACAATCAGCACTTTGCTGTGTCAAAAATAATGTTTTATATGAGGAATAAAAATCAAATTCCACAGAATACATTACATTTTTAAACGCCCATATTTACCGCTTAAGCTCATCCCAAAGTCAAACTCATACACTTGAGCAAAACAGAGCACATGCAATCAAGTGAGATGCCGTGTCGTGACTACTGAGGTGTTCTCTGTTCATAATGGGATGACAAAGCGGGAAACCATACATTTAATATCGAAGCTTATCGTACACGACCATAAGGAAAATTGTCAGGAAAGTTGTAGGACTGCAAATAGACCTTGTTCTAAATTGCAAAATGATTTAAATATCTATCAAGAAAAAAGGGCATATTAAATAAATCATAGAAGAATTACATAAAGAGTGCTCACTAAGGAGCAACAATGGTTAGCTAAGTTGCACCAATTTCTGGAAGACTTAAGTCTATAAACTTTTAGAAATTTAATTAGAAAAAAAGACGACCATGGTCGAATAGCTAAAACGAAATCCATTCAACCGAAATATGACAGTTTTCGCTAAAGAAAATAATAATAATAATAATAATAATAATAATAATTTGTAGCCTAGTTCTCTCCACAGATGACAGTAATTTCAACCTCTCTGAAACGAATGGCAGAGTCTGTCTGCATGTCATGGAAATCCAGTCAAAAGCATGGAGGAGTTTGCTTCCTACTGTAAAACATGATGGAGCCTCTCTGCTAGACTGGAGCTGCATCAGTGTGAACCACTTTAGGGTTAACATAACGATGATGATAACAATAATCCGTTTTAGTGATGATTCCTTAAAGGGGCTTTGAGACATCTTGGTCACGTAGCCACGCGTACTTGGGTGTGTGTAGAATTTGTCTGATAACCTGTGTCACTCTGATGTCTGTACTTGTGCGTGTATTTGTAATTGAGAGGAGTTGGGTATGAAGCGGCCGTGACCTTAAGCTAGGTACCATCCAAGCATTTTCCTGGTGTCGAAGTAAGTGGGGAACCACGAAAACCACTTCCAGGATGGCTGAGGTAGGAGTCGAACCCGCCTCTTCTCAGTTTTGCCTCACGAGGCTGAGTGTACCCCGTTCCAGCCCTCAGACCAGAATTAAATTTCTTGGCAGAGCCGGGAATCGAACCCGAGCCTCCGCGGCGACAGCCGGGAATGCTAACCACTACGCAACGAGGTGGATACTACTACTAATAATAATAATCATAATAACAATAATAATGGCGTTTGGTCTCCGAGGAAGGCTGATGCAGACTATTTGAGTTGAGCACCGTGGAGCCTACACAAGAAATAACTGTACAAGTTAATATGATTAATTATTGCGCTAAAAAGGAAGGCAGCTAGGCTACGATATACACGGCGAAACTAGCCGAGTAGCGGCAGATATAAATTGTGTGAAGAGAATTAACATGAACTCGGCTGAGCTGCGGTCGAGATAGCGATGTTCAGTCATGTGTGAAAACATGATATTAACAGCACACTGACTCATTGGTAGCCAGGAAACCCGTACATGCGTACACTAAGCCAACGGTTTAAATTAATCGAGCTGGACAACAACGCGCTACAAGGACAGCTGGCTGTGAGAATGATTAATTATAGTCAAAATGGACAGTGTATCAATGCACACAATAAACTCAACCATCCCCATCCACGCTGCACACGAAGTGAGAACATAACCAAAATCTCAAGTATCTGTAGCCGTAAAGGTACTTCGAAATTTCGTCTGCTAAGAATGAGAAACGAGAACGGAAATAATATGCAACCATAAACAATATTCCTTGGAAGCCCTTACTACCGAAACTCGTTATAATAAAACTGTTCTTTTCATTGCGCAAAATTTGATTTCCAGCACTTTCGGCAAGTATACGTAATCATTTCCGTAGCCTTCGGGTGTCCCTTATCAATCGATTTTTCTCTATACAGAGTATTCGTCAAGTCACCGGACTCGAACTTTAAAAAGTCGTAGCTGATATATCTGACGGAATAAGTTGTCAAACTTGGCTGTGAGATGTTATCAGACATGACAGAACTGGTTGAAGTGGTGTCAGAACAGTGCACCTGCTGCATTGCGCAGAGTGAGTCGTACAAAGTGAAGCGGGCGACAATGAATCTTTCGCCCGCATAACGGGTCGCAAAGTTGGCAATGTTATAAGATTTTATGGCAATCAAGTAATCTCAAGAAATTTGTGACCTCCTTGTAGGCCAGATTTAACCTCTCCAGGCTGTGGGGGTATTCAAAAGGAAGAGTATACAGCGATAATCCGCATTCTTTACATGAACTCAAAGAAGCAATTTCTAAATGCATTGCAGAAATACAACTAGCAAATTTGAAAAAATAAAGTGTCGCGAAGCAAGTGTAAGCGTGTAAATTCGTGCCTAAAAGTAAATGGTAACTTAGTCACTTTCAACAACTCTTGTGAGATGGAACTGAGAGGACGCAATGTGCGGAAAACGCGTTAGTGTTATGTCTGAACATATCGTTCTTTCAGCACTTCCAGAAAACATCCACCGGAGTTTTAAAAATATTGCTCTTCACTCGAAGGTATGTGGAACTATTGTGTGTAATCACTAGATTTGTGTGTGTAATACAACGCCAGAAAAAAATCTGAAATATTGAGTCCGGTGACTTGATGAACACCCTAATCTTCTATGTATATATATATATATATATATATATAAAGCTCAATGTTTGTCTGTCTGTCTGTCTGTTATGTATACAAATCCACACCGTTTCACCGATCTGAACCAAAATTTGTATACATACCCTTCGGAACCCTGCGGGTAACCCTGTCCACTTGAAATTTCCGACAGACCACCCCATTCCCAGCATTTAGGCCCTTTGTCCCAAATCTACACCGTTTCACCGATCTCAACCAAAATTTGTATACTTACCCTATGTAACCCTGTGAATAACACTGTCCACTTAAAATTTCGGACAGACCACCCGATTTCCTGCATTTAGGCCCTTTGGCAAACTTCTACACCGTTTCACCGATCCGAACCAAAATTTGTATACCTACCCTTTGCAACCCTGCGGGTAACCCTGTCCACTTGAAATTTCGGACAGACCACCCCATTCTCTGGATTTAGGCCCTTTGGCCCAAATCTACACCGTTTCACCGATCAGAACCAAAATTAGTATACTTACCCTTTGGTACCCTGCGAGTAACACTGTCTGCTTGAAATTGCGGACAGACCACTCCATTCCCTGCATTTAGGCCCTTTGGCCCAAATCTACACCGTTTCACAGATCTCAACCAAAAGTTGTTGTTTACCATCTGGAACCCTGCGAGTAACACTGTCTGCTTGAAATTTCGAACAGACCACTCCATTCCCTGCATTTAGGCCCTTTGGCACAAATCTACACCGTTTCACCGATCATAACCAAAATCTGTATACTTACCCTTTGGTACCCTGCGAGTAACACCGTTTGCTTGAAATTGCGGACAGACCACTCCATTCCCTGCATTTAGGCCCCTTGGCTCAAATCTACACCGTTTCACCAATCTGAACCAAAATGTGTATACTTACCCTTTGTAACCCTGTGAATATCACTGTCCACCTATCCGGACCAAAATTTTTATACTTACCCTTTCGAACCCTGCGGGTAACCCTGTCCACTTGAAATTGCGGACAGATCACCCCTTTCCCTGCATTTAGGCCCTTTGGCACAAATCTACACAGTTTCACCGATCAGAACCAAAATTTGTATACTTACGCTTTGGTACCCTGTGAGTAACACTGTCTGCTTGAAATTGCGGACAGACCACTCCATTCCCGGAAAGAGGACAGGGTCCGTCCCAAAGGCAATGGAAAAAAGGGGTAAAACCGGACCCGCTCAGGAAACCCTCAGGGTTGCCAGCTCCCGAACTCACCAGCCATGAGCCCTTGAGGATGTAGCACTATCCAGGGTGCACCCGAAGTGGTGGGGCTACACACACCCTGCCTCCTTGAGGGTCTTGAGCAGAAGACATGAGATATTAAGAAAAGAAAAAGAAGGCTGACACCTCGAAGAATGAGGCTATCAGGAATGATTAGACAAGGACTAATTAAGGCGGGAAAGTGAAAGAGTTGCTAGGCCTCGGATACCCTGATACCAACGGGGTCGGAAGAGAACAAGAGTTTGACCAAGGGAGGCTGACAGGAAAGAGAACTGAAAGGAGCCCGGCACCAGTAAGTAGAAGCAATGCCGGACTCAGCTGGGGTCCCGTGGTCGCAAACCCACGTCCCACAAGTTGTGAAACATTGGTGGGTGGAGGGGGGAGGGGGGGGGGGGGCAGGTGTGAGAATAGCTTGCTGATTCAACGCGAGTTGACATGAGAGGAATGTCCAGACCCCGCCGTGTTACCTGGTATTGCTGACAATGCTGATGTTCATACAGGGTCTTTGCTCGAACCACTGTAGTGTTACGAAAGAATGAGTGATTCACCGGTCAATGTGAATAGGACCGGGAACCCCCCCCCCCCCCCCCCCCCCGAACGTCTGTCATCATATATCGTCATCATCTGCGATTCGTGCAGCTTGGACCCGAGCAGTACTCGATAAGCTCTTTCACTACACGCATCGAGTATAGGCCTAAGCCAGAAAATAACGTTCAGACTTTGGAAGACATCGAAGGTAGAAATCTGAATTGCCTATATCAGATTTAAAATTACACCATGTTCGTTTAGTAGTCATTTTTCATTACCTTATTATTAAGTGTTTTTAGACTGGATAGAAGTGGTCTTTGTGTTCCATGCACCTCACCATTCTTAAATTACGTCTGACAAGAATCCGTTGCACATGCTATCTCCATGATAATATAATTAATAGCCCAGTCAGTGATTTTCACCCATCATGCCGAGACGTAAAACGGATATACAGTAGGTCGTAGTTCAATGACATCGAAAAAAAAAACAATTATCACGTAAAGCATTCGTAACTGTTCCCGGGCGCGGCTGGCTGTCAATCGCCATCACTTACTATATCGTAAGTACCTGCAGCCAGCTGTTCGATTGGGTTATTCCTTCATCAATGCAGCAAACTCAATGCAATTAAAAGAACGAGAGTAAATGTAAAGTGACCGAAAGTATTAAGCGCGGAGTTAAATGAAAATACAGTATTTATGATTTCCTAGTTGTTAACTATGTTTTAAAGAAATATACTGTTCCAATAAGCGTACACACACAGAGGCTATAATATCAACAACACGAAATAATGCATCAGGTGTAGAAAACTGCAGACGACCCTTGGCCATAGACGTTTTCCCTTCCGCCATTATACGCTTCACGAATGACTTTGAAACACCCGTTGCTTTACTTGTTGAAGCCACAACATTATAATTGAGTTTATGAACGGTTTTCTGTTCTCGTAGGTGGGCAGTTACGTTAAAGAATATTTCTCTACATTGTCCACTTAATGGTCGTCCAGATTTGCTACCATACTTCGAAGTAGAAGCCATAACGAAACTCAAATGATACTATTACTAGAATAGCATGGTACACAACACTATATACATAAACACATCTATATATATAAAGCTCAATGTTTGTCTGTCTGTCTGTCTGTCTGTTATGTATACAAATCCACACCGTTTCACCGATCTGAACCAAAATTTGTATACATACCCTTCGGAACCCTGCGGGTAACCCTGTCCACTTGAAATTTCCGACAGACCACCCCATTCCCAGCATTTAGGCCCTTTGTCCCAAATCTACACCGTTTCACCGATCTCAACCAAAATTTGTATACTTACCCTATGTAACCCTGTGAATAACACTGTCCACTTAAAATTTCGGACAGACCACCCGATTTCCTGCATTTAGGCCCTTGGCAAACTTCTACACCGTTTCACCGATCCGAACCAAAATTTGTATACCTACCCTTTGCAACCCTGCGGGTAACCCTGTCCACTTGAAATTTCGGACAGACCACCCCATTCTCTGGATTTAGGCCCTTTGGCCCAAATCTACACCGTTTCACCGATCAGAACCAAAATTAGTATACTTACCCTTTGGTACCCTGCGAGTAACACTGTCTGCTTGAAATTGCGGACAGACCACTCCATTCCCTGCATTTAGGCCCTTTGGCCCAAATCTACACCGTTTCACAGATCTCAACCAAAAGTTGTTGTTTACCATCTGGAACCCTGCGAGTAACACTGTCTGCTTGAAATTTCGAACAGACCACTCCATTCCCTGCATTTAGGCCCTTTGGCACAAATCTACACCGTTTCACCGATCATAACCAAAATCTGTATACTTACCCTTTGGTACCCTGCGAGTAACACTGTTTGCTTGAAATTGCGGACAGACCACTCCATTCCCTGCATTTAGGCCCCTTGGCTCAAATCTACACCGTTTCACCAATCTGAACCAAAATGTGTACTTACCCTTTGTAACCCTGTGAATATCAGTGTCCACCTAAAATTTCGTACAGACCACCCCATTTTCTGCATTTAGGCCCTTTGCCAAAAATCTATATCGTTTCACCGATCCGGACCAAAATTTTTATACTTACCCTTTCGAACCCTGCGGGTAACCCTGTCCACTTGAAATTGCGGACAGATCACCCCTTTCCCTGCATTTAGGCCCTTTGGCACAAATCTACACAGTTTCACCGATCAGAACCAAAATTTGTATACTTACGCTTTGGTACCCTGTGAGTAACACTGTCTGCTTGAAATTGCGGACAGACCACTCCATTCCCGGAAAGAGGACAGGGTCCGTCCCAAAGGCAATGGAAAAATGGGTAAAACCGGACCCGCTCAGGAAACCCTCAGGGTTGCCAGCTCCCGAACTCACCAGCCATGAGCCCTTGAGGATGTAGCACTATCCAGGGTGCACCCGAAGTGGTGGGGCTACACACACCCTGCCTCCTTGAGGGTCTTGAGCAGAAGACATGAGATATTAAGAAAAGAAAAAGAAGGCTGACACCTCGAAGAATGAGGCTATCAGGAATGATTAGACAAGGGCTAATTAAGGCGGGAAAGTGAAAGAGTTGCTAGGCCTCGGATACTCTGATACCAACGGGGTCGGAAGAGAACAAGAGTTTGACCAAGGGAGGCTGACAGGAAAGAGAACTGAAAGGAGCCCGGCACCAGTAAGTAGAAGCAATGCCGGACTCAGCTGGGGTCCCGTGGTCGCAAACCCACGTCCCACAAGTTGTGAGACATTGGTGGGTGGAGGGGGGAGGGGGGGGGGGCAGGTGTGAGAATAGCTTGCTGATTCAACGCGAGTTGACATGAGAGGAATGTCCAGACCCCGCCGTGTTACCTGGTATTGCTGACAATGCTGATGTTCATACAGGGTCTTTGCTCGAACCACTGTAGTGTTACGAAAGAATGAGTGATTCACCGGTCAATGTGAATAGGACCGGGATCCCCCCCCCCCCGGAACGTCTGTCATCATATATCGTCATCATCTGCGATTCGTGCAGCTTGGACCCGAGCAGTACTCGATAAGCTCTTTCACTACACGCATCGAGTATAGGCCTAAGCCAGAAAATAACGTTCAGACTTTGGAAGACATCGAAGGTAGAAATCTGAATTGCCTATATCAGATTTAAAATTACACCATGTTCGTTTAGTAGTCATTTTTCATTACCTTATTATTATCATAAGGACAAATGACCTAGATGTTACGCCCATTATACCACTAATCACCACACACAATAACTCTTCATCGCCTGTGAATTTTGAAATATTTCTTTCTACCACGGTAGTTTGCAAGTTTCTCGTGTCAATTCAACAGTAGTTTTCATTACCATCCTCATCAAAAGGGCAAATGACCTAGATGTTACGTCCATTATACTACTAAGTAACACCACAGTCTTCATCGCCTGCGATTTTTAAAATGTGTATTTCCATTAGTTTGTAAGTTTGATATACCCGTTCAGTAGTAGTCGTATTGACAGGCTATGCCAAAGGAGAAGATATCTTCATTCCCCGAATTCCTTTGATCCCTACTGATATGCCTTTTGATTTCAAGCTAATGCAATTCCCTGCATGATCCCCTCTCATGATCAGTTATACGTAGCTTGCTCAAGAGTGGACACACCTAAACATTTATTTATACACCAGAGGGAAAAACAAGGAATATCGTTTATCCTAACGCACTCCATTAATTTCAATGTTAGCTACAAATATGTTAGTATTTATTAAATAACAACTGCGAAGTGAGATGAAAAATTTCTCCGAAGTTCAACCATTACATCGTATATTAGACCGTGTTACTTTGCGAGTCATCTGTCTAGGATACTATTTAATCTACTGTTACTGTATTCATTTATGCCAATGATCTGGTTCCTCTTCTTGAGAACCTGTACCGAAACGTGTAAGCCGGTCACGTAGAAAATTAACAGCGAGTGTTATGGTATATCGTACATCTCTTTTCTATTTTATTCCTTTCATTCCTTTAAAGTATCAATTTTTCCCATTCGTTGATAAGTTATATGTGCCAGTAGTCGCTTCTATGTTCATCATCACTATGTAGAAGATGTTTTGCGTCAGAAGAAAAGACAACTGGATGCTCAGGAACGTTAACGATATATCGACTGAGAAATCTGGAAGCTTCTCTTGGAGGAATTGCTTCAGACATTTATCGTACAGTTTAAACCTTAACAAGACGAAACTTTTAACCAGATAGCGATCTAAGTGGGAGCTCTTTGGCAAAAAATAATCAAGTCTTTCCCGAAATGTGAGTCCTAAAAATAACTCTTTCTATTATTTTCTAAGTTTCATGTCAGTTATGTAGTAATTTTCAATATCATCCTGATCAGTAGGGCAAATTACCTAGATGTTACGCCCTCAACGTCATTGGGGGCAAATGACATAGATTTTAAGTCCATTATATTTCTAATCACCACCACATATAGTCTTCTACGACTGAGATGTCACGAATTCTGGGACCGCTAACGACATATCTCGATTCGGACTGAAGACAAATATCACGAGAATGATCATTATTTTACAGAGCCTTCCCATAGTGACTTAAGTATACACATTGTCACTGGGTTTGATATTGTAAGAAATGAATACATAAATAAATATAATTTATGACGTTGAGTGTTAAGGAGACTGAAATATTATCATCGTTCCACCGGGCGAAGCCGGGTACTACTGCTAGTCTACTATATATTTGTCAAATACCACTCACTCATTCATCACGAAATCTCAGAAACCACCAAACGGATTTGAATGAAATTTGGTATGCAGCTTCCTGAAGTGCCGTAGGTGCTCGCTAAGAAAGGTTTTCAAAAAATTCACTCGGGATCATGGTCAAACCGCGATTTCTACTATATATTTGTCAAATACCACTCACCCATTTATCACGAAATCTCAGAAACCACCGAACGGATTGGGATGAAATTTGGTTTGCAGCTTCCTCAAGGACCGTAGCTGCTCGCTAAGAAATGTTTTGAAAATTTTCACTCGGGGTCATGGTCAAACCGCGATTATATGAACAGCTTCAATAATGCCTAAGTCTACTGTATTGTTGCCAGGTAATGCGGGCTGCATCACGTCGCCCCTACCAGAGTTCTGGTGATTTGCTGGCAGTGAGCTGTGTGGCAATGCTCAGTGTGTTCTTTACCGTCATAACGTGCACGTCATTGTTGTCTGCGCTCCCGACCTTTACCCATTCTCTCTGTTCAAACAGTATTTCTCTCTAATTTCTGTTTGTACTTTGTACTTTCACCATCACTTCATAATCATTTTAGCTTATAGTTGAAGTAACTGTAGAGTTCCTTTGTTTGTTGGATTAGGTTCGGCGTTTTTCACCATTTCTTGGTAGTACATAGTTAGTTACAATGAAAAGTGGATTTTGGTAAAAGAAAATTACCTCTACCAACGTTAATTTTGTTAAGTTAGGCTGGGTCTATTCCATTTATCAGTTTTTTTATATTTTTAAGTAGAGATTTGTTTATACGTTAGGTGTATTCCATTTTTTTTAGTAATCAAGGGAGGTTCTTCTTCTTATTTTTTGTATTTGCTGTTCATTGATTGTTTTCACGATGGCTGCAGTAGAAATGTTAAGAGGTAGATGGCACCCAAGTTCCCCACCAAGTCTATAAAATTCCCGGAGATGGTGCCTGTCTCTTCTCTGCTCTATCTTACGCAATGTATGGCAACATATCACATGCACGTACAGTGCGTGCTGACATTGTCAGACACGCTTCTAACAACTGGGAAAGACTACAGGTGTATTCTATGACACGAGATCGCCAGCCTTACATAAACAAGGCTGAATATGTACCTGTTATGTCTATGCCTTACACTTACGGTACATCATTCGAATTGCAAGTAGCGACAGAGATTTATCCTTTCCAATTCCAGGTCTACTGTAATTGTGTACTCCGAACTGGAAATACGTATGGTTCTGCAGCTTTTGTTAAAAGGTTTAGGTTTACGGGAGAGTTCACGCAGGGACATTTTGATGTTTACGAGCCATTCACGCCTACAATTTTACAATGTGAATACCCGCTTCTCATTCAGTCTTCTTCATTAACATCTTCTCCTTCTACCACGAAAATCCTCATCTAGTCAGTGCCTCAAACTAAATCAAATAGAGGTTCAAATCGTAGAAAACGATTTACTAACAACATCCGTAAAAACAATTAAATAAAGCTGTGAACAAACACGCAAAAGAACATCCTGAAGTAAACCTTAGGGCATTTAAGAAGTATGTTGAAAGCAATAAGAAAGTCAATAGGGATGCAGTGGCCAAATATACTAAGAGCCACCCAGAAGTAAATAGGGATGCAATGGCCAAATATTCACAGAGCCACCCAGAAGTAAATAGGGATGCAGTGGCCAAATATACAAAGAACCACCCAGAAGTAAATAGGGATGCAGAGGAGACAGAGAGATTACTTTGGATTCGCATCAATCAGAAAAAGTTGAGAATTGAGGAATATGTGCACCCGAAGGATGCAATGAGTAAAGCATGCAGTAAATAGGGAACCAGGCTGCAGGTTAAAGCTCCGCATAAATTTGAGATTGAAGCCACCATATTTACAGGTGTTGGCCAAGGCGAAACTGTCTTCATACCCCGCATTCCTCTAATCCCATCAGACTACCATTTTCAATTCAAACGTCTGCAGTTTCCTTTGAAAGTCTGCTACGCCATGACAATTAACAAGGCTCAGGGGCAGAGTTTAAAAGTAGCTGGTGTGGATCTGAGAAGTGACTGTTTCGCACATGGTCAATTGTACGTGGCATGCTCCAGAGCCAGTTCTTCTAGTGGCTTAGTCATTCTGCAGCCTGAGGGAAAGACCAGAAATGTAGTTTACCGAGAAGTGCTTGGGCGTTAAAAACACTCTCGATAGACATGGCAGTAGGCTAGGGAACCTGCCTTAAATCAAATCTCCCCGTCGGATATTGCACCCGATTTTCAATTTCAACGCTCCATGTTGCCGTCAGTATCTTCCACTACAGGATTTTTGTTTTATAACTAATGTTATAACGGGATTCCAAATGTTATTGCGGGCGAAGCCGCGGTTAACAACTATATTAAATATATGACATATTATTTCAAATGTAGGCCTACACCAAGGCGAAGCCGGGCACAACTGCTACTGTTAAAAAAAAACTTGGGAGTTTGCAGGCTCCTATTTTAACCACCATCACTAGTTAATTGACATTAAAGCAGCGTGAACGGCTAAAATGCCCTATCTGCCTAAGGTCTCCAGATACCCCAAACGAACGTGCACTGTGTAACACCATGCTATGCAGCCAGGGATATACACTGCCGGGGAAAACATAGTTACATCAGAAAAGACGACATCGATTTTGATCCGATGACGGCAGATGCCACCTGGGGGATAGTAGATGTACTGATAAGGGTTTCAAAGTCGTCCGCCAACAGATAGCGTAGTGGCATCGCTACCAGAGCGCCATCTGTGTCTACCATATAATAGGGAAAGCTCACAGCCATACGGCTCAACAGCAGTGCCGAGTTAAACTGATTCCCGGATGACGAACTGGCGAGAAGTGTGACGTGAAACTGGTGCATGATACCTTATCCCACTAACACAGTCCAACCAATCCTTCCACATCCTTGCATGTGGCTGTCTCCAATACGCCAGGTTTTACGTGCAGGCAAATCTTTCCTTTCTGCCTAAGCGGGTTAGGTCTAGTGAAGGGAAAAACCGCATATGTTCCGTAATCCCGCTTTAAGATGCCTGGTACAGTACATAGTGCTGGGACAGGCAGAGGTAGCCTCGCCAAACGGCTATCATATCATATCGTAGTTTAATTGCATGTCGGAGGCAGCAGTAGTCAAGGTCGGCTGCCCCGCGGGGGGTGCGGGTGTTCTTTCGCCCCCCGAAAAAAAAAAAGCGCCATACGGCTCATTGTGGTACAAACGTGTGAAGCAAGCAGGTGCAATGCCACGGAGACGTACTCGTGTTTCCTACTGCCAACTGAGCGAGTTTGAAAGGGATCAAATTGTGGCCTTCCGAGTGGCGGGACAATTGCCACACAAGTTGGACGTGCTGTGTCCGTTGTGCAACGATGATGGTATCAGTGTTCATGTGAAAATTCTCACACCCGTAGACGATGTTCTGGACGTCAGGATCGTCGTATTGTAAGGGCAGCAGTGGCAGATCGTACAGCTACCACAGCACAGATACGAGGGTTTGTGAGCCCAGGAGTGTCAACACGAACTGTTGCGAACCGGTTACTAGCAGTGGGACTACGGGCACGCACACCTCTAGCCCGTCTTCCACTCACGCCACAGGATCGACGTGCACGGCTCGACTGGTGCCGTCAGAGGATCACTTGGAAGATGGAATGGCGCGCCGTGTTCTTCAGCGATCAAAGCACATTCTGTCTGCACGTAAGTGATGGTCGTTGGCGCGTTCGACGTAGACCTGGTGAGCGCTGTCTCGTAGAAGAGATTCGTCCAAGACACACCGGCCCTACCCCAGGCCTTATGGTCTGGGGTGTGATAAGCTACAACTCTCGTTCACCTTTGGTGTTTGTGGAGGGAACGCTAACCAGCGCTCGGTACATGCAGGATGTTGTTAGACCCGTTCTGTTGCCGTTATTGCAAGATGTTGTTAGACCCGTTCTGTTGCCGTTATTGCAACAGGAAGGGGATGTGTTGTTCCAACAGGATACTGCTCGCCCACACACTGCCCGTGCAACGTCCACTGCAGGACGTGCAGCAACTTCCTTGGCTAGCACGATCGCCGGACTTGTCGCCAATTGAGCACGTGCGGGACATGATGGGCCGACAAGTGACTCGTGGGACTCGTCCACCCACAACTGTTACAGAACTGGTGTGAACAGGTCGAGCAGGCGTGGAATAACGTATCCCAAGACAGTATTCGCCATCTGTATTATCGACTGGATGCAAGAGTCAGTGCCTGCATTGCCACCCGTGGAGGCTACACCTCGTACTAATATGGGTGTTTCAGCATGGGTCGATACCGGGTATCTCTGAACCGTTTGACCTCTTGATCTGTATATTTAATCATTTCATGTACTCCATATGCACTGTTGCCACAATAAATCTTGAGTGAATTGGTAACCTCTAAAAGGGTGACTTAATATCTTTTTCCGTCAGTGTATACTGTAAATGAAGGCACAATGCGAACATGATCATGAAACTTAGTATTCAGGTCGAGGAGAAAAGGTAATGCAAGATAGGCAAGGAGAGGGAGTTTATAGGAAGCTCGAAACATGAAATATCGAATATTTTTTGTTACTACCGTACTAGGCTAATATTAGATTGATACATTTTCGGCCGTTTTATATTTCTTGCTAATTTAACGTACGATAAATAACAAGGGACATATTTAAGATTTTATTTAAAACTAAACTCAGTCTTCCGTTTTACTGTATTATCATAAGACGGAGAGTTTGAGTTTCAAGTTTGTAATACATCATTTTCCTTAATTTTATGCTGTCTTGTGTGGAGGAAAACCAATAGGTATTTTTCAGTTACATTTTACACGAGTCCTTCCGCTGATAATGTGAGTTTTCAACACTTGACGCCCATTTTTAGAAATATAATACGCCATTGTATATCTCATAATGCTTGTTCGAAGGTTAGAATTTCATACTCATCGACCAATATTATCCGTACGACAGTGTTTTACTTTTATTTTCTCCTGAGTTGTCACACGAATTTGCGATTGAGGAACAGGTGGCTCCCCGCCGTATTAGGATTCTGCAACGACAATCTATCCCGCGAAATATTGCCCTTTGTTCAGTGTAAAGAGTTTGATGTCGAGATATAACATTTCAACCACAGTCAGCTATTTAAGGCGAAAATGGCCCACCAAGATATTATACCCCGGGTTGGATTCCGGGTTAATGCATGCGGGATTTCCAAAGTGAAATGACGATTAACGGTTCGCTCCTTCCTTCGTTAATTATAATTTAGTAGTTGTTGATCAGGCGGAGACAAGGTGAATTGTGAATGAAGGACCAGAAACCACTCGGTGCTAATGTTTTGGGCTCAAAGTTCACTAGCTTCTATCAGCGTCTCATGCAAATATGGTGTTTATATGTCACTTCTTTAGAGGTGTAGTCTACGTTTTAAATTTTACAGTAGGGACCGTTGCCTATTTTAACAATTACTTCCTTATTCTTCCACTTAATATTGTTAAGGACATTTTCTCTTATTCTGAATACCAACACAGAAAAATAAAGCCCAAGGTTCTCAGCATAAATACATATACTAAGTGATCAGAGTATCCAGGCAACCCCCCCCCCCAGTGTGAGGATTTCCCTAGTAGAAGACACATAACGCTATATATCCAGTGGAACATATGACCAATGGCCGCATAAAGGCCGTATACAGCGCGAAACAGCAGAATGAGACGATCTGTGGAAATAATTAATTTTCAACGTGCTGAGCTGACTGGATGCCACAGAGTTGTTGATTGATTTAGGGGCTTTGCGACATCGTGGTCATGTAACCCCGTGTAGGCCTATAATTGGGTGTCTGTAGAAGTTGTCTGATAATCTGTTTTATTGCGATGGCTGTATTAGTGTGTGTATTTGTAATTCGGATGAGGATTGGGAAGGAGGCAGCCGTGGCCCTAAGTTAGGAACCATCTCGATATTTGCCTGGAATAGAAGTGAGATACCACGGAAAAAAACTTCCAGGATGGCTGAGGTAGGAATCGAACCCGCCTCTTCTCAGTTTTACCTCACGAGGCTGAGTGTACCCCGTTCCAGCCCTCAGACCAGAATTAAATTTCTTGGTAGGGCCGGGAATCGAACCCGGGTCTCTGTGGTGACAGCCAAGCATGCTAGGATGCCACATAAGTAAGAAATCTGCGTGCGATATTTCAATGCCTTTAACATTCTTAAGCCCACAATATCGGATGTGGTAGTGAGGTGGAAACGAGACAGGATGTGTATAGTCCAAGAACGAACAGCATGACCGCCATGTTAACCACCAGAAACCGTTGAATGTTGGAAGGGGATCCTTGACAATCATCCACAACCACCGCTTCAGAGTCTTCTACTCCTAGTCTCGTGACTGAACGGGCGAGACGCGGAAACTTACTTCCAAGACCGAACAGCCACCCATACGCCACATTTAACACAGACCAATGTCAAAAGGAGTCTTGCGCAGTGTAAGGAGCGTTGAAATTAGACCATAGAACAGTGGAAAAACGTAGTTTGGAATGATAAACCACGGTATAAGTTACAATGTGGAAATAGCATGGGAGGTTGAGTGAGCGAATGCCGCCGAACTGGAAGTATGCCTGCTGGAATAGAGGCTGTCATCAAGGCGGACACCGGCAGCACGGAAGCTGCTTTGATAGCTGATCAAGATCTGTCCGATTCTGCTCATCCTCGCCAGCACACCAGACTTAAAGACCGAAGCTTATCACATGCTAGCAGACCGTATGCCAGGTTGTAAGGAATCAAACATGGAGAAGTTACCGATCGAGGGTAATATTTGCCGTTAATTCATATTATTATTATTATTATTATTATTATTATTATTAGGGTCTATTAACAAATAGTGGCCATGAATCTTGGAATATGTCGAGTTGAAGAGATGCAACGGGCTGAATTAATGTACTAAATTCCAATCAATATTTAACATATCAACTGAGAGCTCGGGTCCAAGCTCTGACAACTTGCGGGGTGAGGTGAAATGGCAGGCGGGAAGAGAAGGGCCGGTCAACAGCCCGCTGAGTAATCTGGAATTCATGTTTATTCCAATACTGCTAACACAGGGCCGTTGCTCAAAGCACTGTGGTGTTGCGAATGAATGAGTGAGTCACCGAACAATGTATTTGTTTCTGTTACAACGCACGGACCGGGAACCCTCACCACTCGTCGCCACCACTCTTCATAGTCCGCGGTCTGGCTGCGTGGCTCAGGGGTAACGTTCTCGCTTGCTGAACCCAAGGTTGCAGGTTCGAAACCTGGCGCAGTCCTCAAATGCGAGGGAGCCGTGTCAGTACATTTACTGGCACGTTAAAGATCCCCTTCGGGGCAAAATTCCGGCACCCCGGCGTCTCTAAATGCCAGGGTAGCTAAAAGGGACGTAAAACCAATAACATTATTATTATTATTATTCATAGTCCGCGATCCACATTCCTCTCAGGTTCACGGAGCTTGGACCCGAGCAACATACTGCCAAATTTGCAAACCCTTTATTTTTTACTTGAATAATAGTGCAAAATTTGCAAACCTTTTTTTTTTAACTTGAATAATAGTTTTAAAAGATAAATAGAAAATACAGCTCGTTGGCACAGCAGGAGTGTAGCGTGTTACGTCACCGCGCTTCGTGCGGCTGCCGCAGAGGACGAGGGAATAGTTGAGGCATGCGGGATGCACAATTGTAGGAAAGACAGGAAACATACCTGATGTTAATAACACAACTGAACGTCTTGGATGTCGTAATGTTGATGCTCCGTGTTGCAATTACACAATTGCTCACAGATTAAAACAAATTACATTTCGGCTCTCTCCTATCAAAAAATATGTAACAAAAGTAGTTAATGTGAAGGACAGTCATGCTATAATGTAAATAGAACTAAACATAGTGCCACTCTCCCTGCACACTAGAAAAGAGCCATAAAGAACAATACAACCACGGGGACATTTTCCCAGACTTTCTGTTTCGTTTTTCTTGAACCAGTTTATCAATGTTAGGACGTAGTGTCTGGTAAAGTTGTAATCGAAGGCTGCATGTTGGGTTGTGATCTGACAATGTACTTCGAGTTTTGGACATAGCCAATTTCATAATAGAAAATAATATTATTCGCACACATATGTCGAACACTGGCTGCTCCGTTTTACTTGTATTCGCCATGTTCGCATCGAGAGCTTTACACAGGGGGATGACAGTTCATAGGGAGCGCGTGGGTCGGGGGAAGGCCCTGTACTGGTTGTTCTGCCAACCAATGAAGAATTAATTTTAGCACCAAGGTTCCGTAGTTGGCACTCATGAACGTTCACATCAAACCGACTGGCGGAAGCGGGAATAGTCTGTTTTGATTGATATTTCTCGTGGTGTTGTTGGTTGGTTTGATTTGTTCAGTATTTTGATTGTTTATTTTAATTGAATTGAGAGTCAATCATGCCACTGCAAGGGAGGAAAAATTGCCAAGCACCGGGATGTAAGAATTATAATGATAGTAAGAACAATACGGCAATTTTCATCTTCCTGTTGTTGACCATGTGAAAAACTAGTGGGCAATATCACTGCCATCGTTATGTCCAGGCCGTCAGGCAGCGGCCATTACCACGTGATCAGCTGATCGACAGAGTCGGAGATGTAACAGCCATTTGCTTAAATGTGTGTCGTTTGTTGTGTGCTGTTTATACATTTTAATTAGTGTCCGAGTGAAAAGCAATACGTAAGAACGCTAGTACTTACGCCATCCAGAATGAGGATCATTCCGTTTGTTTCCTGAAGCAAATGTTCATTCTGCAGGAAGGTTATTAGCCAATAGGCCTATCTATAAAAAGTTTGAGTTGCATGCATGTTGTGGTTCAGTTAGAACCTTTACATCGCTTATTTTCGACTAATGCAGGCTTTTTGGATGGTAATACAATATTCTATTTGTTCATTGAAACAATTATTCCTGCCCAGGTCCGTGGCATGCCGAAAAGTTGTTGTGTTACCGGTTGCAAAAACAACTAGTATGATGGAGATGATTAGGTTATCTGCCTTGTATTTTCTTCCCCGCCGACGAAAATTTAAGAAAGCAATGGAAACTTAAAATCCCTAGAAAAGATTTGCGCATTACAGGAAACACAAGAGTGTGTATTAAACATTTCCCTGAAAGTAAGATACTTCGGGAGATAAGAGCTACTCGCCTTAATGGTAAGTCATAATATGGTTTCAATATTATAGTGTGAAGTTTCTAAAAGTCAGCCTATGCTAGGACTGGAAACATTTCTAGAATATGATAATGCTGAGGTTAAATTACTTGCTACTTACAATGTGAATCAGAGAAGTTATTTTCAGTAGGCCTATTCAGTACATTCAGTCTGTCGCAAGTAAAATTTTTGTCAGAGAGGTGTCCCGATCAACTTTAAGTGATTGTTTAGGGTTCACTTAATAATTATAATCCAACTCCTGACTCACATCATCACTAGATTTGTAAAATTTCTGAATGTATGTGTGTCAGAGCAGAGTTTATGTAGACATGTAGGCCTATGCTAGCTAGATAGGCTACATACTTTTAGTTAAGTTATTAATTTTCCGTACACCATAAGAGGTTAAAGCTCTAGTGGTGGTATCACAACAGTAGCTTAATACTGACTGAAATGTTGACACTTTGATTAGGATATTCTTTATGGTTCCACATTAATTTAATTAGTGTGAATATATTTAAAAGTATGTTGCAAGTGGTCATGTTGCCCAGTTAGGAAAGTATTTCAATTTGGAAACTCTTCATATAGGCTACAGTACTGATTATTAAGGTCACAAATCTAGAACCATTACTACTAGTTTCTTTCCAATCAGGCTGGTCCTTTGCAATGGAAGAGCTGGTTCAAACATTTGTGTGAAATATGTTGTTCTTGTTTGTGTTATCCTCCCATCGACTGATTTGATAGTAGTCTCCAGAAGGGTATTTTATTACTTGAATCCTAACATACCGATAACCTTTATTTAAGTACCAGTAAGATATCCTTTTATAAATTCATCATAAATGTATGGTAGAGCTAAACAGACATTAGGGGATGTGGTGGCGCATCTTGCCTCTCATCAAGATTTCCCCGTCAATGCATGAGAGATTTTCGAAGTGAAATGCCATGTCCTGTGGTTCGGATTCCACGTAAAAAGGAAGTCCCGTGGCTCGTGATAACAAGATTAACGGTCACGTTAAACTACAAGCTTCCTCTTTTAAACATACATTGTGATTTAATGGGGTACGGTATCTGACACGTACCTTAAGGCATATTTTTAGCACTAGAACAATGTATCGAGCAAGGTGGAATTATTTTTGTAGTATGAATTATGAAACAGATCGAGCATTTTGTTGGGCTATAGAAGTCTCATGGGGGAGGAGAGATTACCTAAGAGGTTAATGAGTTCGGCTGTAGAGCGTAAGAGAAGCAGAGGTAGACCTAGAAGGCGATGGTCAGATTCAGTGATGAACAATCTCAAAGTGAGAGGTGTAAAAGCAGAGGAATCCGCGTGCAGTTATTTGTTGGGTAGTGGCTTGGCCATGTTTGAATAGCAACAATCAAAGATTTATGCACGAAAAAGTAAGATAGGCCTACTTAATCTAAAAATAAATATATTTCCATTGACTTTCGAAGACCTGCAAGATTTTTCCAGTACTATTGAGAAGATCTGGAAGATTTTGGTACAAACCATACCTTCTAACTCCCTCTGGTTTAAGAGATTGAGTTTTTGAAACACACACCTTAGCGTATTAACTTATATCATAATTTAAAAAAATTGGATGCACGAGAGAAGACAACCCTCAAACAGATGGGGTCCATTTTACACTCGATTCATATTAGTTAAGGGACATGACATGGAAAAGTTCAGAGCATTATATAGCATAGATCTGTGATTTCCACAGACGTTATTTCTAGTTTTCTTCTTTATAGCACAATAAATGTGTTTGTAGGCTACGCTGCTGCTATGTTCAGGTTTGGTGTAGTCTTGCTGATGTCAGCATTGCCTTAATTTAATACGGATTAAAAAAAAAAACGCCTGGATGGTATGCGGAGGAAAGGTCTTGCGCTGTAATATATCGGCAGAATGATACGGCTTCTAACATTTCGAACAATATGGAGATATGCAACATGTCTGGACCCACATTTAGAGATCCGATAAAGCTGTACAGGAATGTTCTGATAACTTGACTTTTATGGTCCAGCATTTATCACCTTGACCTCTTCTTTTATTGTTTTATGACATGTCCTTCATTCCTAAAACACCCATATTTTGTAAGAAATACAGTACTGTTTGTAGAAAGTGAAACACCAAGAACAAGAGATGTGACCACATTGCTCTTTATACCACAGATTAGGGACATGACAATACATTACTGATTAGGACAGTCCGGTATATGCACGTTGACGGTCGATCTTCATTACGGTGTCGCGCCACCAAGTGCTGCTCTCAGAGCCGCTAGACGTCGTGGCATGGAATCGTGCAGCGCTTGAATACGCTGCTGGGGAATACTGTCCCATGCGATTTGTAGGCGCGTCCACAAAGCATCAACAGTGGCGGCAGATGGACCTGAACGAACAAGTTACCGACCATATCCCAGACATGTTCGATGGGTGACATCTCAGGTGAACGGGCAGGCCAGGGAAGCAGAGGTATCCGTCGTTCTGCGAAGAAGGCTTGCACATTCCTCGCCACATGCGGGCAGGCATTGTCCTGCTGGAATATGGCCCGTGGAACGACCTGCAAGAGGGGCAGTGCAGCGGGCTGTTAAACTTCCCTAATGTAGCGGTCACTGTTCAGATTGCTCACAAGACGTATGAGGCGCGATCGCCTGTTATAGGCAGTTGCGCCCCAAACCATTACACATGGTGTTTGTCCGCAATGCCGCTCAACAATACAAAAAAGGAAGCTTCTAGTTTAACGTGACCGTTAATCTTGAGATCATGAGCCACGGGACCTCCGTTTTACGTGGAATCCGAACCACAGGACATGGCATTTCACCTCGAAAATCTCACATGCATTGACCGGGAAGCTCAACAATACAGTCTGCCTGATTGCGTTCTCCACGGCGGCGTCGAACGCGTGTGCGGCCATCACTGTAGGACAGGTTTAAGCGGGACTCATCCGAAAACACTACATTTCACCACTCAGCCTGCTAGTGTCAGCGTGCCCGTGCCCATTGTAGTCAGAGGCGACGGTGGTTCCCAGTCACTGGAAGCCGACTCAGTGGCATGCGTGCTACCAGTCCAGCCTCAAAAGACGGCGCCGCACTGTTGACGCAGACATGTCCACCCCCGTTGCAGTGCTCCAGCGTCGAGCCGACACAGAGGATGGCGCTGTTCTGTCCGATGCGACCATGCGGAGAAGATGGCGGTCGTCTCGTGCTGTGGTCACATTGCTTCATCTTGCATCCTGTCGTCGCTGTGTACGGCCCTCCTCTCTCCACTGGATCCACATACGCCTTACTGTTGACGCAGCGTTCCCTGAACGAGCCGCAATGTCCCGGAACGACAGACCCGCCTCCCGAGCCCAAGCTCACATGCTCACTCACATGCTGATAGTCCACTCTGTGATGTAGGCGAGGCATCGTTGCACTTGCTCAAACGTTTCCACTTGGTATGACGGCCCCACGCCCACAGAGCTGTACGGAACACTGACCTGTCCGGTCCCACGACACTGGTGGGCCAATGTGCACGCCATCTCTCTGCGATTTCAATCCCTTAGTATGGTACTGGAGGCCTACACGACCCCTGTTCTGGGAGTGTCTCCGACCATTTCTTCTGGGTGTTTCACTTTCTACAAACAGTAGTGTATTTTGAAAAGTGCAGTGATAGATAAACATAAAAACATAAAAATGTATCAGTTTGTTGTGTGGATGGAGTTCTTTGAGAACCTAGAAAGTTTCAGTAAATTTTCTATACTTTTTTAGTTTTACTTTGGAAAATTCATTGCATTGCAAAATTTGCAGGTTTTTTAGTTGATAGATCAAGATTAGGTTTGTCAGAAAGAATTGTTAAAAATGTCTCTGGATGTCCACTTACATGGTGGAAAATGTATGAGATTTTGTCACAATAGATATTTTAATATCAAAATCAGTCACTGGCAACAAAATTATTAAATTGGCACCACTGGGTCATTACATGGTATTGTTGTTGTGAAGTACAGTGTAGGCCCTACAATATCCTAATTCATCTGGGGGAAGAGTTATTTGACTCAGAATGGGTAATATAACCCATTCCCCTCCAGTCACTCCCATTGATAGAACGACTGGGTCCAGTAAGTCAGAACAGGTTTCTTTAACTATACTTTTTATCTAAGAAATCCAGCAGTCCAGGATAACACTGTAACTTAATTTCTCAGATGAGGTCCAGAAAGACAACAGCAAGTCTTTCATTTTCTGGTAACTAAGGTCCATTGTTTAATATTTTTGATTAAACATTTTTCTGACAGGTCAAGGGGGATAACAGTTATTTTGTACAAAAGATATTAATTTGAAGAAGTGCTAGGAAGACAGTAGGTTATCAGTTTTTTTTAGTTGTTTATGACAAAAATGTTCTTTTATATGGAAATAGGTTGAGATTTGTTTTGTTTTCTTCCTGAAGGGTCAGTAAAAGAGCACTTATTTCTGAACCTTGTTTATTTTACTGAAAGAATAGTCAGGGGGACAGTGGTGATTTTATTCAGAGAAGATCCTCTGTTAACATTTGACTACACGCACCTATTAATATGTACCGTAATAAGTACACGTGTGGTGAATTTTGTACATCAAGAGAATAATGTCACAAAATCACTTAGCCTAAACATTTTATCTTAGTAAACACATTAAATCAACTGTTCTACAAGCACAATAGTTATGGATATTCTGTGTCGTGGTTTGGGATGTATTAAGAAAAAGAAGAGTTATCAGGGCAGAAGTCCAAATGTTAAAAGCTATGTACAAAAATTGTGTCAGTAGCGTGAAGACCAGTATAGGAGAAACAGAATGGTTTAAAGTAGAAACGGGTCTCCGACAGGGAAGTGTATTGTCCCCATTACTATTCATCATAGTCATGGATGAAATCCACAAGAATGTCAAACAGAGATTGGGACAAGAAGCAACAAAGGCCATGCTGTTTGCAGATGATATAGTTATATGGGGTGAGGATGAAAAGGATGTACAAAAACAACTAGATGTATGGAACCAAGAGATAGAGAAATTTGGGATGAAAGTAAGCACAGAGAAGAGCAAGATAATGGTAATGTCAAGGGGAAGGAAGAAAGGAAGAGGAAAGGTAGAATTGAATGGCAAAATTCTAGAAGTCATTAAAAGTTTCAAGTATTTGGGAAGTGTGATCGCAGAAGATGGAAAGATAACTGAGGAAATTGGAAAGAGAATACAACAAGCGAACAGTTTTTACCAGAGTGTAAGGGGTATTGTGTGGAACCGAGATGTCCCAAAGAAATGCAAAAAAGTATTATATTCAACCTACTACAGACCCATACTAACATACGCAGCTGGAGCGTGGACTACTACAAAAAGAGAGGAGAGTAGAATACAAGCCGCAGAGATGAAATTCCTAAGAGGTATAGAGGGCAAGACCAGAAGAGATAGAGTTAGAAATGAAGAGATTAGAGAAAGGACAGGAATATTGAAGCTGCAGGACAGGATAGAAACAACAAAGTTAAAGTGGTATGGACATATGATGAGAATGGGAGAGGAGAGAGTACCAAAGAAAACTTTCTGTGAAAAGATGACAGGGAAGAGACCACGAGGAAGGCCCCGGAAGAGATGGGCAGATACAGTGTGGGAGTGTGTAGAAAAGAAGGGAGGAAATCCCGAAGATGTACTAAAATCAGGAGAGGAGTGGTGGAGAGACAGGCAACGATGGAGGTCCTTAATTCACAACCCGACCCAGGAAGCTGGAAACTGGAAATGAAGATGATGATGATTCTGTGTCGTGATCATTTTACTCTATAAATTATTCCTTGGAAGTATCTGGTCTCATCAAACTACTACTTCGAGTCTGCTAGCGCTATAGCGTCGTAGATTTCCTCTTCAGTAAGTCGCTTCGGATTTTTAGCTTGTATACAAGCCCTAATAACACAGAACCGTTCGAGACATGGAGAAGATTCTAATTCTATTGAAATATGATTTAAAAAATAAGAGTGAGTTAAATAATTGAATCAATATTGTACTTATATAGATGCACGCATGGAAAACTTTGTTCACCATACCACGCAACAGTTCGATGTTTATGGTATTCCTGTGAATAAATGAATCCAGCAACAATGACACTGCTTGTAGTCGTTTGGGAACATTTTAGGGATAGGTTAGATGGTGCCTAACAGCCTGCAGAAACATTACAACCAAAAATATACCATCTTTAGTATGTGGTGTACTTTATACACCAGCACGTGTACTTAAAGGTTAAATAGCCCTGATTTTTGGACCTTATACCTTGCATTTTTCTGCTGGTCAAGTGGAACTGCAGTGATATGATATCCACAAGTTGATTCGAAGGAGTGGTTCTTGTATCTTATTTTTCTGACAGGAGGCCAAGGGAGACATAGTGTTTTTGTACATAATTATGTTTATTCGAAGAAGGGTCAGCATAGGATATCTGTTATTTTCTACAACAGATATTCATTCGAAGAAGAGCTAGGAAGACAGTAAGTTTTCAGTTATGTTGTATATATGTCAAAAATGTTGTGTAATGTTTTGGAAGACAGTAGGTTTATAGTTTTTTTTTCTTAGTTGTATATGACAAAAATGTTCTGTAATGATTTTCAACTTCTATTATCTGGAAGTAGGGTAAGATTTGTTTTGTTCTCTTGCTAAAGGGTCAGCTAGTAGTGATTTTATTCAGAGAAGATCCTTAGTTAAGTAACCCTGATTTTTGGACCTTATAGCATACATTTTTCTGCTGGTCAAGTGGAACCACAGTGATTTCATACCCACAAGTTTGTTTGATGAAGTGGTTCTTGAACCTTATTTTTCTGACAAGAGGCCAAGGGGGACGTAGTGTTTATATACATAATTATGTTTATTTGAAAAAGAGTCAGCATAGGATATCTGTTATTTTCTACAACAGATATTCATTCGAAGAAGAGCTAGGAAGACAGGAAGTTTCAGTTATGTTGTATGTAGGCTATGTCAAACTGTTCTGTAATGTTTAGGAAGATGGTAGTTTTTTTTTTTTTTGTTCTGTAGTTTAGCCTATGACAAAAATTTTCTGTAATGATTTTTAACTCATTTTATCTCATCATGATACAGTGTTAGTCTCATTGTCGCCTAGCGACTGAAAAATTGTTTAATTTCAAATACCGGTACCAATGTCACTTTACTGAGGATCCTTCAAATAAACTAATGTAAAAATCACTGGTCCAACTTGACTTCATCTCTTAAAACTTAATGACGATCACAAAACAGGATCTTCTTCGAATAAATATAGCCCTTTTTTTTTTCTCACACAAGTCCAGAAGTGAGTAGTTAGTTGCTTTTTGTTCATTTTTTTATGTTATTCTGTTTTACTGGTGAGTAAGGACCAGAAGGATACTGGCAGCTTTTGGGAGTGAGATCCAGAAAGGAAGTTACCTTCTATGTTGATTTATTTCAGGTAAGCAAAGTCTAGAAATGAATATTTCTGTTAATAAAATAATAAATTTTGGGGGCATAATGTTTAAGAAGGCAGTAGGGGGGCCTGTTTCTCTGAAAGAAAGGAAAATAAAATACAGAATCAGAGATGAACATAATAATTTTGTATCTTTTCCTTGCAAGAGATTCTGAAGTATTGTCGAATTTTATAACTTAAGCTCAGCTCGAAATTGAATGGGCTTTTCTGGCAGTAGGCACAGAAAAGTGTTCCTGTCTATGTATTCTTTCTGTGTGTACATAGATTTATTTTATTAATAAACTTTTCCTGCAAATCTTTTTTGGTATTGAAATATTCGAATGTTTCCTTCCGTCAATCCCCAGTTTAGCCATATGCGATTTATCGACGTTGTGGTACATCTTGATTTGAATAACTGTATCAATGCCTCTTCGTATTGATATAACGTTTACAGGAACGTCAAAATACTGCAATTTTGCCCTGTCTGGGTGCGTCAACATCCTAGTAAGTGCACAGACGTTGTACCATTTTGTTATCTCGTAAAATGCCTGCTACAACGGCAGGATTCGAACTAGCGGAACGAAAATTAGGCCTATTTAGTGGTAACTTTTCTAACTGTAAGTGAACTCCAAATAGTATTAACATTTTCCTATAAATATGAATTTATATTCGCTTTGGAGTGACTGCGTGTGAAAGCCTGAAAGGAGCCGCGTGACTTGCTGCGGCAGCTGTACCGGCCCTACGCGTGACGTCACTACAGGAACCTTGCGGCCTGGACATAACGATGGCAGTGGGCTTGCCCTTCGTTTCGACACGTCACACCGCTTGAAGCCGTCTTCCTCTGGGGAGGTGCAACAATAAGCTTCCAACAGCATTAAGAAGGTGCACGAGTGGTACCGTGCTAGCTCAGTAATCTAAAGGAACCGGGTTCAATGCTTCTGCGGAAATGTGCTCTTTAAACCATTTTATTAAATCCTCCATACAACGCACTGCAAGTTTTCAATACTAATGTAATGTTATTCGCATGATCTACAGAGGAATTTTCATTTGTCCTATATCCTATCCAAAAACCATTAATAGACACTATCCGTGATAACTATTAGAATTTGAAAGCACAGTAGTTCATTCCGCAATAATAATAATAATAATAATAATAATGACAATAAAAGTGTATAGGCAAATTCAACTCTACACCCGCTTATGCTTCTAACTGAATTCTAGGGCACATAATTAGACCCAATGGCGTACCAGTGTATACTTATAGGCCAGAGTAATCCTGTACATCAGTGGTGGCCAACTTCGTATGGACCAAGGGCCACATTATTGACGGAAACATGTCGGCGGTCCAAAACTCCCAATTTATACAAATCTGACGTGCTGATTTTAGAAGTAGGAATAAAAAATATATGATTTACGTATGTTGAAAGCTTTCAGCAATATTTATTGAATAAAAACACAAACACTTTATTTTAATGCGAAGATTGTGGCTTTTCCAAATTTTGCAACAAAGATTTGAAGTCTACTTTCATGTGTGATGTAGCAATCTTAGTGCATGGCACAATACAGAGTCAGTCATACGGCTTCTTATCTTGGACTTAATGTGTTTCATAGCTGAAAATGTAACCTCACATATGATGTGCTCCCAAAAATTCAGCACTGCTCTAGGGCCCAGGTTCTCAAGAGTGGGTAAAGCTCTGGAGACAGCAATTTCCAGAACTCATCCCCAGTTGCTGCTGTGTTGTTGAGAGATGGGTCACACAGTAACTCACACAACTCTAACTGAAAATGTGCAGGTTGAGATTCCACTGTACTCTTCACAGAGTTATTGAAGAGTTCCATTTCTGGTCACAGCTTCTCAAAATCTTGAAATCGACAGTTAAATTCTTCTATGGAAGCATAGTATCGGGCGGACAGGCAAGTAGTTTGTAAAAGAAAATTATGAAAGTATATTATAGACAGGGAAAATTACGGGGGCGCTCACAATGGCTGGACGGGCCGGATGCGGCCCGCAGGCCACCAGTTGGCCACCACTGCTGTACATGAAGGAAGTTTGAAGGATGGTGGTGTTTTAAGTAAATAGTAGACTATTAATTAATCTTTCGGAATAAATTTAAAGCAAATGCCATAAGGGATCTCTTGGGAGGTATTCTAATTTTGCACGAAAACATAGATCTATACGATATACAGGATATAATAACGGGAGAAAAAGAAGCTTTTCGAAACATTCAACTAATGTTGAACCTGCAATTGTACACTAGTGTCCAAAAGTTAAGCATAATCACTAAACAAGGTCATACCGCCTGACAGGAATGTCAGACGGATTGCTGAACAAAAAGAAGCTGAATCACACACCATATGTCGCATAACTTGTCCATGAAAACTGTGTCAGATAGGTTCTGATAGCAAAGGTACGTCTTTGACAACACAATATGCTGTTAATAGGGTGTATGGTTACCCCTACGGCCACACATGCTTCACAGCGACGTGGCATGCTCTCTATCAGATGGTCCAAGAGCTCTTGTGGCAGTCGATCCCATTCCTCCGAAAGGGCAATGCGAACGTCTTGGAGGGTCCTTGGTGGAGGCTGACGGGATGCAATTCGCCTCCCCAATACATCCCAGATCCGCAGACCTCGCTAGCCAGTCCATGCGGTGAATGTCTTCCCCAGACAGAAATTCATCCACCAGATCAGCACGGTGCGGTCGGGCATTATCGTCCATTAAGAGGAAGTCTGGACCAACCGCAGCTCTGAAGAGTCGAATATGTGGTCTCAGTGCCTCATCCCTGTATCTCCAAGCGTTCACAGTGTTCCTCGGACCACCCATGAAGATGTGCAGGTCCGTATGGCCATTCAACATGATGCCGCCCCACACTATGACGCCGCCGCCACCACCACCATACTGGTCCCGTTCCACGATGTTCCTGTGGGTGTATCGGCTACCCGGTTCTCTCCAGATTAATGTGTGACGGGAATCGTTCTGAAAACTGAAGTGGGATTCATCTGTGAAGAACACATACCTCCATTCATTCATGGTCCAGTTTCGACGTCGACGGCTCCACAGTAAACGGGCCCGTCTCTGTGCTGGAGTGAACCCGCACACCGCTGGACGTCTGGCAAACAGCCCTGCTGTTCTGAGCCTCCGGTACACAGTTTGCCGGGAAACGGCAACCCCCGAGACGGCTGCAAGCTCCACCGACCTTTGTCTTGCAGGTGCACAATTTCGTCGGGCGGTTAAGGCCAGATATCGGTCCTGCTGTGGGGGCTGGTTACTCTTGGTCGACCTGGTACTGGCCTACGACTAACATCTCCTGTGTCTCGAAATCGTATCAAAAGCCTGGAAAGGACACTTTGTGGCACATTCAAGGATACGGCGACTTCGGTCGGTCTGTGTCTGGCCTGCTTCCAGGCGGCCGAGTATTCTACCCTGCAAAACGGCGTCCAAATGGAGTCGTGCCATTATGTTGTCACGTTCACCACCCGGCTACACTCCGCGCACTATAACAGGCCAAACACGACTGAGGGAATATGAGGCGCAGGCACTGGCTGCGTTTACCTTGCGGTTACGCCGCTAGTCAAAGCAGGGAATACTCCTATCCTATACAGAGCGAACACGTAAGGTTGGGAGGTGCCTATGTCGTGCGATTTGCGGTCTATTTCCTGTTGCCCTGCTTATTCGTAACTTATGCTTAACTTTTGGACACTAGTGTAGACGCGTATGTACAATTCGGGGGGCACCTAAAATGAAGTGGAGTAGAACATGATTTATTCGTAGCATTGTCACAAGTTGTTTCATTTGAGGGGCTTAGACATCGTGGCCATTTAGCCCCGTGTACTCTGGTCTGTGTGGAATTTTTGTCTGATAACACGTGTTATTATGGTGTCTGTAACAGTGTGTGTATTTGTGAGTCAGATGAGGATTGTGAAGGAGGCGGCCGTGGCCTTAAGTTAGGAACCATCCCGGAATTTGCTGGACTAGCAGTGGGAAACCACGGAAATTCACTTACAGGATAGGTGTGGTGGGAATCGAATCCACATCTTCTCAGTTTTGCTCCAGGAGGCTGGGTGTACCCCGTTTCAGCCCTCAGACCAAAATTCAATTTATTGGCAGAGCCAGGAATCGAATCCGGACCTCCGGGCTGACAGCTAGGAACGCTAGCCGCTACACCACGAGGTGGTCTCATTGTCACATGTAAACAGAGTTGACGCTCTGCTGCGTACTTTCCAATATTTAAGCCACATTGAACACAACAGTAGGTCGTTCAATCGCCCTTTGAGTAAGATCCCATGTTCTGTATTAATGTAACGCCGTTTAAAGGAAATATGTTTTGCTCTGACGTATTGTAGCCTATTTACTTCGCGGGCCAACCCATACAACAAGTCTATTTGCTTATGTTGCCACTAGGATCTCGACTAGAACGAGAAACACGAACCGATTAGCTCTTGTACGGAATTTTCCGTGTAAACTGCCGGGGAAAATGGCACCTGTTCAATTCCCTGAGATGTATGGAAGCTACTGCACAGGGCAGAACCTAGCATAGAAGGTACAAATAACACGCTAATAGACGCTTTTATATTAGCTATAAAAGCTATTTCAAACATATATATGATATAAGTTAATAAAATGGTCATTCGATTGACACAGCAAACCGAATGGATGTTTTGACAGCTCGACTGTTGCCCACGTGATGCAATATGTCCTTAAATGCTGCCGTATGGGTCGTGCAGTTTACGCCACGGTTTTTAGGGAATCTATCCCGATTTCAAAGTCGTGCAGAGGACAGTCGGTGAACCTCAGGCATGTGCACTTGACACGTTAGTTGTCAGTTGCGCGGAAAGCAACTCTAATATCAATTGCACATGCCTGAGTTTCGCCACCTGTCCTTTGTACGACTGTGAAACCGGGACTCACCACCCAAAAACCGTGACGTGAACTGTAGCTCATTGCCTGTAATGCACGTGATAGCGGCGGATGGATATGTTCAATGGGACTACTTCTCCAACGAGAAGTGTATTAAAAAAAAGTTAAGAGTAAACAAATTTTATCACACTTGTACTGGCAGAAGTTTCCATGTTAACACGTGCCGTGTCATGCCGCATAAAGGGTGGAGGACCAACATCATATTGATGACCAAGGCTAGCAGTGGGGGCTGGCCCAAACATCACCTTCATTTTCATGTGAGAGTCCGGATCACATAGTGTACCGTATGTGTATATACGAGTACACACAAAAAATATCCACGAAGTGAACTATATTTTTGCATCAGACCCTCTCTTAAAAATCGTACTGTCAAAAACAATTATTTGAAAAGCGAAACATCTAACGTGATTGGTCAACAATAGAAGTTTTAAACATGCTGCAATAACGTCAATGGAAGAAAAGATGATTTCGAAAATTGGTCTCCCAACAGGCGGTGGAAAAATGTGACCAAAGTGGAGGGGTACTTCAAGGACTTGTAACTTCCTATAAGCCACACATCACAGAGGCCAATGTCAAACACAGTCTTGGCGGTGTGAGGAGCGTCGATCCTGGACTTGGTAGAGTGGAAAATTGTTGTTTATACAAGTTTAAGAAACCATTCTTTCAGTGTTGCTTTGATATCCAATAAAGAGTCACTTTCCAGTCGGTCAACACATTAATGTGCCCAATTAAATTGGGCGGGGATTAACAATTATTTATCACACTTACTACCTGGAAAAATAACATGGATTAATTAAACACTTCTACACTTCGAATCACTTTTCTGACTGATGTGTTTAATTGGATGGCATGTTTCGTTCGTCCTGAGATCATCAGACCCTGTTAACTTAAAGCTTTTAAAACGTTTTGTATATGAATGTAACATCTATGTATAACTATAATTCTAATTGATATTTTTGTACGTGTTACTTAATGACACATTTATTATTATTACTCAATGCCACTATTCTATATCACTATTTACACTCTATTGAATTGAACCACTTATTTGTTTTGCTGTAAATAATGATATAAAATAGTGGTAATAATAATAATAACAATAATAATAAAAATAATAATGCCCGAAACTAACATGTATAAAAATAATTGATTCATTTCGAAAGTACAGTCAGGGCCTTGACGGGGACGTGTGAACGTCGGAGAGCGATATGTCACCGTCAGTTGACTAGCATCTACCGCTTACACAACAGCGGGAAGCACCAGATCCTGTTATTGTATTGATTACATTTCCAGCTGGCAAGATACCTTAGTTGAGAGAGTTAAGACTTGTGGAGTACCGTAGCCTATCCCCTCAACATCGCAAGGTATAGAACAAAACATCGAATCACACCTATTATATCAAGAAGTAGTCTACCAGTAAATGTGTTCGTTTCCGCGCCATGGGGGAACCTGAAACAAAAGGTATACAGGAACAATCCGCGTACTCTGGAGACTCTCGAGGACGAAATAACTGCACCGATACGAAATATCAGTGAGGATGAATTACAGCGAGTTTACCAAAACTTCCTACGTTGGTCCAATGTGTGTTTATAAAATGAAGGACAGCATTTCCAGCAATTACTCTGAAATTCATGTAAGTAATGATGATAATTAAATATTTGAAAAATTGTATATGTGTTGAACTAGTTGGGTGCTACGCTGCAGCTAGCGCCAGTGCCTGGCTCGACAGGCGGCTATCAATAGTGGCCCTGCCGTCACACGTCGCTTTCAAGGTTCCGTTCTATAGAAAAGGCCCTCACTGTATAGGAGTATAGTCCACATAGGTGTAATATGCATGAAAACGTTTTAAAAACTGGTCTGATGATGTTCGCATGACTAACGAAATGTCACCCAATTAAATTACTTGGTTGCTGCTGCTGTTTCATTTGAGGGGCATTGATATCATGGTGATCTAGCATCATGTGTGTGGGGGTGGGGGTAATTTGTGTAATAACCTGTGTACTTGTAATTTGGGTGAGGATTGAAAAGGAGGCGGCTGTGGCCTCAAGTTAGGAACCATCCCAGCACTTGCCTGGAGCGGAAGTGGGAACCTCTTCTCATTTTATCCTCACTAGGCTGAGTGCCACCCGTTCCAGCCCTCAGAATACGGTAGAATTACATTTCTTGGCAGAGCCAGGAATCGAATCCGGACCACAGAGTTAACAGCCAAGAAAGCTAGCCACTGCACCACGAGGTGTTATTTTTTCCAGGTTAGTACTTGTAATAAATATTTGTTAATCCCCGCCAAATTTAACTGGGCACATTACTGTGTTGATCGACTGAAAACCAATTTGATTAGACCATTTATTCAATTATCCATTCGTTTTAAGTAAAAACATCAATTTTCTGTATACTGATTTACTTTGATGAGGAAATATTGTACAAATTTCCATTCGCATGCCAGCATGTTTCAACTTGAGGCTACATTCTCGGCAATCTTTCCAAAAATCCGAAATTCTACAAAAACTATGGCACCTAGCTAAAACAATTGAATATCACCTTCTTGAGGCGTGTAACCAAGGAACAAAAAGAAGGAAGATTGTAGTTTTACGTGACCGTGAATCTTGTGATTATGAGCCACGGGACCTCCTTTTTACGTGGAATCCGAACCACAGGACATGGCATTTCACTTCGAAAATCTCACATGCATTGACCGGGAATCGAACCCGGACCGCCTTGGTGAGAGGCATACAGCTAGACCGCTGAGCCACCACGCCCCCTAACCAAGGAACATTAACACAAGTTAATAAAATGAATGACAAAGTGCATTACGGTACGTATTATTAAAAGTATTAAGCTTTAGTCACTATTTTTCACAATTTAAGTGCATATTGGTATGTCTAATTCAACTAAAACATCCAGACAACATAAGGAAATAAACGTCTTGTACGAGTAGACCCTCGAAGTGAATACAATACGTTAAAATAAAGCCTAGATTTCCTTCAAACACAAATTCAAATTATTCGAAGTAATCATAGTTTACAGTTAAAACTAACGGAACAGTCAGCGAACTGCGATGGAGGTTACGTCAAGCCTGGATATCAGAAGTAATCCGTTATTTTCTGTACCAGTATCCTTCCACTTCTTGCTTCGTTTGTATAACAGAACAACTGTAAGTACACATTTTCGTCATTGATTCATTTGATCATTAGCCACGTATACTTGGGTTTGAGTTGGGTTTGTCTGATAGCCTGTGGTTCTGTGATTGCTGCAGTAGTATGTGTAACTGTATCTATTAGAGTAAGGGATTGACAAAATAAACTGTAAGGAGATGTCTAAACCTCAAGCCGGGTCCAAGAATAATGATATCTGAAGGTCAGCGAACTGCGATGGAGGTTACGTCAAGCCTGGATGTCAGAAGTAATCCGTTATTTGCTGTACCAGTATCCTTCCACTTCTTGCTTCGTCCAATACAAAGTTACCATATCCCATCACAAGTTCATGTTAAGGAAACATCAGCACAGCAGACAAGTCAATGTGTGAGAATGACCACATGTTACGGTTTTAACTTAGCACCAGGTATCTGCCATCGTTCTCACGCGTCTGCACACACTCCGCGCGACCATGTACGTGCAGGGATTCAGGTGTCGCTTCGACATTGAAATGCAGAAAGCCTGCCAGAAATGCCAATCCCCAGCTCAGCTCTCTGTATTTAGATTCTGTCTTATTTCTAACAAGTGCCAATATGCCTATACATTAAACATACCACGCTACGATGACCACTTAAAAAAAAGTCGTGATGGGTGGCGGGTACCAAACAGCATAAGAGTTCCCACCGAGTGCGTCTGTATGCACCCTATATTTGTGTAACCCCGAGTGCGATCGCAGTCTTATCTAATTCAGAAAATTTCGTATGCAAACAATTCTAAAACACATTCCCAAACAATGTCATTCTACTGACATCACTACAATCTGTCAACTAGAATCCCACAATGGAAGACTGCCGTTTGCGTGCATACACTGAAATATCCTGAAAATACACGAAGGAAGCAAACGTGGCCGAAAGTGCCGCTAAAGATATTGCCGTTGCTTCATTTAGGGTCTAGGAACATATTGGTCATCAGCTCCAAGTTCTAGTGTAAATACTGAATGTGTTTGTTGTATGTGTAACTGTTCTTATTTGTGTCTATTCTTTAGATAAGTTACTACGGTACGGTATTTAAAATAAGGTACAATCCCCACATTTTACTGGAGCGTGGGAAGAAACACACTCAGGATGGCAGCTGTATACGCCGGAACTTGAACCTTACATCTCCGAACACGCAGCTACCCAATAGCCTACATACTGCACGTAAGACCACTCGGCTACACTGGTAGCTATCGCTACATATATTCTACAGGGCGATTCATACTTTCATGGAAATCCTCAATGATATGACTTAAGTGGCTTTGAAAGCGACAGAATACTGAGAGGTTAATTTTCATTTTGACAGTACAGTTAGAAATCAAATGGTAATTAACGTTCACACCTAATGTACCGGTACAACAATCAATCCTAATTAGGCTCGTAAAACACAAGCTCTATTTGTTCTTGAAATCATAGGTAAGCTACGCGACTCGTGTGACAGCTTTTCGATGACTAGGCTCGGCTGCCAGAGGGCAACACTACGAAGTGACCGGATTTCTCAGGTTTCTCTCTTTATTCCCTATCAAACTGTGGCATTTCACCGATGTCTCACAATCTCATTCATGGCTACTGAGGTGTGGGTGGTGCTGGGTAATGGCATGCAGGGCACATATGTTGCCTGAGGATGCTGTGAAAGGTTCTACCCATAAGGTCAGTGTTGCCGCACTGGCTCAGTGAGGTAAGCAATAGCCAACTAGTGAAGAGCTCTCTCAGGCCCAAAAAATCTCCCGAAAGAAAGAAGAAGAATAGCCAACTACCACACTCATCACCTTGCATAGTACGCCTCATGATAGCGCTGCCATGCATTTTTGGGACTTCTCCCACATAACCTTCGACGGTGCTCTTTTTAAGGAACCAACCAGACTCGGGGCTGACAACCTAACAAACAGGCTATCAAAAGCAAAACATTTCGAAATAACATCAATATGAAATATGTTCAACTACAAACAAACTGGGATATGAGGAGCAACAATTAAATCCATGAAGAACTAAATAGCCTTTTTTTCATACATCCCACTGGTCTTTTCCATTAAAACTCTCCTGCCCATTTAAACGAGTTTCCATGTGATAGGTTCACAACCTATGTCTTCACCAACACCATTACAATGAGAAGTTATGTGCTAGAATATATAGTTTCTACATTTGTGAATAAGACTCCTCCCACTAGGTGGCATATTTCTACGACGAACCAATCGATCAGAGATATCACGATATAATACGTTCGGCGCTACTCTCGACCCAGTCGACTCCATTTCCAGTAATACTACTGGCTCGAGTTTCCGAATACGGCGTTCACGCTCACCCAAATACGACTGAGGTTCAACATCCGCTGTTGTTATTAAGAGTGACGGAGAGGTTAAAGATATGAGCCAAGGTTTCATAGAGGTATACTTTGGCAACGCATGACCAGCTAACAATCGTCTCTCTGCTACCCCGGCCTCATGTTGACGAGCCACCACCAGCTGATATCCCGAAATTACACCAAATGCCAGGCATTTTACGATAAGTTTACAATTTGTCGTCCATACTGGTGCCAAAACTGATTAAAATAAAATCGTGTTTCACGCTAAAAATCTCCAAATTCGTGAAAAAAACTGAAAATGTCTGAAATTCGCGAAAATCGTGAGCACAACATGTCACACACCACAAGCACTTCATCAGTACACATGTTACCATTGCGCGTAAAAATAAAATATCGTGAATAATATCATATGCTTCCAACCCCCGACCCCCAAAATCGCACATATTGTGGCCCTCAAGTGTTACACAGTTCCAAAAATTGTAAACGAGATCGGTACAAACGTATTTGCGTGATGATCGACGTCCAGCAACGTATCAGGCTCCGAAGAAAATGTATGGCCATCAAACCTATAGCTTACTAACGAAGGCTCATTGGCGAAAACGCGATTATCTTTGCACGGCAGTATCAAAACAAACAAATAAACTACCTGAGAACAAGTTGGTGGCGACAACGCCATGATATGGGGAAAGGTTTTCGTGCCTTGTAAGGGCCCCACATATCCAAGTAAAGGGCGCTCGCGATCTACATAGCTACGAATCAATACTTACACATCGCATAATAGAAGCGGTAGTGTTCAGAGTTGCTAAGAGCTACGCCTGAAACTGTTGGAGCAAATTTGGAACGGACACATTCTTACAGATATCGATTACCTTCTTCAAGATCAATACGTTCGTGGACGATAACCATACAATTCAATCAATTTTAAAAACAGCAACACCAACAATTGAAAGGAAATAATCATCCCGTGTAAAGAGTAAAGTCGTACCTTACGTAACATACTGTACCTTCTTGAAAGCTTCGATTCGCGAAAATGCATAATCTAAGAGCCAGTGCTTTGACAACCGCCTGTAAACGCCTAGGTTTGCTATTGTTTACATTCCGGGACATGTCAACCATTCCTCCAGTACTCTCTGAAAGTGCTGTTTTCTGGACTAACGCCGATGTCTGACTTGTGTGTCGAGATGACCCCACTGGTTCTCAATATATTGAGTTCAGATTGGGACTCTGCGGTGGGATGATCACCCTTCGGGGAGTTTTATATAGGAACCCCTCCCAGGTTTTCATGGCTGTTTATTTTGGCTCGTTGTCTTGCACATTAGCGTGTCAAATACCTCGCAATACGTACATAGATTTCATATGATCCATTGTAACGTGAATTACAGCGATATTTTCAAAGCTGCAAACCGCCACACATCCCAATGAACCCCCTCCCACCGTCACGTTTAACCGTGAGAAGCATGTGCTTGACTAGAAGCTCTGTGTTGGGCTCCCACCACACTTTCTTTTTTCTGTATCCCATCCGAACACATTGAATTTCGATCCGTCCGAAAAAATAACAATTTTCCAAATTTCTTATCGGCATGCTGCTTTATTCCTTCGTAAACTGCAGGCGTTGCTTGCGGTTAATTTCCGAAATGTATGGATTCCTCCTGGGAAATCGATCATACGAATTGATCGAGTTCAAAACATTGCGTATAGACTAGTATGAAGACTCAATCGCGTATTGGACGTTGTCTGAATCAACACAGCAACAATTCCTGCACTTGTAAACGTCGTCGTGGTTATTTCATTTAAGGGGATTGGGACATCTTGGTCATCAGCCTCGTGTAGCACACTTGTAGACGGTTCTCTCTGAGCGAAGATGCTCTTGGGTTGTAAGCACTTTCAGACATCCAAATCGACGTTTATTTATTGTTGTACCAAACTCTTTGAATGTATGAATGATACTCCTAACTGTGCTGTAGTTAACAGAAACGTCTTCACTAATCTGTCCCGTGTGAATGGAGTAGCACTGATCTAACACGTAAGGACACTGCAGGTTCCTTCGGCTTCGGATTCAGGGTGACAATTGGCGCATAATACCGCAGCAGACTAGCGAGTGTGGTCTGTCAACAACATGCAGTGTGTATCGCGTTAGAAGACGGCGTTGCGTGTAAATCTTAAGGCTGTGCGGTCAAAAATTGAAATTTTATTTTTATTTTTACTCTTAATCTCTAATGTAGGTCTTTGTGAGATATTATATGCGTTTTGAAGAAAATAACGACGGCTCGTTTGCTGAGAACATGGCTTCAAAGAGGCTATTTTGAGCGTTAAAGGTACAATCACCACGACGAAACTAATAATCGGAAGACACCGAAATTTCTGTACAACAACCCCTGTAGTAGTACCTGCAATAGGAACAATTCTTATTACGTAATTCAAATTTTGTATTAACCTCTTCAGATTTGAATACAATTTTTAGTGATAAAAAATTGTTATATTAACTTCAAAGTTATATTAATTTGAAGTGGCTCTTATTCTGAGCAGTAGAAAAGTTCGGTAAAGAAAATTGGTTCAGCGATATACCCGAGGTGCATGTACCTTTCAGACTCTAAAAAACGCAGGTTGAATCAGTCACACACACACGCGCGCACACACACAGCGGTAAGACAAGGTCTTGGGCAAGAGCGCGCTCGGGCACCTGCCTACCCCTCCCCTTCAACACCTTTGCTATCACAGCTTCCGCCCCCCACCCTCCCTGACTCATCCTGCCAGTCTACACGACCACAGTCTAGAGCAGAGTTTCCCAACCTTTTGAAGTTCACGGCACCCTTGGGAATAACATTAAACACTAAGGGCACCCTTCCTTGAATAAAAAGAGAATTATGTTTCATATGTAAATTTATTGAAATATTTTATAATAAGTAACGTACACCATAACATAATACAGTCAACTTTACTACAGTCAGTGAGTAAAAATACATCAATAATTTTGTTCGATAAATCATTAATGTGAAACTTGTGATTGATTCTTAGAGCTCAGATACGTGATATCGGGCCTTGCAGTTGACAATGAAACACGCAAATCATCCTCAAGGTTATTCAGTCAATTTCTTGCTTTGGATTTTACTGTCACCAGAACAGAGAAGGCTTGCTCGCATAGATAGGATTTTGGAAAGGGCGAAAGTGTGTTAATTGCTTTCTTCATTAGGTTAGGATACTACTCTCTCCGCTGAAGCCCAAAAGTAGCCACCGACGCCTCACTCTTGCTGAACTTACCTTTGAGTGTGGAATCGGCACAAAGATCAATAAATTCATCTCGTTAGCAACCAGTGAAATCTATTTCCTCCGCACTATCTATGAAATCAAATGGTGAGACAACCCAGTCGACATTCATAGTGGAAATAGATGGAAAGTATGTATCTATTGCATCTTGCAATCTTGATACGTGATCACAAATGCGGTCTTTCAGCTTACCCAGATCGTTATCTACTGCCAGACGAAGAAAGTTTGAAAGATCTCCTTTCTGAACTGCAGACTTCCAAGAACAAAGTTTTCTTTTAAAATATTTTATTTTATTGGTTGAGGAAATTATTGTTTCCTGTCGACCCTGCATTGAAACATTCAGTTAATTCAGTTTATGAAAAATATCTGCCAGATACGACAGTTCCAAGCACCAAGAATTAGTTAGTAACAGCTCATAAAATGTATCTTGATTTTCATCCTTAAAAAGAGTTCAAGAAACTGCTTCAATACACGACCCCGCGACAACCACCTTACTTCTGTATGAAGTAACAAAGAGGTATGAGGTGCATCCGTTGCGAGACATAACTGTTTAAAAATCTTGCACATTAAAGGTCGAGACTTGATGTAGTTCACCATTTTCACAACTTCGTTAAACACTGCAGCTCTGGCAGTAAAAACCTTTACATTTCCCAGATTGTGCACCATCTGTACATATACCACAACAGTCTTTCCATGCCGGCCAAAGTCGTCGGATTTTTTTAAGAGCGTTAAAAATCCCTCAGTATGCCTTCCTTCGGAGGGGAAGTAAAGCCGGCGGTCCCATGTCATAGATTTATGGCATGTTAAAGAACCTTCCACTAATTACACCTGTGTGAAGCTAAATTGTATAGGTTAAGAATGTAAACAACGCTCTTAGGTTCCTACGTTCCTTGCCAAGAGCCGACTGCGGTGGCGTCTGGTAGCTAAGTTCTGAACTAGTAGTCATTGACGGTGGCGTTTGGCAGCAAAAGTAGGAACTATTTGAAAAATTCAAAAGACTGCAGTCCTTACTTGAATTAAAAACAGATAACACACACTAATACAGTCATCACAATTAACACCGGTTATCAGACAGATTCTACACACACCAAAGTACACGGGGCTACATGACCGCGTTGTCGCAGCCCCTAAACTTAAGAACCAACCAACCAGTCTTTCCATGAAAGATCTTGATCATTGAGAAAGGAATTAATAGAAACGAAAATATCATGGCCTGAGGTTGTAGCCTCCAGCGGTCTACAGAACAGAAACTGCTCATTAATATCTTTATCATCAATATATCTGGTAAAACCAAGGAGTTGCAGTTTGTCACCACTATCGATACTCTCATCTACTTGCAAAGCAAATGCTCTATCAGTTTTTATTTTCCCCACGACTTGTTCGTTGATATTGCAAACATTTCAGATATCCTGCGACTAATTGTGTTGTTGGAAAGAGTAAATTTCGAAATTTGATTAGCAGCTCCTTCACCAAGTATTGTTGAAACTATAACTTTCCATGCAGGACCTATGATTTCCTCTCCAAGAATATGAGGTGTGTTTTTTTCTTTTTTGCTATCAGTTCAGCTACTTAAAACGAGGCTTCAAGAGCAGTATCACTTATGGTCATTCTCTTTACCATTCGCACAGCTGTTTTTTTTTCTCCCCTTCTAGTACACGTGAAAAATACATCACACTCTTCCCTGACCCACTAGGATGCTTAATTGTGAGATGCCGCTTCAGTTTGCTAGGTACCATGGCCTCGTGTTTCGCCACAAACTAAACACACAGGGATAGGGTTTTCCTCATTCTTATTCCGCGTAAATCCACACACTACGTAACTGTCCTGGTATGTTCTTTTCTTTCCTTTGTCTTCTTTATGTTGAATTAGACGGTTCGGGAGTAGGAGCCGACTGCTCACTTTCACTCTCCAGGCGTCTACGTTTAACAATGAACTTGTCCATAGCTTAACGCTGCTAATCAACACCAAGAAAACAAGTTAAAGTGGCGTAAGAACGCGTACACTTTTATATAAGTGACTGATGTGAAACAGCTTTTGTCAAAGCATTTCGGCCCTGAGTGGCACAACAGAGAGGATCTAGGCTTCTCCCGAGACTTGGTACTATGTGGCGAAAACATAGCTCGACAAAATGTATCTGATGAAGAAGAAGACGACGACCCCATGGAACATGGCGTAGCTGTGCAGTCCAATGGACTATTTCGCCTAGTTGAAAGGCTGTGAGCATATTGTGAATGGAAATTTAAGGTTGAAAGGTTACTTTTATTGTATACTGGGTAGTTTCTTAGAGAAATTTAAAATATAGCAATAATTTCACTTTCACATAGAAACCATAATTACTGACTTAATGAAACTAATCCAAAACTACTTAAGTTCTAGATCCTGTATCAAAACTGCTTAAGTGCAATATATTTTCTATTATTACGTAAAAACTGCTTTTACTGTATTTTTAAAACATACATAAAATGAAAACTAATCGTATTTTGTAACTATTATACAAACTGTTTCTATTTAAACGCGCACGGATAACTCACCACAGTTTTTTGCCCTTTCTCACAAATTTCATGACATTGACTTAGGTAGTTCTGGAATTGGACGACTCATATACATATCTTTATAACTTCTGTTATTTATTTTATTTGTTATTTAATTTCCAATGAATTTGTTATTATTAAGTCCCTTTTTTGTGTTAAATTTTATTGTTTGTTTTCTTACTGTCAATACTTTATATTGCTATACAGTCAGTGTAAAATGGTGTACTTCGTACCTGTATCAGATTATTACAAAAAAAAAGGTGTTTCAATATAGAACAATATGATATGTAAATGATTTTTCAAAATCTGAAATAATAAAATTTATTTTCATGAGAATATTTGCTCATAATAAAATATGTGTGTGTTTCGTTTACAGAATGTTAAAAATTATTTATGAGTTACTTTATAAAATTCTGTAAGTTATATTCGCAGAATAAAACATGTTTAAGATCAACAGAACTTTATAGGCCAGGCGACAGGTCGAAAAAAAGCCTCTATAAGGAAATAATTAGTGGAAAGCTGGAAATTGCTTTAATCGCTTTATTTTGACCCAGATATTACTCTCCCAAGTTTTTCCCCTCGAGCGAAGTCGGCGTTGGCCCTTCTGGCTCTAAGAAGGTACCATTTTTTTTTCGCAAATATCTCCCAAACCATCAACTTTATCGACAAAAGGCCTAGTATAAAAATAAACTAGAGTAAATTTTCTACAAAAATGTTCCCTACCTTTTGTCTCTTATGTGAACCGTTACGATGCTACGACCATTCAAATTGGAGCCCTTTTTGATTCTTGCGGAAAAGCTATGGAAATGATATGCCATATCAAAGTTTCTACAAATTATAAAATATTTGTCAGCATTCCAGGTGCACAAGCTGTTAACTTGTTACAAGTATAACAGCTTTTCAATGTAAACAGCTGTGGCCTCAATTTCACCGTCATCGCTTTCATCGTCTGTTCCCTTTATATTTGACTTTTAATCAATACGGAACCATGAATGATTGTACGAATTTCATCGTCTGTATCGGTACATTTGTCCGACGTCACAGGGCGCTCAAGATTAACATCGATGTCTCCATCACAATCATCCATATCATCTTCCTCGGCAGCATTTGTACATGACCGTCCCATACAATTCATGCAGATTCTGGAGCATCGGAGGCCCGTTTACCTGCAATCACACACTGCGTTACATCCTTTCGAACATTTGCTGGACACTGGGTTTAAAAGCGTTTGTGGCGCCGGATCCCTCGTCGAAGGTATGGGAGCCAAACCACATTGAGAATTTTTCCAGCCCCAATCCAGTGGATTTGTATCATTTCCATACCATGTTTGGATTTGATGATATGTTCTTAACGAGTGCTCACGTGCCGCTGATTCGGTGGGAGGTAAGCTTGCGAGATTAAATCGATGTTTGCTTAGAGATTTTGCAAACAGTTGGAACCGCAACTCATTCAGGGTATTTCGCGTGGTTTTGTTGTCATAAAGCCCAGCCAAAACCAACTGGCCCGCTTTGTCAATTTCATCGGGGTTTGCGTTCACGTCTCGGAAAACCCTAACAGCTGTCTGCAGTTCCTCATTACTCTTCAGCAGTGTTACGAATTTCATTTTGCCCTGCCTGTGAAACGAAGACGTTATATCGCACCCACTAAACGCATGCAAAAAGAGGATGTTTTCTTGCACACATGGCGGGAGATTGAAACTTGATGTGCAAAATAGTTGTTGTTTGGTTGAACCTTGGCCGGGTTTCATAAAATATATTTTCGTAGAGGGTGGCACACAAGCCGCCAAGATGACCAGGATATCTACGGTATATCTTAAGCCACTATAATGACTGAATTGTCGGGCCGAGATAACTCGAGTGGGGTGGTAACGATGAGCACATCGGCATCTTCTGGAGCTTGTCTGGTTTCGATTCCTTCGCTTCCGAATTTGACGCGCAACAAGTCGATCAATCTTCGTTTGTTTGTGTCATTAGACAAAAAGTTTGCTTGTGGCATAGGTACCGTCATGGACTCATAAAAAACATTAGCAGTATCATGCTTGTGCGATCATCGAAGACGTTCAACGGACTTGGTACTGCGAGCTGCTGGGTCATCAGGATACCCATCGAAAATAATGACACTGTTTTTGAAGTATCTTTTAACGTAATTCACATATTTGGCTCTAATGTCGACAAAAGTATCGGTTTGGTGCCAAATTACACGGTGCAGAAGATATCCTCCGTCGAGAACATGATGTAGGTCCTCAAATATGGGCTCATCGGTAACAGGATCGAATAATTTATAGAACACAGACTTTTGCGTCTACGCATTCCCGCTTCATCAAAGATCGCAACCGGATACGGAGCTAGTTCAAACTGGAAATATTGTTTCAATTCTGCATCGGATTTCTTTGCAAGGCAAATGCTTTGGAAAAGCACAAGAGGATCAACAGGAATATCAGTGTTGCGGATTTTTATTTTCGAATTTACCGCGCGGAGAGGCATCACGCGATTTTTTCTAAGGAACTTCACATCGTGAAAATTGTTGCCGGTTATGCCTTTTTGTGCTGCTATTCCAATTTCATAGGCCATGTGACAAGTGATTTGTCCATCCCCGACAACTCCTGTGTTTAACGAAACAACGTGTTGTCCACGAGGAAAGGGATCGTGAGTTGATAACCATCCAACAAATTTTCTCAAGTCCGCATCATCCCGCGAGATCCGCGCACACCGTGCATCCACATGCTGTTCTGTAGTCGAAAACTCAATATTGCAAAATGATACTAATGGTAGGTACTTTGCCACAGCTGTTTACATTGAAAAGCTGTTATACTTGTAACAAGTTAACAGCTTATGCAGCTGGAATGCTGACAAATATTAAAACATGTAGAAACGTTGATATGGCATATCATTTCCATAGCTTTTCAGCAAGAATCAAAAAGGGCTCCACTTTGAATGGTCGTAGCATCGTAACGGTTCATATTAGAGACAAAAGGTAGGGAACATTTTAGTAGGAAATTTACTCTAGATAATTTTTTTATAATAGGTATTTTGTTGATAAAGTTGAAGATTTGGGAGATATTTGCAAAAAATTGAAAAATGGTACCTTCTTAGGGCCAGAAGGGCCAACGCCGACTTCGCTCGAGAGGGAAAACTTGGGAGAGTAATATCTGGGTCCAATTAAAGCGATTAAAGCAATTTCCAGCTTTCCACTAATTATTTCCTTATTGAACTACCTGTCACCTGGCCTATTATGCGAGTTGTAATCTTCAATATATATCAAAATAATATATATATATATATATATATATGTATAGAAACGTCAGAAATACTAGACAGAAATGTCTACCGTCAGAAGATAAATAAATGGGTGGTACAGCCAGAGAATGAAGTCCCCAGAAGATCGGGGACTAAGTGGACAGAAGAAAGGAAACAAGCGCACAGTGAAAAAATGAAAGCAATATGGTCTGTTAGAAAGGCGAATCATAAATGTAATGCGTGATCCAATAGGGTCCATACGCACATAATAATAATAATAATAATATATATATATATTACAATTTGCCTTCCGTCGCACCGACACAGATACTGTAGGTCTTATGGCGACGATGGGATAGGAAAGACTAGCAGTGGGAAGGAAGCGGCTGTGGCCTTAATTAAGGTACAGCGCCTATTTGCATGGTGTGAAAATGAGAAACCAGGGAAAACCATCTCCAGGGCTACCGACAGGGGGGTTCGAACCCACTATTTCCGGAATAAAAGCTCACAGCTGCACAACCCTAACCACAACCTCACTCCGTGCATCATATCATACTATATCAAAATATAATCATAATAAGCCTATATCATAATATAATCTTTTTTATTGGGCTGGACGGAGGGAGAATGCCTATAGTCCACAAATTGGCAATACGGCTCGGAAAGCAAGTCTGGTTTGTTTTTCAGATGCAAAGCAACGCTATCAGTGAGAGAGAGAGAGAAGACATTGAGTGACGAGGAGAAGCGGTGGGAGTAGGAGCGGAAGGAGGTGATAAGTGGAGGGTATAGACATGTCACTAACACAAATGCAGCGGCTGCCATCGGTAATACAGTAGTGCTGCCATCCCTTGCCTTGCGATTGACGGTGGTGCTGATCGCACAGCCTTAAGCACAGCTGTTCCGAGATGCTGTTCTCTGTGCCAATATCTGTCTGCAAGAGCCGTTTACTGTTGTAACACTGTTATTTGATGTTACGGGCAGGTACTATGAATAGCATGGTACGTTATGTAATGCAAGGTAGTACTTACAGGTGGGGCATACGGAAATATATGGCTCGTTTACCCACCGGCCACAAATATGGCGGTGTGCCAAACTTTTTGGGCCGACTATATTTGCCAAATTAAGTGCGGTCTAGTGGTACGTCTTCCCGTTCAATTATATGTGTGTTATTATTAAGTCCCTTTTTTGTGTTAAATTTTATTGTTTGTTTTCTTACTGTCAATACTTTATATTGCTATACAGTCAGTGTAAAATGGTGTACTTCGTACCTGTATCAGATTATTACTAAAAAAAAGGTGTTTCAATATAGAACAATATGATATGTAAATGATTTTTCAAAATCTGAAATAATAAAATTTATTTTCATGAGAATATTTGCTCATAATAAAATATGTGTGTGTTTCGTTTACAGAATGTTAAAAATTATTTATGAGTTACTTTATAAAATTCTGTAAGTTATATTCGCAGAATAAAACATGTTTAAGATCAATAGAATTATCTGATCAAACGGAAATAACATCATATTCCCATTCGGGAATGTTCATAACCTATTTGGATTGCCAAGGTAAGGTTTTTGTTTTATGAAAGGGAGCTTGACTTCCGTAGCACATTGGCATCACTCGTGACGTCAATACTACTTGTATTTTGTGTCTTGTGATGGCCTTCTCAGTATGTGCTAGCCATGCGTATTGGTGAGGTGTGTCTGTACCAACTGACGAGCCCAACGGCACACCGGGGCGAAACGCTGGCATTTTATGTTTGATCTAGCCGGACCAATTTTATCATATTATTTGATAATTTATCTGATCAAACGGAAATAACATCATATTCCCATTCGGGAATGTTCATAACCTATTTGGATTGCCAAGGTAAGGTTTTTGTTTTATGAAAGGGAGCTTGACTTCCGTAGCACAGTGGCATCACTCGTGACGTCAATACTACTTGTATTTTGTGTCTTGTGATGGCCTTCTCAGTATGTGCTAGCCATGCGTATTGGTGAGGTGTGTCTGTACCAACTGACGAGCCCAACGGCACACCGGGGCGAAACGCTGGCATTTTATGTTTGATCTAGCCGGACCAATTTTATCATATTATTTGATAATTTATCTGATCAAACGGAAATAACATCATATTCCCATTCGGGAATGTTCATAACCTATTTGGATTGCCAAGGTAAGGTTTTTGTTTTATGAAAGGGAGCTTGACTTCCGTAGCACAGTGGCATCACTCGTGACGTCAATACTACTTGTATTTTGTGTCTTGTGATGGCCTTCTCAGTATGTGCTAGCCATGCGTATTAGTGAGGTGTGTCTGTACCAACTGACGAGCCCAACGGCACACCGGGGCGAAACGCTGGCATTTTATGTTTGATCTAGCCGGACCAATTTTATCATATTATTTGATAATTTATCTGATCGAACGGAAATAACATCATATTCCCATTCGGGAATGTTCATAACCTATTTGGATTGCCAAGGTAAGGTTTTTGTTTTATGAAAGGGAGCTTGACTTCCGTAGCACATTGGCATCACTCGTGACGTCAATACTACTTGTATTTTGTGTCTTGTGATGGCCTTCTCAGTATGTGCTAGCCATGCGTATTGGTGAGGTGTGTCTGTACCAACTGACGAGCCCAACGGCACACCGGGGCGAAACGCTGGCATTTTATGTTTGATCTAGCCGGACCAATTTTATCATATTATTTGATAATTTATCTGATCAAACGGAAATAACATCATATTCCCATTCGGGAATGTTCATAACCTAAAAAGGCATCTGTCGTATATTCGCAGCATAGGTCAGCAATAACTGTTGGCACCTCAAGTGTAAAGGAGGTACACCTGCCTTAGCGAGCAAGCAGACGATTGGGCTTGTCCGTAAAGCTCCAGTCACTAGCCTAACACCGCCATGGTGGACGCTATTCAAATCAACAAGTACCGTCTTGCGTGCCGAACCATATGCTACACTGCCATAATCTAGCCGTGATAAAATTAGTGCCCTATAAAAACTTCGGAGCAACGTGCGGCCTGCCCCACGCAATGTGCCACCACAGACAATTTTCAAACATCGAACGTGCGGTTTGCACGTCAACTTATCGAAAAAGGGCCCAAGAAATCGGTACGTAGCAACAACATACAAAGCAACAATTCCCACATAAGCTGAGGATCGGGATGGAGAGTGCGGCAGAAATGGACAACCGTGGTCTTTACGGTTGAGAATAATAATAACAATGTTATTGGTTTTACGTCCCTTTTAACTTCTCTGGTTTTTAGAGACGCCGGGGTGCCAGAATCTTGCCCCGAAAGTACTTTCGATGACAAAGACGGCCAAGTAATCAATTTGAAGAGGAGAAATAGTGCACGCCAATGTGACCAGAATAACCTCAGTTTTTGCCTTAATGCTCTATGGCCAAACGGAAAAGCTGTATCGGAGCCAAAATTACAGGATCTGAGAAGTGTCATGCATCTCATACCATCCGATTCCAAGGAGTTCTACGAAGGCCTTCATCCAGATGGAAACAGTTTTGACGACATCGAGGGTTTTGGTAGTGAACTCTATTTCTCGATACAAGATGAAACCTAAGACTGTGTCAATTTCCTATTGTGTGAAAGACATTTACATCATAAAGTAGAATGTCACACCAATGTTTACAGCATTATTTCATTTCGTATAATTAATGCTTTAAGTTTGATTCTGGTATTCAAATGTATCTGTGTTTCTATTAGACTATTGAGAATAAAATTGCAATTAAGGAAACACGAGTACTAATTGTACTCGTCAAAGTCTCCAGAAACTGGCATTAAAATAACAATGTATAAAGGGCTATAAGACTAAAAAAGGTGCTTAGACGGTTTACGCATAACTATCGTGTTCGATAGAATAACGTAACAACAAGCTATTCACCAAAAATGGCACTTAGCAGTTTTATGCGTAACTAAACTCACAGATAACATAAAGCAGCTAAGTGTAAATAGCTAATAAATCAATTGTTTGCAGTATTTTTGTAATTTAAACACAACAACTATCAACAATGCATATAGGTAAGGGGTTGTTTGCTTTTAAAACTCAAACTTGGCTAACAGGAGAGAATTTGTGATAGTTTAAATGTCAAAACCTTCAATCACGTTTTTCTCAATATCAGCTTTTGGTGGATAGCTGTTTAATGCATAACGCCGTCCAATTTATATGTTCCTTTTTTGCTAAAGTACTTATTTTACTTGTTACATGTTATTTATTCATGAGTGCGTGATTGTAAGATACTTTCTTTAAGTGCTGTTCCAGTAATTTGTCACAACTGTTCGGCATGCCAGACCCTTCTATAGTGACAGCCATTACTTCAGTTTCATTGGTCGACTTTCCTGCTGACCAATCCCTGCGTTTCCTCTGTAGAATGGCCTAGAACATTTCCCGGCCACTATATAAGAAGCTAGGTTCTCCAACAACTTTCTGAATACTTGAGGATCAGTTTCATCATGACGCATCGCTGCACCTTCGACATGATCCGCCGAAAAGACTTCGAATAAACCATACTTGGTTCACCAAACTTCATCCAGCACGTGGCTTTCTCAACGACATGGTCTGGTAACAAACTTGCATCATGTATGCTAGGCAAACATTCTTATTTTTAAGTTCAACTCTGGCAGATGTAACACTTCAGTCTTCGTTATTCATTCACTGCGATGATTTAACATCTCTTAAAGAACTGTACATAGGTCTGGCACCTACTGAATTTGCTACGAGTCTCCGATCTTGGAACTTTGCAGTTTTAACAAGTGTTCACTCGCAACTATACTCTGATTTACAAAAGATGGTCGGTGAAAGCTGTCATTTGCTTGAAGGGTGAGGTGAGGAGTGGTGACGAGAGGGGTATCGGTCTCCATAGCAACAGCGAGCAATGTTGCAATGTATGCTGACACAGCAGTGAGCTCATGGTTTGACTCAGTGTGTCTTCACTTGTCACGGTCATTAGACTGCCAGGCAGGGTGGCTAACTTCCCCAGTATTTGTGTCTTCCAGCAGCCTCTTGGAATGTTATGAGTCATGATCTGCCTCAGAGGCAACGCAGCATTTCCCCACGTGCTAGCTTTGACAGCTATCAGCGACCTTTATTGGTAATTCAGAGTATAAGTGCAGCATGCTTTCTTCAAGTGTTAATCAGTGCAAGTGCTTTTTAGTATGCTACAGTTCATACTGTTTGCATTTCATATTTTACTACCTAATTTACTGGTGAGGTATCCAGCGTGTCACTAATTATGTGTCTTTCAATATAGCAGCTTCTGCCACGGTGAATCTAACCAACAAATGCTTCGACAAAAATCTGGATAAGTAAAATCTGTTATTACATTTTCAAACCTTAAAACTAATAATCAATGTTTTTTCATCTGGGCTCTTTTGATAGGCCTCTCAACTTTGATTTTGAGAATCTCTACTCAAGTAATTCTGCAAAAACTTTCTCTATATGCTTTAAGACTCTGATATTTTCTCTCTGTACAATTAATATTGGTTGTCTTACAATGCGTTTATATGCATTCATTTGCTTTTTACTTGCTTCACTTGTCTTATGAATCTCCGATGGAGATTGACATAACGGCTTGCTTTTGCCATTTTCTATCAAGGATTAATACATACCATTCTGGCTCTTCTCTTGTTACTACTGCGTCAGGATTGGGCGCCTGATCGCAATAACACCTTTAAGGTCATATTATCTTTTCAGTGCGTTACTATTACTCATGCTTGTAGTTCTCACGCACCTTTTTTCTTTCTCTTGCATCAAGGTGTTTCACCTTGCTTTCATCACTTGGTTATATTTACAATTTACAGTTTAACTTGTTATTTAAAATTGTTTAACCTGTTGTTACATTGGTAAATGTTTATTATCTTGTTATGCCTACGCAATTAATTGACAATAAATGCCAACCTGTTTAAGCAACTTGTTCTCTTTTCCTCCTGCTCTATTTACCTTAAACTTGTCAACTCAGTTTTAACTCTTACCATCAGTTGGAGTTCCCTCCGATACGGGAGGTCCTTAATTGACCGATACTATACCATCTATGGTGCGGAAACCCGTGGAAACGGCTTTGCTACCTTTAAATTTAAACCTAACTTCTATCATTTGGAACAAGTTGCTTGATGTTATACTCTGTTCTAATATTGTTTAAACTATCTCAGCCAAAACGGCATCAGTTAAACTGGCGCAGGACATGGACAAGCTGCTGCAGCCCCCTCCACCTGCTCACCCTGATTTATCGTCATCTTCAACAACTTCCCTGCAAGGTGTGGTGAGTTGTACTTCAGTCTCAACCATGTCTACCACAGAAAAATTAATTGGCACTCGTGCCGTACTCAAAAAGAAATTGGTCAGGTTTCGATCCTTTTTAAGGGAAAAAAGTTTAGATGATTACCATCTAAGTATTCTCACAGAAAAGTTTAAGGTATATCAGTCTGACTTTAACTCGTATCATTCTCTTCAAACTGAACTTGAGATCCTTGATTCCACCCAAGAGCAAGATCGAAGAGAAGAGGAAGAGAGCTATTATGAAGGATTTGTTGAAGCTGAAACTTTAATTAAATATTTAATTTCTGACCAAACACAAACCCCAGTCATTCCCGTCAAACCTATTCTGCCCAGAATTCCTTTACCCTCTATCTCAGGTAATGGGCACGGGTGGGATTCTTTCGAAGAACTTTTCATTTCGCTGGTACACAATAATTCCTCTATACCTAACATACAAAAGTTTCCCTCCTTAAAATCTGTTCTGCAAGGCCCTCCACTTAAACTTATAGAGGCACTTCCGCTAACTTCTGAAAATTATTCAGTTGCTTTTAACTTATTACAACAGAGATATAGTAATCCCAAATTGCAGATCCGTAGACACATTACTGCATTATTCAATCTCCCTTCTTGCCGCAATGATAACCTTTCAACGCTACGCAATTTAGGCGATACCGTTGAACTCCATGTACGTGCCTTAGAGCACTTGAAACAACCGGTACAGCATTGGATTTTTTTTTTTTAAATTTACCTTACAACATCTAAGTTAGACTCCAAACTTTAAAAGCACGGGAAACCGAATTGATTGATCAACCTGAACCCACCTTTCAGATTTTAACTACATTTATAAAAAATCGTTGTCATGTGCTCTCTGCAGTGGCCCAACAAGCAGAACTTTCAACAAGTTCTAGCAAAAATGTACTCGGTAAATCTACATTTAAAAAAAAAATCTTCTTGTTCGCAAGTATTTTCGGTACAAAGTAATTCGCAGACTTGCCTACTCTGCAATAATCTGCACCCTCTTTACTCATGTTCTACTTTCAAATCTTTATCAGTGGATGACCGTAGAAAAACAGTCTCTCAGCATACATGTTGCTTCAATTGTCTTTCTGAAAAACATGCAGTAACTGATTGTCCTTCTAAAGGAGTCTGCATGCATTGCAAATCACGTCACCACTCTTCGTTACATCGTTTTGTAAAACCAAAATTTAAACCCTCTCTTAATAAATCTTCAGAAAATGCTGTTACTGCTGACTATCAAACAAATATAGCTTCTAGCAGTAAATCATACCTAACCTCTGGTACTCATTCTGATTTAAATGCTCAGTCTTATAGTCAAACCACGAACTCATGGCGCAGTACTCAAATTCATTTATCTACTGTGCGACTTCAAATTCAAGATTCCACAGGCAACTGGCACTCTGCTCGAGCTCTCCTCGACAATGCTGCTACCCATGATTACATAAAGTTTTCTCTTGTCAAAAAATTAGGCCTGCAGCCTCATTCCACTTCTATAGAAATATCTGGAATTAATAATAGCAAATCCACTTCTTTGCAATTTGTGAAACTTAATATCAAGGATTTAGTACAATCTGGCACTAATCTTCGCCTTAATTGTCTGTCTATTCCAGCTATAGGAGCTCCGACTCCTAGTCATTCCTTTTCCATTGATACTTGGAACTTTCCCTCGGATTTAAAATTAGCTGATCCTTATTTTCATCAAAGCTCTACTGTCGATATTCTTCTTGGAGCAAATGTATTTTGGCAAAACCTGCTACCTTCTAGAGTTAACATTACTCCCAGCATTTACGCCCATCATACAAGATTTGGTTGCTTGTTACAGGTCACATTCCACTTAAAAACGTACAATCTTCTTCACAGTGTCATTTTACTCACACCGAGTTAAATCAAAATTTAGAAAAATGTTGGCAAATTGAATCTATCGATTCCACACCTTTAGTTTCTTCAGAGAATGACTTTTGCGAACAGCTCTATCTTGCAACCACCATTCGCAATTCAGATGGTAGGTTTATTGTATCTATGCCTCGCGTTCAGTCTCCTCCTACCTTAGTAAATTCGCAACTTCGGGCTCTTAAAGCCTTGTTTGCCGTTGAAAATCAATTAAAACAAGATCCCTCTGCCAAAACACAATACATTGAATTCATGGAAGATTATGAAGCTTTTGATCACATGGAAGTTATTGATAATCACAACTTTCCTGATTATAGTGTTTATTTAAACCACCATCCTGTATGGAAAAACCCCTCTACTAGGGAACAAATTAGAGTAGTGTTCAACGGATCTGCTGCGGATTCTAATGGCATTCCTTTGAACAACACCTTATTAGCAGGTCCAGCTATTCAGTCTGATCTTTCTTCCGTTCTACTAAACTTTCGTTTATTTCCTGTTGGTGTCATAGCAGACATCAAACAAATGTATAGGCAAATATTAATTGAATCAGAACAGGAAAATTTACAGTGCATACTATGTCGTGACAGCTCCTCCAAACCTATTAAAATCTTTAAATTGAAAACTGTTACTTATGGTCTTAAGCCATCTGCTTTTCTATCTATACGGACTTTGAGGCATCTTGCCGACCAAGATTATAACCTGTTCTCTCCAGTAGTTTCAAATCTTTTAAAAAACTCTTTCTACGTGGATGACTTTCTGCATTCTTTCAAAAACCCTTCTGAAACACTCTAGCACTCTCAAAGTCTTAAAGCATTACTTCAAGGAGGAGGTTTTCTTTTCCATAAACGGAATTCCAATCCCAAGGATTCATTGATTCAGCTTCGTTCTAATAGTATTGCTGCTTCACAGGTAGAACTTCTAAAATTGGATAATTCTACTAAAGTGTTAGGAATTAATTGGTATCCTGTTTCGGATTCTTTTATTTACCAAGTTCACTTGTCTACTTCACTTCCTCAAACCAAGCGACAAGTTCTCTCTGAGATTGCTAAAATGTATGATCCTCTTCAATTCATTGCCCCTGTTATAGTTGTGGCAAAAATGTTCATGCAAGAATTATGGTCTTTAAAAAAAGATTGGGATAATCCTTTACCTCCCTCTCTTTTAGAAAGATGGCTTTCCTTTTGTACGTGTCTCTGTGATTTATCTATTATAGATATTCCAAGGTTACTTTTATTGTATACTGGGTAGTTTCTTAGAGAACTTTAAAATATAGCAATAATTTCACTTTCACATAGAAACCATAATTACTGACTTAATGAAACTAATCCAAAACTACTTAAGTTCTAGATCCTGTATCAAAACTGCTTAAGTGCAATATATTTTCTATTATTACGTAAAAACTGCTTTTACTGTATTTTTAAAACATACATAAAATGAAAACTAATCGTATTTTGTAACTATTATACAAACTGTTTCTATTTAAACGCGCACGTATAACTCACCACAGTTTTTTTGCCCTTTCCCACAAATTTCATGAAATTGACTTAGGTAGTTCTGGAATTGGACGACTCATATACATATCTTTATAACTTCTGTTATTTATTTTATTTGTTATTTAATTTCCAATGAATTTGTTATTATTAAGTCCCTTTTTTTGTGTTAAATTTTATTGTTTGTTTTCTTACTGTCAATACTTTATATTGCTATACAGTCAGTGTAAAATGGTGTACTTCGTACCTGTATCAGATTATTACAAAAAAAAAGGTGTTTCAATATAGAACAATATGATATGTAAATGATTTTTCAAAATCTGAAATAATAAAATTTATTTTCATGAGAATATCTGCTCATAATAAAATATGTGTGTGTTTCGTTTACAGAATGTTAAAAATTATTTATGAGTTACTTTATAAAATTCTGTAAGTTATATTCGCAGAATAAAACATGTTTAAGATCAATAGAATTATCTGATCAAACGGAAATAACATCATATTCCCATTCGGGAATGTTCATAACCTATTTGGATTGCCAAGGTAAGGTGTTTGTTTTATGAAAGGGAGCTTGACTTCCGTAGCACATTGGCATCACTCGTGACGTCAATACTACTTGTATTTTGTGTCTTGTGATGGCCTTCTCAGTATGTGCTAGCCATGCGTATTGGTGAGGTGTGTCTGTACCAACTGACGAGCCCAACGGCACACCGGGGCGAAACGCTGGCATTTAATGTTTGATCTAGCCGGACCAATTTTATCATATTATTTGATAATTTATCTGATCAAACGGAAATAACATCATATTCCCATTCGGGAATGTTCATAACCTATTTGGATTGCCAAGGTAAGGTTTTTGTTTTATGAAAGGGAGCTTGACTTCCGTAGCACATTGGCATCACTCGTGACGTCAATACTACTTGTATTTTGTGTCTTGTGATGGCCTTCTCAGTATGTGCTAGCCATGCGTATTGGTGAGGTGTGTCTGTACCAACTGACGAGCCCAACGGCAAACCGGGGCGAAACGCTAGCATTTTATGTTTGATCTAGCCGGACCAATTTTATCATATTATTTGATAATTTATCTGATCAAACGGAAATAACATCATATTCCCATTCGGGAATGTTCATAACCTATTTGGATTGCCAAGGTAAGGTTTTTGTTTTATGAAAGGGAGCTTGACTTCCGTAGCACATTGGCATCACTCGTGACGTCAATACTACTTGTATTTTGTGTCTTGTGATGGCCTTCTCAGTATGTGCTAGCCATGCGTATTGGTGAGGTGTGTCTGTACCAACTGACGAGCCCAACGGCACTCCGGGGCGAAACGCTGGCATTTTATGTTTGATCTAGCCGGACCAATTTTATTATATTATTTGATAATTTATCTGATCAAACGGAAATAACATCATATTCCCATTCGGGAATGTTCATAACCTATTTGGATTGCCAAGGTAAGGTTTTTGTTTTATGAAAGGGAGCTTGACTTCCGTAGCACATTGGCATCACTCGTGACGTCAATACTACTTGTATTTTGTGTCTTGTGATGGCCTTCTCAGTATGTGCTAGCCATGCGTATTGGTGAGGTGTGTCTGTACCAACTGACGAGCCCAACGGCACACCGGGGCGAAACGCTGGCATTTTATGTTTGATCTAGCCGGACCAATTTTATCATATTATTTGATAATTTATCTGATCAAACGGAAATAACATCATATTCCCATTCGGGAATGTTCATAACCTAAAAAGGCATCTGTCGTATATTCGCAGCATAGGTCAGCAATATCTGTTGGCACCTCAAGTGTAAAGGAGGTACACCTGCCTTAGCGAGCAAGCAGACGATTGGGCTTGTCCGTAAAGCTCCAGTCACTAGCCTAACACCGCCATGGTGGACGCTATTCAAATCAACAAGTACCGTCTTGCGTGCCGAACCATATGCTACACTGCCATAATCTAGCCGAGATAAAATTAGTGCCCTATAAAAACTTCGGAGCAACGTGCGGCCTGCCCCACGCAATGTGCCACCACAGACAATTTTCAAACATCGAACGTGCGTTTTGCACGTCAACTTATCGAAAAAGGGCCCAAGAAATCGGTACGTAGCAACAACATACAAAGCAACAATTCCCACATAAGCTGAGGATCGGGATGGAGAGTGCGGCAGAAATGGACAACCGTGGTCTTTACGGTTGAGAATAATAATAACAATGTTATTGGTTTTACGTCCCTTTTAACTTCTCTGGTTTTTAGAGACGCCGGGGTGTCAGAATCTTGCCCCGAAGGAGATCTTTAACGTACCAGTAAATCTACTGACACGGCTCCCTCGCATTTGCGCTCCCTCAAATGCCTGCTGACTGCGCCAGAATACGAACGTACAACCTTGGGCCCAGCAAGCGAGAACGTTACCGCTGAGCCACGCAGCCAGTCTCACGGTTGAGAACCGAAAGCCATGTTCTAACGTCCAGCATTCCACTCTCCGAATAGCTTGCTGTAGCTGTCGTTCAGCGACTGCTATATTTTGTGCACTATAATGTAGAGCGAAATTGTCTACATATAGCGACAGTACAACTGCTGGACCAACAGCAGCCATTATACCAGTTATGGAAATCGCAAATAATGTAACACTAAGCACCACTCCCCATGGGCCTCCATTTCTCTGTACATGATATTGCGAATGTGTTCACCCAATTCCAACACGGAATAGTCGGAGACGAAAAATTCGCAATAAATACTAGCAAGTTAATTCGGAATTTCCTTTGATGCAGGGTACAGAGGATGCCGTAACGCCAAGTTGTGTCATAGACCTTCTCAAGGTCAAAGAAAACGGCGACTGGATGCTGTCTCCAGTCCTACCAGATTATCGGTGGTAGACCGAGACGCCCTGAAACCACACTGGTATTGAGACAGGTGTCCTCGTTTCTCCAGAACCCACACCAGTCGCCGATTGACCATCCTCTCAAACAGCTTGCACAGATCATTTGTATGACAAATTGGTCTTTTGTAACTCCCTGTCAAATTGGGATCCTTATCTGACTTAGGGATAGGTATAATTATAGCATCCTGACATTGCTTAGGAAACACACCTTCCAACCAAATGCGATTACAGCACCTTGAGCAAATAACGAATGCTCTGGTCGTTAAAGTGTTTAAGCATCTGGTTGTGAACATTATCCGGGTCGGGAGACTTGTCCTTGTACAGCGCCCGGGTTCCGCAGAGTTCCTACTCCGTAAGGGGCACGTTGTACTTCTCTGTTGCGTGGGGGGCAATGAGGTAGAAGCGTTCGTCCTCGCGCTTCAGAGCCACGAAAACAGGATCATAATGGTCGGAACTGGATATGTCTGCAAAATAAGATGCTAGATGGTTTGCAACGCGAGAAGGATCTGTAACCAATTCATTATCAATGGAATTCCCGGTAGAGTAGAAAATGTCTGAATACCTGAAATGCGTCGGAATTTAGTCCACACTTGAGATGAGGGGTATGTGCCGTAATGGACGACACATACCGTTCCCATGACAGTTTCTTACACTGGCGAATAGGTATCCGAACCTTGGCAAGGAATTTCTAATGCTACCAAATTGACCATGGTTCAATACCGACGATATCGCTTATGAGCGAGACGACATGACGGTCTCTTTTTGCCGCTGCAATATTCTCAGTCCACCAGGGGACGACTTGGGGACGACTTTGCGACGAGGAGTCCCAGAAAAGAATGGAATGGGCTCCTCGGCGGCAGCAAAAAGCATATCAGTGATGTGCTGTGATGTGCTGTATCTCGTCATCGACACTCCGGCTTCCAAAATCGACAAAAACAGCTCATTCAGTAAACGATGACCAATGTTCCCGTTTAAGAACCCAATGACTGGGGAACTCTATGGGTTTCTGGGTAAGAAGATTAAGAACGAACACGAAATGGCCACTGTCACCAGGGGCGTAAAATACGGGGGTAAGGGGTGGCATTGCCCCCCTCCCTAGGTGCCAGGCAAAAATTTTATCTAGCCTACTCTTAAAAAAAAAGTTAAATAACCAGAAAGTATTCTGTAAATGATTTAATATTAGAAATACGTTAGGCAGAAAATGGGAAAAGCCATCTTGCCTTGCTTAGTCGTAATTTCTTTATTCTACCGAACAAACAGTCTGTCCCCCCCCCCCCCTTCAGTTTCCCGCCGAGGCGCCAACTGAGCCGAAGCGCTTTGCTTTGTCTCCTTACCACGACGATCCAAAATGGTGCATTTTCGAACTATTATTTCTGAGCCCTGGTTTAAAACTGAGGTAAGATACTGGGACACACACAATCATTACCCCTGCCCGGAAACAACAGCGTTTTATTAAATAAACAATGTAAAATAACATGACTCTTCACTCGCGCATCTGACGTTTCAAGCACCCTGCGTTGCGCCGACAAGGTTCGTAAAGCAATGATGCACGTGACGTTAGAAGTTTGACATTTGGTACGGTACTATGCTTGTGCCATTTTTACCCAAATCGGTGGAGCTCCAGCATTTCATGAGATTCTGTCTAAACTTTGTTGATTACTTCGTTTAAATTTGTGAAGTTCTGGATGTTAAGGCTACTGTACCCTTAATGAGGGGAAAATTAACAGTCTTATATTCAATAACTGACATTGTTGTATATGTTGCTTTATTTGTGAACAGGTTTAAATCTCATCCCTTGTACTTGACTGTGAGTGAAATTTACTGTATATAATAACATGTGTGGTTTCAGTGGGTGAGCGTGTATACTGTATAGGCCTATGTTATTTTAGAGTAGGCTACCGTAGTTTTGAGGTGAGAGTCCCGGTACATGAAACATGGTACAAATGTGGTATTTCTCTGAAGGTAATGTTGAAAATATCTTACTAGGGATGGCTTCAGCATTGGCAATCAAATCTCGATTATTCAGGTAACCAGTCCTTATCGGGGAGCGTAAATAGAGGTACTCAGCTACACAGATGAGCTTAAGGATCAAATTACCACATTGTGTCCTGTCTTGCAATGCATGCCATGTACGGATTTACGACGAATTGGTGATATTTTGGCAAAATAGCAGATGTAAGGTGTTCAGGTCTTCCAGATTTTGGATAGGAGCCTGAAAAACAAAAGCGCTACTCACTCAGTCGCTTAACTTAAAACGTACATTTTTATACCCTTCATTTATAAGTTTCTTTTTTCCTATACTATTTCCCAGAATTGTCAGGCTAAGACACAGACTAGGCCTAAATATGCAAGTTATGATTTTCATGGTTACTGATGATCAGATATCTTTTTGAATTTGTTGAAGTACCATACCCCTTTCAAATTGCTGGTTGTTATGATTAAGCATCAAGTCAAGCTTAATATTTATTCTGTGAACCTAATCAGCTCATAAGTATATGTTACGCATCCAATATTGCCTGCCTTGCAAGAGGGTTCCATATTCCATTGAAATCATAAACAACATTACGAAGTCTATCACCATTGAATTCACCATTTTGTCTACATTCGATTGAGAGTGTGAATCTTAGTCGCTTTGATTACGGCACAAACATTGCAGGACAATGTAACTACTATATTATAAATTGCTTAGATTTCAGTAGCCGGCCCCATAATATTGGTGTAGTGCACCTGCCTCTCACCCGGAGGCCCCGGGTTGATTCTCGGCTCCATCAGGGATTTTAGAAACTGACGTGAGGGCTGGAAAGGGGTGCACTCAGCCTCGTGGGGACAATTGAGTAGCTGTCTGACAGTGAGGCAGCGCCCCAGTCACGAAAACCAAGATTAATGGCCGAGGGGACCCGACATGCTGACCACGCGTCACCCCAATATCTGCAGGCCAAATGGCTGGGCAGGGTCGCTTGGGAGGCCTAGGCTCTTCATGGGCTGTAGTGCCAGGGGTTATTTATTTATTTATTTATTTATTTAGATTGAACTAAATGTAACACTGCAGGTTAATAATCTACAACTACAATTAGTGATGTAAAATTCCCAGGTATTTATAAATCGGGGTAAATACCCAGGGTATATACTCGGGTAAATACCCAATTTGGGTAAATACCCGGGTATTTTAGATTTTTCATCAAAAATCCTGTGTCATGGTAAGTTGAACCTTAAAAAAGGGTACCGGTATGCAAACTATTCTACATTAACTTTTCAGAAATGTCACAACATTAGATAGTTAATCAAATTTAATTTAATTAGAATTGGGACTTAACAACAGAATTAGAATTGGAATTTAGATCAGGAGATATAAACTAACAACTCCACTACACTGAGAAAATTATGTTAAGTACAGTAGGCATCAAACAAACAACAGAAAATGGGAGGGAAATACAGTGTCAGTTTGAATTCTAGGTAGGATGAGCACAGCAGTGTTGCCAACCCATATGCTTGCTGGCATACATCTTCACCCATTATAGAGCCCACATACTACAAAAACTCCCTGACAAGCATTTATATTATTTAGAGCATGATCTAAAAAAATAATATTTTTTTTTAATATTTAATATTGAATGAAAAATAACTTAAAGCACTTTCACTAAACTCTTTTTTTTTTCTCTTTCAAATGTCCTTTCTATTGAATATATTTTATTACCTTTTGAGTTTTGGCATACTCATTTCAATAAATATGCATGTAGCCTACTCTTATTAGTACAAAAGTAGCTTTTCCCTCCCACATCTTTGTTGCTCATTTCCAGTACCGTAATAAAACTCAACCTTCTCAATCAATATCTTGGTATTTATTAAAAATTTAAAACACAAAACAACCAAAAGGTTTTATACAATATTGTTCTTTAGTTTAAGGGTCAAACACACTTAAAGACAAGGTCACAGTGCCAAAACATATAAATACCCAAAAATACCCGGACATCCATTTTCCTTTTCTTATAATTTTGAGGGATCAATATTGTTCCTGATTTCAATTTAAGGTATGAAATACCTGTTTTTCAGTCCTTGTTTGTCCAACACTTCATCAACACAACAAAAAGTGTTGTATTAAGCTAAAAAAAACTCAAAATACCATCATTTTGGGTATTTAAATAACCACTGGGTATATACCCGGGTAAATACCCAATTTATATTTACCTTCCCACTGGGTATTTACCCGGCCCACATCACTAACTACAATGGTAGATTGCTGTTCATTCGTAGCAATAATCGCTTTGTTTTCAAGAAATGAGACACCGTACTATTGCACTCTTAAAAATAAGAATGTACATTATTTCGCAGCACGAATAACGATCGCGGAAAGGCAAGCCGGCGTAAGAAATGGTGAGAGTATAATATAGTCTGGCCCATATTTAGAGCTCTTGCTGCCTCTGGGAGGAAAAAGACAATTTTGCTGCCCCCAACTTGGAATATGTAGATTTATTAAAGTTTCCATATCATATGGGGCTGTTTGGCCGTTTCTTCACCTCAGTGTGTATTTAACGAGTGGCATACACTAAATATGAGTTTACTAAAATGAAAAATAAAAAAATCTTAATACAAAGAAATTACATTAAATTTTAGCAGATATCATACACAATGGGCAAAACAATTATTTAATTACTGGTAACAAGTTTAGGATTTCCTCATTAGTAAAATTTCACATTCCAGTCAGATCAACAGCAAGAACACCAAGGTGACTAAGACTATCCTTTTATTCATGTCCTTATATAATCAACATTGCCAAAGTATATTCTCTTGTGGAGGGCTTAGACTTAAATAACTTGACATTTAATGACCAAGCAGATTTCCAGAAATTTTGCCGTCCCTAAAACCTGCCGCCCTGGGTAGTTGCCACGTTTGTCTCCCCATAAATACGAGCCTGAATACAGTAACTTATCCAATATTGTAAGCACGACCTTACAGAACCAGTGTTTTACTAGTCAGCGTAGAAACCAGAATTTTGGGGGTTAAGATCCGATAGCGGTGTTACAATGTCTAAAAATATCTCCAGAACGTGCTTTCATATCGCCACTGCCGAAGTGAGGTGGCAAAAGTAGTAGCCGCTGGAGATAGTGTTGGGGAAACATGCGGTATTTAACGCTAGGCATAACTGTATTGAAAATTGGAGCTATGTTTCCATTGGTGGCAGAGTGCATGACACCATTAGAACTATATTTTTAAAAAAGAATGTAAATACTGTACATATTACACAAGTAACATTAAAGACATCTTCTGTTGTAACAGTTGTCTGCTGACTATCAGTAACTTCATAAACTTCCATTTATGAAATAAACTGGTGTGACAACGAACAATCGAATTTCAATATTCTCGGAAATCCAGGGAGGGTCCGTGGCCCCACCTTACCCCCACCCTGCAGGCGCCCATGCATGCCATATATTTCACCGGTTTCCAAAACTATTTAAGCAATCAAACGGACGGCGTTATGCATTAAGTGGCTAAGCGCCAATTTTTGGAAATTTAATTATTAACACCATCTACTGTCGACCAAAATATTATGTGCACTAGAGTTTGAAGGTTGTTTGTGAAGTACCCAATAAACCTACATAAAATCCAATAACATCATCATTTTTATCGTTCTATTTTACGTTAGTTCATGTAGGTTTGGAATTTTTAATTTATATTTTAACATTTTTTATCGCAGTTGAAATACAAAAAGTGCCCGTTTTTAAGCGTGTTTCAACCATGCGTTACATTTAAGAATTATTATCTCACAAATCCGTCATCAGATCGAATCCAAATTTTAACACAATATACATTGGAATGTTGTATAACTGGTTTATTAATTTCAAAATTTGTGTGTTCAAGAACGAAAGTTGTTATCATTTTTGTAAGGTAACTTTTTCTCGGCTCGGAGTCGTTGGAAAATGTAGTTCTTGGTTGCGTTGTAATCCTTATACATCAAAAAGGTATGCTGTATGACTGTGAAATACGTAAATTAATTCACTTATTTTATATCGGTTTGTATTTGTACGTGGAATTAAGACATGGTTCCCCAGCTAGCCCCTGCGGGAAATGCTGTACAGCGTTGCTGATATGGAGCCCATCACTTCCGAGCGAGGCGCGCCATGACGCGTGATGGAGCTCATCTTGGCAATGTGGTACAGCTTTCACCGGAGTGGCTAACTGGTGAACCATGTCTTAATTCCCCGTACAAATACAAACCGATATAAAATAAGTGAATTAATTTAGGTATTTCACAATCATACAGCATACCTTTTTGATGTATAAGGATTACAACGCAACCAAGAACTACATTTTCCAACCACCCCGAGCCGAGAAAAAGTTACCTTACAAAAATGATAACTTTGTTCCTTGGACACCCAAAATTTTCAAATTAATAAACCAGTTATACAACATTCCAATGTATATTGTATTAAAATTTGGATTCGATCTGATAACGGGTTTGTGAGATAATAATTCTTAAATGAGACGCATGGCTGAAACACACTTAAAAACGGGCACTTTTTGTGTTCCAGCTGCGATAAAAAATATTAAAATATAAATTAAAAATTCCAAACCAACATGGACTAACGTAAAATAGAACGACGAGAATGATGATGATATTGGATTTTATGTAGGTCCATTGGTTACTTCACAAACTACCTTCAAACTCGAGTACACATAATATTTTGGTCGACAGTAGTGTGTATGGTCTGGAACTACGTTCTTTTTACATTATTATGCCATTTTTCTCAATATTAACTGGTAATTTTATAGAAAAGTCTAAGCGCCATTCCCTTTATCTTAGGTTAAGAGTTTTGCATTAATTGGCTATTAGGCTATTCTTCGAAACGCTATATTGAGTTCTACAAGAAACAGACAAGTGACATTTCATTGTCTCTCACACTTTGTCTATGTTGTTAGTGTTTCGCTATAATCGGCAATGCGCCCAATAAGCTGTTCTATGTTTCATTTCATTTCATATTTATTCATCAGTGCCTTACACTATATTTACAGTACACTGAAGGGAGTCTCTAAAAAGAGCAAAGCCCCACTTCTCATTCGGGATGTGTCAGAGCCCCCTTTAATCTCGCGGGAGAATTTTCTGACTACTCAATGAGTGCGTGTGTGTGTGCGCATTATGACAAGCAGAGCGCAGAAAATACTTTTGCTGCAGAAGAAGAAGAATCCTGATGATTCAGAAACTTCACACGTATACAAGGTAGGTATTCAGGAGTACTTCCTATTTGCAGTACAGTACATAACTCAACATTACTTGCAATATCCAACGTCATTATTGATATTCATTTACCATGTGTACGTCATTGAACTGACTAAGCCCTACCAAATAGACTACAGCAGTTGGTTACAAAATTTCTTTTCCTTACAGACAATGTCCGAATACACCGATTTCTTTAGCAATTATTTGCTATATCAAATGCACTTGATGGGCGTAAATTGCATAGCATTATTTAATTTACTTACAGGGAATACAAGATAATGACACTAGCACCGTGCTGTATCACACCAGCGAATCAAGCTCGGGCATCTCTAAACAAGAAGCTGGTTCAACTGATCTAACCCCTGTTCAAACCGTTAGTGACAGTAGATATTATGATGTGCTGCACTCTATATCTGAATATGACACTGCAGCTAAGCTGTTGTCCTATGAGGCAGGTCCAAGTGTAGAACCTATCAACTCCTGGTACTTCCAAACCCCAGTCAACTAATAACAATGAATTTGACCCCCTTTCAACTGTGTTATCAGGAGATGAATATAATGGAATTACTAACTTACTGCACAAGCGAATAAATGATAATTCAGAATGCAATGACTAAAACTCTCAGTCAACTGGTAGGCCAAGGAAGGGACGGAAAAGAAAATATCCGGATCAGAGTAGAGAAGAACGAAAGAAGAGATGCCAGCGCAGTGAATCTTATAGCAGCCAACCAGGTAAAGTCATTGAACCAAAAGAAATCCGAGACTTTCACTGCCATTCAGAATGTCATAGAAAAGTTAGTCTAGAAGTCAGAAAGGTCGAGTTGGACCAATTTTGGGCCCTACCTTATGAAGGTAAAGTTCTATACATTGCTAATAAAGTAATTGTAAACCAAGTGAAGAGGAAGAGAACAATAGATGTCAGTAGAAAAGCTTTGATGAGAAGTTACACCCTGGCAGGAGTATCAGTCTGTAAAATGTGCTTTGTCCAGACTCTTAGAATATCAGGTGATCGCATTAACAACTATCTTAAGAAAGCCAACGAACTAAAAGGAATTAAGGATAACAGAGGTGAATCAGGAGGTTATAACAGAATAACTGATTGTAAGATGGCTGAAATTATCCAGCATATTAATAAATTTCCTAAGTACAAGTCACATTACTGCAGATCAGAAACAAACACTCTCTTTCTCCCGTCACGTCACACTTCCAGTTATGTATGAGTAATACATAAAGGAATATTCCCAGCCAGTTTCCCTCTCGTGGTATAAGAAAGTATTTTACTCCAGATTCAACCTACGACGAAAACCGCTTAAGAAAGACACATGCAACTTTTGTGACTATAAATGCTCAAATAAATAATAACAATGGTGACACTGATATGCTAAAGATAAAGTTGCTTTGCCTACCAGGAGGATGCCGAAAATGCTCGAACTACAATGAAGAGTGACTTTCAAAAAGTAACCGAAATTAATGGACTGTCAGTGCTAAGCTTTGATATGCAGAGGACAATTCCCCTGCCGAGAATTCCAACAAACATAATATTCTACAAAAGTCAGTTATGGCCGTATAACTGTGGAATTCATGACGCTTCATCGAACAAAGGTTTCTGCTACCTGTGGCTGGAGGGCCAAACTGGGCGTGGAGCCCAAGAAGTGGGCTCTAGTCTAAGAAATTACATCACTAAACATTTAGAAGAAGGCACGGAACAACTTGTGCTTTGGTCCGATTCCTGCGGAGGGCTGAATGGTCCTAATGCTGAAGCCTTTCATGGAATTACATCCAACACTAAAGACCATAAAAATGCGATTTCTGGTTTCCGGGCAAAGCTATTTGCCCAATGATGATGATTTTGGAGATATTGAAAGTGACTTGAAGTTTCATCAAAGATTAGGTCCGGCTCCGTGGCTAAATGGTTAGCGCGCTAAGCTTTGGCCCAAAGTGCCCAGGGTTTGATTCCCGGCCAAGCCATCAGGGATTTTAATCTCCTGGGGTTAATTCCCGTGGCTCGGGGACTGGGTGTATGTGACGTCTTCATCATCACTTCATCCCCCATTACAACGCGCAGGTCGCCCTCGGGCGTCAACTAGAAAGACCTGCACTCAGCCACTCCCACACGAAAAAAAAGAAAATATATATATATATATATATCAAACTCTCGGGGGAACCTGTAACCTCTAGAGAGCGCGTCCCCAGGTGGCGGATAGGGGGCCCCTACAGTTTGTAGGGTTGGTTCAAATACCCCCCAATAGAACCCGCGGACCAACAGGTAGCCCAACTCCTGGGGGCTTTATAATGCTGGGACACCCTCTCTCCAGGGGTTACAAATATGGAGGGCCCAAGCTCAGGGTTAGTAGTGAAGACCTCAACGGAGAATACGGTGGAGAAGATGGACTTCAGTACAGCGTATGAGGCACCCCAGTGCTCGGGGTTGATAAGAGTAAAAGGTATATGGATGTCCATATATCCAACTCACTAGTGTCTGTTCTGGCATCCAGCGGCTAGTGAGCAGCGTCTGTTCACCTAGTTGGTGCGGCTGTTCGAAGTACGGCTTAATCTCAACAATTAAGTCTTAAAATCTTGTGATCTCCATCGGAGATCACCACAAACAATCTTCAACTTGAAGCAACCATGGCAGAACGACAGGAAAAGATTCCACTACCCCAGGCCCCAGTCAATAGATTGGATCCCTGTTCTGGTCATAGGATTCTGGGGGACCAGACATGTCATGTAGAGAAGGATCGGAGCTTCTCAAAACCTCTTCGACCTAAACGAAAGTGTTTCATAGGTACACTTAATGTGAACACTTTGCTTAAGCCTGGGAAACTCAAACATCTAACGAACACCCTTGATAAATTCAGCATCAAAATTTTGGCATTGCAGGAAACACGATTTACAGATGAAAATCACTTTGATTCTGAGAATTACAGGCTCTATAAAGGAAAACCTGCAGTGCAGATCAACACAGGACCAAGACAATTTGGCACAGGTTTTGCGGTTAGCAAGTCCGTCACAGATTCAGTAATTGATTTTACTTCACCATCAGAAAGACTCTCAACACTCTCAATAAAATCGGGAAACAAGGTATACACACTGATTAACGTGCATGCACCAACGAATGACTACAACAGGAAAGACCCTCAGGTAATAGAAGACTTCTGGGAACTTCTGGAGGAAATCACGAACAAAATTCCCAAACATCATGTCAAGATTCTACTGGGGGATTTTAATGGTCAGTTAGGAAAAGAAAAGAAATATAGGAGAATTACAGGACCATACACTGCTCATAGCAGAACCAATAAAAATGGTGAACACCTTATAAGCTTCTGTCAAAATTTCAATCTCCAAATTATGTCAACACAATTCCAGAAGCCTACGCGTAAATTAACAACATGGATATCCCCCAATGAAACACTTGGAGAATTCCAGATTGACCACGTTGCTATCTCTAGAAGGAACGCTAAAGAAGTCCTTAATGTGAAAACCAGGAGAGGATTCTTTGACTCAGATCATCATTTACTACAAATCAAGGTAAAATTTCAACCCAACAGACAAAGGATAAGGGGAACCCAGCTTTTCCGAACTGATCCAGAATACCTTGAATTCAACAAGATGAACATCATTGAAGAAATCCGTCAAATGGATACCACGAGCTGGTCTGAACTTGCAGAGAAAATGAAACAAGCAATAAAATTCGGTCAACCTCCGAGAAAGAGAAAACATAGGTGGTGGAACATCACATGCGATCATGCTATTGAATATAGGTTTAAAGCATGGAATAATTTCAATAGCCATAAAACAACAGAAAAATGGCAAGAATTTGTGCAGGTTCGGAAAAACACTTCTAAAATTATTCGCCGAGAAAAGCGCAATTATGATAATAATAGGCTAAATGAAATAAAACAGGACTTCACTAAGAACAACACCAGAAATTTTTACAAGACCTTTAGAGAAAATATAGCAGGCTTTCAACCCCCTAGTTTATGCTTCCAACGACCTGATGGATCTCTGGAAACAAATACGAGCAATAATTGTGAAATTCTAGCTAAATATTTCAGTACACTCCTTAATTGCGAAGCACCTTCTGAACAACTTCAATTTGCAAAACCAGTGCCCAACCTTGATTCACTTCCACCATCACATGAAGAAATAGTGGACATAATCAAGTCATTAAAAAACAATAGAGCCCCTGGTGAAGATGGACTTATTGCAGAAGTTTGGAAATTGGATCATGAACACATAACACCAAAAATTCACAGAATAATATCAGATGTATGGAAAACAGAGAAAATCCCTAAAGAATGGAAGAGTGCTTTGATACACCCACTCCATAAGAAGGGAAGCAAAACTGATCCGAATAATTATAGAGGAATTTCGCTTCTTCCAGTCGCTTATAAAATTCTCTCTAAAGCTTTGCTGAATCGACTCGAGCCACAGGTGGACCACCATATTGGAGAATATCAGGCAGGTTTCAGGAAGGGAAGGTCATGTATTGAGCAGATCTGGAACCTCAAGACCATACTGCACATCCGACGATGCAGGAACACTACAGTCACATTTGTGGATTTCAAAAAGGCTTACGATTCGGTTGACAGACAAACCTTGTTTAACAGACTAGAAGAATTAGGAGTTGACAGGAAGACGAGGGCCATCATCCAGGAAACATTATTGGGAACTACCTCAAAGGTGAAATTCATGGGAGAAATCTCTAACTCTTTTGCAATACATACTGGAGTTCGACAAGGGGATGGTTTATCACCACTCTTGTTCAACATCGTACTGGACAAAATCATCACAGAATGGGAAAAGCATGTGAAAGGTATCCAAATTGGAAAGGAGAAAGGGAAAAGAGTCACTGTGAAATGCTTGGCCTTTGCAGATGATCTGGCCATCTTAACAAACAACAAGGATGAAGCCATATTAGCGCTAGAGAAACTACATGAAATCTCCAGTAAAACGGGACTTGATATTTCCTATGAAAAAACACAGTATATGGATACCAAATCAACAGGAAACATCGCCTTGCGAACGCAATATGGAAAAATCTCGCAGGTCACTCACTTCAAATATTTAGGAGAAGCCATCCAACCCACAGGATTGAACACAATTTCTAATGCAGATAGAATAGTAAAATTGCAGAAGGCGTACAAGCTGACATGGAATCATTATAACAAAAGAGCAGTATCTCGCAATGCAAAATTGCGCCATTATAACACAGTTGTCTTGCCTGAAGCCTTGTACGCGGCAGAAACAACCGTCATTAGAGGAATGACAAGAATTCATGATATTGAGAAACAGGAACGAAAAATTCTTAGGAAAATCCATGGCGCTGTTTTCCGTAATGGAATTTGGGTCAGGAGACCAACAAAGGAACTTTATGAAAATACAGACACCATTGTAGATAAATTTAGGAAGAGACGTCTGCAGTTCTATGGACACATATATAGGATGGATGAGAACAGACTCACTAAGAAGATTTTCAATATCGTGAATGCAAGTAAATTAAAGACCAGTTGGATTAAAGAAGTACATGAAGACATGGAATTACTTAAAATCTCTGAAGACGACATTAAGGACAGAGAACAATTTAGAAATAAAATCAGAAACACGAAAATTGTACAAGTTTCAAGGAAAGATACATCAGGGAAAAAATGGACAGAGGAAAGGAAGAAAAAGCACAGTGAACTAATGAAGAGGTTTTGGGAAGAAAAGAAGAGAGGAAAAGGAAGTGAAGCTGTGATTGGCTCAAGTTCTCACGCTCTCCTGAAGGGGAATAATCGGAAATAATAATAATATATATCAAAGATTATATACACCAGAAGATTACAAGGAAGTAATGAGAACTTGTCGAAAAAAGAACAAACTGGTCGTGAAAGAAATTAAAAGAGAAGATTTTGTGGGCATGGCATCCGTTGAGAAACAAATAATAAATAGGAAGAAAGATACCAATAGCAATGGAGTAAGCTGGCTAACAACACGGGAAATTGAAATAAGTAAGGAAAACCTATGGCTGTTGACTTTGGAACGTACTTTCGATGACAAAGACTGTCAAGCATCAATTTGAAGAGGAGAAATAGCGCGCACCAATGGGACCAGAATAACCTCAGTTTTTGCATGCTCTATGGCAAAACGAAAAAGCGATATCAGAGCCAAAATTACGGGATTTCAAAAGTGTCATGCATCTCATACCATCCGATGCCAAGGAGTTCTACAAAGGCCTTCATTCAGATGGAAACAGTTTTGACAGCATCAAGGGTTTTGGTAGTGAACTCGATTTCTCGATACAAGATGAAACCTAAGACTGTGTCAATTTCCTAGTGTGTGAAAAACATTTATATCATAAAATAGAAAGTGACACCAATGTTTATAGCATTAGTTCATTTAGTATAATTGTTACTTTAAGTTTGATTCTGGTATTCAAAATTATCTGTGTTTCTATTAGACTATTGAGAATAAAATTGAAATCAAGTTCACACCGCACATTGTACGCGTCAAAATGTCCAGCAACTGGCATTAAAACAGAAATGCATAAAGGGCTAAAAGCCAAAAAGGGTGCTTAGCCATTTTACGCATAACTATTGTGTTCGATAGAATAACGTAACAACAAGCTATTCACCAAAAATGGTGCTTAGCAGTTTTATGCGTAACTAAACTCACAGACAACATAAAGCAGCTGGGTGTCAATTGCTAATAAATCAACTGTTTGCTGTATTTTTGTAATTTAAACTCAATAACTATCAACAATGCATATAAATAAGGGTTTGTTTGCTTTTAAAACTAAAAACAGGGCTAACAGGAGGGAATTTACGATTGTTTAGATGTCAAAACTTTCAATCACATTTTTCTCAATTCCAGCTTTTGGTGGATAGCTCTTTAATGCATAACGCCGTCCAAACTCAAAGTTTGTATAGTGTTAGAGAACTGTTAAGGAAGTACATATATGTGACTTTCGAAATCCTGAGAAACACAAAAACAACAAGCGATTTTCAAATATTAAAAAAACTGGCGATCTAATCACCCGAGAGCAATGAAACTTGGCACAGCAATTCTTTATTCAGAGCTTTGTGTAGGTACATCTAATGATGTTCAATTGTTATCAAACATTCAAGATGGCATCAGTTCGAAATTTTAAAACCTTATTTTTTTATTTCTCATATCCTATTCAGGAGATTGGAGAGAAGCTTCATATGATGGGCTATGATAATAATCATTATCATATGACACTAAATTTTGTGGTTAACTTTTCGTAAATCTTAGACGCTGTGCATTCGACTTTTCTAAACATCAACTCCTGTGATTCTTTACAGAAAAAATCCCTCAAGGCATGCCGGAAGATGGAAAAACAAAAAAAAACAAAAAAAAAAAAATTCTAATCTACTAAGTTTGTCAATTGTTGTATACCTAGAGAAGTTCCACATGTTTAGCATACGAGAAGCCCTGCCTTCTTGAGACTCCAAAAATATTTTTCTCATCCCTTGGCGTAAGAGTGGGTCATATAAAAAAATATTTCAGATAAAAGATTTAGGTAATTTTGACAGGATTATCGACCATTTTAAAAGGTTTGATATTGTGCCCATTAAAGGAGGTATGATTTTATTTAAATTTTAAATCTATTTTTCCAACCGCTTTGGTCAATGGTTGGTGCTATCAAAAAACTTTACTGAGATAATTTTTTGGCCCTTGTCCGAAGAATAGTATAAACTTAGAATGGATTTGATTTTTGCATATTAAGAAAGTGATATTTCAAATTTTTGAAAAAGAACCCTCATTTTCACCCACGATTTTGCCCATTAACGAACTCAACCGAGATTTTATAATTTATGTATACATTTGAAAGTGATTGTTAGTAAATGGCAGTAGTAATCGTGTCCACAAAAAAGTGATGTACTGCATATATCATCATCATCATCTTGAGCAGTTTCCAACCGCTGGTTGGGTCTGCTTTCTGCATATATAGATAATATAAATTATATATAAACTTTTGAACTGACTGCGGTTTTGGGGTCTAGGGTATGTGAAACACGAAGATATGTCGAAATTTTCCGGAAGTCGAAACACTGTACCCATTGCAATAGATAGCTTTCTTATGAAATCTATCTAAAATGCCATCACGTGGGAGGAGTTATAATTACCGATACTGAAGTTATAAATTCAAGCACATACTTTCTCAATTCAAGTCTTGGTGGAGATTGGTTTAAGGGGTAAAACACCTAGGTCATTTACCCCAATTTTCTATACGCATGGTTATATCTAAAAAGGAACATGTTTAACTGTGTCCTAAAGAACCTGCCTCTTGGTAAGTTGATACACCAGTACATATTTCCTTAGTGTTAAAAGCCTTGTTGTGTAACTTTGGACACATATTTTCCAGTGCTGGAGGTGTGTTGATGCGAGTCTTTTCATGGAACAATGAAAGCTTTGATTTAAGATTGGTGCCATAGTAAGATCATTATGCTTTCTTAAAATATAATTTCTTGTTCTTGTCTGAAATGACTACAACTTATGGATATTGAGTTTTGAGTTTGATTTTCTTGCTCTATACTTTACCAGAATATAGGTCGTGTAACAAAAGCTATTTAGCACATCACATGAAAATTCCTTTTAATAGGAAAAAGTTTCTTTAATGGCAAAGACCAGTAGAAATGAAAATGAATATAGGCCATTTAGTACTTTATGGAAATACATGGTATTATTTCCCCGTACAACTAACAGTGCCGATTCCTCACAACAAGAAACATGCAAAGAAAGCAGCCATAAAATTAAAAATTAACTAGGCATATCCAAGACCATAAAAGCGAACATTTAGTCCGGTGGAATAAACACCATAAATTCATAGAGAATTAAGAGAGTAAGCTGTACTTACTTTTCAGCTGAGTGTTGTGGATAGAGAACATATTGAGTGCCAACAGCTGAACTAGGCGGAACACATTGAGGGGTATAGGTGTATGTTGCATTAGGGCTCTAAATTCTAGCAACATACACACAGCAGCCTCTTGGAACATTTCCATCCTGTGGAAGCAAGAAAAGACGACATTTATTTCTGATTAATAAAAAAACAGGCAGGTACATTTCATGGGTGCTAGATTTAAAGATTAACCACAACTATTCTGATTAACACAGTTCTCTCAGAATGGAGGTGACTATCATTATAATGATTATGGTAAACTAGTCTGTAACTAATTAGTGCAGGCCCTAACTTTTCGTGAGACATTTAATCGCGGAAATCATCCGAAACTCAACAGAAACCTGTCATTTCCGCCAAGGACCACTAAATTAGGGCGGGGGGTTTGAAATTAAATCGAAGTCACAAAATGTTCGCATTTGCAAAAGGCTACAAAGCCGTAAATATTAATTTAAAATTTTCAAATCTTTCGAGAGAAAATAGAGAACTCGAGAGGTCATTTGTTTTTTCTTAAACTAAAAATTACCACATGCTGGTATAAAATTATCATAATTGCATTAAGCGGCTAAGCGCCAATTTTTTGAAATTGAGTTATTAGCATCATCTAGTGCGTATGGTCTGGAACTACATTCTTTTTACATAAGTATGCCATTTTTCTTAATATTAACCGTTAATTTTATAGAAAAGTCTAAGCGCCATTCCCTTTATCTTAGGTTAAGAGTTTTGCATTAATCGGCTATGAGGCGAAACTATGAAGCTAGCCTTCGAAACGCTATATTGAGTTCTGCAAGAAACAGCCAAGCGGCATTTCATTGTCTCTCACACTTTGTCTGGGTTGTTTCGCTGTACTCTCTACGCTTGCAGGAAGGGATTTTGTTTCTTTAACTTACATGAATTTTTTACTAGTTACCTTGGGAATTGACATTGACCGGAAATTCCACGTCAGTCATCACCCCTCTGCCGCTTGACCACCCATGTGATAGTTGATGTCATAATACTCTGCGTAGAATACCAGACACGTGATTCAGTGCCTGGTCAACTGTAACTTTGGCTTCTACAGTTCGGCAACCTCTTTCTCAGACCACATGGAGAAACGAGAACTGTCAATCACTTTCACCCAGCTTGCAGAATATTATGTTGCCTCATTTAATCTCGCGGGATAATTTTCTGGCTACTCAATGAGTGCGTGTGTGTGTGCGTGTGTGCATCATGACAAGCAGAGCGCAGAAAGTACTTTTGCTGCTGAAGAAGAATAATCCTGATGATTCAGAAACTTCACACGCATAAAAGGTAGGTATTCAGAAGTACTTCCTATTTGTAGTACATGACATACCGGTAACTCAACTTTTCTTGCAATATCCAACGTCATTATTGATATTCATTTACCATGTGTACAAAATTGAGCTGACTCAGCCCTACCGAATAGACTTCAGCAGTTGGTTATAAAATTTCTATTCCATACAAAGTCCGAAAAAATTTCTTTAGCAATTATTTGTTATATTAAATGCACTTGGCGGGCGTAAATTGCATAGCATTTTTTGATATACGGTACTTACAGGGAATACAAGATAATGACATTAGCACCGTGCTGTATCACTCCAGTGAATCAACCTCAGGCACCTCTAAACAAGAAGCTGGTTCGACTGATCTAATCCCTCTTCAAACCGTTAGTGGCAGTAGTTGTTATGATGTGCTGTACTCTATATCTGAATATAACACTGCAGCTAAGCTGTTGTCCTATGAGGCAGGTCGAAGTGTAAAACCTATCAACTCTGTAGCTGATACTTCCAACTCCCAGCCAACTAATAACAATGAATTTGACCCCCGTTCAACTGTGTCATCAGGAGATGAATATAATGGAATTGCTAACTTACTGCAGAAGCGAATCAATGATAATTCAGAATGCAATGACCAAACTCTCAGTCGATTGGTAGGCCAAGGAAGGGACGGAAAAGAAAATATCCGGATCAGAGCAGAGAAGAACGAAAGAAGAGATGCCAGGGGAATGAATCTTATATCTGCAAACAAGGTAAAATCATTGAACCAAAAGAATTCCGAGACTTTCACTGCCGTTCAGAATGCCATAGAAAAGTTTTTCTAGAAGACAGGAAGTTAGAGTTTGACCGATTTTGGGCCCTGCTTTACGAAGGTGAAGTTTTATACAATGGTAAGAAAGTAATCGTAAACCAAGTGAAGATGAAGAGGACAAAAGATGTAAGTAGAAGAGCTTTGACGAGAAGTTACACTCTGGCAATAGTATCAGTCTGTAAATTGTGCTTTGTCCAGACCCTAACTGCGTCTCTAAAAGCCAGTGTAGTTAAAAGGGACGTAAAACCAATAACATTATTAGACCCTAAGAATATCAGGGGATCGCATTAACAACTATCTTAAGAAAGCCAACGAACTACAAGGAATTATTAAGGATAACACAGGTAAATCAGGAGGTTATAACAGAATAACTGATAGTAAGATGGCTGAAATTATCGAACACATTAATACATTTCCTATGTACAAATCACAGTATTGCAGATCAGAAATAAGCACTTTCTTTCTCCCGTCACATGTCACACTTCCAGTTATGTATGACTTATACAAAAAGGAATATTCTCAGCCAGTTTCCCTCTCATGCTATAAGAAATTATTTTACTCCAGATTCAACCTACGACGAAAACCGCTTAAGAAAGACACATGCAACTTTTGTGACTCTACAGATGCTCAAATAAACAATAAAAATGGTGACACTGATGTGCTAAAGATAAAGTTGCTTGCTCGTCCAGATGATGCAGAAAATGCTCGAAGTACAATGAAGAGTGACTTTCAAAAAGCAACCGAAATTAATGGACTGTCGGTGCTAAGCTTTGATAAGCAGAGGACACTGTCTCTGCCGAGAATTCCAACAAACATAATATTCTACAAACGTCAGTTATGGCTGTATAACTGTGGAATTCATGACGCTTCATCGAACAAAGGCTTCTGCTACTTGTGGCTCGAGGGCCAAGCTGGGCGTGGAGCCCAAGAAGTGGGCTCTTGTCTAAGAAATTACATCACTGACCATTTAGAAAAAGGCACGGAACAACTTGTGCTTTGGTACGATTCCTGCGGAGGGCAAAATCGGAACATAAAAATGGTCCTAATGCTGAAGTCTATCATGGAGTAAAATCCAACTCTAAAGACCATAAAAATGCGATTTCTGGTTTCCGGGCACAGCTATTTGCCCAATGATGATGATTTCGGAGATATTGAAAGTGCCTTGAAGTTTGATCCAAGACTATATACACCAGAAGATTACAAGGAAGTAATGAGAGCTCGCCGAAAGAAGAACAAGCTGGTCGTGAAAGAAATGAAAAGAGAAGATTTTGTGGGCACGGCATCCGTTGAGAAACAAATAATAAATAGGAAGAAAGATACCAATGGCAATGGAGTAAGCTGGCTAACAACACGGGAAATTGAAATAAGTAAGGAAAGCCCATGGCTGTTGACTTTTAAAAGTACTTTCGATGACAAAGACGGCCAAGTAATCAATTTGAAGAAGAGAAATAGTGCACGCCAATGTGACCAGAATAACCTCAGCTTTTGCCTTAATGCTCTATGGCCAAACGGAAAAGCTGTATCGGAGCCAAAATTACAGGATCTGAGAAGTGTCATGCATCTCATACCATCCGATTCCAAGGAGTTCTACGAAGGCCTTCATCCGGATGGAAACAGTTTTGACGACATCGAGGGTTTTGGTAGTGAACTCGATTTCTCGATACAAGATGAAACCTAAGACTGTGTCAATTTCCTATTGTGTGAAAGAAATTTACATCATAAAGTAGAATGTAACACCAATGTTTACAGCATTATTTCATTTCGTATAATTAATGCTTTAAGTTTGATTCTGGTATTCAAATGTATCTGTGTTTCTATTTGACTATTGAGAATAAAATTGCAATAAAGGAAACACGAGTACTAATTGTACTCGTCAAAGTCTCCAGAAACTGGCATTAAAATAAAAATGTATAAAGGGCTAAAAGACTAAAAAAAGGTGCTTAGACGGTTTACGCATAACTATCGTGTTCGATAGAATAACCTAACAACAAGCTATTCACCAAAAATGGCACTTAGCAGTTTTATGCGTAACTAAACTCACAGATAACATAAAGCAGCTAAGTGTAAATTGCTAATAAATCAATTGTTTGCAGTATTTTTGTAATTTAAACACAACAACTATCAACAATGCATATAGGTAAGGGGTTGTTTGCTTTTAAAACTCAAACTTGGCTAACAGGAGAGAATTTGTGATAGTTTAAATGTCAAAACCTTCAATCACATTTTTCTCAATATCAGCTTTTGGTGGATAGCTGTTTAATGCATAACGCCGTCCAATTTATATGTTCCTTTTTTGCTAAAGTACTTATTTTACTTGTTACATGTTATTTATTCATGAGTGCGTGATTGTAAGATACTTTCTTTAAGTGCTGTTCCAGTAATTTGTCACAACTGTTCGGCATGCCAGACCCTTCTATAGTGACAGCCATTACTTCAGTTTCATTGGTCGACTTTCCTGCTGACCAATCCCAGCGTTTCCTCTGTAGAATGGCCTAGAACATTTCCCGGCCACTATATAAGAAGCTAGGTTCTCCAACAACTTTCTGAATACTTGAGGATCAGTTTCATCATGACGCATCGCTGCACCTTCGACATGTTCCGCCGAAAAGACTTTGAATAAACCATACTTGGTTCACCAAACTTCATCCAGCACGTGGCTTTCTCAACGACATGGTCTGGTAACAAACTTGCATCATGTATGCTAGGCAAACATTCTTCTTTTTAAGTTCAACTCTGGCAGATGTAACACTTCAGTCTTCGTTATTCATTCACTGCGATGATTTAGCAACAGCGAGCAATGTTGCAATGTATGCTGACACAGCAGTGAGCTCATGGTTTGACTCAGTGTGTCTTCACTTGTCACGGTCATTAGACTGCCAGGCAGGGTGGCTAACTTCCCCAGTATTTGTGTCTTCCAGCAGCCTCTTGGAATGTTATGAGTCATGATCTGCCTCAGAGGCAACGCAGCATTTCCCCACGTGCTAGCTTTGACAGCTATCAGCGACCTTTATTGGTAATTCAGAGTATAAGTGCAGCATGCTTTCTTCAAGTGTCAATCAGTGCAAGTGCTTTTTAGTATGCTACAGTTCATACTGTTTGCATTTCATATTTTACTACCTAATTTACTGGTGAGGTATCCAGCGTGTCACTAATTATGTGTCTTTCAATATAGCAGCTTCTGCCACGGTGAATCTAACCAACAAATGCTTCGACAAAAATCTGGATAAGTAAAATCTGTTATTACATTTTCAAACCTTAAAACTAATAATCAATGTTTTTTCATCTGGGCTCTTTTGATAGGCCTCTCAACTTTGATTTTGAGAATCTCTACTCAAGTAATTCTGCAAAAACTTTCTCTATATGCTTTAAGACTCTGATATTTTCTCTCTGTACAATTAATATTGGTTGTCTTACAATGCGTTTATATGCATTCATTTGCTTTTTACTTGCTTCACTTGTCTTATGAATCTCCGATGGAGAATGACATAACGGCTTGCTTTTGCCATTTTCTATCAAGGATTAATACATACCATTCTGGCTCTTCTCTTGTTACTACTGCGTCAGGATTGGGCGCCTGATCGCAATAACACCTTTAAGGTCATATTATCTTTTCAGTGCGTTACTATTACTCATGCTTGTAGTTCTCACGCACCTTTTTTCTTTCTCTTGCATCAAGGTGTTTCACCTTGCTTTCATCACTTGGTTATATTTACAATTTACAGTTTAACTTGTTATTTAAAATTGTTTAACCTGTTGTTACATTGGTAAATGTTTATTATCTTGTTATGCCTACGCAATTAATTGACAATAAATGCCAACCTGTTTAAGCAACTTGTTCTCTTTTCCTCCTGCTCTATTTACCTTAAACTTGTCAACTCAGTTTTAACTCTTACCATCAGTTGGAGTTCCCTCCGATACGGGAGGTTCTTAATTGACCGATACTATACCATCTATGGTGCGGAAACCCGTGGAAACGGCTTTGCTACCTTTAAATTTAAACCTAACTTCTATCATTTGGAACAAGTTGCTTGATGTTATACTCTGTTCTAATATTGTTTAAACTATCTCAGCCAAAACGGCATCAGTTAAACTGGCGCAGGACATGGACAAGCTGCTGCAGCCCCCTCCACCTGCTCACCCTGATTTATCGTCATCTTCAACAACTTCCCTGCAAGGTGTGGTGAGTTGTACTTCAGTCTCAACCATGTCTACCACAGAAAAATTAATTGGCACTCGTGCCGTACTCAAAAAGAAATTGGTCAGGTTTCGATCCTTTTTAAGGGAAAAAAGTTTAGATGATTACCATCTAAGTATTCTCACAGAAAAGTTTAAGGTATATCAGTCTGACTTTAACTCGTATCATTCTCTTCAAACTGAACTTGAGATCCTTGATTCCACCCAAGAGCAAGATCGAAGAGAAGAGGAAGAGAGCTATTATGAAGGATTTGTTGAAGCTGAAACTTTAATTAAATATTTAATTTCTGACCAAACACAAACCCCAGTCATTCCCGTCAAACCTATTCTGCCCAGAATTCCTTTACCCTCTATCTCAGGTAATGGGCACGGGTGGGATTCTTTCGAAGAACTTTTCATTTCGCTGGTACACAATAATTCCTCTATACCTAACATACAAAAGTTTCCCTCCTTAAAATCTGTTCTGCAAGGCCCTCCACTTAAACTTATAGAGGCACTTCCGCTAACTTCTGAAAATTATTCAGTTGCTTTTAACTTATTACAACAGAGATATAGTAATCCCAAATTGCAGATCCGTAGACACATTACTGCATTGTTCAATCTCCCTTCTTGCCGCAATGATAACCTTTCAACGCTACGCAATTTAGGCGATACCGTTGAACTCCATGTACGTGCCTTAGAGCACTTGAAACAACCGGTACAGCATTGGAATCTTTTTTTTAAATTTACCTTACAACATCTAAGTTCGACTCCAAACTTTAAAAGCACGGGAAACCGAATTGATTGATCAACCTGAACCCACCTTTCAGATTTTAACTACATTTATAAAAAATCGTTGTCATGTGCTCTCTGCAGTGGCCCAACAAGCAGAACTTTCAACAAGTTCTAGCAAAAATGTACTCGGTAAATCTACATTTAACAAAAAATCTTCTTGTTCGCAAGTATTTTCGGTACAAAGTAATTCGGAGACTTGCCTACTCTGCAATAATCTGCACCCTCTTTACTCATGTTCTACTTTCAAATCCTTATCAGTGGATGACCGTAGAAAAAGTCTCTCAGCATACATGTTGCTTCAATTGTCTTTCTGAAAAACATGCAGTAACTGATTGTCCTTCTAAAGGAGTCTGCATGCATTGCAAATCACGTCACCACTCTTCGTTACATCGTTTTGTAAAACCAAAATTTAAACCCTCTCTTAATAAATCTTCAGAAAATGCTGTTACTGCTGACTCTCAAACAAATATAGCTTCTAGCAGTAAATCATACCTAACCTCTGGTACTCATTCTGATTTAAATGCTCAGTCTTATAGTCAAACCACGAACTCATGGCGCAGTACTCAAATTCGTTTATCTACTGTGCGACTTCAAATTCAAGATTCCACAGGCAACTGGCACTCTGCTCGAGCTCTCCTCGACAATGCTGCTACCCATGATTACATAAAGTTTTCTCTTGTCAAAAAATTAGGCCTGCAGCCTCATTCCACTTCTATAGAAATATCTGGAATTAATAATAGCAAATCCACTTCTTTGCAATTTGTGAAACTTAATATCAAGGATTTAGTACAATCTGGCACTAATCTTCGCCTTAATTGTCTGTCTATTCCAGCTATAGGAGCTCCGACTCCTAGTCATTCCTTTTCCATTGATACTTGGAACTTTCCCTCGGATTTAAAATTAGCTGATCCTTATTTTCATCAAAGCTCTACTGTCGATATTCTTCTTGGAGCAAATGTATTTTGGCAAAACCTGCTACCTTCTAGAGTTAACATTACTCCCAGCATTTACGCCCATCATACAAGATTTGGTTGCTTGTTACAGGTCACATTCCACTTAAAAACGTACAATCTTCTTCACAGTGTCATTTTACTCACACCGAGTTAAATCAAAATTTAGAAAAATGTTGGCAAATTGAATCTATCGATTCCACACCTTTAGTTTCTTCAGAGAATGACTTTTGCGAACAGCTCTATCTTGCAACCACCATTCGCAATTCAGATGGTAGGTTTATTGTATCTATGCCTCGCGTTCAGTCTCCTCCTACCTTAGTAAATTCGCAACTTCGGGCTCTTAAAGCCTTGTTTGCCGTTGAAAATCAATTAAAACAAGATCCCTCTGCCAAAACTCAATACATTGAATTCATGGAAGATTATGAAGCTTTTGATCACATGGAAGTTATTGATAATCACAACTTTCCTGATTATAGTGTTTATTTAAACCACCATCCTGTATGGAAAAACCCCTCTACTAGGGAACAAATTAGAGTAGTGTTCAACGGATCTGCTGCGGATTCTAATGGCATTTCTTTGAACGACACCTTATTAGCAGGTCCAGCTATTCAGTCTGATCTTTCTTCCGTTCTACTAAACTTTCGTTTATTTCCTGTTGGTGTCATAGCAGACATCAAACAAATGTATAGGCAAATATTAATTGAATCAGAACAGGAAAATTTACAGTGCATACTATGTCGTGACAGCTCCTCCAAACCTATTAAAATCTTTAAATTGAAAACTGTTACTTATGGTCTTAAGCCATCTGCTTTTCTATCTATACGGACTTTGAGGCATCTTGCCGACCAAGATTATAACCTGTTCTCTCCAGTAGTTTCAAATCTTTTAAAAAACTCTTTCTACGTGGATGACTTTCTGCATTCTTTCAAAAACCCTTCTGAAACACTCTAGCACTCTCAAAGTCTTAAAGCATTACTTCAAGGAGGAGGTTTTCTTTTGCATAAATGGAATTCCAATCCCAAGGATTCATTGATTCAGCTTCGTTCTAATAGTATTGCTGCTTCACTGGTAGAACTTCTAAAATTGGATAATTCTACTAAAGTGTTAGGAATTAATTGGTATCCTGTTTCGGATTCTTTTATTTACCAAGTTCACTTGTCTACTTCACTTCCTCAAACCAAGCGACAAGTTCTCTCTGAGATTGCTAAAATGTATGATCCTCTTCAATTCATTGCCCCTGTTATAGTTGTGGCAAAAATGTTCATGCAAGAATTATGGTCTTTAAAAAAAGATTGGGATAATCCTTTACCTCCCTCTCTTTTAGAAAGATGGCTTTCCTTTTGTACGTGTCTCTGTGATTTATCTATTATAGATATTCCAAGGGTTTTAATTCCTACTTCGTCTTCTAACTTAGAACTACACCTTTTTGCTGACAGCTCCATTAAAGCTTACATATGTTGTGCTTATGTTGTCAATAGCACAGCTCCCTGTTCTTTTTCTAACTTAATTTGTGCTAAATCAAAAAACTATTTCCTTACCTCGTTTAGAGTTATGTGCGGCTCTCCTCGCTGCCGAATTGGCTAAAAAACTCACCCTAAATCTTAATTGTCAATTTGTTCATACCTATTACTGGACTGATTCTGCTATTATGTTAGCTTGGATTATGAAAGCTCCCTCCAACTGACAATCCTTTGTAGCTAACAGAGTGGAAAAAATTCTACAAATTTAAAGTTCTTCTCAGTGGAAACAAGTTTCTGGTCAAGAAAACCCAGCCGACATCATCTCTCGTGGATGTCCTCCTAAACAATTAGCTAAATCTAGTTTATACTGGCATGGTCCTAGGTGATTGTTAAAAGAACCTTCTCATTGGCCAACTTTCATTTCTTCAACTTTAACGAGCCTCCCTGAAACTCGCAAAATTGCTTCTTCTTTCGTAACTACTGTTACCATTTCGTTACTTGAGCGCTATTCTTCATTTCAAAGGTTAATTCGTATTGTAGCCTACCTACTTCGATGGAAATTTTTCATATTAGATAAACCATTGAGTCCTAAAACCTTCCTTTCTATGTTTGAACTACAAACTGCTACCATTAAAATTTTATGGCATACTCAGCATGAAATTTTCTCTGAGGAAATCAACACTTTGTCTAAAGGTCTGTCCCTCAAAAAACATAACAGACGCTTTGCTCTTTTTCCTTTCCTTGATAAAAATGGGTTATTACGAGTAGGTGGTAGGCTATCCCTAGCCGATTGTTCTGAAGATAAGAAGCACCCTCTAATTCTTCCTTCCAAACATCATGTTACTAAACTTATCATTCGCCAGTTTCATTACCAACACCTGCATGTTGGAACCAGAACTCTCCTATGTTTGATTCGGGAACAATACTAGCCCATCAATGGGATGCGCAAAGTCATTTCTGTTGTAAGAAAGTGTATTCCCTGTTTCAAATCTAAACCTAAGTTTCCTCAACAGCTCATGGCTGATCTGCCTTCTTTTCGTTCTGTTCCTAGCAGACCCTTCCTACTCACTGGTATCGATTAAGCTGGTCCAATTGTCTATCAAATCATCATCATCTTGAGCAGTTTCCGACCGCTGGTCGGGTCTGCTTTGTGTATCAAATAAACAATCTAAAAACTAAACGTAAAATTCTTGGCAAATTGGACATTTCACTTTTTGTGCGTATGATAAATGGTGTTTGTCACCAATGCTTCTACCTCCTATTTTTTTCTGCTTTCTCTCGCTTTGTCGCTAGAAGAGGTATTCCATCAGAGGTTTATTCTGACAACGCCAGAAATTTTCTTGGTGCTTCCGAGCAATGGAGAAAAGCTATCTGTTCTCCTTCTGCTAACGAACAAATCTCAAACTATGCTCATTTAAAGAATTTTAAATGGCACTTTATTCCTCCTTACGCTCCCCATCACGGTGGACACTGGGAATCCTGTGTTAAACTAACCAAAACTCATTTAAGAAAATCTTTGGATATTCTAACTTATCTTTTGAAGAGTTCAGCTCTCTTATAATTCTCATTGAGAGTACTGTCAATTCCTGACCTTTATCTCTTTTGTCCAACGACCCTTCTGATTTACTCCCCCTTTCTCTTGGTCATTTTTTGATTGGTAGTTCATTAAATGCTCCACCCCCTCTCATTGATCGTAGGCTAGACCTTTCTTTGCCCATTCTTGGGAAAATAGTTGAAGCTTTAAGAGATCGATTTTGGAAGAGGTGGAGACTGGAGTACTTAAACTCGTTGCAGGGGAGGGGGAAGTGGAAGCTCTCTCATCCAAACCTTAAAGAGGGTGATTTGATTCTCTTGCGAGACTCAAGTCCTCCCCTAGTTTGGCACACCGGTAGAATTGAGAAACTTTTCACCGGTCGTGATGGCAGAGTACGAGTGGGAGAATTAATCATCCCTTCTGGACATTGTGTACCTCCAATTTCATGTATTGCTCCTTTAACACTTTAGTTTGGCTTCTTCTTTGAATTATTCTTTTTTCTCTCATACCCTTTCCTTTCTTGTTGTTGCCCCTCTGGCAGTATGTTCGCATTTGCGAAAGGCTACAAAGCCCGTAAATATTAATTAAAATTTTTCAAATCTTTCGAGAGAAAAATCGAGAACTCGAGACGCCATTTGTTTTACCACGTGCTCGTATAAAATTATCATAATTTATATGTTCCTTTTTTGCTAAAGTACATATTATATTTGTTACTTACATGTTATTTATTCATGAGTGCTTGATTGTAAGATACGTTCTGTAAGGGCTGTTCCAGTAATTTGTCACAACTGTTCGGCATGCCAGACCCATCTATAGTGACAGCCATTACTTCATTTTCATTGGTGAACTTTCCTGCTGACCAATCCCAGCGTTTGCTCTGTAGAATGGCTTAGAACATTTCCCGGCAACGATATAAGAAGCTAGGTTCTCCAACAACTTTCTGAATACTTGAAGATCAGTTTCATCATGACGCATCGCTGCACCTTCGACATGTTCTGTCGTAAAGACTTTGAATAAACCATACTTGGTTCACCAACTTCATCCAGCACGTCGCTTTCTCAACGACATGGTTTGATAACAAACTTGCATCACGTATGCTAGGCAAACAATCTTCTTTTTAAGTTCAACTCTGGCAGTTGTAACACTTCAGTCATCGTTATTCATTCACTACGATGATTTAACATCATTTAAAGTACGGTACTGTACATAGGTCTGGCACCTACTGAATTTGCTACGAGTCTCCGATCTTGGAACTTTGCAGTTTTAACAAGTGTTCACTCGCAGCATGCTTTCTTCAAGTGTTAATCGATGCAAGTGCTTTTTAGTGTGCTACAGTTCATACGGTTTGCATTTCATATTTTACTACCTAATTTACTGGTGAGGTATCCAGCGTGTCACTAATTATGTGTCTTTCAATTTAGCAGTTTCTGCCAGGGTGGATCTAACCTACAAATGCTTCGACAAAAATCTGGATAAGTAAAGTCTGTTATTACATTTTCAAACCTTAAAACTAATAATCAATGTTTTTTCATCTGGGCTCTTTTGATAGGCCTCTCAACTTTGATTTTGAGAATCTCTACTCAAGTAATTCTGCAAAAACTTTCTCTATATGCTTTAAGACTCTGATATTTTCTCTCTGTACAATTAATATTGGTTGTCTTACAATGCGTTTATATGCATTCATTTGCTTTTTACTTGCTTCACTTGTCTTATGAATCTCCGATGGAGATTGACATAACGGCTTGCTTTTGCCATTCTCTATCAAGGATTAATACATACCATTCTGGCTCTTCTCTTGTTACTACTGCGTCAGGATTGGGCTCCTGATCGCAATAACACCTTTAAGGTCATATTATCTTTTCAGTGCGTTACTATTAATCATGCTTGTAGTTCTCACGCACTTTTTTTCTATCTCTTGCATCAAGGTGTTTCACCTTGCTTTCATCACTTGGTTATATTTAGAATTTACTGTTTAACTTCTTGTTATTTATAAATTGCTTAACCTGTTGTTACATGGTAAATTATTTTGTTATGCCTATGCAATTAATTGACAATAAATGTCAACCTGTTCAAGCAACTTGTTCTCTTTTCTTCCTGTTCTATTTACCTTAAACTTATCGAAACCTTTTCTTTATAAAGCTCAACTCAGTTTTAACTCTAACCGTCAGTTGGAGTTCCCTCCGATACGGGAGGTCTTTAATTTTTGATCCTATACTACAAAATAATAAGAAATTATTTCATTTTGTGAAATAATACAGTTTAAAAACATTATTTGCGAAATAACATCGGAATATTTTAAAAAAATGTCCCCCGTCTCCGAAGTTAGTGACATCTTGAACTATTTTTTTAAGTTTCAGATTGTAGACAGTTTTACAGTAGGCCTAGATGATGCAGCTTGTATTAAAAATGCACAAGTGGAATTCATCAAAAAGAGGGTGCAGCAAAGACTTGATTTATATAAAACCTTCGAATCATTAGCAGTTATTGAAGACATTCAAATGTGTGTACAATCATTGCACGGAGAAGTTAGCTTAGGAAAAAATGAACGAAGTGATCAGTTTGTAACCATACGTTTTTCTTTTGGGGTTATGGTGGAGTTTGAGGGGCGTGTGTGTATTCACACTAAGGATGTATAGTTTTAATAAGGAACTTTTTCCTTTTATATATATCTACTTACATATGGACATATATATCACGTCATGGTCTCTCTCTTTTTCTCAATCTAATTCTCCAAATTTTATATCCACTTCATTCATTTTAAAAAAGCATTTCCATTTCCTCTTACGTCCAATCAACAATCCAACCAACCTCAATATATAACCAGCATGGAATAAACGCAAGAGGAAAAAGAAAAAACAAAATAACACCGTAAATAGATAATAGGCTACATACACAGATGTAAAACTCTATAACTATGAACAGTAACATAAGAACAATAAGAACATGTAACCACATAGAGTTAAAAGTTCAAATCCTGATTTTGAATTCCTCAAGTTGATAAAAAGCATATTGTGTGGTGAAAATGCAGAAGATGTAAAATTTGACCCCACTTTGTTCCAGATGTCTGCATTTAAGTGGACCCCTATAACTTCCTATGTAGAATTATTGATGGTTGTTATGAAAGAAAAAAAGGTAGAATTAGCCGAGTCAGCAGGTAGGATGGTATTGGATATTCTAAAGATTAGTGAAGTTCAGATAAAGGGAGATAGAGAGGAGGAAGTAGAAGAGTACAAGGTATACCTGTCGGGTGTATAACGAGGCAGGGCATAAAGGGGAGTAGGGCTGTATGTCAAGAGAGTCTTCTGTGAGGTACATAAGTGAACGATTAATGTGGATAGATTTGGAAATGTCAGGAAATCGGGTCAGGATTGTTTTAGTTTATGGTCCATGTGAAGGGGTGGATCAGGACGAAGCAGACAGATTTTATGAGGCACGGAGTGATGTGGTAGTGAGACTTAACAATAAGGATAGTGTGGAACTGATGGGGTATTTCAATGCTAGGATAGGAAATAGAACTGAGGGGTATGAGAAGGTAATGGGTAAGTGAGGTGAGGATAGGGAAGCGAACACCAATGGGAAAGTTGACTGAACGTCTGTGCTAGCATGGGGTTATCTGTTGCGAACTAATTATCAAAGTATAAGAAGATTCACAAATACACATGGGAGGGTAGGGGAACCAGGTCAATAATAGACTACCATTACTGACTTTGTATTTAGGAAATTGGTAAGGAATTGCAGGGCATTCAGGGGCATTATTAATGAAACAGCCCACAAACTGATCTGCTGAGAATTAAGCATAGTTAGAACTGAAGTGCAGAAAGTGAGGGCTGTTTGCAGATGGGTAAGGGTTGAAAATGTCCAGGATAAAGAACTCAGGCAGAAATACGTAAAGAAATTGCAAAGAGTAGATGGTAAAGAATTGCAGGACACTGAAATGGAGTGGCCAGGATACAGGGATGAATTACTAGAAGTAGCAAAGTCTTGTCTTGGGACAACATAGTTGTAAAGTCAGGAAAAAGTGCACATCTTGGTGGAATGACATAGTGATGTCTTCTTTTAAAAGTCAAAGGAAGGCTTGCAAAAAATAGCTCCAAACAAGGAATCCGGTAGTGGAAAGGAACAGAACCAAACAAATAATAGTCAGTCCAAAGGGAAATTATGGGAGATATTTGGAGATAAATAAGAAATGTTAGGCGAAGCGTCAGGGAAGCCTTTCTGGAGTGCTATAAAGAACCTTGGAACTGAAGGAAAAAGAGAAATGAGCAGTGTTCTGCATAATTCACTGAAACTCATTGTAGATACCAGGCATTGGGAAGATAGTAAGAATACTTCGAAAACTAGCAAAATATAAATGGAGACCTATCTGGCAATGTGGCAGATTTTGAAATTTCGGAGGAGAATGAGGACGGGAACAGGATCACGGATGAGGAAGTAGAAAGGGTGGTAAAAGTTATAGTGGGAAAGCAAGGCTGAAGGTTGCATAGGATACTAGAATTAGTATGGGATTTAGAAAAGGTACCCTCTGACTGGACAAAACAAGTAATCGCCCCAATTTATAAGCAAGGTAACAGAAAATATTGCAATAATTGCAGAGGTATTTCTTCGACAAGTGTCCCGGGCAAAGTGTATTCAGGGATTGTAGAAAGGAGAGTTCGATCATTGGCCAAGAGTAAGATGGATGAAAACCAGTTTGGCTTTAGACCACAACAAGAGTGTCAGGATCAAATTTTCAGTATGCACCAAATTAATGAGAAATGCTATGGGAGGAATAAACGTTAGTGTCTTTTAGATCTAAAGAAGGCGTACGATAGAGTACCCAGGGAGAAGATGGCTGTGCAGAATTCAATTAGGAGGAAACCAGGTAAGCAGTCTGGCTTATGCTGATCTGGTTGTAATGGAAGCTTGTAGTTTTGCGTGGCTGTTAATCTTGTGATCATGAGCCACGTGACCTCCTTTTTACATGGAATCTGAACCACAGGACATGGCAGTTCACTTTGAATGGTTGTAATGACAGACTCATTCAAACGGTTACAAGTCTACATGTTAGAATTTGAACAGAAATGTAGGGAGTATGGTATGAAAATCAGCATTTCAAGAACGACGGTTGTGATGGTAGGGAAGAATCGCAAGAAAGTAAAATGCCAGATAGGAGAACTAAATTGGAGCAGGTGGAACATTTTAAGTACCGAACTTCGACTGTGTAGAAAAGCTAATGTATTGAGTTCTCAGTTTCAATCTCTAGTATTCTGCAAGAAGGAAGTTAGTGTAGCGATAAAACTCACCCTACATCACTCAGTAATTATACTGACCTTGCTGTATGGAAGTGAGAGCTGGGTAGATTCACGATATCTGATACATAAGCTGAGGGTAACACAAATGATTGCTGGGACAAATAGATGGGAGCAATAGCAGGAGGGTGCTCAAAACATATAAAGGCTAAATTAGAAATAAACATGCTGGTTTCATGTCTGAAACTATCATCTTTATCAATGTCTAACTACTCAACAGTGGCATGCTTTGGGATGAAGCAAGGGAAGCACTGCATCAGTGGCTGAAATTCCCCTCAAATTCATCTATTTTCTATTAGTTATTGCCATATTTCCTCTTGTTTGAGCAATCAGCTTTCCTTTCGTTCACGAGGTGAAGCTCTGCTTCCCTTGCGCTAGAGATAACACAGAGAAGGTATTGCTTGTACTGTACTCCTGCAAGTCCTACACCCGCAAAGCACTGCCTTGTTTCCAGCAGGTCGAACTGAAGCATGCATTACCTCATTTCCAAGACTTCCTAGTTCCTTCCATCACTAACAGATAGCAGCAGGCATAGTCTGAAGGTGAGAACAACACTGAATAGAGGGTGAGGAAACTTTCACTTCGAACCCCACGAATCGGTCGCTCCGGAGAGCTTACAGGCAAACATATTATGAACAAATATCATCTATACTCCGTCCAAGCAATCTGCGAAGTGCCAGTGTGAAAATACGTAGTCTGCGCACGGGAGTGGCTCGGCTGACTGGTCCAATGAGACGTGATTCCACTGAATAATTAGCGCAGGAGGGTGGCACGACTTTGGCTTCAATAAACTCTCGCAATGGCTGGGCTGCCAAGCTCCACCCATCGCATTCTCTTTTCACTTCCTCCGTGTGACGTCATGCGCAAACCTACTTCAGATTCCATGGATGAGGTATATACATTGGATATCAACAGCAGATAGCATGTTCCATACCCACAGCAACCTTCTGTGAGTGCATCATCTCAGTTGGAAGATTTTTTTTGCAAAAGCTGTTAAATATAAATTCACATGAAACTAGCTTTATCGCCACCGTATTTTTATAGTAGGCAGTTTATGTTTCAACTTATTCTTTCATCACATTTTTAAACAGATATATCCTAAAATTGTGGCATTGCACTGCATGGACGTGTCTTCAAAATATATAATTTTATTACATTAAAGTTAATGAAAAATGAAAATCCACAGCCTGCTTCCAGTCTCCGACCAGGTCAGGAATGGAATGAATGAAGCCCCCAACTAGCGGCGAGGATATGAACTGTGCCGGCTGCCGAGGCCTGACGCACTCCTCTGGGGCAATGATTAAATGAATGACAGATGAAATGAAATGATAGTGGAGAGTGTTGCTGGAATGAAATTGTGACAGGGAAAACCGGAGTACCCGGAGAAAAACCTGTCTGCCTCCGTTTTGTCCAGCACAGATCTCACATGGAGTGACCGGGATTTGAACCACGGATCCAGAGGTGAGAGGCCGGTGTGCTGCCACCTAAGCCACGGAATTAAAGTTAATGACAATTGTTATTATAGTACAGTAATTATTATAGCCTACTGAATGTACAGTACTCAACTGTACCGCATGAAGATGACTTCAAAATATTTATTTTATGATGATGATAATGAAAATTATTATCATTATTATTATTATTATTGTTATAGTGGGTATCCAATTAGTTACCCTTCACTTTAACGCAGTGCTTCACTAGTCTCGAGGGTCACCGCACGCCACTGCTACTCAATTACCGGTATAGTCGCTTTCTTCTGCATCTCGGCCTTCATCCAGGTTTTGCAGTAATGTCATCGTATTGAGATCACCTTGCCTGTTTGAAATATCATCATCACAGAAGCGAGCAAATGCTTGTTTTTGTGCGAGCGTAGTATTGGTAATTTTCTCCTATGACTTTGACTGACTGCATGAAGAGCATCCAACAAACACGCCCTAGGCATAGGTTTGCGCCATCAGGTAATAATTGCTCTTTACAATACGCTGTCTGCGCATCTACACTTCACAACTCACAGGTCAGCAGCCTTGGGGTGTGGCTGTTGGGAAAGGGAGGGTAGGCCCTGAGTGAGAGTGTACGGTATTCCTCTTGTATTGTCTCAGATTTGAAGATAAGGGAAATCCATGCTACACCACCCGTGGCAACATGCTCGTATGTTTCCAAAATTGCAGCATTCTAGTGGCAGTGTGCAAGTAGGCCTACTGCTACACAAATCTCAAATTTCCTCTTGTTGGAACACTCAGCTTTCCTCTTGTTCACGTAAAGCTCTGCTTCCCTTGTGCTAAAGAGGCTCACCGAGTATTGAGTACAGCAACTACATGAGATTGTGTTGCACGTGAGCAACATACAGTCGAACCTCGATATCTCAAATCACCTCGAGAGAAAATTTTTATTTCGATTTATCGAAATTTCGAGAATTAGAGAAATACCGATTTTAGGCATCTTTAGCGCGTTATTTAATCACATTTGTCTATGAACCATTACGGAATACAGTGCAACAATATCTGACAGCATTTAACAACAAAAAACTCATACAGTACTTTATGGCATAACTTCAATTACAGTATAACAATTGTACCTAGGTATACCGTATAGCTTACAGTAGCAGACAGAATATGTACGTACAGTGATTAAAAAAGGAACATACTGTACAGGCCCGGGGGGCTGTACCCCCTGAGAGCCACCCCCCATCTTCTACTAAAACTCACCCTAACTGGCAAACATCATAAGACCAGAACATCACTTTTACACGGCAAGAGGCGGCCACCCAACTCGGGAGGTTAGCCAACCACTTGCAACACACTCACAAACATTAACACTATAACTAACTGGGGCAGCTATGTCATTGGAATGCTGACTGAGCAACGGCAGGACCTATAAGAAGAGAGGCCTTTTGGGAGCATTATCGGTCATACAGTGTGTGTTGCCGAAGGCCCTGCTCCAGCTACTATCATCAGGTGAGCATCAGCAAGTGTACAGATATCCTTTACTTTGTAACACCCATCCACAAACTTGTACACTTAACTTGTACCATTATTTACATTCCCCTAAAAGGGACTTACAATTTCATACTCACTGACCAATAAAACACTTGGTCAGTAAACTACACATTGCATTCATAATTACACGCCTCTTCACAGCCGCATACCCTTCCTGACCTCCGTCACGATTGACCGTGACTAGTAGCCAGTAATTGTTTGCTCAGGCTTCATTGTGTTTCCCGCACGCGACCGCCTAGCAGCGAGCCGCTGACATAAGCATGGCTGTTATATCACTCACTCCGTCCAGCTGGCAGGCCGGCCTATTAGCCTGCACTCAGAGGTTCATCCCCTAGTAGGCTCTTGCATCTTAGAACAACCCCTAGCATTTGAACACCAGACAACACGCTACACTGGTAAGCTCACCCAGCTACGGGAAGCTACCCTCTCCTAGGAATCACCTTCCAAATTAGTACAATAACACTAATGTTTAGATCCCTAAACTACCCCCCAACTAAGGGATCTAAAACAATACAGTACCTCCGTTAGCACCTTGGGAAGAAATCTGTTAGTTTCTTTTGTTTTTTACTGTTACGCTTCTTTTCCTCAACATAGTTTTCAACAACATTTATTGCTGTGAAAACACTGTCATTTACATACAGCTGACTCTGTATGTACGATCGAAGAACAGCCACTGCACTTAACGCCCGATCTGCTGACGGTGCGGGAGAGGGCAGCTCCAACTCTTCTTGTTGGGAATCACCATCGTCGTCTTCTTTCAGTTCTTCTTGCTCGGCAGCAGTGTTGACGATACCCGTAGGTTGTTCCGCCACTATAACATCACAGTCCACATTTATGTAACTCTCAAAATCAGCTTCGCAATTAACAAGCTGCTGATATTCCGCCCATTCCTCAGGAACAGAAATGACTTCGTCCTCTTCGTCTTCTGCAGCTTGCGAGTAATCTTTCGAAAATCCTGCTTTGCGAAAGCACTTAGCAATTGTTTCCTGTTTCACATCAGCCCACGATTTACTTAGCATTGTTATCGACTCTAGTAGATTGATGTCTGTTAATGACTCCTCGGAGTCAATTGCTCTCAGAATTCTCTGAACAGCCCTCTTCCTATAGTAATGTTTCAAGTTTTTAATCACCCCTTGGTCCATTGGCTGTAGTTTGGATGTTAAGTTCGGTGACAAGAAGACCACACGCACTGCTCTCAGCTCCTGAGTGAGCACCTTGGGGTGAGCTGGGCAGTTGTCTACAAAAAGTAGAACTTTCCTCCGTTCATGTTGAAACTTCTTGTCAATACCATGCAGCCAAGATACGTAAATGGAGCTTGTCATCCATGACTTCCGGTTGCTTTGGTACAGGACCGGTAAAGACTTAACACCCGAAAAACAGCGAGGCTTCGCCGATTTTCCGATCACTAAAAGTTTTAGTTTTTCTGTTCCCGTCATATTAGCTCCCAGCATTACCGTAAAACCCTTTCTTTACTTCTTTTACCACCAAAACACTTTTCACCCTTAAAGGCCAGTGTCTTTCCAGGCAGGCATTTGTAGAATAAAGCAGTCTCGTCAGCATTAAACACGTCATTAGAACTGTACTCCTGTAACAGGGCTGGTAAAACTTTTTTTTTGTAATGTTCACAGTCCACTTCACTGACAGCAGCATTTTCACCTGACATTACCATCTGCACTATTCCATTCCGAAGTTTAAACTTTTCCAGCCACCCACTGCTGGCCTGAAAAGATTCATAACCGAAGTCTTTAGCAAATTTTTCTGCTTGTTCACGAACTAAGCTACCGGTTATTGGAATGTTTTTGTCTCTCACACGGGTCACCCATTGAATCATTGCTTGTTCCAGCTCCAGGAATGTTGAAGTTTTAAGCCTCTTCCGCTGTGGTGCAAATCGTGTTCATACCTGCCAACCTCTCAAAGTGAAAAATCGGGAGATTCGACGCGGCGACGGGGGGGGGGGGGGGGGGGGGGGGCGAGGACGCTACATAATACATACATAGGCTAAGACATTGCAGCAAATATGTATCGAAGATCATATTATTGGTCGTTGTTGCAGGTGACTGAGGCTGATTTTGCCCTCTTCAAAAAGGTCTTGCTATATTCTTGCTCAAAACACTTCTCTTTCTGAATCGACTTCAGAGTTGTAAGTTTGTCCAAAGTCTTGTCAGAGAGAGATGACCTGAACATCCTCTCACACTCTGCATTACTATGCGGAATGGTCAGAATGGAAAGCATAACTTGAGTACCCCACCACTACATATCATTTGGCCTACCAGTGCCCACTTCACATCAATTCTCTCTTCTTCTTCAATAGATGTCACATCCTCAAGTTGGAAGTTACAAAATTGGGAATGTAAAGCATCCATTTCCTCATTAAAATTGACTTGAGTGTCTGTTAACATGCTAGGAAATGTATTTACAAAAAACTTAATTTTGGAAAATGAAATGTCCCCCTTTCCAATATGCGAGATACTGAAATCACACCTACAGACACTACAAAATGCAAATGTTGCGCCTCTTCCTGACTCAGTTATATGCGGAATCAGGGTGTCTACTGTTAAGGATGAAGTAAAAATTAGTTACTTTTTAGCTACCTTTTAGTTAATTTTAGTTACCTTTGAATTCAAGATACGTCTGCGGTCTGCAAGCAAATGGGCTCATCACGCGGTGGAGAAAGAGAGCAATGAACTGTGTTTAAAGCGGTAAATACAATTCACTTAGGGAGTTACAACAATTTCAAAAATAATAAATAAATACTAGAAATTTATTATCAAATGAGTTGTTTCAGCTAATATGTCGTCTTGTGCACAAGGCGTTTTTATAATTGCCAAGAGGTTGCTCTGCTCTGCTCTTCTCTTGACCGTGGCGAGATTTCCTTTGTCCCCGCGGTAGATCACGACGAAATTTATGGGACGTTACATGATTGTAACCGAATTCTGTCTTCACAGTCAAGTACGGCGAAATTTCAAGATGTTACACGATCGGCGCTGGTCTCACCCGTTTGTCAAGATTCCCGTTGTTTTCGCGATAGAACACTGATAAATATCGCGATTTAATAATCGGTGTCACTTTTAGTCGTTCGACGAGATTTCCATTGTCTTTGAGGTCGGGCGCGAGGAAATATAGCATTATTATGCAATCGGCGCCACTTGCTGTCCGTTTGACAAAAATACAGTTGTTCTCGTCATTGAATGCGGAGAAATATCGCGATGTATCGCAATCGCTGCCGCTCTCAGCCGTTTTACGAGATTCAAGTTGTCCTCGCGATATTATGCATACCGCGCCGCACCCGGCCGTTGAACGATTGTTTATTCGTCCTCACAGATTGGTGGATGCAAGCTCAGGGTTGGGCATGGTTAAAATTCACGAGTAGTTATGGACAAGTTGTATGGCCGGCGCCGTGATTCCCGCTGTCCCTATGCTGTGGTTGGGAGCTCATCAGTTCAGGGTAGATCACGAGGAGAAATTAGTATCGCGACGCTACGTAGGCTGTCATTTCTAAGTGGGTAGATGCACTTCTCGCTCCCCGTACGCTTTTAAGTATACGGTCATGGGAAAAGTAGCGAGTAGGTTTCGGAATGTTTCGTGATTGGTGCCCAATCATCTTTGACGGGATTCCCGCAGACCTCGTGGTCACAAGTTCACGATAGGGGACGGGTTTTTTGATTTTACGCTACTGACGTCGATCTCGGTCCATTTGACGAGATTCCCGCAGGCAAGTCGTGCGGTCAGCCGGCCGTCTTGAGTATGAATGTTCGAAGTAGGTATCAAATATTAAGAATTATTCGGAGAGGATTACACGAATAATACGACTAGAGGACACGTTTTCTTTCAAATCCGAATCACGAATTATAAAAGTTATACAAGTTTTCGAAATAACCGGTTAGATTATAATATATCCGATGGAACCCAAGTTAGAAGGAAAAATCGACATATAACGGAATTTCGAATTAACCATACTGGATGTCGCAAATTTACGAGACAGACTTTTAAAATAAGTTACAGCCTACGTATTTCGAATCTTTTTCAAAACGGTAACATTTCGCAAGATCGCGACATTAAATTATTTAGCGTTATTTCTGGACTTCAATTTAATAGTCTCCAAATAAATGCGAAAAATGCGAGGTTTCTGAATAATTTCAGAAGTTTTCACGAATAAACGTCTCGCGAAAAGTCAGGCTTCCTAATATAACACATAATTATTTCACACAAAACTAAAAGTCATCTTGATGCCGACGATATACGCTGAACGATGTATACCACTAAGGGTATCCTCAGTATGCATTTCCTCGAGGTCGGGAACGGGGAAATATAGCTTATGCAATTGGCGCCGCTTGCGTGAAACTCGCTCCATCGCAATCTCTGAGCTTAGAGGCGCAAGTTTAAATGATTCAATCCGCCTTCGGAAAATTTTCGTTACCCGTATGTAAAATTCGTTACTTTTCCGTTACCCATTTGTAAAATTCGTTACTTCCGTTACCGGTAGACACCCTGGGAATGTGATCTTTGTACACACTTTTAAATGTCACATATCATTTCGCCTTATTACCGACGAACCGACGCAATCACTCAGTTCGAAAAATCACAATAACCTACCGGCATATTAACGCCAACAACATCAAACTAAGTTATACACAAATCATATAATTTCACGTGTGAAACAGATACAATATTCCGCAGCGTACAACTACCTATCACCCACTGGTCATTATGCAACACATCTAGGAACAAGCGCTGAATTAACCTTCGACGATTTCAAACGAAGACTTATTCGAAGCCGATTTCAAACGAAGACTTATTCGAAGCCAACTTTTTATAACAGCAGGACGCGACGCGGGAGTTAGTACGCAGTTGTCGATTATCGATACAAAGCGAAACTGCGGTATCGAGATATAACTTCAAAACACGTAAAGTCGATCCGTTCGATAGACGACATATTAAATCCGAAATTACGCGTGGGTTTTTTGAAAAATCGGGAGATTTAATACGTTAAGCGGGAGGGCGGGAGAAATGGTCTGAAATCGGGAGTCTCCCGCCTAAATCGGGAGAGTTGGCAGGTATGCGTGTTTCATCCACAGCCAGACGAATCTTGTCTTTATCTTTCAGTATTGTAGATAATGTGCTGGGAGGAATTCCATACTCAGCTGCAATATCCTTCTTCTTTTTCTGACCTTTCTCCACTTCACTTATCACTCGAACTTTTTCACTCAGGCTCAGGCATTTCACTTTACGTTTCTCCATGATTGCATCTACAGGGCTGTAAGCGTACACTGAACAGCCAGATACAAGCTGCAAGTTTTCCTGGTGCTGACGCAATGCGCGGGGATGGCCCGTGGAATCTTATCAGCACTGGGAATTCTCACACCAGCTAAGGTAAATGAACAGAGCAGGGGTGGGCAGTCAGAGCAGGGGTGGACAGATAAGCCGCAATATAAACGCTTAGGAACAAAATTCGAGTTAGAGAACAATTTTTGCTTCTAGGGAGGAAAAGTTTGCTTCGAAAAATCGAGAAATTCGTATAATCGAATTTCGAGTAATAGAGAAATAAATACACGTCAAGAATAGGACAAATGGCCGGGAAGTAGAAATTACTTCGAGATATTGAAAATTCGAGTAATGGAGGTTCGAGTTATGGAGGTTCGACTGTATACCGTATTGGCCCGAAAATAAGATGCATTTTTATTAAAATTATTTGGGTAATAAATCTGGGTGCAGCTTATATTCACTACCTACACTTTTATATATCATGTACTGTTTAAAAAGGAATGCTCATTAGCAAGAACACAACAACAAAGTAACAATACAGTCTGTAAGAGAAACTAGCAGCATTTAATAACAACAATGCAAACTTTTGTTTTAGCGATGACATTGTTATTCTGTAACACGGTATTGGTCCGTAAGCTTGAATAATCTACAGAAGCTCAGTCTCAGTAAGATCTGTAAGAAAGCCCCTTTGATGCAAAAATGAGCGATCATTTACCGATAGCGAAAAGCTTCATCAAGCAAAGGAATTCGGCGTGCTTATGATGTAGCCTTCAAACTTGCAGTTGTGTGTTATGCCAAAAGCACAACCAACACAGAGGCTGGAAGAAAATACGGATTTCAGAAAAAAATGTTTACATGTTGGCAAGTATAAGAAAGTAAATGTGTCTTCCCTTAATCCAGATGCGGCTTATTTTTGGGCATGAACTTTTTTCTCTTCTTCCTCTTCGAATATTAAGGGTACAGCTTATTTTCGGGCCAATACAGTAGTAGGTGCCTCCCTGGACACAGAAGAGTTCATCTTTGCAGTGAGTAACTTTTATCAAGTAAATCTCTGCCAATTCTTGCCTCCTCTTGTCCCTGGCCAACAGGTAAAACAGAGAACCTGAGGCGAGATTGGCTGAGATGGGCCCCCTTAAGTCCAGCCTACTGGTCATAGGCCAGCAAGTATGAATCCAGTCACGAGCAATAGCCAACCAAATATACAAGACGTAGACAACGTAGTAAATTTCAATGTTACCAGTAGAAGGGAAAAGTTTTCATCTTCACTCGGTGGAGACAAGATCCAGATCTAACAAGATATAGTTGTTACAAATTAAGAAAATAAACAAAGGAATCCAAGAACAGATGGAAAACGCATCTCGTGTCCCAATACAAAATGTCGTCCGAGAAACACGTGACCCAATAAGAAATATATCTGGGCTTGAACAAGCAAGAAACAAGCAATGCCTCATGGATGCTTACAAATCCCGGGAAATAATAAATCCAACCAGGACAAAGGATAATAGTGGTCCAAGAGTCTACTACAACCAAAATGTGTTATTATAGATAACTGTCAATGGCAAGCTTCACAAGGAAAGTGGTTGTAAAATCATGCAGGAGGGGCCAAGCTAAAACAGGTTGCTAACCAAGTCACCGATAGCACCGTAAAATACATATACACATAAAACTAGCAGCAACCGGGGGCCTGTTCCACGAATAAACTTTGCAACTTTTCACTTTTCACTTTGCACTTTTCAATTCTTGCAAAGTGCAAAGTCTTTCTGTTCCACCATGATCTATGTATTACTTTACAATTTCTTTGCAAAGTGAAAAGTCTTTGCATAGGAATGATCCGATCATGTTTATTCCATGAACAAACTGTATATTTATTCCATGATTTAATGCTTTATTTTTCATGGTGAAACATGTCCCACTAATGACCACACAGTGATCTTAATTAATAAAAGTATTGATCAGGTGGAACTTTTAACCTGTCTATACTAAAGTGAGGTTATGAAAATTCATCTTGTCTTTGTACGTCTTCTTGTTGGATTCTTCATCACTCTCCTCACTTGATGATTAAAGAAAGCTCCTGCGTAACATATTTATAACACTAAACCAAATTCTGCGCCGAGAAACTAGTGTAGAGACTTGTTCATTAACAGCTGAAAAGGGAATCGTCTCTTTGCAAAGATTTCTGAAAACTTTTCAATCATTCCTTTGCACTTTGCATTTCTGCACCAATGGAGGAACATAACAGTCTTCTAAAGTGAAAAGATTCCTAACTTTTCACTTTTCACTTTGCAAGACAAATCTGAAAAGTGATGGTGGAACAAAATCTGAACTGAAAAGTGCAAAGTGCAAAGTGAAAAGTTGCAAAGTTCATTCGTGGAACAGGCCCCAGGACAAAATCCACTCACACAGACAGCTCCAAAAGAAATATAAAATAATTGACAGTGAGGGATTTATAACTGAACATGGACGAAATGCCAGCAGCTGTAATCAACAAAATATAGAAGAAAGAGGTCATTTTATTATTACATTGACGAATGGCAACAAGGCCAGAGAAATTTACAGAAAAACTACTATACTAGATATGATAATTACAGTGGAAGCCTACAGCAGAAAGCAAAGCTCTGGCGCAATGCAAACTATTTCAAAAAACCAGACATATTGGAACAAATTGTAACCTTGACCCGAGGTGTATGAAGTGCCCGGGAAAACACGGGAAACTTGAATGCGAGGTTACACGCTAGAGGAGTTTCAATATTGCAACTGTGGTTTAAACCTCACAGCTAATTATAGAGATTGCCGAACACCAGTACAGGCAAAGACGAGGACCTCGACCAGAAACCCTCCTAAAAGGTAAGAGTATATTCACACTGAGGAAGAACTTCTTGTGCTTCAACCCAGGACTGAGGATGGCCAGCATGAAGAAAGATGATGATGATGATGATGATGATAATTGTTGTTTTAAGGGGTCTAACAGCTAGGTTATCGGCCCCTAATGATCTGGGTGATAGCAAAAATGACAATGAAATGGAAACCAGAACGAAAATTAAGTGAGACAGAAAATACTTACAAAAAGGAACTCAGATGGAAACAACTCACAAAATGTTCTTACAAAAGGGAATTTAGAACGAAATGATTCACAAAAGGAATAGATTGAAAAATACGCACAAATTTTTGGCTAGGTTCAAAATACGTAGAAAATGCAATGCAGTCGAAATGCTTACAAAATGCAATTGAAATTCAAAATACTTACAAAATGCAAATGAGATTGAAAATACTTGACAAAATGTAATTTAGATTCAAAATACCCACAAAATGCAATTGAGACTCAAAATACTTGCAAAATGCCCACCACACAAAATGCAATTGAGATTTAAAATTCTTGCGAAATGCGGTTTTGGTTGAAAATACTTACAAAATGCATTTGAAATTCAAAATACTCACTAAAATGCCCTGCTCCTACATTGAAAGACTTACTAAATAGCAATTTAGATTGTCAATCTTTACAAAATACAATTGAGGTTGAAAACAATCGTGAAATGCAATTTAGATCGAAAAAACTTACAAAAATGCAATGTAGATTAAAAAATACCCACAAAATGTAATGTAGGTGATGAAAAAAAATATATATCGTTAAAGGGAATTTAGATACACGGGGAGCCAATTAACAAAAACAGTGTGGGAATCTTAAAGAGAAAAGGAAATAATAATGAAAAGAAAACAAGAGGTCTGACCCCTCGAAGAAGGAGGGATCAGGAAAGATGAGACAAGGGCCAATTAAGGCGGGAAAGTGAAAGACTCCCTAGGCCTCGGATACCCTAATACCGTCGGGGTCGGAAAAGATCAAGAGTTGACCAAGGGAGGTCGAGAGGAAAGAAGACGGAGGGGAGCCCAGCACAAGTAAGTGGAAGCAATGCCGGACTCAGCTGGGGTCCCATGGTCGCCAACCCACGTCCCACAAGATGTGAGCCCCTGGGGGAATGAAGAAAGAACAGAAGTAGAAATACCAAGACTAATTATATATGAACTGCAGCCAATGGCCATAAAAGGGTATTTTAACTGAACGCCCATGGGTTCCCAGCAAGATCGATTTCAAGTAGTTCCAACTTTGGCTACCAGATGCCACAGTCACTGATACCTAGCGGCAAACTTTGGAACTTGATAGAGCGTTTCTAACCAGCCAAATATAACCTATATATTTGGCTACACGCTACATGCCACAAATCTATGACATGGGCCAGCCGGCTTTACTTCCCCTCCAAAGGAAGGCATATTGAAGGATTTTAACATTTCATCCATATCATCCACTTTTCATTAATTTTAATGTCAATGACTGGCCATTAATGTCACAATGTCTTCATTTGTACTAGCTAATGAAGGGGCAGATTTTCATTAATACTACGCCTCGAAACATGTACTAGTGGTTAAATAAACACAAAGAGTATTGACTAGATGGAACATAGTATATTTCAATATTTTTTTAAAGGAGTTAGTAGGGAAAATACACAAAAGGATTTCATAGATATCTCACAGAATTTGAACCAATTCGTCCACCGAGTCCAGGACAGCCCGGTATTGTTGTCATTCCACCTGCCACACAGTAAACTTCATAAGACAAGCATTGTCGCCTGACCAGAGCTCGCTTCATTCTAACAATCAGCACTTTGGTATCAGTGAACTAACACAACTCTCCACCGACCCTCGACATTCCGTCCATCTCGCTTGTGGAGTTAGCACCATACCGATAACACCAGCAGCTCAGGGTAATTTGAGTTGCTGCACAACACCTGATATTGTTGATTGCATAATGAGAACATGACCTTTGGATCTCTTCAGCATGGCTCAGGTGCCCTCATCTCACGTCATACAACCAACCGACAGCACTTGAACTCAATCTTGCTAAGTGGCCAGGCTGATGCCTTTAAATTTCAGAGATCTCACATTTCTGAAAAATGTTTGGTGTCAAGTTTCTACAGTTCTTTAATACTGATATTGGGATTTTAGTATTTCTAACGCTCCCTTAGTAAGAAAAAACAAAAACAATAGGAGACTTAACACTGCTGCCAATGCAACTTTTAGAGATGAATGTTGACAATCCTGTGAACTTTGTTGTGCATCTTTCATGTCTACTCTAAAGATTTAAATGATCACATTTTATCAGTCTCAAAGGTTTTCTGAAGTTAAGTTAAACAGAATATGCAAACATGCAATTACTGATATACCTTTTTGCGACTCTTGACTGACAATCTATAAAATAGTATCCCAATTCATGGAGAAATCGCCGGACGACATGTAACATAACCTATAACTCACATATTGTAACTTGTTAATTTGATCTTCTCTGGGAGCATCGAGAGCTAGGAGCATTGATCACGCACGTAATTTGCTTGACGTCAGTCACATAACCAAGCTTAAAATCCTCTTTGAGCTCCTCGTCCACGTTTAGAATCAGGTCCCGGTGGAAATAAGTCACCGGATCTGATTCACAGACATGTACTTTGCCACTTTGACGAAGATATTGTCAAAGTGGTCACGCTTCAGTAGTTGACCACTTGCTCGACCATTCTGATCTTGAGCAACAAGCTAACATACCATACCTTTTGTACCTTCTCAAGTTCACCATAGACACCATCGATGTGTCATGAAAACAAAATCAATTTCACCAGCTTGAAATTGCCCCAGACAGTTCTGGTTGGGGGTGTTGGCACCCATATTTGAATGTACAGACTGTTAACAAGGTGTAGATCCCCTTTGGAAATCAAATATAAAAATACTTTGGTGGGGGGCAACCCTGATTCGGGAACTGTGTTTACCCATGGCTAAAGTATCATCTCCAAATACCACCGAATCCGATCATGGACTGTCACAGGAGGTGCTACCCAGCCAAGGCAATACCCACCTAGCTTGGAAGGCATTGCACAGGGCTCGTCCGATGTGTTACAATGCCTCTTCAGCATGTACCACTTAGCGTAAACTAGAGATATTCAGCACAAACATTTGGCAGTGCATGGACCTGCATTGTCAGGTGGATACTAGTACAGGGTACGTGGTGAACCCACCTGAATGTATGGAAAAGACCATGCACGTTTTGAGTGTAGTCGCACACATAGGCAGCCCTTCCCAAAGCAGCAAGCACTTGAAAGGAAATTTTGAAGGCCAAACTCTTGAAGAGGGACCTGGATTGCAGAACTACCGGTATCTGAGTCACCTTCTACAACAGGCAGGAATTACCTGTGAGTATACACCTTCCCTCCCACCAACAGGGGGGTCCAACTCTAAGACAAGCCAAAAATCAGGAGAATAGCCAAGGTTGCCCCTTCCTAATCCCCCAATCACAGGAGAGCGATTCAATTCTGCAAGAATATGTCTACAGTCATTATTTTGGAGGTTTGACTGCAAGGGCAGTGCTGCTCACACAAAAATAGCATTGAAGAAATGTTTTGTAGATAAATGATATGAGTAGAAGGACTGCTAGCAAGATGTTGAGATATATTTTGACACTATGTTGAGAGACTGTGAAGTAACTCAACAATATTCTTTAGTTCCCAGATACAATCTATTGAAATTATGACTATAATCAGTAAATTGGCATCATGTAAAAATGCAGCATCCATACAAAGTAAAATATTTTTAACTCGGTACTCACCCTACTTTAGAAAACAGCTTGCCGTGGACATTTAAGAAAGAAATGATGAATCTCTTATTGAGCTGCAAAATACAAACAAAACAAAAACAGCTATTAAAGCAGTACTAACAAAACATACATACATACATACATATTTACTTGAGATGTTTTGCCTTTCAGAATCCAGTCTAGTCTGCAAGCCTCTGTTTGCGAACAAGTCGCCTCCATAAACCCCTAATAGCAGTTACCAGTATGGCCTCCTCTGCTTCTACAACTCTCACTTCAAAATCATACAACACTGAATCTAACCATCGCCTCCAAGGTCTACCTCTGCTTCTCTTACCCTTGTATTGTTTCACAAATTCGGTCATGCTTACATTATATGTTCCAAGAAAAAGGAAAGTGGTATTACTTGCCTCCACAATGCACCGTTATAACAATATAAATCCTGTCACCGGAGCTCAGAAGAAAGCTGCGATAAAGACCTTTTAACATAAAACCAAGGGTGGTGTGGACACTGTTGATGCACTATGTGGGTCGCACACAGTGTCTAGACAGTCCTTCCGATGGCCATTGACAATATTTTTTGGATAGCTCAACATTGCTGGAATAAATGCATTTGTCATTTATGAGGCTAATAACACTAGAACTTTGGTGCTCCATAGAAGGCAATTTTTTAACGACATTTCCTTAGAGCTGATCAAGGAACATATTGCACAATGAGCTACGCTAACTTCCCTACCATCAGATCTTCAAGCCCGAATAAAGTGTTTAAACACAGTTTTAAATGGAGTAGTTGAAGTAGTAGAAGAAGAGAACCGGCCCGGAGAAACACGCCGAGCTGGACGGTGTGAGGAATGCCCTAAGAAGAAAGATTGCAAAACGCAAATGTCGTGTCTAAAGTGCAACAAACTGATTTGTAAACAACACGTTTATGCAATTTGTCAGTGCTGCTACCAATCACTGATCTAAGACATGTAAACCTCTGGATGTAAGGAATAGAATTATGTGTAATATATCTTTGCCATTGTCGCATAATTAATAGCTTTCTTTGAGATCTATTCCAAGTAATGTACAATAGTCATATAACTGAATATCTTGTTTCATATTTTGACTTTTTTAGTAGGATAATTAAATGTAGTACTCATTATAAAAATGAAATACAATGAACATTCATTTCTATAGATTCGTACATAGTACAGAAATGTGCAACAATTTTAATTTTCTACTCACAAAATATTTTTAGATTCTGATATTAACACAAACATGGCACTTTGATTCTTGAAAAGAGATGAGAGTGACTACACATGGTGTTTCATAATGATAAACTGTTCGGGTAAAATTTACCCACCGCACGCCCGTTTTTTTTTTTTTTTTGCCAAAATTTGTCCAGTAAATAGGACAAATTCCTAGGAAGCTCTCCTGGCTACTGTCTCAACACATGACTACTAAATCCACGACCAAGAGTGCACAAGGTCATCACATCATTGTTTAACCAGTAATTGGTGTTTTCTTTTATGTTCCAGGAATACTTCATAGATAATATTCCCATCACTGTAAATACAGTAATCATGTCCAGAAGAATATTGCAATCTTAATTATATTGCTCACCTCAACACTATCCAACTTGAGAAGTCCTTCTTCTAGGCGCTGGATATTAAAAAGGAATTCAGGTACAGTGGAGGTGGTTATGTGCAAACGTGGCACTCCCTCTTGTGGGTGAATCCAGAACTCCCTCTGTAGGCCCATACGACTTTCCTTTAACTTACAGTCATCTGTGGGTGGATTTTCCTCCTTCCGCCTCTTATCCAATATCTCAAACTGAAACAATGTAAATCCTATTTTACAACATAATCTACAGTCAAATCACAGCAAATACAGTATGAACACATCAACCAGTCAGTGGTGATACCCAAACCATTGAACAACTATTAGTGCAGATCATAACACCTTGACGACAATGATTATTATAATTATTATTAAAATAAAATTATCTTGAATAGTCTTGTATCTACCTTCATGACCCTACAGTGAAAGACAATACTATGAAAGCACAACAGCAGCAAAGTTGCCCGATTTCATTCCAGGTAAGGGCAACTTTCATCAGCGATAGTCTTTGATCCTCCTGGTGAAAAAAGTTCCTGAGCTCACTGTTAGTTTAGATTTTCGAATCAACAAATTTGCTATCAATTTGCTCATAACCAATCCCTTTTGAGCCTTAGGGTAGAAAATATGTTGATACAGCATGCACCATGCAAAATAAAAACACTGGTTATCTTGCACTTTGTGGTTTTCTGCAAGATTCTTTTTCACACTGAAGGCAAATTCTGAGATAATTTCTTTGTATTCCAATGACTTGCTTCCCAATCCTAAACCTGACTACAATTACACCAGTACATACACTACAATATCAATAATTATCACTTGGAGGAATGTGGACAGGCTGATGACTATGACATTCACAGTCCAAAAATAAAACAATGAATATTCTGGCTTTCAACTTTAGACAACTTCTCCTTGAAATAATTGTTAAGATTTTTTTAAGTTCAATAACATTTTACAATTTTTGAATAAAAATAAAATCACCTGTGAAATTAATTTAAATCTCTATGAAGTACCGCACATAAATCATTCAGACAATCGCTCCAAGCATTATCCAAATCCACTCTGCATCAACACGTCATTAATCACGTTATGCACCGTATATACCATCCATTTCTTCTACCACCGCTAAAAACAACAAACAATGGAACAGTAAATAGCGGTGGACATCTTTCACTGAGATCTCCTCTGTCTTGAATGGTATAGGATGGAGTGAAAATCGGACAAACACCGTAAAAGAAAACTGGAGGCCAGAGTATTCATAATGTTTGTACCATGTCTGCACTGTACAGTTGAAGTGGCAGTCTGGTTTACCTACTTTGTTCTGGTATTGATGACATAATTTTGGCACTGTCAAACACCATTTCTTATATTCAAATTGCCCTTTTAGCAGTAATGTAACCAATTCTTGCTATTGGTGGATGGCTTCTGCTTCAGTATTAGTTCTACCAAGAAGTCATTGTTATATAAATCCTTCTTCATAGCAATGACTGTTGCCTGTGGAAATTCTTTCACCTCGTTATCAGCTAGCCATTTCAAGCATCTCACAGCGTGAAAAAGAGCACTTGCCATTCTGTAAGTTTTGGTTGTGAGTTCGCAACAATGGAGTGGTTCTGTGCCAGCGTTTCTCCATAGCATTCGTTGCAGTTCCATGTCTTTGTTGTCAACTTAAATTTGCCAATAATTTTCTGTAATAGCTGCAGCAAGAACAACTTAAGCAATCTGAAACGTAGGAAATACAATGCAAATCATCTTGTATTGTAGGAATGAGTAAACTGTCATTCAAAGATGCCAGTGTTAGTGGATATATTAAAGACAATACAAATTTTGTTGCTGGTACTTGTCGCCATGAACACGCATTGTGTGGCATGAAATACCCTCGTATCTGATATACTGTAATCTATCAATTCTAGCCACAAGATGGCATCACCCAGAGAAGCCATTTGTAACTTTGAAGATACAAAAATTAAATAAAAATGAATATTCTGCCTCATAAATGGCCATTCTTTAAAATTTAAGCAAATGACATAATTAGTACTATAATTGAACAAATCCACCTGTTTAAAACTCTTCTTATCTCCGGGCGTGTGCAGATATTCTGAAAGGACTGGCTCGTACATAGGCCTTACCAAAACCTCCTATAAATTAATAAAGACGAAGGAAGATTTACATGCATCTAACTAAAAAGAAACTATCCAATTTAAATTTACTTTATATTCTGAAGCTGCATGCAAGAAATGGATAAATATAATAACAAAGAGTGACACACAAGAAATGCAATTAAAAATATATAATACTAGCAGAAGTACCCATTCTTCGAACGGTCGTCGGTATTAATAACCAGACGTAATCAATTGAGCTACTGTTGCAATGGTTAGGGGCTTGGAACCTGTTTGTCGACAAAGATAAATGATTAAATGAAATATGCTCTGAAACTAATTTACCTAACGTGTACTTCCTGACGTGAAAATTAAATTGAAAACCTCGTAGACGAAATGCAATTCACGTCACATAAAAACTGACCCACACTGTTGTGTCAAGTGCGCATCCAGAGGAAGACCCCTTTAATAAATTATTAAGGCTTGTGGTGCATGAAAATTCAGGTTTTTTAGCCTCTAATGGCCCAAATTCCTAAAAGCAAAAAAATAAAATAAAAAATGAACTATTTCAATTCAGGAATTTTTGAAAATAATGTTGCTGTTTGAAGATATAATAGACCTTCTGTACGACACATCGCACGTTTAAGTCTTGTGAAAAAATCCAGGGTACCTCTTGACCCCCTTAAGCGCATTGATGAATTTTACAGTTTTTGTTGGTTCCGTGATAACCTTATACCCATTTGCCAACTTTCACAGAAATTTAATAAATGGAGTGGCATTACTTCTTGCAGAAATAGATGGAAAGTTGGATGTACCTTTTTGAGACACTGTTGTCATGGTTACTGGCTTGCATTCCTACATTAGTTTATTAAATGAAATTAGTTTTCTGGGAATATCTCAGAAACTCTTGGTTTTAGAGCATTAAAATGTAGTTTCCGGAGACCCTTTACGACTGTTTAGGGGCCCCGAGGTTTTTTTCTGACACCAAGGGACTGAAAATGAGCTTTGTCTCGTCGTTGTAGGCCGTAGTATCATCATCATCATCCTCGTGCACAGTTTCCAGCCGTTGGCCGGGTCTGTTTGGAACACAGGCCACTCCGACGTCTTCTGTCTTCCCACCATCTCTCAGCTTCCACCCATGCCCAGTCTTCTCCTCTCTTCTTCACGCTTTCTTCCATCCCTTTCAGCCACCTGTCTCTCGGTCTTCCTCTCGGTCTCTTTCCTTCCCACTTCGTCTCGTGTATCCTCCTGAGTATCCTCTTATCCTCCATTCGTTTTACATGTCCATGCCATCTAAGTCTAGATTTCTCTATACCATCCCGTAATGGTTCCTCCTTTATTAATACTCTGGTCCTCTCATTTCATATTCTGTCCATCTCTGTAGCTCCGATACTGCTTCTCAAGAACCTCATCTCACTGGCCTGTATTTTGCTCTTCTCCCTTCCTTTCATAGCCCAGGTCTCCGAGTCATACGTCAGGATAGGGGCATAGTACGTCCGATATATGATCTTTTTTCTGTTCTGAGGGACATCCTTGCTCCATAACATGCTTCTCACACTCCTCCGGAATGCTTCTGCCTGTCTCCCCCGCTCATTTTTTCTCTATAGTTTCTTCCATTATCTTGTATCAGGCTTCCCAGATACTTGAAACTCTCCACTTTCTTCAGCTGTTCCCCACCAATTGTTATTCCCGTTGTGGTTCTTTCCTTCTTCCTTGTTGTGATCACCATCTCACTCTTATTTATGCCATTTCATCCCATATCCTTGTATTATTCCTTCCCACACGTCCAACTGCTCCTGTACTTCCTCCTCTTTGTTTCCCCAAATCATCAAATCATCTGCAAACACCATTGCTTTCATCTTTCCTTCCCCAATTACTTGTGCCACTCGGGTCATTATGTCATCCATCACCACCACAGAGCAATAGGGCCCCCGAATTTCGTTTCTCACATTGAGGGGCTGAAAATGAGCTTTGTCTCGCCCTTCTACGCCTATTTCAGCACTTCCTTGTTTCAGGCCGTTTCTCAGTTCCACCCAGTCCGATCTCCTCCCACTTTCACACAGCTCACGCTTCCCTTGTACATCTCCTTTATCCTTCTTATAGTCCATTTTTCTACTCCTCTATCCTCCAGGGACTTCCATACTTTGTTTCTGCATACACTGTCATATGCTTTCTCAATGTCCAGGAAGGCCATCAGAAGATCTGTTCCATGCTCACAGTGCTGTTCTTGTAACTGCCTTACAGCGAAAATCAAATCCACTGTGGACCTTCCTGCTCTGAAGCCATGTTGTTCTTCCCTCATCCCTCCTTCTATCCTTGTCCTAATTCTCCTTTCCAAAACTTTCTCAAACATCTTTGCACAATGACTCATCAGTTTTATTCCCCGATAGTTTCTGCATTCTGTTCTACTACCTTCCTTGAAGATCGGGACAATTATTCCCTTTTTCCAGTCCTCTGGGGTCTTCCTTTCCGTAGTGTAATAATAATATTAATTATAATAATAATATAACAATATAGGGATAGGGATATAATAGACCTTCCGTAGCACACCAGCACGTGTAAATCGCGTGAAAAAATTCTAGAGTACCCCTTGACCCCCTTAAGCGCATTATATGTATTGATGAATTTTACAGCTTAGTTTGGTTCCGTTATAACCTTCTAGCCGTTTGCAAACTATCTCAGTAATGTAATAAATGGAATTGTATTGCGTCTTATATTACAGCAATAGATGGACCTGTGAATTTCTGTTGCCATGGTTACCGGCTAGCTTCCTTTCATCATTGTATTAAATGAAATTAATTTTCTGGGAATATCTCAAAAACTATTGGTTTTAGGGCTTTAAAATGTGGTTTTCGGGGTCCCTTTAGGGCCCCCGAATTTCGTTTCTCACATTGAGGGGCTGAAAATGAGCTTTGTCTCGCCCTTCTACGCCTATTTCAGCATGTATTTTAAGGGGGTAGGCCCCCTTTTATGAGAGGTACAGAGAAGAGTTACATCAATGATTGGTGTCTTGCCTCTGAAGGATATCTGTACCAAATTTTACGTTGATCCACTCAGCCGTTCTCGAGTTATAAGGACACAAAAAATTGCCCACAGACAAACAAACAGACAGACAAAAATTTCATTTTCGCGCGCATCCGTCATAAAACAGTCTAAAACGCGTAAATAACACAAATTTCCGTAGAAATTCAGAAAAAACAGACAAACTTTCATTCTTATATATAGAGAGATAATAATATAATAATAATATTTAGGCCTGTAACGATTTATTAATGGGTTTTCACATTACCGGTAATGCCGTCGTCTGCTCCATATGTCCATTTCACCTCTACACCACTTTGAAGCTGGTCAGCCATGCCTTCACATTTGACGGTCCTCTTCAACGTTGCACAATTATTTGCATAGGCATCAGCCCTACAGTGATTGTGGCATGACAGTAAGAACCCAATCACGTGGTACCCTCCATACTAAAAGTCTTCAAGCTTTTTTCTTTCCGTATAAACACGAAGCACTCAGCTCAAGAGACACACACTACTCAACCAGTCATCTCAATGTCCAGAGAGACAATCACCATTGCAGCAGTGCACTCAGTCTCAATGCCACAGCACGTCCGTCAAGCCACACCTCAGACCAGGGAGTCCTTCTCAGAAGCCTTATTGTCATACGCCTGTTTGTCCAGGCCACTCATAGCAAGCCCCTTGCTCAGCTCTCTCATCACCCCCCCCCCCCCCCCCCCCGGGTGAGCGAGCATACCTGCTTGAGACAATAGTGTCCATGAAGTGCTGCCTTCTGCACGTGTGACCAGAACATGAACCTGACTCCTGGTTCAGTGGTCTGAACAACATTAATAAACATACTTATAAAACATAGGATAAGAGCTAGCTTCAGAATCTCGTCAAAAGTGACCTATAATAAATTGAATAATTAATAATAAAAAGCATACGTATATGATAATAGTAATAATAATAATGACACTGCATCTCCTGCAGACGTGTCCAATGCAATTGAACACGTTGCCAACACGATAACATAGATATAAAGAAATAATAAACCCACTAGCCTACATTAAAACTGTCATGGGGAACTCATAAAATATAGGTTACAATACGTGGATACTAGCTTCATGTGACCAAGTTGCGAATACTCATTCATTGAAAATGAATATTCTTCCCTTAACTTAGGATCATGATGAACGTTTCTTTCCAGTTGCGCAGAATCTCACAGCTCCAAAACAACCAGTGAATGAGACTTTTATTGGCTTTATGTCCCTTATAACAACTGCGGCTTTTAGAGGCGCCGGGGTTCCAGAATTTTGCCCCGAAGGGGATCTTTAACATGCCAGTAAACCTACTGACACGACTCCCTCGCATTTGTGTACCCTCAAATGCCAACTGGCTGCGCCAGGATTCGATCCTGAAACCTTGGGGACAGCAAACGAGAACATTACCGCTGAGCCACGCAGCCAGCCAAAATAAACAATGATGGACAAAGCAAAGAGGATATAAAAAGTAGGTTGGCTCAGGCAAGGGAAGAATTTCTACAGAAAGAAATTTGTTGACAACAAATATACACTCACCGGCAAAGAAAGCGAAACACTACGGATTTTAGATTAAACTCAATGTTGGACCGTTCCAAACCTTGTATTAATCAAATACTAGCAGCTTCGGTGGCTTAGTTGGTAGCCTGCTGAACTGCTGTGCCAAGTTCGCGGGTTCAAACCCGGCCGAAGTCGTCGGATTTTTTAAGAGCGTTAAAATCCTTCAGTATACCTTCCTTCCGAGGTTAAGTAAAGCCGGCGGTCCCATGTCATAGATTTATGGCATGTAAATGATCCTTCCAATAACTAAACTTGTGTGAAGCTAAATTTCTAGGTAAGATTTCGTTGAGAAACACATCAAAGTTAAAACCTTCACCGCTAGATGTCAGTGGCATCTGGTAGCAAAAGTTAGAACTACTTGAAATTGAACGGAACTTGTAGCTCACCTCATGGGTGTCCGTTTGAAGCAGATACAGCCTCTGGCGAGCCGAACATGTCCTTGTACACTCCCGGTACTAAAAGCCATACGATAAATAAATAATCAAATGACATTACAACAATATGGTAATGTATCCCTAATTATCACAATAATTGATAAACATTATTGATCACGAGTCATGACGATCACAGCAAAGCCCGAATACGAATTTGGGTCGAAACCTGGAATCCATCGTACTGTAATGCTGTATGATTACGAATGTTGTAGACAAACCGTAATGTACACAAAATACGCGGCATGAGAATTCACAGCAATAAACCTTAAGACAGCTGTTTCTGGTTATAATTGTCCAACGGCGGGAAACGGTAACGGTGTTGTGATAAACATTGTTTATCAATTGTTGCGCTGAAACCTCTCAAATGAGCTAATTAAATCACGGCACATTGCCATATCGCTGCAAAGTCACAGCATTCAATTCATTCCCGATTTGAAACGGTCAAACGTTGAGTTTTGTCTGATATTCGTAGTGTTTCGCTTTTTATGCCGGTGAGTGTAGATTTAGGTCTTAGGAAATCATTTTTGAAAACCTTTGTCTGGAGCATGACACTCTATGGAAGTTAAACCTGGACTGTTGGTGCAGCAGGAAAGAGGAGATTAGATGCATTAGAAATGTGGTGTTATGGGAAAATGATGAAGAACAGATGGGTAGATAGAGTAACCAATGAAGAGGTATTAAGACGAGTGGGAGAGGAGAGATGTTTCTGGCAACTGCTAATCACGAGACGAGATAGGCTGGTGGGACAAATACAGGGTCATTATCTATGTGCGCGCGAGTAAACACGCCAATCAAAGCCAGCTGTGACAGGCGCAGATCGCGGACGCGCGTACCCGGTTCAGCCGGTGGTGGCGTGCACTTTCACACTTTTACAAAATATGCTCAATAATGTGTACTTACAGTGCTCATGGGGGATGCTGAAAATGTCCTCCCTCTCTTGTAACACACACCTGACAAAAAATGTCTGTCAACTCTTTTATTATTCACGGAGCCTGATTCTTTGAATCGTTTAGCGAGCCTCCTAATTGTACTGGCATTAGGCACAGGTCTTCCTGGAAACTTGATTCGAAATTTTGGTCTCGTTTCAGAACAAGATTTTCTGCTTTTCATATACGAATTAAGGATATACACTCATTCGCGTAAATGAATTGGTGTCTAGGCATGACCAACGATCACAGTAATCACAATACTCACTAAACGTGCAACACTAGCGTCCAACCTTTGCAGATACACATCCATATGAATGACAAAACACGTGTGAACTAACGATAGGACTCAGTGGAGCACGCCAACCACCGGCTCAACCGCATACGCGCACCCACGATCTGCACCAGTTACAGCCGGCATAGTTTGCAGTGTTTACTCGCGCGCACATAGATAATGAACCTGTAATTAGACACCCAGGAATAGCAAATTTAGTTATGGAAGGAAGGGTCTAGGGCAAGAACTGTAGGTGTAGACTAAAGTTAGAATATGTTGAACAGATTGCCTCAGACATAAGTTGTGGTAGCTATGTAGAGATGAAACGATTAGCTCAGGACAGGGAGGCAGCTACATCAAACCTGTCAAAAGACTGAAGACTCAAACACACAACTGTAATCTACGCCGGCCGCTGAGGAGGAAGCTCTATAAATGGCTGCATCGCTGAGGGGTTAACTTGATTCAGTGCCATGAGATTGCATATTCTAATCAGACACTTGACAAGCAGAGACTTCAGTTTGCACAACGATACATTGCACAGAAAACACCAGTAATGTTATCGCAAATTCACTGTCACTATATACCTGACCTGCTACAAGTCCAAAAGGTTTGATGTTAGATGAAAGTGTTCAAGATCTAATCTTGGCGTTTACGTGTAAATAAACAAAATTAATTATAGTACAGAGAACCACTTAATGTTAATATGAAAAATGTATAATGGTTAAGATGCCATTTAAGTCACTAACCAATATTTTACACAATGCCTGTCTCTGTAAAGGTTCACTTACAACGAAACAAATTGTAGTATTTTGAACACAAGAAAGAAAAATATCTTAAAATACAGAAAAACGCTTGAAATTACTATGAAGCAAGCTTCATCCTCACTAAAAGCTTATGTCAATGATTTGGCTGAACTACCAATGTCCTGCTCTGATGTGCATTATGCAACTCTGCACCTGAGCAGCGAACATGCCGACAGCTCCATGTTCATCGCACAAGACTGCTCACCAGGCCAGTCTCGGCTCCAATCTCAATACAAAATGAGCAGTGCTGCACTCTTGTCATTAATGGCAATAAAACAGATGAACTGAACAAATTTAGTTGCATGCAATTTTTGCATTAAAAAAGGTACTTCAACTTACTTTGCGGCGTGCTTCATCAAAGAGTAAAACCAAATTTTCCCGTGCCGAGTATACAGGAGATGATGCAGTCAAGCTTCGCATATAATTATAAACCGCATCAAGCTTCCTTCTCTAGAAAGATCAAAGAAACAATCAAAATAATAACAGTATGGAAGGAAACCAGTGTGAAAAGATGCAACAGAAATACAGAGAACCCTTGCACATCACTGACTGAACCCTCGTAACGCAGGCACTAGTATATAATGCAAAGTAAACACCATAGCACACACTAGTAGAATGGCTGGTATGGTGTATATTGGGCTAAAGAAGAGCACCGTAGTTAGAAAAAAGATGCACAGAGTAACTTGTAACTATTGAATAATTTAACAAGGCGATCACCCACAATTTTTATACACACGTATGTTCCTTGTATCAAGAGAGCAGGCCAAGCTTATACTGCTGACGAGACTGAATTAATTTACATTGTTCTGCCCTAAAACACACACACCTATCACCTCAAGAGAAAGAATTCTAGCTGTGGTATGTGTCAGTCAGATGGCCTCCATCGTTTAACCCTTTAAGAGTATTGACGTTCTGGAGCGTCACAATTTCACAACTTTTAAGGAGTAAGAATATAGACCAAAACAGGACCAAAATTACTAAAAATGCTTTTTTTTTAAATTTATGACAGTTCTAATTAAACATAGTGATTACATACCTAAAACATGTTTCAGGCTCAAAATACCCTAAAATACAACGTTTCAGAACTTACAAATCCAACATGGCGGCTGTGCGAAATATTTCACTGGCACTCTAGACCTCCGAAACCATCACTGATTTCACCCTGAAATTTTGTACGGTGATAAAGGGCATTACTAGAAGTTCACCTATGTGACCTTCAAGAACCTGGTACGTACAGAACGAACATGGCGGTCATGCGAAGTTGAAACAATTAAATAGACTTTACCTGCTATTTAACAATCCGAACGTAGGGAAACTTGGTATAGGGAATGTTTATACACATTGTAATGCACTGACATCTAATTTAGTTCAATTGTTTACATAACCTCAAGATGGCAGTTGTGCAAAATTTTAAAATTAAGTTTATATTTCTTGTGTCCTAATCATGCGATCGAAGTCAATGTTTAAATAACCAATCTACGCAATAGTCTTCATCTAATAGTACATAAATCCATGGCCTATAAGTAGAGGTGTTAGAAAGTGTTTTTATTTTTTTTGAAGATTTGTTGATTTAAAATTCAAAAGATGGTGTTTTGTGTTTTTCTTATTTTTTCGGGGAATGTCATGTTAAAATTTGGAAAGCGATAAGGTTTGTACAATAAGTGCATTTAAAAATGTAAACAATTAATAAAACAAAGTAAAAAACAAAACAGCAGGGTAAACCGTTAAACATGGCTATGGAAGAATGAGATAATACTTATAGGGAAGCCAAATTTCTATTTTACATTCACCATCTCGAAACACGTTTCAGTGAATACCTTCTTCAGTTTTATCCAAATACTGCAGTGAAATCATTGGAAGTAGATCATAGTTAAAGTCTCAGCATTTGCAGCTTTCAATTGTCGCCTCCTATCACTTACTATGAGACTGTATTTCAAAAATGACCTTTCAGAATCCACATTTGAACAAGGATACACACTTTAATGCAGCTGTTGCAAAGTCTCGGTGAGCAGGCCTTAATCCCATGAGGATCTCTGGAACATTCACATTATCTTCATGACGCAGTTGGTTCTTGATTGCAGTCAGGTAAATGCTGTGAGCCTCTAAAAACTGCTGAGACTCCATCTTCTTAAGAAATGGGGCATTCTTCTTAAATTGGAGCAGTTCTGTGGGAGATACGTTCTTAGGTGCATGCCGAGGATCAAACAATGATCCGGTGGCTTCTACAGTCTTCCTGACTGGATCCGTGGTCCTTAAAGTTCTGACTTTCACTAGAGCTGACTGCGCAACACACGTAAGCTTGGATTTAACCATTATCTGCATCTTTTGAGGAAGCTGTTCCAAGTTCTCGAGGATCGTATGATTGAACATTCCACCGTCGCCTAATAGCTTGAGCTTTACCTCAAGGTCATCTAGCTTCCCAGCCAAGAAGTGAATTGTTGGGTACCTAGATCCCTCGAAGAAACTAAGAAGTCCATGAGAGAGGCACCAACAGCAGAAACATACAATGCTTGTAATTTTATAATTTGTATTGTTGAAGTTGATGCTTGTTGGAAAAATTTGACCCCAGAATTTGAATCTTCCGATGTTTTGAAATATACTACCAGATCTTCCACATGCGTGGCCATATACATTGCATCCTTAAACCATGAATTCCATCTTGTACATACAGGCATTGGGAAAGCTAGAATTTCATTATCTTTTTCTGTGTTTTCATATTTCTCCCTTAGAAATGCAACGTAACTGCTTTTTCTTTTTCGGGTATTTAAAAAGGCATTCTTTGTCTTTACTATAGACATGTTCAATTCGTCCAGCTAGTTTTCAAATATGCAGCCGATAAGATTGACTTTATGAGCCCAGCACTGGACATGACATAATTCTTCAATCAATCCTTGAAGAGTAGTTACACATTTTGTCATGTAGCGAGTCCGTAACTACTGCCACTAGACGCTCCCGTTCAATTTCATAGGAATTCAAGGTGTCTAATATCGCATTGGAGCAATTTACGCTATTGGCAGAATCTAGAACAACAGAGGCAGCCAGATGGGTGTTCATTTCAGTTGATGGTACTGATGGACGAAAAAGAATGTTGAAAACACACCTACCATTCTTGTCAGTTGTTTCGTCACATAGTAGAAACACGTCTTTGTTTTTTATATATTCCCTAATTTCTTTCTTCCCTCCTTCTTTTGCCAATCATGGGGATGTATTTCTGACGAATTTGATTTGCTGATGGTAAATCTCCACTTCCGCGAACGTACTTATTCAACCAAGTACGGATAGCAGGATTGTCTAGTTTCTCTACTGGTATATTAGCTTTCACAAACGCAGTAGTAGTGTCCAAAATAAACCCTTCTTTCATATCCTTCACACGACTAGCATTTGATAATGTTTCTTTCAAGGTGGCCACTCTAGGAACACTAACTTCAAGACGTGAATTTTCTCGGCGTTTTGAATGCTTCTCAGATTTGCAATGTTTGTCTAATGCATCTTTCCTGCAATAATCTAACCGACAATCACAATATTTGCACATAAGAATGCCACAAGAAATTATAACTCCTTCATTCTTATATTATTTAAGTCTGTCTGTGGCAGAAACTGCTACCTTCGGCATTTTTAACCTCAACTGAGCGATGCCCAGTAACAAACACTGTTATCACACGGTTGACTGTAGTCAGACGCCAGTATAAAGTCGTACCACACGCAAAATTTATTTCTGAATTCGCGTCATAATATTTAAATTACTTCGCGTCTCATCTTCCTGTACTGCTAAGTTCGGAACTACTACGACGAACACGTGGTCGCCAACTGATTCACGCAAATAACACACTAGCTTTGATGATAACGCACAATTTGCGCACTTTTTATTAAATTATATAGAATTCTCTACTATGAATCACACTCACTACCGATGTAACAGGAGGCAAACGTAGTTTACAATATGAACAACTATCACATAACCTTTTGGTGGTAGTCGGCCAAACTATTCACGCCGCGAGATAACAGCTGTTTACCACAGCGCTAAAATCCAACGAGTAACGAGAATATATACAGTATATCGTAATATGATGATATATCGTAGTATTACCCCTCGCGAAACTATACAATCGATCATTCTCAAATTGAACACCAAACAAATTCGATTATCGGCTTGTGGACAAGAATGTTCAGATTGGTGTGGGAAAAAAATATGAAAAATGTTTTTTATTTCGCAGATTGCGGTATTTGTGGTGTTATTTACAAAATTCGCGTTATTTCGCGATTTAATTTCATTCCTGGGCAGCACGAAACAGGGAAATATGTGAAAATAAAACATCCTAACCTCTAAATATGACTATTAGGTACAGCACTCATTTCAGGTTCCGTATTGACCGTGTTTACAATAAGTAAGACCTGAATTTTCCGCCGAATCAATACTTTACTTAATAGAAGAACTCTATGGGTACATGTTTCGGAGACCTTCTGTCTCCTTCCTCAGCCCTCTTATGGTACTAAAACATCATCACTCGAAATCCTCAATAAAACAACATTAAACACACATCATCAATTGCACAACCACAACATATTAAAAAACTACGAGCTTGAGAAATACACTAGTTATAATTCAACAATACACAGAAATAAAGCATGTAATGCTCCTCGCATGTTTTTTCAGTCATTCTGTCCTGTGTTTAATATATGTCATTAGACACATTAAAATAATGTTTATGCACAGACACTTAATTGTTCAAAGTGTCTTCAAACACTAAAATACATGTAACCATTCTATAGGGGTTATTGCATACGTAATATGACTTTTCGTTTTATCGCTAATTAACAAAAACTAACGCCTCTACCTATAAGTAAGCAAACTCACTATCATAACCTTCAAGGAGCCTTGACAGACAAGCTTATTACGTAATTGGTACCGCTCACAACATACCGTAAGTATCATAAGTGTAATTTGCCCAATTTTAGCCTTTCACATGAATTTGTGAAACTGTGGCAAAGCTTTGGCAACAAAGGAACTCCTGACGTGACAAAACAGCCTCAGACGCTACAGTTACAGCAAGAATATATAACTCCTCATTATTCTAGCATAGGGAAGCGTTTAGTTGCTAATCTTTCACCCCGGTGACAGCGGGGTGGAATTTTCATCTAATAAATTACATGGCATCAGAAAGGGCATCTAGCCTAAAATCCCCAGCCCACACCAAAAATGAGCCTGGTGGCTTCAGTGACCCCAATTAGGATACGCCACAGGTGGTTTTATTATTATTATTATTCGAATATAGTTTTACTTACTGCGAGGACAGCGATGACTGCTAACTGGTTATATGGCAAACCACTACCGGGCTTGATCATAAGTGATTTCATATACCACCTGCAAAAAATACAAAAATAGGTAACAAATGTAGTACATACAGTACACACACATAATATACAATTTCTTCATTTATTTATTGATAGAATATTGGCATTCATGTCCAAGTAATTATTACCAGCATATCTACCAGGTCTTTGCTGTGTAAGTTGTGAGGTTTTGCCCAAGTAACTGGGCTCATCAGTAAGCTTTCGATAGCTCTAATTTCTTGACCGTGAAAGCCAATAGTCTACCTTTTGGTACCTCTATGAGGAGGAGGAGATAAGGAGTTCCCACAGGAAAGAAGTACAAAGATGTGTTTCAGTATGGGACGTTTGCAACCACATTAGGGTCCAGGCTGGATGTAACAAAAGCCTGCTCATAAGCCCAATATGGTACACCTGGGCAAATCCCCACAACTGACAATGCACAAATATAGAAGATTTGCTGTTGTTTAATTTATTTACAGTTTGTCATGAAAAACTTTAATACCAAAACTGTACAATATGAAATGTATTCTTTACGAAGTTCTTTCAGTATACAAACAAATCAAAACCATTTTCCACATTTAGTCCATCTATTCACAGCTAAGAGGTTCAGTTGCCACTGGAGCTATTCCAGGTAACTCTTAATAATGAGTGAGAGACACTGTTTTGGTGTTGGCACTCAACGATACTTTAGTTCTCTTTCAATATACCAAACACAGGTTGGTGGTGGTGCTGCAACATTTCAGTCAAGAGTCTTGAAACAGAGTGGATGGAGATTCCACAGCAAATTCTTTTCCATCTTTCAGTCTACTCGCATCTGTCGTAGGATGAACCAGATTCAATTTTGGATGTGAACTGAGGCCACTAACAAGGGGTCCAGCTCTCAGTAACCCATGTATTTTCCATGGATGGCTGACACTGGGTGGTAAAAAAAAAAAGAAGATTATATTGCGAAAGAATTAATTTCCCCCTTCTTTGCAGTTCATGAAAACCTGTGGTGAATATTTTTACTCTCCCTCAGCATGCAGGTTTTATTCTATACAAGGGGATACTGTACATTTAACAATATACTCTCTTTCTTTACCACCCAGTGCCAGCCACGTATGGGAGACAGTGTAATAGTACAGTTGATGCCCAGTGCAGCACTAGTTGTCACAAGCAATCTTTCCTATTAGCAGCAAAAGAGATGTTTCAGATTATGTTTGGTACGGTGAATGAAGTTTTGTAATATACAAGCAATTGCATTTATTATATCAATAGAAGTTTGTCAGTTTTAACAGATAGCGACACTAGTGAATCCATACAATTGAAAAGGGAAGGTCAAAATAGGACATGTGCTTGAGAAAATGTTAGGGTCAGGAGCTTGTGACTTCCAAAGGAAGTGTTCATCCTTGCCCAAAGTACTGAACCAAACTGTAAGTGTAGGAAAAATGCATGGATAGTTTTAGTAATAATGAAAAGGAGAATATCATCAAAAACCTTTATAATAACGAGCAAAATACATTTTTAATGAACATGATTGAGAGATTTGATGCTCGAAGGTATAGGTCATTAAGTGAAAATTCTAAAACAACACGAGTTCTCTTTATAATGCTTTGCAATGAAAGGAACAACCCTAACCAAAGTATACAAGGCATATACAGTAGAACCCCTTTCGTCCGCCCGGTTGATCCGACCGTGCTCGAGCCCAACTTGTCCCGAATCGTAGTGATGACTCTTTACCCGTCGCGCCATTGTTGTTTAAAGGTACTTGTTATCGCTTGTCCGTTCTAGTGCTCCGTAATCTCTCGTATCGTTTCTGTCGTCCGTGTTTTGTACAGTACTACTGTAAAGGTTTTCGTGCTTACTGTTCGTTGGCTTTACGACATTATTCTTCTGTGTTCGTTACAGGACTGTACAGTATTTTTTTTACTGTACAGTTATGTACTACCCTACCAGGGAATTGTTAACGCTAGCTGTGGTGCGCAGCTGTAGTGAATACATTACGTCATCTCGCCTCGTTATGGCTGCAGCGAGCAGTTCCGGAGCAAGAGGGAAACGCATGTACAGTCATACAATGATACCACACCGCACATCCACGACCCAGCATGAATCATGCACACAAATAACACGCGATGGGGTTTCGCTGGCGACAACTACACGTCTATCGGAGGTGTGTGGCCGGGCGGAGCGCTTTAGTTCCGATTTCCGCCACCGGTAACAATTCGCTGGTAGGGCAGTATGGTTTTTTAACATGGCAGGAGTAAAACGTAAACACATTACTCTTTCATTATATTAGCAGTGCTACGCAGACTGGACAAAGGAGAATCACTCAATGTAGGTGCTACGACAATGAAAGATTGGAAATGAAACCGGAAAGACATTGAATCATGTACAGTGACGATAGACAAACGCAAACATTGGAAAAGCCTAAATTTGAACTGCTTGACAACGCAGAAGGAAGGAAAGGAACCCCGATATCTTGAATTCAGAGATTGTTCATTTTGATGAAAATAACTTACGAATATTTCTGTACTTTCTGATAATCCAACCTTTCTTACGTTCCGACCACATCCTCAGTCCCAAAGGTGACGGATTAAAGGGGTTGTACTGTATTGCCTACTTGCAGTGTCTCAATAAGTTATCACAAGGCTGACAAATATTTTGGCTAGCGGAAAAAAAATATCGCATTGATAAACAAAGCAATCTTGAAATCATTGCATTAGTTTTTCGAGATACGAGTGGTGGTGCCCGATGAGGGCACTATTCTTTATATACTTGTGTCACTTTGTCAGCCTGCCTGGTTAACAGGTACAGTCGTCTGGATAGGATACGACTCGGCTCCAGTAGCCTCTGTCATCGTTTTCCTCCCCGTGGTTACATGAGCTCCTGTTATGCTTAGCTGCACTGCTGTGAAACAATTAGAAATTGTTAATTCACCCATTATTATTAATTTCACAATTCACATTAGAACTTCTGTCTAACACAAGTAGCATATGCAATGCTGCTTGACTTATACATAGACTATGTCATCGCACTGTCCCCCTCCTTGTCCTGCCAGGCTTCAGCTGTTAGGATCAACAAATGCTAGTGCAGTCAAGTTCAGCGGCACTAATGTAGCAAAATGCATGAGCTTTAAAAAAAAAAAAAAAAACTGATTTGAAAAAAATGGTCAAGTATGAATACTACTGGGAGTTGAACCGTCCTACATTTCATTTTGGGATGACTACATTTCATATTGGGACGACTTTAATATTTGTGGTTTTTATTTTCATACGACATGATTACAACCTGTTATCTTATTTCATGTAGACCATTTATGTCATCCTTTCTTTCCAGTATTCTATTGGTCAGAATAACGAGGCAGCTTAGTGGTCAGTTTTACTACTTAAATTTCATTCTGCGCTATCATTGGTGTTTATAATAATTGATGTCACTGACTTTGCATGTGCACCTCACCCTGCCTGGTCCTGGCGCATCTTTAGCTCGTTATATTTTCCATCTGTAGCCATGTAATACAGATATACTCTCGTGGAAGCCTTTCCGATGTGAGAGGGTGCCTGCACCTTATCAGTGTTTGTTTTAGCTCAGTTCTTTATACATCTCTCTTTGAGAAGATACAGCAGTCCTGTGGTATTTATCTGTGTAATTATTTTCATGCACAAGTTCAATATTTTGCATTAGTTTGCATTAGTTTCTGGAAGTGGAGCTTTACATGGAGGTGAGTTAATGAATTTTATCTTTACTTATTCAAACTTTGGTGTGGTGTGAGTGGGGCCTGCTGCATGTCAATAACCACAACTTCCACTGTAGATGTAACAGGTTCCACTTTTCAGTGGACTTTTCTAGAACAATATTCCATGGTGGTTGTGCTGTTCTCGGGCTTTCTACTTCCTTACAGGTATCGTTCACACTCGCAGAATATTACAATAAGACATGGGAACTTCTTTCAGTCGTGTAATAAGCCCTGTGCGACAAATAATCTCTATAAACAGTCATGTTACGGATCTGTTTGGTTACCAGTGAAGCGAGACACATTTAAGATGTATGACGTACAGGATCGCGCTTCACGCCTTTCAAATTCCGTTCGAACATGTCCAGACAAAGCGGGGACAGTACCCTTCATAAATATGGCTGCTGCATATGCAGGTTCAGTACATAGATCTGTTGTCTAGCCATTGCAGAAGCATTCGGCCACATTTAACCCTCAGACACAAGCGACAAAATTTAGGACACAGGCAGACGCGTGGGGTGTTCTCCACCCCTCAAGTTATTTTATTGTAATTTATAAACAACCATATTAATTCAAGATTTTAAGTTATAGTATGCAAGATTGATTCTCTATTACTTAAAGGCACATTTTCTTTGAAACCCATCCTCTCACTGTATTTATGAACTGAATTATTCTTACAATGTTTTTATATTGCCTAGTTTGCATGTTTTTAATAAATATCTTCGAAATCCTATTAAATCATTGGTAAATGAAGACCTTGAAGCTCATATACGATGAAAGGAATAGTAAATAAAAGAGAATTATGCATCTGAGTTATAAGGTTATTTAAAAACAATGATATACTGGAGGTTGAACTTTGCTAGAAAATATTTCTCTTTAAAATATGAAAAAATGTTCCTCGCTAAATAAACACACCAAAAATTAATATAAATCAATTATTTGGTATGTGGCAACAATAACAATGATTTGTATAGTTTTAAAATACCGATATGTCCTGTTTATCCTGTATTTATTGGGGGTGAGGGAGTCAACAATTCTGTGTTCTATGTTGACGTGTTTGTTGGAACTGCAGCATGATGTTTGAGATTTCCAGTCTTTCATCGAGGGCAAACATTACAGTGACCGGAGTTATTTTTTTAGTGGGGGGAAGAGGAGGTTCAACCTCCTTACCACTGATGTGCTCATTGCTGCCCTAAATTAATGGTTAAGGTTTGTGTAGTAGCCTGATATGCTACGTGTGTTTTCGTGAGCTTTGAGCAGTAAAACCAACTATTTGAGAAATTTCTGGACTCTATCAAAAGTATCCATTCTGTATAGGCTCCAAAATATTGTTCATCACTGAAAATAAAATGGAAAGAAAATAGAAGTTCTGCCAACAATGATGTTAGGCCTCTACACATTGTTAATAGCCTACTGTAACAACACCAGACCGTACACAAGTTAACGGCTGAAAAGAAAACCAAATATTTACTAGCAGTATAAGTCAATCACAAAAGAAATGTCCGTGTTGCTTGCAATTCACCTTGGTGCGATTCATTTTACTTACACAAACACACGCTTTGGGTTGGAATCCATCAGTAATTACGATGTGCACTGTCCGACAGTCTTGCAGGAAATAGTTGATCTCGAGTTAACACACGAAGAAGACATGGCCGGAACGGTACAAGGACGGAGAATGAACTGAAAAATTATTTGCATATTTCATAAGGAAATGAAACGGCCTGGGGTGGATTCCACCCCAACGCTTTGAGCCCGACAGGCTGATGGCCGATAACAATTTCTATGACATACAATCCTACATAAACTCCATGGTGACTACAATGAAACGCCGAAGCTTCGAACCCGCTCCCATTGGATTTTTGACTAGTGTGGTGGATGTGATTACTCGTTGTACATGCTTCTGTCATATGAAATTTAATTAACTCAATTCACCGATTGAATGTAAACACTTGAACTATACCCTGAATACAGGAGGGTCATTTAATGATTTTTCGTCACATCTGGAATGCTAATTCATGTCGCTGATGTGCGAATTGTAGAATTAAGTCGCTAAACGACTCACCTACCTGCTTGTATCTGGCAGGACTGGACTACTTTTTCTTTCCTCTCCGTGTTCCCACATAAGCGGAGGTGTGTTTTTCTCTGTATATCGAGAAAGTTAATTTGAGTTTTTGTGAATTTGCCCTTCTTGGCAGTGTTATAATCAGTATAAGAAGAGTATCTTTGACTATACAAGGCTGTGTTAGCCTAGAGTGAGGAATTTTCATTAATTGTGGAACAATATTTGGAAGCCGGTCAACTTGGACCGAGGACTGAAGGGTGACCACATGGTCGAGGGTTATGTGAATGAGGAAAATTTATCGAAGTGTTGGAGAGAGTTTGAGAACTGTTAGGAGTAACGATCAGCCGATGAAGCTTATAAAACATTTTCAACGTCATGAGAAGTATAACTTTGAGTGAGAGATAATGCAGATTCTTGGAGATTTTTTTCTAGTACTAAAGCCTGTGTGTTACGCTGTACGAACAGTGTCATACATTCTGTGGCGGAAGCGAGTATGGGCCTTTTTGTAATACCATCCGCAAATCAATAGAAGCAGTGAGAATTTTAAAAGTACAAACTATCTTTAGATTAAATTCAGTGTTTTCTTTTTCCTCTGACAACATGATTGATTGGTCTTCCATAAATGACCACATGGCCAACCATTCTAAGCTTGAGATGGAGGAGGAAATGGAGTAAGGAGAATGCTTCGGGGGAATTAGAAGTTGGATGCCATAAAATGAAACGGCAGAAGAGGAAATGGTTATAGCCCATGGGATCTGAGCAAAGGGTTCCAGTATCTTAACCCAGGCTCAAATAAGCACCGACCAATGTCGACAACCATGTGAGTTTTGCTATGAATTCTCTGTAGAAGGTTAGAGAGTTGTCGAGTAGCTTTAGAAGACCACACTTACTGCAAGCACAACTCATTAGGCAGGCAACTTTTTGTAGTTTGACACTGTTTCTTTTTAGGACAGCTTTGCTAACTGCGGAGGTCACTCAGTAAAACACTATCATGAAGATGACTTTGTAAATAGAAAAATATGATTCTTTTAGGGAGGTCCGAGCAGGCCACTGATGTTGTAAATACTTGTTTAGTGAGTGGAATATCTTCAATGTAATTGTCTTTGGAATTTATGAAGCATGATATAGGCTCTAGGGGTAGCCACATGTGTTAGTTGGTGAAAGCACCATATGAATTCCGTAGTATGAAACGGGCAGTGGATTGTCTTTAGTTTCCAATGTTTGGAAAGACTTGGGAATGATTGCTAGGGCATGAGAGTTGCCACACACAACTAATGTGAGATTTTGCGTATCGTTTTACACATGCGTCGAGGAGCGGTGTTTCATCTTCATGTTTGTATTCTTTGCAATGAAAGCAATGTTTTTGAGGACTTGTGTAGATTAGGAAAGTAAGCTGTCGTTTTGTTTCACTTTTATCTGGCTTCAAACTGTAGTGGAGAGTGCCATTCTAAGCCAGCCAACAATGGGCACGTGCATGCCGACACTGGCAGGCTGAGTGGCAAAATGTAGTGTTTTCGGACGAGTCCCGCTTCAACCTGTCCTACAGTGATGGGCGCGTATGCGTTCGATGCCGCCGTGGAGAACGCAATCAGGCAGACTGTATTGTTGAGCGGCATAGCAGACAAACACCAGTTGTAATGGTTTGGGACGCAATTTCCTATAACAGGCGATCGCGCCTCATACGTCTTCCAGGCAATCTGAACAGTGACCGCTACATCAGGGAAGTTTTACAGCCCGCGGCACTGGCCCTCTTGCAGGCCATTCCACAGGCCATATTTCAGCAGGATAATGCCCGCCCTCATGTGGCGACGAATGTGCAAGCCTTCTTCGCAGAACGACGGATACCTCTGATTCTTTGGCCTACCCGTTCGCATGACATGTCGCCCATCGAACATGTCTGGGATATGGTTGGTCGGCAACTTGTTCGTTCAGGTCCACCTGCCACCACTGTTGAGCTTTGTGGACGCGCCTACAAACGGCGTGGGACGGTATTCCACAGCAGCGTATTCAAGCGCTGTATGATTCCATGCCACAACGTCTAGCAGCTCTGAGTGCAGCACGTGGTAGCGCGATGCCGTACTGTCCTTCTAATCAGTAATGTGTTGTCGTGTCCCTAATCTGTGGTATAAAGTGCAATGTGGTCACATCTCTTGTTCTTGGTGTTTCACTTTCTACAAACAGTAGTGTATTATTGCAACCACTACTAACGAGAGTTTCGTTTGTCATGATAGTATTGGGACTTAATTTGGAGAGGAGATTTGAGGCTTGCTCCTCAAGGTATAGCAGAGTGGATCCCATTATAAATTTATTGACTGAGTGTATCATATAGGGCAGAATAGTAGTTGTGTCTGTAGCAGAACGGTTTATATTTGAGCACAGGTGTTATTGCTCATTGAAAGCATCTGAAATTCCAGGGACAATGAAAGCTTTTATCTTGTCTTACCAAGGTGCATTGCAAGCTATTTGAGCCACAGTTGTCGCTATTAGGGCGCTGTGTTAGTGGTATCGCCAGTGTCTGATTGATGTGAGCTTTCCTCACTAGGCAAAGTGATGCTTACGATAGTGTTTTTACTACTCGCCAGCACATGTTATGAAGGTCATTTAAACACACTGCAAGAGATGCAATCAAGTTAAATCATGAAACCTAATTTCTTTGGCTAAAATCGAACACAATTATCTGAAATTTAAATAAGAAGTGGATTGCTTAACTCATTTTTTATTCTTTGACCTGCATCTCCCATTCTTCAGATGTACGCTTTAGGCACATGTGAGACTTTAATTAGGATGAGATTACACTACTTTGAGACGACAAGCACATTTATTGTGATCGCCGTGGGCACAGGCGGTTATCAAGCTTGCGATGTGAGCCGTAGTTGTCACTACGAAATCGCCAATTAAATTACATGCACGCGGGTGACAATTGAGTGCAAAGAGCATTCAATTTCCGTAGGCAGGTACGCAAAGGGCATAAACAGTAGGAGTGCCATTTGCATTGTGTTTACTTCTTTGTAACCTGTTTGTAATAGTTATTTTTCTTTTTCTTTTTTAATTTATCAGGCATGAGTTGTGTTAGCTTTTAGATTTCTTTGTGTAGGCGCTTCTCGCCTATAGTTTAACGTACAATAGGATTTAGTTAATGAATTAATGTAAAGTTAAATGTTGGAAGTGACGCCATCATATCATAGGAAAAAAAAGGAAGGAAGCTTGTAGCATGACGAATGAAAGAGAAAGTGAGAGGACTCCTCAAGTTCAAGCGCGCCCCGCCCGGCAGCGCTAGTGTGGGCAAGTTCCACGCTGCCGGTCAGCTGGTCTTAGGGATAATGCCAAGGGAAACGAATTACCGTACTTTGTAACTGATACTCTTTTAAAATGTAATTAGCGATCACAATTAAAATAACACGGCAGGGCACAATGGAAAATATAATTCACGGAAATAAGTACTACGGTCTCCATTACATGTTACGGTAAGCACAGATTCCTGAAGTACCTGTAGGCTATACAGACTGTTACTTTTGTTGTTTCTTGTTGTGGCATTTTAGTTTCCTCAGATTGAGAGACTAAAGAAGGTGATATGATGATGATGATAATTGTTGTTTTAAGGGGCCTAACATCTAGGTTATCGGCCCCCTGATGGTTTGGGTGATCGTGAAGATGAAAATGAAAAGCGAACTTAAAACTAAAACTAACTACTAACCTACATACTAGAAGAAGAAATGGAAAACTAAAGGAGAATAAGGCAAATAAAAGGACAGAAGGAAAAGAAATGCCCTCAACCCTCGGAGAAGGCAGATTGAGGGACTTGGAAGGAAGGAGAGCCATGAAAGGCATATAGGAAAGTGAAAGAGGAGAGGGTCCGCCCCAAAGGTAAGGGACAAAAGGGGAAAACGGACCCAGCTCAGGAATCCCTCGGGGTCGCCAACTCCCGAACTCACCAGCCGTGAGCCCCTGAGGGTGTAGCATTATCTAGGGTGCACCAGAAGTGGTGGGGCTACATACACCCTGCCTCCTTAAGGGCCTAGAACACAAGGCAGGAGGTAAAAGGAAGAGAAAAAGAAGGCTGACCCCTCGCAGAAGGAGGGTATCAGAAAAGATGAGACAAGGGCCAATTAAGGCGGGAAAGGAAGAGACTCCCTAGGCCTCGGATACCCTAATACCGTCGGGGTCAGAAGAGAACAAGAGTTGACCAAGTGAGGTCGACAGGAAAGAAGACAGAGAGGAGCCCGGCACAAGTAAGTGGAAGCAATGCCGGACTCAGCTGGGGCCCCGTGGTCGCCAACCCACGCCCACAAGATGTGAGCCCCTGGGGGGTAAAGAAGGTGAATTTGTGGTCTGAATCTAATTAATGAAAATGGGGGAATGGCAGAGCGGCTCTTGAGAACACTAGTGACAGAGTTGAGATGGCTATTCTCAGAAGGAGTGATGCCTATGTGGTGATTACCTAATTCCTCAATGAGGGAAATAAATTGGGCTATGGGATTGAGCGCGTTAATTACTGCTTGCCTGACTGATTTACAAAGGCTAATACCAATAGGTGGGTGGATAAGGACCATCGTGCTCTGAAGGTTACTGCCATTGGGTGAAGCATACCACAGCTCTTTCTCGAAATCAAATGTCGGGAATGAGACGTGACCCGGTGAGAGAGTAGGTGAGCTAGAGAGTGAGGAATCTGATTTTGGTGAAGCTGGTTTAAGTGGAACGAGTGTACCATCTCCTTTGTGGGTAGGCCCACTCGGAATTAGTGTTTTTGGATTAACAGGGGTATAATTTTGGCTTTTAGAGTCATCAGGGTCCTGAGTTATCAGGAAAGTTATGGCCTGGTACGTTAATGTGCGAGGTTTAGTGTCAGTGCGCGACATGTTTGTGTTCGTGAGTGTAGACTATAAGCGCGTGTAATGAGTAAGAGGTGATGAGAGATAGTGGTCAAATACCTTGGTCGAACAGAGAATAAGGAAAGAGAAAAACAAATTTACCAGTCACTCAAAATTATCCAGTTTAAATACAGTTGGAGCTATGACGTTGAGTGCGCTGATGAAATTTGAAGTTAATTAAATAATTAATTATTGGCTGCTTAGTAGGAAGAGGGGATGAGCTAAACTTGTATTAAAACTTGAGGGAGACAGGGAGACAGGAGTTGCTTGACTAGGATGGTTACATGGTGGGTATGGTGTTGGATATTTGAATGGTAGAGGAGTGACTTAATCTGCACTGTTACTAAGGGGGATGCAAATTAAGCCTATAGGAACATAGTGGAATGGCTTGAAATATCGAAGTCGAGGCGATAGCGAGGCCTAGGCTTGGTAGAAAGACTAGCAAATCATCGATTTCATCAATTGGCGTTAGAAGACGGAGCTTGGAGCAGTGGCGTGCAGTTGCTTGGATGCTGGACTCGGAATGAGATAATCAGGCTTGCATGCATGCGTGCATTGCCTGATAGAATGGGAACCTGGTGCTCTCAATGAGCTCCTTACGCCCCTTTATATAGTGAAATTTTTGATTTTAATGAATTGTTTTAGGTGAAATTTGTTGTTTTAAGTGATTTTACACCGTACCGATTTGATAGGTCGGCAGTGGGTGCAATGATTGATTGGATATATTTGTTTGAAATGATATATATAATTTAATTAATTATATATATACATATATATATATATGAATAAGATTATCTCTCAACAGTAATTCGCCATGGCTTTGCTCCTCAGTTCCTGGACATATGAGTCAAGGTAGACCGTCCATTCGCTGAGGGACAAGCACAAAACAGTAATATTAACAAAGAAATAGCCTATGTTTGAAGTAGGCCCACACAAAACATAGAACGCTGATGTACACAAGACACAATGAACAGAATTTAAGAACTGAAAGCAAAGACAATTCAATTTAATTCACACAAATATCTCACACAGTAGCTTCCCCCGCACTTTTCTATGACCCGGTTCGACGGAACAACAGGACACGTGTTGGACATAATCGCTTGCAGTGCTTGTAGCGGCGGGACCACGAACTACCGTTCTATAATGGCGGAGTCCTCACACTAGGTCCTTCTATTCGTCATGCTTGTAGTTTAACGTGAGCGTTAATCTTGAGATCATGAGCCACGGGACCTCCTTTTTACGTGGAATCCGAACCACAGGACATGGCATTTCAATTCGGAAATCTCACATGCATTGACCGGGAATCGAACCCGGACCGCCTTGGTGAGAGGCATACAGCTAGACCACTGAGCCACCACGCCCCTAATATCATAGGTATTGTTATTGGTGTTCTTAAATGTAACTGGAATTCTTTTGAATGTCAACAAGTAAATTGAATTGTTTTGCCGTAGATTTAGGGTGTAACTATTTTTATTCTTAATGAACCTTTGTATTTGCGTAGGGAAACCTTTCCCATCACATTCCAACTTTATTATTATCATTTATTTTTGTGAAAAGGTCTTCAAGAAGGCCTAACATAAATTCAGTTGAGGGATATAATTATTTCATGATTTTTATTAGATTTGCGGACTAGCCGATTTTCACCCTCCTAAGTAGGCTAGGGATTTGTGGTTTTTATGAATAAATTTTATGCTCTTTTACTTAAGACTGGCTTTGTTATTTTAGATTTTGTGTTTTGGGGGTATGTTCCTTGGACTGGTTTATAACTAAATACCTCTCACCCAACCCGTTACTACCCGAGTGGACAGTCTTGTGCAGGATAGTCTGAATAAACATCCTATCCTCTCAGGGTATGAGTTCGAAGGATGGGGGCATCGTAAGGGCTGTTGGTGGTCTGTGGTCCCCCGGCAACACTATCTAACGTGCACATATCATATTTGAGGGTTAAGTTTGTTTGTGCATATGAAAATGCCTCTGACATTTAACCGCCACGCAGACTATGAAGTTCTCGAAATGCAAAATATGTGAAAGCGGTTGAAATTTATCGGCAGATTAGTGAAGTGTATGGAGAACACACTATGAGCAAAGGAAAAGTAAGGAAATGAGTTAGAGCATTCAAAATAGCATGTTCTTATACCCATGATGAGGACCATAGTGGGTGACTGTCATCATCATCGGCTTTAACTTGAATCCGAGTATAAATCTTCTTCCTTCAGTCCAGTTTGTGGATGTGTTTTCGGTGACTAAAAAGTCCAATCCTGGCATAGAACAAGCGTCCACACAAATCACATAGTATTGCTGGAGAAGGACGTGGTTGGGCTCCTCGAAGTTTCCTAGCTTGATGCTTGGCCTTTTCATGTGTGCATCGATCCCTTTCAAACGTTTTTACAGCATCCGAGATGGTACGGTGCCAAGCTGAGCGGTCTGCAGCCAGCACAGTGGCGGATCCAGAGGGGGGCACCAGGGGCAAGTGCCCCCTCCGAAAAACCAGTTGTCTGCTACATTGATATTGCCGATAAAAATGATTGTTTCTCCAAACTGCACTGCAAGTCTTTGCTCTATTGTCTGCATTCTTGAATGTGGTCAATGTTTGTTATCATATAGTATGTAATGGCAACGCTGTTAATATAATCGCTACATCGACAGTGTTGCAAGTGCAGAGAGATCTTTTAGCAGCCTGCAACTTGTTAAATCATGGCTACGAACGAGAATGACAGAGGAAAGGTTGAATGGCTTGTGTCTGTTATTTGTTCACCGTGATATAAATGTTGATGTTGCAAAAGTTGTAGAACGTTTCTCTAAAGGGGGTAAACGAATGATCGCCTGGATTTTATTTTGTAATAGGCATGTATTTTGCCTAGGATAGTCACCAAATAGAATCCCAATCAGTATTCAATACAATTGTTTTCTTGTATTTATATTTATGTGACTAATAGTGACTCAGTGACTGACAATGTTGGTACTATGTACATATCTTGTAACATTTGTGTAGTAGACTTGTATATTGTCTTCAGATAGTCACTATGATTGCAAATGTTTTTAATGCATATTAGACTGTGTAATGTACATTGAAATGTGGAAATGTACATATTCTGAAGAATTAAAAAGTTTTTTGATGCTTAACATCTTTCCACTCGGTATCTGGATATTTTTGTGGCACTCGGTAGCTGGACATTTTTGTGGGAGTGATTTTAGAAAAGAGGCGGAAGTGCATAGGACGGAAACAATGAGCGCACGCGGTGGCGGAGATCGGTACAACGACGTACTGTAGGCCATGTGACTATGTGGAATGTAAATCACATACGGTTTTCCTCAAGGTTTGGAGGCCCCATTAACACTCCAGTGGGCGCGCGGTTTGCCGTATCGCGAGTGGGCGCGTGGAGGACAGGTGTCCTCCACTTTGTTTTGCCATTTTACCCTATGAAATGTATATTTAGTGATCATGCTTTTTTGTTTTGGGTTAGGTAGGAATATATTAAACACATTTTTATAAAATACAGTGTATGCTACAAAATAATAAGTAGGAAATACATCATTATGGTAAATCAATCAAAAAAGTGTATAAGTTGGGTAAGTTATGTTATAAATGTTACTAAAATGCGTATAAGGTTTATGTTATAAATGAAAAATTATAAAAATTAAGTGTTATTAATTTTTGTAGTTTGAAAATACAAATTGGTTTCGTAGTATAAAAAATAAATGTATATACCCAATTTTCCTTCTTAGTGAAGCATATAAAACACAGTTTTTTTGAAATCCAAACCAACTGCTTTTGACTTCTCTTGACTTATCAGGTAGAATGTTTGGGAGAACTGCTGCTTTGTTCTTTCTCAGAGTAGCAATCATAGTTACTTTTTCTTCTTCCCGTAGCTTTATTACCTAGGGCACAGATGCGAACCAATTGTCACAGGTAATATTCCTAATGGTTCCTGAAATAGGCTGCATCAATCGCAAACCAAGTCTGACGTGTTGTTGCTTCTTCTGAAAGGGCCGCTTAGTTGCTTTCCTATATACACTCTAAGGTTTGTAGCATAGAATGTTGTTTTAGAAACCATAGCAAACGATATTTATCCCATACTTTGCAGGTTTACTAGGCATATACACACGGAAGGGACAGTTTCCTCTAAATGAAACTAGCTGTTCATCAATGGTAAGGTACTGTAGTCGGTTGGTTTTTATGCATTCTTGTAATTGAGCACGAACATCTCAAAGATTTCTCCAAAAGCAGCTAGTTTGTAGCAATAATATTTCTTTGATCTCTGTTGTGTACGTTATCAAATCTCAGACAACGTAAAAGAAATCAATACCTCTTTGCGTTCATGGTTACATATACGGCCTCTACTCCCGTGCCGAGTGAATTATCCCACATTTCAAATACGTTTCTTCTTCTTGCCTTCAAATCCCCAGCAAGATATAATATAGGTCTACCAAACAGTGCACGAACTTCTCGGGAAATATTGGGCCTAGCATCCCTTTCTGTGACAAACTGAGTGCGAATTTTAGTTATGTAAACGTTAGTACAATCAACTATTCTTTTTCACCATTTAATCATCAATATTACACTGTGACGCAGCTTCTGGAGTGACAGTATTTTTTCGCAGACTCTTGAGGTCCTGGGCAATGCAAAACTGGTATTATGTTATGTCTGGGTGTACGAGAAGTCTGGGCAACTTGAGGTTCTAAGTACCACCTTGATGTGCGAACATTTCCCAAATAAAACTCTGGGTTGACGAAAGAGACAGGAGAGACTGCTTCTTTACGACTTCCATTTCCTCGGATTCGTCTGGAACATCAACCGGGTCATCTTCTGCATTGATTTCATTTTCTCTACTCTCTGAGTGGTATTCCAAGCGGTCTTCTTCTCGTTCATCTTCATCCTCTATACCTAGAACACTCTCGTTATCCTCAGTATCATCTAGCCAACGGCGTACCTGTTCACGGTCCCTTTCACTGGTCATTATCGTTTTCACACTTAAACTATTTCAGTTAAACCATTGTGACTTTCAAAACTATGAAATGAAATGAAAATACCACAGCAATATCCGAAAAGGACTGTAACGCCAGTGGGCACGCGTAGGACGAGTGTCCTCCACTTCTGCACGGAGCAAATCAACACGAGGTCACGGCGACAATAGGCGAGCATAAAAGCTGACAATGCACTGACGGGCAGAGGATGAGTGGCAAGAAAGGTATATGGCCGCTCAAGGTCACAAGTGTTGCCAACCCTTGTAGTCACACAAAACAAAATCACTGGATGACACCTGTACTCCGCGCGCCCACTGGAGTGTTAAAGAAATTCCCACAATAAATCATCTTCAAGTTGTCGTTCTTTGGTGTGAAAATATTCATTATACCATATTTGCTGAAAACAATTACGATTTATTAAATCTTCATACTTTTGCTGTATTCTTATTTAATGTAAGCACTCGATGTACTGTCGGCCATGTGGCTATGTGGAATCTATATCGCATCAACCAACACTCCAAACAACGTAGGAATTCAGTATATTAACGCCGACTACTAACAATAATTGAAACTTCGTTGGTCTAAACATATCACTGGGAGAAATACATTTAATATACCTTCCACACACCTAATTTTTAATCGCGCCTATACTTGGCAGTGGGCTGATCGGCAAAACAAGGCCATTTTCAATTGGCAACTCAAACTAACACTTGGAGCGCTGCGGTCGGTCTGGATAAGTAGGGTAAAAATACTCAATAACACGCGTTTGATATGGAACACTTTTTTTTTTTTTGTTATAATCAGTAAATGTGGTCCCTAAAATAATGACAGTGTTATTTTTAATTGTATCTATGTATAATTGTGCGATACACGTGATCTAATTTGTGTGTTCCACTGGATTTTATGTGTCAATTGTATATTATCAAGCATCGGTTGTCTGCTGGTATTTGAGTTTGAGCAGTTCGAGTCATGACGCTGTTACGTTTAAAAGCTATATTTGAGTTTTCTCACTGTACCATAGACTCTAGAAATCAACTCCACTATACCGGTGGCAAGTCCGGGGCCCTATTCGCAAGAAATGGGGAAGGAGGAGTCGGAGGAGTAACACCTCGTTAAAAAACCTAGGTCCAGCTGACCCGGCTGGTAGTACCTTGTAAGGGTCCCTTGCCAGGGTTACGGTGAAGTCCTCAACGGCATTGTTGGTGGAGCGGTTGAACTGCGGTACAGTAATAATGGCGGAAGGGGCCTCCTTGTGCTCGGGAGATTAGGAGTAAAAGGTATGTGGTCCACACATATCAGGGTAGCGTCTGTCTCAGATTGAGCGGCTACAAACAGCGTCTGTTCCAGATTGGGTGGCTGATTTTAATACTGGGAGGCTTACTACCTCATCAGTTATAACCCCGCTATCCTTCGGGATAGCCTTTCTCAATTCTTTTCTTCACTCATGATGGAAACACAAAGTATTGGATTATCTACCCCAGGTGGTAATTACCCAGGTGGTAATAAATCCACCTCCACGTATTGTGGAGTTAGTAGGCCTGCGGGGTCTGGGGAGCCTGCAATGTCATGTAAGAAGAAATATATTATGTACTTAGCAACAATTAACATAAACTCACTCCTTCAGATAGGAAAACTAAAGCAAACATTGGATGTTCTTGAGAAACATAACATTGTCATCGCTGCATTGCAAGAAACACGATTTTGTAATGAAGAAGCTTTTGAGTCTCAAGGATTCAGAATTTATAAAGGAATACCTGGCACAAGAGTTACACCGAACATCCCTCATCTTGGTACAGGTTTTATAGTCCACAAGAAAGCTGTTGATTCAGAGCTGGATTTTACATCATTCAATGGAAGACTATCCACATTGTCATTTAGATCACTTAATAAAGCCTACACCGTGGTCAATTTTCATGCACCGACGAACGTGTCAAACAAGAAAGACCGAGAGCAAACTAATATAATATGGGAACAATTAGAAGACGTGATTGACAATATTCCAGCGCATCACACCACCATCCTACTCGGTAATTTTAACGCACAAGTAGGAAGAGAGAAAAAGTTTAGGAATATAGTTGGAAACTATCCTGCACATAAACGAACAAACAAAAATGGCGAACGGCTGATTGACACCTGCAAAAATAACAACCTAGTTTTGAAATCTACTGCGTTTAAACATCTTCCTCGGAAAGCAAAGACATGGAGACATCCAAATCCACTTATGGGTGAATTTCAACTGGATCATGTGGCAATATCAAAAAAATCAGATCGTGAAATCCAAAATGTGAAGGTCCTGCGTAATGCGAATATAGACTCAGATCATTATCTGTCCCTTATTAACCCCTCAAGCGTGATATTGTGAAACTCTGGGCTGCACCCACAACGTGCATTATTTCTAGCCTACTCCCAATGGTAAGCGCGGTGTCATATGCATTTCGCTATAATTTCCAAACGCACTGGCAAAAGTTTTCAAAAAACACACACAATAAGAACAACATAAAACATAATATTCTAAACTATTGATAACCTGGTTATCCCTGGTCAGCGGCACGTCAATACTGGGACAATATCTCAGTCGCCTAATGTGTTCGTATTTTTTGGCGTTCTATCACGAATTACATCGTCAGCGTCACTATCTTCACTGGAAGTTATAGCGAACTCATCCTCTATATCGCTGTCACACTCTGAATCACTTTCGTTGGCACTAATATCGAGCAAATTAGCTATTTCTTTGTCATCAATAACTGTGCCACGACCTGCCATGTTTACAAGCAAACTCACGGTCCGCAAAAGCGGGAACACGTGTGCAGAGATCTGAAAAATAAATGACTGTGAAGATATGCGACACCTCCTGGCAATTATAAGTAGCTCGAAGTGTAGCCAAAAGTTGCCTCTTCCTGCCATCTTACGACCAAATAAATTACTATTACGAAGTCCACGTAGCGGGCGTTTCAAATTCGACGGCGCACCCTTGCGCCGTACACGCTGTGAACGTAGCAGGCTAGTGGGCGCACCGTTGCGCCGTACACGCTAAGGGGGTTAAAATGAAAGGTATTCCGTTTAGGAACAAGAGAGCGAATGTTGAAAAGGAAATGAAAACGCAAAAGTACAACATCGGTGGTTTGAAGTCAAATAACAACACTTTTGCGGAAGCACTCCACAACAAACCAAAAGATGGAACATGGTTTACTTTAAGGAACGCCATTGTTACTGCGGCTTCGGAATCCATTCCTCTTGATAGAACGCGCAAGCATCCTTGGTGGAACGGTCAATGTGATCACGCAATAGAGGAAAGAAGAAAAGCTTGGATCAAGTGGAATAACAAGAAAGACGATGTGAACCTTGAGAACTTTCTCTGCATCAGGAAAGAAACTTGTAAAATTTTAAAATTGGCAAAAAGAAATTTCCACAAATCACAAATTATTCAAATTGAAGATGATTTTCAAAGGCACAAAACAAGGGATTTCTATCAAACTTTTAAACACCAACTGTCCAAATACGTCGCCCCTACTCTTCACATCCGAGGATCTGATGGTAAACTTAACCTCAATAATAAAGACTGTGCTAAAGCTTTTGGAGAATATTTTGAAACCCTTTTGAACACGGACATACCTACTGAACAACTTGCTTTCTATCCTAGCGTTGCATACCACGACAGTTCACCACCCTCCGTCGAAGAAATAACACAAATCATCAAGGCGCTAAAAAATAATAAGGCCTCTGGGGAAGATAGTATTGTGGCTGAATTATGGAAATATGCAGATAATGACTCCATCATTTGTCTCCAGAAAGCCATTGAAGAAATATGGCATAGTGAAAAGTTGCCGGAGGATTGGACTTCTGCCATCATTCATCCTATACATAAGAAAGGGGATAAATCCGACCCAAATAATTATAGAGGTATTTCACTGGTATCGGTAACGTACAAAATATTTGCAAGGGCTCTTCTGAACAGAGCAGAACCGATATTAGACCGTCAGTTAGGGGAATATCAAGCTGGGTTCAGGAAATCAAGATCCTGTCCTGAACAAATTCATAACATTAAGACCATAATTTCCTACTGTACGGTACGATCAAAACCTTATGTTGCGATTTTTGTGGACTTTCAAAAGGCTTATGATTGCGTTCATAGAGACACAATAATTAACACCTTACGTGAGTGTGGCCTAGACAATAAATCAATTAATTTGTTCAAAGCAAGCTTAGAAAACACAATTTCTAAGGTCAAATTTCGTGGTGAATTGTCCGAAGCCTTTGCAATCAAGACTGGCTGTAGACAAGGTGATCTGGGATCACCGATGCTGTTCAACTGTGTCTTGGAAAAAATTATAAGAGAATGGTTAACAATCTTACCAAATAATTATGGTATTCGAATTGGTTATAAAAAATAAGACCTGAATATAAACTGTCTCGCTTTTGCAGATGACATTGCTTTGTTCGCTAATTCAATGGAAGAGGCCACTGACCAACTTAATAAACTACAAATCATAGCTGCTAAAACTGGACTTAAAGTGGCCTTCCATAAAACTAATTTTATCACAAATGTCAAAGATGCCTCAAAATTCATCACGATTGGTCTGCAAAAAATCAAAAAAGTCCGAAAATTTAAATACCTAGGCGAATGGATTACCCCTGATAATTCAGAAATAGCTGCCATTGAGAGCAGATGTAACAAATTGGAAGGTGCCTTTCAAACCTGCAAAAACATTTACAAAAGTAAAAGCTTGTCCCGGAATGTCAAACTTTGTCATTATAACACAGTAATTAGGCCGTCAGCACTGTATGCTGCAGAATGCTTACAGATGACAAACAAAGGCCCATTGAGAAAATTAGAACTTAAGGATCGGAAAATTCTAAGGAAAATATTAGGACCTGTTAATGATAATGGTACTTACAGAAGAAGACATAACAATGAATTATTTGAACATATAGAAGATTTGGTGAGTGTGATGAGAAAAAGGAGAATGTCTTTCTTTGGACATTTGGAACGGATGGAGCATCATCGACTTTCATATCGAATACACTCATCAATCTCTAAAAAAAATTCCTATTGTAAATGGTCAATGCAAGTTAAAAAGGACCTAACAGAAGCTCGAATCAATCAAGATCTGGTTTGGGATAGGAACCTGTTCAGAAAGGCGGTTAAATCAACCAGTAATCTGCACCCTTTAACATCTGTGATGCCTCGCCCTCACTGCAAGTGGACGGAAGAAAGGAGAGCTGAACATTCGTCAAGAATGAAGATCTACTGGCAGACAAGAAAACAAGCTTTACAGTGATCATATGAGTGAAGAACATCGTGGTCCATTGATGGCCGAAACGACTCAAAAAAAAAAAAAAGACTCTAGAAATCATTTGCTGCTTGGTAGGGCGAAGGGATGAGTTTAACTTGTATTAAAACTTGGGGGAGACAGGAATTGCTTGATTTCTATGGTTAGCAGGTGGTTTTGGTGTTCAATATCGGACTGGTAGCAGGTTCTCGCAGAGTAGATATTTACTCTGCGAAGTCAAATTAGGCCTATATGACTCGTAGTGGAATGGCTCGGATATCGCAGAGCGAGGTGATGGCGATTGGTAGGGTTATTGGAAATGAACTAGGGAGCGGGGAAGGATACCTGACTGATGAAGCTTGGCTGTCCTCGGCTGGTGTGTAGTTGGCTGTCTTGGTACGGCTTGGCTCGGCGAGAATGTGCTTGGCTGTCTAGGTGCAGCTTGGCTCGGCGTGGCAGTGAACAACACGCCCTGTCGTCAGTGAGTGGTCCAACCCACTCCTGTTGCCCGTATTTACTTGGTATCGTCACCTTTCGGCTATTGCTATTTGCATCTTTTGGAAAGTGATGAAAACTTATATCCACAGCCCTCTTATACATCGACTTACAGCCGTAAACTGAGCAATATACTTTGCTTTTACTCATTTTTCACTCTATCAACGAGTAAAACTTATTACTTATGTATAAAGACACGAAGAATTTACCACGATCTGCTTACCAATACAAGAAACCATATACAAACAGTCACCATGACGACAAATGTACCCTACTTGGTAAGTTCCTCATTTTTACCGCTAGATGTCATATCAGATAGCTGGAGTTGCCAATAACATCGCTGGCATGGGTTCACTAACTGACCGGTATAGAGCGCACCTCGCATCAAGTAGGCATTGGATTGCTTCCGCCACGGCAAATAACAATTATTATGATTCATTACGGTCAGGATTTGGCACTGGAGTTAACAAGTAGTTATTTCAATGACCAACAGAGTTCACTGTCAACAAGGGATTTGCGCTCCCGGGACACACATAGTAGGATAACAAGTCACATGTTACACATCATATGCGACTGCTGTAAGGCTCGTATAATTTTTTTTAACATAATGACAATGACTTGAAACTGAAACCAATAACCATTTTAATATAATGAATTTCTTGTAGAATTATAAAATCTGGTGTTGGGATGTTATGTGTAGTGTGTGTAGATTAAATAAAAATTTAGTAATTTCATTACATATTTTCTGTTGCTACTCTGAAATCATAGAGTGCCCCCTCCGAGGTGAACCTCTGGATCCGCCACTGAGCCAGCATGTCCCAGGTTTGTGAATCAAGACCTGTCAATTTCAGGGTCTGCTTAAATTGGTCCTTGTAGTGCCTCTTAGGACCACCATGAGGTCTGGTGCCATAGCATAACTCACCATATAGCATTTGACGAGGTAATCTCACATCATCCATCCGATGGACATGACCAATCCATCTAAATTGGTGACCTATTATGGATGATTCTATGCTGTTGACTTGAGCCTTTTCAAGAACAGCAATATTGGTAATGCGGTCTTCCCATTTAATCCTCAGGATTGATTGAAATTTTTGTAGGTGGAAGCGCTCAAGTTTCCTAAGATCACGTCGGTAAAGGGTCGAAGTTTCACAGCCATACAACAATGTAGAAATGACTACTGCTTTGTACACCATAAGCTTTGTACTCATGGACAGATCTTTATTCATGAAGATCCGGTGCGTTAATCGTCCATATGCTGCATGGGCTGCGTCAATTCTCTTATACACATCCTGTTCACAGGTACAGCTCACTGCCCAGGTACGAGAAGTGGTCTATCTGTTCTAATGGCAAATTTGAGATGGAGATATTGAACTGAGGAAGAGGTGTGCCTGGTGAAGGTTGTGCCAAGACTTTAGTCTTATTGACATTTATGGTAAGACCAAAACGATCACATGCACTTTTGTAACGATCAACTGACTCTTGCAGGTCATCTGGTGTGAGAGTTGGTGCCGCAGCATCATCTGCATACAACATATTAGTAACATTAGTAACCCGAGTTTTCCTCAAGGAGCGGAGACGAGTTAGGTTGAAAAGCCCTCCATCAAAACGATAATTGACCTCCACACCTGGGATGTTTGTGGGTGAATCATAAAGCATTGCAGCCAAGTACAGCGCAAAAAGCGTTGGAGCCAGTACACATCCTTGTTTCAGTCCATGGGTAATAGGAAATTCATCGGACATCATATTCTGATGGCAAACCTGACCTGTCATGCCATCATGGAGAGCCTTGATTAGATCTACAAAACGCTGAGGGCAACCAAACCGCTTCAGCACCGCCACATGGCTGGTCTTGGAACCGAATCAAATGCCTTTACCAAGTCATAAAAGACCAAGAAGAGTGGATTCTGTTGTTCTCTACATTTTTCTTGTAGCTGTCCCACACAGAAAATCAGGTCAATTGTGCTTCTGGAAGCTCTAAATCCGCATTGTGACTCTGGGAGGATCTTCTCAGAGATAACCTTGAGGCGGTTAAGTAGAATTCTTGCAAGAATCTTCCCCACAATTGATAGCAGTGATATACCACGGTAGTTGCCACAAACACTGCGATCACCCTTGTTAAAGATAGTGATGATAGTGGCATTCTTTAGGTCTCCAGGTACCTTTCTTGATTCCCATATTCTGAGGATAAGGGTGAAAATCCTTGTTTTGAGGGAACGACCTCCGGTTTGAATTAGTTCCAGAGGGATGTTATCTGGGCCAGGTGCCTTTCTGGGTTTCAATTGGGTGAGAGCTGCAGTGAATTCATGATAAGTAGGAGGTACTGCCAACCACAGTTGTTCAGGTTGTTGCGGCACATCACGAAGGAAGTCTTCAGCAGCTGCTGATGGGACGATTTAGGAGATTGGAGAAGTGCTCCTTCCAGCGTTCCAAGATTTCTTGACTGTCAGTAAAGGTAGTAGAATTATCAGCGATTTTCACTGTACCTGATGAGGATGGCTGAGATGGGAATCGAACCTTCCGCATGTCAGTTTTCCCCACGAGTCTGAGTGTACCTCGTTCCAGCCCTCAGACTAGAATTGAAATTTCTACACCACGAGTTGGTCCTAAAAACCATACTTGCAAGCAAATGGTAAAGTGATATTAAAAGTTCTTTGTGTGAATTCGTTTTATGGGCTTGTACTATTTTGGCCATCAACCCCGTGCACTTGGGTGGGTGCCGAATTCGCTGATAACCTGTATTTCTGTGGTGACTGTAATAGTGTGTGCAACTGTAATTATTAGGGTCGGGGATATGGTAGGTACCTCGGCATTTTCTTGGAGGAGAAGTGGAACACCCTGGGCATTGTCACCGCCGGGATTCGGACCTCCGATCTCCGGACTTGCTGAAGCTCTCCATCGCGATTGTTGTGAGCGATTTAACGCGCCTGGCTACGTCGCGGGGTAGACATTAAAATATGTTATTATAGCAAAGAAGATGTTTGGAATGGAAATGACGGGAAGGAGGCCAAGGGGAAGACCAAGGGACAGATGGACAAAAGGAGTTAAGAAGAGTGTGGAGGAAAGAGGAGTGTGCTGGGACACAGTAAATGACGAGAGATGGTGGATGGACAACAAACGATGGAGAGGCTTATGTTCCAAGCAGACCCGACCAGCGGTTGGAAACTGCTCAAGATGATGATGATGATTATAGCAAAGTACAGCAGACTACCTCTTGCTCTAGGTAGAGACCTGCGCGGATAAACAAAACCTTATCAGCATCCGCCTCGCAACCGCACAAATTTTATCCGTTTGTCCGAATCCACTGGGATTACAATAATTGTACTTAGATAACGTTTTAAAGCAACACATTTAGACATTTGAGGAGAAAGTCGTTCCCTTATGCTATGTATGTCATGTGCTATGTTTAAAATGAATGTTATACAGCCAGAATTGCAACCCTGTACAGATCGGGGTGTTACTTGTGCTTAATGACAAATTGAATGAGATTAGCGTGAATCATCATCTTACATTTGCCGTGAAAAATAAACATAAGGGAAAGATATGTCATAACATGGTGGCCACTACTCCTGGAAAACCTGGAAATCCTGGAAAACTCCTGGATTTTTATTAGGTTTGGAAAACTTCTGAAAAATGATGAAAAATTTGAAAACTCCTGGAAAATAGCCACTGTTAATTAATTATAAAAATATTTCCATCCACTGCTAAAATTCCCAGTCCGCTCTTACAGTTAGTCCTCGACGTCATGATATCGCGGATGGGGTAGCAAGGGCTAGCGGTCGCTCTGCATACCCTGCTGATATTTTTTCCCCCCGGAAATGTACGTGCCGTGATTTATCTTAAATCATACTCCCGCTGAGGTTTTGGGAGAGCACTCTATCGTTAACGAAATAAATTTCCTCAGGCTACCTGTTTCTGTGTGGGAGAACACGCGATAGTATTTTTTTTAAACATATTGAGTTTAGACAACTTCACCGCAATAAAATTGCAGGCAGCATTCTTTTCTCTCTTTTTTTAAATGGATATTTGAGTCACAAAGGCTTTTTTTAAAACAACAATTAAGTCATTTGTGTGTAGGCTTGCGTATCAATAACGCAATCACCAATAATTATTGGTCAGCCAGTGTTTAATATTTCTATTGTCTAATTTGTCTATGTTTACTTTGTACTTACTGGAGATGACGCAGAAAGGTAAGTGAAAATCTACAGCTCCTATATCTCCGAGAGGTAGATACTAACGGCTCCTGATATGCGAATGGTGTTCCTTTCCAGAAAAGGTACGTTTCATTTTCATTGAATTACCCTCATCTTGACCTACCAAAACTGCATGCCACTCCATACCATTATATGGCACAAACCTCTGCGAAGCCGTCAGTTACCAGGAGCCGATGTGAACACTTCGGTAGCAACAAGCATCGATTCTTATTGTGTGCCATCAGAAAGTAATCGCGCTCTACCTTCCAGTAGATCCAACATGCACTTACATTGCTTTGATTATGACCAGTAAAATGTATAGGACCTCAAATAAGAAAAAGCCCATATTTTATAATAATCATCAAAATTGAAGGTTCGAAACTCGCCATGACTGTATATAATATTGTTATAATTTATGGGTTAGATTTAAGCTATTTAAGCTTGGGTCAGTGTGGAGTGTCCGCCTCATGATCCTAAAACCGCGGGTTCGATTTCTGAACTAAGCAATTGGATTTTTGAGGGGTGGCAAAAATCTACGGCATGGAGATTGCAAGACAAAATACTAGTTATTGAAATAAAACTGACGTTTATCCAGCAAGTACGGAAGGTAGTTTCAAAGATTTGTTCTGAACAGTTTGAAGTAGCGTTTATCTGAGAAACGTCAGCAATTTCTGATTTTCATACCTTTTCTCATAACCTGGGGGAGGATATCAATTGAAATTACCGTCCATTATCACTAGTGCACTGGAAATGCAGTTGTATCGAAGGCTGTAGATAAGCTGCATTTAGCAAGGGTCATGTTTGGTCGAGTGGATAACACGATGAGCTGTCACCCGTAGACTACCACCAACACCGCTTCTGACACATAAACCAATTACTATTCTTTATATTACTGGTAATATATTTTTTGGTTGCTAACTTGAAAATTGGTTAAGGGACAGGTGTAGGATCCTTAGCCAGTGAACTAGCCTCTTTGTTGTGGAAGCTTGCACTAAAACTTTCTGTGTAATTTGTGTTTAGAAAATACGCACTATATGTAATTATATGAGTAATTATAAAACTACAAATAAACACACATAAAAGAAAGATCGACGAATCTATTACAGCAATCAAACTGAAATTTTGTATGTTGATGGAGGCAATTAACATACCTAAGTAGGATATATGAAAATAGTCTATTTAGTTCTTCACGGAACTACTTGTTCACAATTGAATAACTTTTTTTTAGAAACGTGTAAGACTTTAATTAAGCTTAAAATTAAGGGGAATTGCTAGTTTACCAAATCTGCGAGTTTAGAAGTTATATTACACAACTTGAGCGAGATGTTTGAGTTCAATACCTGTCATTTTTATCAGTATTTTCCCCTGTAATGTCGCTCACCTTTCCTTAGCTTCCCCGTGCCGCTCTAGTTTCTATGTCTGATAACCTGCGTTATTGGGATGGCTGTATTAGTGTGTATAGTTGCAATTCGGACGAGGATTGGGAACGAGGAGGCCGTGGTCTCAATTTAAGAACCATCCCGGCTGTCGCCTGGAGTAGAAATGGGAAACCACGGAAAACCAATTTGTACAACTTTCAAACCAACTATTCGCACTCAAAACTGAAAAAAAAAAAACTGAAATGGGAACTAATTGAAGTTACAATAGCCTAGGCCGATCAGGTCTCCTGCTACATTACCGCATATGTATACTTAATTTTGTCCCTTCTTTTTATAATACAGTATAAAATATTGTCAAGTCCCTTTTTTTCACATTAACATTGCTTGAATATACACCTATTATTATCGAAATTTAATTTTATAATGTCTGCTTTGAGGTTTTGTGGGTATCTACCGACCTACCTAGAGATCTCGGGTTCGAATCTGGGACGGGGTAGATATTTTTGCTACCAGATTATCATTTTAAATTTTGTAAATATTGTCAATTCAAATTACAGTACAGTAAGTATGTAGTTAGTTTTAGTTGTAAGTATGAAGTTAATTTGTTTATTAGATATATGTCATTGTTCTATTAGACTGTGGTGTGTGAGTGTGTCTGGTGAGGGTGCATGTGAGTGGGCCTGGTGACAGACTGTTTTAGTGGTAGTATTTGTTGTTGGTGAAACTTTAGTATTTTTTTCGTTAGTAGAATTTTGGTATTTAATTGTTAGTAGAAGGTTAGTATTTTGTAGTAGAATTGCTCTTTACTTATTCTGAAAGGGAGTAGCAGCCTTTCAGGATAAATCAATTCTTTACTAGTCTAATAGACGGTTAAGATACTAATGGCTACACTGCGTTCTGCTACACGGCTGAAAGCAACGGGAAACTACAGCCGTAATGCTATTCCCGAGGATATGCACCTCTCTATGCATAATTACATGTGATGATGGCCCCCTCCCTTGTAAAATTTCAATCCGGAGGTAAACTAGTCCCCCGTTCGGATCTCCGGGTGGGGACTACTCGAGAGGGGGTTAACATCACAGAAGTGACAAAGAGGAAATCTGACATTCTACGGATCGGAGCGTGGAATGTTAGAAGTCTGCTAGGAAGTGGAAAGTTAGAAAACTTAGAAAGGGAAATGGATAGGTTGAGGTTGGATTTGGTTGGGATTAGAGAAATGCGCTGGCAGGAAGAACAGGACTTTTGGTCAGGAGACTATAGGGTCATTAGCACTAAATCAAACAATGGCCAAGCAGGAGTTGGTCTCATATTGAGTAGGAAACTTGGACAGCGGGTGGAATATTATGAGCAATACAGTGAACGGATTATTGTAGCAAAAATCAATACTAAACCTACGTGCACCACAGTGGTACAAGTCTATATGCCTACCAGTCAAGCTGATGATGAGGATGTTGAAAAGGTCTACGAAGAAATAGATGACATTCTGAGGTATATCAAAGGTGATGAAAATGTTATAGTAATGGGAGATTGGAATGCTGTGGTAGGAAAAGGGAGAGAAGGGAAGATAGTAGGAGATTTCGGATTAGGTGAAAGGAATGATCGAGGAAGCAGGCTGATGGAATTCTGCACCGAACATGAGTTGGTCATAGCTAACACCTTATTCAATAACCACAATAGAAGAATATACACATGGATGAGACCAGGAGATACAGGGCGTTACCAAATCGACTTCATTATGGTCAAACAAAGGTTTCGAAACCAGATTTTGGATTGTAAAACATATCCTGGTGCTGACCTAAACTCTGACCACCATCTGGTTGTAATGAAATGCAGATTAAAGTTGAAGAAACTGAAGAAAAGTCAAAAGCCAAAAAGGTGGGCAATAGACAGACTGAAAGTAAAAGATGTAAACGAAAGATTCAAGAAGAGTATAAAGGAAGGACTAATCAAAACCCCTAAACAAACTTCAATTGCAGACGAATGGGCACTTTTGAAGAATGAAATAACAAAATCCGCCGAAGAAAACATTGGTAGGAAAGAAAGAATAGGTAGAAAACCATGGATCACTCAGGATATACTAGAATTGATGGATAAAAGGCGGAGACACAAGAATCTAAGAGATGAAGAGGGGAAAGCAGAATACAGACGTCTGAGAAATGAGGTTAACAAGAAGTGCAAGGAAGCGAAAGAAGAATGGTTGAAAGAGAAATGTGCAGGTATAGAAAAGTGTCTGAAATTAGGAAAAGTAGACACAGCTTATCGAAGGATTAAGAATACTTTTGGGGAAAAGAAGACTAAGTGCTGTAATATTAGGGACACAAATGGAAAGCCTCTAACAGATAGGGAAGAAAAGGTTGAGAGATGGAAAGCTTACATAGAGTCCTTGAATAAGGGAAAGGAGATTGAGAATCATGTAATGGAAAGGGAGGAGGAAATTGATGAGGATGCAAAAGGAGATTTAATATTGAGATCAGAATTTGACAGAGCATTAGAGGACTTAGGCAGGAACAAAGCACCAGGCATAGATGATATACCGATTGAGTTGCTACGCTGCATAGGAGATGAAGTCTGATCAGGTTATTTCACTTGGTGTGTAGGATTTATGAGACAGGTGAGGTACCCCCTGATTTCAAGAAGAATGTTATCATCCCTATACCAAAGAAAGTGGGAGCTGACAGATGTGAAGATTACCGTACAATCAGCTTGATTAATCATGCTTCAAAGATCCTGTCTAGAATAATTTACAAGAGGATTGAAAGCCAGATAGAAACGGAGTTGGGTGAAGACCAGTTTGGTTTCAGGAGAAATGTAGGAACAAGGGAAGCTGTACTAAGTCTTAGGCTGATTTTGGAAGGTAGAATAAGGAAAGATAAGAGAACGTTCATGGCATTTGTAGACTTAGAAAAGGCTTTTGATAACGTTGATTGGACTAAATTGTTTGACATTTTGAAATCTATTGGAATAAAGTACAGGGATAGGAGGGTGATATACAATCTATACAGAAACCAGACAGCAGTCATTCGAGCTGAAGGATATGAGAGAGAAGCTGGTATTATGAAAGGTGCAAGGCAAGGCTGCAACTTATCACCCATACTTTTCAATCTTTACATTGAACAAGCAATGAAGGAAATTGGAGAAAAATTTAAAGTGGGAGTGAAGATTCAAGGAGAAATAATTTCAACTCTGAGATTTGCTGATGACATCGTCATCTTGGCCGACAAGCCTGAGGATTTGAATGAGTTTTTGAATGGTATGGATTCCGTCTTACGGAAGGACTTCATGATGAAAATTAATAAATGTAAAACAAAAATACTGGAATGCAGCCGAAATAAGTCAGAAACCTCTATGGAGATCAAATTGGCAGGTGAAAAGCTGAAGGAAGTAGGAGACTTCTGTTACTTAGGAAGCAGAATAACCAGTGATGGACGAAGCAAAGAGGATATAAAAAGTAGGTTGGCTCAGGCAAGAAAAGCCTTTCTACAAAAAAGGAATCTGTTGACATCGAATATAGATTTAGGTATTAGGAAGTCATTTTTGAAAGCCTTTGTCTGGAGCTTGGCACTCTATGGAAGTGAAACTTGGACTATTGGTGCAGCAGAAAAGAGGAGAATTGAGGCATTTGAAATGTGGTGTTACAGGAGAATGATGAAGATCAGATGGGTCGATAGGGCTACAAACGAAGAGGTATTAAGGCGAGTGGGAGAGGAGAGATGTTTCTGGCAACTGCTAATGAAGAGAAGAGATAGGTTGGTAGGACACATACTAAGACACCCAGGAATAGCAAGCTTAGTTATGGAAGGAAGGGTCGAGGAAAAGAACTGTAGGGGTAGACCAAGGTTAGAATATGTTAAACAGATTGCCTCGGATGTAGGGTGTGGTAGCTATGTAGAGATGAAACGATTAGCTCAGGACAGGGAGGCATGGAGAGCTGCATCAAACCAGTCAAAATACTGAAGACACAAACAACACGATGATGAGCGAGATGGTCCATATATTTCCTTGAGTACTGCATAGAAATTCCTCAAGTCTTGAGCATCCGATGGTCTCTGCAGTTCCTGAGCCTTCTGTTGACACCAAGTATTTTTAATCTGCCTTATCTGCGTCTGACATTTACCCTTGCGTTCCAGTAGTTTATCTGTCTCTGTGTTGGAAGTTGGGTCTTGAAGATGGGCAAGATAGGCATTCCTTTTGGCATTGATGAGAGACAGAATTTCTTCATTGTTTTCATCAAACCAGTCTTGTCTTTTCCGCACTATAAAACCAATGGTTTCCTCAGCTGACTGTGTGATAATCTTCTGTAGTGTGGCCCATTCTTGCTCAATGTCATTCATTACTGGGTTTTCTGATAACTGGGTGACGATCCTGTTTCCAAAATGTTTATAGATGGATTCATTCTGAAGTTTGGATGTAATAAACTTCTTTCTTGGCAAGTTTTTGATGTTCCTAGGTGGTTTAGGTCTGATGGACATCCTGAGCTTACATATAAGAAGTTTATGATCTGTCCAACAATCGTCTATATTCCTTGCTGTTCTGGTAATAAGATGTCCTTCTTATCACATTGCCAGGTAATGATATAATCAAGAATGTGCCAATGTTTGGAACGAGAATGCATCCACGTGGTTTTGAAGCGGTTAGGTAGCCGGAACTGCATGCTTGTAATGAACAGTTCGTGTTTTGCACAAAGACCAAGAAGAAACAGTCCATTGGGATTACATTTTCCAAGTCCCTGTTTGCCCATCACATTATTCCATAGCCTGTGATCTTTCCCAACTCTGGCATTGAAATCACCGAGGAGCAAGAGTTTATCTGCAGATGGTACCTTGGAGATGATTTCACTTAGCTGATCATAGAATTGAGTCTTTACTTCATCATCAGAATCTAAGGTAGGAGCATAGGCAGAGATGAGTGTCATAAAGGAACCTCCTGAGAGTGGTATGCGGAGAGTCATGAGCCTTTCGCCGATTGCAATGGACGTAAGTTGGTGATAATTTACCAGTTTGGTCTTCACAGCGAAGCCCACACCATGAATTCGACATTCACCCTCCTCCTTTCCTTTCCAGAAGATGGTATATCCTGTTCCAGATTCAGTAATCTTGCCTTCAGAAGACAGCCTAGTTTCACTGAGAGCAGCAATGTCAACGTTGAGTATTGATAACTCATGGGTTACAAGAGCTGACCTTCTCTCAGGTCTAACGTTATTGTCCATATCGAGCAAAGATCTGATGTTCCATGATCCAATAATCAATTTGTGATTCTTTACTGTTTTTGAATTTCGACCGCATGAGGGGTGACCTGCTGAGTGCGGTTGCCCAGCCGGACCAAGATTGTGGGTGACTGTATGTCCTAACTGAAGACTTGGTGCAGAAAGTTGATGCAGAGATTCGACAAAGCAGGCGCTTTACGATTTCGCCATTATGTTTCCTGAAATATCAATGAGTGTTCTTAATGAATTTGTGGCAAGACACTTGAATCATTGGACGTTGTGCTCATGCTGGGTAACGAAGATACTGATGAAGGTGCAGAAAAACAAGGGCGTAGGCATTGTTTTGACTTTCCTGAAGTGGTACAGTAATGAAGGTGATGAGTTCCTAAGGCGAATTACCAATGGCAATGAAACAAGGGTGGCTTATGTTACGTCGGAATCAAAGCGGCAATCAATGGAATGGAGACACTCAACATCACTCAAACAAGATAATTTCAAGCAAATAATTTAATAATATAAATAATTTCAGCTCACAAAAATCTTGTGTTTTGGGTTTGTGTGCACTGTGTTACTTGTGGATTTTTTGCACCAGGGCGACACAAACGTCAAGACTTATTGTGAGACATTACGTAAACTCCGTAGTGCAATTGAAAAGAAACAGCCCGGTATTCATAAAAAGGGGATTGTTTTGCTTCATGCCAAGGTGTCCCTTCACATGGCTAATCAAACACAAGATCGCATCACTTCATTTGGTTGGGAACAATTTGATCATCCTCGATATAGCCCTGACCTAACCCCTAGTGACTACCACTAAATTCAACCGTGTACAGTGGCTGAAACATTAAGCAGCAGATTTCTATGGGATGGAAATCAGAAGCTGGTTTTGCAATATAATAAACGCCCTTAATATGCATGGAAATTATGTTGAGAAGTAGCTTAAGGTACAGGCTCGGATGTAAAAGAATATTTGCTTACAAAATTGTATTAGTTTTTTTAATATATCAAAACGGTACTTAAAAAACATGCCTCTTATAGTGATGGAGATACAGTCAAGGTGCAGAAAAGTCAATGCAGGGAGTTCTCAGTTTCGATCTACAGTATTCTGCAAGAAAGAGGTTAGTGTAGGGATAAAACTCTCCTAATAACACTCCCTCTGTATTTTGACCAACATTGCTGGGACAAATATATGGGAGCAATGGCAGGAGGGTACTCTTTATGAAGATTAATGTTATTGGTTTTACGTCCCTTTTAACTACACTGGCTTTTAGAGACGCCGGGGTGCCGGAATTTTGCCCCGAAGGGGATCTTTAACGTGCCAGTAAATCTACTGACACGGCTCCCTCACATTTGCGCACCCTCAAATGCCAGCTGACTGCGCCAGGTTTCGAACCTGCAACCTTGGGCTCAGCAAGCGAGAACGTTACCCCTGAGCCACGCAGCCAGACCCTCTTTATGAAGAGCTAAAGGCCAAGTTCGAAATGAACATGCTAGATGAAGCTGTTCATATGAGCCCACTCAGATGATGAGGTAATGAGATGAGAATCGGGGAGGAGAGATTACCGAAGAGGTTTTTTCCTGCTGTAGAGGGTAAAAGAAGCTGAGAAGGCAATGGTTAGATTCAATGTTCAACGATCTCAAAATGAGAACTGTACAAGTAGGAGGAGGCCGCATTGCTAACTGATAATCAGGGATCATGGATGCATCTTGCAAACTATATTGTATGCTGAAAGGCAAAACAGTCTCGAATGAATGAATGAATGAATGAATGAATGAATGAATGAATGAAGGAACGAACGAACGATACATTAGCATACGGTGTCGCCGGGTGTATTAATTCACGCTCCATAACATCAAGTTTAAATATCCCTGGATTGAATCCATGCATTCGCAGCAGCCATCCTGAATGTGGCTTTTCCCTGGGGTTTTCCATGCTCCAACTAAATCTTGGTATGGTATCATATTGAAGTCCCAGAACACCTACGCCATCCCTAGACCCTAATTATTATAGTTCCTCACACTATTGCAATAACACAGGTTATCAAATAATTTGCATATGCACTTAAGTACACGGGGCTCTTGCCCAAAGATATTCCTTGCCCATAATCAGAACAGCAGCAGTAACTACATTACCAAAATAACCATTTACAGAACAGATTGGCAGTTCCATCAATCCAAAGCTATGTCTATGGTCCAGAAGTAGTCCACACATACTGCGAAATCAACTCATAAATAAGATGCGAAATTAGCATACTTACTGGCGGCACTTCCCATAATTGGACGATTCATTGACTTCTTCTTTATATCGGGCAAGATCACCAAGATAAATTAATATCTTCTGAACACTCATGAGTGCCAGATCAACCAAATGCATACTCTTATGGGGTTCAGCGTGGGGGGCTAGGTAGGTCTCGATCCGGAAATGGAAATTGGATTCCAGCTTTATGATGAGATTTTCCAAATACTCTGTGGCCTATAACAAACAAAGAAAACATAGAAGGCACTTTCTGAATTACGAAATTCTTCCCTTCAACATTTGGCAAACAACTTATTTATAATATCCATCACAGGAAAGCAATCATTGAGGCATTGTAGAGATAAATTACATGAATGAACCCTGCAGAAAGATTTCCACAAGAGCTAGATGATCTTCAACCACACCGAGCTTGAAGTTTTGCGTGGCTCTAAATTTTGCAATCATAGATCACGTGACCCACTTTCTTTTACATAGAATCGGAACTAATGATGTGACTTCATTTCAAAAACCTCCTATGCAATAACCAGAAATCGACCAAGCCTGCTTAAAAGAGAAGCTATGTTTGGTTGTTGATTCAGTTAAAGCCTTTGTGACATTAAGGTCATGAAACCCTGTGTCCTTGAGTGTGTGATAACCTGTGTCATTGTGCTGGCTGTAGGCTAGTATGTGTTGTACTAGTAATTGAGACTAAGATTGAGGAGGAGGTAGTGGCCATAAGTTAGGAACCATCCTAGCATTTACCTCAAATAGAAGTGAGAAATCACAGAAAACCACTTCCAAGGATGGCGGAGGTAGGAATCGAACCCACCTTTCTCAGTTCTGCCTCACAAGGTTGAGTGTCCTTGTTGCAGCCCACAGACCATAATTAAATTTCTTGGCAGAGTTGAAAATCAAACCCAGGGCCTTTGGGACAGGAATCTCAATACATACCCCATGACCAAAGAAGGCAGCAGTAGGTAGATTGAAGCAACTGATCTACAGGAAGAATATGCACAGAGCCATTAAAGTAATTCTAATTCCGATAATTTATATTTCGTAATCATCATCAATTTCAGTTTTCCAGCCTAAGCCGGGTCAGAGCAAATGACACCCTCCATTTTACTCTCTGTCCACCATCCTTTCTCAACCACTGAACTCCACTCCAGGTTTCGTTCTCTCACACCAAATCCATCCACCATACTCTACGTCTTCCTCGTCCTCTCTTTCCAGTCATCTCCATCACTTGTTTCGGCATTCTTTCATCATTCATCCTTTTCACATGTCCATACCATCTCAATCTGTTCTTCTCCAGCTTATCATTCAGCTTCTGTACATTCACTTCCTTTTGAATGTCTTCATTCCCCACTCTCCCTCTCCTAGTCTTCTGCACCATACTCCTCAGGAATGCCTGTATTCTACTTTCATTTCTCCTCGTCATCGGCCAAGTTTCTCCTCCATACGACATCATTAGAAAGTACATCACTTCTTTAGCCTTCAGTGGTATGTCTTTATCCCAAATTAAACTCCAAACTAGGGGCAGATGACCTCTTAGTTCCACCCCTTAAAACCTCAATAAGTAGCTAAACTCCGAACCTGATGATAGAAAACACTCCCACATTGTATTCTCTTCTTGATCTCCAAATCCAATCTTGCATTTTCCATCAATTCACTTCCAAAATATTTGAAGTGCTCGACTACTTCCAATCTACATCACCAATTATAACAATCACTTTTCTTACTTTTCTCTATACTGATTTTCATTTCCCATTTCTCAATATTTTCCTTCCAGCTGTTCTTGGACCACATTACCATTCTCTCCCCAAATCAGAACATCATCAGGAAATAGGATTATGTTCATCCTTGTACCTGTGTATGCTTCCTTTGTTGCCTTTAGTATATAATCCATCACCAGTATAAATAGCAATGGTGATAGTTCATTCCCTTGTTTTAATCCATGTTCAATTTCAAACCATCCTGCATATTTAAATATATAAACCAAATGCCTCAGCAGCGCTTTGCTTATAAATGTAATTCAGTGCATGGGAAATGTATTTCAATGCTGTCTTTCCATCGACTTCTTGACAGTAAACAATAATTACCTGGATTAAAGTTATGGGAATCAAGGTTAACAGAACGGGTTTTAAGCCTACCAAATTGTGTTATTTGTTCTAAGCATTTCATTGTGAAGGATTTTGAAGAATCATCTCTAATAAAACAGAAGTTAATATCAACATAAAAAAACTTCAGGAATTGTTGACAACTACTTCACAAATATTTGATCCTGGAACATTAGGGTCAGCCACTGAGAACATTACTGCTGCCCTACGCAGTCAGTCAATGCATGTGGGTTTGAGTTTTCAGTCATAAGACTGATTTGATGGAGCCCTCCGTGTCTCCCTGTCTTGAGCTAATCGCTTCATCTCTACATAGCTACTACACCCAACATCCAAGGCACTCTGCTTGACACATACAAATCTAACCTTGGTCTACCCCTACCAGGGGCGGATTTAGGGGGTATTTCGGGGGGGGCACGGTTGATGAATTTTAATTCGGTTGCCTATGTTCCGGGGGCTACATCAGAACAATTTGTAGGAGGTCTCCACAAAGGCAGTACCATTTTTAGTAGACTCATCATCTCTGCAGATAGCAGTTTCGCTTGTTATTTTAGTAATAACTATTTTTTTGTATTTTATCACCACGTACCTTAATCAATATAAAAGAATAGTTTTGCTAGTAATCGAGACTACTGGAAAAATATGCACCGGTACTTTTATTTCATATTTCATTACGATTTTTTACCGGCACTGATCCTTTTGTTTTTCTTAAAAAAAAAAAAAAAAAAGGTAACGATCCAATAAGCTTCTAAACATCATAAAATGCTTTCAACGAAAAAACAAACCAACAAAAAAAAAACAGGTCTTGGGAATGAACTTAAATCAAAAGCACAACTCATGAAAAAATATTTATTACCACACAATTCACAATGGTCTCACATTAGGCTCCTTCCCTACCGTAACACTACAACAGAAGTTTTAGCTTTTGGGCTTTCTTGGAAGCAAAATGGTTAATGATTCTATCGAGTCTAATTTAATGTCTCGATGTACATACATCAAAGTTAGGCCGTTCAGTCTTTCCTCGCCGCATCTTGACCTATTCTCAGTTTTTCTAACTTCAGAACAGAAAATGATCTTTCCCCGGTCGCAATACTGACAGGCAAAGTAATAAGAATATGAATCATTGTTCTGATGGTAGGGAAAACTTGTGGATGGCAAGCTGTGTAGACCTCCACCGCCTTTGAAGGGATTGGGAGTCTCGCTTCTCTCTTCTCCATTTCGCAGCCCAAAGGGATGTCTCGGCTTGCATCTTCGCCCGGAGTTCCGACTGCGATTTTGAAGTAGAGGAGCGTAGCGCTTGGAAAGGATGATGATGTCCTCCTTGGTGCAGTGGATTTGACGATCCATGTTCAATCCTGGGTCTACGACGCGGGGAAGAAAAACGTTGAGCTGATATGCGTTTAAGACGTCGTCTGTGAAGCCCGTTGACAGGTCTTCCAAGATCCAGTCAAGAAGAGGACTGTAGATGTTCCTTCTGTAGTGCTCTTCGGCCGAGTCAGCCGGCGCGTTAGCCCAGTTCTTTTGCTTCTGGACAAGACGCGGCAGGTCGATAGCGGCGCCTTGCTCACGCGCAAGACCGACGAAAATTCTTGTTAGACGTTTACCGCTTTTCTTTGAAGATTTGGATGGTATTCCGAATGGTTTCGGAGGCGGTTAGGACGTCCAGATTTTCGCTTTGAAACAGACGGCTGAGAGGTTCCGATTGAGTCAGCACTTCTGCTATGCAGCACAGTGTGACGATGAATTGCCCACTAGTGATGCTGGGCAGCAAACTTTCGGCTTTGTGCGCTGACTGATTTTCATCCCATTGAGGAACGATTCCCAACGCGTTCACAATGTTGTCCAATTGGTTCAGGAACATCAAAAATGTGTCGTGCCGTTCAACCCAATGCGTATCGCACAGCGCGACAAGCTGGCCTATGATAGTCTTCTTCAACACAAAATTCCGCTTCGAGGACGCTGTGAAGAAATTCGTCACCTCTTCCACAGTTCCAAATGCATTTTTAACTGCTTGCACTTTGGACGATTTCGAAAGCGTCAGGTTGAGCTGGTGGTTGTAGCAGGGCACCCGAACAGCATGAACTGTAGTCTTCTGCAGCTCTTGTACTGCCCCTACAGCTTCCGATATGTTCACCGAACATCCGTCAGTTCCGATGCCAACAAAGCTTTTGGGGTCTAGTTTGAAGTCGTCATCTTCTTGGCAACGATGCCTCCCAGATTTACTCCAGTCAGTTTTGGTTCAACAGCAGACTCTGCTGCTGCTTGAGGATTCTCATCATCGTCTTCACTAGGGAAATCACCGTCTTCTTCTTCTTCACTTCCTTGAGTATCTTTCTCTTTCTCTTCCACCGCAGATTTGCGAGCACCTAGGAAGCCCACAAAATCCTCCCTGATTTCGTTCCTCCAGAGATACCGCAAAAACAAGGTCAGCTGAGAGATGTGCTCTACATCTGTTGGCTTGTCAAATCCGACAGAATAAAATCGGGCTTCTTGAACGCGGCTTATGATCTGCTCGCGAATGTCCTCCACGCACAGCTCAATTAATTCGTTCTGGATCGTTTTACTAGTGAAAAGACTTCTGGGTCCCGCCGTAGCAAGATGTTTGGCCAGTTTGACGTCTCCAACTTTCATCCAGAACCGAGCAGAGCCCGGAAATTGCAGTCGTTTTGTGAAGACTCCTCTTGAGCAATGTGGCCGTCATCACGATGACCTCAGTAGGCGATATTTTGTCGGCCTAGAAACTCGATGTTCATCAAGATGAGAGCAAGTCTTGCTCTGTTTTCTTGGATCTTTTCTAGGTGGAAGCTATCCATTTGGTTGGGTAGCTGCTCTTGCGGATTTCTTTGCTTGCGCAAAAAGTCTTCAGCACAAAAGACAGCTTCTTCGTGGTACTTCGTCGCCTCATGCTTCTGGAGGTCACCGTCCTTGCCGAGGAGCTTGGCGAACTTCGTCAGAGGTTCCTTGACCAGGGTCTTCAACAGAATCTTTCTTCCTTGGCCACCGGTAGACTTCGCAAAAAAAGGGCAGAACAAACAGAAGAGTCCTCTACGTGATGGAGAGAGAACGACCCAGGGAAACTTCTGTAAGTGCTGCAGGTGAAGGTGTCATTTCTCTTCGCTTCCGCCCTTGGTGTGAACGGAGAAAGGAAAACAATAACTCGCGTTTGGTTGCCAGTGACCCGTCAATAGGGTAGAAGTGTTCCGTCATCAGGCCTGTTTTTTTCCTGTACCTACAGTATACACAAGCCGACGTCGTTTCCAAGATTGTCACAGGCAGCAGCATCTCGACAGGAATCCTTTGACGGACGTGAAACCAGCTGCTCCGCTGGAAGTGAATGTGGGGGTCCGGGCGTAGGTTGTTTGCTCTTGTTATTGCCACTGCCATCGTCGACTCCTGCATCTCCACCGTCACCGAGCCCTCTGCCGTCAGCGACGTTTCCAGCGCGTACGTCGTCGCCGAGCCCAACATTGCCACCAACAATTTCAGCACCACCGTTGAGCTTTGGTTTACTCATTCAGGTGGGAGGGACGATAAAGGGGGTTTGGGTATTTCCGTCTACAAAAAACCACAACACAGCACACCACGACTACTTCACTTACCATAATTGTTCTAATGACGTTGAGAATCCGCACAAAAATAGCAGCGAACGCACTTGCCAACACTATCGTAAGAACGTGCACCACGCACTGACTGTTGACTGAGACTGACCACCAAAAGCTTGGACGCTCCGAAAGCGAGGCTCGACTCGGCTTGGTTCCAGCGTAGACTTGTCAGTACAGGCACGGGCTCGACTCGTCGCTGCTGGCTGCTCGGCGCGGCAGCGGAACCAAGCGACATTAGGCATCAGCTCCGCTCGCCACGGCTTGGCTCTTTTCTTTTCTCTTCTTTCCCTTCCCCTTTCTTTCACTTCCTTCTCTCTTTCTTCCTTTTCTCTCCTCTTTCTCCGCCTTATCTGAAGTCGGGGGGGGGGGGGGGGGAGCGATCGCCCCCCCACCCTCCCCCTAAATCCGCCCCTGACCCCTACAGTTCTTGTCATTGACGCTTCATCCATAACTAACTCTGCTATTTCCTGGGTGCCTTAGTATGTGCCCTACCAACTTATCTCTTCTCTTCATCAGTATTCGCTAGAAACACATCTCCTCCCCAACTCATCTTAATACCTCTTCATTTGATACTTTATTTCCTCATTTGATTGTCATTCTGCTGCAACACCACATTTCAAATGCTTCTCTTCTCCTCTTTTCTGCTGCACCAACACCCAAGTTTCACTTCCATAGGGTGCCAAGCTCCAGACACAGGCTTTCAAAAATTACTTTCTAATACCTAAATCTATATTTGAAATTAACAGATTTCTTTCCTGTAGAAAAGCTTTCCTTGCCTGTGCCAACCTACTTCTAATACACCCTTTGCTTCATCACTACTTATTTTGCTACCCAAGTAGCAGAAGTCTCTTATTTCCACAAAGCTCTCAACAAATATTCACTCTGCCAAGTTTCATTGCTCTAGTGTGATTAGATAGCCAGAAAAGTCATTTTAAATATTTGAAAATTGTGAGGTTGCATGTTGTCTTTGTCATTATCAGGATATTGAAAATCACATATATGTACTTAATTAATAGTCCTATATCCCCATACAAAATTTCAGCTCGATTGTTGCAACAGTTTTGGAGATATTGACAATCAGTGAAATATTTTGCATGAATGCCATGTTGAATTGTTTTATATGCAAGCCAAAGAATTATATGCCAGCAGATGAACATTATAATGATGGTACATTACTAGACAGCAGATTATATGCAAATGCCTACTCTTTTCCTTAACAAATACATGACTCACCTTTTATATTTACATGTTTCATGAACGTTTAGGTTTATATTAAGCAAATAGGTTATGAACATTCCCGAATGGGAATATGATGTTATTTCCGTTTGATCAGATAAATTATCAATTAATATGATAAAATTGGTCCGGCTAGATCAAACATAAAATGCCAGCGTTTCGCCCCGGTGTGCCGTTGGGCTCGTCAGTTGGTACAGACACACCTCACCAATACGCATGGCTAGCACATACTGAGAAGGCCATCACAAGACACAAAATACAAGTAGTATTGACGTCACGAGTGATGCCAATGTGCTACGGAAGTCAAGCTCCCTTTCATAAAACAAAAACCTTACCTTGGCAATCCAAATAGGTTATGAACATTCCCGAATGGGAATATGATGTTATTTCCGTTTGATCAGATAAATTATCAATTAATATGATAAAATTGGTCCGGCTAGATCAAACATAAAATGCCAGCGTTTCGCCCCGGTGTGCCGTTGGGCTCGTCAGTTGGTACAGACACACCTCACCAATACGCATGGCTAGCACATACTGAGAAGGCCATCACAAGACACAAAATACAAGTAGTATTGACGTCACGAGTGATGCCAATGTGCTACGGAAGTCAAGCTCCCTTTCATAAAACAAAAACCTTACCTTGGCAATCCAAATAGGTTATGAACATTCCCGAATGGGAATATGATGTTATTTCCGTTTGATCAGATAAATTATCAATTAATATGATAAAATTGGTCCGGCTAGATCAAACATAAAATGCCAGCGTTTCGCCCCGGTGTGCCGTTGGGCTCGTCAGTTGGTACAGACACACCTCACCAATACGCATGGCTAGCACATACTGAGAAGGCCATCACAAGACACAAAATACAAGTAGTATTGACGTCACGAGTGATGCCAATGTGCTACGGAAGTCAAGCTCCCTTTCATAAAACAAAAACCTTACCTTGGCAATCCAAATAGGTTATGAACATTCCCGAATGGGAATATGATGTTATTTCCGTTTGATCAGATAAATTATCAATTAATATGATAAAATTGGTCCGGCTAGATCAAACATAAAATGCCAGCGTTTCGCCCCGGTGTGCCGTTGGGCTCGTCAGTTGGTACAGACACACCTCACCAATACGCATGGCTAGCACATACTGAGAAGGCCATCACAAGACACAAAATACAAGTAGTATTGACGTCACGAGTGATGCCAATGTGCTACGGAAGTCAAGCTCCCTTTCATAAAACAAAAACCTTACCTTGGCAATCCAAATAGGTTATGAACATTCCCGAATGGGAATATGATGTTATTTCCGTTTGATCAGATAAATTATCAATTAATATGATAAAATTGGTCCGGCTAGATCAAACATAAAATGCCAGCGTTTCGCCCCGGTGTGCCGTTGGGCTCGTCAGTTGGTACAGACACACCTCACCAATACGCATGGCTAGCACATACTGAGAAGGCCATCACAAGACACAAAATACAAGTAGTATTGACGTCACGAGTGATGCCAATGTGCTACGGAAGTCAAGCTCCCTTTCATAAAACAAAAACCTTACCTTGGCAATCCAAATAGGTTATGAACATTCCCGAATGGGAATATGATGTTATTTCCGTTTGATCAGATAAATTATCAATTAATATGATAAAATTGGTCCGGCTAGATCAAACATAAAATGCCAGCGTTTCGCCCCGGTGTGCCGTTGGGCTCGTCAGTTGGTACAGACACACCTCACCAATACGCATGGCTAGCACATACTGAGAAGGCCATCACAAGACACAAAATACAAGTAGTATTGACGTCACGAGTGATGCCAATGTGCTACGGAAGTCAAGCTCCCTTTCATAAAACAAAAACCTTACCTTGGCAATCCAAATAGGTTATGAACATTCCCGAATGGGAATATGATGTTATTTCCGTTTGATCAGATAAATTATCAATTAATATGATAAAATTGGTCCGGCTAGATCAAACATAAAATGCCAGCGTTTCGCCCCGGTGTGCCGTTGGGCTCGTCAGTTGGTACAGACACACCTCACCAATACGCATGGCTAGCACATACTGAGAAGGCCATCACAAGACACAAAATACAAGTAGTATTGACGTCACGAGTGATGCCAATGTGCTACGGAAGTCAAGCTCCCTTTCATAAAACAAAAACCTTACCTTGGCAATCCAAATAGGTTATGAACATTCCCGAATGGGAATATGATGTTATTTCCGTTTGATCAGATAAATTATCAATTAATATGATAAAATTGGTCCGGCTAGATCAAACATAAAATGCCAGCGTTTCGCCCCGGTGTGCCGTTGGGCTCGTCAGTTGGTACAGACACACCTCACCAATACGCATGGCTAGCACATACTGAGAAGGCCATCACAAGACACAAAATACAAGTAGTATTGACGTCACGAGTGATGCCAATGTGCTACGGAAGTCAAGCTCCCTTTCATAAAACAAAAACCTTACCTTGGCAATCCAAATAGGTTATGAACATTCCCGAATGGGAATATGATGTTATTTCCGTTTGATCAGATAAATTATCAATTAATATGATAAAATTGGTCCGGCTAGATCAAACATAAAATGCCAGCGTTTCGCCCCGGTGTGCCGTTGGGCTCGTCAGTTGGTACAGACACACCTCACCAATACGCATGGCTAGCACATACTGAGAAGGCCATCACAAGACACAAAATACAAGTAGTATTGACGTCACGAGTGATGCCAATGTGCTACGGAAGTCAAGCTCCCTTTCATAAAACAAAAACCTTACCTTGGCAATCCAAATAGGTTATGAACATTCCCGAATGGGAATATGATGTTATTTCCGTTTGATCAGATAAATTATCAATTAATATGATAAAATTGGTCCGGCTAGATCAAACATAAAATGCCAGCGTTTCGCCCCGGTGTGCCGTTGGGCTCGTCAGTTGGTACAGACACACCTCACCAATACGCATGGCTAGCACATACTGAGAAGGCCATCACAAGACACAAAATACAAGTAGTATTGACGTCACGAGTGATGCCAATGTGCTACGGAAGTCAAGCTCCCTTTCATAAAAAAAAAAAAAAAAAAAAAAAAAAAAAAAAAAAAAGGAAATAACATCATATTCCCATTCGGGAATGTTCATAACCTATTTGGATTGCCAAGGTAAGGTTTTTGTTTTATGAAAGGGAGCTTGACTTCCGTAGCACATTGGCATCACTCGTGACGTCAATACTACTTGTATTTTGTGTCTTGTGATGGCCTTCTCAGTATGTGCTAGCCATGCGTATTGGTGAGGTGTGTCTGTACCAACTGACGAGCCCAACGGCACACCGGGGCGAAACGCTGGCATTTTATGTTTGATCTAGCCGGACCAATTTTATCATATTAATTGATAATTTATCTGATCAAACGGAAATAACATCATATTCCCATTCGGGAATGTTCATAACCTATTTGGATTGCCAAGGTAAGGTTTTTGTTTTATGAAAGGGAGCTTGACTTCCGTAGCACATTGGCATCACTCGTGACGTCAATACTACTTGTATTTTGTGTCTTGTGATGGCCTTCTCAGTATGTGCTAGCCATGCGTATTGGTGAGGTGTGTCTGTACCAACTGACGAGCCCAACGGCACACCGGGGCGAAACGCTGGCATTTTATGTTTGATCTAGCCGGACCAATTTTATCATATTAATTGATAATTTATCTGATCAAACGGAAATAACATCATATTCCCATTCGGGAATGTTCATAACCTATTTGGATTGCCAAGGTAAGGTTTTTGTTTTATGAAAGGGAGCTTGACTTCCGTAGCACATTGGCATCACTCGTGACGTCAATACTACTTGTATTTTGTGTCTTGTGATGGCCTTCTCAGTATGTGCTAGCCATGCGTATTGGTGAGGTGTGTCTGTACCAACTGACAAGCCCAACGGCACACCGGGGCGAAACGCTGGCATTTTATGTTTGATCTAGCCGGACCAATTTTATCATATTAATTGATAATTTATCTGATCAAACGGAAATAACATCATATTCCCATTCGGGAATGTTCATAACCTATTTGGATTGCCAAGGTAAGGTTTTTGTTTTATGAAAGGGAGCTTGACTTCCGTAGCACATTGGCATCACTCGTGACGTCAATACTACTTGTATTTTGTGTCTTGTGATGGCCTTCTCAGTATGTGCTAGCCATGCGTATTGGTGAGGTGTGTCTGTACCAACTGACGAGCCCAACGGCACACCGGGGCGAAACGCTGGCATTTTATGTTTGATCTAGCCGGACCAATTTTATCATATTAATTGATAATTTATCTGATCAAACGGAAATAACATCATATTCCCATTCGGGAATGTTCATAACCTATTTGGATTGCCAAGGTAAGGTTTTTGTTTTATGAAAGGGAGCTTGACTTCCGTAGCACATTGGCATCACTCGTGACGTCAATACTACTTGTATTTTGTGTCTTGTGATGGCCTTCTCAGTATGTGCTAGCCATGCGTATTGGTGAGGTGTGTCTGTACCAACTGACGAGCCCAACGGCACACCGGGGCGAAACGCTGGCATTTTATGTTTGATCTAGCCGGACCAATTTTATCATATTAATTGATAATTTATCTGATCAAACGGAAATAACATCATATTCCCATTCGGGAATGTTCATAACCTATTTGGATTGCCAAGGTAAGGTTTTTGTTTTATGAAAGGGAGCTTGACTTCCGTAGCACATTGGCATCACTCGTGACGTCAATACTACTTGTATTTTGTGTCTTGTGATGGCCTTCTCAGTATGTGCTAGCCATGCGTATTGGTGAGGTGTGTCTGTACCAACTGACGAGCCCAACGGCACACCGGGGCGAAACGCTGGCATTTTATGTTTGATCTAGCCGGACCAATTTTATCATATTAATTGATAATTTATCTGATCAAACGGAAATAACATCATATTCCCATTCGGGAATGTTCATAACCTATTTGGATTGCCAAGGTAAGGTTTTTGTTTTATGAAAGGGAGCTTGACTTCCGTAGCACATTGGCATCACTCGTGACGTCAATACTACTTGTATTTTGTGTCTTGTGATGGCCTTCTCAGTATGTGCTAGCCATGCGTATTGGTGAGGTGTGTCTGTACCAACTGACGAGCCCAACGGCACACCGGGGCGAAACGCTGGCATTTTATGTTTGATCTAGCCGGACCAATTTTATCATATTAATTGATAATTTATCTGATCAAACGGAAATAACATCATATTCCCATTCGGGAATGTTCATAACCTATTTGGATTGCCAAGGTAAGGTTTTTGTTTTATGAAAGGGAGCTTGACTTCCGTAGCACATTGGCATCACTCGTGACGTGAATACTACTTGTATTTTGTGTCTTGTGATGGCCTTCTCAGTATGTGCTAGCCATGCGTATTGGTGAGGTGTGTCTGTACCAACTGACGAGCCCAACGGCACACCGGGGCGAAACGCTGGCATTTTATGTTTGATCTAGCCGGACCAATTTTATCATATTAATTGATAATTTATCTGATCAAACGGAAATAACATCATATTCCCATTCGGGAATGTTCATAACCTATTTGGATTGCCAAGGTAAGGTTTTTGTTTTATGAAAGGGAGCTTGACTTCCGTAGCACATTGGCATCACTCGTGACGTCAATACTACTTGTATTTTGTGTCTTGTGATGGCCTTCTCAGTATGTGCTAGCCATGCGTATTGGTGAGGTGTGTCTGTACCAACTGACGAGCCCAACGGCACACCGGGGCGAAACGCTGGCATTTTATGTTTGATCTAGCCGGACCAATTTTATCATATTAATTGATAATTTATCTGATCAAACGGAAATAACATCATATTCCCATTCGGGAATGTTCATAACCTATTTGGATTGCCAAGGTAAGGTTTTTGTTTTATGAAAGGGAGCTTGACTTCCGTAGCACATTGGCATCACTCGTGACGTCAATACTACTTGTATTTTGTGTCTTGTGATGGCCTTCTCAGTATGTGCTAGCCATGCGTATTGGTGAGGTGTGTCTGTACCAACTGACGAGCCCAACGGCACACCGGGGCGAAACGCTGGCATTTTATGTTTGATCTAGCCGGACCAATTTTATCATATTAATTGATAATTTATCTGATCAAACGGAAATAACATCATATTCCCATTCGGGAATGTTCATAACCTATTTGGATTGCCAAGGTAAGGTTTTTGTTTTATGAAAGGGAGCTTGACTTCCGTAGCACATTGGCATCACTCGTGACGTCAATACTACTTGTATTTTGTGTCTTGTGATGGCCTTCTCAGTATGTGCTAGCCATGCGTATTGGTGAGGTGTGTCTGTACCAACTGACGAGCCCAACGGCACACCGGGGCGAAACGCTGGCATTTTATGTTTGATCTAGCCGGACCAATTTTATCATATTAATTGATAATTTATCTGATCAAACGGAAATAACATCATATTCCCATTCGGGAATGTTCATAACCTATTTGGATTGCCAAGGTAAGGTTTTTGTTTTATGAAAGGGAGCTTGACTTCCGTAGCACATTGGCATCACTCGTGACGTCAATACTACTTGTATTTTGTGTCTTGTGATGGCCTTCTCAGTATGTGCTAGCCATGCGTATTGGTGAGGTGTGTCTGTACCAACTGACGAGCCCAACGGCACACCGGGGCGAAACGCTGGCATTTTATGTTTGATCTAGCCGGACCAATTTTATCATATTAATTGATAATTTATCTGATCAAACGGAAATAACATCATATTCCCATTCGGGAATGTTCATAACCTATTTGGATTGCCAAGGTAAGGTTTTTGTTTTATGAAAGGGAGCTTGACTTCCGTAGCACATTGGCATCACTCGTGACGTCAATACTACTTGTATTTTGTGTCTTGTGATGGCCTTCTCAGTATGTGCTAGCCATGCGTATTGGTGAGGTGTGTCTGTACCAACTGACGAGCCCAACGGCACACCGGGGCGAAACGCTGGCATTTTATGTTTGATCTAGCCGGACCAATTTTATCATATTAATTGATAATTTATCTGATCAAACGGAAATAACATCATATTCCCATTCGGGAATGTTCATAACCTATTTGGATTGCCAAGGTAAGGTTTTTGTTTTATGAAAGGGAGCTTGACTTCCGTAGCACATTGGCATCACTCGTGACGTCAATACTACTTGTATTTTGTGTCTTGTGATGGCCTTCTCAGTATGTGCTAGCCATGCGTATTGGTGAGGTGTGTCTGTACCAACTGACGAGCCCAACGGCACACCGGGGCGAAACGCTGGCATTTTATGTTTGATCTAGCCGGACCAATTTTATCATATTAATTGATAATTTATCTGATCAAACGGAAATAACATCATATTCCCATTCGGGAATGTTCATAACCTATTTGGATTGCCAAGGTAAGGTTTTTGTTTTATGAAAGGGAGCTTGACTTCCGTAGCACATTGGCATCACTCGTGACGTCAATACTATTTGTATTTTGTGTCTTGTGATGGCCTTCTCAGTATGTGCTAGCCATGCATATTGGTGAGGTGTGTCTGTACCAACTGACGAGCCCAACGGCACACCGGGGCGAAACGCTGGCATTTTATGTTTGATCTAGCCGGACCAATTTTATCATATTAATTGATAATTTATCTGATCAAACGGAAATAACATCATATTCCCATTCGGGAATGTTCATAACCTATTTGGATTGCCAAGGTAAGGTTTTTGTTTTATGAAAGGGAGCTTGATTTCCGTAGCACATTGGCATCACTCGTGACGTCAATACTACTTGTATTTTGTGTCTTGTGATGGCCTTCTCAGTATGTGCTAGCCATGCGTATTGGTGAGGTGTGTCTGTACCAACTGACGAGCCCAACGGCACACCGGGGCGAAACGCTGGCATTTTATGTTTGATCTAGCCGGACCAATTTTATCATATTAATTGATAATTTATCTGATCAAACGGAAATAACATCATATTCCCATTCGGGAATGTTCATAACCTATTTGGATTGCCAAGGTAAGGTTTTTGTTTTATGAAAGGGAGCTTGACTTCCGTAGCACATTGGCATCACTCGTGACGTCAATACTACTTGTATTTTGTGTCTTGTGATGGCCTTCTCAGTATGTGCTAGCCATGCGTATTGGTGAGGTGTGTCTGTACCAACTGACGAGCCCAACGGCACACCGGGGCGAAACGCTGGCATTTTATGTTTGATCTAGCCGGACCAATTTTATCATATTAATTGATAATTTATCTGATCAAACGGAAATAACATCATATTCCCATTCGGGAATGTTCATAACCTATTTGGATTGCCAAGGTAAGGTTTTTGTTTTATGAAAGGGAGCTTGACTTCCGTAGCACATTGGCATCACTCGTGACGTCAATACTACTTGTATTTTGTGTCTTGTGATGGCCTTCTCAGTATGTGCTAGCCATGCGTATTGGTGAGGTGTGTCTGTACCAACTGACGAGCCCAACGGCACACCGGGGCGAAACGCTGGCATTTTATGTTTGATCTAGCCGGACCAATTTTATCATATTAATTGATAATATATCTGATCAAACGGAAATAACATCATATTCCCATTCGGGAATGTTCATAACCTATTTGGATTGCCAAGGTAAGGTTTTTGTTTTATGAAAGGGAGCTTGACTTCCGTAGCACATTGGCATCACTCGTGACGTCAATACTACTTGTATTTTGTGTCTTGTGATGGCCTTCTCAGTATGTGCTAGCCATGCGTATTGGTGAGGTGTGTCTGTACCAACTGACGAGCCCAACGGCACACCGGGGCGAAACGCTGGCATTTTATGTTTGATCTAGCCGGACCAATTTTATCATATTAATTGATAATTTATCTGATCAAACGGAAATAACATCATATTCCCATTCGGGAATGTTCATAACCTATTTGGATTGCCAAGGTAAGGTTTTTGTTTTATGAAAGGGAGCTTGACTTCCGTAGCACATTGGCATCACTCGTGACGTCAATACTACTTGTATTTTGTGTCTTGTGATGGCCTTCTCAGTATGTGCTAGCCATGCGTATTGGTGAGGTGTGTCTGTACCAACTGACGAGCCCAACGGCACACCGGGGCGAAACGCTGGCATTTTATGTTTGATCTAGCCGGACCAATTTTATCATATTAATTGATAATTTATCTGATCAAACGGAAATAACATCATATTCCCATTCGGGAATGTTCATAACCTATTTGGATTGCCAAGGTAAGGTTTTTGTTTTATGAAAGGGAGCTTGACTTCCGTAGCACATTGGCATCACTCGTGACGTCAATACTACTTGTATTTTGTGTCTTGTGATGGCCTTCTCAGTATGTGCTAGCCATGCGTATTGGTGAGGTGTGTCTGTACCAACTGACGAGCCCAACGGCACACCGGGGCGAAACGCTGGCATTTTATGTTTGATCTAGCCGGACCAATTTTATCATATTAATTGATAATTTATCTGATCAAACGGAAATAACATCATATTCCCATTCGGGAATGTTCATAACCTATTTGGATTGCCAAGGTAAGGTTTTTGTTTTATGAAAGGGAGCTTGACTTCCGTAGCACATTGGCATCACTCGTGACGTCAATACTACTTGTATTTTGTGTCTTGTGATGGCCTTCTCAGTATGTGCTAGCCATGCGTATTGGTGAGGTGTGTCTGTACCAACTGACGAGCCCAACGGCACACCGGGGCGAAACGCTGGCATTTTATGTTTGATCTAGCCGGACCAATTTTATCATATTAATTGATAATTTATCTGATCAAACGGAAATAACATCATATTCCCATTCGGGAATGTTCATAACCTATTTGGATTGCCAAGGTAAGGTTTTTGTTTTATGAAAGGGAGCTTGACTTCCGTAGCACATTGGCATCACTCGTGACGTCAATACTACTTGTATTTTGTGTCTTGTGATGGCCTTCTCAGTATGTGCTAGCCATGCGTATTGGTGAGGTGTGTCTGTACCAACTGACGAGCCCAACGGCACACCGGGGCGAAACGCTGGCATTTTATGTTTGATCTAGCCGGACCAATTTTATCATATTAATTGATAATTTATCTGATCAAACGGAAATAACATCATATTCCCATTCGGGAATGTTCATAACCTATTTGGATTGCCAAGGTAAGGTTTTTGTTTTATGAAAGGGAGCTTGACTTCCGTAGCACATTGGCATCACTCGTGACGTCAATACTACTTGTATTTTGTGTCTTGTGATGGCCTTCTCAGTATGTGCTAGCCATGCGTATTGGTGAGGTGTGTCTGTACCAACTGACGAGCCCAACGGCACACCGGGGCAAAACGCTGGCATTTTATGTTTGATCTAGCCGGACCAATTTTATCATATTAATTGATAATTTATCTGATCAAACGGAAATAACATCATATTCCCATTCGGGAATGTTCATAACCTATTTGGATTGCCAAGGTAAGGTTTTTGTTTTATGAAAGGGAGCTTGACTTCCGTAGCACATTGGCATCACTCGTGACGTCAATACTATTTGTATTTTGTGTCTTGTGATGGCCTTCTCAGTATGTGCTAGCCATGCGTATTGGTGAGGTGTGTCTGTACCAACTGACGAGCCCAACGGCACACCGGGGCGAAACGCTGGCATTTTATGTTTGATCTAGCCGGACCAATTTTATCATATTAATTGATAATTTATCTGATCAAACGGAAATAACATCATATTCCCATTCGGGAATGTTCATAACCTATTTGGATTGCCAAGGTAAGGTTTTTGTTTTATGAAAGGGAGCTTGACTTCCGTAGCACATTGGCATCACTCGTGACGTCAATACTACTTGTATTTTGTGTCTTGTGATGGCCTTCTCAGTATGTGCTAGCCATGCGTATTGGTGAGGTGTGTCTGTACCAACTGACGAGCCCAACGGCACACCGGGGCGAAACGCTGGCATTTTATGTTTGATCTAGCCGGACCAATTTTATCATATTAATTGATAATTTATCTGATCAAACGGAAATAACATCATATTCCCATTCGGGAATGTTCATAACCTATTTGGATTGCCAAGGTAAGGTTTTTGTTTTATGAAAGGGAGCTTGACTTCCGTAGCACATTGGCATCACTCGTGACGTCAATACTACTTGTATTTTGTGTCTTGTGATGGCCTTCTCAGTATGTGCTAGCCATGCGTATTGGTGAGGTGTGTCTGTACCAACTGACGAGCCCAACGGCACACCGGGGCGAAACGCTGGCATTTTATGTTTGATCTAGCCGGACCAATTTTATCATATTAATTGATAATTTATCTGATCAAACGGAAATAACATCATATTCCCATTCGGGAATGTTCATAACCTATTTGGATTGCCAAGGTAAGGTTTTTGTTTTATGAAAGGGAGCTTGACTTCCGTAGCACATTGGCATCACTCGTGACGTCAATACTACTTGTATTTTGTGTCTTGTGATGGCCTTCTCAGTATGTGCTAGCCATGCGTATTGGTGAGGTGTGTCTGTACCAACTGACGAGCCCAACGGCACACCGGGGCGAAACGCTGGCATTTTATGTTTGATCTAGCCGGACCAATTTTATCATATTAATTGATAATTTATCTGATCAAACGGAAATAACATCATATTCCCATTCGGGAATGTTCATAACCTATTTGGATTGCCAAGGTAAGGTTTTTGTTTTATGAAAGGGAGCTTGACTTCCGTAGCACATTGGCATCACTCGTGACGTCAATACTACTTGTATTTTGTGTCTTGTGATGGCCTTCTCAGTATGTGCTAGCCATGCGTATTGGTGAGGTGTGTCTGTACCAACTGACGAGCCCAACGGCACACCGGGGCGAAACGCTGGCATTTTATGTTTGATCTAGCCGGACCAATTTTATCATATTAATTGATAATTTATCTGATCAAACGGAAATAACATCATATTCCCATTCGGGAATGTTCATAACCTATTTGGATTGCCAAGGTAAGGTTTTTGTTTTATGAAAGGGAGCTTGACTTCCGTAGCACATTGGCATCACTCGTGACGTCAATACTACTTGTATTTTGTGTCTTGTGATGGCCTTCTCAGTATGTGCTAGCCATGCGTATTGGTGAGGTGTGTCTGTACCAACTGACGAGCCCAACGGCACACCGGGGCGAAACGCTGGCATTTTATGTTTGATCTAGCCGGACCAATTTTATCATATTAATTGATAATTATATTAAGCAGTTTTACAGTGCCTACCTTAAACAATGCAAGGACAGATAGCAACCTGTTCGCATTTGCGAAGGCTACAAAAGTCATTAATTTATTCATTTAAACATTTTGTACCAGTTGAGAGAAAAAGTTAAGCTTTTAGTTTTTTTTTTTTTTTTTTTCTAGTTACTTAACCTATATGTGACATGTGCTCACGTGTTTGCTAAAGATCTTTCACTTGGGTCCTGACTGACCATTTTAATAAGTATTCATGATCTTTATCACCTACCTGTCTTACAATCACTCTTCAGAACTCTTACAGTTAAAATTTTACATCTGATTATGCTTGATTTATCATGTCAAAGTGGGCAGCCATCTTGGCCTGCCGTGATCTACTTTTGCTGTATGTGCTTCTCATTGACTGCTGATATCCAGTGAATCAATCACATCTCTCTCTCCCTGGAATATTCTAGAAAAACGTCTCTCCGAGCCGCTATAAAAACCAGGATCAGCTGCTGGTTGCCCGTCTTCGCCACCACACTGCACTCAACTCTTCACGCTTGTCGTCACTCAGCATTCGTCGTAATGGGTTGCTGCTCTACACACGACGTCAAAGAGGCAGCTGTAATGTCGTAACGTTCAACATTTGCTTCATCGTTATTCACTGGTCGAACCTCTCGCCATTCAAATGTAAATCTAATCAACGCTCTACATTCGACCTGAAGGAGTCACTTTATATCTAGCGGCTGGCACTCTGCTTACTTCGCTGGTCGCACATGCCTTGCTTAGGCTACAACTTTCAAACACGGCGACTTAGCCGCAACGTTGGACTTGAGCCTGTCTAAACTTCAAGTTTTTACTTCAGTTTAATACTTTAGCTGTGAATCTACTTTTGTGAACTTCAAGATCAACGTTCGCAAGAAACAAGATAAGTAAAGTTGTTAACCTCATTCATGGAACTCATTAAACCATCCTAAAGCCTGCAATAGTGATCTCAATGATCTTCAATTAAAACTAGCTTACCACTTCTCTTTCTGGGCTTTTATTAAATGGCCGTGCATTTTTGCCTAAGGCTCCTCAGCCAGTCTTCTTCTTCTTTCCCTGCGGCTTGTCCCAATTAATTGGGGTCGCCGGAGCCAACCAGGCTCATTTTGGTTTTGGCCGGGGATTTAAGGCCGGATGCCCTTCCTGACACCACGTGATTTTCCAGGTGAAAATTCCACCGCGCTGTCACCGGGATTCGAACCCCGGCCGTCCGGGTGAAAGGCGAGAAGCTAAGCCACTGCGCCATCACGCTCCCCGCTCCTCAGCCAGTAGTTCAGTTAAAATTTTACTCCTTCTAGGCTAAATTTGCCTTGTCACTTATTTTCTTTATAGGCTCTTTTTGCCAAATGCTTTCTGTTAAACTTGAATTCTTTATAGGCTCCTTTTTCCTAATGCTTATTGTAAAAGGAAGCTTTTAGTTTTACGTGACCGTTAATCATGCGATCATGAGCCACGGGACCTCCTTTTTACGTGGAATCCGAACCACAGGACATGGCATTTCACTTCGAAAATCTCACATGCATTGACCGGGAATCAAACCCGGTCCACCTTGGTGAGAGGCCAACAGCTTGACCTCTGTGCCACCACGACCCCTAATGCTTATTGTTAATCTTATTTTCCTTATAGGCTCTTCTTGCCTAATGATTATTGTTAAACTTGAAATCATTATAGGCTCTATTGAACAAGCCCTTTGTTAAATTATTTATGGTTATGGCATATCAGCATTTATTGTTGTTAATAAATTGCAATACAAATGTACCTTGACTTGCTCTTCTTAGTATATTTAATTTGAATGCTCCCCCTTGTTTCCCCTTTTCATCTATCTACCCATTCAAACTTTATTCAACCTTGGGCCTGTTCCTTGGTTCATCTGAAGTAAGAGGTCATGCCTGCTATGACCGATCCGACCACAACCCCTTCCTCCTTCCTAGCTTTGGAAAGCCTAGCAATTAGTGACACAATGTGAACGTCCCAATCTCTTTACCTTTATAAATATAACCATGTCAAATCTTGGAATTTCATATTTCACTAGAACAACAGTTGCATATCCAGCACTTGTGTACTGTTGGTCTTTAGAGCTCGACATGTTCACTTGAAGGAAAAGTAATGCCGAAAATAAAATGGTCTTATAGTATCATTAATTCAACAGTGGCTCCTTGAATTCCCAGATTACTCGATAGATAGGAAGATTATTTTTGAAGAGTTTGTTCGTTGCCGCTAACTATTTTAACAGGAAAGAATGGCGATGAAGGTGAAAGTGTAATCCCAATTCATCTTATCAAAAACTTTAAATATTGTAATGTGCCTTCAGTTGACATTGAACGCTCTTGCTCAGCGTACAAATTAATACTTAGTGACTAACGCCATAACTTTCCCATGGACAATTTAGAGAAAGTGCTTGCTATTTAGTGTGAAGCCAACTACGGACATGATGTTTAACCTCAGTCTGTAATTGTGAAATATATGTGCCAATTGTGAGATGTACAGTAAAACTTCTTTTATACGTTTCACACTTATACGTTTTCTACACTTATACGTTTTTTTCCTGGTCCCGCCAAATCCCTATACTTTCCATGTTAATTTATTTCCGATATACGTTTTACATTTATTCGTTTTTCACGCTTATACGATAATATTTTAAGTCCCTTGCAATATAAAGTATCATTTGTACGTTGAGTGTTCTGAGAAAGTTTGTTTGAATGCAAACATTTGGTTCAGACTGTACTTCCGTCACATCGCTCAGTGCAAGAATGCAGTGCGTGCTATTTATGTTACAATGGCCTTGAGCGACACTCGCTGGCTAGTGTGTTGGAACAAGGAACAAGCTTCTTGCGCAAGGCTGTGTCCCAATACTCAAGTTGTCTGCTATTGACTAGCTGCTAGCTACTATGTGCTATGCACTACAGAGATTTGGAACATGTCTTCTTGATCAGAGCCTCCTTCATATACTTGTGTTCTGAAACGCACTGGACTACATGCTGGTACCAACCAAACCAACACTCAAGATGGCGGTGATCTGCTGCTCCTTGTAAGCTCTTTGCGCTTTCATCAGCTGTTTTAAATAAATAATACCTGAACGATACGTTCATGGATGCGCCAAGAAGATAACTTTTTAGCCGAGCCCTAATTATGGTTTGTGTTTGGCTGATTAAGAGAATGCAGTTCAGGAGGAAGAGAAGAAGGGCAATCATGATAATAAGGCAGCGGCAAATTGGCAATTTGAGACGAGGCCCTTATTGTGCGCTGGAGACCATGAACCGAATTGTCGTTGCAATCCTCAGTCGTGATTACCACAGAACCAAACAACATATTCGCGTGAAAATAATTATCACAACAGAACAAGATATTATGCTTCCCTCGTGGGCTGTGGTTTGAAGCGTTGAATTTGGCAAAGAATATTGGCCAAGCATAAACTGGATTAAAGTCAAAGACAACCTACAATTTACATAACCTACAATTCCGATAAGCTACAATTTCTATAACTTCCTTGTACAAGTCGACAAGTCGGCCAATCTAGCAAGCACTTTCGTTCACTAGCTACTACAGACTTGATTGCTATGTGCTAAGCAGTATTGGATCAGGACTTCTGACGTCACATCCGGTAAAGTAGTCAACTATCTAGTTCACTACGGCTGAAATTGTACTATTGGGACACAGCCTAAGTACCATAGTTCGATTCCCGGTCAATGCATGTGAGATTTTCGAAGTGAAATGCCATGTCCTGTGGTTCGGATTCCACGTAAAAAGGAGGTCCCGTGGCTCATGATCTCGCGATTAACGGTCACGTTAAACTACAAGCTTAGCTAAGTACCATAGGGAGCGCTATTTGTGTTAGGCAAGATGTTGATCTCTCAAAATACAGGAAGCAGCCATAGAACACAGACAGTGTCTGAAGCTTATGTTAAAATGAGCGGAAGAAAGAGGAAGTGTGTTACGATCACCGATAAATTAAAAAGTTATTATTTCCTCGAAGCCTCTGTGGCTTAGGCGGCAGCACGCCGGCCTCTCACCGCTGGGTCCGTGGTTCAAATCCCGGTCACTCCATGTGAGATCTGTGCTGGACAAAACGGAGGCAGACAGGTTTTTCTCCGGGTACTCCGGTTTTCCCTGTCAAAATTTCATTCCAGCAACACTCTCCACTATCATTTCATTTCATCTGTCATTCATTTAATCATTGCTCCAGAGGAGTGCATCAGGCCTCGGCAGCCGGCACAGTTCATATCCTCGCCGCTAAATGGGGGCTTCATTCATTCCATTCCTGACCCGGTCGGAGACTGGAAGCAGGCTGTGGAGTTTCATTTCATTATTTCCTCTTATAATTTTTATTCGTTTTTTTTTTTTTTTCTTCAGGACTTCTCGTCAAACCATTAAAAATCCGCGAGTGATTCTGTGTTATAATAATCTTGCATCTTCAGACAAATTAAAATCCATAAATTAATTTACACTACAGTACTTTATTAATGACGATGACGAAGAGCCGCAGCATAATACAGTGGATTTTAATGATGCTGTCAATGCTCTATGGACTATCAAACATTTTGTGACACGCCATAACGTATCTGAGGATATAATGGCCGAATTGTATCGGTTTGAAAAAAACTGTTCATGCCGTGGCCGCGGCCAACAAAAAACAAACCAAGAAAACAGACTACTTCGTAAAGTGACTCAATTTTCTTTGTTTTGTTGTTGTTTCTTTCTTTATCTGGGTGCATTTCTCTTGTAGTTGTATTGTTACATATTGCCGATTATAGTTAAACAATCATATTATTATTTCTTGATGTTCACTTTTTAACTATAACACATATTGTCACAAACATTTTGCAGTTTTTATTTACCGACTTTCATTTATGCGTTTTTCACACTTCTACGTTTTTTTCCTTTGATCCCCTGGGAAACGTATAAGTGAAATTTTACTGTATTTGGTTTCTTTTAATACCGATATTGCACATTAAATTGAGTTAAGGTCATTTACCTCACTGTTTGAATGTTTTTTTTTATATCTGCTCAGTTTATATATATCTGCCTATTGTTCATTTTAGTGCTCAAATATAGTAGTTAAGGAGCCTATTTTAGGTGCCTAAAACATTACCTATTAGAGCCTGAACTTCCGCTGTCTATTCATTACACAAACCTTCATTTGGATCGCTTGATCAGGACACAAGAAATTATTTTTTTTAATTTTGCACGTCCGCCATTTTTAATTTCTAACAAAAAAATATTAAATTTGAAGCCAATACATTAAACCTGTGTCAAGTTGTACTGCACTCGGATAATTAAATCATAAGAAATACCCATTTAAATTTTGAGTGGCTGCCATGTCGATCTTGTGCTCATCAGGTTATTGAATGTCACATAGGTGAACTTATCTTATTGACCCCTATCAACATACAAAATTTCAGTTTGATTACTGTAATATATTCATAGGTATTGAGAACTGGTCTAACATTTTGCATGGCTGCCATATAAAATTGTTTTATATGTGAGTCATTGAATTATGTACCAGCAGATGAGGATTATTACATTGGTTCTTAATACAAACTTTTACTTTGATTGCTTGATTAGGACATAGGAAATATAAAACAATTATAAAATTTCACACAACTACCATCTTCATATAATTTAAACAATTCAATTAAATTAGATACCAGTATAGTTTACTAAGCCTTGTATAAAGATTTACCCTGCCAATATTATTCCACCTAAATTATTAAATCTCGAGAAAAGTCCAGTCAAATGTTTAAATTATGTTTGGCAGCCATGTTGGTTTTGTGCTTATAAGGTTTTTGAAAGTTGCGTAAGTGAACTTAAAAATATTCTCAATCACCATTGAAATTTCAGTTTGACATCAGTAATAGTTTCGAAGATATTGAATGCCAGTAAAATATTTTGTGTGGTCGCCATGTTGGATTGGTGGAACTTATTAAAATTTGAAAGGCACGGCCAAGGTTGCATGAGGAAGTAGCAAGACCTTACTAAGTTTCATTGAAATCTCTCCAGCAGTTAAGATTTTATTAGGGGCAGACGGGGGAAACACACACCCCGACAAAACGTGATCTCGCAAGCCTATGTCGTATGATGAAAATAGGCTAAAAATGCATACAGCACTTGGGATCAAAGAATAAGTGATGTGTAGTACACTGTTAACAACCATTGGGAAAATTATGAAAAAAATGCCTTGCTCCAATCAATTAGCACAGGACTGTATAATCCCTGATACAGCTGCAGAGGTTCTTGTATAACCGTTAGGACTTTGCCAAAACATTATCCTACTGCACACTCATGGTTTCTGCATAAGATCAAAATGATATAGACAAAAAAATAAAATGAATGCGTCTGAAAACTAGAGTATAACGATATACGTGACATTTCAGCACAAATGAACTCCAAACTTACTTTTTATAAGATGAGCAGACCTTTAGAAATGCTGAGAATGCCAATTTTTTACTGATACAAGGAAGTGTGGTGTTATCCAGTGATGTTACTCAGTAGTGAGTTGTCACAATGTGGTGCAACAGAAGGAAGTGCGGTGTTATACAGTGATATTACTCACTAGTGCGTTGACACAATGTGGTGCAACACAAGGAAATGCTATGTTATACAGTAATAATTACTCACTACTGCGTTGTCACAATGTGATGCAACATAAGGAAGTGCTGTGTTATACATGTAGCCCTGGTTTCTGGAATATCTTATATGACAGCCTGCTAGAACTAACTCTTCCACCTGGTTGCAAGGTTATTATTGCCTATGCTGATGATGCTCTTCTATTAGTTGAAGCTGATGATGTGTGTGATTTGAACGTACGAGCAAACACTTCATTATTTACCTTACTTAACTGGGGTAATGATAATAAACTGAATTCCAATCCGCAAAAAACTAAAGGTATGTTCGTTACAAGAAGAAGAAAACTGAGAAGACCTAATATTAAGATGAGTGGACAAAAAATTATTCTGGAAGATCACCTGCTGTACTTGGGAGTTATACTAGACAGACATTGACCTTTAGGCCCCATTTCAATAGATTAAAACTTAAAGCTAGCAGATTTTTGCAAGGATTAAACATCGCTTGTAGACCTTCGTGGGGATTAAATTCTGAAGTACAGGGCACCCGAGAATGTTCTCCGCAGTGGTTACGTGCAGCTGTGAGTGGTTGCGTCATCGGTTTAGTTGGTACCTTTGCAGGGTGAATCCCATACGTGTGGGCTGTAGCCTGTCGAAATCGTCAGTGTGTATTGCAATTAGGGAGCTTATGTGTCATCAGCACTTCCAGCATCTGTTATGAATGGCTGTGGTGAGTACAAAGTTTACCGTTTGCTTCTTATTAGGGAACACAGCGATGACAGAATGCATTCTTCACATAAGTCAAGCAGCATTGCGCGTCATAGGAGCTCATGTCACCACGGACAGTTGAACGACGACAGAGGCTACTTGAGCTGAGTAATATCCTACTCTCGCAACTGTACCTGTCAACGAAGCAGGGTGACGTGTGACACAAGTAAACAAAGAATAGTTCCCATCTCGACCGCCGGCAATCAATTCGCGAAAGGCTAATAATATGTTGCAAGCGGCACCGTACTGCCAACGTAACTTCTGTAGCTAGTTCTCGCAGACGCATGTAGGCGCTGCGGAGAACATTCCCGGACTCACTGTACTTAAAATAATTTATAATACGGCCGTTATAGCTTTGATTCTGTATGGGGTGGTTTCCTTCCGTCCCATATTGGAAAAGAAATGGGCCCAGGAAAAATTACTGCAAATCCAACGGGGATTCACACCCAGAATTTCCCGTGCCTACCGTACAACCTCCACTGATGCTGCACTGGTTATTGCAGGGATTGAGCAACTGTTCCTTACTGCTGTCGGGAAAGCTGAACTGACGCTACTAAAGAAAAACGGAACATCAAATACGCCTATTCTGAACATTGTCATGGAACAAAAGTGTCACTTTCTGGAGTGTGGTCATCCAAGTGTCTTTAAGAATTATGTCTTGAATCATTGCCCAAACCCACACGATTGCTGTATTTACACAGATGGTTCTCTCTTTTCGAGTGCCGACGAAACTGATAAAGTTGGATGTGCATTTGTAGTTTATGAGAATAATATTGAGGTATTGTCATCACAGTATAAACTGTCTTCAAATTGTTCCGTTTATCAGGCAGAACTTTGGGCCATAATTTCTGCAGTCCAATGGTGCTAAAAGAACAACAAGAATGCTTGGATTTTCAGTGATTCCCAAGCTGCACTAAGGTCAATAAATGACCAGTACAATATGAACCCCGTTGCTGTTACTATCAGAGCAATAGCTCATCAAAACCCTCACATTTGTTTCACCTGGATTCAAGGACATGTCGGAACTCCTGGAAACGAAAGAGCGGATCAACTCGCAAAAACAGCAGCATCTAATATGCAAGCTTCATGTGACAAGTCCCCAATATGTTATGCAAAGAGACAAATTAGAAGTCCATAACAAGTCAGTGGAACAACTACTGGACCCGTTCTACAAAAGGATCTGTCACAAGAAATATATTTTTTCCAGAAGTTCACCATAGGCTCCAGTGAAAGATGTTTGTGCCGAATTTTGAACTTACTCAATTCTTAACTGGTCACGGGCGTTTTAAATCATATTTTGAACGTTTCAAAATTATTATTGTAGATGGTTATTCCTGTTTTTGCGATTCTCCTCAAACAATAGATCACCTGTTGTTTGAATGCTCTGTGTTTGGTAAAGCCAGATACAACTTGAACTCTCACTTACATTTCTTCAACTTGAAATTTTCGAAACCACTTTATCATATATTCACGAAAAAATGTTGTTATCACCAATTTTTAGCTTTTATTCATCTTATTTTTCAAAAATTAATCTCATAATTTATGATGTAATTTTTATTTTATTTTGTATCAACTATAACCCTAATGTACTATGTGTAATAGGGTTCCATTTACTGTAATGGATATTCATAATAATAATAATAATATACAGTGGTATTACTCAGTAATGAGTTGTCACAATGTGGTGCAACACAAGGAAGTGCTGTGTTATACAGTGATATTACTCACTACTGTGTTGTCACAATGTGGTGCAACACAAGGAAGTGCGGTGTTATACAGTGATATTACTCACTACTGTGTTGTCACAATGTGGCGCAACACAAGGAAGTGCGGTGTTATACAGTGATATTACTCAGTAGTGAGTTGTCACAATGTGGTGCAACATAAGGAAGTGCTGACAATGTGGTGCAACACAAGGAAGTGCTGTGTTATACAGTGATATTACTCAGTAGTGAGTTGTCACAATGTGATGCAACACAAGGAAGTGCTGTGTTATACAGTGATATTACTCAGTAGTGCGTTGTCACAATGTGGCGCAACACAAGGAAGTGCGGTGTTGTACAGTGATATTACTCAGTAGTGAGTTGTCACAATGTGGTGCAACATAAGGAAGTGCTGAGTTACACAGTGGTATTACTCAGTAGTGCGTTGTTACAATGTGGTGCAACATAAGGAAGTGCTGTGTTATACTGTGATATTACTCAGTAGTGACTTGTCACAATGTGATGCAACACAAGGAAGTGCTGTGTTATACAGTGATATTACTCAGTAGTGCGTTGTCACAATGTGGCGCAACACAAGGAAGTGCCAGATAGAACAGGATATGAGAACGTAATGGAACCTCATGGATATGGTGGAAGAAATGTAGAAGGTGACCATCTCGTTGACTTCTGTATGAGGAATGGGTTGGTGGTGATAGCTGGTTCAAGAAAAGAGAGAGCCATAAGATTACACATTACAGTTGGGATGGACTACAAAAGAGTGCAATTGATTATGTCATCACAGATGAGGAAAGGAGTAGAATGGTAACAGATGTTAGAGTAATACCCAGTGAAAGCCTTGACAGCGACCACCGTCTATTGGTAGCGGACCTGAAAAACTTCCATGTGCCAAAAGTACAGAACAGGAAAATGCCAAAAATCGAAGTATGGGAACTCCAGAAAACTGAGAAGAGAACTGAGTATCAGAAACGGAGAAAAACCCTGTTACCAAGAGATGAAAGGAGAGGCAGAATGGACCAGACTAAGGGACTCATTGGTAAAGGAAACAACCAAAGTTTGTGGAAAGACAAGTATGAAAACAAGGGAGGAGGAAACACCTTGGTGGAACGAAAGAGTGAGGGCAGCAATCAGGGAAAGAAATCTTGGGCGGAAAGAAAGGGATCAGGAGAAAAATAAACCAGAACTTACTAGAGGAGACAAAGATCAGAAACCTCGAACAAATGTACCGAAACAAGAAACTGGACGTTAAAAGAACAGTTGCAGAAGAAAAGGCCAAGGCAAGGAAGATATTCGCTCAGAAACTGGAGGAGGACAGCAGAGGCAATAGGAAACTACTGTATAGTGTTATCAGAGGTAGAAGAAAACCAATGAATATCATAAAGGCCCTTGAAGATGAAAATGGAAATCTGGTTAGGACAGATAGTAACACGAGAGAAGTCCTGAAGAACCATTTTGACCACCTACTGAATAGACCAATCCAAGAACAAAATATAGAACCGGAAATCCATGCCTACAATGAGGAACCTCCCATCACTTGGATGGAAACTGAGGCAGCCTTAAAATCTATGCCTAAAGGAAAATCTTGAAGAAGTGAATACAGACATGATAAAGGCAGCAGGCATCCAGGGCATACAATGGCTGCACAGAGTACTCAATGCCATATGGACAGACAACAAAATACCAGCAGATTGGAGCAAGGGTGTTATAATTCCCCTGTTTAAGAAAGGCAGCAGAAGGGAACCCACCGACTATAGAGGAATAATCCTGCTGTCTCATGGGGTTGAAAATTCTAGAGAAGATCGTAGAAAGAAGATGATGATGATAATTGTTGTTTTAAGGGGCCTAACATCTAGGTTATCGGCCCCTAATGGTCTGGGTGATAGCGAAAATGACAATGAAATGGAAGCCAGAACGAAAATTAAGTGAGACTGAAAATACTTCCAAAAGTAACTCAGATTGAAACGAATCACAAAAGGGAATCGATAAGGAAAACACTCACAAAAGGAATAGATTGAAAAATACGCACAAAATGTGCTTTAGGTTCAAAATATGTACAAAATGCAATGTAGAGTCGAAATACTTACAAAATGCAATTGAAATTCAAAATACTTACAAAATGCAAATGAGATTGAAAATACGTACAAAATGCAATTGAGGTTCAAAATACTTACAAAATGCAATTGAAATTGAAAATACACAATGCAATTTAGATTGAAAAACGCACATTTCGGATCCAAAATACTCACAAAGTGCAATTGAAATTAAAAATGCGTACAAAATGCAATTAAAATTTAAAATGCTTACAAAATGTATGGTAGATTCAAACTACTCATTTGGATGGACAATACTTCAACCCCTGGCACTATACAGCCCATGAAGGGCCTAGGCCGACCAAGCGACTGCTGCCCAGCCATTTGGCCTGCAGATATTGGGGTGACGCGTGATCAGCGCATCGGGTCCCCTCGGCCGTTAATCTTGGTTTTCGTGATCCGGGCGCTGCCTCACTGTCAGACTGCTACTCAATTGTCCTCACAAGGCTGAGTGCACCCCGTTCCTACCCTCACGTCAGTTTTTAATTGAAATTGAAAATGTTTACAAAATGTATGGTAGAGTCTAACTACTCATTTGGATGGACAATACTTACAAAATGCAATTTAGATTGAAAATACTTACAAAATGTAATTTAGAGTCAAAATACCCCAAAATGCAATTGAGAATCAAAATACTTGCAAAATGCCCACCATACAAAATGCAATTTAGATTGAAAATACTTGCAAAAAGCGGTTTAGGTTGAAAAAATTACAAAATGCAATTGAAATTCAAAATACTCACTAAAGTCCCAGACCCTATATTGAAAGACTTATTAAAAAGCAATTTAGATTGTCAATCCCTACAAAATGCAATTGAGGTTGAAAATACTCGCAAAATGCAATTTAGATCGAAAAGACTTGCAAAATGCAACGTAGATTGAAAATAACTACAAAATGGAGTGTAGAGGCAAAACATTCCCTAAAGGGAATTTAGATACACGGGGAGTCAATTAACAAAAAACAGTACGGGAATCTTAAAGAGAAAAGGAAATATAATGAAAAGAAAACAAGAGGTCTGACCCCTCGAAGAAGGAGGGATCACGAAAGATGAGACAAGGGCCAATTACGGCGGGAAAGTGAAAGACTCCCTAGGCCTCGGATACCCTAATACCGTCGGGGTCAGAAAAGAACAAGAGTTAACTGGATATAGAGAAAGCCTATGATAGTGTTATAAGAGATAAGATCTGGGAGTGCCTGAGGAAAAGAAATGTGCCTGAGGGACTAGTAAAGAAAGTTCAGATGCCGTACAAAGACTGTATTAGCTGTGTACAGACCAAGACTGGAGTTCAACAAGGCAGTGCACTGTCCCCACTACTGTGCATCATTATTATGGATAATATAATGAAGAACGTCAAGGAAAAATTAGGTGAATTGCATGCAGTGGCCGTTGCTGATGACATCATGATAGGAGGAGGAGGAGGAGGAGGAGACTCAATGTATGGAAATCCCAGTTCCACGAATATAACCTTAACATCAGCGACACCAAGACAGTGGTGATGTCAGTCAACAGAGATGGACGTCCAGCAAGTGTTAAACTAGGTGACCACCAGCTGGAGTGTGTGTGGACAGTTTTCCTTACTTTGGAAGTGTAATCTCCAGTGATAATTTAGTCAGAAAAGAAATTACCAACAGAGTGCAAAAGGGATCAATTCTACCAACAAGTAAGGACACTTCTATGGGATGACATGATTCCAAAAACAGCTTAACTGGCGATGTTTTACAGCTACTTTATACCAATATTGACCTATGGTATTGAAACATGCGCCCTTACAAAGAGAGATGCATCAAGACTGCAAGCATCAGAGATGACATTTCTTAGATCCACCATCCAGAAGACCAAGATGGATAAGTTAAAGAACGAGGAGGTGAGGAAACAAGCTGGAATAAAGACATCCCTATTAGACCGAGTCAGCACATCTAGACTACGGTGGTACGGGCATATGATGAGGATGGAGCCTACAAGATCAGCCAGAATAAATTTGGAAAGACAGGTGGATGGAAAAAGACTTGTAGGAAGACCTAGAACCCGATGGACGGACATTATCAAGATTGATCTAGCGACCAGAGGATGGGCAGTGGATGATGTTCTCCATGACAAGTTGTATATTGACAGGTTGAAGTGGAAGAGGCTCATAAACAGTTCCCGGGAAACTGGAACTGTACAATGATGATGATGATGATGATGATGAAAAGGTATGCAGTGAACGAGAACAGACGCCGTGTACTCAGGTTTCAAATACTAACTAAGTTTACATAATCTTACTCCATTCTAGTGCAGTGTATCATTTGTGTATTCGCCACTTAGCAACAATAACCACATTATGATAGGCTAGCAGTATAAATAGGAACGGTTGATTCACAACATAAATAACAAAATAGTGTATAGAGCATCCAGCGTTTAGAAAAGACTGTGGGTCTTATGGGCTTTTACTTTCAACGGAAACCCCCCCTACACTGGTTTTGTTAACTCACCTTTTATCATGAAGGAACTCTGAACATATATATTTTTCGTCATAATAGCTTCCTACAATTATCTGCCAATTGATTACCTTTGTTATTGCATAAAAGTATCGTTTATATTACGTCTTAGTGATTTAAACATTTTCGAGGTTAGCACGCTGGAAAGAAGAGCCTCGTCCAGTGCTGCATGCTCGCCCGGAGTGGAGCACATGCTCAGTTCCGCCGGCAACATGAAGTTCTGAAGTACTATCCGTCATTGGTGTTACTGTTGTGTGTCTGTTTTATTTTCTGTTCGATCGAATCAGGGCTGCCGACAGTTGGGTTCGAACCCACTATCTCCCGAATGCAAACTCACAGCTGCGCGCCCCTAACCGCATGGCTAATTCTCTACAATATTACAAATATTAATCTAAACAAAACAACAAGAATAGAATTGAAAGAAACTAAATTATAGCCTAACTAATAACAAAAAAAAAGGTGATGATCAACAGTATTGCTGAAGTAAAAATTGTTAACATCGTCAGCATACATCCGAGAAGGAAGGAAGGAAGGGTTGAGCTCTCGACATCTGTCAATCAGTAATGCGTCATATCACAACGAAATGAATGTCGTTATTGGTTCTCTTCGCGTACGGTATCCTTAATACAGGTCCAATCCGTTAACACCTACAAAAATGCTCCTTCCTGTGCGTGTTCTACTTCAGGTAGCTGCTGGGGTTGTGTTGTGTCGCTAACTTATGAAAGAACAGTACTCGAAGCGGGTGAACATAACGTATGACGTCAGCGCTACCTCTGCCTAGAGTTAGCAACACTGTCGCCATAAGGCTCCACAGTCTTTTCTAAACGCTGGATGCTCTATAGACAACATCATTCCTGAAGTTAGTCACAATAATAATTCAACAGATTAACATACTTAATCTACATTAATAATAATGCAACAACTATAGAAGTGAGCAATAATATCTGCAAATAAGATTGTCACATTACACAAGTTTTTACAAACTTATGTAATCTAAACATTGTATATATATTTGTGCATAAGTACAACTCATAAACATCATACATTAACTAAGCCTAAGTGAGCAGGATCTGATGATGAACGCTTGACGAATCGAAACATGACATTCAATTAAGAACCCGTACTCCCCAATTTTTGGATGTAAAAAGAGGGTATTTTGTGATAAATATCTTATGTAATATTTAGTTTAGGTTTTAAGGTATATAAATACTAGAGCTGTTGATTTAATCGATTAATCAGACTGATTAATCTATTAATCTAAAAATATGGTTATGTCCCAATGTCGGTTCCATCTTGAACCGTATCAGACATTCAACCCCGGTTCAACCCAAGTCATCATGGTCAGCAACTACAGTGCTGCACGACTATAAAAGCTGCGTACTGAGAGGTGAGAGGGGTCAGTCAGGCACGACAGGACAGAAGTCTGGGAGTGAGGTCGTTTGCCTGCCGATCGAGAGATCGGAAAAGTGACGTGACATGACGTCAAACGCCCGTTGACCTAGGGGACCTGGGGTTAAGAGGTACTTGGGAGAGCCAGCTGAGAGATCAGGTGAGGACCAACATTGCTATTTCTTTGCAGGATTGAGTTAGCCAAGCAAGCCTTGTATCTGCATGGTGGACTCCTTTGAAGCCCTTGAAGGAATAAACCGGCAGTACAGCAGAGATCTCTTTAATTGGGGAGCATTCCCTAATTTATGTATCGCCTTCCAATCACGTTTCCTTATGAGTAGTGGCGTGCTGATTATCATTGGTAGAAGCTATCTGTAGGACACGATAACGATCCTGGTACTTGATCTTGCAGAACCCCTGATCGGCCTATGGCTTAAGTCCGTGCCATCAGGTGGGGACCCAAGACTTGGTGGAGGACAATAATTGCAGGGACGCAACAATGTTAGAGGCGCTGGTCGCAACACTATGATTAACCGATCAATGTGCTTTAGTCGATTAATCAAACCGATTAAAAAATAGTAGTGTGTAATTGTTTTTATATATGAATTGCAGCCGAATGGCCATTAGTTGGGTAGCACAAAACCTGTGTATTGTATTATTATTTGCCATTTGGCATGCTAGCATCAGCTATTGTAAGATTGACTGGTCATTAGAGTTAGCTGATGCTCATGCCTTTGCTTCAAAAAGATAGAAGCGAAAATATCTAGAAGATGACTTCCACAATGGTGAAAAGAATATTCAGTCCAACTTTCACATCTCGCACGCATCGTGAAAAAAATTACTTTGCATTCCAGCTACTTCATTTCCGGGTGTGAGAGTGTTCAGTGAAGCTGGCAAGATATTGTTACTAAGAGAAGAGCAGCCCTTAGTTCTGAGGATGTCAAATTACTGACATGTCTGAAGTCCTGGAGCGAAGAAATGTGACTAAGTAACTGTGAAGTTCAACTTCAAACTCTTGTGTCATTAAATAATCAATATTGAAATATTTTTTAAATAATAGGCCTATTATTAACTTAAATGCTTTTCAATTTATTTATTTTTTACTTGCACACCACCAATACGATTCAAATTTAAAATTATTTCTTCCTCATAGCAAATGAAATTGTAAACATTTTCAAATATAATATTCAAAGGTTCCTTTCTCGGACTGATACTGTGTAAAACCGTCTATAATCTGATAAATCGACCGACTAACCAATTTAATGCATTCAGTTAACCGACCAAAATTTTTTATCGATCGACAGCTCTAATAAATACTTGTTTTCCCACCTAATGTAATAGGGCACAATATGTGTTGACCAACTGGAAAGCTTTCTTTAATAATGATACAATTTGCCTCAAGTGATAGGCATACAACTGAATGCTGTACGTAGCAGCTACAAAATGAATGGCTAAAATATGCCTTCATAACAAGAATAAAATGCTACTTACATCAATCTGGTTTTCACCCATCATAAGTAATAATTTGTTGTTGACAAGAAAATTGAACAAAAGAGCAAATGCAAAACAATCTTACCGATTCAATTAGTTTCAGCATTTTGGACTTGTACTCTTCCTTGCGATCTTTATCAGAGTTCATCGACTCCCGCAGCTTTTCTATTAATTTGTGAGTAGACACTGACCAAAGATATTTCTCAACATTTTCAGCAGTACTAAATATGATGTCCACTGTCAAGAACTTGGTCAAGAGATTCTCCAGCAGAGACCTGTTACAAACAAATCAGTTTGTCAAAAAAAAATATTCAAGGTCGATATAAAGAAGTTCTAAAGTCATGACCAATTACTCATGATTTTTTAGGCTAGCATATGGAACAAATCACTGAAGGGTTGAAAGGTATAAGTACAAAATCTATAAAAACTTCAAGTTCACATACAGAACTACTATACATGTATGTGAGCACCTTAAAATAATTAATTATACTGTACTTACAAATTTGATACTAAACATACCACAAATTTCAGTGAAGACCACTTGTTCATCAAGTCCGTGATTCTATTGTTATACAGGGTGTAACTAAATATGTAGAAAGCTCCAGGGATTCGACTGAGGACTTGACAACAAGCAAAATATGTCCTGTAAACATATGGTGTATTTGCTTTCATTTCCGTGTTACAAGCATTGTTTGCGGTGTACATAACACAGACCGCTTCACTATGCAGGTTGGTCATTTGTGTTGATAAAGTATTTGTTACTACTTACAGTTCTCTACAGAAGGTGCTCAAAATGGCTACCACGAGCTGTAATGCAGGCGTCTATGCGCCGCATCGTTGACTGTCTCACACGCTCCCATATTCCCGGCATCTGTCGTATCTGTTGACATCCTTGCTCTATTCACTTGACGCAGCATGTCCATGTTATGAATAGGTGTGGCATACACAATGGCCTTTAAATGACCCCGTAAGCAGAAGTGTAATTGGTTGAGAACGAGCAGGCCTCTGTGTAACATGGCAACGAACGCACATACACCATATGTTTACAGGACATGTTTTGCTTGTTGTCAGGTCCTCTAAAAAAATCCCTGGAGCTTTCCTACATATTTAGTTAGTATATCTCTGATTAACTTCTCTAATATAGTAAAATATGTCATCACCTGTACAGTATTAACAACAATAATAAATAGCTGGGAAAATTCAAATGGGAATGGCTTGGTAACAGGTAAAGTAAAATACATAAAGGAATAATGAAAACAACACCCTTAAACTCTTCTCAATTGTACACACACAATCCAATAAAACTAAAACTATTGTACACTCATTACAAGGGGATTGGGAGAGATAGAACTAGTTTCTTTCCAAACTAAAGCAGAAACTCAATTCAAATATCACACCAGCATTTATCATTCAACAGTATGAATAAACTCCATCCCTAACTGAACATGCCACTGCAGAAAGATCACAAGTCAATTATTTTATGAAAATGAGTTTTATACTGGATATTGTGCCACGAAGTTTCCATGACATGTAAATTTACAACTTCCCTGAGGCTACCTTACATCATATTCACTCTTTATCCCCTTATGTCGGTCTGCTGTTTCTTGTGCCTGTGTGTATATCTCCCTACCTTTTCTAAATGGAAGTGAGGGGATGGCTGACTCACTGTACGACCAGTTGGTATCAGGGACGTTTGACTGGCAACCTGCTCTCTTCTTCCCAAGTCTGGTTCAGGCCAAGAAGTAATTGGTCCCTAAAGTTCACTTGTATTATCTTCTTACCTTTCAATCCCAGCGCGCATTGCACATAACTTATGCCCTAGTGTGTTCGGGGATGATATCATTACTCATGTGGGACTCGTGTTTGATTTAGGTGAGTAAGAATGTTTGCTTTTTCATCCCGATCGCGAGTTGTTCAAGAAGCTATTTTATATTATGCAAATTGGCGAGCTGTGGATCTAGTGCATGAGTCTAACGCTCTGTTATGACACTCAGCCAACTCCTGTAATTTAGTACATTTCGTTTATGTGGGGAGGTTTCCTGTCCTTGTTAATTCTTCTCGGTTCTACTTTAAATTACTACATTCACATTATGTGAAGAGCGTGATATAATTTATTGTTGGCCCAGTGTGGACAAGCGAATTTCCTTGTGGGATAAGCACTAACTTTCCTACCGAGTAGTTAGGGTAAATTTAATCATTACATCAACCTACAGTCAGACACACTTTTGCCCCATTAGATTAGGTGGGCTAACTATACATATAACAAACAGGGGGCGTGGTGGCACAGCAGTCTGCCTCTCACCAAGGAGGACCGGGTTCGTTTCCCGGTCAATGCATGTGAGATTTTCAAAGTGAAATGCCATGTCCTGTGGTTCGGATTCCACGTAAAAAGGAGGTCCCATGGCTCATGATCGCGAGATTAACGGTCACGTTAAACTACAAGCTTCTTTCCTTATACATATAACACACATTCTTGAAAAATACATGTATTAACATTATTCACTAACAAAAGGGGAATTTTAGGATTACACGTTTCCACCATCACATGGTCATCATCCGATCCTGATCACTAAGGTTGAAGTTTAAAATTATACAAATATTTAGAAATATGATTTGCTATAGTTTGTATAGCTTGTCTTGTTGATGTTAGTATTTATGATTCTCAGTGAATCTCGTTTTTTGAAAAGGCTAGTCTCGATGTACACACATCAAAAAAAGTTTTGCATCACCTCGGTTCCCAGATCTCCGGCATATAGACGTTGACTGTGTATATTGTATCCAAGATACAGTCCCTTTGACTGTTCATAGATGTCACTAAAACTGCTCAAAGATGTAAACAACCATGCATGAGCAGGGCCTATTAGACGGAGGGGGTACGACAGCCGATCAGTTCCAGTCATTCCACCAGGACGAAGGTACGCTGCTCATGTTGTCTGTAGTTCTACCATGCCTAGAAGGTCAATACCGCAGTTCGATCGCGTCCGCATTGTTACTTTGTGTCAAGAAGGGCTCTCAACAAGGGAAGTTTCCAGGCGTCTCAGAGTGAACCAAAGCGATGTTGTTCGGACATGGAGGAGGTACAGAGATACAGGAACTGTCGATGACAGGCCTCGCTCAGGCCGCCCAAGGGCTACTACTGTAGTGGATGACCGCTACTTACGGATTGCCGCTCGGAGGAACCCTGACAGCAATGCCACCATGTTGAATAATGCGTTTCGTTCAGCCACAGGACGTCGTGTTTCAACTCAAACTGTGCGCAATAGGCTGCATGATGCGCAACTTCACTCCCGACGTCCATGGCGAGGTCCAGCTTTGCAACCCCGACACCATGCAGCGCGGTACAGATGGGCCCAACAACATGCTGAATGGACCCCACGGAATTGGCATCACGTTCTCTTCACCGATGAGTGTCGCATATGCCTTCAACCAGACAATCGTCGGAGACGTGTTTGGAGGCACCCTGGTCAGGCTGAACGTCTTAGACACACTGTCCAGCGAGTGCAGCAAGGTGGTGGTTCCCTGATGTTTTGGGGTGGCATTATGTGGGGCCGACGTACGCCACTGGTGGTCATGGAAGGCTCCGAAACGGCTTTACGATACCTGAATGACATCCTCCGACCCATAGTGCAACCATATCGGCAGAATATTGGAGAGGCATTTGTCTTCATGGACGACAATTCTCGACCTCATCGTGCACATCTTGTGAATGCGTTCCTTCAAGATAACGACATCGCTCGACTACAGTGGCCAGCATGTTCGCCAGACATGAACCCTATCGAACATGCCTGGGATATGTTGAAAAGGGCTGTTTATGGACGTCTTGACCCACCAACCACTCTGAGAGATTTAAGCCGAATTGTCGTTGAGGAGTGGGACAATTTGGACCAACAGTGTCTTGATGAACTTGTGGATAGTATGCCACGGCGAATACAGGCATGCATCAATGCAAGAGGACGTGCTACTGGGTATTAGAGGTAGTGGTGTGTACTGCAATCTGGACCACAAATGCTGAAAGTCTAGCTGTATGATGGTACAACATGCAATGTGTGGGTCTCATGAGCAATAAAACGAGCTGAAATGTTGTTTGTGTTGATCTCTATTCCCTTTGTATTTAACGGTTCCGGAACTCTTGGAACCGAGGTGATGCAAAACTTTTTTTGATGTGTGTATTATATGATTGTGATTTACATATAAATAGCTTAGCTACACAAAATATATTAAAATTAGAGCAAGCACACGATTTCTATTTAAGGTTATGAGTAATTAACCGTTACAGTAATCTATTCCGACACGTCATCTCACAGGTGTTCACACTTGACTAGCTTGCACTTTACTAATGAGCACGACTTCCTGTCCTGACCTGCATGCGATATTCGGTCTCGTTGATGAAATTTGTAACTACGCCTAACTTAAGATGATAATACTTTATTTAGAGGCTGGAATGACTTTGCCAAGTGGTGTATGGTATCAATTCCGGAACTTTCACATTAGTATTGTAGGCCATTTAAGTAATTCGCCACAGCATAGACGAAAGTCCATATAAGCTTGCAACTGCTCTTAAAAGTAGTATAGGACGCTACAATACTGCCTGCCTGAAACCTTGATGTGTTGAAAAAAGGCATATAGTGCATCCTCCTTAAATAAGATGTTTCCCTAATTATTCCTTCTTATATGTATTCATCGCCTTGTCTAATCATTATGATCGTGGACTTAATTCATTTAGTAACACGAATAGTGGGGATCCTTCTAGAAACATGTATTTGTTCAAGTTCTTCAGATTATTTTTCTTGGCTAGGTATATCTCTATGGACTCTTTCATGTCGAGAGTTTTCCCTTTACAGTACTTCGTGGTGTAGAATCTTAAGGCCTGTTTTTATACTCTTAATATAAAGACAGACTTTAAGATGGCATATTGCACATGACCTAACTGTTTCGCCCCCTTAAAACAACAATAATCAATCATAAAACTCTTGTGCAGAGTCATAACATTTTTATGGATGTATTGTTAAGTAGGTATTTTGCACAGTCTTGTGTAATCAGAAAGGGTTCTTGGTAACCTGTTTGTAAATTTGAGTTGAATTTATTTCAATTTGAAGTAAAAATTTGAGTTGGTAGTTGGGACTAGTTATATATAAGACACCTCTTTTTGTTTTTGTATTCTTTCATTTGATAATTTTTCTCTGGTCTCTGGCATTTCCATTATGCATCTTTACCTCTGGTTATTCTAAACTCAGTCCCACTCCACATACTCCCTAAATTAGGAAAAGCATAATTCAGTTGCTGAGTTGAGTTCTGGTTGTTAACGAATATGCAATGGTGGTAAAATACTCAGGGTACACTTACCAGTTCCTGCAAGAAGATCAAGGGTATATCATTAAACACACTGTCGGCTGAGTGCAGAAAATGATGGTTCCTGCAGGAACATCCTACATTGTTTAACACAATACGACATTCGTAATGAAGGGGGTAATGGTTCCATATTGACTTACATTAGGAAATGGCTGTCTGTATTTCACGATTTGGCATAATTTCTCCTCATATTGCAAGGTAAGGGCCTTTCAGTCTACTAGGACACTGTAGAATTTCTGTTACTTTACTACTGACACTTTCGTGAAATTCTACTGAAAAACTCCGGATTCACCAATTTATTCTTCTGCTACTGCAAGGAAGACTACCATGAATACTGTGACACACAGGCATCTATTTTTTCTAAAATAGGTTAATCCATATGTACTGTATATATTTCTCGGAACACTACAGTCCAACCCCATGCACCCACACAGTCTATGTGAGATGGAAGAAAGAAAGAAAGAAAGAAAGAAAGAAAGATTATGTCTAAATTATGAAACACATCCAGCTATTAATTTTAAACAGAAACTGAAATGTTATCCCACATGGAAATAAAACTATTTTCGATGCAATGTAATGATAACCCTCACTTTTTGTTTTTTTATGGATTCATTCGAACTATTTTATCACAGTTTGCTGCAATATGAACAATAGATGCTAAATAGCAGGCATTCATCTTAGATGATAACAAGTACTATCTACAACAGAGGAGAACTGCACTAGAAAATTGTATGCCAAACATTTCATTCATAGCAACAGTCCATTATACCATATCTCAACGAAGTCTAATCATTTCTTGAGGAATTCTCCTCGCATGAATTGATGCGCATGCCACCTATAATTTACAAAAACTTATCTATAGATTATATACTTATCAGTTTAGAATAAAGGCACTGATTCACTAGTCTAGACTAGGTTCCACAGTGATAGAATTATTCCTTGGCATTTGTGACTAGTTAAACAAATTCATCCCTGAACTGTAACTTGTGGAAAAAAAAAAGCAATAGACTTATGTATCTATAGGTTCAGATCATATTAATGGTTCACCATGCCAGATTTCACAATGATAGACAATTGAGTGATAAATTAAATCATGTATTACGAATTGACATGGCCACCTCTACAATTTATGAAAAGTAACGTAACCTGTAGCTTTTAGCTACAGTCTAGTATTGGCCAACTGTACCAAATTTCACAAAGATCGAATCATTCAGTGACATGTTACAAGAATTCAAACCTGGAGAATTCGACAAGCACACCATGTGTAATTTATTGAATATAAGCAATAGATTTATGTTCCAGTAGAGAAATGTTATAGGAATGGTACATTACACAAAAAGTTTCAATTTGATTGCTTGATTATGACACAGAAAAGAAAAGATGTGTTTTAATTTTTACACATCCACCATTGTGACTGTCTAGGTCTCCCTACGACAGGACTCTTATTTACGGGGTCATGCTTATGTTAGAATGGTGAACAAAAGGGGACAAGAGATAGAAAATAGGGAAGAACTGAAGAAAATGTGGAAAGAATATTTTGAAGAACTTCTGAACCCAAATGGAAAAGATGGTGAGGAGGAAGAAATCGGGGAAGAGGAAGATGAACTGCAAACAGAAAAGGACTTAACATGGAAAGAAGTGGAAGATGCAGTGAACAAGATGAAAGGAGGGAAGGCACCGGGTGTGGATGAGTTGAGTGTGGAGATGGTGAGAGCAGCAGGAGAGGTGGGGATACAGTGGCTGTACCGAGTAATGAGGACAGCATGGAAGGAAAGGAAGACCCCAGAGGACTGGAAAAAAAGGAATCATTGTCCCGATCTTCAAGAAAGGTAGTAGAACAGATTGCAGAAACTATCGGGGAATAACACTGATGAGTCATTGTGCAAAGATCTTCGAGAAAGTTTTGGAAAAGAGAATTAGGACAAGGATAGAAGGAGGGATGAGGGAAGAACAACATGGCTTCAGAGCAGGAAGGTCCACAGTGGATTTGATTTTTGCTGTAAGGCAGTTACAAGAACAGCACTATGAATATGGAACAGATCTACTGATGGCCTTCCTGGACATTGAGAAAGCATATGACAGTGTATGCAGAAACAAAGTATGGAAGTCCCTGGAGGATAGAGGAGTAGAGAAATGGACTATAAAGAGGATAAAGGAGATGTACAAGGGAAGCGTGAGCTGTGTGAAAGTGGGAGGAGAGAGATCTGACTGGTTGGAACAAAGAAACGGCCTGAAACAAGGAAGTGCACTGTCACCGTTACTTTTCATTGTGGTGATGGATGACATAATGACCCGAGTGGCACAAGTAATTGGGGACGGAAAGATGAAAGCAATGGTGTTTGCAGATGATTTGATGATTTGGGGAAACAAGGAGGAGGAGGTACAGGAACAGTTGGACGTGTGGGAAGGAGTAATACAAGGATATGGGATGAAATTTAGCATAAATAAGAGTGAGATGGTGATCACAACAAGGAAGAAGGAAAGAACCACAACGGGAATAACAATTGGTGGGGAACAGCTGAAGAAAGTGGAGAGTCTTAAGTATCTGGGAAGCCTGATACAAGATAATGGAAGAAACGATAGAGAAATAAATGAGCGGGGGAGGCAGGCAGAAGCATTTCGGAGGAGTGTGAGAAGCATGTTATGGAGCAAGGATGTCCCTCAGAACAGCAAAAAGATCATATATCGGACGTACTATGTCCCTATCCTGACGTATGCCTCGGAGACCTGGGTTATGAAAGGAAGGGAGAGGAGCAAAATACAGGCCAGTGAGATGAGGTTCTTGAGAAGCAGTATTGGAGCTACAAAGATGGACAGAATAAGAAATGAGAGGACCAGAGAATTAATGAAGGAGGAACCATTACAGGATGGTATAGAGAAATCTAGACTTAGATGGTATGGACATGTAAAACGAATGGAGGAGAAGAGGATACCCAGGAGAGTACATGAGACGAAGTGGGAAGGAAAGAGACCGAGGGGAAGACCGAGAGACAGGTGGCTGAAGGGGGTGGAAGAAAGCGTGAAGAAGAGAGGAGAAGACTGGACAAGGGTGGAGGCTGAGAGATGGTGGGAAGACAGAAGACGTTGGAGAGGCTTGTGTTCCAAACAGACCCGGCCAGTGGCTGGAAACTGTGCAAGATGATGATGATGATGATGATGATGATGATGCTTAGTGCTTACTCTTAATCTATTATGCTGTCCAAGTTACAGGAGATATAGGGCTTATAACTCTGAATAAACACATACAGTTTCCTACTTAGACATATATATTTTAAAAAAAGGTCACAGTTTAAAAAAAATCAAATCAAAATAATAACAAGGAATAAATAAGTATTCAGCAGTTGACTAACGACAGGAGCAGACCCTACATAATGCCGGACGCAGTTTCCGGTGAAACGTCGGGAAATAATATCCTGCCTGGACCATGGCCTACAAGCAGTTATATAAGGAATAAATAATTGTCAGCTGGTCCAATGCTACCATTCAAAGATCAAACTGCTGATTTAAAATAAATAAATTAAAAAAAATTGTAGATATGGTCTATCACAGCTAAACTAACTCACAGCAATATAACACTGCTCCTAGCCTATGCAACGTCTTATCGCGCGGCCCCCTTCAATTGATCTAACACTGGCTGGCTTCAAATAAGCATAGACCTGATAGAATGTTTACTCACTTTCAAATACTTTATAACACAGCGTAGCCCAGCATATAATGTGTGCTGGCAGGCAAACAACAGTTTCACCCAACAAGTAGTTTATCACAACTATTAAAACTTAGGATTTCTCAACATATAATTGCGGAGCAGCCCAGCGTGGAGTAAGGGTGCTGGCAGACTGTCAACTGTCCTTTAGGAAGCTTCGACTAAGTCTTTATACTTGTGTAGTCCTCAAATAATAGCCAAATCGTCCATAATACTACACATGTAGAACCAACAGTCCTATAAATCCAGGTTTGGATTTATCTGGCATCAACATTTTCATTTCATTGATTGATGTGATTTTCGATCATGGGATTCTTCACGAATTATTGAGCGTGGGGTAGGCCAATTCAAACGATGGATCTCCTCATCCGCTATTTTCAAACGTGAGACAATGAGTTCAATCCTTGGTGGATGACTACGCTCGGGTCGAATTTAATTTAATATTTAAATTTTAATCTCTCGATGCTTCTCTACTTGCTGATCCACACCGACTAGTCCGAAGTGCAGATATCGCTCTCCTATCATTTAGATTTAAATGCAGGGTTGAAAAGTTTCCCCTCTCACTCGCTCGCAGCAGTTAAGTTCCCACTGGTCGATAGTATTTTTCCACGACTCTGTGAAGGCCCCCAGGCATCTGGATACTCCCCGGACTTGAATCCTCTCGAGCATGCTCTTGGCAGACGTGTTTTGAAATGAACACTCCCCTCCCCGAAAGGTGCAAGACCTTAAAATCACCTTGAGAGAGGAGCGGGATAATATCCCCCAAAGACTCCTCAGTTTAGTAGACAGCATGACAGGTGCACTATGTGCATTCGTGTCCGAGAAGGGCATATTCCTTACTGAGAGACTGCTATCGACCTTGATTTTGTGAGTCTGAACTGTTTCCAACAAGAACGTTATGTATTGATTTCGTTATATCTGTTATCCTGCTTTCCCATGAGGTGAAATCCATACTATAGCACTCCACCTCTATTACGTAAGTACTGTCTGCCATCTTTGCTTGTGAATATTTCTTTCTACCAATGTCTCTGTTCCTTAGCAATTGTCAAGCAGTGTAATAAGCAGATGGTGAAGTGACATTTAAAGACAACATTTCCTTCTTAACATTCTGATTTATACTCAGCAGCGAACAAAAGCAAATTTACACTCCTGTGAGAATTGGCTTATTATAGGTTTTGATATGACATTTGATATGGTGTAATGATTATTATTGTTAATCAGAAAAGAGCACTGAGTCGCTCTCCTTGGTGGGAGAGACCCAACTCTCCCCCATTCTTCTCATAAGAGGAAGTCAATGTTTACATGCTTGGTAACTCACCGAAGCCGTCTTGGACTAGAGTAGTACGGTAAATTTCTTAAATTAGCCCACAGATGTAGCAGACTAAGTAGTGCAGCGTTTTCCTGGTAGCTTACTCAATTGATACATGGCGAGATAACTTATATCTAGGGGGCGGATTTCTATGACCTAAAAATGTATGAAATATGTAGGCATTTATGACCTAAAAACATAAAAATATGACCTATAAAATTCAAAATATGACTTAATGAATAGCATCCACGTTACATACGATTGCTACAGGCTGCAATTAATTAAGAGTTAAGAAAGTTTTAATTCTTCGAAATCTTTAACCAAAAATCAACTAAAATTATGAATATTTCATGAACTCGTTAAGGTTACACTCACTGATCTCTATACATGGATCGCTGATGGCAGCTCTCCGCTGCACGAGAAAGTACGCCAGGTTGAGCGCGCGGTCCGCCATGTTGGCAGTAACGAGTGAAAAACAATTTCTGGAAACATTCTTGTAAATTGTATATCACCTAGAATCAAAACCCGCCAAATCCATATTTTATGAAAATTGAGATAAGCATTGTTTCATATAGCTTTTGCTGCGCTGAATTCATTAAAACTATTATTTTGTTACAAAACCCGCTACATCCTACTGTAAAACGAAGTCAAAGTTGAGGCTTAGTTGCAATATCCGCCAAGTCCAACGACAGTTTCGCCATTTTTGGTCACAAAACCCGCCACATTCACATCAGCCAATAGGAGCACCCAGATCCGCCATCTTACCTTCCATGATGCTTTGCGAAGTGTGTACTCTTTACCTACGTGCATTAGTCGGAGAATGTACCCTTGCCTGACGTGATTAGAATGGTTTATGTTGTTGTACTTTCTGATAATAATTTGTTTTGGATAATTTTGACAAAGAACGAGAAGAACAATAACATTCTGGTTTGGGTGATGTTTTCCACAGAACTGACATTTGCGAACACAAACGTGCCACGAAACCTGATTTTGATATGACTCACGTAAAGCCAGAAGCCATAAACAGAGGGATTGTCCTTCAGGCACAAGAAGTGAAAGATGTTTCGAGACTGCTTTCGAAGCATTCTGGAGAAAGATGGAGGGAAAATGTAGAGCTGCAGTTTTATTGCAATCTGCAAAGTCGTGGCGAACACGAAGAGAATGATGATGATTGAGAAACTACTATTGAGGATGAGGTAGAAACAGAAATTGTGTAGCTATAACATCCAGTAAAGAATGTGATTTAATAGTTGAATGACGATAGCTTTGTCTCTAAAGTCCTGGACCATAGTAATCGAATATTAATTTAATTTGACGCTTTTCCTTATTATTGTTCAGTACTGTAGGCTACAGTATTGCCGGCCCCGTGGTGTTGGGGTAGCGCGCCTGCCTCTCACGCGGAGGTCCCGGGTTCGATTCCCGGCTCCATCAGCGATTTTGGAAACTGACGTGAGAGCTGGAACGGAGTGCACTCAGCCTCGTGAGGACAATCGAGTAACTGACAGTGAGGCAGCGCCCCGATCACGAAAACCAAGATTAACGGCCGAGGGGACCCGATGCGCTGGTCATGCGGCACCCCAATATCTGCAGGCCAGATGGCTGGGGATTAGGCCCTTCACGGGCTGTAGTGCCAAGGGTTATTTACTGTACAGTATTATTACCCTTTCAGGAATTGATTGCCGGCGGTGGAGATGGGAACTACTCTTTATGTAATTGTGTCACACGTCAGCTTGCTTCGTTGACAGGTACAGTTGCGCGTGTAGGATATGACTCAGCTCCAGTTTTGGATTTAACTGTCCATGGTGACATGAGCTCCAGTGACGCTTATCTGATGCAATGCAGCGTGACCTATGTGCAGATTGCACTCTGTCATCGCTGTGTCCTCCGCTTCGCCCCGCAGAGCTCATGCTACAATAAACACAAACGCTGGCACAGCCACACTCAGCGGCAATCAAATCTTGAATGGGTAATACGAGTTTTATTCTTTTTCTGTTTATTCTAATAAAACACAACCACCCCTTAAAACAACAACAACAACAAAACACAAAAATTATAGGTTTTTTTAATTTTATAACCTATATTTAGTTAACTTTCATTCAAATATTAATTTCTGAATAAAGCTTACGCAGTTTCTACAATCTCATCGCAACTTCAAATGTATTAGGGCTCTTTGGTATCAAAACCTGCCAAATCCAAATCTTAATAACAAACCCCGACAAATCCGAATTATTGCTTTATATTTTTCTACATACAGTTTTAACTATATCGGGGATCAGCTTCGTACTTCGTCACTGTTTTTAAAAATAATTCATTCATTTTTTAGTGAAAAAAGTATTTCGTTTTGGGTATTGGTTCGTTTGTGACAGTTTTTGCCACTTTGGCTAAAAAGTGAAGGAATGGATTTGGAGGGTTTTGATTCTAGGCACCTCATATATATAATGCCACGAAATTATGCATTCTTCAAATGATGTACCTATAAACATAGCTCACTATACAGGCCTAGATTCGACATCGTAATCGGTGCTTGGTAATGAATTCCTGTTTCCAGGAAATTACGTGCAGTTTAAACCCATCCCTCCACTTCTCTCCCTCTCACCAACACTTCTCCCTAGTAATCCCAGCCTCTACATCAAATTCTACAGCTTTAAATCACACTAGCAGCACAATAAACTTCATAATATAAGGACACTGATCAGACCAAAAAACTACACTTTAAGCTAAACCAAATTCAATTCTCAGCTCTACATAAATCACAATACGAGGGTCACTACGAAAGTTTTGAGATGCACCAAAAGTATTTTTATTTAAATTATTCCGATTGTTGCACTTTCTCAAAGTACTCACCACCACACTGTATACACTTTTGCATTCGCTGAAACCACTTCTGTAAGCACTCCTGCCACACGTTTTCTTCGATGGCTGCAGACTCATCTTCGTAGGTCGTAACAGCTTCTTCAGGGGTTGAAAATCTCTTTCCACGCATGCGATTTTTTACCATTGGGAAGAGAAGAAAATCACACGGAGCCAGGTCAGGACTGTAAGGTGGTTGAGTCATTAGTTTGACCTCCGTAGAATCCAGGAACTGAATTGTCATGTTGGCCGTATGTGCAGACGCGTTGTCGTGATGGAGAAGGATCCCTCGCAGTCCCGTGCGTGGCCGCCGTTCTTGAAGTTTGGCAAATTCTTTTGGCAGGCAAACCGTGGTGTACCAATTAGCGGTAATTGTCCTTTGTTCCTCCAAAGGAATGGTTGCCACATGACCACTCTTCGAGAAAAATGCAGCCACCATTGTCTTGCCAACACTTCGGGGGTGCTTCACTTTTGCCGGTGTCTTGTCATCAGGAAACATCCACACTGCTGATTGCCGCTTGGTCTCCGGATCAAATTGATAAATCCAGGTTTCGTCACACATGACGATGTCAGAAACCCGTCTAGAGTCCCCTCCTTTTAATCTAGTCAGCATTTCCTCACACCATTCAACACGGGTGTGTTTTTGTTCTTCTGTCAAATTGTGAGGCACCCATCGGGATGAGACCTTCCTCACACGAAGGGATTTTCAAAACTGCTGGCGAACCAATCTGCAATGCTGCCTCAATTTCTTTAAATGATACACGATTATTTTCGCAAAGCATTTTCTCCACGGTTGTGATGTTTTCCTAAGTCACCGCCGGCGCCGGACGCCCGCTTCTCTCCTCATTTTTCAAAAATTTTTGGCCCCTTTTAAATTCCTGAAACCACCGGAAAACTGTGGCACGGGAAGGAGCTATCTCCCCAAAAGCCTGTTGCAAACGCTCAAAACATTGAGACCTGTTTAACCCACTTTTAAAATCATAGAAAATCATTGCACGAAAATGCTCTCTTTCCAGCTCCATTGCAGCAACTGACTACCTGCGCGCTGCGGCTTGTTCGACCTTGCACTGCGGGACTTCCCGGAGCGGGAGAGTCACTTCCTGCTACCATGTTACTCACAAAGGATGGGGCTTCCGCACCCTGCGTTCCATTCAAGTGGGTCAACCTCCACTTTCTCACATCTCAAAATTTTCGTAGTGACCTTCGTACAACTTAAAACCTATACAAAACATACTCTCCTTACTGTTTTACAACTATCAAACTAACTATTCGCTCTCAAAACTGAAAAACCCTGAAATGGGAACTACAGTGCACTCCCGATAATTCGCGTGCGGATAATTCGTTTTGTGGTTAATTTGCGGTTCTCCATGAGTATTTTATAAATTGGGAATTCTCACAGAAACTAATCATCGCGCTAAGTTAAGCAATCTCTCTGTCGTTCAAAATGATTTTGATGCGACGCAATGCGTAAAGACAAAATCGTTGAGATTCGAGAAGACTGAACTGCGTTTCTCTGCGATGTAACAGTAGGCCTACTTGCGCAATCTTCAAAATTACGCGCATGTTGCTGCGAGTGGTATAGAAGAAATAGCATGGAATTTGACTGTTGGTGAGGAAAACGGAAATCCAGTAGATTTAGAGTGCAGGAGTGATGCAACGGAAATCCCGAAAGTTTCCCACAGTCAAGCTAGAGTCTCTAGTCACACTTATCTCTTATATAGAAAAACGAGATGAATTTTTGTACTCATATAATATTTTCTTCCGAAATGTGCAATCGAAAATTAGAATAAACGATCTAAGAAACAAAAAGTAATGACGGCTTTTCTTTAATATATTAATGTAGGCATAATCCACATAGGCCTACCAGTAGCCTAGAATGTCGTGTAAGACACTACAATCAGGAGTTAAAATTATTATTTCGCGTGTTCAAGCCTATTTCAATATTTTAACCAATAGTTTTGTTTTTCCTAGGCTTAACAAAAATAACTACAGACAATTCGCGGTTTTCGATAATTCGCGGAAGTTCGTGGATTAATTACCGCGAATTAACGAGAGTGCACTGTAATTTAAAAACGCGATAGCCTAGCCCGATTACGTCTCCTGCAGCATTACCGCAGATGCACACTTAACTTCACAATAACTTCAAAATTACGACTAAGTGACCTATCTACCTGAGAAGTAAAGGTATTACCGGCTTGCCTGGGATGATGGGTCACCAAACCGGTACTTAAAACTAAGATTTTACACTTTAAATAACCAAATTCAGTCCATTTTACAACTACAAGAAACACAAAATATTTACTGCCAGTATAAATACATTTATAACAACAAACTACCAGTAACAAATCACAGAGCCGGATTCGCAATATTGCACCATGCGCTCGCTGCCATCTTGCTATACCTATCATCGTCTATTCGGCTTACTGCTGCCTTAGCTACCAGCCATCCATGTATAGAGATCAGTGGTTACACTGCATACTCCTAGGCAAGGAAGTACTCTGTGGAAGACATAAAAACTACAGTTACTTTCAGTGTTCAATATTCAATCAGTTTTAATTTATACACAAAACATATGTTATTTGAATGAAACTTTCATACCTGATCTAGTCTCCATTATTCTGATTGTTGCAATTTATGACTACATGCATCTTAAGATTGTTGAAAGAGAATCCCCTCCTGTTGTCGCCGAGTATCGTCTTGTAGCGAGAAAAACTTATTTCGACATCACACGATGTAACGGGAGCGTACTTGAATAGAGTTAAATCACTTGGAGAAAATTCCTGGAAATCTGCAGATGAAGGGTTTCCACAAAGAATGTCACTTATTCCATGCAGGTACACAAGTCTGCTATTTTTTTCCAGTACATTTTCTAATTTGCTATTGTTTCTTTCGCATGCTTTAATTCCTGTTCAATGCACTTTACAACATCCAGTGCATCGCTTAGTTCTGCACCTGAAACTTCCAGTTGCGTGATTGCTCCAGATAAAGAATTAAAATTGGACTTTATGTAAGACAGGTCCATTTTTAATGTAGTGCTTGAAAATTAATCTTGAGTGATTTTTATGGAGGACGATTCTGCAGGATCAAAAGACTTCACGATCTTCTCCACGACATCTAAGTTGTTGCAATAGTACACTGGGGTATCAAGCCAAGTCCCCCATTGCGTTATAACTGGCTGGGGAGGTAGGGGTAGTGAAGGTGCTTCGCCTTGAAATTTCTCAACGCGAAGTGGAGCTTTGACAAACACTTTCTTACAGTTCGATGTTAATTTATCAACTTCAGGGCAGCTACTTCTAACTTCTTCAGCTACCCTATGCAAGGCATGTGCAAGACATGTCACATGTATCATTTTCGGGTATAGCATTTTAAGTCCCTTGGCTGCCTTCACCATGTACGGAGCAGCGTCAGTTACAAATAGAAAAATGTGCTCTCTCTTTGCCCCGTTTGGCCACAACAGATTCATTGAATTGCCGAAGAGAACTGGAATGGTGGAATGGTTTGTCTTCTCTAGCACTTCACGTGTCAGGAGGAACGTATCTCCAGGCCGGTCTTCCTTCAGCGTGCCAACAATCACATTTGCTACATCTTCCAGCCAGATCTGTGGTCTCGTCTATTGAAACCCATATCTTACTGTCTCCCACGCCACGCCTTATTATATCCAACATCTCTTCATAACAAGGGGTCAGCGAGTCCCTCCTGAAAGTAGATTCGTTGAGAACAGGACGCTTTGTATATTTTTCAAGAAACTGTCTGAAGCTTCGGCTGCTATGTTTCTTTAAAGCAATATTAGACGAAACCATCATCTTGCAGAGATCTTGTGAACACTGTGAACTTGATGTCGGGGTTTTGAATAGCAGACGTTGCCTATTTTTGAGTGCAGAATATCTAGTTGCACAATTCTTATGTTTTGCAGTATTACAGTGTTGTAGCACAAAGAAGCGTTTTTCGGCAGTAACTTTTACCTCACACAATTTACAGAATAATATCACTCCATCCGTACTGAATATGTTTTCACCGAACTCGCAAACAAAACTTCGCAACTTCCTACAAATTGAGACTTTTGTTTTAGGCATATTGAAAGGAACTGAATGACTGAAGCTCCCTAATGAGTGACCAAGGTCATTCAGTGTGTTGAAGGTGGAAGAGGGAAGGGCAAAGGAGAGAGATAAGAACGATGACAAATAACTGCAGAATTACCTCTGCTTCCCTGTAAACAATAGCCTAGTTTCCAGGAATTGACCCAGCTAGCAAACAATAGCTCCTACCTGTTAGAAACATTCCATACACTACTTTAGAATGGTTCTTCAGTAGTATATTCCAGTCTATCCTGAACAATAATTTCTAGAGCTTATTCTGATTTTCAAAAAACGAAATTCAAATGAAAATTACCAAAATATGCCGTTTATAGTGATATCTTGTTCAAAATATGCATTTATATGCCCAATAAAACCTGTTTAATTTTGATTATCATGCTTGGAAACATGTTGAAAATACAAGACTATAAGATATGTTAAGGGAAAAAATATGACTTGTCATAGAAATCTGCCCCCTACTTATATCTAATATGCAAGTTCTTGCTATTACAAATATTACTGGATGGTAACTTCACTAAGGTACTCACGACACTGACTGTCGTTCCATTTCACATTGTAGACTTAAGAAACGATGAATTTGAAGACGCTGACAAAGTATTGTAACACACGAAGTACTCGAAGTAACTTTTGAAGAAGCCCAACAGAAGTCTCTGAAATAGTGTGTGTTCACATCGCTCACCATATACATACAGTCAGAATCAGCTCGTGTGTCCCAGCTAAGATTCACGGGCTGTCGTAGGCGCATAACTTAAGTCCAATCAAGTGTAAGCATCATTTTTTTGCGCGCCGTCCGGAGACGAACAATGTTTAAATAAATAACGCCAAACCTCAAACAGTTCCGAACTTGGGTCCGTAATCCTGAAGATTCTCTGAGCACACGACCAAAGATAGATTTTTAGTGTGCAATACAGAGTTCATGGACCTTGTAGCTTGGCTTCGTTCTAATATTAACTGAGCTGATGAAATATAAAAGCTTTCCTATCTGAATGTCGAAATCCTACCTTCAGTTCTGAATTATGTATTATACAAAGATATGGAATAAAATGCCAATTCACGTCCAACTATAAATGTTTGCTAATTAAAATACTTAATTTTAAATCCTAATGATAAATGAAATAGGGTGTAATTATATGGCCCATGCAATTAATAATAATAATAAACCTGAACGACGTAAAATTGCGTTATACAGGGTGTCCCGAAAAAAGATCCCAATATTTATGGAGGTTGCAGTATGCAACAAGGGATGAAAAAAGTTCCAATACACATTGGTCGTAAACGTAATATCTTCGGCGCTATGGTAGACTTCCGGTACCACGTAATGCTCTGCAGCGCATTGTGGTTGCATGTGTATCAATCGTAGTCGACACGAGACCACAACACAGTACGGACGTTGCTCGAGCAGTCAGGTATGTTATTGTCGTCTGGTGTACCTGTAGTGTTCAAATGGGGCATTTGCGACGCTGCATTACTGTACTACCACAGCCTACTGTACACTGTATGTTGTCTTCTTGTCCTTGTCTGGACATACAGCATAATGGAGGCCTGCTATTCAACACGGGAGATGGCAGATATGATCTTCTGCAACGGGAACGCAAATGGAAGCAACCTAGGGCACGGAACGTGTACAGGGCCAAGTATCCATGTCGCCGTACACCATCTGTAAAGATGTTTAGTACCCTCTTCCAGCGACTTTCGGAAACTGGATCCTTTGCACCAAGAACACGGGATCGTGGCAGACCTCGAACAATGCGCACACCAGATGTGGGGCAGTGGGTATAAGAACATGTGGAGGACAACCACAGAACTAGTATCCGAAGTATAGCTACTGCTGAAGGAGTTGCTAAATCTGGTGTTTGGAGAGTTCTCCATGAACAGTTCTCTATCCCTACCATGTGTAGCGAGGTCAAGCGCTGCTGCCGCACGATCGGCCCGCAAGAGTGCAATTCTGCCAGTGGTTTCTCCAAATGTGTACTCAGGATCTGAATTTCACAGCGAAGGTTCCGTTTACAGATGAGGCGGGTTTCACAAGGGACGGTGTCGTAAATTTTCATAATACGCACGTATGGGCCGATGAAAACCTGCATGCACTTGACGAGAGAAGCCACCAGCACAAATTTCGTATCAACGTTTGGGCAGACATTCACGGGGACAGATTAATAGGTCCCTATCTGCTAAACATCGCATTGAATGGTGCTATGTACCGTAACTTCCTTCGGAACCTTATTACCTGTGTAACTAGAGAATGTGCCAAAACAGGAACGAATGCAAATATGGTACATGCACGATGAGGCAACTGCCTATTTTCATCTTTGGGTTAGGCGACACGTAAATCGCGTCTTTCCTGGGCGAGGGATTGGTCGGGGAGGGCCAATACCTTGGCCTGCCCGTTCTCCTGACCTAAATCCTCTCAATTTTTGGCTGTGGGGACATGTTAAGACCCTGGTGTATGCAGTCCCCATCAATGATGTGCAGACAATACGACAACGAGTGTTCGATGCATGTGATGCGATCCGGCAACGACCAGGGGTGTTCCAAAGAACACGTGATTCCCTGTGGCATAGGGTGGAAGGCTGCATTGCAATGGATGGCTTGCACATCGAGCAAATGTTGTGAAGAGTACATCACAGACATGGCGATCATTGACAGTAGGGATAGAGGATTGTTTCTCCAAATATATGAAGTTTATGACCTATGTTGATAGGACCTTTTGTTCTTCCCTTGTTGCATACTACAACCTCTGTAAATATTGGAACCTTTTTTTTGGGACACCTGTATAACAAGAAATGATCTTATTTGATGGTAATAAGATTAAGAAGTTACAGCACAGAAGATTTCATGGAGACCTGCTCCAATTCAGTCTGCAGACAGATGAATCAAACTTATAGGTAGAACTATCCTGACCATACACAAGCATTGGGCTTAGAATTAATGCAATAGGTAACAAAAACTAACCTGAGATTAAGGATGTGCTTCCAATCCCGAATCAATGATCCTTCTGATAAATACCAGAGCAATTCCCTTACTGTGCTCTCTGTGTCTCGAATCAGATGAGGAGCATTAATAACTTGCGATCTGTAATAGAGAAATTAAGAAGCTTGATATTTTCATTTATCACTGAATTTAATGATTTAAGCACACATTAGTGGAAGAACAAAAAGACAAACTTTCAAGTCACAGCAAGCATTTTATCGCAGAGAGTCCTTAATATAGTGTGGCTGCAGAATGGCTAGCATTTGAGGGAGAGACTTTTCAGGGTGGCCAGTTCAGAAACAAAATTTTGCCTCCAGGCTTTACCCAGATTTATGTATGGCCCAAGTCTTGTTTTTGCTTTTAATTCTCAATGTATTTCAACCTACACAAATGGAGATTCATACTCCAGCAAAATAAAGCCCTAGTACCCAAAAATATTTTATAGAACTCAATGGAAAACAAGATGATGATGATAATTGTTGTTTTAAGGGGCCTAACATCGAGGTTATCGGCCCCTAATGATCTGGGTGATAGCGAAAATGATAATGAAATGGAAACCAGAACAAAATTATCTGAGACGGAAAATACGTACAAAAAGGAACTCAGATGGAAACAACTCACAATATGGTCTTACAAAAGGGAATTTAGAACGAAAAGTTGCACAAAAAGAATAGATTGAAAAATACCCACAAAACGTAGGCTAGATTCAAAATACATACAAAATGCAATGTAGCGTCGAAATACTTACAAAATGCAACTGAAATTCAAAATACTTACAAAATGCAAATGAGATCGAAAATATGTACAAAATGCAATTGAGGTTCAAAATACTTACAAAATACAATTGAAATTGAAAATACCAATGCAATTCAGATTGAAATAGGCCCTATCCCAGTTCCAATCCAAATTATTCACAAAGTGCAATTGAAATTCAAAATACTTACAGAATGCAATTGAAATTGAAAATGCTTACAAAATGTACGGTAGATTCAAAGGACTCATGTGGATTGACAATACTTACAAAAAGCAATTTAGATTGAAAATACTTGACAAAATGCAATTTAGATTCAAAATACCCACAAAATGCAATTGAGAATCAAAATATGTGCAAAATGCCCGCCAAACAAAATGCAATTTAGATTCAAAATTCCTGCGAAATGCGGTTTAGGTTGAAAATACTTACAAAATGCAATTGAAATTCAAAATACTCACAATGGTCCCTCCTCCATATTGAAAGACTTACTAAAAAGCAATTTAGATTGTCAATTTTTACAAAATGCAATTGAGGTTGAAAACAATCGCGAGATGTAATTTAGATCGAAAAAACATACAAAAAGCAAAGTAGATTAAAAATGCCTTTAAAAAATCGCTAGAAGGGAATTTAGATACACGGTGAACCAAATAACAAAAACAGTGCGGGAATCTTAAAGAGAAAAGTAAATATAATGAAAAGAAGAGAGGAGAGGAGAGAGGAAGGGAAGGGACAAAAGGGGAAAACGGACCCAGCTCAGGAATCCCTCGGGGTCGCCAAATCCCGAACTCACCAGCCGTGAGCCCCTGAGGGAGTAGCATTATCGACGGTGCACCAGAAGTGGTGGGGCTACATACACCCTGCCTCCTTAAGGGCCTTGAGCACAAGGCAGGAGGTAAAAGGAAAAGAAAAAGAAGGCTGACCCCTCACAGAAGGAGGGTATCAGGAAAGATGAGACAAGGGGCAATTAAGGCGGGAAAGTGAAAGACTCCCCAGGCCTCGGATAACCTAATACCGTCGGGGTCGGAAGAGAACAAGAGTTGACCAAGGGAGGTCGACAGGAAAGAAGACGGAGAGGGGCCCGGCACAAGTAAGTGGAAGCAATGCCGGACTCAGCTGGGGTCCCGTGGTCGCCACCCACGTCCCACTAGATGAGAGCCCCTGGGGGCAATGGAAAACAAAACAGAGCATATTGAACATGACACAAAATTTGAAGAAAGAAAAAAAAAAAAAACATTCTTAATTATTGTCTCTCCTATTACCAATGGTTTCAAACAATTGAAGAGTTCGGTGCAAGAACCAAACAGCTCCAAATAACAGAATTCTTCAGGCGACACAAAAAGCTCAATAAAATAATTAAATGTCAAAAAAGTAAGAGTTATTCACACACAATAGCAGGAAGTAATAGTAACATGCATATCATGGTATACATAATTTTGTTTTAGTGGACTCTCAGTTTATTGATACAACCCCTGGAGCAGCCTAGTTTCTTGCCCCATAAACAATGTTTACAATGGAATATGCAAGAATGAATACTAATTTACCTGTGTACTCTAAAGACTTACTGTGAGGTTGATTGCTATTGTAAAATTACAAGGAATTGATAACGAAAACTATTTCTTCTAGGTTACTCCTCGAATGCTAACCAGAAGCACTCCAGTGTCCCACAAACACTTGGAATGAAATTGGTTTAAGAATTCAAAATATTGGTCATAAGGGAAGAATTCACATTACATAAGGTAATAAGATTTTTTTTACAACAATAAAAAAGAAAAACTTTAAGTTTAATGTGAACATTAATCTCACGATCATAAGTCATGCGATATCCTCTTTATGTAAAATCCGAACCATCAGCATGATGTTTCACCTAGAAAGTCCCACATTCTGTACACTGCGTGCAGTGAAAATTGGCACGGAAAATTTTAATACAAAGCATGATATAGTGGTGTTTAGTTTAATTCAATTTTTATGAGAAATTCAAGTTGACTGCTGTGAAAAATTTCAAAAAACAGGCTTTTATTTTGTTAATCTTATTCAAGCCATCAATATGAAAGTTTGTAAAATCAACTGCCAATAGCCTTATTCTGCTAATATATAATTCTATGGCTTACATATAAAACAACCAAAAATTCAAGCCATGAGAAATAGTTCACCAGTTCTCAATTTCTCCGAAACTATTACAGCAATCAAACTTGAATTATGCATGGTGATAGGGGACTAATAAATAAGTACATATAAATTTCAAAAACCTCATGAACACTGCACATTGGTTGCCTTGAGATATTCAAATTATTTATTGTTATTTATCATTTATTATTTCAAATATTTAAAATTACTTTTCTGGTGATCTAATCATCCAAGAGCAGTAAAACTTGGCATAGTGAATTTACAATTAAAGCTTAATTATACAATCAACTAATGTTGTTCAATTGTTTTCAAAAATCCAAGACGACATCAGTTTGAAACATTGAAGATATATTTTCTCTTTGTCGTATCCTATTCAAGCGATCGAAGAGGAGTTTCTAATAATGAATCATAATAATAATAATAATATACCACTGTATACAACTCAGTTTGCTTTTCTCCATGAGAAAAAGACAAAGGGGGCCTGGTTCAGTGAAGTAGAGAAAGATCTGTTGAAGACTGGGAATAACATGTGAAGATTTCCAGGAGCGTGGCCCGCTTAGGGAAAAACTTCAAAAACATCGGAGGTTTCAACTTAAGCCGAAACTAAAAACCGGGAAGGCGTGGACGACAGAGAGAAAGGTTCACCATCGATTAGGAATGAATGAGTACTGGGCCAACATTAAAATGCAGAAGAAACAGTTGACATGACGTGGTCCTTAGTTGGCCGTAACTAAGAATAATAACAATAACAACAACAATTAGTATTATCTAATGCCATCGAATCCCATAGCTTGCCTTACGTGAATTATAGAAGCCATACATTTGACTTCTCAAAATTACTGTAACTCCTGTGACTTGTTACAGAAACATGCCATGTGTATAATAGGTCAGAATATCTCCATGCTATTGTGGTGTCTGTACTATGTGCGTACTCGGGAGTGGGGCTCACTTTCCCTGTGCCCTTCAAATAGATCTTTAAGTAAAGTTAAAAGTAATGCTAGCTTACCGTTCGCTATTTGGATTCAGCCAACCAGGTAGACTATCGGTAGAATCTCCATTTCCACTCCACTGAGAGGACCCATCACATGGGTACTTAGTATACTGGACATGGCTGTCGTAACTGCTGTAAACATTAACATCCAAATATTCAATCACAATCTTAATTAAACAAACAAATGCAGAAATTTATTGGTTAGATTTGGAGATAATAAATTACACAGCTACAGATTTTATTTTATTAAAAAAGAAATAATGAATGTCCTAAATAGCAATATTTTCAAGGCATAATCCATTATTACAACTTAATCTGTCTTTCAATTTCTAACAGTTATAAATAACACGGCAGCTATAATAAGGGCTGCATACCACTCACTTTATTAAAACATTCGCAACACCCATTATTAAAAAAAAAACTATTAAAATATCTAAATTTTATGCTGTTAGAATAAAATTTCCTAAAACAAAATTGTAATAGAGTCCTGTCTTGGATTTGAATCGTGACTTCTTCATGTTGAGCATTTTAATGGTAAATTATGATGTAAATCGTTGCTTGTGAGGCCTAACATAGGAGTCAAATGGGATCCCATAATTAGACAATATTTCAATATATTGTAAAAGATATTTTCTCACAAGACTCAAATCCAGTCTATAAAATGTATCATTCAGACCAGTATGTCACTTATGTATTTAATATGACGAATGTGACTCTGTTTTGATGAATGTTTTGTGTTTCATAATGATGTGTTAGTAATAGAGAGGGGTTGAAGAAGGAAACCTAGTTTTTCCCGAAAAAAGTACCTCAGATAAACTATCGTAGAAATTGAATGGGCCTATAATTAAAGACAACACACATCCATGGCCGTAGCCGGATTCGGAGTGGAAGCCGAGTTCGAGTTCAGTTTCAAGACCAACCCTTGACAACTATGATATAATATATGCACAAGATAGGAATTAGCCTTGAAAATTGTTCAGCCTAGTCAATACCTTGTTTATTATATATATTTCCTGTAAGTGAAAACGAACTATCAATAAAGGAGATTAGCAAGGCATTAAAATATGTGAAAAAATTGTAAAGTTGGTTGGCTACAACAAATTCAGTAAGGTCTGAAGATTGATAGTGATGTAATTGCAAATAAGTTTCAGTAGCAACTTTCTAACATGTGGTAATGTGATAAAGATGGCAGTGTGTCACCATCGCTAGCTTCTCACCAAGGTGTCTGCGCTTTGAATCCTAGTCAGTACATGTGAAATTTCAAAATGGAAGAAGATTGTAGTTTTACGTGACCGTGAATCTTGTGATTATGAGCCACGGGACTTCCTCTTTACGTGGAATCCAAACCACAGGACATGGCATTTCACTTCGAAAATCTCACATGTATTGGCCGGGAATCGAACCCAGTCCACCTTGGTGAGAGGACAACAGCTTGACCGCTGTGCGCCACCCCCCCCCCCCCCCCACCCCCCTAATTTCAAAATGATAAGACTATATAATGGCAACACTCAACTTAAACTACAAGCATGATTATTAAATATGAGTGCATGCCTATAAAGACATAATCAATATCATGGTTCCATGCTTATAAATATAACAATATATATAGTACAATAATAAATATATATAATAATATAAAAACTTCTGTGTGTCAACACTAAATATATTTCACTAAATATGTTTCACACAGCAGAATATATATGCACTTAAATATCCAATATAAATGTGCCACATTGAAAACAGTTCCTCAGAAAATTATTATAAAATTACAATCAGCATGGATTGTAGCACTCTTCCTGCATTGTTTTAGGGGGCCATTCTGCAGCTGATAGGTCTTGTCGTTACTTTTATCTCGAAATTTTATAAGTAATACTATTCTTGTAATTTCTAAAAGGCCAAATTGGAAATTCGGTTTATGAATTTTCTATAAAGCTTTTGCCGTTGGAAGACCTGGGTTCATGACAGTAGAAGAGGAAAGAGTCAGAAACATTTATTTCTTTTAACTGTTAATTTTCTTTGCAAACTATAAGTTGGATAATTGTTTACTACTGTATCATGAAACGTTTATTGCTAAAGAACTTCCCATTTTATTGATGCATTCCTCCTTCAAAACAACTATTGTGTAGCTTTTATCTGCCTTTCTTATAACTAAATTAATAGTTCCCTATTTTTAAGACCTGCTGCTGTGTTGTCTTTTCATTCTTATGATATGCATTTCTTTAAGTTTAATCATTTGTTTTCTAGCTTCACCAGGAAATTTTCATCCTCACGGTTTATCTTAGATACTGCTGTTTCCATCGTGGCTACCATGTTTATTAAATTTGCATATTCAAGGTAGTAGGCTAATTGTGTTTAGGACCATTTTATAAAATTGTAGAGCAAAATGAGGTTAATCTCAGCAGGATATTTTTGTACAAAAACTTAAGCACTCAACTTATCAGCACTCCACAGTAACAATTCATTCAACATAACTAACATGGTGTACTCTAACTTTCCTTCCAGAAAACACAAAAAAATTGCTCGCAGTATTTAACGCAAAACAGAAGACTTACTAGTTCGAAGAATTTATGACTATTTTGGAATTGTTTTAAATTCAAGTTCTTTCACGTTTAACAACAAAATTTATAAGCAGATTTATTGTCTTCCCATGGGATCACCAGTTTCAAATATTTTGGCTAACAGTTCAATTGATTAGGAAACAACTCGAATCATTGGTACTGGGAAAGATATGTTGACAACAATTTTGTAGTAACTGATCAGTCAATTACTAATTCAGAAGACTCTTAAATATTTAAACACATTTGATCCACATATTCAGTTTACAAAAGAATATGAAGTCAACCAAACCTCAACTCTTTTGTAATGAGGAGTGACCAACAACTTCTGTTTGAAATTTACAGGAAACCCATGCAAACTCAAACAATAATAAAAGACAATTTAATACACCAGGGTGCAGTCAACAAAGCAACATTCTACAGTTTGGTCAATAGCGCTCTCAATATTCCCATGTCCACTAAATTATAACTATACTCTGTGAGCTGCCTGAATAGGATTGACATTAGGCCGGAAATTCCACGTCAGTCATCACCCCTCTGCCTCTTGACTAATCCATGTTCGCATAGTTGATGTCATAATACTCTGCGCTGCAATATTACAGCCCACGTGCTTCAGTGGGTGGTCAGCTGTATCTCTGGCTTGTACAGTTTGGCAACCTCGTTCTCAGACCACATGGCGAGGCGAGAACTGTCAATCCCATTCTGGCAGCTCACAGAGTATAAGTGCTAAACACAATATTCTCAATAGCCAAAGCTAATATATAATTAGACATGGATATGTAATAAGAACAATACACAAATTAAAGAGGAAACCATTACCTAGATTGGCCAGAAAAACTCGAGGAGAAGAGGAGAAATTCAGAACTTTCACTTACTGTACACTAATAATAAAATCTATCCTCTTACAAATATATTCAAGAAATTAGATTTTATCATGGTCTTCTCAACCTCCAACACGAATAAGAGTTTTTTTTTTTCAATTTCAATTTCTATACTTTAAATAGAAGTAATAAATTTCTAAACTTCGACGTCTACAAAATAACTTGCACCTTACTCAATGCAGCATTCACAGATGGTTTAACCAAGTACAAAGAACATGTCACCACGGTTAAGTACAGAAAGTACTTTGCTATCATCAGAGGTCAAATGTGTGATTCATTTTCAAATATTGATGATGACTTGAAACTTTTACAAAGAGCAAATATAGGCCCTTTCGTAAATGCTATGAAGTTATTACAAATATACGTCAGTCAGAAACTTTTCCTGTTCATTCAGCATCTTAAATACATTGACTATAACAACAGCATTTTATTCAATGAGGTCACAAAGTAATAACACATCAAAATTTAAAGGTTCAACATAATCTGTGAACCCCTCCTGCGAATTCACTGTTTTTGCTCGGCCTATGCGCATCATCTACTTTAGCCATTCTTCTGTAGGTACACCTCGACCTCCTCCCTTTGTGCATAATAGGCATAGTATATACAAGTTAGGACAAGAACTTCCAGCTATAGAATGACCCCCCTACATCAATGCAAGAAGAGTGCTGCATATGATTCTCCATGCCGATATTAATTTTATGATAATTTTCTGAGCAACCATTTTCAATCTGACAATTCTTTTAATTAATATTTGATATTCTGTTTTGTGAAACTCAAGAAAGACAATAGAACTGTCTAAAAGTGGTACTAGTTTTTTTTTAATGTTCACAGGTGAAAGATTTTATTTTTTAAGTTCATGCATTATTAATGGATAAACATGCATGCAACTATGCACAATAAATGCACTAAATATGCTGTACAGTATACACAATTTCTTTAAATATACTGTATGCGTTATAAAATTAATAAGTGGTTCATGTTGTAGTCAAGTCCTAGTTCGTGAACCATGGGCAACGGCTGAGTATCCTAGTAAGTGGTCCTGACAGTAAAGCTACCTCCCACTTGTGTTTACACAGCCACAGAATAGTTTCCTTATATTTAATGATATTTTTGTTTATTCACTTCTTGTTAATGCTAAAATATTTAACCACTTTATTTATCGCCATTTTATTTGTAACGATTAGTATGGCATAAGCTATTTCATACGAAATTTTGTTCGGAGAAAAATGGTTACCTATGATAACTGCATTAGAAAATCAAACAATAGATACTGTAGATAACTACTGCACACCTCGGAACGGACATAAAGATCCAAGAATTTTATTTTAACATGATTGTACTGAATTTTATTCCAGAATTACTTTTTTTAATCTTGAAAATCTTGGCTAGCATAATATTCAATGATGCAATATAGTATTTGCTCAAGACGTGAACAAATTTTCAGGAAGGTATAAGAGTGTAGCTTAATAGAGGTTTGGTCGGGGATTTACCAAAATACACACAGTAGTAATCAAACACACTTCGAACCATTACCCTATGTGCAGACTCATGTCAATTGAGCATTTAAATTTTACCAGTCTGATTCAGTCCTTCAGGAATCTCGTGAATAAGTCTCTTGTTCTAGTTATCAAGATAGAAAATTTGATGATGCTTGTTAGAAAGTAAAAAGTAATTGATCAACAGGCAGGTGATACAAAGGTACAAAGAAATAGTGACATATTGCAAGTTTTATGACATGGGGACTTGTCATCTAATGAAATATACTGACACTTCATAGGACTTAGGATTGCCATGTACTGGCAAGAAATTTGAAATTTGTGATTGTGCATTCTTAGGAAGAGGATCCAGCAACTCTCATGATGATGATAATTGTTGTTTTAAGGGGCCTAACATCTAGGTTATCGTCCCCTAATGGTCTGGGTGATAGCAAAAATGACAATGAAGTGGAAACCAGAACGAAAATTAAGCGAGACTGAAAATACTTACAAATGTAACTCAAGAGTGAAACGAATCACAAATGGAGAGTGATAATACTTACAAAAGGGAATTTAGAAGGCAAACATTCACAAAAGAACTAGATTGAAAAATACGCACAAAATGAAGTTTAGGTTCAAAATACGTACAAAATGCAATGCAGAGTCGAAATACTTACAAAATGCAATTGAAATTGAAAATACACAATGCAACTTACATTGAAAAATGCCCATTTCAGATCCAAAATACTCACAAAGTGCAATTTAAATTCAAAATGCTTACAAAATGCAATTGAAATTGAAAATTACAAAATGTATGGTAGACTCTAACTACTCATTTGGATGGCCAATACTTACAAAATGCAATTTTGATTGAAAATACTTACAAAATATAGTTTAGATTCAAAATATCCACAAAATGCAATTGAGAATCAAAATACATATAAAATGCCCACTATGCAAAATGCAATTGAGATTGAAAATACTTGCAAAAAGTGGTTTGGATTGAAAATACTTACAAAATGCAATTGAAATTCAAAATACTCGAAAAGTCCCAGCCCCTATATTGAAAGACTTACTAAAAAGCAATTTAGATGGTCAATCCTTACAAAATGCAATTGAGGTTGAAAATACTCGCAAAATGCAATTTAGATTGAAAAGACTTACAAAATGCAACGTAGATGGAAAAAAAAACTACAAAATGGAGTGTAGATGGAAAAAAAAAACGCTAAAGGGAATTTAGATACACAGGGAGTCAATTAACAAAAACAGTGCGGGAATCTTTAAGAGAAAAGGAAAGAAAACATGAGGTCTGACCCCTCGAAGAAGGAGGGATCAGGAAGGATGAGACAAGGGCCAATTAAGGTGGGAAAGTGAAAGACTCCCTAGGCCTTGGATACCCTAATACCGTGGGGGTCGGAGAAGTACAAGAGTTGACGAAGGGAGGTCGACAGGAAAGAAGATAGAGGGCCCCCCGGCACAAGTAAGTGGAAGCAATGCCGGACTCGGCTGGGGTCCCGTAGTCGCAGACCCATGTCCCACTAGATGTGAGCCCCTGGGGGGTCCAGCAACACTGTAACCAACTACAACTAATCAAAGGAACCAGTCCTGGGCCTCTCACTGCACTCTTGAAATGCTTTCAAAGGCCAACCATAAGAATGTATAAAGTCTAAACTTCTCCATGCTTAGAAAACTATTTCTTGACGCTGATGTTGGCTTTCACAACTGGGGTAAGAATCTTCAGAAAAGCTCTTTGTACCATTACATGATGCATTCATCATCATCATCTTCATTTCCCCTTTTCCAGTTGACACTGGGTGGGGGCAAATATGGTTCCTCTCCACTTTGTTCTGTCGTTCCACCATTCCTCTTCCGACACAGTGTTCCAATCCAGGTTCCGTTTTCTAATACTATTCTCCACCGAGCCCATCCAACGCATTCTTGGTCTTCCTCGTCCTCTCTTCCCTGTCATCCGTCGTTCCAGTGCTCGTCTTGGTAGCCTTACTTCATTCATCCGTTTGACATGTCCAAACCATCTCAATCTTGTTTTGCTCCAATTTGTCATTTAGTTTCTGTACTCCCAGTTCTTTCCGTATATCTTCATTTCTCACTCTGTCCCTCCTCGTTTTCTGGACCATACTTCTCAGGAATCTCATCTCAGCTGCTTGTACTCTGCTCTCATTTGTCTTAGTCATTGTCCAAGTTTCTGCTGCATATGTCGTTATAGGAACATAATATGCTTTGTACATACAGTAACTTCTTTAGCCTTAATCGGTATGTCCTTGTTCCATACTAGTCCCCGTACCTGTTGGTAGAAATCACTCCCGAGTTGTATTCTTCTGCTAATTTCCAAATCTAGTCTTCCATCTTCAGTCAGTTCACTTCCCAAGTATTTGAAGTGTTTCACTACTTCCAATTCCTTATCTCCTACTTTGATTACCCCTTTTCCTTCGTTCTTATCTCTACTCATCACTACTGTTTTACTCTTCTCCACATTTATCTTCAATCCCCATTGCTCAATCTTTTCATTTATTACATCTCACTGTTCTTGTACCTCCATCTCATCCTCGCCCCACATCACAACGTCGTCTGCAAACAACATTACCTTCATCTTTGCCCTACTATATTCTTTCATTGTTGCCTTCATGATGTCATGATGCATTATACTTTTTAATATCTGATGATCCTCCAACAAGAGCAGGGCATTTTCAAAGATAAATTTTGAATGCTTTGAAATGAAGCTCATACAACATTTATAAATAGGCTGTTAATTTAATCTGGAATTAAACCTTCTGATAAGCACACCCTCTAAAAGTTCACGAACGATCACGCGTATGTGAGAGTTACTCACCTAGGTTTATCTTGCTGCCGGCCATAAAAATAGGAGGTCTAAGATGTCAGACTACATATTTATACACAACAATGAATTTAATGTTTTTAAATTGTTACATGTTAATATTTTCAAGGGGGAAAATCATTATTGCTACAAGAAGCAGATAACAGAGTAAATACTGACAAATGTCTAAAAATCGTAATAGTTATCACTGCGATTATCTCAAATACGGCAATCGCTACTAATGAGCACCAACAAATGATCACTGTTACAAATACTACAATGGCAACAATGTGTAATTTCCATCTAGTAACACCGAACACAAAAAGAAGTTAAGTCGTGCGTATCTGCCACATACGGTAGAGATTCTAGTGCCAACAGTGTGTTCACTACAGACTTGAAAGTTTGTAACTGGACTCATCCAGAGGAGAGGGGAGAATAGCCAAGCGTGAAAACTTCCAATGCCGTAGGTTTCCAGGGGACAGGTTATGAAAGATATACACCGTATCTGCTGCATACGCGCGCGCCTATCGGAAGATTAAATGTGAACTGAATTTGGGTAGTTTCTGGTTGACTAGTCCGTGTCTCAGTTAACATGTGGTGACATTATTGTTGTTACTCTGCACCAATGGTTGGTGCGTTAACCCGGTCAAAGGGAGAAGGAAGAGGGTACTATGATGTCTACTTACTTTCTGGACATGTTTGTGTGCATGGGAGTGGCTCACTGCAGGGTAAGAAGTATGATTCAAGTGCCTGTCATATCTTTCTACTGAAATTACATGGAAGTTCCTAATTTTCTATTGCTTCACTGTACAGTCTGGTGTGGTAGTACAATGTTCTTGAAAATATTTGTTGAGTCTTGAAATTGAATTATATGATCTTTAAGAATTAAGGAGCACTTCAGACACAGCAAACACTGACAGGCAGATAAATCTGAAGTTGCAGAACATGCTTGGAGAAAAAAGCAGCATGATTATATTTCAAGATACAGAAATACTTCCCACCACATTTAACTACAACAGACTATACGAGACTGAATGGAAATGAAGTAACATCCATACACTTTTAATAAAAGATAGAAGACAAGCACATGAATCGTATTTGCAGGCCCGCACAGAGCTACTCCTATGAACAAAGAGTTAGTTAGTTATTGTTGTTTTAAGGGGCAGAACTACGAGGTCATCTGCCCCGATGAACAAAGAATTTCCCGAAAAGCAGGTAGAAGTCTCCTGGCCTGCAATCACCAGGGTGGGACATTCAACTCAATAATCAACCAAGCAAAGTAGTAACAATAAATTCACCACATGTAAACTGATCCATAACTGTATTCATGTTTCAAGTTAATTCCAGAACAAGCCAACAGCCTGCATAAACCAAAGATGAGTATCACTTCACATCATTCATAGCAGATCTCCAAACATGCTGGCCATGCTTGTAGGAGAAATATCAGACAATCCGAAAGCTGTTCTGGTTTTCACCAGTAGTTTTCTTATTCCTTACACACATAAAGCACATCAAAACCAAAAGCGGTAAAAATTGTTACAATCTAAAAAGATACATAACTAATTAATATCAGAAATCAAAGTCTAATATTACATCTAGGCTAGATTGTGCCAATATATGAAACCACAAGTTTTTTAACATCCATACATAACAGCAAAAATTAAACAAAGAAAAGTACATCTTAAGAGATTTAATGCCTACCACAAATCAATAATACTGCATATACAACATGGAAAATAGATATGCAGCAGTCATGATAAACTTACCGCCCATTTCGATACAGCCACCTAAAAGAAAACATTCACAATCATTTAACACTTGGTTGTAGGCTGAACCTAACAACAGGGTAAAAGTTTTCCCAAGTGCCTAATACGAAACTTATTGTTATTACATTGTTAAAACTTAATATAGAGATATGAGATTCCACACATTGCAGACAGACCAACAAGAGGCATTTGCATACTTATAGTGATACCTTGTACACTAATGAAAATGAAAAACAGAAAGGTATATGTACTGCATATGCACATTCTTCTAGACCAGTGGTTCTTAACCGGTGGTCCGCAAGTGCCTCGGGAGTGGTCCGTGGGAGAAAAGGGTCCACCAGCACGTATAAAAAAGTGGCCAATAAATGGGGATTTCAGAAACGATGTGCGTTGAACGAGAATCGTCCGAATGTATTTGCGGTGATGGCTATCGGGGTTTAAATTTAAATATCTTTAAAATAAGGGTTGAGGAAGGGTTACAACTGATAAGTAGACACGATTTTATGGTGTATCGCGAAAATGCGAAATGTGTTTATATGTGCATCAAAGGTGTTTTAAATGTGTGTTTAATATTGTTTGATCATAAAGCACTGAATTTGTCCTCACGACGCAAGGTAAGATGCGCATTTGATTGACAAGTAACCTCCAGTTCAAGTTTGTTGTCTATATCCCACCACCACCACCATAATAAGTTATTTTTGCTCGATATTTATAAAATTTTCATTATTTTTTATAGCAGTTTTTCTTCTCCACCCCCATCTACGTCTCAATCCTTTGAACCAGCGGAATTGGATGCCGCAGTTTTTCAACTTTTCACGAGTAAGTCAGCCAATTTATTTTCTTTCTTTCCTTTTACCTACATTTCTTCGAAGAATATCGACCTAATGTAGTTTTTACTTCCTTCTTCAATCTTTCAGAACATAAATTCGTCATAGCACGCTTACTATCGGCACCGTGTCGCACGCGAATTGATCAGCATCCACGCCACTCACCAATGATAAAATGGGGCCAGCGTATGTTGGAAGAACGCCATTCCAGAGAGGAACTCACATTTTTGAACTATTTACAGTTTGCAAATGAACGGACGTATAGCAGTCCCAAAACCAAAAGTCTATAACATAATATTGTATCATTTTAATCATGTTTTAGTGTGTCCTCTTTTTTAATTCACAGTGCAATATGTACATACTAGGCTACACAAGGCCATATACATCAATGTTGTTTTAGTATAATAACCTACATGTTTTTAGTACAATAAGTATTTTTTACACATAGGCATATAACTTAGCGAATTCTGTGATAATATTATTAATTTTAGAATTTTAATGGTTAATCTATCCAGATTTTATCGATGTCTTATGATGTTCAAAGTGTTAAATTAGGTCACTATAAGGACTGAAGAAGGGACCATACGTTCCCGAAACATGTATCATCATAGTTTTCCATGAACTAAGTCTTTGAATTGTATTGAATAGGGCGGAATATAATAAACTTTACTGAATTCTCACGACTAAACGCGAAATTCCACCTTATTTCCGAATGTACGTCCGTATTTGCGACATATCACGAAATTGGCTTGTTTATTACGTCTCTACACGATTTGGTGCGATATCGCGAGCCTTCAGTGGTTTTCACCTTGTTGGCATTGCTGGTAGAACCCAATTCAAATGTATTTTTAAGTGTTTAAAGCCTAAGCATATCCTAACATCACGTAGCAGGAAATTACTACACAGTTTCAATATTGGTTATCCTGTCGTACTGGGAGACAAGTGAGAGAGTTGGGCCGCGCATTGCTGACCACGTGGGTGCGCTGTGATTTGTAGTTGAAATTTCTATTTCTAATGTGAATTCGCAATGCCGAAAATAACGACGTGTTTTGATAGGGCTGACGAGTTTAAAGACGAAGGCTATCATGTTTTCGATGCGCGGCAGAAGATAGTTATGTGCAAATTCTGCAACATTAGACTAGATTGGAAGCGTCGCGATTCATGTGTGAAACACAACTTAAGTGAAAATCACAAAAAGAAGAAAAGGATTTTGTCTGAAGGAGGTACCAAAAGACAGATATCAGTTCAAGAGGCGGTCGGGAATGCCAAAAAAGTGAGAAATGACTCCGACGAATTTGTAATGTCAACAGTGGAGGCCTTTTTGAGTGCCAACATACCTTTAGGAAAGCTAGATCATCCAACAATGAAGGATTGGATGAAGAAACATATACCAGGCGAGTTAATTTTTTTTCGGATGCTGCTACACTTACCAGTATCCCGCAGCCCCACTTTTCGTAGCGATAAAAATAATAATAGGTGGAAAGACGTAGTTTTATGTAACTGATGTGGGATACTAGAAAGTGTAGTAATGACTTAGTTTACTTTTAAATACTTTTAAGTTCATATCATAAACAACAAATACGTCTGATTTATTAATATTTTAAATTAAAATGATTTGCTTGCTAATAGATTTTCTTCATTACACTGTTTTAGGAAGTGGAAATTTTCCCACAGCTGACTGGTTACGAAAGAAATATTTGCCCCTATTACATCAAGAAAAAGAAGAATCAAGTAGTGAGAAATTAAAGAATCAGCATGTTATTCTACACTGTGATGAAACCACAGATAGGATGGGTCGAGCCATGTTCATTGTGCTGTTTAGAACTCTTCCCAAGGGTAGTAGCGAGACTCCTAAAGAGCTACTAGGTGGTGTCCTAATGCTTCAGAATGTTAACTCGCAGGAATGTTCTCAAGCCATAGTGGAGGTTATTAAGAGACATAAACTTGAATACAAAAATATCATAGGTATTTCAACAGATGGTGCACGATATATGAAAAAGTGTGTGCAAACTTTACAAGGTTTGATATCGGACAACCTTCTTCACATTGAGTGTTGGGGCACACAAGCTTGATTTAGTAGCAGGAATCTGGCCGAAGAAACTTCATAGTGTGAATGAGTGTGTTACCAAAACAAAGCAAGCTTTTCTTAATACAAGAAAACGGAAGCATAGGTATATTAGGTTCATGCAGCAGAAGTATGGTGCAGGAGAAAAGGATATAAAGCTCTTTCCCTCACCAGTTATCACAAGGTGGAATACGTGGTTCACATCAGTTTCTTACTTGGCAGACTATGTCATGGACTTGGTTCAGTATTTTAAAACAGTGGAGAGTGATGCTGAAAGTGTTAAATATTTTCAAAAATTAAGTGAAAGTGAAGTAAAATCAATTTTGTGTGAGGCAATTTTTGTGAAAGAACACTGTGCCTCAACTTCAGAAAAGATAACTTGCTTCGAGGGTTCTAATTATGCTTTGGCACATAAAGTTGTTCCAATGGTAAATGAACTCATTTCTGAGTACATGGTTATCGAAAAACTAGTGATGAAACCAGACACATTAAGGCATTGAACTATCAAGCGATAGAAAAGTGCTGAAAAAAGGTTCGTAGCCCTTGCCAATGCATGTCACACAAAACTCTCCGATATGCTGGCAAAAGACTCTGCTCATGAGATTTTTAATTCACTCTCCTCACTGTTTCATCTGCCCCTGCTAAGAACTGTGAACATAGAGTCATCTCTCTTCAACAAGATAGAGAAAATCCCCCTTTTTGCTCGAGTGAATTCTCACGACTTTTTGAAGTTCTACAAACAATTGCAAATCACCTGTAAATCTTTTTCATGTAGTGATGGTATTGTAGTTGAAAATGTATTGAAGGGAATGTTAGAGGAATATCCTAAAGCTGTGAAATGTCTTCAATCTCTGTACATTTCCATTTCAAATGTTGACAGTGAAAGGGCACTTTCTGTCTACAATGATATTTTGTCTGACAAGCGTACCAACCTGTCAAATGATAACTTAGAAACATTACTGAGTTACTACTTCAACAGAAAATGAATACTGTAAACCAAGCCATACTTAGTGTGTTTGTGGTTTCCTTCATTGCAACATAAGGCAAAAGTATGTATATAGTCTAGTAAACCGTTTTTCTACACCGTAAGCAATGGCATTTATTCACCGCTTTTATCCCGCTTTGCCCGTAGTTTTTACACTGCTATTGTGGTTTTTTATTCACCATAAAATCGTGTCTCTACTGATAAGGTGTATTGGGGGGAAGGGGGTGGTCCGTACATGATTCAATTTTAGGCTAAGTGGTCCGCCGACTTCTATGGGTTCAGAACCACTGTTCTACAGTAGACATACTGTTGTGGCATGAATATGTCTCTTAACTAGTTGTCACAGACCAACAAAAATGAGGCTTGGTCTACAGAGTGAAATATGATTTCTGGAATCAGCAATTACGGTAGATATTATATTATTTATTTGTGCATTTGTCCCCATCACTCAGTTTCCCCACCCCTTGTTCCTAACTGACTGTTTTTTTTTAATTTAATATCCTGGCATAATTACTCCCTCTTCGACTTTTATGGATGAATTATGGTATCAAAAAAATTCACACGTCATATGTTGTGGTCGAATGGGAGTTTGTACACTTCTGCCGCCCTTGCACACCCAATAACAGCAACAATGGAAATAGACCTTTCCACTGAATGTGAGTTACCATTACAACTACCTGACTAGCTTATTTCTGCCTGTAACAACCCCATCAGTTGCTCCTGGCCCAGCTTGGTTTGCGTACTACTTTGAACATATTAGTGAGTGAGAAGAGATAATACCAGGGAAATGTACTAGACATACAGCTGGATTCAAGCTTTAACCCTAGAACTGCTGCAGTACATTCCCATAAAATACACACTAAAGGAATTTGGTATCTGTAAGCAAACTGTGTTCATGAATATAACTTATCATACATCAATAGAAAGCTGAAAGACTGTTCTATATTATTCTTATAGAGGTGAATCCTTCACTCATCAGTTTGAATTAATCATAAAAAGTATTTTATAAAAATATATATATATATAAAAAATTGATTTTTCTGCTCTAGAAAACTACACTGGTCAAAACAATTAGGGGATCAGTCGAGATATCTAGGTTCTGACGTATTGTCATCGACAGAATGACCTAAGATGGTTCGACGTCTTTCTGTCGGTTCTACGGACTGGAGACAACAACATTACGGTAACCGAAATAGTGGTAATAACTTGAAGTTCCAGCAGAGGGGGTTGGTGTGGACGTGTGTTTACTCTACCAAACGAATTACACAAGCAGTTGGGTTCAGGTGGTGTAGTGAGCAGGTAGTGCAATGCAACAACAACGTGACTTTTCCGAAGGTATGGCATGGAGAGCCATAGGAAGGTTGGAAGCGGGACAGACTCAGAGGGAGGTCGCTGCAGCTATTGGAGTCTCCTAAAGTGTAATTTCCAGGACCTGCACGCAATTTCAGACAACAGGAACCGTTAAAAGAAGGCCAGCCCAAGATCATCCACGGGTAACATCAGCATGAGAAGACCGTTATCTCCGGTTAACAGCCCATCGAGACGGGAGGCTGAATGCAACTCATCCTCCAGGCGGCAACAGGGCGCGCCATATCAACACAAACAGTCCTAAATCGCCTTCGGGAAAGTGGCCTCTACGCACGGTGACCTGTGGTGTGTGTCCCATTAAAACCACGCCACCGTTTAGCCCACAGGAACTGGGCGGAGGAACATCAGGATTGGCGTCGTAATGAGTGGCGCCGGGTTCTGTACACAGATGAGTCACGATTTTGTGTTCAGCCGGACAATAGTCGTTCCCTTAACTGGAGAAAACGTGGAACTCTGAACATTCCCGCGTGTGTGCAGGAAACAGCACCATATCATGGTGGTGGACGAATGGTGTGGGCAGGAGTCAGTATTGGCGGACGAACGGACCTCTATGTCGTTCAGAATGGCGTTTTGACTGCTCAGAGGTATCGAGACGAGATCCTTCGACCGTTTGTTGTGTCCTACGCTGGTGCCATAGGCGATGGGTTCATTCTGGTGGACGACAACGCAAGTCCCCACAGAGTTGCACTGGTGGACAACATGCTTGACGGCGAGGGCATTGAACAAATGGAGTGGCCAGCTTGTTCACCGGACTTAAACCCGATTGAGCATTTTTTGGATGCACTTGGCAGAAGCATTGCAGCCAGACCAGCACCTCCCACCTCGGTTGCCGAGTTGGATATTGCACTCATGGAAGAATGGCCAAATATCCCTCAAGAGCTGATTGATAACCTTATACTGTCCATGCCACGCAGGTGTGCAACTGTCCTGGCCGTCCGAGGTGATCACACACCATATTAGAGGGCAACGGGAATGACTTTTCCACTATTATGGTAGCCCCATGGTGCCTTGCTCTCAGTAAACGCCATATAAACGTCCAGTAAAGAGGTGAGACAGCACAATATCGTACTGTAGCACACACAAATTACAATTGTAACCGAACTCTGAATAAAAGACGTTACCATATGTATCTTGTGTATGATATCTCACCTGATCCCCTAATTGTTTTGACCAGTGTATATTGCCAAGTTAAATGTTTGTCAGACACATCATAAATGAAAAGTTCACAGTTTTTTGTTACTATTTCAAGAACCAGTTATAAATAATTCCTGTTATTTACTAAAAAAGAAAATTATTTGTACAATATGACATTTCTCCATTATGCACATTATATGAGAAATTCACCTTCTGTCTTTTCTGTAAGCAAACTGTGTTCATGAATAGGCCTATAACTTATCATACATCAATAGAAAGCTGAAAGACTGTTCTATATTATTTTTATAGAGGTGAATCATTCAGACTCATCAGTTTAAATTAATCATAAAAAGTAATTTATAAAAAATAAAAAAATAAAAAAAGACTTTTCTGCTCTAGAAAACCATATTGCCAAGTTAAATGTTCGTCAGACACATCATAAATGGAAAGTTCACAGTTTTTTGTAACTATTTCAAGAACCAGTTTTAAATAATTCCTGTTATTTACTAAATAAAAAAGTTATTTTTACAATATGACATTTCTCTATTATGCACATACCGGTATATGAGAAATTCACCTTCTGCCTTTTCTGTAAGCAAACCGTGTTCATGAAGAGGCCTATAACTTATCATACATCAATAAAAAGCAGAAACACGGTTCTATATTATTTTTATAGAGGTGAATCATTCAGACTCATCAGTTTGAATTAATCATGAAAAGTATTTTACCAAATATAAAAAATAAAATTGACTTTTCTGCTCTAGAAAACCATATTGCCAAGTTAAATGTTTGTCAGACAGATCATAAATGAAAATTTCACAGTGTTTTGTTACAATTTCAAGAACCAGTTTTAAATAATTCCTGTTATTTACTAAAAATAATATTTTTACAACATGACATTTCTCCATTATGCACATAGCCTATATGAGAAATTCACCTTCTGTCTTTTCTGTAAGCAAACTGTGTTCATGAATAGGCCTATAACTTATCATACATCAATAGAAAGCTGAAAGACTGTTCTATATTATTTTTATAGAGGCGAATCATTCAGACTCATCAGTTTGAATTAATCATAAAAAGTATTTTACCAAATATAAAAAATAAAATTGACTTTTCCGCTCTAGAAAACCATATTGCCAAGTTAAATGTTTGTCAGACACATCATAAATGAAAAGTTCACAGTTTTTTGTTACTATTTCAGGAACCAGTTTTAAATAATTCCTGTTATTCACTAAAAAAGAGCTCAATTTCTGAACCATCTACATAGGCTTGTTGGCTGCCATTTTGCTCAATGCAACATCAATGTCAACATGAAAGTACTTCCACTTCTGCAGCCAAATAATAGCCTGCTTATTGTCATTTGTTTGCCAAAGAGTAACACAACGAAAGATATAAGCATCGGGAACCAGCATGACTTGAAATTAGTGCCATCTGATGGCTAACGGTAGTACTATATTTGAATACCGAGACCGTCTTTCAGAGAGACGGCCGCACTTGATTAAACAACACACCGTCTTCCTAGAAGACGGTCCGCAGTTCTAGGGTTAAGTGATAGCTTTTGCGGAGAGATATGTTGTGCGTATTGCAGAGTGGCAATTCAGAGTATATTCCAGATTGGTTTGTTATTGGCATGGTAAAAAAGAAAAAGTATTCAAAGTTCCAGTGACTATTCAATCATTTCATGGACTTATATCTGGAAAGTTTCCCGACATCGGGAGAGTAGTGCTTGCCGCATACCACTCTCAGGAGGTTCCTTTATGACACTCATCTCTGCCTATGCTCCTACCTTAGATTCAGATGATGAAGTAAAGGCTCAGTTCTATAATCAGCTAAGTGAAATCATCTCCAAGGTACCATCTGCAGATAAACTCCTGCTCCTCGGTGACTTCAATGCCAGAGTTGGGAAAGATCACAGGCCATGGAATAATGTGATGGGCAAACAGGGACTTGGAAAATGTAATCCCAATGGACTGTTGCTTCTTGGTCTTTGTGCAGAACACGAACTTTTCATTACCAACACGCAGTTCCGGCTACCTGACCGCTTCAAAACCACGTGGATGCATCCTCGTTCCAAACATTGGCACATTCTTGATTATATCATTACCCGGCAATGTGATAAGAAGGACACTCTTATTACCAGAACTGCAAGGAATATAGACGATTGTTGGACAGATCATAAACTTCTTATATGCAAGCTCAGGATATCCATCAGACCTAAACCACCTAGGAACATCAAAAATTTGCCAAGAAAGAAGTTTAATACATCCAAACTTCAGGATGAATCCATGTACAAACATTTTGGAAACAGGATCATCACCCAGTTATCAGAAAACCCAGTAACAAATGATATTCAGAAGATTACAGAAGATTATCACACAGTCAGCTGAGGAAACCATTGGTTTTATAGTGTGGAAAAGACAAGACTGGTTTGATGACAACAATGAGGAAATTCTGTCTCTCATCAATGCCAAAAGGAAAGCCTATCTTGCCCATCTTCAAGACCCAACTTCCAACACAAAGAGAGATAAACTACTGGAAATCAAGGGTAAATGCCAGACGCAGATTAAAAATACTTGGTGGCAACACAAGGCTCAGGAACTGCAGAGACAATCGGATGCTCGAGACTTGAGGAACTTCTATGCAGTACTCAAGGAAATATATGGACCATCTCGCTCATCAATCAGGTACAATGAAAAGCGCTGATAATTCTACTACCTTTACTGATAGTCAAGAAATCTTGGAACGCTGGAAGGAGCACTTCTCCAATCTCCTAAATCGTCCATCAGAAGCTGCTGACGACTTCCTCTGTGATGTGCCGCAACAACCTGAACAACTGCGGTTGGCAGTACCTCCTACTTATCATGAATTCAGTGCAGCTCTCACCCAATTGAAACCCAGAAAAGCACCTGGCCCAGATAACATCCCTCTGGAACTAGTTCAAGCTGGAGGTCGTTCCCTCAAAACAAGAATTTTCATCCTTATCCTCAGAATATGGGAATCAAGAAAGGTACCTGGAGACCTAAAGAATGCCACTATCATCACTATCTTTAAAAAGGGTGATCGCATTGTTTGTGGCAACTACCGTGGTATATCACTGCTATCAATTGTGGGGAAGATTCTTGCAAGAATTCTACTTAACCGCCTCAAGGTTATCTCTGAGAGGATCCTCCCAGAGTCACAATGCGGATTTAGAGCTTCCAGAAGCACAATTGACTTTATTTTCTGTGTGAGACGACTACAAGAAAAATGTAGAGAACAACAGAATCCACTCTTCTTAGTCTTTTATGACTTGGAAAAGGCATTTGATTCGGTTCCAAGACCAGCCATGTGGGCGGTGCTGAAGCGGTTTGGTTGCCCTCAGCGTTTTGTAGATCTAATCAAGGCTCTCCATGATGGCATGACAGGTCAGGTTTGCCATAAGGATAAGATGTCCGATGAATTTCCCATTACCCATGGACTGAAACAAGGATGTGTATTGGCTCCAACGCTTTTTGCGCTGTACTTGGCTGCAATGCTTTATGATTCACCCACAAACATCCCAGGTGTGGAGGTCAAGTATCGTTTTGATGGAGGGCTTTTCAACCTAACTCGTCTCTGCTCCTCGAGGAAAACTCAGGTTACTAAGGTTACTAACATGTTGTATGCAGATGATGTTGCGTCACCAACTCTCACACCAGAAGAGCTGCAAGAGTCAGTTAATTGTTACAAAAGTGCATGTGATCGCTTTGGTCTTACCATAAATGTCAATAAGACACAACCTTCACCAGGCACATCTCTTCCTCGGTTCAATATCTCCATCTCAAATTTGCCATTAGAACAGGTAGACCACTTCTCGTACCTGGGCAGTACCATTTCTGTGAGCTGTACCTGTGAGCAGGATGTGGATAAGAGAATTGGCGCAGCCCATGCAGCATATGGACGATTAACGCACCGGGTCTTCATGAATAAAGATCTGTCCATGAGTACAAAGCTTATGGTGTAAAAAGCAGTAGTCATTTCTACATTGTTGTATGGCTGTGAAACGTGGACCCTTTACATACGTGATCTTAGGAAGCTTGAGCGTTTCCACCTACAAAAACTTCGATCAATCCTGAGGATTAAATGGGGAGACTGCATTACCAATATTGTTGTTCTGGAAAAGGCTCAAATCAACTGCATAGAAGAATCATCCATAATAGATCACCAATTTAGATGGATTGTTCATGTCCATTGGATGGATGATGCGAGATTACCACGTCAAATGCTATATGGTGAGTTATGCTATGGCACCAGACCTCATGGTGGTCCTAAGAGGCGCTACAAGGACCAATTGGATACCTATCAGTAGAAAGGTGCTAAGTGCCATTTTTTGAAAAAAGCCGTCTTTTTTGTGCTAAAATGGTGCTATGTGCGATGTAGCATTACATATCAAAAGGGCTAACTCCTCAGTGGTTTCGAAGGACCTTCCAAGAGCATCACAGGATGGCACTAGTGGTAAGTCCTGCAGCTCTTTCAGAGGAAAGGTGCAATGTGCCAATCATTTGTTCTCATTTCCCTCCAATATGTGCATCGTTGACAGAATTGTTCAAAGAACTTAGAATACTCAATTATTAGCAGTTCGTACTGGTGGGAACCTGTGTACGGATAGCACAGTTTGTTTCCTGTTGGACACGCGCCTTTGCCGTGCAATAGTCTCGCAAAATCTCGAAAATTACTGCTCCGATTTCAGTGAAAATTTTACAATTTGTTGTCATTATGGTAAACAGTGTTTAGAAAGTGGTTTGAACGAAATCGAATTGGCAGTATTTTTAAATTAATTTACATTAAAAAGCCACGCCAATATTGAATCTAATAACTTGACGGACAGATGGTGACACAGTGCTTCCACTTCAAAACCTTCTGTGAGCAAAGATAACATCCCATACCATACCCTTTGATCAATACGTGCAATAAAATAATACTTAACGTAACAGAATCATACTGTATAATCCAATTACTGCATATTAAAGTATGTTATAATAATATTGCATTTAAAGTTAATGTGTTTCGACCATCATACCTAATGTGAGAACGTACTACTAACGGAAAGGATGTCAATATTGTCAAGTTCTCAAGGTAAAACTCAGCAATTCTTCTAGGTTTGTGCCGTGTCTTGTGTGGGGTTTCGCCTAGGACACCAAGCTAGGCTCATCGGCGGGCTCTTGGTGTCCTCGCCCGGACCCCCACAGGAGTGACGAACTGCGCGCCACCTCCCTTTATATAAGGTGCAACTGCACCACTTGACTACGAGAACTAAAAGCTCAAGCAGCCTTAACCTCCCTATGAAGGCTTCCAAAAAGATGGTATATTGGCCGTGAAAGCCAATATACCATCTTCTCAAGGTAAGTTCGATAGATTTGAGTTACTATGAAAATAATTCCGGGTCGTTTTACAGTGTCCATTACATTACTCAAATTCCGTGTCGTTTTACAGTGTCCATTGCAATGCCAACGAGAGAAAGAGCTGACAGAGGTCGTCGAAGCCAGTTAAATGCGCGATGAGCTACTTGACGTGCAAACCACACTGATGACCAAAGAGTGACGGATAATGAAAATAGTCGTATGGGCATGTCTGACTTACGTTCGAGAGCGACTGAATATGAACCAACAGCGAATAGATTCAGAATGCAATGAGTTCGTGAATATCAAACACAACGCCAGCGAGCACGACACAATGGGCATGACCGATTGCGCCGACGCGATGCTCCGATGAACCTGGAACGTCAGTTGACCGAATCAAAGAAGGAGCTCATTCGGCGTGTTTTTCCGAACGTAGCGCAGAACTTCAAAAACCGTAATTGGCTGAGCGAACGAGCCATATTGGCAGAGAAAAATAAAGATCCCAACAAGTCCATTCAAAATTTAATTCCGGGACAGTTGTTTTCCTTCAAATCGGTTGACTCAGTTATCAACCTGGATGAGGTAGTCAGCCTACTCACAGAATTTTTGAATTCGCTGGAATTGTCTGGATTACCACCTCACAATTTGGCATTGAAAATAGGCTCATCATCATGTTGCGTAACATCAATCAACTTCGACTATGCAATGGAACACTACTGGCTGTGGAACAGCAAATGAACAACGTCATCGATGGAGAAGTTGTTTTGATTCCGCACATCCCAATGATTCCACCGGACGTGCCATTCGATTTTAAACGGTTGCAATTTCCCATGCTTCTGGCCTTCGCAATGACCATCAACAAATCACAAGGTCAGTCGTTGGAAATTTGTGGAATTAACTTGAAGGTTCCGTGTTTCATGCATGGACAACTGTATGTCACGTGTTTGCGTGACGGAAAGCCGTCATCTTTGTTTAATTAGCACGTAGCACATTCGTAAAGAGTAGTGGACTTTGCACCTTTCACAACTTCTAACATTTCACTCAAACAGAATTCCACAGTTTTCATATTATGAACCTGTATCTGCCACTGGATAGCAAGGAATACTATATCTGTATGTTATTCAAATTAGAAGAATAAATACTCACAAATAAACTGACTAAACCCTTTTTACTATAATACTCAATGTTCATAAAAATGGCACTTAGCACCTCTCTACTGATAGGTATCCAATTTAAGCAGACCCTGAAATTGATAGGTCTTGATTCACAAACCTGGGACATGCTGGCTGAAGACCGCTCAACTTCGCGCCGTACCATCTCGGATACTGTAAAGACGTTTGAAAGGGATTGACGCACACATGAAGAGGCCAAGCGTCAAGCTAGGAAACTTCGAGCAGGCCAACCACGTCCTCCTCCAGCAATACTATGTGACTTGTGTGGACGCTTGTTCCATGCCAGGATTGGACTCTTTAGTCACCGTAAACACATCCACAAACTGGACTGAAGGAAGAAGATTTATACTCGGATTCGAGTTAAAGCCGATGATGAGTGCTGGATCACAGTGTCAATAGATGAGAAACAATGGAAAGGCTGTAAGCCATGAAATGTTACAGATGAAGGCCCAGGATGTCGCACAAAAAACATGGAATCTCCAGTCAGGAATTGAGCCAGCTACTGGACTACTCGTTTAATGAGACGTCACCGACTGAGCCTACTAAGACTAATAGCTCTCTACCAGCTGCTTCCGAATGACCATAGAGACAAGGTTACTAAATTTCATCATTTTATTGTACATCAGCAGCAAGGAACAGATCAAAATATTTGTAACACACACTAAAATATTCGGTACACCGCATCATATTGTTACTTACGAAAGTTACACCACTAGTTTCACTACCACATGGCAGCTTCTTAAGGCAGACTGTTACGACTGTGCTCCTCCATGCAATAGCTCCTTCTCACATCAGACGTGACATCACGGTCTCTCTCCTCAGCACAGTCTGGTGGCTGTGGTTCGATCCCACTGACATCCTTTGTTGGTGTGTTGCACCAGCATGTGGATTACTTTCCTTTGGTCTCTTTCAAGTCGCCAAATATGCAACCTGGTGTGTATCAAATGTGATCAGGTCTACATAGGACAGATTGGAAGGACAGTAAAACGCAAGCTAAAAGAGCATGCTAAATATATAAGGGATGAGAAACCACAGTCGGGAAAAACGGACCATTCCATCTGTATGGGACATCACATCAACTTGGACACTGACAAATTTCAAAAAATTGAACCTAGTTATATGCCATGCTTCGTAACTGATTCTGCAGTATTACAGTGCCATCCAAACAAAATGAACAGAGATGATGGATATCACTTGTGTGATATTTGGCGACCTATAGTGAGACCAAAGGAATATAAGCCACACAGTGGTGCAACACACAGCCCTAACACACTATACCAGACCCAAAACAACTGTGAACATGAGGGAGTAGCCAGATTCACGCATTCACCCGCGCCAGCCAATTGCATAGCACGGCGTTGCCTAGTTAACTGCGCAGTCTGGGCTCGCTGTGCCATACGAAATCTTTATTTCTCTCCGCGCACGAAAATCATTAAATATCCAATTATTTAGACGAACCTATGTTACAGAGCTAAACATTTTGAAACTGACTGTCCAAACCCCGTGGCGCTACGACCAGCCATCCAGGAGATATCATCTGCCCTTGAACTAAAGGGATAATTAGAGTGAAGAATGGTTAGGTGTTGAAATATTTCGGTTCGCTGGGGAAGATAATGAATAGTGACAGCATGGCCTGTATCAAATCAGTAGTGGAGCCTAGTGCTGTGAGCTGAAGTTTTGAACTCATAACAATGTTCCTCGAGTGGCAGTCGAACAGCCAGGCAAGAAATATAATCTTCGAAGTATATGACCTTTTCAAGAATCTTTCGAATACAAAAGTACGTGAAAACACAAAATCTGATAACCTGTGTTTGTAGCAGTTTTGCTAGCCCTAACTGTTGGGAGAAAAATGTAACTGTTTACCTTTGCCTAAGCTATGTTGTTTTAATGGGCGCCAAGACCTCAACGCAATGTTGAAATCTAAATTTGTATTTAACCACGTCTAGCTCTGGCAGAACACATTCAAGACTCTATTCACTCAGATCGTGGTATGATTTGATCATTAACCCAACAAACAATTGTATCAGGAGAAGGAATTGGTCTATATCTAATGCTACCTACTGAAAGCAAAGATTGCATTGTAAAAGAAATGAATTTATTATATAAAACAAGTATAGCAAAATTAATAATAATAATAAGTATAAAATTTAAATTGGAGCGTTGTGATTTGAATATTACCGATAGAAAATTACGTGAAAACGGAGTCTGATAAATTATTGATTTTACTCTTATTCCCAAGCTATAAAGTTACTGAAATATGAAATATAAAACCAAGAGAAATGAGAGATTGCGTATTTCTGCGTCATTTGCGCTTACCACTGGAAATAGCCGAAGCCTTTCCCTCGTACTGAATGATGCTGTGAGCTTCCCACAGTCTCCTGGACGTCGACATCTTCGTCGATATTTGATGAGATTCTGGTAGATTAGATAATTCTATGCCGTACCTCGGACCCAAACACTCGTACAACCGCACTGGTTAAATTCTATACAGATCGTCCTTAACTCCACCGAACCTCGGAGCGACTCCCGCGTGCAACCACACTCCGCAAGTTCTACACACTGATTGTTCTCGTTCCACGGAACACTGAACGATATATGCACCCGTCGCATCCCCACTCTTCATCCGACTTCAGCTTACGTGGTCTCCACTGATTGGCTGCACCCCGCTACTTCCCCTCCTCTAGTTCATTACACTCGGCGCGGCGATGATGAAGTCGATTTCCGTTCCAACTATTCGCCTTTCCTGGACGCTGCGACCCAGGATTGCGTCATGCTTTCCGACAAGATTAAGCGTGTACTTGAATTCCCAGTGAGTCACGTCTCTCGATATACCCTAACTGACGAAAACTCCGTAAAATTCCGCAATCACATAATTTTCTATGATATTGTCGTTCGTAATAATTTGCTTGATAGCGTTTTCTAAGACATAGAAAACCTATCTGAATGCTAATAATTTTTATAAAATGCTCCGAAAATACCTTAATAATAATTATAATAAATTAATAATAATAATAAATTAACATGAAAAATTCTCTTGGCTGAACAATTTGCCGCATAAATAAATATAGAATGGCTTCCTACTGACTTATGCCAGTTGCATAAAAACCCCTCGAAAAACACGTTACATATTCGCCTCGGATCATCGGATGATTTACCGTGACGACGGTCCATTATCCGATTATCCCAGACACGTTAATAAACCCCATCCAAAATACATATTACATAAATGAAATCACCCTAAATTACAGATATATACACTCATAATTTTTCTTCACGCACTTTGCGTCAAAGTTTGTTGTCACTATGGATTGCACTTTGCAACCAGTCCAATGTTTTACATATAGAATAGTGTTCCACGGATATTTCCGCCTCTCAAATTTCTCTATGTTGGAGAAATAGACATAATTAATGTGTGAGCACTATGTATTTATGATGTCATATCACACGCATTGAAGGTGTTCTGATATATTTATATCTCCATAGAACTTCCTAATTTCACTGGAGGTCCCTTCCTTATGGTGAAATTTAATCTCACTTATCACTGAGCACACGATCACACTATTGTGGCAGCGCCTCGTGACCATAATACTTAATCTCTCTTTAAAGTAGATTAAATTAATAGACTTCTGAAAAAAAAAAACAGTAAATGCGCATTACATATAACCCCAAATATTTCTGTGCCGTAATCGCCCTGTCTTGTTAAGTTCCCGTAGACCATATTCTACTTAATACTAGTTCTCAACACAGACCAGTTCTCCTGACACAAATAATACCTTTGTACAAATTACCTTAAATTACACACTTACAAATCTTACATGGCGAGGCCGTAAACAGAAATCACGTGTGCTGATATGTATGAGTTTCATGAAGGACTTTTGCCTCGTGGACGCCTTAAGCAAAAATACCATGTACAAGCGCTCACCCATCTCTAGGAGGCAAATGGGAATTCACCAGCGCTACCAAATTCTGGCCTTGGTGTATCGAGACATTTTAGTGCTCAAGAGCATCCGACAATCCCGTCATATTTCCCTGTACCTTAAAAACTCTCATTTACTTACATACTACCCCCCCCTGTGCGACTTCTGATACGCCTGCCTTGAAGACCATCTCCTCCCACGCACCAAATACCACACTTACTCATTTGATAGGCTGGCTCGCCCGCTAAACACGCTCACTTTATGACACATATTTTCGTAGACTATGTATATTATACGTCCCGTATAATCTGTTTCCCTTACTATCCTCCAGCACATATGCTGTTTTTCCAATACGTTTGGAAACTATAAATGTTTCTGCGTCACCTGCTTCCAGCCTTGCAAGTGGCTCCCTTAAATGAACGTCAACACGTTGCTCTACCTACCTATTTCTCAGTATCTGTAACGATGCCCTGTTGCTACTGTCCACACATACTAACCCTACCTTCCTATGGTGTCACACCTCTACTCGACACTCTATGACCTAAAAATGTCACTTCTGACTGACAGAATGACGACTTAGACAGCTTCAAAGTGAACCCTGCCTGATCTAACTTCTGAAAACTATATCTAAATGACGTAGATGCTCCTCAAAACTGCGTGAACTAATTACCATATCATCAATGTAAATGGTTACAAACTCTCCTGTGTCATCCCCTAATGCGATGTTTAAAGCCCTAATTAAAGCTGCTGAACTACTCTTTAACCCATAAGGTGTTCTACAAAATTGATAAAGGTTATATTTATGACTAAAAGCTGTAAATGGTCTATCTTCGTACAAAAGTGGCACTTGCCAAAAACTGGAACTCAAATCTACACAAGTGAAATACTTCTTCCCCTCAAATGTTTGCATCAATTCCTCTATTGACATAGATTTCAGCTGATCTGAACTAATTCTACTGTTAACCAAACGAGCTTCTAAACAAATACGAACCGTGCCGTCGGTCTTGGGTACCGTGATCAAAGAATTAACATACGGACTGTTAAGAGTGCTCAATAATCCCATCTTCAAGCATCTGATTAATTTGTGCCTCAACTGCACTCTGATAAGCGAAAGGTACAGGATATCTATGTCCTGTGAATACTGACCTATCAATAACGTTCAATGAATGTGTATAGCAATTGGCCATACCAATGCGATCCTCAAAAACTCTCCTATTACACCATAACACATCATAGAGCCGAACACATTGTTCCACCTCTATATTTCCCAGAAATGCAGCATCACGTAACGAGTCCTCTAGACTTCCGTTCGTAATCACACTGCCCACAAAACATGGAGAACCCCGCTCTACGGCTGGCGATATCTCATTTAAAGTACAAATCACACCTACAATACTACTCCTCTGAATATGGTCATTGAACGCTACTTCTACTTCAGAATCTCCCCATTTAAATTTCAAACTCCCTACATCATAACATAAGTTACCAGACACTCTACTTAGCCACTCTGAACCCAAGATAACACTGAATACTAAATTTGGAATTACAAGACAAATCTGCTTCTCTACATGATTATTAATTTTAATGTCTACTAAAACTTGCTTAGAAATTACTTTAGACCTCTTCCCAACAGCTGTGATAACACAAGTGCTTTTAATTGGCATCTCCTCAAAATTTACTCCAGTTCCTTTCATTTTATCATAAAATGCACTACTTATGCAACTCTTCATACAACCACTATCAATTAAAACATCTGTGTACGCCTCGGACACGTTAAATTTAACTATGGGGCTCTTACTAACCACTTCCTGAATAATACCTTCATCATTTAGTTCATGTAATAATTCATTTCTTACATTTAGTTCATAGGGTTCCTGTATAATTGTATGGACAGGGCATGCTACAGACTGAGATTCTGACCTTACTTCGCAGCCTGGTTCGCGTTTAAAGAACCGCTACAGCTGGCCGTAGTACTACTAACTACTAAACTGGTCTGGTTGTTCTGGGCTGTGTTGTCATTGTTTGGCTGTATATTACTACCACTAGGCTGTCCTCTTCCTTGACCCCTATTCTGGTTGTAATTATTGTCATTATAATTTCTCCCTTGATTTCCCCTGAAATCATTGTTTCTCCCTTGATTTCCCCTGTAATCATTGTTCCTCTCTTGATTTCCCCTGAAATCATTGTTCCTTCCTTGATACTGATTACCATAGCCATTTCCTCTGTTCTGATTTAGCTGATTATTACTATTTCTATTTTGAGCGTTGGCCCCTTCGCCACCGTTCCCTTGAACTTCTTGATGCCTGGCTTCATTAGGTCTATTATTATTATTACCCTGGTTCCTATTGAAATTGTCCTCATAACCCCCTCTCCCTAGTGCATCAAATGTGCTTAACAAATTTTCTACTTGTGATATAGTCTTTACATTCTGGATACAAGCAGCCTCCTTGATCCTATAGGGAAAGTGCCTAAGTAGCAACCTCACCACATCACTTTCCTCCTTCAAGCCATCCAGATATTTACACACTAATACCTGCCCTAAAAAGTATTCGGTCATGGTGGAGCTTCCTTTAGGGTTATATTTACCACACACTACTCCCTCACGATGCTGCGACTGAATAACCTCATTCCAGAACTTTTCACAGAATTTCATTTTAAAGTCATTAATATCAGTAAACTTGTCTCTGTAGACAGCAAACCAATTCCTCGTTTCCCCCACAAACACTTGTTCTAAAATTTCAACTACCTGGCACCACTCAATACTACCATTTTCCAACCTCTCCCCGAATTTATTTTCTATAGTGTCCATGAACTCCATTGGGCACCCCTGTCGATTGCTGAACTTACCCAGTTCTACCTCCCTGTGTGTGCTATTCACAAAAACTGGCCTATTCTGACTATTTTCTTGCCTGATCCTAGCTTTTAATTTTAACTCTAATTCTGCGATTTTCTCCTCAGCCTTCCTCTCAATACTGTTTACTGTTAATTTAATGTTTCCTTCTGATTCTTCTACTTTATCATATAGCTTTGCTTGTTTCTCCTCAATCTTGCTAATGCTCTCTCTATTACTCTCTCTTAAATCATTTACTTCTGCAACTATTTGTGAGTGGACTTTCTCAATTCTACCCCCCAGCTGTTCCTTAACCTCTTTAGTAGCTACCTGAATTTTGTCAATTTCTCCCCCCAATTGCTTTTTGACCTGCTGTGTTTCCAGTTGCACTAGTTCTTTTAAATTTTCAGCCTGTGTACTGATTCTAATTTCCAACACCTCCTGTACTTTTCCTAATTTCTCGTCTACATCTGCAATGATCTCTTTAACCTTCTCTTCCATTACTCCTCTGATTTCTCCTCTAATCTGCTCCATTTTCACACTAATTTCCTTGTTGTTCTTATCTAATTTTGCATTATTCTGTTCTAATTTTTTATTTAAAGCTTCTGTACTTTCTTTATTTTCCCTACTGTTTTGTTATATTTTTGCATTATTCTGTTCTAATTTTTTATTTAAAGCTTCTGTACTTTCTTTATTTTCCCTACTGTTTTGTTCTAATTTTGCATTATTCTGTTCTAATTTTGCATTTAAAGCTTCTGTACTTTCTTTATTTTCCCTACTGTTTTGTTCTAATTTTGCATTTAAGGCATCACTACTAACTTTGTTCTGATACATGAACTCGAGAAGTAAAGTTTTTAATTCTGGTTGGCCGCCTACACTCCCTGTTTCAGTATCGGGATTTACCTCCGCTACCCCGGTACTACCATCACTCGACATACTGCTCGTATCATCACTCTCCAGTTGATGACCACTACGTAACCTCATCTGTCTTTCTTTCTCATCCCCCATAATGATATACACTGATAAAGACAAATAACCCCCAAAATACAGGCACAGAAATATATACCCTTCTCCTTCCACAAATGTTATTAGGTTTTCAGCCCCAAGTTGTCGGCGACAATTGTAGCAGTTTTGCTAGCCCTAACTGTTGGGAGAAAAATGTAACTGTTTACCTTTGCCTAAGCTATGTTGTTTTAATGGGCGCCAAGACCTCAACGCAATGTTGAAATCTAAATTTGTATTTAACCACGTCTAGCTCTGGCAGAACACATTCAAGACTCTATTCACTCAGATCGTGGTATGATTAGATCATTAACCCAACAAACAATTGTATCAGGAGAAGGAATTGGTCTATATCTAATGCTACCTACTGAAAGCAAAGATTGCATTGTAAAAGAAATGAATTTATTATATAAAACAAGTATAGCAAAATTAATAATAATAATAAGTATAAAATTTAAATTGGAGCGTTGTGATTTGAATATTACCGATAGAAAATTACGTGAAAACGGAGTCTGATAAATTATTGATTTTACTCTTATTCCCAAGCTATGAAGTTACTGAAATATGAAATATAAAACCAAGAGAAATGAGAGATTGCGTATTTCTGCGTCATTTGCGCTTACCACTGGAAATAGCCGAAGCCTTTCCCTCGTACTGAATGATGCTGTGAGCTTCCCACAGTCTCCTGGACGTCGACATCTTCGTCGATATTTGATGAGATTCTGGTAGATTAGATAATTCTATGGTCCGTACCTCGGACCCAAACACTAGTACAACCGCACTGGTTAAATTCTATACAGATCGTCCTTAACTGCACCGAACCTCGGAGCGACTCCCGCGTGCAACCACACTCCGCAAGTTCTACACACTGATTGTTCTCGTTCCACGGAACACTGAACGATATATGCACCCGTCGCATCCCCACTCTACATCCGACTTCAGCTTACGTGGTCTCCACTGATTGGCTGCACCCCGCTACTTCCCCTCCTCTAGTTCATTATACTCGGCGCGGCGATGATGAAGTCGATTTCCGTTCCAACTATTCACCTTTCCTGGACGCTGCGACCCAGGATTGCGACATGCTTTCCGACAAGATTAAGCGTGTACTTGAATTCCCAGTGAGTCACGTCTCTCGATATACCCTAACTGACTAAAACTCCGTAAAATTCCGCAATCACATAATTTTCTATGATATTGTCGTTCGTAATAATTTGCTTGATAGCGTTTTCTAAGACATAGAAAACCTATCTGAATGCTAATAATTTTTATAAAATGCTCCGAAAATACCTTAATAATAATTATAATAAATTAATAATAATAATAAATTAATAATAATAATAAATTAACATGAAAAATTCTCTTGGCTGAACAATTTGCCGCGTAAATAAATATAGAATGGCTTCCTACTGACTTATGCCAGTTGCATAAAAACCCCTCGAAAAACTTGTTACATGTTGTTGTGGTGTCGGCAATCATGTTTTCTTTTTTTAAATTGAGTCGAATAAAACTCACCTCTTCACAGTCTTACCTCACGAGGCATAGAGTACCCGGTTCAAACCCTGAGACCAGAACTAAATGAATTGATTGAGCCGTGAATCGAATCTGGACATCATGGATGACAGCAAGAGTTGATGATGATGATGATGATGAGTGTTTTCTCTGTTTCTCTTACCTTATAAAGGGCTAACAAGCAATGCTACTAAGAATAGCTTGGGGTGTAGATTACGTCATGTGATATAATAACGTTGTAATTGTTGTTTCATTTGAGGGGCTTGGACATATTGGTACTTTAGCCCCGTGTACTTGTCTGAAAATCTGGGTTACTGTGGTGTCTGTATTAGAGTGTGTGTATTATTATTCTGGTGAGGATTGGGAAGGAGGCGGCCGTGGCCTCAAGTTAGGAACCATCCTGACATTTGCCTGGAGTAGAAATGAGAAACCACTTTCAGGATGGCTTAGGTAGGAATCTAACCCACATCTTCCCAGTTTTGCCTCGCGAGGTTGAGCGAACCCTGTTCCAGCCCTCAGACTAGAATTAAATAGCTTGGCAGAGCCGGGAATCGAACCCGGACCTCCTGGACGACAGCCAAGAATGCTCGTCGCTACACCAGTAGGTGCTCACTTGCACGAATAACGTTTGTGTGGCATCTTATATCTGCCTCGTATCACATTGTGTGCAATCCGTTGTGAGGATATATATTCATAGGATTAGGTCCCCCAGCTCGTACTTGCACTTGCATTCGGAGCGCCTTATGTTCTGGGGGAAGGTCGTGTGTATACTGCGAGCGTAGGGATGTGTCAACTCCCGGAAGTCTCACTGTGGCAACAGCGCTCAGCTGGACGCGCGTTACTGGGCGAGCCCATGTTCACAGTTGTTTTGGGTCTGGTATAACAGAGGATGTCACTGGGATCAAACCATGACCACAAGACAGCACTGAGGAAAAGCCACCACATCGCTGAGCGCAGTCATAACCGTCTGCCTGAAGAAGTTGCCACGTGGTAGTGAAACTAGTAGTGAGCATTAGTCAGTAACAATATGGCATAGTGTACTAAAAATTTTATTGTACAAGAGCAGATCAACAACCAGCAATTTTTCGACATGGTAAAGAACACCATAGTAAATCAAGCAGGCGCATAAAGTGTCTTAATTTCATTTTGATGACAGAAAGGTAGTAAATCTACTGCAGAAAGAGAAAATTTTAAGAGAAAAATACTTACAGGAATGCATGTCTGCATTCAAGAAAAGGAATGGATAATGGCCGAGTTAATGCAGGGCAGGATTCGAGTAGTGTGGGGCCAGCATCCTGGAACTTTATAACAGAAGTCAAGCTAAAAGCGGACAATTTTCATGCCCACCTCATAGAATCAGTTAATCTGCAAACCTGGTGCTGTGAATCCTGGAGGCCAAACATTATTACAGGCACTGGATGTGACCATTAACAAACCTTTTGAAGAACATCTTTGCCACTTTTACACTGAGTACTCCAGATCTCACAGTTTCCCTCCTGCCAGAAAAATTAAAAAACCATCACTGGAACTTTTGAGCATTTGGATACATCGAGCATTGACTCTCGCCACGAAGGTCACCGGGATTGGAAAGTTTAAGAAGACCATCATAAGCAATGCCTTAGACAACTCCAAAGATAATCGGATCCAGTGTGGTGGTAACAAGGAAGATGAAGAAGAGGGCAGTAATGATGATAAGGAAGAGAAGTACAGCGATGACAATTGCAATAATAGGTAAATTATGGAACACTGTACCTGAATAACGAACCGTACATACCGTATCTGCAATCTTGGGTAATTTGCTTACCTTACTGTTCATTACTAGTCAATACTTCATACTGTATGCAATTTTAAATGGATACTCTGCTTTAACACCAGGATGTGTCATCAGGTGTAGGCTATTCTGATGAATGATTTGGCCACCACGAAGAGACTTTTTAAACTCGCGGGAAATTGTTTTATATTGTTTAATTAGAAAATATATGACGTGTTATCGTAAACTGAAGCGAATTCATAATGTTTGTCTTTCCTTCTCTTCAGTCAGTCATGGTAATTATGCCAACTGTGGGTGGCTCCCAACACACCACAGTGGAATCGCTCTGCTCTTGGCCAGCTTGGAGACATAGTCGGTACCATGTTCTCATTTTTTGCAGTTTATTTAAAACTCTACGATACATAACATGTATCACATTTGGCTGTTAAATTGAACAGAAAAGAGAACAAAAGTGGTTTTTATCACCCGACAAATACGAATCTTTAATTTTTTCATGTAATTATCGAATTATGTAGTTACTGCATTAAACTTACCTCCAGTGAGTTAAATACATTCCATCCATTTGTTATTTATACTGGAGTGCACCTGTGTAGCCACACAGCTTTGTTTAATTTTTCTTCCCTACATTATTTAATCCCAAAAATTCAAAACCAAAAAGAGGGAGGGGGGAATACACAAGTAAATATGGTCTTCATGCAAGAACACATGCTGAGAAACTTTCATTTGATGCAAACACAAAATTAATTTCTGTTTAATGTCCCTTTTGAACTGCTATGGATTTAGAGAATCCAGTCAATAAATCTCCTGACATGGCGCTGTCACATTTTACGACCCTAATTAAAGAAACCATTGGACTGAGTTGGGATTAAACCCAGTGTCTTGGGTTTTGAAGGCCAGTGCTTAACTAACTGCACAACATGATATAGCACAACTAAAAAACTGACGACAATTATTTTTGCCAAAGCGAAACAATGGAACCATTCCTTTCAGCATCAATGCAATAGGGTTTAAAATTGCTTATCTTGTTAGGGTAGTACACTTGCTTCTCACCTGGAGGCCCTGGGTTCGATTCCTGGCTTCATCGGGTATTTTAGAAACTGACAAGAGGGTTGGAATGGGGTTCACTCAGCCTCCTGAGGGCAACTGAGCTGTTAGACAGGCAGCGCCCCGGTCGAGAAAACCAAGATTAACTGCTGAGTGGACCCGACATGCTGACCACTCGTCACTCCACTATCGGTAGGGGAACACGGATGGATAGCGGTTGCTTGATAGGCTAAAGCCCTTAAGGGGCTAAGTGTCATGGGGTTTGTTTTACTATACAGGGTGCAACTAAGTATGTGGGAAAGCTCCGGGGATTTGATAGAGGACCTGACAACAAGCGAAACAAGTCCTGTAAACATATGACGTATTTGCTTTCGTTTCCGTGTTACAAGCATGGTTTGTGGTGGTACATAACACAGACCGCTTCACTATGCAGGTTGGTCATTTGTTTTGATAAAGTGTGCGATTCTACTTACAGTTCTCTACAGAAGGTGCTCAAAATGGCTACCACAAGCTGTAATGCAGGCGTCTATGCACCGCATCACACGCTCACACATTCCCGGCATCTGTCGTATCTGCTGACAGCCTTGCTCTATTCGCTGACGCAGCATGTCCATGTTATGAATAGGTGTGGCATACACAATGGCCTTTAAATGACCCCATAAGTAGAAATCTAATAGGTTGAGATCAGGAGAACGAGCAGGCCATGGTGGCGGCCCCCGACGCCCTATCCATTTGTTTGGGAATCGCTAATGTAGAATTGCTCTAGCAGCAAGAGCAAAAATCCATCATGCATGAACCACATGCGCTGAATTAAATCCAGTGGAACATCTTGCAACAAACCAGTTAAGTCGTTCGTTAAAAAGGCACAGTCTGACGCTCCTGTCAATGTTCCTGGTAAAATGAAAGGACCAATTAATGTGACACCGATTATTCCAGCCAACACATTAATACTGAACTGTTGTTTATGTCTGGTTTGCACAATTTCTCTGGGATTTGCATCAACCCAGACATGTGTATTGTGAACGTTCTGCACTCCATCTCGGGTAAACTTCGCTTCATCGGTAAACAAAATAGCAGCGAGGAACTGTTGCTCGTGAACACACGTGTGTCCTAACCAGGTACAAAATGCTGCTCTGGGTGGACTCTTTGAAGGTGATATGGATCAAGGAGCTGTTCTCGTAGAATTCTCCACACTGTCACATGTACGATTGCCACTATTTCCCTGATGCTGCTCCTGTTATTTCCCTCAATATGGTTGCGAACTCTTTCCTCTGTTTCAGGTGTTTTTGTACTCCTAGGTCGTCCATTATCAGCAACATGTGTGCTAAACGAGCCTGTTTCGCAAAGACGTGCATGTATTGTTTGGAGCGTCTCGGTGTTGGGTAAACGTCTATTAGGAAGGAAGATTGCAGTTTTACGTGACCGTGAATCTTGTGATTATAAGCCACGGGAAAACGTCTATTAGGAAAGTGTTCTGCATACAAATGCCGTGCTTTCAAAAATTACTTTCCAATGCCTAAATCTGTATTTCATGTCAACAGATTTCTTTTTTGTAGAAACGCTTTCCTTGCCCGAGCCAACCTACATTTTATATCCTCATTGCTTTGTCAATCTCTAGTTATTTTGCTTCTTAAATATCATAAGTCTCCTACTTCCTTTAGCTTTTCACCTGCCAAATTGAAGTCAATAGAGGATTCTGACTTCTTTCAGCTGCATTCCATTTTGTTTTTAATTTATTTATTTTCATCATGAATTATTTCCTAAAGATGGAGTCTAAACCAATTAAAAACTCGTTCAAATCCTGTCAGATGTCAATGTAATCAGCAAATCTCTGAGTTGAAATTATTTCTCCTTGAATCCTTACCCCCACTTTAAATTTTTCTCCAATTTCCTTCATTGATTGTTCATTGTAGCACATAGATTGAAAAGTATGGGTGATAAGTTGCAGCCTTGCCTTACACTTTTCAGAACACCAGCTTCTCTCTCATTTGTATATATGCCACTGCATCAGTATATTGGTAAATAAAGAATCTATGCTTAATTGTAAGTGTTAACCCATTGCCCATATTACAAGGAATTAACAAACTCACACTTTTCAATGTAAAAAAAAGTCCTCCATGTAGCAGAATTTGCCACAGGAGGCAATTTTATATGCTCAAGGCTGCAACAGTATTACAAGCACAACCCCCTGATAGTCACTCAAAAGTGCACAATATTGGCTTACACATGAGTAGGGCCCAGATGTTGATGACCTTAAAATTATCAAAAATGACCTATAAAATGCCCATAAAATTCTCTTAAAATGACCTCATTAAAAAAAAAAATGACCTAAAAATTATCATTAAAAAAAATTACCTAATAATGATCAATTTCATGATTGTCTTGTACAAATAATGGTTCGAATAACAAACATTCTCAGCATAATTAGTGTAAACTATTAATCAATAGATTAACAATACGTCATTTTCATTTCTACTACAAAGTGAAAAAATATATTACTAAATAAACATACCTTAGTTAGCGTTGCAATACACCACCATCGTCATCCTCAAGTTATCAAAGGTGAAGGAACGGCGGTTGTCAGCTAATATTGTTTTATATTTAGAGAAACTTCTCTCCACTTCCACTGATGTAATAGGAGCATATTTAAAAAACACTATGTCACTGGCTGTTAAATCCTCTTCAAAAATGTCAATTCTGAAGTCTTCTCCCGACAAAATACAAGCTATTTGACACACTATCTGATACCCTTTATTCTTGTCAAAAACAAATTTTATTTTCTGTCTGACTGAGTCCCCAATCTCACCTTTTACATGTTTTATACAACCTTCAGCATTCCTGACTAACTCTATTGACTTGGCCAATAGCATGCCACTTTCTTCTAGGCAGGTTATGGTTTCTGGCAAAAATTAAAAATTTGATTTTATGCAAGCCAATTTACCTTCCATTTGAGGATCAGAAAACAGGTCCTGTGCACTCCCAATAGCCTTAGCATCTGTCCTATCAAAGCCATTCACTACTTCTCTCACTATGTGAAAATTGTCACAATAGTATATGCATGCAGTCAACCAGGTACCCCAGCGTGTTAAAACTGGTGCGGGGGGTAAAGCTACATCAGGGGCCTTGTCTTTGAAATATTTAGTGCGGGATGATGCTTTTACAAAGACTTTCTTTACTGTGGAAACTAGTCTATCTACTTCTGAAAATTTTGATCGGACCTCTTCTGCAATTCGATGAAAAGCATGGGCCAGACAAGTAACATTCACTATCTTATTGTAAAATGCTTTGATAGATTTTGCTGCCTTTACCATGTAAGGTGCTGCATCTGTTAGGAAGAGGAGCACATTCTCATGTTGTATTTTCATAGGCCATATTAAACACATGGATTTATCGAACAGTTTGCATATCTGAGTGTGATTAACCGCTTCCAAAACCTCTGAGGTCAGCAGAAAAGTTTGCCCGGGACTGTTTGTTTTTTGGGTCCCTATCACTACATTTCCTACATAACGTCCCTCTGAACCTGTAGTCTCGTCAATTGATACATAATTTTTTTTTCCCATTCACACATTCACGTATTCGGTTTAACGTGTCTTCGTAACATTTTGATAGGTAGTTTTTACGCAATGTTGATTCGTCTGGAATAGTATGACCAGTGTGGCGTTCAAGGAAATCACTTAATTTAGGATTGCTTAGTTTTCCTAGTGGAATATTAGCACTAACAAACACTTCACATAATTCTTTATAAAAGGAAGATGACTTATTTGATGTCGAAGCAGTTTCTTTTAACAGTAATTGAGACACTTTCCTTTTTTCAACATTTTCAAGACCTCGCAAATGTTTATCGCGCCCGATGTGTTGTTGTACAGTGAACCGTTTATCTGCAGCGACTTTGATTTCACACACTTTACAGAATAAAATAGTTCCATCAGTTGAGAATATGTTTTCACCGAAATCTGACACGTACTGTTTTAAACGGCTTGCAGTTGACTGCTTTTGATTTGGCATTTCAATTGCACTGCACAACAAAACGTCACACACCTACAACACAAACACAGCTTAAAAGTCCTATAATTGGAGGGTAGCTGAGTGAACGATCAGACGTCAGAGCCGGCCAGAGCTGTCAACACTTCTAATAAAGATAAACTCGACACAAACCACATGGCGCTGAGGGGATTACCCCGTTTCTTTTCTCAGACTGACGCAATACTCACGTGCACGTGAAGAAATCAGTAACGCAAACCGTACACACAAATGCTTCGTCGAGAAAAATTAAATCAGCTGCATAGATAAGAAACGAGTAATGAAAACAGATGAGCACTGCAGAACTACATTATGTAGTCATGTTAGTCCAAGAATGTTAACGCTGACATGTTTAGAAATACAGATACTAAGAACATAACTTTAAAATTAGCATTTAACCATGTTCAATAAAAAAATGACATATAAACGTAAAACACCTGAAAAATGACCTAAAATGCCCCTAAATGTTAGAAAATGACTTTATTCTGCAAAATGTAGGAAAAATGCATTTTCATGACTTTTAAAAACCCTGTATATCTAACATATTTATTGTAGAATACACTTAATTACCACTATGCATCGCTCCAGTGAACTAGGTACAATTTCTTAATCTCTTCCACTTTTGTCTGTCCAAAGACACTTTGTCTTTGAAGATGGTCTCGACATCGCCTCTCCTCTCGATGTCTTCTTTTATTACACCAAGCCACATTCTTCTTGGTCTTCGAGTAACTTCTACTTTCATCTACTTTCTAATCACCCTTAATTCTCATAACGTGTCCAAACATTTCATCCTCGATTTGGCATTTTATCGCATCAGGGTTCTTCTATTTCAGCTTGCATTCTTATTATTTCATTCCTTAATTTCTCTCTTTTAATCTTTCTTACCATACTGCAGGGAAACTTCTTTTCTGTAGCTTGAAGATGGCTTTCTTCTCTCTTGGGTATTGCACATATTTTAAGTGGTTATTGGGATGAAATAGGAATTATAGAGGGTCATTTTTAGTTTACTTTCGATTTTTGCAAAATATGAAAGTAGACTTATGAGATCAACACAAGGCCAAAAATTGTGTGTCAGTCTGAGTGTCTGTTGAGTGTGTATGTGTGTGTACTCTGCATGTCTGTCCCCCTCTATTAATTCAAACACGGGGAAACCGAATTGGAATGAATTTTGGTAAAGAGGTAGCACTAGCAAAGGGCACCTCAGTATCATGTTTTATATCGGCGCCATCTTGACGGAAATGTAATGGCGGCCACCCAAGTGTTCAAAGCTTAAATCCAATTACAACTAACCTAATCATCTAACCTCTACCAAATTTTGCAACAACATACATTTATGTGGGAAACATCTTTTGACCAAACTACAAGGTTATCAGCTAAATAGTTTGCAGATGGCGGCCATGTATGTGTGCAAATCGATTCCCCCTATCAATTCAAACACGGTAAAACCGAATTGAACGAAATTTGGTACAGAAGTAGCACTAGCAAAGGTCACCTCAGTGCCGTGTTTTATATCGCCGCCATCTTGACGGAAACGTAATGACGGTCACCCAAATATTCATAGCTTAAATCAAATTACGACTAACCTTATCATCTGAGCTCTACCAAATTTTGCAGCAACATACATTTATGTGGGAAGCGTCTTTTGACCAAACTACACGGTCATCAACCCAATAGTTTGCCAATGGCGGCCATGTATGTGTGCAAATAGATTCCCTCGATCAATTCAAACATGATGAAACCAAATTGAACAAAATCTGGTACAAAGGTACCACTAGCAAAGGCACCTCAGTGTCATGATTTATATCGCCGCCATCTTGACAGAAATGTAATGGTGGCCACCCAAATGTTCAAAGCTTAAAACAAATGACTAACCTAATCTGATCTCTACCAAGTTTTGCAACAATATACCTTAATGTGTGAAGTGTCTTTTTCCAAAACTGCAAGGTCATCAGCCAAATAGTTTCAAGATGGTGGATGTATGAATCATGCAAGTATTATAGCCCAACCGTAACTTACGATTATACAAGGCGTGGCCTCAACAATTCGGCTTATCGTGCATAGGGAAGTTAAATCTGTCTTCAAAAAGGTGACCGGTAAGATACTAGCATTTCATAATAGAATAAATGTAACCGTAGAAGTGACTAACAGGTGAGGCTTACCGTACCATATCGTTGTGGACCCGTGCCGTCCAATTGTCAAAATGGCCGCTATTTTTGCTCGTAAATCCAAATATTTCCGTAACTGTGTAAGTCTATATCCTTTCAGGAATGCACTGAACAAAATAATACATATTTAGTATCAAATGGTTTATAGGAACGCCAGAAAACTCTAATGAAATCGTTGATTTCAACACAAAATATGATACAGTTATACTAAACCAGTTGTTTATCAAGTATTATCGTAGCACATCCGTGGCGTAATGGTAGCGATTTGGGTTCATAGTCTGGGCGTTCGTAGATAAAATCCCTGCAGATTCAAATTTCTTTACTTTTTTTTTTTTTGTATTTATTGATTTATAACTACTCACACATTATAATGTTAAGGATAGGAGTGTGTATTTGCAATCGAAAATATTATATATATACTTATAACACCAAATATTTCAACACTCGAATACAGTGATTAATATTCGTTGACCTTGATCCGCGGTAGAGAGTATTGTTGTTGATTCTTTAGGGGTTTGGCGGCATTATAGTATTGTAGCCCCGGTTACTTGGATGTGTTTAGAAGTTGTCTGATAACCTGTGACACTATGATATCTGTAGGCTTACTAGTGTGTGTACTCTTATACGAGGAAGGATTTGGGTAGGAAGCTGTTTTGTTGTTCCATTTGAGATGCATGGACATCATGGTCATTTAGCCCCATGTACTTGGGTGAGTGTTGAATTTTGTCTGATAACCTGTGTTATTGTGATGACTGTATTAGTGTGTGTGTGTGTGTGTGTGTGTGTGTGTATAATTCAGGTGAGGATTCAATCAATCAACGTTTAATATCCGTATAGCACGTTGTATTTCAACAGAGCTACTACAACCAACATTCAATTATACTCCTTGAAAAGGACAAAGAGTTATAACAATACCCATGCATTTAGGAGAAAGTAGGCTATATGTTCTTTACTGAACATCTTGTTTTTTTCTTTTTAGCAAAGTTGCACTTGATTGTAAAATTATCATCCTTTTTAGAACCTGCTTGTGACTTCTGGATGAATGCAGGCATCCCAAGATGATATACTTCCAAGATATTGATCAAGTGAGTCAGGGAGGTGCATTCCGACTTGGTAGGTTGTGCACTATCACTGCCCTACTATACTCTCAAACATGATTGTCCCTAATCTTGCTTGTCCAGGCCCTATGTAATCTGGAACGCCTGGTTTGTATGCTGCATACCAGACCAACCGAAAATACACAACAGCAAACATTGTTGAGTCTGCAGTTCAACTTGACTCGCCTATTGTGCGGGGTAACTCATTCTATCTGCACAGCCATAGTTGCTTTCTATGGTATACTTTCATGAAAAAATTTTTGAATTTCAAAGCAGTTTGATGATGATGATAATTGTTGTTTTAAGGGGCCTAACATCTAGGTTAACGGCCCCTAATGGTGTGGGTGATTGTGAAAGTGAAAGATGAGATGAGAATGAAAACTATAACTAATACTACCGTAACTACAAACTTACATACTACAAGAAGAAATGGCAAAAACAGAAAGGATAAGGCAAATAAAGGACAGGAAGAAAAGAAATGCCCTCAACCCTCGAAGAATGAGGATCGAGGGACTTGGAAGGAAGTAGAGCCATGAAAGGCAGATAGGAAAGGGAAAGAGGAGAGGGCCCGCCCTTAAGTCAGTGGAAAAAGAGGAAAAGCGGACCCGGCTCAGGAATCCCTCGGGATCGCCAACTCTCGAACTCACCAGCCGTGAGCCCTTGAGGGTGTAGCCATATCCAGGATGCACCAGAAGTGGTGGGGCTACACACACCCTGCCTCCTTGAGGGCCTTGAGCAGAAGGCAGGAGATAACACGAAAAGAAAAAGAAGGCTGACCCCTCGCAGAAGGAGGGTATCAGGAAAGATGAGACAAGGGCCAATAAAGGCAGGAAAGGAAGAGACTCCCTAGGCCTCGGATACCCTAATACCGTCGGGGTCGGAAAAGAACAAGAGTTGACCAAGGGAGGTCGACAGGAAAGGAGACGGAGAGGAGCCCGGCACAAGTAAGTGGAAGCAATGCCGAACGCAGCTGGGGTCCCGAGGTCGCCAACCCACGTCCCACAATTTGCGAGCCCCTGGGTGAAAAGCAGTTTGAAGTTGATGAGCCAGTTTGTTTACTGGTCAAAACCCAGTTGTCATTTTCAGCTTCTAAGAGTTGGTCTAACAAAACTTTTTCCAAAATACAATTATGTTAAAACAACTTTAAAACAACACACCTAAAATTACAAACCAACATGTACTAAAGATTGAATCATTACCTTTCAGATCTTGTAGATCGACTTCCTGAGGCCACAACAGGTATTGGCTTGTTAGGATTGTTTGGATCAAACAAATGCCTCTGCACAGGGACATGACTCGACATTTCTTCCAGAGATGATCTAGTTAAGATCATTGAATCATTTGAAGATTCAATGATTTCTTTCTCCCTTTCAGTAGAGAGATGTAGAATTCCACCTTGCTTTCTTGCTGATTTTGTCCAGATTCCCACTTCACTCGCTATATCCGAGTGTGTACGTATTTGCCTCTCTCCACTAGTATCCTGGCCCTTGTCTCCAAGGTAACGATTTCTAGATGATTCACCATCAGAAATGTTTAACATGGTTTCCCTGCTGGGAATAAAATCAGCTTTTGATTTATTACTGATTGAATGACTTTTGTCAAATTCTTCCAAATTGTGTTCGTGGACTTCTTTATTTACTCGTAACAACGCACGAGAACATTCCACACTAGGAACACCAGAGCGATGCTCTCGACTTTTTATTTTTTTGTAATGCTCCAGGCTATGTTCTGAGTTATACCCACATCTAAAACTAGTTACTGATGAACGGTCCTCATCGGGATCATACAAACGCCTCTCAAAACTTCCGGCACTATCATATCGTTGCCTGCTGAAACCCCTACCACGGTCATTGGTTTTGTTTACAGCTTCATACGAAAGGCGCTGTTCACATTGCAACCAACGGTCTATGCTATCTGAACGATGGTACCGATCTCTATTACGGACATGATTTCCTCGGTCCTTTACAGTTGTTGAATAAAATCCATCACTTCCATGACAATTGGAACCCCTGATATGGGTGCGACTAAATCTCTCATCATTAGTCGGGGTATAGAATTCTTGACAACTGCCCTCACCACTGGCACTTGGAAATTTATTAACGTCATGTCCACATTTAAGAGGTTTCTTAACGCTGTGCAGTCCATTATTACTTAGTTCACCAGGTCTTAAACTTGACTTTCCAGTACCTGACCCAGTTTCACTATGCTTCGAAATGTACTTCGGGGAAGGGTCTCCTTCTCCACGATTTTGACCTACCGGTATGTTTTTCAAATTATTTTTTGGAATGCTATTCAAAGAAGAATCATCCCAATTTCCTTCCGTGGGGACCCGATGTCTAAATTTGGCTACAAAGGGTCTCCTATCGTGGCTGCTGGTCCTGGAGGAAGAAAAAATAAATAACATACAGTATACTGGAGAATATAAAAAACAGTACTATTCCATCAGATTACAGTATGTTAAAATCCATTCACTAAAGTTTACCTTGTATTCAACATCCCATCATTAGACATGTCCCGAGCATGCCTTAAAGTTAAGATAAATAATGTTAATCAAAAACATCAACAATTTATTATGTAGGCACGATAAGTCTCTTGGGATTATGCCATATGATAATAAAAACATATAGGAAATCTTGTTTCCAAACATCTCACATTCCTTCCAAAGAATAGGAATAAAGCGGTAAATATCTGAAGAGTTTGCAGTGTGATCCTTTTCCACAATTAATTATGCCTCACCAGATAGGTTATCTGACAAATGACAAAAGCCATAGCCATTGGGAATTGCAAAATACGGTACATAAAAACAGTAACTAGCTGAAGGGTGGCAGATAGATCTATCTCAATGCTACTTTCAAAGGTAAGGAGAAGATAACAGGGAAGGGTGTGGTGGAGGAAGAAAATCAGAAGAAAATAATAATAACAATAATAATAATAATAATCTTCCTCAACATACACACACTAACCAAAACAGTGAAACAAGATAATAATATGTTTATTGCAGCAAGATAATAACAGACACTTGCAACAGATTCAGAATCCTTACAACTGCAGTACAAGAAACACAATTCCATGATTTTAATCACTTTGACTCTGGTGGATATTGAATCTACAAGGGAAAGCCTGCAACCTAACTAAGAAATAGTAATTTACATGTGTTCGGATGAGCATTCCTTGTGCACGACAGTATCCAGAACTCTGTGAAACACTTCACACCAACTTCAAATCATCTCTATTTACTCACAGTTAAATGCGCCAGTAAAGCTTATACATTGATAACACACTTGCTCCAGTTAGCAATGACCTTGACATAAACAAAGTTGAGAAGTTCTGGTCACAACTTGAACGGGCACTTACCAAGATTCCTCAACACCACATCAAGATAATTCTAGGAGATCTCATTCCGCAAATCATCAGAGAAGAACACGAACACAGACACATAATATTGTGAATGGACATTGCTTAATCAACGTACTGTATGTACAATGGCCAACATACAACTAACGTCCACACACTTTAAGAAACCACCACGAAAAATTACTAACTAGAAATTCTCATAAACCACATCGGGGAATATCATATTGATCATGTGGTGATAACCATAAATTCTCTCTAGAAATCATGAAGGTGAGGGTACACAGAGGCTACGCAGAGCCCGACCACCATCTCTCGCAGAGTCAAGTCCGCTTCATATCCAATCCAAAAGAGTGTCAAAAATCTACACCCCATTCGTACGGATATTTCACGACAAATCAAGGTTTCGTTCGCAATGACGTAATTTAGCGAACGAAACTCGATTTGTCGTATATATCAATATGAATGGCTGTCTGTGATTGGCTGGTTGAAGTGATTTCACTTCTGACCGCACTGAAACTTCAAGTCGGAAGTAAGGGTGGCTTTACTATAAAAGACCACGCACAGGACTTCCATCTCTTTCGGTACCTGAAAAAGTTCCTTGGTGGGCAAAAATTCAACAACGATGACAAGTTCAAACGACATGCTACCACATCGCCGACAATACTAGCGGCAATAATTTACGAAGAAGGCATACAGAAACTTGTGCCTGGCTATGACAAGGGCCTCCACAATGGTCGGAGCAATATGGAAGGATAGTATACGATTTGTAGTTAATTTTGGAATAAATTGCTGGTCTGTATCTGTATTACCGTAATTTGGTTTTATTACCAAACGGAACATACTTTCTGGATATACAAAATAATTATATTGAATTACAAGTTTGGTGGTGGTGGTGGTGGTGGTCGTTGTTTCACTAGAGGGGCTTGGACATCATGGTTGTTCAGCTCTATGCATTAGGGTGTATGTGGAATTTTGTCTGATAACCTGTGATATCGTGATGGCCTCTGCTCAACGCTGCTCTCAGCTCTTTGACGAGATTCCCGTAGTCTTCACTGAAGAATACAGAGAAACATCGCGATTTACACAATCAGTGTCACTTTTAGTCGTTGACGAGATTTCCATTGTCCGAGCGAGATGCGGCATGATGCGTGTGGGCACCATTTCGGCAACGCTGTACAGCTGTTCCCTGAGCGTCTAGCTGGTGAAACGTGTTATTTCCCCGTAGAAATACAAACCGATATAAAATAAGTGAATTAATTTACGTATTTCACAGTCATACAGCATAACTTTTCGATGTATAAGGATTACAATGCAACCAAGAACTACATTTTCCAACCACCCCGAGCCGAGAAAAAGTTACCTTACAAAAATGATAACTTTGTTTCTTGGACACACACAATTTTGAAATTAATAAACCAGTTATATAACATTCCAATGTATATTATGTTAAAATATTAAAAATTCCAAATCTACATGGCCTAACGTAAAATAGAACGACGAAAATGATGATGTTATTGGATTTTATGTAGGTCTATTGGTTACTACACAAACAACCTTCAAACTCGAGTGCACGTAATATTTTGGTCGACAGTAGGTATCAAGCCTTATAATATATTTGGCTGTGTTATAAAACTTGCATATTAAGATCTTGATCTATAACTTGGACCATCTCTTGCCTGTACTCCCTTATTACACTGTTTCCTTGTGTGCATACATTCGCTCTTTTCATACTTCAAACCTCCCAACATCTACGAGTACTTCACGTATTCACGTAGACACCACAAAAACCTCCTGCTCAGAGTTATTAATCTCCTCTGGCATACTTACTTCTCCAAAACCTTCCTCCACCATAACTTCATTTGGCCACTTACCAACCTGAAACCTAATTGCTCAACGGCATTAAACCTCGCTGGCATCCTTACTTATTACCTCACTCACGTCATTTACGTGAAATTTACAAACACTCATACATACATACACACACATCCATCTCCAAGTACCAGATGTCCTATAGTTTAATACTTCCTTATTTCCATCAGATGTTGGTTATTTCACACCATGCCTTACCATCCATCACTTCAAAACCACTTCTAAATTTCTCCAACTGTAGTCAGTGAAGACTTCGCTGTTCTCAAATGAAATTTCTTTACTGCATATCAATACTTACTTCAACTCATTAATTTTATCATTACTGTACCTCATCTTACATCAGTCACGAATCTCTACATTATTATTATTATGGTTGTCAAAATAGTTCTTTCATTAGGTTACTTACCATTTCTGTTATTACTTTCTCAGATATTCTTAGAATACTTACTTCTGCAGACTACGCACCTTTTAATACAGTATAACTCGATAAGCGGTTCACCGTCTTTACCTAGTTTATAAGCACAAGCTTTTATTTGCTGCTCCCTCACTTTTTCATACAACTCTGAACGGATACAAGATTTCAGGCTTCAAGAATCCACCAAAATTTTAATTTACGCCCCCCACACTTCTATTTAAACAATGGGCTGAAATGATCCAATACCTTAATCTCAATAAATACTCTTTACCTCATTATTGTATTATTCTTTAATATCTACATCATAATTCATCATCATCATCTTGTACAGTTTCCAGCCCCAGGCTGGGTCTGTTTGGAACATAAGCCTCGCCACTTAGTCCTTTCTTCCCACCACCTCTCCGCTGTCACTCTGGTCCAGTCCTCGCCTCTCCTCTTGACACATTCCTCCACGCCTTTCAGCCATCTATCTCTTGGTCTTCCCCTTGGTTGTTTCGTCTGCATCTGCATCTCATGTATCCTCTTGGGAATCTTCTTCTCATCCATTCTCTTTAAGTGTCCATACCACCTCAGTCTTGATGTCTCAATCCTACCTTGCAAGGGCTCCGCTTTCACCATTTCCCACAAGTCCAACCCCTCCTCCACGTGGTGGGAGACGGGCAACGGCATGAAGTAGGGGATTGCCTGTAGGGGTGAAGTACAGCGGGGACTTCGTGTGCCCCGGGACCGCTACGGTAGCTGTGAAGGCCCTATAGGAACCCTGAAAAGTGACGGCTGACGGGGCTCTGGTGAAGCTACGATAGGCCTAGCAAGCCAGTAGTGGATATTATATTTGCTTTCAAAACAGGAACAGGCCTTGGAAAGGACGGATGCAAACGACGACGACCCGGATATGTTAATGGACTACAAGTTGGCACGTTAAACATTCATCTACATCATAATTCCCTAGTTTAATTACATTAAATAAATACACTTTAACTACACGACTAAGTCTCCTACCACTCTTTACACTCCACTATTCGTTTAAGATTCCTTGTTCTATTGCTCTCATTCCTTTCTTTCTCCCTGGTTTAATTGTTACTCTTTCTTCTCTTCTCATAATAATAGTCTACTTCCTCATTACTAGGCCTATATTTATCTATAGTAAAGCTACTCTTAGTCACTCATCCTAACGTTTCACCTAACATCTCTACTTCTAACCTCCATACCAAATAGTAATCTTCATTCTTATCTTTATATCTCTTTCTAATCTCATCTAACGATGTGACCTGGCTTTTCCGCTTTGTCCTACTCCTAGAGATTTTAACTCCCGTCATCTGCTTTCCTCGTTCACTGTAATCTACCTGCTGGCTTTGTGCTAACACACGCATCTCCATCTCCACTAAGTTTACGTTACTAGAATTCCTTCTACTTTAGAAAGACTTTCCCTAATGTCCTGCTCTATTTCCACTATCCTACTTTCAACATTTACTCTACCCTGATTGTTCTCCTCTTTAACAACTTCCTGGATTCTACAATCCTGAGGACCTGTTGTTTTCTCTACCTCCCATATTTCTACTCCTAACTGTTCTTCAAACATATTCTCCTCTCTCCTTCTCTGATCTATCATCTCTTCCTCCAGTTCCTCAACTCTCTCCTCTAACTGTTTGTTAGGCTTACATACTTTGTCATGACCTATGTCTACTTTCTGCTCTACCTCTGATCTCATTTCAGCTAATCTTTCCTCCTCCTGATTCTGTATTTCTAATCTACTCTCATCTTCATTCACTTCCTCCCTTATCTGGTCTACCTCTTGCTCTTTCTCACATAAACTATTGTTGACTATTTCTAGCTTATCTTCTTTTGTTGCCTTGTCCTGCACTTGCCATCTATGGTTGAATTCACATTCTGTTTCATTATCGCCTCCAATGCTACTTTGTTTTGGTCTAATTTATGGTTTACTTCTGTTTTATTTTGTTCTATTTCATGTTTTATTTCTTTAATACTTTGATCTAGTTTATGATTTAATTTTTGATTCAGTGCATCGAACATATCTCCCATCATCTTGCGTAATCTATCTTCTAATCCATCATACCGTTCATTTGTGCTTTTGTTGCTCTTTTCTCCTTCGTCCACGCCCCCCATCGTACTATTCTGTGATTCAACCGACTTGTCTACCTCGCCGCAACTCTGAGCATTGTTACTCCCGCTAGCTAAGTCTTTCTCCTCTACCTCTGCCTCGGTACCTTTAACTATGTTACCACTGCGTAACATCATCATCTCACTCTCATCTCCCATGATTCACTTTATATACTCTATTATTATAAAAACAATTAATTTTATTTCCAAATGCAAATTACTAATTTTATTTATTTCTTTAAGAAATATATTTATTGGGGGAGGCGTTTTAAATTTATGGTTTGAAATCTCGGGTTGACGTCTGTTACAAGGATGGATTAAAATGAGCATATGATTTTGTATTACCCTTAAACACAATAAATATATACATGCACTATCGTTGCAATTGCACACCAATATAGTACTCCTAGTTCAATTGTTTTGGGTGTGGTGTACAAACACCACACAATGTTATCGCAGTTTGACATGGAGACCGCGATATTATGCAATCAGCGCCGGACACGGCCTTCAACGATTCTCTACCTAGCAGAATGGCAGAGGCAAGTTCGAGGTTGGGCATGGTTAAAATTCACGAGCAATTATGGACATGTTGTATGGTCGGCGCCACTCGCAAGTGGGTAGCCGCGATTCCTGCCGTCCCTATGCTGTGGTTGGAAGTTTGCGGTGAATCACAAGAAATGAGTATTGCGATGCTACGTAGTCAATGTTGTTTTTAAGTGGGTTGATGCACTTCTCACTCTCTGTACGCTTATAAGTATACGGTCATGGGAAAAGTGGCGAGTAGGTTCTGGGTTGTTTTGTGATGGGCGCCCAATCAACTTTGACAGTATTCCCGCAGTCCTTGTGGTCATATGTTCACGATTGGGCACGAGTTTTATGATTTTAAGCAACCGGCATCGATCTCTGTCCATTTGACGAGACTCCAGCAGGCAAGTCATGCGATCAATCAGTCGTCTTGAGGATGTGATTTTGGAGGATGAACGTTCGAAGTAGGCATAGAATATTACAAATTATTCTGAGAACATTGCACGAATAATACCACAAGACGACACATCTTATTTCGAATTCAAATAACGAATTATGCAAGTTAAACAAATTTTCGAGATAACCGGTTAGAATATATATCCGATGGAACCAAAGTTCGAAGGAAAAATGGACATATATCGGAATTTCGAATTAACCATACTGGATGTCGCAAACTTACAAGACGGAAGATTTTTAAAATATATGTATTTTGATGTTATTTCGCTGATTTTTTCGCAACCCAACAGTATCAATTTGCAAGATTACGACAAATTATTTCGCACTATTCCTGGACTTCGACTCCAAATTTAGAAGTCAATAACAGTAATGAGACATTTCTATTGAGATTTGGAAGATTTCGCAAATAAACACCTCACAAAAAAGTCAGGGTACCTAATAATACAGGAAAATATTTCACACAAAACTAACAACTCTTCTTGATGCCGAAAATGTATGTAGAACCGATGTATACCACACAAGGAATCCTCAGTATGCATTTTCTTGAGGTCGGGCACGGCAAAATATAGCTTTATTAGGCATTCGGCGCCGCTTGCGTGAGACTCGCTACATTGCAATCTGTGAGCATAGCGGCGCGAGTCTAAATAATTTAAACTGACCTCGGTGAATTTTCATTACCTCCAACTATCCAGATTAGCTACTTTTCGTTACCTTCGTTACCCAATTGTAAAATTAGCTACTTTTTAGTTACTTTTGTTACCGGTAGACACCCTGATTACCGGTAAAATACTAAAGCAGTAAGCATCCGAAAAAATAACTATTTATATGCGGTACCTACTAGATTGCAAGACTGAGAAATGACAATCTCATCAAGAAACTGTCTCACTCCACAAACTAAGGTGTAGCTACTATTACTGTGATATACTTAAGCACTAAGTCCTAAACTATTGTAGAAATGTAAATTAATGCAGAAATAACCTCTGAGTACTCTGCTGAGATGATGGTAAAAAGCTAAACTGCAACATACAAAAACAGTGCTTGTCTACTAATAATGTGTTGCAAGATCTGTAATGGAGACTTATCTGAAATTGTATAGTATGTGTACATACAGTTTTTCCTTTACATCAGAAAAGTCATTGTCAGAGCTAGTGATGTGGGCCGAGTAAATACCCAGTGGGAAGGTAAATATAAATTGGGTATTTGCCTGGGTATATACCCAGTGCTCATTTAAATACCCAAAAGTAGGGTATTTTCAGTTTTTTGAGCTTTGTACAACACTTTTTGATGTGTTGATGAAGTGTTGGACCAACAAGGACTCAAACACAGGTATTTGAAGTGTTAAATTGAAATCAGGAGGTATTTTTTTAGTATTTATATGTTTTGGCACTGTAACTTTGTCTTTAAGTGTGTTATTTCCTTAAACTAAAGTAAAATATTGGATAAAACCTTTTGGTTGTTTTGTGTTTTCAATTTTTAATAAATTGAACAGGTCGAGTTTTATTACGGTAACTGGAAATGAGCAACAAAGATGAGGGAGGGAAAAGCTACTTTTGTAGTAATAAGAGTAGGCTATATGCATATTAATTGAAATATGTGTATGCCAAAACTCAAAAGGTAATAAAAATATATTCAATAGAAAAAAAAAAAAAAAAAAAAAAACATCACAAAGAAAACACCTGAATATCAACAGCAAGAGGAATTGGAAGCAGATGTGTCTTTTGAAACAGATGAATCAAATCCAGGGCCGAGTTCTAGTAGCAGCCAAATTTTTAATTTAACATCCCCGGGCAATGTGAGTAGCCTTATGTCATCCAGGTCAAGATAGAAGCAGTGTGTGAGGCCAGGGCCAGGGCATCCAAAAATCCAACTCGATGATTTTACTTTGGGCACAATAAAAATAACTATACACTATTTTTACATGAATAAGATATTCCCCACAATTAAAATCTCTGCAAGGAACTGTCAGAAAATATGGACGATTTTCCTGATATGTCAATTTCTACGCTTTTGAAAGTAGTCAAAAGCTTGAGATTCTGATTCAAAGAACTGAATAGGAAACTGGTGCTAATGGAATCTGTGACAGTTGCTGCATCCCGACATACATTCCTTAGAAGAATGAGGGAACTCCGAGCAGAGGGCTACAAGATCTTCTTTACAGATGAGACCTGGTGCGGACAGAACCACACTATGAAATATGGATGGCAAGGAAACGTGGTTGATGCTTTGGAAAAGAACTTTGACAATTATGATCAATACAGAGGGTACATTCAGGGAATTTATGGATGGCGTGGAGGTTTCAAGACACCGTCTGAAGCTGGGAAACGCATCATAATTTTGCATATCGGAACTGAAGAAGGATTTCTTGACGGTGCAGAACTTTGTTTTATCGGCAAGAAAGGAAGCGGTGATTACCACAACGAAATGAACTTGACTCATTATGAAGAATGGTTCACAAAAGTGATGAGTTTATTGCCTCAAAGGTCAGCAGTCATTATAGATCAAGCCCCATATCATGCAATGGTCGATCCTATAACTAAAAACCCGAACATGTCATGGCTGGAACCTGACATTATAACCTGGAGTTGGCGATTACAACAAGCTGACTAAATGAGAGCCGATGGTCCTTGCCAGGCCCTATTTTCAAACTCCAGTGAAGAAGCTGGAACAACTAACTAAACGACTTTGACCGGATGTAAAGCTTGTTTGGTTACCAGTAGCTCATTGTGAGCAAAATCCAATCAAATTCATTTGGGCTTATTTTACAGTAAAAATAGCAAAAAGAATATGGTCACCATATTACAAAATGGTAGAAGTATGGAAGCAATGAATGTCTCATGCCAAGAAGCCTTACGTACCGTTACTCCCGAATTCGGGAAACAATGCACGAGGGTGGATCAAACATAAACGGGAATTTGAATGTAATGTGTCTGAAGAAGGGGTTTGGACGCACACGCTCGGCGGGGAGCTGGGCTGCTTCAGTAAGCTATGACTGAGCAACAGGTGCAAACGTCTGTTGCGCAATGCATCATTATCCGATTTGTCGCAAACGAGGCCACCAAACCTCCGGAAATTTCACGACAGCTTCGCGCAGTTTGGGGAAGAAACACTGTCACAGACTCGAGTTTATGAGTGGGCCAAAAAAAGGTGGCAGGAAGAAAAGCTGTGGAAAATGAACTTCATGAAAGGAGGCTGCAGACAAGCACCACTGCATAGAGCATTGTTGCCTCTCATGACATTATTGAAGAAGATCGGCGGATAAAAATTTTTGATATTGTTTTAGGCATAGGAATAAGCGTATCCAGGGTGTCTACTGGAAGTATGAAGTAAAAATTAGTTACTTTTTAGCTACCTCTTATTTCACGACGTCTCTGCGATCTACAAGCATAGGTGATCATCGTGCGCACGGCCCTGATTTAATTCCCATTTCTGCCATCGAGAATTTCAGCCATGGTATGAGGAGATGCAGCTGATAAAGTGTAAATAAATCATTGCTCTGGCAAATAACATCTCATTCATTCATAAAGAGTATGTAACAGTACATTAGCAAGGAGCTGGCAAGCAGTGATTTAAGCCAACAAATACTGAACAGGCTGAATAATGATCACGGACCTGCATTTTTTAATCAATAACAAATAGGAAAATAAAATATTATTCATTTTCCAACATTTGCAGTGTTTAAATCTGGATCAAAGTTTCACTCACAACACACCTAGTTTATGTTCTACATTGAGTTCCTCCCAAGAGTTGACCGGCCAGCGCACTGAGCATATCTGCCTCCCGTAAACTCAACACGTCCCGCTCGGCATAGCATAGCAATAAGAACAGCACTTCCCTCACTTTATCCATGCATGACATGAGATAATTAAAATTTTAAAAATAAGAATTAATAAACTAAGCTTGTACCTTATGACAGAAGATGTTGGATATTTTCTCCTCCTACATCCACACATTTCCAGCATCGTCTTAGATAACTCTGATTCACATGCATAAGTTCGTCTTCCGTTTGAGGTTATTTCTCTCCGGATATGTTCTTCCAGTTCATCCAACGTGTGAGGGTTTCTTGCATACACTTTATTCTTTAAGCACCCATATAAATAAAAGTCACAAACAGTTAAATCTGGGGACCGTGACAGCTATAAGTCCATACTAATAACACCGTCTTCAAACACTTCCTCAATGAAGTTTAATGTGCCATGAGCTGTATGCGCGGTGGCAGAGTCTTGCTGAAAATATCAATTTCAACAGTCAATGTCAGTCAGTTCGTCAAAAAATGGTTGGAGTATATTAACCCAGTAACTTTGTGCATTAATTGTACCCTGGGAAAAAAAAAAAGGTCCTATAATTCTGTATCCATTCACTGTGCACCATACTCCGACCCGTTCGTCATAGAGGAATTTCGTATATGCGATGGGGTTTTCTGTACTCCAAAATCTGTTATTCTGTGTCGAAACATACCCGTGTAAATGGAACCAAGCTTCGTCTGAGAAAAATATTAAGCGTGGATCAATTAATTCATCATGAACGTTTCGCAAATTCCAATTGCAAAAACGTACCTGCTTATCATGATCACGTGGATGCAGTTCTGATTCAACATTTTCGTAGCCTGCCATACTGAGCTCTTTGAAACCCCGGCTTCTAATTTTTCTGCGATTTCATTTACTATTTCCTCATTAAGTACCGTACACGGTTTTTAACACTTCGCTTCTTATCGAGTAAAGAACCAGTTCCTCTCAACTTGTTTCCGTACGGTCTCTCTATTTGGAGGGCGCACACCTGGTAAATGTGTTATGAAACGTCTAACGACTTCCCCGCAAGGCTCTGTGTTCACATAATTATCATACATAAATACCCTTTCCTCTACCGTGTACACATGTGGAGGCATTATGAGAATTATACCTCAAAGTAACACTTCACAACTCAACAATAGTTGGAGAGACAGATCAACACAAACTCAATACACGTTCTAAGCATGGAGCAGAACAGCGAAGTGTGCGCTGTGAATCAGGAAGTGATCAGTCAATGGGAGGCACATAAGCTTGGTGCGTTGGCCAGCCAACTCATGAGAGGAACTCACTGTTGAAGCAATAACTAGTAAGGAAAGTCCACATTGAACAAATGAAGTTTTCATTGAGGCAGATAAAAATGAAAACACACTGCAAGAAAACATTAACACAATTAATAGGATTTCACTGGCTTATTTGAGTTCAGGTATTATGTCCAACATCATTTTTATAAGGGTTGAACCATTGAACTTGCATGCTAAAATATCTCTGTTAGCTAAAACATGACCATAATAAGGTGGGGGGGGGGGGGGGGGATAAACAAGTAGTTCCAGGAAGAACTATATAGCCTATTTTCACATATCCTACTTATGTTAATTGCCCCTAGCAACATACAGCAATCAAACTGAAATTTTGTAATAGATTCGTAGATATTGAGAACTGTCTTAATATTTCGGATGGTCACCATGTTAGATAAGCCCTTAGAGTTTCCGAAAACATGAAGATGATTGTGTAGGTGTATTATTCAAACTTCAATCACATGATTAGGACACAATAAAAATAAAAACTTAATTTTAAAATTTCTTGTGGTTATGAGAACAATTAAAATAAATTAGATGCCAGTGGATTAAAATTTGTATGAGCATATACCGTACCAAGCTTCACTGTGCTTGGATGGTTAAATCGTGAGAAACGTCCATTTAAATATTTACGTTTTGCATCGCCGACATGTTGGATTTGTGCTCAACAGGTTATTGAAAGTCCCATAGGTGAATCTAAGTTTATAGTCTATCAACATACAAAATTCCAGTTTGATTGCTGTCATAGATTAAGAGATATTGAGAACCGTCTAAATATTTTGGATGGTCGCCATATTGGATTCTTATAATATATTTATGTAGGCCCTAGAGTTATGCACTATTAGATGGCGATTATTGTGGAGGTTCATTATTCAAACGATGACTTGGATCGGATGATTAGGACACGAGAAATAAAAACCAAATTTTAAAATTTTGCACAGCCGCCATCTTGAGATTATGTAAACAATTGAACTTAATTAGATGTCAGTGCATTACAATGTGTATCAACATTTTCTGTACCAAGTTTCACTGCGTTCGGATGGTTAAATCGCAAGAAAAGTCTTTTAAATGTTCCAACTTCACTTGGCCGCCATGTTCGTTTTGTACTTAACAGGTTTTCGCAAGTCACATAGGTGAAGTTTAGTAGTGCTTTTTATCACTGTACAAAATGTCAGGGTGATATCTGTAATCGTTTCGGAGATATAAAAAGCCAGTGAAATATTTCGCACAGCCGCCATGTTGGATTGGTGAGACTTAATGAAATTTGAAGGGCATGGTCGGAGTCTGCCAAAATAGTACTATAACCTTACCGACTTTCATTGAAATCGCTCTGGCCGTTTAGATTTACATGGACAAAAGGTGATCTCATAAGCCTATTCTTTCATAAATGAAAATAGGCTAACAGGGAGTGGGTGGGATGGAAAAGGGGAGAGGGAGGGGTAAACCCGGTACGCAGAGGAGGGGACAGCAGTTCGTGGATGGATCCTGCTTAAAAGTGCATCGCCACGCCATACCACGATGTCTGTTGGAACTACTTGCTCCGAGCAATATGTTGGCTTCAGTATATTACATTAAGGTGCATCTCTGTCTATTATATCCTCTTTGAACTGAAGCCTATGCATGATGTTATCCGCGTGTCTCCACCTATAACGTTAAGTCTCACATATAGCATAGGTAATAAAATGCCGGCTTACGTTTGGTGGAAGATTAAGCTACAGGTGATTCACACACTCGCCAATAGATAGCGCGCCATTTGCGTCTACAGAGAACGCAAGGGAGCTGCAGACGTGAATATTAGAAGAATATTCTTCCCGAGTTTGAGATTTATCACTCGAGCAGTTTCAGAGACACACATGTGTTTATACGACTAAAACAAATCAAAAATTTCTGAGACATGTATCCCTTGAAATTTATCAAAGAGCATGAATGTCAAGTTTTACGTTTGAAACTCAAGAGGTTTTGGATGGTTTCTTTTTTGCAGCCCCTTTTTTTCTCCCGTTAGAATCTGAATTTCATGAACCTTTGCCTATAAACTTACAGCAACCTCCGTGAAAAAATGTTACCGAGATACGGCAATGGGATCGTAATATTTGCCTTTTATATTTAGAAATGTTTCACTTTGTCTCGATATTAATTTATGGATACGGCCCTGTTCCGTGCGAGTAGTTATGACAATGTCTATGTATACAGATATACGGTATCTTCTATATATATAAAGCTCAATGTTTGTCTGTCTGTCTGTCTGTTATGTATACAAATCCACACCGTTTCACCGATCTGAACCAAAATTTGTATACTTACCCTTCGGATCCCTGCGGGTAGCCCTGTCCACTTGAAATTTCCGACAGACCACCCCATTCCCTGCATTTAGGCCCTTTGTCCCAAATCTACACCGTTTCACCGATCTCAACCAAAATTTGTATACTTACCCTATGTAACCCTGTGAATAACACTGTCCACTTAAAATTTCGGACAGACCACCCCATTTCCTGCATTTAGGCCCTTTGGCAAACTTCTACAACGTTTCACCGATCCGAACCAAAATTTGTATACTTACCCTTTGCAACCCTGCGGGTAACCCTGTCCACTTGAAATTTCGGACAGACCAAAACAATCTCTCCATTTAGGCCCTTTGGTCCAAATCTACACCGTTTTACCGATCAGAACCAAAATGTGTATACTTACCCTTTGCAACCCTGCGGGTAACCCTGTCCACTTGAAATTTCGGACAGTCCAACCCAATCTCTGCATTTAGGCCCTTTGGTCCAAATCTACACCGTTTCACCGATCAGAACCAAAATTTGTATACTTACCCTTTGGTACCCTGCGAGTAACACTGCTTGAAATTGCGGACAGACCACTCCATTCCCGAAAAGTGGACAGGGTCCGTCCCAAAGGCAATGGAAAAAAGGGGTAAAACCGGACCCGCTCAGGAAACCTTCAGGGTTGCCAGCTCCTGAACTCACCAGCCATGAGCCCTTGAGGATGTAGCACTATCCAGGGTGCACCAGGGCTACACACACCCTGCCTCCTTGAGGGTCTTGAGCAGAAGATATGAGATATTAAGAAAAGAATGAGGCTATCAGGAATGATTAGACAAGGGCCAATTAAGGCGGGAAAGTGAAAGAGTCGCTAGGCCTCGGATAACCTGATACCATCGGGGTCGGAAGAGAACAAGAGTTTGACCAAGGGAGGCTGACAGGAAAGAGAACTGAAAGGTGCCCGGCACCAGTAAGTAGAAGCAATGCCGGACTCAGCTGGGGTCCCGTGGTCGCAAACCCACGTCCCACAAGTTGTGACCCTGGTGGGTGGAGGGGGGAAGAGGGGGCAGGGGTGAGAATAGCTTGCTCATTCATCGCGAGGTGACATGAGAAAAATGTCCAGACCCCGCCGTGTTACCTGTTATTGCTGACTATGCTGATGTTCATACAGGGTCTTTGCTCAAACCACTGTAGTGTTACGAAAGAATGAGTGATTCACCGGTCAATGTGAATAGGACCGGGAACCCCCCCCGAACGTCTGTCATCATATATCGTCATCATCTGCGATATTCTCAGCTACGTGCAGCTTGGACCCGAGCAGTACTCGATAAGCTCTTTCACTACACGCATCGAGTATAGGCCTAAGCCAGAATATAACGTTCAGACTTTGGAAGACATCGAAGGTAGTAATCTGAATTACCTATATCAGATTTAAAATTACACCATGTTCGTTTAGTAGTCATTTTTCATTACCTTATTATTATCATAAGGGCAAATGACCTAGATGTTACACCCTTTATACCACTAATCACCACACACAATAAGTCTTCATCGCCTGTGAATTTTGAAATATTTCTATCACGGTAGTTTGTAAGTTTGTCGTGTCAATTCAACAGTAGTTTTCATTACCATCCTCATCAAAAGGGCAAATGACCTAGATGTTACGTCCATTATACTACTAAGTAACACCACAGTCTTCATCGCCTGTGATTTTTAAAATGTGTATTTCCATTAGTTTGCAAGTTTGATATATCCGTTCAGTAGTAGTCGTCTTCATTATCATCCTCATCAAAGGGGCAAATGACCTAGATGTTACGTCCATTATACTACTAAGCAACACCAGAGTCTACCTAGCCTGTGATTTTTAAAATGTGTATTTCCTTAATTTGTAAGTTTGATATACCCGTTCAGTAGTAGTCGTCTTCATTATCATCCTCATCAAAGGGGCAAATGACCTAGATGTTACGTCCATTATACTACTAAGCAACACCAGAGTCTACCTAGCCTGTGATTTTAAAAATATGTATTTCCATTAGTTTGTAAGTTTGATATACCCGTTCAGTAGTAGTCGTCTTCATTATCATCCTCATCAAAGGGGAAAATGACCTAGATGTTACGTCCATTATACTACTAAGCAACACCAGAGTCTACCTAGCCTGTGATTTTAAAAATACGTATTTCCATTAGTTTGTAAGTTTGATATACCCGTTCAGTAGTAGTAGTAGTAGTAGTAGTAGTCTTCATTGTGATCCTCTTCAAAAGGGCAAATGACCTCTCATTCCTTTAAAGTATCAATTATTCCCATTCGTTGATAAGTTACATGTGCCAGTAGTCGCTTCTATGTTCATCATCACTATGTAGAAGATGTTTTGCGTCAGAAGAAAAGACAACTGGATGCTCAGGAACGTTAACGATATATCGACATCGAAATCTGGAAGCTTCTCTTTGAGGAATTGCTTCAGACATTTATCGTACAGTTTAAACCTTAACAAGACGAAACTTTTAACCAGATAGCGATCTAAGTGGGAGCTCTTTGGCAAAAAATAATCAAGTCTTTCCCGGAATGTGAGTCCTAAAAATAACTTTTTCTATTATTTTCTAAGTTTCATATGTCAGTTATGTAGTAATTTTCAATATCATCCTGATCAGTAGGGCAAATTACCTAGATGTTACGCCCTCAACGTCATTTGGGGTAAATGACCTAGATTTTAAGTCCATTATATTTCTAATCACCACCACATAAAGTCTTCTACGACTGAGATGTCACGAATTCTGGGACCGCTAACGACATATCTCGACTCGGACTGAAGACAAATATCACGAGAATGATCATTATTTTACAGAGCCTTCCCATAGTGACTTAAGTATAAACATTGTCACTGGGTTTGATAATGTAAGAAATGAATACATAAATAAATATAATTTATGACGTTGAGTGTTAAGGAGACTGAAATATTATCATCTTTCCACCGGGCGAAGCCGGGTACTACTGCTAGTTGGCTTATATAAAAAAAGACTTGTGATCTTACATGGTTTTGAAACCTCGCGATTATAAGCTACAAGACGTCCTTTCTACAAAAATTCCGAACCTCTCGACGCAACTTCTCACTTCGACAATCTAACCTACGAACCTGAAATTCGACATTAGTACAACTGCTATTCCCTTTCGTTCACAGATTACCATCTACTTTCGTTCTCAGCAGACAGGAGTGGCTCGCTATCTGTAGACGAAAGTACGAATCAGATGAAGCTCAACCATCCACCAATCATAAGCCGCCATTTGAAGGCCTATGCTACGTGAGACTTGACGTTACAGGCAGAGTATTGTACTAGCGGGATCGGCGAACATGCGTGCGTGAGACTGGCCAGCTTAGCGGGCGCAAGTTCAACTGATTCAGCCCGCCTTCGGAAAATTTTCGTTACCCATTTGTCAAATATGTTATTTTTTCGTTACTTTCGTTACTGGTAGACACCCGGCGAACAATCACGAATGAGAGCTTCAAAATGAGGCCAAGTTTCCTGCTGTACGTTCATCCTGGGCTGAGAAAACGTTACTTAAGAAAAAGTATAAGAACTTTTTATTGGGTAGTTGAAAAAAATTGAAACTTGAGTTTTACAATATCAATTCTTGTGACTGGAACATATAGAAATTTGTTTACCCTCAGCCAAGTAGATTTCCATGCATATAGTTTTAAGTAAGCGGTTCCTAGAAAAGACGCCAAAATCCCGGACAATTTTTTATACAACCACAAATAAAAAAAATATTATTATACTTGAGTATAATTGGCTTATATAGTCTAACACAGTATCAATGATGGAAAATATTGGTATAACTCATTTTTCAATAAGTCTGTTGGTTTCTTTGTAATTAAGGCCTAAACTCAAGTATCCATAATTTTTTTAAATGATAGTAGTTATGATTTCAGTCTTAAATGAGAAACATAACACCTCTACGAGATATTTTCATTAGCAATGCCTTTGTGCTATTTACATGACATCAGCCCAAGAGACTTAATTAAGCAAATTACTATGTTGCATGCCACTATGTGAAATCATGATGGTCAATATTCAATTTTATAACCAGGATTACTGTGAAAATTATCAACTAGAAGTTGACACAGCTTTAGATTTTAAAAATCAAGAATAGTTTCTTTACCTGTTACATTCATGCCTCTGCCCATCCTGTGAAGATTGCCTACTTCCTACTCTTGTTTCTAATGAAAGGGACTTGGTTTCGTCCGATTTTCTCACTCGCCTTCGCCCATCACGTGAAGAATGGCTGCTTGCCGTTTTCTTTTCTAATGAAGAACGTCTTCTCTCTTCCGAGTCAAATTCGCTCTGCAGCCATCGCCCAACACGTGAAGCTTGGCTACCTTCGGCCCTCTTTTCGAAAGAATGAGATTTCTTCTTTGAATCCACCTCCCTCTGCCGCCATCGTCTATCGCGTGAAGATTGGCTATTCTCTGTTCTCTTCTCTAGTATTTTTGATTTCACCTCCTCTTGATCTGCTTCTCTGAGCAACTCTTTTTCTACTTCATCACCCCAATCCTAGAAGAATACAAAATAACATTAAGACATTAAATTATGCAAATACAAAAAATATTGACAGTAGGTATGTAAGACCTCAGAAGTCACCATGCTGCTACTTTCCATTCTCTCCCTCATGTCTACAGACTGTACGCTTGGAGAAAGGGATTGACAGTTGGCCGGTAATTCCATATCAGTCATCACTTCTCTGTCTCTCGACCAATCTATATTCGCATAATTGAAGTCATAATACCCTGTGTTGAAATCTCACAGTCCGCGTGCTTTCAGTGTCAGTGGCTTGTACAGTGTGATCGCTTGTTGATTCTAACGTTACCATAACTGTGCAGTGGTGCTTTAGTAATGGTCTATACAGGTAGTAGTAGTAGTTTTGAGAGAAAATTAATATGTACAGTATATCTGCGACTTTATTCAGTTTTCCTTCATATTTGTACGGTAGATATCCAATTACCCAAACTCCGACTATCAGAATCGCTGATTGTCCGAATCGCTTTCAGAAAAAAAGAAATAAGACTAAAACTTACTGAGATTCGCAAAATAATGATTCTGTCTACGCAGGCTATTGTCCATCCCTCCACGAAGCTAGTGTAGACGCAGAGCGAATATTATTGAAATGAAGAGCTTACTTTGACCGAGATGTTCAGCAAACAATGACTTTCAATTACTACTATTGTACAGCACTTTGTAAGTACACATGCTATATATCATGTAAAAGTGTTGCCTTTTCATTTAATTACATAATTAAAAATGCATACAGTACTGAAAATAAGCTCTTTATCTTTAAAATACATATGTATGTATACCATGTATGTAAATCCAATTATCCGAATTTTTGATTATCCGAATGGAGTCCGGTCCCAATTGAATCGCATAACTGGAGTTCTACTGTAGTATGTTTACATACTATATTTTGCTGTCAAAGCCAGGTACGGTGGCTAAGGGAAAGGGTGTACTGAAAACCACAGGGTGAAGAATCGTACTTCAAGGTCAGTCCGGTGAATTGGTATATACTTTACGGGGCTATGTCGAGAAGGACAGAGATAACTGCAGTTATATCAGTGGTGTGGAACCTCTCTTACCGTAGAATCTATCTCCCTTTAAAATAACAAGCTGGAAATAAATAAATAAATCTACGGATACCCCTGCAACCAGAACTTCCAGGAATATCGGTCTCTGTGGTCACCCATCATTTAGCTACTAGTAGAAAAGTCCCTTATGCTCCCTTTAAATGGTAAGTTCCTTTTATATCTGTACTGATAGTTTACCTTTTAATTTTGTTTGCTTTCTTAAACATGATTTTGCCTTGAGTAACAACTTGCTCTCTACAAAGTTAAAGCATAGCATAGCTTAGGCCAACGAAGCGATGTAGCTGAATTCTAATGATATCACCACCCTGAACTGACAAGCTTATCACAGCGTCAGGACTCATACGTATCGTAATAATGGTAGTGAGAGCAGATGAAATGTCAAGACCTTCTACTACAATCATACGGTGCTTAATAAATTGTGGTTGAGAGCATGTGAGTAAATCTTTCTCGGGCTTCAGTGCAAAACTTGCCTGAATATTTTGTACGCAATGTAGGAGTATTCCTCTTTTTTAAGCCTGAAGCAGGACATTGTCATAGGAAAGAATATTATCTTAAGTTACCGCACTCTTCAGTGTTTTCTTGAAGCCCTTAATATTATCACAAAAAAGGAGACATTGTATATTCTACACCTGTAGCAACTATTCATCATCATCATCATCTTGTGCAGTTTCCAGCCCCAGGCTGGGTCTGTTTGGAACATAAGCCTCGCCACTTAGTCCTTTCTTCCCACCAACTCTCCGCTGTCACTCTGGACCAGTCCTCGCCTCTCTTCTTGACACATTCCTCCACTCCTTTCAGCCATCTATCTCTTGGTCTTCCCCTTGGTCGTTACTTCTGCATCTGCATCTCATGTATCCTCTTGGGAATCTTCTTCTCATCCATTCTCTTTAAGTGTCCATACCACCTCAGTCTTGATGTCTCAATCCTACCTTGCAAGGGCTCCTCTTTCACCATTTCCCTGACCTTTTCATTCCTCACTCTGTCTCTTCTTGTTACTCCGATCCTAATTCGCAGGAACTTCATTTCACCTGCCTGTATTCTGCTTATGTCTCTTTTCTTCATTGTCCACGTTTCTGAAGCATAGGTCAGTATCGGGATATAGTAGCTCCTGTATAACACTTCCTTGCTTTTTTGTGGGACATCTTTATTCCACACTAAGCTCCTAATGCTTCTCAGAAATGCTTCTGCCTGTCTGCCACGTTCCGTAATCTCTGTCATTTCTCCCATTTTCCTCCACTATACTTCCCAAGTACTTGAGACTTTCCACCTTCTTCAGCTGTCCACCTCCAAGTGTTATCCCACTCATTGGTCTGTCCTTTTTCCTGGTTGTTAACAGGATCTCACATTTACTGATGTTGAACTTCCATCCGTACTCTCCCACTGTTTCTTCCCAAGCCTTCAGTTGCTCCTGAATTTCCTCCTCCTTGTTTCCCCAGACCATGAGATCATCTGCAAACACCATTGCTTTCATCTTACCTTCTCCTATCTTTCCTGCTATCCGTGTCATTACCTCGTCCATAACCACAATAAAGAGAAGGGGTGACAGCGCACTACCCTGTTTCAGGCCACTCATTTGTCTGAACCAGTCTGTTCTTTCCCCTCCAACTTTCACACAACTCACACTTCCACAATACATCTCCTTCACTCTGCCTACAGTCCCTTTTTCCACTCCCATGTTTTCCATTGCTTTCCAAACCTTCTCCCTACACACACTATCATAGGCCTTTTCGATGTCCAGGAAGGCCATCAACAGATCCTCTCCAAATTCGTAGTGGTGTTCCTGGAGCTGTCTCACTGAAAATATGAGATCCACTGTTGATCTCCCAGGTCTGAATCCATACTGCTCCTCTCTCAATTTTCTCTCCACTTTGGCTCGTATTCTACTTTCTAATATCTTTTCATATATCTTGGCACAGTGAGGTATGAGTGTGACTTCCCTTTCTGCTTCCTTTCTTAAATATTGGGACAATTAATCCTTTCTTCCAATCTTCTGGGGTCCTTTTCTCCTTCCATATCACCCTCATCACACGGTACAGCCACTGTTTCCCAACCTCCCCTGCTGCCTTCACCATTTCAACACTCACTTCATCCACACCCGGTGCCCTTCCTCCTTTCATCTTGTCTATAGCCATCTCCAGTTCTCTCCAATTCAGGTCCTTTTCCATTCCTGTGTTGTCTTCTCCATCTTCCAATACATTGTCTTCCTCCCTATGACCATTTGGATTCAGCAAATCCTCAAAGTACTCTTTCCACACTGTCTTGAGTCTTTCTTTGTTGTGTACCTCATTTCCGTTTTTGTCCATCATTACCACATCCTCTCGCAGACCTCTTCTCTTACTTTTGACCATCCCATAAAGTACTTTCTTATTTCCTCTGCTGTCTTCCTCCATCATCTCTGTCCACTTTACCATCCACTTCTTCCTCTCCTCTGCAACAATCTTGTTTGCTTCTTTCTTCTTTATCTTATAATCTTCCCTTGCCAGATCAGTTCTTTCCTGGAACCACACTCTGAAAGCCTTGTTCTTCCTTCCCACAGCTTCTTTTACTCTCTCATTCCACCATGGTGTCTCTTTATACCGCTTTCTGTTGCTTGTTCTTCCACATACTGCCACTGCAGTTTCCACCATTGTGTTCTTGAATTGCTTCCATTCCTCTTCCCCTGTTTTAGGATTGTCTGTTGGCATCCTTTCCCTAATTATCTTCTGGAATTCTTCCTCGACTTCCTTTTCCTTGAGTTTCCATACTTTGATTCTCCTTTCCTGGTACTCTATCCTCTTGCTATCTTTAACAACTCCCAGGTTCATTACAAGTATTCTGTGGTCGCTATCTAAGGCCTCTGATGGTATTACCTTTATATCTCTGACACTTCTCTTCATTTCCCAGTCGTACAGCATGTAATCTACCAAAGATTTCTTTGTTAAATCACTTCTGTACCACGTTACCTTGTGGCTTTCTTTCTTCCGGAACCAGGAGTTGCCTACCACTAAACCGTTTCTCTTGCAAAAATCCAGCAACTTTCTCCCTTCTTCATTCCTGCTACCCCATCCTTCTGCTCCCAATACATTTTCATATCCTTGCCTTTCACTTCCTACATGTGCATTCAAATCTCCCATGACAATGATGCTCTGACCATTCAACTGCTGTTGTAGCTCCTCCTCAAAGTCTTCCTTCTCTTGAGCTGTACATCCAACTTGAGGGGCATATACCTGGGCTATCTCCAGGCTTCTTCCCTTTACAGTTACTCTGATCTTCATGATCCTGTCACTTATTCCCTTTACCTCTTCCTTCATTCCATCTCTCACAACTACTCCTACTCCGCTGCTCCTTCCTTCACTGTTCCCACTCCAGTACAACCGGTACCCTTTCCTCAGTTCTCTGCGACCTTCTCCTTTCCATCTTGTTTCTGCCAAGCCCAGTATATCCAGTTTTCTTCTCTCCATCACATCTACAATCTCCTCCACCTTTCCTGTCAGTGTCTGTATGTTTAATGTCCCAACTCGTAGTCCATTAGCATATCCGGGTCATCGTAGTTTGCATCCGTCCTTTCCGAGGCCTGTTCCTGTTTTGAAAGCAAATATGATATCCACTACTGGCTTGCTAGGCCTATCACAGCTTCACCAGAGCCCCGTCAGCCGTCACTTTTCAGGGTTCCCATAGAGCCTTCACAGCTACCGCAGCGGTCCCGGGGCACACAAAGTCCCCACTGTACTTCACCCCTACAGGCAATCCCCTACTTCATGCCGTTGCCCGTCTCCCACCACGTGGAGGAGGGGTTGGACTTGTGGGAGACACCTGTAGCAACTATTCTAGTTTCTAAATAGTTCTGTAGCTTATCACAGAATTAATTATTAAAGATATTGTAGCGAGTTGAATGAACAAACTCATCTGCACGCACGTGGGAGCTTCAAAATATAACGTTTGTCAGGAATGTATATCCAAGTACGGTTAGGCATGTTGACCAACTACAAGGAGATCTTGCAAGGTCTTATGTAGAGATATTATTGGCTTCCTATACTGAATTGAAGGAATGCTTGAAAATGCAATTCCATCTGGTTACAATCAAATATCTTACCATTAATAGTGTTTCTTTGTATCCGCCCACATTCAGACGAGTGTTACTTTGGCATAAATCTTTGTATCCCTTCAATGAACAAATACCTTGCAGCCAAATCTTGTTTAAATGTATATTTATTGAAATGAGTAATTTAGAAAAGCTTTCCACCTTGTCAATATCATATATCCGACACACCTATCACCTCCCCTTACCATGTAGTCTCCAGGGTGTCTATGAGAACAAACCTATAAATTTCCATAAGAATTCCCTGATTTTTCCATGATAAATCAGGAAATTCCCTGAGGAATTTTCGGCCATAATAAAGTAAATTATAAAGTTTTATGGGCTAAGTCACTTCAGTTCAGCCCTATGACCAGTAAGTAATAATAAATCAGCGAGTCTGTACTCAAAGAGCATTTGAAGTAACTATCAGTCTGGCAGCACAATAAAGTTGTAAATTTAAAAAAATACACCAGCAAAAATACTTCGTAAATTTTGAAACAGTTCTGAATTTAATATCCAGAAATTAGAAACTACTCTCAGAGCAGCAGAAAAAATTAGAACCACTCACAATATTAGTAAAACTTGTATGTATTTAAAGAAACCCTGCAATAGTGACTCTCAAAATTAACACAGTTGCAGATGTATGAATATACACAGTCTAAGGGTGTAAATACAGTATGTACTCTATCGCACAAGAAATGACAGCTTAGCCTACTGATTAAATGTCAATAAGAATATACCCTACATTTAAGCCATTCACCATCAGAAGACACTTTTCCCCGGCAAAATAAAAATGCACAATTTTCAATTATTCAACGGTAGACCTTGAAAAACAAAAATTGCCAAGTGTCATGAAAATTTCCCGATAATTCCCGGAGTTTTTCAGGATTTTAAAATTTCCAGAGAGTTCCTTGTTTTCCATAGTAGTAGACACCCTGGGTGTCTGTGGCGCACAATGAAAGGCTCAGAACAGTGCAGTTTGGAAGCATGCTGGAATAGGGTTAGTCTCAGCCGTTTTCTCCGAAACATAATTTTTTAAAGTTTATTATTGAATTTACTGAACTTGTATTGGTTAATATACCTATCTCCACAATTTGGTAAAAGCATATTATCTCATCCCAATTTTCTTTCAGCTTCATCCTGCACAGGGCAAGTTAGACTTACAATACAATACAATACAAACTCAATTTGAACCCAATAACATCAAAATACGAACATATACACTTATAAAAAGATGGCCTTAACAATTATTCCAAGCTGATGAAGGGATCAAATATTGTTTGATCCCGAAACATGTACTTGTGATAAAATGTAATCAACGATTGCATTCGAATAAAATATTCAGTATCGACTAGGTGGAACCAAAAAGGATAATTCTCTATCTATTAGAGACGAGAACTGTCAATCGCATTCTCCCAGCTTACAGAGTACAGTACAGTATATTCAACAAGGAAAAACTAGTTCCTAAATCCCATGCATTTGGTGTCATCGCGAAGGAGTAAATTGACCATGAGAGGAGGATGGAAGTACGCAGAGTTTTGTCATGTGAATAACATAATCCAGAAGGGGTCGGCGATTGAGCTAAATCAATCGAACCGAGGACCCCAGAACAACATCACGCCATGAGACGGTAGAGAAATTATAAAACTATCCTTGTAGAAATTGAAGATGGCAATTGGACACTTTTATAGATTCATTTAGGAGGCTGAATAAAGATAAAACTGTACAAACTATTAAGTACAATTTTGTATGGGATTTTTATAGTATTTGATTCTGTTGAAAGTGTATAGATTTAACACGAGAATCAGGCTGTGTAAGTGGAGTACACCGGATCAAATAGCTTTAAAGGTCGTTAGCTAGAACGCAGATGTGCGAGAAATAATGGAAAGCTTATTGCAAGGACGGAGCCGACAGAGGCTAGTGTTTTGTCCTCAAATAAAAGAACAAAATGAACGAGAAAAGCAAAGGAAGCTTGTAGTTTTACGTGACCATTAATCTTGTGATCATGAGCCACGGGACCTCTTTTTACGTGGAATCCGAACCACAGGACATGGCATTTCACTTTGAAAAACTCACATGCATTGACCAGGGAAAATGAACGAGTAGCACGTGTAGACGAGGAGAGAGATGATTGACTCGACTTGATGTTTCAGATGCAAATGAAGTAACTGACCTAGGTTAGATTAAGGTTTATTTTAGCAAGCTGATATTTTAATATGTGAAGAAGTGTTGGAATAACTGTTACAGTTTATTATGCAGGCAGAGGTGCCAACCTTTGAAGTGGGTTATCAGTAATCCCTTATATTGCCCCCCACCCACTGAAAAATTTTCACGTCAAATCCAAAGATTGCTCCTGCATTCTCGATTATGACACCACCTTTGCCCTATCCGGAAGCAACCTACTGTAAAGAATATCATATTACACAATAAAATATGCACAGTACCTTCTAGTTCTGTGATAAAAAATTCCTTGTAGCTTATTTTGCACCCAGTAACTGGTTTTCCGTGAAAGATTTCTTGTAACATACTTCCCCCTACGATGACATTTTCGCCTTCCGAATCATAAGCGATTCCAGTGTAGATGTGCTTAATGTAGGTCTGAATTCTGTCTGATATTTCCTAACACTGAAAATTCTCTCTGTGGGTGAGTTACTGTGAGGTACAAGTATTACTGCAAATACCACATTACTTAAAGTTTTATACTTGAACTATCCACTTCCGTTTTCAAGCTGAGCAATTTTGTCCCAGTTTACATCAATTCCAGGTCCTTGTAAAATATATTCAGGGAAGTACCACACTGATAAACAGCAAATTCCTCTTCAAGTTTGTCATGCTCACTTTCCTTGACCAAACTTGAACAAAATAATCAAGAGATGAATAGGAAACCTTCATTCTAAGAAAAAGAAAAATATTGAAATGTTACACGATCGGCGCTGGCCTCAGCCGTTTGACGAGATTCCCGTAGTTTTCACGATAGAACACGGAGAAAAATCGCTATTTACATAATTGGTGGCACTTTTAGCCGATCGACGAGATTTCCATTGTCCTTGCAATTATAGCATAATTAGGCTACGCAATCGGCGCCACTTGCTCAACTCAAGAGTCCAGTTTTTCTAGTCAACGAATGCGGAGAAATATCGCGTTGTATTGCAATCGCTGCCGCTTTCGGTCGTTATACGAGAATCACAATGTCCTCGCGGTTGGTCACTGAGAACGCGATAATATGCAATCGGCGCCGCACCCGGCCGTTCAACGATTGTCGCCTGGCAGAATGGCGGAGGCAAGTTAGAGGTTGTGCATGGTTAAAATTCACGAGCAGCTATCTACATGAAGTATGGTCGGCGCCATGATTCCCGCTGTCCTTATGCTGTGGTTGGGAGTTCACGGTGGATCACGAGGAGATATGAGTATCGCGATGCTACGTAGACTGTCATTTCTAAAAGGGTTGACGCACTTCTTGCTCCCCGTACGCTTTTGAGTATACAGTCATGGGAAAAATGGCGAGTAAGTTTCGGGATGTTTCGTGATGGGTGCCCAATCACCTTTGACAGGATTCCCGCAGTCCTCGTGGTCACTATTTCGCGAATGGGCACGTGTTTTATGATTTTACGCAACTGGCATCGATCTCTGTCAGTTTGGCGAGATTCCCGCAGGCAAGCCGTGCAGTCAGCCGGCCGTCTTGAGCATGTGAGGTCGGAGGATGAACGTTCGAAGTAGGTATCGAATATTACGAATTATTCTGATAGGATTGCATGAATAATACGACACGAGGGCACATTTTCTTTCGAATTCGAATCACGAATTATACAAGTTTTCGAGATAATCGGTTAAATTATCCGATGGAACCAAAGTTCGAAGGAAAAGTCTACGTAACGGAATTTCGAAATAACCATACTGGATGTCGCAAATTTTTGAGACGGATAGATTTTTAAAATAAATGTATTTCGAAGCATTTTCGGGATTCTTTTTTCGAAACTGTATCATTTCGCAAGATTGCGACATTAGGTTATTTCACGTTATTTCTGGACTTCAATTTGAGATAGTCTCCAAATTTAGAGGTCAATAACAGAAATGAGAGGTAGTTTTCGGGAATAAACGTCTCGCGGAAAGTCAGGTTTCCTAATAATACACACATCAAAAAAAGTTTTGCATCACCTCGGTTCCCAGATCTCCGGCATATAGACGTTGACTGTGTATATTGTATCCAAGATACAGTCCCTTTGACTGTTCATAGATGTCACTAAAACTGCTCAAAGATGTAAACAACCATGCATGAGCAGGGCCTATTAGACGGAGGGGGTACGACAGCCGATCAGTTCCAGTCATTCCACCAGGACGAAGGTACGCTGCTCATGTTGTCTGTAGTTCTACCATGCCTAGAAGGTCAATACCGCAGTTCGATCGCGTCCGCATTGTTACTTTGTGTCAAGAAGGGCTCTCAACAAGGGAAGTTTCCAGGCGTCTCAGAGTGAACCAAAGCGATGTTGTTCGGACATGGAGGAGGTACAGAGATACAGGAACTGTCGATGACAGGCCTCGCTCAGGCCGCCCAAGGGCTACTACTGTAGTGGATGACCGCTACTTACGGATTGCAGCTCGGAGGAACCCTGACAGCAATGCCACCATGTTGAATAATGCGTTTCGTTCAGCCACAGGACGTCGTGTTTCAACTCAAACTGTGCGCAATAGGCTGCATGATGCGCAACTTCACTCCCGACGTCCATGGCGAGGTCCAGCTTTGCAACCCCGACACCATGCAGCGCGGTACAGATGGGCCCAACAACATGCTGAATGGACCCCACGGAATTGGCATCACGTTCTCTTCACCGATGAGTGTCGCATATGCCTTCAACCAGACAATCGTCGGAGACGTGTTTGGAGGCACCCTGGTCAGGCTGAACGTCTTAGACACACTGTCCAGCGAGTGCAGCAAGGAAGGAAGGAAGGAAGGAAGCTTGTAGTTTAACGTGACCGTTAATCTTGAGATCATGAGCCACGGGACCTCCTTTTTACGTGGAATCCGAACCACAGGACATGGCATTTCACTTCGAAAATCTCACATGCATTGACCGGGAATCGAACCCGGACCGCCTTGGTGAGAGGCATACAGCTAGACCGCTGAGCCACCACGCCCCCGAGTGCAGCAAGGTGGTGGTTCCCTGATGTTTTGGGGTGGCATTATGTGGGGCCGACGTACGCCACTGGTGGTCATGGAAGGCTCCGAAACGGCTTTACGATACCTGAATGACATCCTCCGACCCATAGTGCAACCATATCGGCAGAATATTGGAGAGGCATTTGTCTTCATGGACGACAATTCTCGACCTCATCGTGCACATCTTGTGAATGCGTTCCTTCAAGATAACGACATCGCTCGACTACAGTGGCCAGCATGTTCGCCAGACATGAACCCTATCGAACATGCCTGGGATATGTTGAAAAGGGCTGTTTATGGACGTCTTGACCCACCAACCACTCTGAGAGATTTACGCCGAATTGTCGTTGAGGAGTGGGACAATTTGGACCAACAGTGTCTTGATGAACTTGTGGATAGTATGCCACGGCGAATACAGGCATGCATCAATGCAAGAGGACGTGCTACTGGGTATTAGAGGTAGTGGTGTGTACTGCAATCTGGACCACAAATGCTGAAAGTCTAGCTGTATGATGGTACAACATGCAATGTGTGGGTCTCATGAGCAATAAAACGAGCTGAAATGTTGTTTGTGTTGATCTCTATTCCCTTTGTATTTAACGGTTCCGGAACTCTTGGAACCGAGGTGATGCAAAACTTTTTTTGATGTGTGTACATAAAAATAGTTCACACAAAACTAAAAACTCTTCTCGATACCGAAATTATACGTTGGACTGATGTATATCACTCAAGGCATCCTCAGTATGCTTTTCCTTGAGGTCGGGCACGGGGAAATATAGCATACGCAATCGGCTCCATCGCAATATGTGAGCCAAGTGGCGCGAGTTTAGACGATTTAAACCGACCTCGGCGAATTTTCGTTACCTCCAACTATGCAGACATAAAAATTAGCTACTTTTACTTTCGTTACCCGTTTCTAAAATTAGCTAGTTTTTCGTTACTTTCGTTACTTTTCGTTACCGGTAGACACCCTGTAGCATTTCTTTTTTTTTTCTTCATAGATATGTATTTTTTTCGTGATGTCACTTTTCCGTAATAATTTCCCCTTCGACCGTAATGCCGTAATCGTGAGCTGAAATCCGTAATAATTACGGACAATCCGTAATAGTTGGCACCTCTGTGCAGGTATTAAGGGTTATTAGTACATCATGCTTATTTGTGTGTGAACAAAATGGAATTATAAGAAATTGCTTGATCAAATATCAGAGTCCATCATGATAGTTATAATTTGAGGTACAAGCACATATGGAAAAGAGGGACATGAGTTCGTAACTGTGATCATTATAAATAAAGATACGAGTTTAAAGTTGATTGGTTGGTTTATTATTGATGAATAAAATGTGGAATTTTATAGTTGTGGCATGACGAATAGAATAAACAGTGTCATCACTCCGTTCTCTAAGCATTGTCGTTGATGGCCCCACCAATGTGTGGCGCTGAAGTCGCTGCGAACCCCAAGCACGTTCGGCAAGAAGCCCATGAGGGTAGTACTGTAATATCATGCGTTCAAGAAGTCATTTATGCGAGCGAATTTGTTTCTTTATAAGATTTTACAAATGTCTGTGTCAATGTCTGTGTGTCCAATCAACTAGTTGTACTGTTTCGCTCCTGGAAGTAAATCGGGTTACGGAAGAAAAGCTGACAGTAGACTTTTTTGCACACCGCCCAAAAAAATCATCTTGTTGCGAAATGGGCGAGACCTAATCTGCGGAAAGAGAAGCTACTGTCGACCAAAAGTAGAATCTGCGACATGCATTTTTCGGAATATTTAATCATATAGGCGGACGGTTTCGTAGTGAACTGTGAGAACGTGGAACTTCCGCGTGTTAAGTGGAAATTAAAACCAGGAGCAGTATCTCACATGTTTCCAAATTTACCGAAATATCTATCAACTGAGGTAAAATCACGAAAGGAACCCAGTAGGAAAGGGAATGAAGGCAGTATCAAGGGGACCAGAAACAAGAATCACAATGTGAGTGAAACATTGATTGCAACAGCCAGCGGTGAAGTTTAAGGTCAGCCTAGTTGAAATTCAGGGCCAGTCTAGTTGTCTTACTAATACCAAAAAGAGAATATTGTCTCTCAAAAAGTGACTAAAGAATGCAAATCGTAATTTAATGTGAGTAATATGTAGCCAAGGTTAGAATTAATGTCCTACAGAGACAGATTTACTTCATTTGAGTTGTTGTTGCTTATGTTAGGGGCTGCAACATCGTGGTCATATAGCCCTGTGTATTTTCTGTTAAAATTTGTGTTATTGTGATGGCTGTGCTGGTGTGTGTACTTGTAAATTGGGGATATGATTGGGAAGGGAGTAGCCGTGGCCGTAAGTTACGAACCATTTGCCTGGAGTAGAAGTAGGATATAGTGATCATGTATCCCCGTGTACTTGGGTGTATATATAGTTTTTAAATTGACTGATAACCTGTGTTATTGTGGTGTCTGTAGTAGTGTGTGTGTGTTTGTAATTCAGGTGAGGATTGGGAAGAAAGCATCCGTGGCAGTAAATTATAAATCATCCCTGAATTTGCCTGGAGTAGAAGTGGGAACCCACGGAATACCAGCTCCAGGATGGCTGTGGTGGGAAACAAACCCTCCTCTTCTTCGGTTTGCCTCACAACGCCGAGTATATCCCGTTCCAGCCCTCGCACCAAAGTTAAAATTTCTTGGCAGAGCTGGGAATCGAACCTTGAACTCCGGCTCGACACCAAAGAATGCTAGTCGCTACACCACGAAGTACTTCATTTGAGAAAAGTGTCAGTGTTATTTGCAATCTGGTGTCTCAAAGTGACAAGCTCTGTTTAAAAATATTCTCTTAAAGCCTAATTGTTGCTTATTTTAGGGGCTGCATCATCGTCGTCATATAGCCCCATGTATTTGGGTCCGTGTGGAGTTTGGGTGATAACCTGTGATATTATATGGCTGTACCCGTGTATGCATTTGTAAATTGGGGATATGATTGTCCTTACATTAGGAATCATCAAAGCATTTGCCTGGTGTAGAAGTGGGGAAAACCACGGAAACCACTTCCCGAGTCGCTGAGGTGGGAGTCGAACCATCCTCTTCTCAGTCTTGTCTCAGGAGGCTGAGTGTAGCCTACTCCATTCCAGCCCTCACACCAGACTTAAAATTTATTGTCAGAGCCAGGGATTGAACCTGGACCTGCGAGGCGACAGCCAAGAACGCCAGCCACTACACCACGAGGTTGTTCTTTCCTCTTATAATTAGGTACAGTAACGAACAATATCGCTTTCGCTTTTCGCAGTGTTTCATTTTATCTCGTACGTTGTCTTATTCAAAAGATATTTCTACATGGGTACTGAGAATATTAATAACAAATCTTGAATAGTGTTATTCATACATCTAAACTAACAATGTGTTGTAATCAGCACAACCACGGTCTTCATAAAGAGGTTTACGAGATTAACGAAGGCCGTGGTCTAACCCATTTTTGAACAGCTTACTTTGTAGCGTTGGTGTTCTGCACCACTAGCGCTGGCCAAGAGCTTGGGGTGCTTGATCTCTGTCAGTGATAACACTATCAGCCCGAATCTGTAAGACATAGTTATGTCATAACCAGTCTTAATGACTCGTAAAGACAGGTTAATTGTCCAATTGGTATTCTGTGAGGCCAAATCGTACCCATGTTGTGACGTAGGACCCAACGCTTAACCATCCACCGTAAAGGCATGTTCTGAGGACTTGTTAGAAGCTAATAGCCCATGTTTAGTCCATTTGTAACGATAAATCAAAGATGGGAGCGAACAGCTGATATGTATATTATCACTTAATGGCTTGAAAGTTCAGTTATTCATTGAAGATGGGCTAAGGTAAGTACAAAACAATACGGTATATTTTTGATTCTTCAAGTTGTGCAAATAGCTTTCACTGATCATTAAGGTAAATAGTCAGAAGATAACGAGGTATGGATGGGGAGATAGAAGAACGAAAACTCTGATAGACTACGTATTAGTCGAAAAAGGACATCGGCAAGAGCTAATGGATGTCACAGCCATGCCAGAGGAAGCCTTTGGAGGAGACCATAGGGCAGTGGTAGCAAAATTAAAGGTAGGAAAGGTCATGAGATTACCAGAAAAAAGGGAAAGAAAGGTTAAGGTCTAGAGACTAAAGGAAAAGGAGGTTGCAGAAGAGTTTGAGAGAGAATTGCAAGAACAGATACCAAGGACGGATATTACCCATGTGGAACAAGACTGGGAAACGTTGAAGAGTGCATTTGTAAACAATGCAGAGAAAATGTGGTAGAACATCAGGAAAGGTACGGGAAAAGGCGACAAAATGGTGGAATGATAGAGTGAAAGAAAAGGTAAGAGAGAAGAAGAAAGTTTGGAAGGAATGGAAAACAAAAGAGACTGAATAAAGTAGAGCAAAAATATAGAAGCAAACAGAGATTGCAAGAAAGTAATTGCAGAGGAAAAGAAGAAAAGCTGGGAAGAATTCACTCAGGAAATAAGGGAGGGTTTACATTGTGGAAAGAAATTGCTGTATGGAATTATAAAAAGCAGAAGGAATGAAAAGGTGAACACTGGGTTCGTGAAAAACAAAGAAGGTGAAATATTGACAAAACCAGAAGAGATAACGGACAGATGGAAAGAATATTTCAGCGAGCTGTTGAAGGTGAGACGCCAGGCATGCGGAGAAGTTACGCAGACAGCCAAAACGGTGGAGGAAGAAATAGAAGAATAACCAGACATTACTATGGCAGAAGTGGAATGGGCAGTTAGGAAGACGAAGATGGGGAAAGCTGTGGGTATCGACGAAGTGGCAATAGAAATGATCAAGGCGGCAGAACCAGTGGGACTGCAGTGGACATACAGACTTCTCAGGAGTGTGTGGAGATGATGACGATGATAATTGTTGTTTTTAAGGGGCCTAACATCGAGGTTATCGGCCCCTAATGAAATGAAATGGAGTAAAATGAAAGGATGTAGATAAAAACAGCTCACTGCCATTGATGAAACGAAAGTGGAGTTTATAAAACAGACAGTGAGCCCCAAAAATTATGCCTTATTTGAATAAAAAGAATAAAAGGAGGATGGTAAAAAAAAAGGCATAATGAACAATAAAATAGATGAACACAATAAAAAACATAAAACAGACTTAACCTGAATTAAAAGGCGGAACTACACATTAAAACTTAAAAAAGTAACCACTCTCCCTCATGAACCGGATGACGAGGTCTACTGACGGTCCATCATCACGGAGAATAAGGGAGAGGGTATTAGGCAGTTTAAGAGTCCTTCGCAGATCGGCCAGATCCACACACTCCAAGAAAATGTGTGCCACAGTTAGGTGGGCACCGCAAGTACACACAGGGGGATCATCTCTCTTTAGCAAGCATGGCCGATCCCGAGTCGACAGAGTACCACAGCTTCCTACCGGAGAGATCGGAAGGAAGATTTCCACACCTTCGTTGTCTCCTTGATGCCTCTCAGTTTGTTGGGTGGAGGCGTGGCACGCCACGCTTCCTCCCAATGCGACAGGATCGAATGCCGCAACTGAGAGCGCACATCACTAGCAGGCACCTTATACGGTAGCGAGGGCAGTGCGACTGCCTCTCTCGCCGCCTGATCAGCAAGCTCGTTTCCTGCAATACCCATATGGCTAGGAAGCCACACAAAGGTCACCCCAGTTCCAGCGCTACACGAACTGACGAGCAGGTCATGCACACGCTGGACCAACGGGTGCTTCGGGAAATACACATCGATCGCATACAGTGCACTCAGAGAGTCAGTACACACAAGAAAGTGCTGGTGATCGTCTGATAACGTGTACCGCAGAGCCTCTAAGATGGCATAGAGCTCCACTGTGTACACGCCACAGGCCTCGGGAAGTGAAAAGAGAAACCCGACGATCCTCAACCACAAATGCACAGCCTACTTTCTCGTTTACCCTCGAACCGTCCGTGAATAGAAGCCCAGATCCTGGATACCGGCTCACCACAGACTGGAACAGCCTGGAATAGCCTCCGATGGAAGGATGAGTCCGTGTCCAATTTGGGGCCGGTGTGCAGATCCAGGATGATATCAGGGTGAGAGACCATCCATGGAGGGGCCTTGCTAGGTACTCGGACGATACAGGAGACAGAAGGAATCGGAACTGGCGGTATTAAGTCATCCTAGCGAATCCCCGCCGGCCGAGTGGCTCGGGCGAGCGCATCATACAGCCTGCGATTCGGATTGGTAAACAAACATGGATAGCTTGAATGAAGTGGCATCTGTCGAATAGTTGCAGCATAGGTCAGCAGTACTTGTTGGCGCCTCAGGTGTAAAGGAGGTATGCCAGCCTCGGCGAGCAGGCTGACGACTGGGCTCGTCCGAAAGGCTCCCGTCGCCAGCCTCACACCGCCGTGGTGGACGCCGTCCAGTTTAACAAGCACTGACTTACGGGCCGAACCATATGCTACACTGCCATAATCTAATCTAGATAAAATCAGTGCCTTATAAAAATGTAGGAGCTAAGAAACCGCAACATGTTGAGTTTCTTAGCACAGGCAGTTTTCAAACATCGCACGTGTGGCTCCCTTGTCAATTTCTGATCGAAAAGGAGCCCAAGGAACCGGTACGTAGCAACAACAGGCAAAGCTACATCGCCCAGATAAAGCTCAGGATCAGGATGGTGAGTGTGCTTTCGGCAGAAATGGACAACCGAGGTCTTAGCGGTTGAGAACCGAAAGCCATGCTCTAGTGTCCAGCGTTCCACTCTCCGAATAGCTTGTTGTAGATGTTGTTCAGCGACCGCCATATTGTGCGCACTATAATGTAGAGCGAAGTCGTCTACATATAGTGACGGTACCACTGCTGGACCAGCAGCAGTGACTATACCGTTTATGGCAATCGCAAATAATGTTAAGCTAAGCACCGATCCCTGTGGGACTCTGTTTTCCTGTATATGACATTGCGAATATGTCCCCCCTATTCGGACACGGAATAGGCGAAGGGACAGAAAATTCGCAATAAAAACCGGCAAGTTACCTCGGAATTTCCATTGATGCAGGGTAGAGAGGATGCTGTAACGCCAAGTGGTGTCATAGGCCTTCTCGAGGTCAAAGAAAACAGCGACTAGGTGCTGTCTCCAGAGAAAAGCGACCTGTATGGCGGCCTCCAGGCGCACCAGATGGTCATTGGTACACCGAGACGCCCTGAATCCATACTAGTATTCAGACAGGAGTCCTCGTTTCTCCAGGACCCACACCAGGCGCCTATTGACCATCCTCTCAAAGAGCTTGCACAGACCGTTAGTGAGACAAATAGGTCTGTAACTCCCTGTCAAATTGGGATCCTTATCGGGCTTCAGGATAGGTATAATGATACCTTCCTGCCATTGCGCTGGAAACACCCCTTCCAACCAAATACGATTAAACACCTTGAGCAAATAAATAATGCTCTCATCGTTAAGGTGTTTAAGCATCTGGTTGTGAATATTATCTGGGCCAGGAGATGTGTCTGCAGAGCACCAGCGCTCCGCGGAGTTCCCACTCCGTAAAGGGCACATTGTTCTCCTCCAAAGCGCGGGAAGCAAAACTGAACTGGAACCGTTCTGCCTCGGGCTTAAGGGCCACGAAATCTGAATCATAATTATCGGAACCGGATATATCCTCGGAAATTCCCGGTACAGTAGGAGATGTCTGAATGCCCGAAATGCGTCGTAGTTTACTCCACACTTGAGAGGAGGGGGTATGTGCCGTGATAGACGACACATACCGTTCCCATGATTCTTTCTTACTCTTGGCGGATAAGAAACCGTGCCTTGGCACGAAATTTCTTAAACGCCACCAAATTGGCCATGTTTGGGCATCGCCGATAATGCTTATGAGCGCGACGACGGTCTCTTATTGCCGCTGCAATATCCTCAGTCCACCCGGGGACGAGTTTGCAACGAGGAGTCCCAGAAAAGGATGAAATGGACTCTTCAGCGGCAGCAAGAAGCACATCGGTGACGTGTTGTACCTCGTCATTGACGCTCCAGCAACCAAGATCAACGAACACAGCTCGTTCTTGAAACGAGGGCCAATTTGCCCACTTAAGTACCCAACGACTAGGGAACGACACGGGCTTCTGGCTAAGAAGAGTGAGAACGATCGGGAAATGGTCACTGTCACAGAGGTCATCGTGTACGTACCAACCAAAATGGGAAACTAACGCACGGCTACACACACTCAAGTCAATGTGGGAGTAAGTGCCATGCGTTAAGCTAAATTGAGTGGCTTCCGCCGTATTTAACAATGATAAATCCAGTCCTTGAATTAAGCCCTCCACGTCCCTGCTTCTGGGGCACGAAGATGGTGATCCCCACTGTGGGTGATGTGCATTGAAATCACCCACGAGTAGGAAAGGGGCGGGAAGCTGATCTACAAGATCAAAAACAGCGTTAATATCAAGGAGCTGGTTCGGTGGAAGGTACACGTTACAAACAGTAGTCATAACAGGCAATGACATGGGAACTGCAATAGCTACCAAAGGAGTAGTTAACGGAAACTCATCACTATAGCAGTCAGAGCGAACTAAAGTGCAGACGCCCCCGGAGGCCTGGGTGGCGTCTGTTCGCTCTTTCGAGTATAGTCGGAAACCCCTCAGGACCGTCTGATGGTCAGGCCTGAGATTTGTCTCCTGTAAACGGACTATACTCGCTGCGTATTGGGCTATGAGCTGACGGAGCTCAGTCAAATGCCTGTCATAACTGTTGCAATTACACTGTAACAGTGCCATAGTGCAGCAGTTCCCAAACTTTTTCGGTCCCGGAACCCTTCAGAAGTCATGTTCTTTCCGCGGAACCCGAACTCTATCCCTGATTATTACTGAGCATTGTGACCCACAACGTTCTTACTGCTTTCATCTATTCTTATTGCCTGGGTGTTTTGTTTAGCCTAACGCTTGGAAACAAAGACAAAACATTTTAAATATACTGTACATACAAGCCTTTATTTCGGTACAAAAATATAAGCAATTATTTTAGAACAATAAAAGTTGGATTTCCATCTAATTTCTAATGTGATGAATGAAATTGTTTGATTTTCGTTCTTAAACTAGTTTTGAAATCGGGCTTTATGTCCGACAGCTGAATACGTAAATCCGGGGCAGCATTCAACTTACTCCTGAATTTGTTTTTGGTGTAAGCATAAGCAGAAAAGCCTGCTTAGCATCGATAGGTGGACACGAAGGAGAGCAGAGCTCGGATAGCCTTTTCGGCTACTGACGGGTATACGTCTATCAGTCCTACCCGAAAGTCATTCAGCGGCACTAATTCAAATTTCGTATTAAAGGCGGAGGTACATTGAATTTCAATAAGATCTTCACAGTCAGGCACGGACATGTGAAATTTATTTAGTTGGCAAATGGATTTTGCTGTGATAAGAGTCATAAAACGAAGTCCTAATGTTGGCGAATAGGTGTTTGGATATAGCACGAACTCCACCTACCTTCGCATTAGAGACAATCTGATAGTTAGCCCCGTGTTGTTTTATTTTAAAATTAGTTTTAAAATTTTATTTTTAGGATTTATCGCGGAACCCCTGCGATGCCTTCATGGAACCCTAGGGTTCTGCGGAACCCAGTTAGGGAACCGCTGCCATAGTGTGAACTTTGAAACTAAGGAAAAGAAGTAGCAAGCTACAACTTAACCATTATCAGTTGACCACAAGCTCCATGTCCTCGTGTGGGGACCTGGAGCGGGCCGACCCAGCGGACGATTTCCGGGACGCATGTAGGCGGCGGGGGGACCTCCGTGGGGTGCGCGCAGACCTGGGGACCGGAACGTCCCCAGGCGCAGAAGTATCCGCAGCTGGTGGGGTGGATGGCTTACCCTTGTTCGGAGGGGGAGGGCATCGCGCGGTAAGTGATCCCGTCTTCCCCGCCTCTCTCTCCTAGTTTAAACGGGCCAAGAGAGGTACTCCTGGCCCTGGTGGACGATGCCGCCTCCTCCGGCTTAGGCGTGGCTTTCGCCGACCGTTTGGATGGGGGGATGTCTGGGACTTCCCGCCCTGCTGTGCGAGAGGAGGTCCCTTCGCCCGCACAGTCTGTTTGGTGGTCGGAGGTGGGACAGGACCCACCTTCGAGCTGATAGTCAAGTTCTCTGGTGCTGATCTCGGGATTGTGGGAGTCAAGACTGAGGGTTTCACAGCTGGTACAAAAGATGAGGTTGATGGAATCAGGCCAGGTAAAATTTTACGATAATCAATCGTGGGAGCAGTAGCAATCGTAGTGTGGTACCTCTTGCGAGCCCCCTGGTAGGAGAGACCGTCCAGGGTTTCGATCTCCTGGATTCTCTTCTCACTCAGGAACACAGGACAGTCCCTGTCCCGAGGAGAATGAAATCCAGAGCAATTGGTGCACCGATAGGGCTTTGTGCACTGCTCGTCATCATGAGGTACCTTACCACACGTTCCACAGATTGCCAAGTTCGAGCAATGAAATACCATGTGCCCGAACTTCTGGCACTTATAACATCGCATAGGAGGTGGAATGTTCGGCCTAACATCACAACGATAGCTTGTGACCTTAACCTTCTCCGGGAGTACTGAGCACTCAAAGGAAACTATGAAAGCACCCGTGTCGACATCCTGACCGTTGACCATGCGCATAATGCGCCGGACATCGGTTCACTTGACGGTGCTTCATATCCTCCTCGAGTTCCTCGTCAGTATTCAGAATCAGGTCCCTATGGAAGATAACTCCCCGGACCTGATTGAGAGACTTATGTTTTTCCACTTTGACGGGAATTTCGCCAAAGTGGTCACACGTCAAAAGTTTGTCGACATGCTCAGCCGTTTTGGTCTTGAGCAACAAGCTACCGTTTCTCATCTTTTGTACTTTCTCAAAGCTCACCATAGACACCTTCTATATGGCGAGAAAACAAAATCGATCTGACCAGCTTGAAATCATCCCCATCGGTTCTGGTCATGACCAGAAACTTGGGGGTATTAGCACCCAGATTCGAACGTACAGACTGTTCCCAAGGAGTAGAACCCCTTAGGGAATCAAAATTTAAAGACTTGGGTGGGGGACCACCATGTTGGGGGAAGTTGCGCTTTTTTCCCATGGCCATTTCTTCCTCCCTGAATGCCACGACTCCAATCACGGGCTGTCTCTGTAGGCGCTACCCAGCCATGGCAAGGCCCCGGGGGTCCGATGTTTGACATGCCATACAGGCATGTACCCCTTGGCATATACTAGAGAGTTTTCCAGCACAGGCATGCAGCCGTGCGGGGACCTGCGTTGTCAGGCGGATACTACTGCAGGGTACATGGCACACCCATCTGTCGGTGTGGCCAGACCAAACAGGCTCTCGAGCGGTCACACACTTAGGTGGCCCTTGCCCTGACAGCACACACATATTAATTTTGAGTGCCAGACCTCAAAAACATGAACGGAAAAGGCGTGCGACATAACCTAATGGGAGTTATATCGCACTACGTGGGGCGTTTAGAGCTGGCTGTCAAACCCGTAAAGGGGACCTGAGTCAAGAAACCCTTTTAGTCACCTTCTACAATTGGCAGGGTATACCTGTGAGTGTATTCCATCCCTCCCACCCACGGGAGGTCCAATTCGCAAGACAAGCTGGAAACCTAAAGCCTAGGTCGCCCCTTTTAGTCGCCTCGTACGACAGGCAGGGGATACCGTGGGTGTATTCTAAACCCCCCACCCACAGTGGGGAGGAGTGTGTGAAGTGAGAAGAAAGTACCTGAAGCCTGGAAAAAAGGAATAATATTGCCAATATTCAAGAAAGGAGACAGGAAGGTGTGTGGTAACTACCGAGGGATCACCATCATCTCGCATGTTGCCATAGTAATGGAAAGAATCCTAGAAAAAAAGAATTAAGAGTAAAGGTAGAAAGCCAAATAGAGGAGGAGCAGTTTGGATTTAGAGGGGGCAGGTCAACAGTGGAACCCATTATTCTGAGACAGAACATTGAAAAGAGTTGGGAATATGGGAAGGATATGGTAATGACTTTTATTGATCTAGAAAAGGCCTATGATAGCATCCCTAGAACAAAAGTTTGGGAAAGCTTAACAAATAGGGGGATAGGCAAGGAACTGAGAGACATGATAAAAGGAATGTGCATGGAGTGCTACAGTAGTGTGAAGACTAGAGTCGGGACATCGGAATGGTTTAAAATTGACACTGGACTAAAGCAAGGAAGTGTGTCACCAGTATTGTTCGTAATGGTGATGGATGACATCATGAAGGCACAATGAAAGAATATAGTAGGGCAAAGATGAAGGCAATGTTGTTTGCAGACGACGTTGTGATCTGGTGCGAGGATGAGATGGAGGTACAAGAACAGTTAGATGTCATCATCATCATCTTCCTTCCAAATATTGGGCCAAATGTCCCGTTACGGTCTTGCACTTTCCCTCCATCTCTTCATCGGACGTCCTATCGATCTATTTCCCCGTGGCTGGTAGCGAAGGATCTCCTTTGGTAATCTTCCAGGTTCCATCCTTTGGACATGACGTTTCCAGTTCTCTTGGTAGTCACAAATGTATGTAGTTATTGGTTTCACTTTTAGTTCCTTCAGCACATCTTCGTTTCTCTTATGATCCCATTTAGTATAGCCTGCTGTTCGGCACATAAAGGTCATTTCGCATGCTGTGAGTCTGGAGATGTCCTGAGATCTTATTGTCCATGCCTTGCTGCCATAGCACAGGGTTGGTCTGGCTAATGTGTTATACAAACGCAAGCGTGTATGCCTTTGGACAAGAGATGGCTTCATGACGTAATTGATGATTCCTGTTGTTCTGGTATAATTAGTTATTTTTGCAGTTATGTCTCGTTCTTCTTGAAAAGATAAATTACCTCCTGAATACTTGAATTCGTTAACTCTTTCTAAAAATTTACCATCCAGACAAATTTTACTGGGGATAGGGTCCTTACCTTTAAAGGCCATTACTTTAGTCTTTTCAGTAGAAATGCACATGCTGAATTTTGATGCCACTTTCTGGAGGTTGAATACTGACCACTGCAGATCATCTTCAGATGCTGCTACCAATGCAACATCATCAGCAAATAGTATAGCATCTAAATTTCTTAGATGCCTGCTGATAGGTATTGAACCATGCCTTTCACACCTCCATTCCTTTATTATAGCATCCATGTAGATTATGAATAGCAATGGAGAGAGTCCACAGCCTTGTCTTACCCCTCTGCTGATTGGCTTCCACTCGGATTTATGATTACTTAACCTTACTGCAATAAGAGTACCACTATACATGTTGTAAATGTTATCAATTAACTGTTGGGGGACACAATCCCTGGCCAATATGTCAATAAGTCTGTTTCTGTCAACAAAATCAAAGGCTTTCTTAAAATCAACAAATGATATGTGTGTTTCCAAATTGAACTCCCTGTGTTTTTCGATCAAAATTTTTAAGGTGAAGTAGGCATCTGCACATGTGCGACCTTTTCTAAACCCATGTTGTTCATTCCCTATCACCTCAGAGTAATGTTTCAGTAATTTTTCTTTAACAATACTTGCAAAAATTTTGTATCCAGAGTTAAGTATACTTATTCCTCTATAATTTTCCAAATCTTTAATATTTCCCTTCTTATGAAGAGGAACTACTATTGCCTTTTGCCAATCTTCTGGAGGCCTGTTACCCGTCCAGATTAAATTCAATAATCTGAGAAATCTTTTCTTGAAAACATCACCAGAATATTTCAACATTTCTGCATTTATAGATGTAATAAATGAAAAGATTGAGCAATGGGGATTGAAGATAAATGTGGAGAAGAGTAAAACAGTGGTGACGAGTAGAGATAAGAAAGAAGGAAAAGGAGTTATCAAAGTAGGAGATAAGGAATTGGAAGTAGTGAAACACTTCAAATACTTGGGAAGTGAACTGACTGAAGATGGAAGACTAGATTTGGAAATTAGCAGAAGAATACAACGCGGGAGTGCTTTCTACCAACAGGTACGGGGACTAGTATGGAACAAGGATATACCAATTAAGGCTAAAGAAGTAATGTACAAAGCATATTATGTTCCTATAATGACATATGCACCAGAAGCTTGGACAATGACTAAGAGGGATGAGAGCAGAGTACAAGCAGCTGAGATGAGATTCCTGAGAAGTATGGCCCAGGAAACGAGGAGGGACAGAGTGAGAAACGAAGATATACGGAAAGAACTGGGAGTACAGAAACTAAATGACAAACTGGAGCAAAACAGATTGAGATGGTTTGGACATGTCAAACGGATGAATGAAGTAAGGCTACTGAACCCTTCAGAATAGCAGTGTTTTATGCAAGAATCTTAGATCAAGGGGTCGCGTTCAGTTCATAGTGTGGTGTTTACGTCCGCCAAACTACGTGCTTTCCTGAGGCAAGGGTTATAGGATGAAAACTATAACTAAGAAAGAAAGGAGACAAAACGTAAGATAATAACTAGATTTAATAACTAATTTGTGCATAAAAGAATAAAACAAACAATAAAATAAACAAATCCTCCCTGAATTTTCCCCTGACAGGAATATTTATCACATTGAGGAGTCAGATGGATCTCCCCTTTTCTAATAACATGTGGATCCAAGTTCCACTATCTTGCATGTGAATTTATGTTCGCGTGATGACTATCTACGAGAAATGAGTACTTGGATGATCATTCGTTCAAAACGGGTTAACAGCCACGGTGCTCACGAACAATCATCTCGTAAAATCAACTTTTATGGCTATGGGCATAACATTAATAAAAATCCTTAAATCTAACTCTGACACACATATTACAACTCTACTATTTACAGGCATCTCTCTGAGACCCTTATTAGTGTGGTGACACACTTATCCAAATGAGCTGCCACAATGGCCGGATGCTCAACAACAAGGAAACACAGCGCCGCACGTGACTCACGGGTCACTGACATGTACAATAAACAAAGAATAAACCAACAACAACAAACAACCTGAGTGGTTAAGATTACTTTATATTAACAAAACTGCATGTTAATGAAACGCTTCGAAGGTAATCGTGTTTCGTAGGCAACTCCCATTTATTTAAACAATTTTACCATTGATCAGTTTCTCACATTTATATTTATTTTCAAGTAATTTGGAGCCAGTCGTGCACTCCACTTTAATGAGCTCTGCTTGCGAAACTCAGTCAGCCCTTGTGACAACAACTCACCCCTTTCCACAATACCAGTCATGTCCCCCATCCAGTGTATATAAATAGCCGACCAGCGGAACTGTTATCTCAAGGAATCAACAGCCGCTAACATCTCCTCCCACTCAACATATGGTCAGACAATAATCACATATCCATAATTGTCCTCGCAAGGATATAATATGAATCTGGTACCAAGCTGACAGAAATCAGTCTCTGCTGAAGTTCCCGCTTGTAATACCACAACAATATACTCACAGTACACACATCTGGGACTGACATAACCCCTTTTCACATGGGTCTGCTGAATTAAAGCTCGCAAACATTTAACACAATATTTAAAACCTACGATAGAGCTGAGTACTCTTCGTCACAAATTACATTGCTCCAAAGGCAATAATCACACTGAATCTGATCAATAATAATTTTCAATAACATTTAATTACCCTCCAATCTACTATATAATTAGATTAATTCAGTCCTACTTCTGAAACACGACATATCTCCGAGAGACGTTTTTAACCGCACTTCGTAACCTAGGCGAACACGGCCGTTCACATAGATACGTTAGTTAACACAACACAAAGAAAAGAACCTTCCATTAACTACCATTGTGCGAGCTGCTTCCAAACAAAAGTGTGTCAGATCAAAACAAAATATACTACATTAAATCACACAAGCAAAGTATTTACAAAATATGTCCCATAAACCATAAGTTAATTTAATAAATAATAAAATATTATTTGTACTCATCTCGTGTTGTAGTCACCCGTCAAAGAACATCAGATGCCATTCCCCAACTGGATGCTCTTTATCTCATAGCAGCCATCTGGACGGACTGTTGAGAATTCCACACTTCCTCTGCATTCATTGATGTCATCCTTGCGCTGATACAAAAATTAGGTTATTATACACTTTATGCCTGACTGCTAAATTCGCTTGTTCAGGTACTAAATTCCCTGTCACTGTTCGTTGGCGAATTATCGACGCTACTGTCCCTATAACTATAGTACTATGACTATCTATCACTGATTTTACCACTTTTCAATGAATCTCCTGTGTCCTCGACACAAAAATACAAGTCTACGTTCGTAGACGCACAGAATAATAATAGTGTGTCCTCAACACACGGAATAAAAGTCAATCTCTTGTGTCCTCAACACACAGAATAAAAGTCAATGTCTTGGCTCTTCGACACACTTATAAATGAACTGGCCCTTGGGTCTAGATGGAGGGGGATTTTATGTAAAAATTTCTCGAAATAATTGTGATACAGGAATGAAATACATATCACTGAACTCGTAATATTGCACAGGTCAAGAATATGCCCATTAATCCTAGAATCGATCGTAGAGATTTTGTCTAGGCGATTTCCCGCGTGAATGCTAGCCACCGCGTACCCCAGCCAGAGTTGGCGCGCAAGTAGGCATTCTCTTCTCATTGGTTCTCCATTTCTCTGTAATTTGGCGGTTTCTAGTAGATCTTGGCGTCTTGGGAGTGTCTATTTTCTTCATCAGCCATTCACGTTACTGCATCATATTTCTTCTAGGCGCGAATATCACAATGAACATACCAGAACCATGTCTCACCGCGCGTCGCTTCTAAAATTGAGGTAGCCACACCTGTCCCTGTGATACATCGCTCTGCTATTTCTTTTCATAGCTCAAGTACTTAGCCTTTTGTTAAACTGATGCAGGTATGTCCCTACTGTCTCCAACAAATGCTTGAAATTTCCTCATCGCTGTCTGGCTACTTTCATGATGCTGGTTGAAATATTTATTAATTGAAGAAATAAAATAGTAGAATCATTTAACCAACATAGGGTAAAGGGTTCACTACCAAGACGAGCACTGGAACGACGGATGACAGGGAAGAGAGGACGAGGAAGACCAAGAATGCGTTGGATGGACTCGGTGGAGAATAGTATTAGAAAACGGAACCTGGATCGGAACACTGTGTCGGAAGAGGAATAGTGGAACGACAGAACAAAGTGGAGAGGAACTATATTTGCCCCCACCCAGTGTCAACTGGAAAAGGGGAAATGAAGATGATGATGAAGATGATGATGATATGATCTTACTTAGTATGAATAATGTCGTCCCATGTTATGTTACACTTATTTTTCTTTTTAGATGCCGTACGTAAGATATCTAACAGTTTTTATTTGCTGGGGAAGAAACTTAAGTGCTATTTTACTGCTTCAAAAAGAATTAGTTTTAATTTTAAATGTAGAATTCAAATCATATTTGCCGAAGCTTAAGCAGTCGGTAGTCCTCTAGAAACTTATTTCTAGGTTATGGGAATAATTGCTGTCAGAAGAAGATAAGTTTGGAAACTAATGCCTAACTTATGTGCGGCAATAATTACTGTGCTTCCAATTTCCCCTGCCCCTCCTTCTTCTTTTTCATTTCCCGTTTCCAGTTCCCTGGGTCGGGTTGCGAATCAAGGACCTCCACAGTTGTCTATCCCTCCACCATTCATTTCCTTCTTCCAATACTTCTTTTTCTTGTACTCCTCTTTTCTCTATGCCTTCCTTCACCGTATCTATCCACCTCTTTCTGGGCCTTCCTCGGGGTCTTCTTCCTGGTATTTTCTCCATAAATATTCTTTTTGGTACTCTATATTCTTCCATTCTCATCATATGTCCGTACCACTTCAGCTTACTGGTTTCTATCTTGTCTTGCAGTTTTGGGAACCCAGTTCTCTCCCTAATGTCCACATTTCTGACTTTATCCCTCCGTGTCTTCCCAATTATTCCTCTAAGGAACTTCATCTCGGCTGCTTGGATTCGGTTTTCATCGCGTTTTGTTGTGGACGAAGTACCTGCTGCATATGTCAAAATTGGTGGGTAATACAATGAGAATAGAACTTTCTTGCATTTCTCTGGGACTTCCTGGTTCCATACTAAACCTCTTACACACTGGTAAAACCCATTAGCTTGTTGGATTCTCTTTCAATTTCTTCATTTATAGTACCATCTTCTGTGAGTATGCTCCCCAAATACTTAAAGCTTTTTACCATTTCCAATGGATTTCCATTGACTTCAATATTCTGTCTTCATTCGCTCTTGTTTCTTGTCATCACTACAGTCTTACTCTTCTCCACACTTATTTTCATTCCATATTTCTCAATCTCTTGATTCCATACAGTGACTTGTTCTTGCACTCCTATTTCATTTTCTTCCTATATTACTATGTCGTCTGCAAAGAGTAAGGCCTTAGTCTCCTTGCTTCCCATTCTTCGTTTCACACTCTTTTGGATTTCATCCCTGACAGTTATAAACAGTATAGGGGATAAACACACTTCCTTGTCGAAGTCCTGTTTCAACACTGAACCAGTTTGTTTGTCCTAGCTTGGTCTTCACACTACTTATACACTTTTCATACATGGCTTTGATCATATGTATTTCTGCTCTGCCTACCCAGGTTTTTATCAATGCGTCCCAGACCAATCATCGTGGGACACTGTCCCTCCTTACCCGAAATTAAGGCTTAATGCCCAGTCGAAAAGTGATAAACATACGTCATGAGTAGCCAAGGTGTAACACTGTTGTGCTCTTAATTATTTATTAAATTATCAATGCTTGAAGAGAGGTTGCAAATGTTTAAATTTCTTCACGGCCTTAGCCTATATCATTGGCCAATTATAATAAATTGTGGTGACAGTGACATGACAACATGACCATAATGGGCTTTCACAGATTGAAATTAACTCATTTATTCATAAAAATGAGACAATAAGAGGAAATGTTATCCCCATCGTCAGAACTGGTAGTGCCAAAGCATTCAATGCTGACACAGTACGTATTTTAACAATATAATTTACCGAGCTTGGCAGAGTATTGTACTATGCTTCCATATTGAACTAATGAGGGACCTTTATGTTAAATGTAATGCATGCAGTCAATTACCAGTGTAGGCCTGGAATGCAGTTTATCAATATATCGTCCTAATGAAATTGGCCAGCAGTTAGGCATATACCAACATCAGGTTTTAAGACAATGTCTTGGTACCACAAAAAAATATTCGCTTATCAGCTAGAAACATGTGAAGTGAAGGACATCTAGTTTAGGGTCAAAGAACCTATTTCCCTAGTTGTTGTCAGTCTGCCTGACAAGTTTCCATTGTGAAGCGCATATTGATGGTTAGAAGGGAAGTCTTTCACTAAAAAAATGACATGCTTCTGCTGGAAACTAAACGAAGAAGCTTGTAGTTTAACGTGACCGTTAATCTCGAGATCATGAGCCACGGGACCTCCTTTTTACGTGTAATCCGAACCACAGGACATGGCATTTCACTTCGAAAATCTCACATGCATTGCTGGAAACTAAAGCTTTTGTACTCCACGGGTGTATGATGCCTGGGCAGATATACAGTATTTGCTATAAATGTGTCACCCAAGCCCAGTCTGTGGTATAGCAGACACAAGAAGAGCTTGCCACAGAATGCTGCGCAGATCTTCTGCCAAGTTCGGGTGTGCTCGGTACTGGCATACAACGCTCCTCCCACTTCGCGGCAGTAGCTCGCTAGCAGCAGTTCTGAACGGATCGTCTGCCCAGGCTTGGCAGGCTGAACTGTGACTGGGATTCAAGTGAGATCTCAGCGTGTGTATGTATTGTGTTACACAGTAATAGCCCAAAAATACTGTTGAAGATGCAGGAAACAACAAAGAAAAAGGAAGGAAGGAAGATTGTAGTTTTACGTGACCGTGAATCTTGTGATTATAAGCCACGGGACCTCCTTTTTACGTGGAATCCGAACCACAGGACATGGCATTTCACTTCGAAAATCTCACATGCATTGACCGGGAATGCATACAGGTGAGAGGCATACAGCTAGACCGCTGAGCCACCACGCCCCCGAAACAACAAAGAGATTAAGAATGATCTAATCGTAAAATAGCAGTAAACTTACCTAATGACCTATTCCTAGTGCACGTCTTCTGAAAGAGGTTGAAAGCCACTCATATCTCCTTCACAGTCATCTGTGCTATTGGTGCTGGCGTCACTAACACGCTTTCTGTCACTGTCACTATCGTCCCCCAGATTAATGATTATGCGGTCTGATACTTCATCCATTATGTGATCGCTGTCAATGTACTTCTTCTCAATGTCTATTACGTTTCTACACCGACTCACCATTCTTCTGCTCCAGTTGACGCAATTATTTCCATAAGCAATGTTCTTGCATCATCAAGTTTGAAAGTAACATTCTTTTCAGCTACATAATTTTTAACATGAGCCCAAATCATTTCGGTAGGATTCAAGTCAGGGTGGTACGGTGGTGGACGTAAGATCGTGTGTCCATAGGTAGGAAGCAGTGTATCGATTTGATACATCTTATAGCATGGTTTATGGGATTTAATCAAAGCATACAGTTGAGGTTTTATCATCTCTGTAGAATTTGGAATACCCTTATCCGTAACCAATCCTGCATAACCGTTTTTAGGGAAGATGATGAGGGTGCGCGCTCACATTGGACATTATGGTACGAGGCATTGTCAATCTTGACTACACGATTGGTTGGGATATTGGGAATTAATTTCTCAGTCAGATATTTTTCGTAATTTCTATAGTTCATCTCATCGTGATAGTCCCCTGTGGTTTGGTTGGATTCGAAAACCTACAAAGCATTTGGAACGAAACCTGCATCTGAACCGGCATGTACCACTATTAATCCTTGCCCTTTCGAGATAGGTGACTTCAGTCCATGAAGAGAACCGTCACTCCAAGCACTTGGCTTAGTGTGCGATATATGCAAATATGTCTCATCAGTGTAAGCAATTGGCAACCCAAACTAACACTTGGGGCGCTGCGGTCGGTCTGGATAAGTAGGGTAAAAATACTCAATAACACGCGTTTGATATGGAACACTTTTTATTTTTCGGTTATAATCAGTAAATGTGGACCCTAAAATAATGACAGTGTTATTTTTAATTGTATATATGTATAACTACCGACAGTAGTGGCTACGCTGGCTAAAGCGCAGTGTTAGGTCATGGGGCCAAGCTCTCTGCTGACTCGGATGACGCGTGGGTTCGAGCCCTACCGTCGTCCGTCCTTGAAATGGTTTTCCGTGGTTTCCCATTTTCAACACCAGGCAAATGCTGGGACGGTACCTTCCGACAGGCCACGGCCGCTTCCTTCCACATCCTTGCCCAGTTTCATTCACCATCATTCATTTCATCTCTCAATAACTCCTCTCATGAGGTTGGCGTCAGGAAGGGCATCCAGCCATAGAAAACATCGCCACTAAGACTTCCATCGCATCTCATCCCCGACCCCGTTGGAAAAACGGGAATAATAAGGGGTAGACATACTACTATATGTATAACTGTGCAATACACGTAATCTAATTTGTGTGTTCCACTGGATTTTATGTGTCAATTGCATATTATCAAGCATTGGTTGTCTGCTGGTATTTGTTTTTGAGCAGTTCGAGTCATGGCACAGTTACGTTTAAAAGCTACCGTATATTTGAGTTTGCTCACTGTACCATAGACTCTAGAAATTATTTGCTGCTTGGTAGGGCGAAGGGATGATTTTAACTTGTATTAAAACTCGGGGGAAACAGGAATTGCTTGATTTGTTGGATGGTTAGCAGGTAGGTTTGGTAGCAGGTTCTTGCAGAGTAGATATTTACCCTGCGAAGTCAAATTAGGCCTATATGACTCATAGTGGAATGGCTCGGATATCGCAAAGCGAGGTGATGGTGGTTGGTAGGGTTATTGGAAATGAACTAGGGAGCGGGGAAGGATACCTGGCTGATGAAGCCTGGCTGTCCTCGGCTGGTGTAGGCTTGGCTGTCTTGGTACGGCTTGGGTCGGCGATACTGTACTTGGCTGCCTATGTGCGGCTTGCCTCGGTGTAACAGTGAACAACCCGTCCTGTCGTCAGTGTGTGTAGTGGTGAATGGTCCAACCCGCTCCTGTTGACCGTATTTATTTGGTATAGTCACCTTTCGGCTATTGCTATTTGCATCTTTTGGAAGGTGATGAAAACTTATATCCGCAGCCCTCTTATACATCGACTTACAGCCGTGAACTGAGCAATATACTTTGCTTTTACTCATTTTGCACTCGATCAACGAGTAAAACTTATTACTTATGTATAAAGACACAAAGAATTTACCACGATCTGCTTACCAATACAAGTAACCATATACAAACAGTCACCACGTGACAAATGTACCCTACTTGGTAAGTTTCTCATTTTTACCGCTAGATGTCATATCAGATAGCTGGAGTTGCCAATAGGCCTACCCTGTTGTCTGTACCGCCTTATGCTCTGTAAGTACTGCATACGTACGAGCCTTATGTCTGGCTTCTCCATCTAAAGCCTAGGCCTCGAACTATCTTGATTAATGTTCGTACACCACCTTAAAAAATTTATATATTCGGCCAGTTTCCTACGGATCTTTTCCAGCGTTGGCCTCACGCCTTTGGTATTGTGAAAACTATGAATCGTACGCCTGACCACCCATTTATCAAAATCGTCTAACTTACACTTCTTGAGAGATTTTGGTCTTCTCTTTCAGGCGTTGAAAATGAATCCACCTCAAAACTTTCAATTCTTTTGGCGCCTTGTATTATATTCCGCACCGACCATTCCGACACACCTGTTGCTTCAGCCACTTTATTTTGAATTGCGCATATGTTCCCAGTGAGATGTGTTTCGTTTTGCATTAATTTATACAAATTATAAATAACTTACCTAGTTTGACTGTGTAAAGTTTTGGCACTCCCTAATATAGAGTGAAACGGTGGCATTGCAAAGTACACTGAATATTATACACAATTTTCAAGGCATTAGGTATTCAACAAACGCACTTTCAGCTACGTAACATACATAAAATAGTAACAACTAGCGGACCCGTGCGAGAAATCTTGCATGTTCATAAACCACACTTTCCCAATAGGTTTATAATGAGAGACTTAAGGAGAACGGTTGTTATGTTTTTATTCCAACCAAATGGTTATAGAACACTATTTAAATTTCAGTTAGAATTCCGAGTTCTACGTTCCCTAGCTTAAGAAGGCAATCACTGAAAATTGTATCATCATAACACTCACCGGTTATTCGATATTTACGAAATTATACGATTTGAGTACTGATTCCTTTGATTTACTGTTTCTGAAATCCATGCAAAATAATAAAGGAAAGACCTCAGAATGTTAAAATGACATGAAACTGGCGTCACAGAGGCCAAAATGTTAAGTGGACAGCAATTATGGAGCGTATTTTCCAACAGCAACAGTATCTGCAAATCGCACACTTCGTACATTTTTTAAAGAAATTATAGATATTTATGAAATTAGAGTGCAATTCGTCACTGCTAATGTCTATTCTCTTTCATTTGAATGCTCATTTGTCACGATCGGTCGCTTGTGAGCGCCCAGGAGGGATCTATACTAATGAAATAATATATATGAGAGCGAGCCGCATTGATGAAGAATGGAGTGAGCCCAGTAATCAGCATTCGGGGGACACACAGGAGCCCCGTAATGAGAATTAAAATATACCGATTGACATTGGTCTCTGCGCATTGTTGAGTTCCGGCAAGCTCTTCTTGCGTCTGCTCTACTAATATCTATACTCCATTTGGCCTGAAGCAGAACCTGCTGACAAGTGCAATACAAGGCAATCACAATAGTGAGTCATGTCCCAGTAAGTATTGCTACTGGGTTAGTGGGTGTAAATTATTCAAATGACTTGTTTCAGCAGACACTCATAAGGTTGTGGTGTTCGAAGCCATATTTTCAGTGTTGCCTTAGTAAACAAGAGTTTAGTGCTTTTCAGTCGGTCAACACGAATGTACCCAAAAGAGATGGGTTATGCCCTAATCCTGAAATAAATTACATGAGATTAATAAAACACTAGGATGACCAGTTTCGATCGTCAAGCGATCATCATCAGATCCATTACACTTAGGCTACAAAATCTATGTTTGAAATACAGGTGAAAATATTTACAATATGTACAATTATTTAGTTGCAGTATTGGTACTGCAACTGTCAGTGTATGCTAAATGCAGTATATATGTTAGGTGAAATGCTAAATGGTGATAGCTATCCGTAGATTGTACTTTAGAGAGATTATATGGTTGTAAACTATGGTTAAACTATAAAATTTTAGGCTAACTACTTATCTGATTGTCTTCCGTACTACAGCTACTCGCAGTTTTCGTGCTCACTGGAACTCACTGTGCGGTCGACTGCGGTGGTTATCTTAACGACTGGTTTTTCCCTGCTTTCTCCCCCCTGCCCCTACGTGCTGTGGGAGGTGTTGCCAACCTAGATAAGATGTATGTTATTGAATGAGGTGGGTCTACAACTATTAAAGACCGTGGATTAGCCCTCGCCACGCGTGGAGCATAACCCATTCGAACTAAGCGTTGACGGTCTTATGAGGACGTCCCGGCACCTTTAATACTGCCACGAATATGGGCCTTGGTTTATTGCAGAAGAAAAGTACATCGTACACCTGATCCAGATAACATTTACCTATTAAAAAACCCCTAATTTCCCCCCTTTTTTTATCTAGCTTGGCTGTGTCGCTAAATTGTGTTTTGTTTCCGACAGGGTGTGTTTTTTAGTAGCGTGAAGAGGGGTGAGCTCTCCATGAACGTGTGTTCATTTAGATTGTTGGGATTGTTTCGTTTGGCTAGGTGTATCTCGATTGCTTCCTTTATGTCAAGAGCTCTGCCTTTCGATTCGTGATGGATTATTTTAAGGTCCGACTCTATGTTGGTAAAGCTGTGCCCTGCGTCACACATGTTCGCACACGGCTGAGTGTGTTCCGTATCTTATCGCATTCCTATGTTCATTATAACGTGTGTCTACTCGCCTTCCACTCTGCCCGATGTAATTAGCTTGACAATCGGTGTCTTGGCACGTTATAGAATATACCCCTGACCTTGAATACGGGTCACGTTTATTTAGATTACTATTTAGGAGGTGCCTAGCGGTTGTGTTTTTCGTCGTGAAAGCTATCTTTATGCCTTGCTTTTTGAATAGGTTCATGGAGAGCTCACCCCTCTTCACGCTACTAAAAAACACACCCTGTCGGAAACAAAACACAATTTAGCGACACAGCCAAGCTAGATAAAAAAGGGGGGAAATTAGGGGGTTTTTAATAGGTAAATGTTATCTGGATCAGGTGTACGATGTACTTTTCTTCTGCAATAAACCAAGGCCCATATTCGCGGCAGTATTAAAGGTGCCGGGACGTCCTCATAAGACCGTCAACGCTTAGTTCGAATGGGTTATGCTCCACGCGTGGCGAGGGCTAATCCACGGTCTTTAATAGTTGTAGACCCACCTCATTCAATAACATACATCTTATCTAGGTTGGCAACACCTCCCACAGCACGTAGGGGCAGGGGGGAGAAAGCAGGGAAAAACCAGTCGTTAAGATAACCACCGCAGTCGACCACACAGTGAGTTCCAGTGAGCACGAAAACTGCGAGTAGCTGTAGTACGGAAGACAATCAGATAAGTAGTTAGCCTACAATTTTATAGTTTAACCATAGTTTACAACCATATAATCTCTCTAAAGTACAATCTACGGATAGCTATCACCATTTAGCATTTCACCTAACATATATACTGCATTTAGCATACACTGACAGTTGCAGTACCAATACTGCAACTAAATAATTGCACATATTGTAAATATTTTCACCTGTATTTCAAACATAGATTTTGTAGCCTAAGTGTAATGGATCTGATGATGATCGCTTGACGATCGAAACTGGTCATCCTAGTGTTTTATTAATCTCATGTAATTTATTTCAGGATTAGGGCATAACCCATCTCTTTTAGGTACATTCGTGTTGACCGACTGAAAAGCACTAAACTCTTGTTCACTCATAAGGTGTATTACCAGTAGACAATTAAAATGTGATTAATCATATTGCTGTTATAGGTGATTCTGGCCACTTGGTTGAGTCTTGGTTATTTATACCAAATTTAAAAGGTGCTAGATGTTCTTACGGGGAACAAACAACACTCTGCTTTGATCGACAAATGTTGCGAAGGGTTCTCACAGCCTTAAAAACCTGGTATGGATGGCACTGCTCGGTCATCTAAATGGATCAGATGAGAAAGATATGAGAACATGGTACTTTGGGAGTATATCAAGGTACGGTAATTGTCTTTTCACTGTATCAATTGAGAACTAACTTACATAAATTAGCCAAAATACCTTTTCAAATTATGAAAAATAAATCAGGAAATGATGTAGTAATAGATGTTTACTCCTCCGCTGACTATAACCCACCCACCATCCCCTTTTTAGGTCACTACTTATATAGCTAATAGTCCAGTTATGTCCGTCATTATGCACGTGAATTATCGTCAAAGATAGTATTGCCAACCCCATGCATACGATACTACTGTGTATATATATACACAGGGTGTTTCAGAAATACTTTTACAAACTTCGGGGACTGGTTCTTTACACCAAAACAAAAAAAGGTCATATAAACATATATCCCAAAGTCATTCGTTTTTGCTTTATTAATGAAAGAACATTGTACAGTGACACATTGACAGCCTGTTTGGAAGTGTTTAACACATGAACTCATATCAAAAAAGGTTCCTGACACCACGGATAAAAGTCTAACGGACCGTGCAAGCCATGGAACGGGTCCGCCTCAGCCCAACCATCTGTCCTGGAAGATCTCCATCAGTGCAGTGCGAACAAGGAGACTAAAGTGTGCAGGAGCCCCATCATGCATCCACCACATACGTTGTCGTATATGCAGGGGCACATTGTCATGCAGTAAGTCTGAAAGGGTGTTCTGGATAATGTCTCCTGGAGACCAGTACCTGTAAGACGTGCTGGTAGAACGTATGGACCTACAATGCCAGCCCACACATTAATCCTAAACTGGTGCTGATGGCGAGCCTGTCTGGAACACCTGTGCATTTGACAGTTTTTCCATCTGTCGGTGTCAGGAACCTTTTTCGATATGAGTTCATGTGTTAAACACTTCCAAACAGGCTGTCAAAATGTGCCACTTTACAATGTTCTTTCATTAATAAATCGAAAACGAAGGATTTTGGGAGATATGTGTATATGAACTTTTTTCTTGTTTTGGTGTAAGGAACCAATCCCTAAAGTTTGTAAAAGTATTTCTGAAACACCCTGAATATATATTTTGCAACAGTAAAATTTGCTAAATGGCTTTTGGTTTTGTCAATGGTTATAACGTAACACGTCCATATCAATGGTTACAGCCTCACGTGTCGTCAACAGTGGTACACTAGCCTCCTGCGGCCAGGGCCACACCTCAACCCGACCATTCTAACGCTTCTTTTGTCCAATCCAATGAGTTTTGACAATGGTTTTAGCCACCGGGCCGAGTTAGCTACCGGTAGATATAATTCCCTGGCTTTGTCACGCACCAATAATCTTTAATTAGTGTGGTGTATTTTGTATCCCACATGTTGGCAACTATGTGTGCGCCTCGGTGTGTACCGTTGTGTGCACCTAGTTGACAGTTGAACGAGATTCGAGCGTTGTCGGATCATGCCGGCCGTTGTTAAAAGAGCAATAAATTAAAAAACATATTTACGTAATTTAACACATATTTCAGGTGCAGTAGTGACCAGGGTTACTAATTTGAATTGGTAACGTCCCCCAGAAGATGAAACAAGGTATGTAAAACCCATGATGGCGTCTGATGCAAGTGTAAAACCCTTGTTCTTGTCTCAATTCAGAATTAATATTATTTTTAACTACTACCACAGCCATCATGATGGCACATGTTATCAGATGATGGCCCTTTTACGTAATTCAGCACATATTTTCGGTGTAGTAGTGACCAGGGTTAGCAATTTCAATTGGTAATGTGCCCCAGGGGATGCAACAAGGTAAGAAAATCATATACGAGGGTTGCTTTTTTAGTTTTGGCAACGATGCTGCTGCTTTATGTTCCAACGGTGTTGGACTGTCTGCCATTGTGCGCAAGCACTCGCGCAAGTCGGTCACAATGTTTTCGAAGCAGGAGCAGAGAACGCGGATAAAAATTCAGTGTGCTAGGGGTCGCACGGCTTGAGAGTGCCACCATGGACTGCACGAGGCGTGCGGTGCAGCTGCATTACCTTACAACAGTGGTTCCCAACCTTTGTCAGCTGACGCCCCCCTTTTCAGATACGGGAGTTGATCGCCCCCCTCCTCCCACCCCACCACTCATCGCTTCTATAACCTCTTTGATTGACGCGGAGGACATAGACCTTAAATTAGTCAACAAATGTCAGTGAGGGGGTTGACACTGTTTTTTCTCTTGGTATGATTCGGTATGTTTGGTTTGATATTCGACAGAGCAAGCGGAGATCACTTGCAACATTAAGCCGACAACATTGCTTTGTTTCTATGACACTAAGCGTTGAAAATCCTGACTCGCATAAATATGTCTTTGAAAATGGGACAATGAAACGCAATGCAAATTTGGCTATTACAAGACAGTTTACCCAAAGGTCACCCAGTCCTAATGTTTTAGAATCATCTTTTAGATTTGATTCACACTTCAAATCTATGGCTTCTTCTTAAAGCTGTGCAGTCAGTGCTCCAATGTCAATGGCAAACGGATTTCTTGTTAACATCCAGGACCATTCTTCCGACGAGATAACAGGAAAAAGTTGATTTCTTGTGCTAGGGAATCCAAATGTGACTGAATTTGCACCTACGTTTATTACGATCACATTCATTTTCCGGAAAAATTTCATTAAGGCGGTGAAAGGACGAGAAGTTGTTCAACTGAAGCCGGCGTTTCAATAACTGTATTTTTTCCAGGAATGCATAATAATGGAGTTTTTGCCTTGGATCTTTAAGTTCAAACTGTTCAAAGCTTCAAGGAAATCCCAAAGATATGCCAACGAGACGATGAAATTGGCATGATTTTGCTCCTTACAACACAGCAAATTCCTTATTTCACCTCCAACCTCGCGGCTCCGCAGAGGTTTGTGCCGACAGTTGGCAATTACCAGGGCTTTGAACGATTGACTTGGTGCGACAATCACTTGGAGAGATTCGAAAAATGTTTATTTTACAAAATTGTAATATTCGAGTTAAAAAAACTTAATTCGGAAATCACTTCACGCCCCCCCTTCATAAAGCCCCATGCCCCCCAGGTTGGGAACACCCGCCTTACAGAATGGTAGCAAGATGGGTTGCAGCCTTTCGAGATGGGCGCGAACGTGAGGAGGACATGCCTCGATCTGGTCACCCACCATTAAGTGATGAAAGTGTACAGATGGTGTCCGCGTTAGTGGAGGCGGCTTGGAACGTAACGTTTCGTGAATTAGCGCAAGATACAGGACTGGCAAATTCGACTGTCCTCCACATCCTGAAAATGAGGGAAATTGCGTCAAAATGGGTTCCGCATGACTTAACCAACATGCAGAAATGGCTGTGATATGACGCTTCTCGTACGTACAGAACTTGCAGCGTTATGAGCGCGAAGGAGAGTACTTCATACGGCGTATCATAATCATTGACGAGACGTGGGCCAAATCTTATGAGCCACAGTTGAAATGCCAATCCTATGAGTGGCGGCAAACCGTTAATGCGGAGTACTATTGTTCGTTTCTGCACGACCATCTCCTAGCAGCTCTGAGAAGGAAACTGCGACACCACATGGATACTCCGCCCATCGTTCTGCATGGCAATGCTAGGGCACACACAGCAGGAGTTGTGTCTGCATTGTTGAATAGCTGGAACAGGGAGGAGCTCTATCAACCCCCCTACTCTCCCGACTTAAGTCCCTGCGACTTTGATCTCATCCCAAAGATGAAGGAGCCACTGTGTGGGAACCGCTATTCTACAATTGGAGATGTTGTGCAGGCTGCCGAGCGCTCTCTTCGCACCATCGATAGATTGGGCAGTGCCAACGGAATCCAACGGCTTCCGTGTCGTTGAGAACACATTGTACGCAGTGCTGGAGACTACATCGAGGGCCTATGAAACTTGGAACCAGGTAGGTGTGTTATTTATCAATTTATAACATAATTGCCAAACCTAAAAAAGCAACCTATGTATTATCGAAAAGCAAGTGTAAAAGCCATGATCACCTCTCATTCAGAATTAATCACTCAGCCTCGTGGCACTCGGTAATGCATTGATCTAAACGAGAGGCATGACACGTCAGCTGTTCGCGTATGTCAACGGCTGATTACCCTGACTGTCAAACTCGGGTCAAACATGTGAATTACGAGGTTCATTTTGAGGCCTATATTATACAGGTCAACCGAATTAACGTACATTTGTATAATTTGCTGGGTGTGGTAACTTTATTTTATCTTTAGTTGTGATCGAAATGATGGACTAAAGATAAAATTCCAAACAGCCAGCAAGACTCCAGACTACCAGCGCACCATGTGCTCTAAGCATCTCCTGGGAGCTGCTATCAACGAGAACAGAGAAGAATAGAGAGGGCAAGGTGTAGTGAGTGAATATGCAGAATGTGAAGCAGCGAGAAGGCGGCTGCTTCCCCCACCACTACCAGACCAAGCAGCGAAGTGCTAGCCTCATTCTGCATAGTTCGCGATCAAGTTTATGCTGTAACTACTAAGATTGCGGTTATATATTAACTGTATTGCCACCACAAGGCCTAACTGCTTTGTGGGGTTTGAAGCCATTTTTCAGTGTTGCCTTAGTTAAGAAGAGTTTAGTGCTTTTCAGTCGGTCAACACAAATGTACTCAAAAGAGCTAGGTTATGCCCTAATCCTGAAATAAATTACATGAGATTAATAAATACACTAGGATGACCAGTTTCTATCGTCAAGCGATCATCATCAGATCCATTACACTTAGGCTATGAGAAGGAAACGGCGCCACCACAGGGTTACACCGCCCATCTTTCTGCATGACAATGCTAGGGCACACACAGCAGGCGTTGGCATTGTTGGATCGCTGGGGCTGGTGAAAATATTTACAATACATACAATTATTTAGTTGCAGTATTGGTAATGCAACTGTCAGTGTATGCTAAATGTAGTATAATACATGGGTTGGTTTTTTAGTTTTGGCACCTTAGTTATAACTGGATTAATAACTCACTTAGATGGTTCCAAGTTACACAGGCCCTCGATGTAGTCCCCACCGTTGCGTACAACCTGTTCCCAGCGATGCGGAAGTCGTTGGATCCCGTTGGCACTGCCCAATCTATTGATGGTACGAAGAGAGCGCTCGGCAGCCTGCTTAACGTCATTGTCATCTTCATCTTCGGGATGAGATCATAGTCGCAGGGACTGATGTCGGGAGAATATGGGGGGTGATAGGGGACCTCCCAGCCCCAGCGATCCAACAATGCCAACGCCTGCTGTGTGTGCCCTAGCATTGTCATGCAGAACGATGGGCGGTGTAACCATGTGGTGGCGCAGTTTCCTTCTCATAGCTCCTCGGAGACGGTCTTGCAGAAACGAACAATAGTACGCCGCATAAACGGTTTGCCCTCGGGGAACAGTATGGCAGCGCTTCCGTACCATTGAAGACTTTAAGCAGGCTGCCGAGCGCTCTCTTCGTACCATCAATAGATTGGGCAGTGCTAACAGGATCCAACGACTTCCGCATAGCTTAGAACAGGTTGTACGCAAAGGTGGGGACTACATCGAGGGCCTGTGAAACTTGGAACCATCTAAGTGAGCTATTAATCCAGTTATAACTAAGGTGCCAAAACTAAAAAACCAACCCATGTATGATGTTAGGTGAAATGCTAAATGGTGATAGAAATCCGGAGTTTGTATATTTGGAGTGACTATATGTAGAGCCCTGCGCGGATAAACAAAACATAATCCGCATCCGCACGACTGTTATCCGCCCCGCATCCGCATGACTGTTATCCACATCCGCCCCGCACGACTGTTATCCGCATCCGCATGACTTTTATCCAAATCCGCTGATATTTCAATATTATTTTTAATTTATTAGATAAGGCATAAGATGTTAAACCAACACATTTAAACATTCTAGGAACCGACAGTAGTGGCTACGCGGGCTAAAGCGCTGCGTTAGGTCAAGGGGCCAAGCTCTCTGCTGACTTGGTAGACGCGTGGGTTCGAGCCCCACCGTCGGCTGTCCTTGAAATGGTTTTCCGTGGTTTCCCATTTTCAACACCAGGCAAATGCTTCTGACAGGCCACGGCCGCTTCCTTCCACATCCTTGCCCAGTTTCATTCATCTTCATCCATTCCATCTTTCATCCCGACGCGCAGGTCGCCCACGGGCGTCGACTAGAAAGACCTGCACTCGGCCTCTCAGGAGGCTACACGACAAAAAAAAAAAAAAAAACATTTTAGGAGAAAGTCGTTCCCCTATGCTATGTTTAAAATGAATGTTATACAGCCGGAATTGCAACCCTTTTCAGTTCGGACTGTTAATTATGCTTAATGACTTAATTTGAATGAGATTAGCTTAAACCATCATCTTACATTTGTTATGGAAGAAATATAACGGAAAATTATATTTCATAAATATCGGGGTCCTAGTAATGATATTCAACAATTTCGGATGCTAGAACTACTTTTTATTTACACATAATATAAAAATATACATATCGCACTAAAACTTTTTGTTTTGTAGGCTATATACGATTTGGTGCAGTATCTTCTAGTTTATTATTTTCCAGCAATGCACGTGTGCCGCAGTAAGTTTGATGTGCCTGATTTTTGTCCTCAGTATGAATCCACGTTTTTACAGGTAAAACATCCTACTATATCATTCACCTTTTCGTTTCCATTGAAAATGTAACCAAATGTCTGCCATATCATTGACTTGACCTTTGATTCACGCACTAAAGAATATTCGCCTTAATTCATTTTAGTATACAATTTTCATAAGAAAATATGCATTGTCCGTTGAGCCATAATATATTTAAACACAAATAGTGCTAAATGTTCCGGCATAACTCAACAAGATGACAGTGTTTCGCCCCGGTGTGCTATTGGGCTCTTCAGTTGGTTAAAGCACACCTCACCAAGACACTGTCTAGTGCACACTGGGAAGGCCATTGCAAGACGTATTTGATACATGTGTATCCGCGTCACGAGCAAGCCAGTGCACTATGGGAGTCGAAACTCCATTCCAAAGCAATTATACCTTACCTTGGCATTGAATATACAATTTTCAAATACGTCTTGCAATGGCCTTCCCAGTGTGCACTAGACAGTGTCTTGGTGAGGTGTGCTTTAACCAACTGAAGAGCCCAATAGCACACCGGGGCGAAACACAGTCATCTTGTTGAGTTATGCTGGAACATTTAGCACTATTTGTGTTTAAATATATTATGGCTCAACGGACAATGCATATTTTCTTATGAAAATTGTATATTCAATGCCAAGGTAAGGTATAATTGCTTTGGAATGGAGTTTCGACTCCCATAGTGCACTGGCTTGCTCGTGACGCGGATACACATGTATCAAATACGTCTTGCAATGGCCTTCCCAGTGTGCACTAGACAGTGTCTTGGTGAGGTGTGCTTTAACCAACTGAAGAGCCCAATAGCACACCGGGGCGAAACACTGTCATCTTGTTGAGTTATGCCGGAACATTTAGCACTATTTGTGTTTAAATATATTATGGCTCAACGGACAATGCATATTTTCTTATGAAAATTGTATATTCAATGCCAAGGTAAGGTATAATTGCTTTGGAATGGAGTTTCGACTCCCATAGTGCACTGGCTTGCTCGTGACGCGGATACACATGTATCAAATACGTCTTGCAATGGCCTTCCCAGTGTGCACTAGACAGTGTCTTGGTGAGGTGTGCTTTAACCAACTGAAGAGCCCAATAGCACACCGGGGCGAAACACTGTCATCTTGTTGAGTTATGCCGGAACATTTAGCACTATTTGTGTTTAAATATATTATGGCTCAACGGACAATGCATATTTTCTTATGAAAATTGTATATTCAATGCCAAGGTAAGGTATAATTGCTTTGGATTGGAGTTTCGACTCCCATAGTGCACTGGCTTGCTCGTGACGCGGATACACATGTATCAAATACGTCTTGCAATGGCCTTCCCAGTGTGCACTAGACAGTGTCTTGGTGAGGTGTGCTTTAACCAACTGAAGAGTCCAATAGCACACCGGGGCGAAACACTGTCATCTTGTTGAGTTATGCCGGAACATTTAGCACTATTTGTGTTGAAATATATTATGGCTCAACGGACAATGCATATTTTCTTATGAAAATTGTATATTCAATGCCAAGGTAAGGTATAATTGCTTTGGAATGGAGTTTCGACTCCCATAGTGCACTGGCTTGCTCGTGACGCGGATACACATGTATCAAATACGTCTTGCAATGGCCTTCCCAGTGTGCACTAGACAGTGTCTTGGTGAGGTGTGCTTTAACCAACTGAAGAGCCCAATAGCACACCGGGGCGAAACACTGTCATCTTGTTGAGTTATGCCGGAACATTTAGCACTATTTGTGTTTAAATATCATTTTAGTAGATATTTTATCCATGTTGGTGAAATGATGTTCCAACTCCCGGTCGCGGTAACATTCACCAAGTGACTTCTCTTTAGGCTTGGAGAAAGGGATTGACATTTGGCCTGATATTCCAAGTCAGTCATCATCCTTCTCCCTCTTGATCCATCCATGTTCGCATAGTTGATGTCATAATTCTCTCCGTTGCAATATCGCAGCCCACGTGATTCAGTGCCAAGTTGGAAATAAATCTACAGATCTTCCAGGATAGCTTAGACTGCGAAGTAGCTGACTTGGGGAATGTTGATGATGTCATCACGATGAACTAACAAGTTCATTGACAGCATGATATCTCGTACGTGTAGAAATAATGGCAATGAGAATTGATGAGACGTCAAGACCATCTACTACAAACATACGGTACTTTAAAAAATGTACTTGAAAGCATGTGGGTAAAATAATCTTCTAGTGTATAAGTGCAAAACGTGCCTGAATATTTCGTACGCATTTTAGGAGTATTCCTCTTTTAAGCATGAAGCTGTAGATTGGCATATCAAATATGTGATATTATCGTAAGTTCCACATTGTATTCTAAAAATTATTCGCAAATTTACTCCAAACATTATTCGCAGCGTATCCGCTATCCGCACAGCCATGCAAATTACATCCGCGTGGCGAAATATTTTGCAGACATCCGCGGATATCCGCATCCGCGCAGGGCTTTAACTATATGTTTGTAAAAAATCAACTATGGTTAAACTGTAATATTACAGGCTACTAGTTAACTGGGTTGTCTTCCTCGCTGGAGCTACGAGCAGTTTCGTGTTCACTCTTACTCCAGGTGTGGTCGACTGAAATGGGTTGTTATCTCAACGACACTGGTTTTTCCCTTTCTCCCCCCTGTTCCTATGTGCTGTGTGAAGTCAGTGCGATGTGTTTTTGTGGGATGTTGCAAAATCTAGATAAGATGTATGTTATTGAATGAGGTGGGTCTACAACTATTAAAGCATTAAAGCATAGAACATTCCTCGCCACGCGTGGACCAATAGCCATTCAAACTAAGCCCTGCCCGGTCTTTGAGGACGTCCCAGCAGCTTTAATACTGCCGCGAATACCGGCCTTGGTTTATTGCAGAAAAAGGACATCGTACACCTGATTCAGATAACATTTACCTTAAAAAAAAAACCTAATTCTCCCCCCCCCCCCCTTTTTTTATCTAGCTTGGCTGTATCGCTAAGTTGTGGCTTGCTTCCGACAGGGTGTGTTTTTTTAGTAGAGTGAAGAGGGGTCAGCTCTCCATAAAAGTGTGTTCATTTAGATTGTTGGGACAGTTTCGTTTTTCACTTGTGCACCCTTTTCATTTGATTTTAAGAAATAAAATAATCCGGTGTATGGCGGCCAAGGCATCAATTTCTCTGCTTTGTGCTCCATAGCAATGGCACAAGTCTAGACACAATCACGTTTTAACTTCTAACTCACCAGAGAAGTAATACCTCATGGATGATTTTAACAAGGCATTTGGCATACAACAAACAGGAAATAGTTTACCCCTGACAATTTGAGTATGTGCGTTGTTATCTACTGCAATGCCAAAAAATAACTTACAAAGGAAACAGTAAAGTGTATTCTCTGTGTGTTTACATGAATATGACAACGTAATTTTTTGTGAAATAAGTTCATAAATAAATTCCGCAGAACTAAGAAAAGCAGAAAATTATTTCTGCCTGTATTGATCCTGGAAGAAAAACCTAAAATAACCTATTTTAAGAATACAAGAAACCTAAAGTGAAGGTTTATGCCTCCTAAAAATCCAGGCCCTATTTATGACGAACTAACAAGAGTAATTGACAGTGTGCCCAGATATGACCAGTTACTTCCTCTTGGTAAGCCTCCGTGGCTTAGGCGGCAGCACGCCGGCCTCTCACCGCTGGGTCCGTGGTTCAAATCCCGGTCACTCCATGTGAGATCTGTGCTGGACAAAACGGAGGCAGACAGGTTTTTCTCCGGGTACTCCGGTTTTCCCGGTCAATATTTCATTCCAGCAACACTCTCCACTATCATTTCATTTCATCTGTCATTCATTTAATCATTGCCCCAGAGGAGTGCGTCAGGCCTCGGCAGCCGGCACAGTTCATATCCTCGCCGCTAGATGGGGGCTTCATTCATTCCATTCCTGACCCGGTCGGAGACTGGAAGCAGGCTGTGGATTTTCATTTTTCACTTCCTCTTGGTGACTTCAATGCAAAGATTGGACGTGAAGACATTATGAACCAGGTGGCAGGATGCTATTCATTACATGATGAGTGGAAATGGTATATTGCTTGGCCAGATGGCTGCAGCAAATAATTTCGTCATTAGGAACACCTATTTCAATCAAAAGAACATCCATAAAGGCACGTGGCAGGTACCCGGAAGTGACCAAGTAAACCAAATAGACCATGTCTTGGTAGGAGCAAGACACACTTCGTCTATTATTGATGTGCGTGCCTGCAGAGGACCCAATAGTGATTCGGACCATTTCAAAGCTGTAATAAGGCAAAAACTATCTAATGCACAGACAAGACAACCATCAGAACGAAGTGGAACCAATAAGCTCTGAACGACCCAAAAAAAGTAAACAATTTAAAAAGGAGATTAAAAGGCGACTGCAGACAACAAATGCTATGGATAATAAGTCCTGAAGATTAAAAACCTTAAGTCAATATTAATTTGTACTATTTATTGTACCGGTTTCGACCACATTGTGGCCTTCCTCAGCACAAATAATGTGAATAGAAAAGCAAGACTGAGGTACACGAAAAATGTTACCATAAAAGGGCCAACATGGTCATTTTCATGTCACATTAAATGCTATGGATATCGAAGAGAAATGGGAAGATATTACGTCAGCAATTCAAGAAAGTGCCCATGAAGTATTAGGAACTAAAGAGAGAGTACAGAATGAATGGTTCGATAAAGAATGAGAAGAAGCAATGGACAAGAAAAATGAAACAAGGAAGTTAATGTTACAAAGAGATTCAAGGCAAAGTAGAGAAAGATACAAGACATATAGGAGAAAAGCGACAAAATTATGTAAAAAGGAAAAGAACTAAATGTTAATGAGAAAGTAAGATGGTATAGAAGAGAGAAGACAACAAAACGAAGTGAGAAAATTTTATACAGAAGTAAACTGGTTCAGGAAAGGGTATTAATCTAGGCTTACTGGATGTAGAGACAAATAGGAGAAAATATTATACAACGAGGATGATATTATCAATAGATGGAAGGAACATTTGGAAGAGTTATTAAAGAAGAATGTGATACACATCCAATGGGGTGTCTCTTATTTTTCAAAGTTTTAATTTCGCAATGCATAGCTTATTGTTTTATTCATTTGGGCCTAAAACACCCGAAAACAATTGTTTTCCTTATTTGGAACAGTGCAACCCGTCCTGACTCGCGCGCAAACATATCCATACAAGTTGCGTAACAAGAGTGGCGCACTCTCATTGTTATTGTCACTTAAGTTTTCCCTCATCGGGTAGCTAGCACGGATTGTTTTATATTTTGAAGATGTCAGTGGAACTAAGGAGCTATAAAAAAAGTATTTTCTTGGTTGGTGAAGTAAATCACCAAATAACAGGCGCAAAATTACTATCTAATTGTCAAGTTCTCGCAGTTCTATTTTTCAACATCATCATCATCATCATCATCTTGTACAGTTTCCAGCCCCAGGCTGGGTCTGTTTGGAGCATAAGCCTCGCCACTTAGTTCTTTCTTCCCACCACCTCTCCGCTGTCACTCTGGTCCAGTCCTCGCCTCTCTTCTTGACACATTTCTCCACTCCTTTCAGCCATCTATCTCTTGGTCTTCCCCTTGGTCGTTTCTTCTGCATCTGCATCTCATGTATCCTCTTGGGAATCTTCTTCTCATCCATTCTCTTTAAGTGTCCATACCACCTCAGTCTTGATGTCTCAATCCTACCTTGCAGGGGCTCCTCTTTCACCATTTCTTTTCAACATACGTGAGGTTAAGTTGACCGTTAGTGAAAGCGCAAATCTTGTCATTCAGGAGTGCAATATATTCTAGGAAAAGGCTAGAATACCTACCAGAGCTGTGCCTAATTGTGTTAAGAAGTTAGTGGATGTTTATCAGGTCTGGCGAGAACTGCAAAAAAAATAGCAAGAAGATTCAGGATTTACATAGGCGCTGCGAGGAGAACTTTCAACTTGAATTAGATAATTTATTAGATATCGCACATGCTGATGCTCTTAAAAGAATAAATTTCGAAGAAGAAAAAATATTTTTGCAAAAGCAAACAGAGCCTAGCATGTGTTGACAAAAAGTTGGCTGAAATTGAAGAAAGGGCCAGGTTGAGAAAACTCGCAAAAGATAAAAGAGGCTAAAGCAAATGCCTTCCGCGAGCTCATTGGAATCTGCAACTTTACAGACCTTTGATACAAATGAAGACTTAGAAGAACAATCTACAAGCACTGAAGAAAGCCTGGAAGAATCTCTGCCAGCCATATCTCAATCTGTACGTTCTTTAGCTAAGTCAACAAGAAGAGGAAGAAAAGATTTTATCACATCTAAATTAGTTGCAACTTTAGACAGATATCACCTAAGCATCAGAGATTCTGTTTATATAATTCAGTCTGTAGTAGAAGCACTTGGTCTTAGTTCTGACAATTACCCGATCAACAAATCTTCTATTCAACGCATTCGAACACAAATGAGAAAAGATAGAGCGGGATCCATTAAATCCGATTTTCAGAATAATGTGCCCGAAGTAGTTACTGTTCATTGCGATGGAAAATTGTTACCTGCTCTGGACGTAAATGTTCTAAAGAAGAACGCCTACCAATTATTATTTCATATGACTTCTTGCAGTGCCGAAGTTAAACAACTCTTCCGGCAAAGAGCAAGCGAAAGCAGTATCAAATGCCCTTCATGGCTGGAACCTGGATGATACAACAGCATTTAATACAGGACGCTTGAACGGAGCTTGTGTGCTTTTAGAGCAAAAACTTGCGGCCATCATATTTACGAACTGGTGCTCAAAAGTGTATTTGAATCAAAAATAGAACAAATCACTAGCAGTCCTGATATTCCGCTGTTCAAAAAGTTTAGAGACAACTGGAAGAATATTAATCCTAGTGCCATCGAACCGTGCACTGATTTTGTCCAACAACATCTCAGTGAGGCAAATATTATTGAATTGGTGAAGTTCATAACAATGAGCAGGCAAAATCAACTGTACTGTACGAGATGATTATCACGAGCTCTCATTGAGCTCACTATTATTTTTCTGGGTGAAGACATTAAAAATAAAAATAAAATAAGACCTCCTGGTGCAATGCATCAAGCACGATGGATGGCAAGAGTTATTTACTCCTTACAAATATGTTTACTGCAGTTCCAGTTTAAAATGAGCACTAAGGACAAACAAGCTTTACAAGATGTCCGTTTCTTCATAGTGGCAGTTTACGTGAAGCCCTGGCTTTGATGTAGTTTGGCGATAAAAGCGCCGAATCAAGATTTTTGTTTTTTAAAGCCCTTAAAAGATTACGAGAAAGTTGACAAGTTTATTTCCAATGAGGCTTTAAACAAGTTCAATCAACACTTGTGGTACTTGTCAAAGGAAATAGCCATCCTTTCAATTTTTGATGAGCAGACCAAAGGAAACATTGTAGTAAACTTACAAAAAGAAAGCTTTGGTGATTCCGGAAAGAGATATGTTTAGAGATACGGGAAAATTTTAGGACGTATCATTTAGGCATGGGAGGTCTCCAGCCTACATTGTTATTGTAAATTACATTTTCCAAGAGTGAGCAGTTTGCCACCAGAATTAAGATGAATTCACATCGTTGTAAATGAGTCAAGCAATGTGTTAACTTACTCATAATTCCTAATACACGATAATAGTATCATTTCAATTATTTCCACCAGAGGTTTAGGTGTGAAACTTGTATAATACTCATTTAAACGTGCCTGGTACGCAGTGCATATTTGTTGTGAGCTGCAGTGGTGATGTACACTTTCAAAGACTTTCAACTGGAGAGAGATATCTTTGCGTTACGTTTCTTTGGTTTTCAGAACCCAAACATATCATTCTTATTGAAATTTGTTCGTCTTTAGCGGCATTCTGTAACGTGTTTTTCGAGGGGTTTTTATGCCACTGACATAAATCAGTAGGAAGCCATTCTATATTTATTTACGCGGCAAATTGTTCAGCCAAGAGAATTTTTCATGTAAATTTATTATTATTATTAACTTATTATTATTATTATTATTAAGGTATTTTTTGGAGCATTTTTATAAAATTATAAGCATACAGATAGGTTTTCTATGTCTTAGAAAACACTATCAAGCAAATTATTACGAACGACATTATCATAGAAAATTATGTGATTACGGAATTTTACGGAGTTTCGTCAGTTAGGGTATTATGATAGAGATGACTCACTGGGAATTCAGATACAGGCTTAGTCTTGTCAAGAAGCATGACGCAAGCTGGGTTGCAACGTCAAGAAAAGGCGGATAGTATGGAACGGCAAACGACATCATCCGCGCGCTGTGTGTATTGAGCCTAAGGAGGGGAGTAGCGGGGTGGCACAGCCAATCAGTGGAGACCACGTAAGGTGGAAGTCGGCACGGGAGTGGGAAGCCGACGAGTGCATATATCGTTTGGCGCGCCGTGGAATAAAGGACAATCTGCTTAAAACTTGACCAGTATGGTTGTACGAGTGTTTGGCTCCGATGTTCCGTGGAGGCGAGGACTATCTTTGTAAAACTTAACCAGTGTGGTTGTACGAGTGTTTGGGTCCGATGTTCGGAAAGCGCGAATGACACAGACCTACGCAATCTCTCGTTTCTCTTTGTTTTAAATTCAGTATTTCAGTAACTTCATAGCTTGGGAATAAGAGTAAAATCAGTAATTTATCCGACTCCGTTCTCACGTAATTCTCTATCGGTAATATTAAAATCGCAACGCTCCAATATATATATTTTAAACTTATTATTAATTTTGCAATACTTGTTATATATATAATAAATTCATTTCTTTTAACCATGCAATCTTTGCTTTCAGTAGGTAGCATTAGATATAGACCAATTCCTTCTCCTGATACAATTGTTGTTGGGTTAATGATCAAATCATACCACGATCTGAGTGAATAGATTCTTGAAGGTGTTCTACCAGAGCTAGACGTTGTTAAATACAAATTTAGATTTCAACATTGCGTTGAGGTCTTGGCGCCCATTAAAACAACATAGCTTAGGCAAAGGTCAACAGTTACATTTATCACCCAACAGTTAGGGGCAGTCAACCCGTTACAATTCTATCCTTTACTACATGTGCATTATAATACATTATAATACAGAGTGAATGCTAGGATCACTCATGAACCTCTACTGTAAACCTAATGTGTTTTGAAATCAGTGAAAGACATTTCTTTTGAGAACTCACTGACATGCAGTAACGTGTATTACAGAGCGCATGGAGGCATAATGACAGATGTTAGCCAAGGTCGCGACTGTGACATTGCCCAAGGTTACCTACGATCTCAATTGTGAGACAATTGACCAACGACTTTATATTTATTTTCTCTAGACACTGCTAGGAATGTTCATTATGAGCCATGTTTGTTGATGCTCATGCTATTGACCTTGATCAAGTATCGATTTTTGTAAAGATTGTTTCAGTACAGGGGTACTACTATGTAATGCTTTATATTTTGAAATATCCTCGCAGGTATTTGTGAGTGAGCCCAATGTATTATTGTCATGATTCATATTTGATTTGAGTAACCAGTTGATAGGTTTGACATTTAAGGCCATTGTTTATTCTCACTTGAAAGTGAATGATTCTTTTCCGTGTCTTTGATACACGAAGTTGGGTTGGTTACCATGTTTATCCCTCTTAGTGCCAGGCGAAAAGGTAAAGATAAGGTCTAATAATGCCAGGCTGTTTTAATGGAAAATGTAGGCTTTCAGAGAAAAATATGTATATCCCCTGTTTTTAAAGATTCGAAAGCGAAATTTAGGCACGGAGTGCAAAACATAGCTATCTACATTCAGGGAAATTTTCAGATCATTATGAAACTTATTTCTTAATTAATTAATTAATTAAAATAATTTCTTCGGTAAAATAAAAATTAGAAAGTTTGATTATTCCTGTTACCACACGCTTATAAATGGAGTAAAATAGAACACTGGAGAGCACACATACATAACACAAGAACCAGGAAACGCAGTTTTTTAGTTTAAAAATTATCAGCAGGGGTGTCAAAAATCCGAAATTCTAAAATCTAGCATATTCATAAAATACACTAACAATGGCAAGCACTCAAATAAATAAAATAAAAATAATGACAGTGAAAATAAATAAACAGAAGGGCACCCTGTAGTTTTATCTTTCACATTTGTGGTTGTGTAGCCTGTGGAGGATTGTCCTGGTAAACATTCCTTTCTTCCCAATCACTAGTACTATCAACATCATTACCATCACTATCACGTGCTTGGTTATGTACGATCGCATTCCGCGCAGGTAATACATTGTCCGAAGCGGAATCGGCACTTGATTCGTCACACACAAGATCGCAATCACTGTCCACGAAGTCCAAGAGTTCACCACTTGACTCATCAATCATTAATTCTTCAATTTCTTCCTCTCTCAAACCATCCTTCCTTCCCTTCGACGCCATGCTTTTACGAGTCGCGCATAAACAAGTCAAGGAACTTCAAATATCGCTCGAGTATATCGATAGACAGAAAAAAAAAGAAGTTTGCCAGAAAATGGTAGCTAGAACTCTCTTTAATGGTCACGTCAAGTTTAGATGCCATTTTCGGTCTAAAAGCCCCTCTAAGAATACAAAAACGGAGCATTTCTCAGAGCGACACTGGCAAGTTTCGTTCATTTCATGAGGATCGCTCACAGCGACTCTAGCACTAAGAGGGTTATTCTAGTGTAGGCCGACAAATCTATGTTACAGAACAAGTTTGTCCGAGGTGGAATGGTAACTGTCTCTTATGAGCACCGATTGTGTTATTGTTAATGTGCGAGCCACGTATTTTTGGGTGAGGTGTAACACGAGATGGTAGCACGCTCATGCGAAGCCTTGCATATGGTCAACTATCTTAATAATACATGGACTAATAAATCTATGACATTAAACTTAGGATTAAATCATGAACATCAATTTACTTCCTAAACCGACGATGCTAATACTACAGTTAATTCTTAATCGTTGTTAAATCTTGATCTTGTTTCTTTTAGTCGAGGGGACCAATGCATTGAGCTTTAGTTTGTTCTTACTGGAAAGCCTAGTAGCTGACACAGATAGACTGACAGAGATCGCACGCGAACTAAAGTTCAGAACTTGTGGGCTGCGACTCGATCAGGAGAATGATGTTTTTGAGCAGTTTGGATTCTCATGTTTAAATACACTGATAGATGACGGTGGATAACAAACAGTTGTTCATCTGACTGTAGGCAGGAATAACAAGATGATTATTTGTGTGTTCAATTTATTTATTGACATGTTATCCCACTATTTATCCTACTGTTTCTTGTAATGTAATATCTTTGTTGTTGTATATAATTGTAACATTGTACTGTAATGATGACTGACAATCATTACATTTTCTTTAGTTTGATTATCACGGACATCTAATGCCGTTGATCAGTTAAAGCAAGTTTAGTTCGAATTCATTAAATCGTACATGTAAATATGGGATGGTACCAGTCATTTAACTTTTCTGTCATGTTTGACATGTTTTGCTGACATGATGTCTTCTTCTTAGAAGCATCATCTACCCTTGTGTAACAATTTTTGTTGCGGTACCATTTCCCCAGCTTTGATTTGTAGTTTGTTGTATTTAGGACCTGTCGAGAGGGTTCTACATTAAATTTAGGAGTTGTTTGTTTTCTTTTTGTTTATTAGCTACGGATTAGAGGTCTTTCCAAACCCTCCGACGGTAGGATAGGGGTTTGGCATTTAAAATAAACAAACCATGAGCATGACTTAAGTTTGGATGTAATCATTTAGTAGTTCGACCTTTTGGGGGTGCATTTCTTTGGGTGTCTATGACAATCACTGTGATGGGAACCTGATCCTTAGGGAAGCAGAGTCTTGTGCCGGCTAGTCCCACAAGGAGTGCACTCTGATCCTCTCCGGCAATGTGTCTCGAGGTAGGGGTCATCTGGGAGGCCACATTACTGTTGGTGGTAACCAGATAACCTCATCCAATGGGCACATAGCGTATGTATGTACCGTGTATTTGTTCCATATACAAATCTACACCGTTCCACCAATCTCAACCAAATTTTGCATACACATAGTTCAGGACCCAGAAGAAACCGCTGGCTATGTATATGTTCGATAGTCATTCTCATTCTTCTGATTTCGACCTTTTGGCACCCGAGCAAAGGCTAATAAAGTCAGAAAATAAACTAATGAAGGAATGGCAAGGTCGGTCGTTTCTATGGCACCAGTAGCTCAAGACGAGACCACCAAGTTTCCATCATCTCGGTAAGAGGTCATGCCACTCCATTTCCTGCACAGCAACAGTAGCTCAAGCTACCGTATTTCCTCGCATAATCGTCGCACTTTTTTAGCCTAAAATTCGTGGAGAAAAGCAGGGTGCGACGATTATGCGAAGAATATTTAAGTTCAAAGAATATACTGTATCATTATTTGCTACGCGGGGCAGTCATTTGCGTAGTGTGAGTCATAGCCTGAAGCCGGAGACAGGCTTCTTCCTTCTAACAAGGTCACGACAGTTTAAAGCTCGCGGAATGTGCTGACGAATCTGGCCGTTCGCGTCGCGGTTCATAGCCCGCAGGCATAAAGAAGAGATTACCTTCTCCTGACAAGATCACGCCAGATTAAGTCTATAAGCTCGCGGAATGTGCTAAGTGACGAAACTGGCCGCTCGCGTCACAGTTCATAGCCCGCAGGCATAAAGACTAGATTACTTTCTGCTGACAAGATCACGCCAGATTAGGCCATAAACTCGTGGAATGTGCGCTGGCCGTTCGCGTCGCAATTCATAACCCGCAGACATAAAGATGAGATTACTTTCTCCTGACAAGATTACGCCAGATTAGGCCTATAAGCTCGCGGAATGTGCGCTGGCCGCTCGCGTCATAGTTCATAGCACGAAGGCATAAATACGAGATTACGCCAGATTAGGCCTATAAGCTCGCGGAATGTGCGCTGGCCGTTCGAGTCACAGTTCATAGCCCACGGGCATAAAGACGAGATTACGCCAAATTAGGCCTATAAGCACGCGGAATTTGCGCTGGCCGTTCGCGATGCGGTTCATAACCCGCAGACATAAAGACTAGATTACTTTCTCCTGACAAGATTACGCCAGATTAGGCCTATAAGCTCGTGGAATGTACCCTGGCCGCTCGCATCATAGTTCATAGCACGAAGGCATAAAGACGAGATTACGCCAGATTAGGCCTATAAGCTCGCGGAATGTGCGCTGGCCGTTCGCGTCACTGTTCATAGCCCACAGGCATAAAGACGAGATTACACCAAATTAGGCCTATAAGCTCACGGAATGTGTGCTGGCCGTTCGCGATGCGGTTCATAACCCGCAGACATAAAGACTAGATTACTTTCCCCTGACAAGATTACGCCAGATTAGGCCTATAAGCTTGCGGAATGTGCGCTGGCCGCTCGCGTCACAGTTCATAGCACGAAGGCATAAAGACGAGATTACGCCAGATTAGGTCTATAAGCTCGCGGAATGTGCGCTGAACGTTCGCGTAACAGTTCACAGCCCGCAGGCATAAAGACGAGATTACGCCAGATTAGGCCTATAAGCTCGCGGAATGTGCAATGGCCGCTCGCGTCACAGTTCATAGCCCACAGGCATAAAGACGAGATTACGCCAGATTATACGCACGCGGAATGTGCTAAGTGACGAAGCTTGCCGCTCGCGTCATAGTTCCGCGAGCATAAAGACGAGATATTTTGCGTCTGACGAAGTCGCGGCAGCAAGTGCAACTTACTGGCTCACAAATACGAATATGCTATGCGACGATTATGCGATGAAATTTTATAAACCTATTTTAGGGTTTGAAAAGTGGGGTGCGACGGTTACGTGGTGGCGACGACTATGCGAGGAAATACGGTATGACCACCAGGTTTCCATCTACCTCTGTAAGAGACCATGGCACTCCATTTTCTCCAAGGCAACAGTAGCTCAAGACATGACTACCAGGTTTCCATCTCTTTAAGAGGCCATGGCCCTCCATTTTCAATCCAAACCACGATAAAAACATTAGGAATCTGAATGCCATAAATATCTGAATACTTTTTTTTTAATGTTATTAACAGGATCGAGTCAACCCTACAGGATAGGATTGAAAAATCCAGGCTACAGTGGTATGGACACGTGAAGCGAATGGGTGAAGAGAGAATACCACGGAAAATATTGGAAATGGAGTGGAAGAAAAAGAGACCTAGAGGAAGACCAAGGGATAGGTGGATAAAGGGGGTGAAGAAAAGTATCGAGAGAAAAGGAGTTAATTGGATAACAGTGACAGAAGAGAAGTGGTAGATGGACAAAAAACGATGGAGAAGCTTGTGCTCCAAGCAGACCCAACCTGCGGTTTGAAACTGCTCTAGTTGATGATGATGAACAGGGGTCAGTGTAGGGAATTGAAATTAAAAAAGGAATACCTTACATTGGCTAACCCTGCATGTGGCGTAACGTTACAACAGCTGGAGATATCACCATGAACCTTAGTATTATGATTAAATAAGCTTAAATGATTCTGTTGTTGATTAATTTAGAGGCTTTGCGACATCAAGATCATATAGCCCCATGAACTTGAGAGTGCATGGAATTTTTCTGGTAACATGTGTTACTGTGATGGCTGTAGTAGTGAGTGCATTTGTAATTCAAATGAGGATTGGAAAGGAGGTTGCTGTGGCCTTCAGTTAGAAACTATCCCGGTATTTGCTTCGAGTAGAAGTGGGAAACCACGGGAAACAATTCACCAGTTTTGCCTCGGGAGGCGCAGTGTAGCCAATTCCGGCTCTCAGACCAAAATTAAAATTCTTGGCAGAGCCGGGATTCAAACTGAGAACTCCAAGGAGAAAGCCGAGAATGTTAGCCGCTAATACACGTGGTCGTCTAAATTAATTTTGCATTTTATGTATAATTTTATTTAATTTCTAGTCTTTAGGGCACTGAAACCTATGTGACATTTTGGGCCTACAGTGTATGCCACGAGATATATAATTGTGCGCAGCAGAGGCAACAGTCCTGCCAACTACCAAACTCTCTCTGGGCATTTTAGCTGTATACTCTCAGTATCTCAGAATCCATGCATGGAAACTATTTCAAACCAACTGTAGTGCTCTACTGGGTCTCGATATTTCAGGTATATTTTGAGCAAATAATAAATGCCAGTGTTACCAACTCAATTCTGTAGTTAAATTTATTACTCTAGATAGGTCTCAACAGATCAAACTCGGCACTCGATAATCCGGCAGTACGGATAACTCAGCCACACACTGGCAGGGCGAAAAAACTTACTCGGCCTCCTGAAAAGAGTTCCTGGATGTGCAGAAGCCGGTGAAAATGACGTCAAACAGTGGTTCCAGAATGATACCGAGCAAGACAATATATCCGATTTAGAAATTATTGCTGGTGTCACATTTAATGCCAAAATGACGGAAAATGATGAAGACGTTGATGTTGAGACTCCACCGTACAAGCTCCTAAAATATCACACAGTGAGGGACTAAAGGCTGTCGAAACCCACCTCTTCAGTATTTTGAACAACAAGGTCATTCGGTAATGGACTTAACTGTTCCTTCGTCGTCTTTGTGATGCAGCAAAAACGCAGAGTGCAGTGCAGAAGAAAACAGGACATTACGCATTTCATTAAAAAGATTTTGCAGTCGGCTAGTTAATTTTAATTATAGGCAGCTTTATGCCTTCATAAAGTACTCGAGGACCCGTGCGAGAACTCTCGCATTATGGGTTGTGTGCGCCCCGTGTGTACAGACTACCCGCCCGGCTCTAGTTATTTTCGTTGACTTTTCAAGGAAACTAAGATTTTTCCTGTACTATTGAGACGATTTGGATGATTTTGGTACAAACCACACCTTCTAACTCCCTCTGGTTTAGGAGCATGAGTTTAGTGAAACATACACCTTAGCGTATAATAACATGTTACTGAGGTCTGCCTTATCAGGTAAATTACTGTACACTGTGTCTAATTTTAATTTTCATGTTGCAAAGGCTCTATGCCTTCATAAAGTACGTACTTCTCCCTTGTTTAAGGGTATTTGGGCAATTAATTCTCTGTTGTATTCTCAAGGAAACAATACATACAAGTCTTACCCGTTTAACATTTGATTGCCGTTGAGACTGGCTGTGCCAGTGTTTGTTGTTGATTGTAGCAACTGCCCCGTGGGACGAAGCGGGGAACACAGTGATGACAAGAGTTCGTTCTGCACATAAGACAAGCAGCATTGCGCGTCACAGGAGCTCATGTCACCACGGACAGTCAAACAATAACTGAGACTATTGGAGCTGAGTCATATCCTACTTGCGCAACTGTACCTGTCAACGAAGCAGGCTGACGTGTGACAAGTAATCAAGGAATAGTTCCCATCTCGACCGCCGGCAATTAATTCGTGAAAGGGTAATACAGTATTGTATTTTCTGAAGAAATACTCGTACTTATTCTTTTTAACCCCATTTCCGAAAACTCGGCATTTCCCCAAACTCGGCCAGCCTTTGGTCACATTAAGCCGAGTTTTCTGGACTCTACTGTATTGGTTTAAATCTTAAATTATGAGATAAGTAAGCTCTTTAGTTCATCACGGAACTACTAATTTCCACCTACAATGCGTCAAATCTGGTGCATGCGTTGGTCAGATAATTTGCGATTTGTGAAGATGTGTGAGAATGCAATAAAGCTGTGAGCCCACTACAGTATGCTGAAGGTGCATCTTCACTTATAAAAATACCATGCCACTAAAGTTAGTGCACGCGCTAAGAAATGATAGTCACTTAATAAATTTTCACCACATATAAATGCACATAGTGTTACGGCAGTGAGTTTGTGTCATCGCTCGCCGCATGAGTCACAACTGCCCCAGGGCTGGGCTGTGCCCTGCCTCGTGTATTGCGTGCGCCTTATGCAACAGGGCTACTAGGACGAAGGGATGGTCCAGAATATTCGTGACTGAGCCAGCGATGGAAACCTCGAGAAGCCGTGAACCCTGGATGGATCTAGAAGCATTTATTGAGTCACCGGCCTGCTATATAAGTGCAACCCGTCAAGCAGTGGGGGTTGTTGTGTTTTACGAGCGAGTGCGAGCGCTTATCTCGAGCGACAGAAGTGTGGAGACTTGCGAAACCCCTAGTGAAGCCGATTCTCTTGACAGCGAAGGGAGTGAGGAGCTTAGGGGACTGCCTGTGTTCTGAGCGAGTGTGCTTACCTAGTGCGAGAGAGGTCATTGTGGTGAGTTGCAAAACAGTGAGTGACAGACCTAGTGCAGCTATTTCAAGCCAGCGTACGGGACCGGACTCATTAGCGAGAGGATTAACTGTGGTCTGTTGACAAGTGAAAGGGGAAGTATTCTCAACGTGAGGAAACTGGAGTAAGGTAATAATTGCTTGTATTTGCTGTTGAGTAGTGTATCTTTCTGGCCATAATAAAGTTATTTATTTCTTTAAGCAGTAATTGGTGTTGTGCTTCCTACCCACCGTAATCCAGTTAACAAAAGTGCCACTAGGGGGGTGGCACGTAACAACTGGTGTCAGAAGCCGGATTACGAACTCAAGCACAACACCTGACGGTCCTGGTTTCAAAACCCGAGCAGGTCATTTTCTCTAATTTTCCTGTGAGTGCATGCCCTTTACAAGACAAACAACTAAAATGGAGGCACAATTGGCAGCATTGCAAGAAAAGTTAAATGGCATGGAAACCAAGATGGAGGACGGCCAGAAGAATTTAACCAAGGAGCTAACTGCCAAATTAGAAGACGGCCAGAAGAAGCTAGAAGACGGCCAGAAGAAGATGGAAGACAGCCAGAAAAGTTTAGCCGAGGACCTAACTTCCAAATTAGAAGAAGGTCAGAATAAGCTAGCAGAGGACCTGAAGGACGGCCAGAATAAGTTAGCAGAGGACCTAACCGCCAAATTTCTGGATGGCCAGAAAAATCTGGAAGAGTGTCTGCTGACGAAATTCGAGGAGAGCCAAAGGAAATTAGAACAGAGCCTACGTGAGGAAGTCGCAGCAGTGGAAAAGAAGTTCGACGCCTTACAAGTGGAAGTTGCCGAGCTGCGCCAACGCCTGCTGATGGGGGTGGAGGAGAAATTCAACGCCTCACAAGTGGAAGTTGCCGAGCTGTGCCAACGACCGCTGATGGGGGTGGAGGAGAAATTCAACGCCTTACAAGTGGAAGTTGCCGAGCTGTGCCAACGCCAGCTGATGGGGGTGGAGGAGAAATTCAACGCCTTACAAAAGGAAGTTGCCGAGCTGCGCCAACACCCACTGACGGGGGTGGAAGAGAAATTCAACGCTCTACGAGAGGAAGTTGCCGAGCTGCGCCAACGCCCGCCCACCGTTACACCGGGAATATCAGGAAAGGGACATAGCAGAGTGACGCCCCCCACCTTCGACGGAAAGGTCCCGTGGAGCACCAACTTATGTCAGTTCGAGACGGCCTGTTCCATAAATAACTGGAACAACACAGAAAAGGCTACAGCTCTCATTGTAGCGCTGAGAGGTGACGCCCTTAACGTCCTTCAGGCCATCCCGACTGGATCCCAGGACTACGCTTCAATGATCGCCCATATGGAGTCCCGATATGGAGATAGCCATCTTCAGCAGGCCTACCAGATGCAGCACCGGACCCGGGTACAGAAGAACGCGGAAACCCTGCAGGAGTTCGAGATGGACATCGCACGCCTCGTAAGGCTCGCCTACCCAACAGCGCCGGCCGACTTTCTGGAGCAGATAGCGACGCAGACCTTCACCGACGGGCTACGGGACTCGGACACTCAACAGGCGCTGCGACTCACGCGCAATAAGACCCTGAGAGACGCGCTGAGCCACGCACTTGAGTTCGAGACGGCAAAACAGGCATCCAGAATGCACGCGCGGGTGCGTCAAGTGGACGTCGACAAACCAGTAAAAACCAACGAGACCAAGCCCCTGGCTGACGAATTAATGGAGGCGCTAAGCCGTTTCTTCGATAGTCGCGGCACCACCAGCAACGACACAGCCGGAAGGCAACCGGAGAGGCGGCCCGGAAGAGGACTACCGACCTGCTGGACATGCGGTAAGAAAGGCCACCTGAGCAAGGACTGCTGTGATCGCCGCCGCCGAGGGTATCCGACGGGAAATCAGTCGTCTGAAAACCGCGCGACCCAGGGAAACGAGTATTAGCCAGCCTTGGGGGGCAAAGGTTGGCTTGTGACAGTCGTCAAGCCCCGGCAGTCCAGGTTCGTGTGACGAAGTTACGGAGGGACAATAGCAGCCCGATGGTCGACGGAGTCGTCAACGGAGAGAGCTGGCCCATGCTAATCGACACGGGAGCATCGAGGACCATCGTCAGTCCCACCGTGATCCCGAAGTGGAGAGTGCAACCCACACAAAAGAAACCTCCAGATAATAACCGCGACCGGAGAGACCGCACCGGTACATGGCGAAGCATCACTGGAGTTCGTCATTGGTCGACGGGCGATAAAGCATCCAGTGCTTGTGGCTGACGTATCAAATGAAGTGATCATCGGACTGGACTTTCTGGACCAGAACGACATCATCTTGGACCTCTGCAACACTCTGCACTTCGGAGGTGAGGAACTTGCTTTGCAACCAGCACACGAGGCCATCACCGCACGACGAGTAAGGCTGAGAGAGGACGTCATCGTTCCCGCCAGGACGGAGGTCAGCGCTGCCGTAATTGTCGACGGAACTGCTGAGGGAGTGGCGGCTGTCATCGAGCCAAAATATGTGGACATCCAGACAAAAGGATTGCTAGTTGCCAAGACTCTCATCAACACGACGTCTCGGCCGTACGTCCGCCTGTCCAACCTGAACGACCACGACATTACGGTTCACCGGGACACCAACCTAGGAGTCTGCGAGCCCGTTACCTGGATTGCCCACATCACAGATACGACAGACGGACACCAGCAGACGGACAACCGAAGAAGACTCACACTGCCAGAAGAACTACAGAAGCTCTACCAAGGATCCCAGGACCATTTAGACGAGGAACAATCACGCCAACTTCAGGACCTGCTACGCGAATTCCAGGACGTCTTCTCCGTGGGGAGCAAAGACTTCGGCAGGACAAGCTTGGTTCAGCACAGAATCGATGTTGGGGACAGCGCACCGATTAGGGCCCCATTCAGACGTGTCCCGCTCGCCAAGCAAGCCGAAGTCGACCGGATGGTAGAAGAGATGAAGGAGCAAGGGGTGATCGAGCCATCACATAGTCCTTGGAGTTCTCCGGTCGTGCTAGTGAAGAAGAGGGGCGGTTCCACCAGGTTCTGCGTGGATTACAGGCGGGTGAATGACGTCACGAAGAAGGACAGCTACCCTCCACCCTGGATCGACGACACCCTGGACACCATATCAGGGTCGAGATGGTTCTCCACCTTGGATTTGAAGAGTGGCTACTGGCAGGTGGAGGTCCACCCTAAGGACCGCGAGAAAACTGCGTTCTCTGTGGGCAGCGGGCTCTGGCAGTTCACCGTCATGCCATTCGGTCTGTGCAACGCCCCTGCGACCTTCGAAAGGCTAATGGAGTCCATTCTGAGGGGACTACATTGGAAGACCTGCCTGGTCTACCTAGACGACGTCATCGTTCTGGGGAGAAGCTTCGAGGAGCACTACAGCAACCTGAAGGAGATCTTGTTGAAGCTACGGGCTGCCCAGCTGAAGTTGAGCCCCAAGAAGTGTCAGCTCTTCCAGAAGCAGGTCCAGTACCTTGGGCATATCGTCTCCGAGGAAGGGGTGCGCACCGACCCAGAGAAGACCGCAGCTGTGAGGGAGTGGCCAGTTCCGAAGGACAAGTCCCAACTACGAAGCTTCCTGGGACTCTGCACTTATTACCGTCGCTTCGTGAGAGGATTCGCCGACATCGCCAAACCTTTACATCGACTGACTGAGAAGGACCAACTCTTCACGTGGACAGCAGAATGCCACAGTGCCTTCGAACAACTCAAGCAGGCTCTGTGCACCACGCCTATTCTGGCCTACCCCAGACCTGGAACAAGGTTCATCGTCGATCCGATGCCAGCGACTTTGGCATAGGGGGAATCCTGTCGCACGTAGTGGACGGCGAGGAGAGAGTAGTGGCCTACTTCAGCAAGGCCTTGTCAAAGCCAGAAAGGAACTACTGCGTCACCAGGAAGGAGCTGCTCGCCATCGTGAAGACCATTGAACACTTCCAGAAAGTACCTGTACGGGCAAGAATTTCTCATCAGGACCGACCATGCATCCCTGCGGTGGCTCCTGAACTTCAAGCAGCCCGAGGGTCAACTCGCGCGGTGGTTAGAGAGGCTTCAACAGTACAACTTTGAGATTCAGCACAGGAAAGGCCAACTACATTCTAACGCCGACGCCCTGTCACGAAGACCGTGCCCCGAAGACTGCACCTTCTGTGCCAGAAGGGAGGAGAACACCGGGATACAGTGCCGAAGGACTACCGTGGAACTTCAAGGGAGCTGGAGCCGCGAATCTTTCACGCGGGCACAAGCAGAAGATGATGACCTGGGACTGATAGCCGAATGGAAGAGGGCCTGTGTCTCCAGACCCGGGTGGAACATTGGGAGTGACTGCAGCCCAAAGTTTAAGTCCTACTGGGCACAGTGGGACTCGCTGATTGTAAGGGATGGCCTCATCTGCCGTACCTGGGAGAGCACCAACGGGAAGACATCTCGGGAACAAGTCGTTGTTCCAAAGGCTATGACGGAGGAAGTCCTGAAGGAAGTTCATGGAGGATCATCTGGTGGACACCTAGGGATAAAGAAGACCCTGGAGAAACTGAGAGAGCGGTTCTACTGGATCGGATGCCGAACAGACGTGGAGAACCACTGCGCGAGGTGCCACGATTGCGCAGCCAGCAAGGGCCCAGGACGAAGACAACGGGGTCCACTGAAGACCTACAACTAGGGCGGCCCCATGGAGAGAGTGGCCATCGATGTTGCTGGGCCATTCCCGTTAAGCGAGGCAGGGAACCGCTACATATTGGTCGTCAGCGACTACTTTGCCAAATGGCCGGAGGCGTATGCGCTCCCTAACCAAGAAGCCGCGACGATTGCAGAGACCCTGGTGAAGGAATTCGTCAGCCGGTACGGAGTACCCCTGGAGCTGCGCTCCGACCAAGGGAGGAACTTCGAGTCGCAGGTGTTCCAGAACCTATGCCAGCTGCTGGGAATCCGGAAGACAAGGACAACGCCGCTACACCCTCAGTCCGACGGGATGGTAGAGCGATTCAATCGCACCATCGAGAACCATCTCCGAATAGTCGTCAGCGAGCACCAGAGGGATTGGAACAAACATCTTCCACTATTTCTCCTGGCCTACCGCGCCGCCGTGCATGAAGCCACCGGGTGCACACCAGCCCGGGCAATGTTTGGGAGGGAGCTCCGTCTACCTGTCGATCTTGCCTTCGGCCGACCTGGGAATGATCCGGTCCCGGTAAGCCAGTATTGTCAAGAACTGGTCGACCAACTGGAGGACGTGCACGCGTTCACGAGGAGGAAACTGCAGATCGAGACCGACCGAATGAAGACCCGATACGACCAGCAGACGGATGCCGGCGGATTCCACGAGGACGACCTGGTCTGGCTCTTCAACCCATTACGGAAGAAAGGCCTGTCACCCAAACTGCAGAAGTCCTGGGAGGGCCCGTACCGAGTCGTGAAACGGATCAACGATGTCGTCTACAGGATCCAGCGGAGCCCGAGGGCGAAGATGAAGATCGTGCATCGAGATCGCCTGGCAGCCTACGGAGGGACACAGACGGACCAATGATTGATCGGGACGATCAGCCTCTTTTTAGGAAGGGGGTGGTGTTACGGCTGTGAGTTTGTGTCATCGCTCGCCGCATGAGTCACAACTGCCCCAGGGCTGGGCTGTGCCCTGCCTCGTGTATTGCGTGCGCCTTATGCAACAGGGCTACTAGGACAAAGGGATGGTCCAGAATATTCGTGACTGAGCCAGCGATGGAAACCTCGAGAAGCCGTGAACCTTGGATGGATCTAGAAGCATTTATTGAGTCACCGGCCTGCTATATAAGTGCAACCCGTCAAGGAGTGGGGGTTGTTGTGTTTTACGAGCGAGTGCGAGCGCTTATCTCGAGCGACAGAAGTGTGGAGACTTGCGAAACCCCTAGTGAAGCCGATTCTCTTGACAGCGAAGGGAGTGAGGAGCTTAGGGGACTGCCTGTGTTTTGAGCGAGTGTGCTTACCTAGTGCGAGAGAGGTCATTGTGGTGAGTTGCAAAACAGTGAGTGACAGACCAAGTGCAGCTATTTCAAGCCAGCGTACGGGACCGGACTCATTAGCGAGAGGATTAACTGTGGTCTGTTGACAAGTGAAAGGGGAAGTATTCTCGACGTGAGGAAACTGGAGTAAGGTAATAATTGCTTGTATTTGCTGTTGAGTAGTATATCTTTCTGGCCATAATAAAGTTAATTATTTCTTTAAGCAGCAATTGGTGTTGTGCTTCCTACCCACCGTAATCCAGTTAACAAAAGTGCCACTAGGGGGGTGGCACGTAACAATAGAAATTTACTCCCAACTCAAAGCATGCAATCCATCCTTAGTCTGTTTTATTGAGAGATGCTAAAGAAATTTGCTCCTGAAGATTGTTGTTGTAACATCGTAGTTGCACAATACAGCCAGTAGATGAGCCGGTGCAAAATGTTCATTTTAAATGGTTACAATATTGAACTCCAACAAAATCTGCATTCAACTCGCAGCATAGTGCGGACACGCTTTAACAAAGGGTCTGTTTTCATTCCAACTCGCGTCAATTGACCCCCATTTCCCTGCTTCAAAGTCGTGGCTAGCCATGACACAAACTTCAATTATTCCACGAGGCACATGCACAGTACATTAGGATAATGATTTTTTGGCTAGCTCAAGGAACTTATAGACTAAAAGGTATTAAAATATCTTTATTCTTTAAATAGCAGCTTCGGTGGCGTAGTTGTTAGCATGCTGAACTCAGGGTGTCTAGCGATGACCTTTTTTCAAATTCCCGTATAATTCCCGTACGAAAATCCACCAAATGCCCGTATATTTTAGAATCCTCTAAGACAAGAGTTCGCATACCGAATGGCTGAAAAATGAATCTTAAAGCGCAAATCAAGATTTTCTGGCGTAAGTGTAACTGCATTTTTGGAGACACTTCCGTAGCCCACGGGTGATGGCGAGAGTTAGGCCTTACCCGTAGCGTGAGCAAAGCGCGCGCGCGCGCGCGAGTGAACTCTCACAGATGGGATGAGAAGCTACGAACACAAATAAAATACCGTTTACGTGGGGAGAGCTGATATAAATGACTTTTACTGAGGAGGGTTGCGAGAGTAGAGAATAGGAGTGTCACATAATAAATTTATACGGGAAGTGACTGAATTGGATGGTACCGTAACCGTATTGAGCTTCCGCAAGTTAAAATGCACCGAAGCTTATGCATAGCGAACTTCCGGTCCGCGAATCTCCATTTGGTTTTCATTGGCAGTGAATCGTTCGTTCGTGATTATCTTCTTTATTATTTCGGATTGTGGTTTTGTTTTTAGGCGTTCAACTTTGAAATAAGAATATTCCAAAGACAAGTTTCTCCTAAAAAGTAATTAGTAAAACTTCGCATCAGAGACGACCATAACAAACAGCTTGCCTACAAAGTGTGAGATTTGCACATTTCAAACAGCAGTGGTCAACATATCTTAGACTACAATAATTAAGTTGGTGCAAATTAAATATGTTATATGTGAGAATATTATTATAATTTGCTATCCGGTTGTTATATTAGTATATTATGCATTAACGTGGCCCGTTTAAATGCTAAATTGTGACGGATGCTACGAGTTATAGGCTATTGGCCGTACCGGGAGGCCTAATATTGACTAACAACGCATCGCTTCTTCTTTAATATTTATTTAATCATTATAATTATAAGAGCCTATCTATTAACACTTATTTAACCAATAATCATTTTATAATTCTATACATATTCCAGGTATTGCAAGAAAGCGATATTTGATAGCACATGCGGTTCCACCTTAAAATCCAACCGTATCCAGTTTTCAGTACCTATGGAAAATATTTCCGTAAGTTAATAAACCAAACAACTGGCGACAATTTTTTTTGAAATGCTCATTTACATCTTCACCCTAGTCTACGTAAAGTACCATACGGTAATCACTGAAAGGGTAGGGGGGACATGACCTCAATTTCACAAACGAAAGAACCTCATTTTGCATGAATTATGGAACCCGAATACTAATGGAGGTATAGAATGTCTGCATTTAGAAATATGTTAGTCAATAATTTAAAACAAAATGCCAAAAACTAAATACAAAAGGCTGCGTGCCTACTACGGTGTAAAGTTGCTCCGTAAAAAAAAAAAAAAAAATACACTCCGCCAAGATTATACGATGTGCATACAGTTAAATACAATCATCCAATTGGAGAAACAATTTCTTTGTCACGATCTTATAAGCAATTCAGACATAAACTGATGTAATTTACGGGAAAATGTGCAACATTTAGAGACTAAGAGTGTTGTATGTGGCACAATGTTAGCTGACATTTCGCATAATTAATACATAAGGAATGAACACATGCAGGGCTTTCTCACTGCACACAGCTGAAGATCATGTCATTCTTGGTGCATTTTACTTTCTCTTAACAACAATAATTTGCTTAGTTACATGCAAGGAAAATTGTAGTACACAGTTCCCATTGCTTCCATTACCTGACTATTAAACCAGAAGCTGGTAATGCATAACCTTACACCGGTGGCGCGTCCTATGGCAAATGAAAGATCGAAAGAAAATGTAAGCTCTATAGGAGCCCGGAACAAGGCGATACAATTTTCTAAACTACTGAAAATAGTCAAAATACCCTTTGTAATAATGAATAATAATTTTGGGGATCATGTAGTAATAGATGTTACCCACCCACCATCCCTTTTTAAATCACGACTTTTATAGTAAAATTGGAGGTGTGACCGCTATTACACGCTTAAATTATGGAACAAATACAGTATTGCTAACCCCGTGCATTCGGTAATGACAGCCTTCGTGTCACTTTGCCCCGCTTTTCCTCTCCGCAACCCATGGTCGCCACATAACAAGACCCTACGTCCAACCGCCACACGGCAAGAATTCTGAGCATGCTTCTCACCTACACCCTGTATTTCGAAGGAAACAACGTGAAGGATATGTCGGGAGCTTGGAAGAGCTGAGCTGTGTTGCTAAGTTTTTAGTGTTGTTGTAAATCAACTGATTCGAATAATACACAGCGCTACACTTCAAACATTATTTCGGTACAATTATACGTCATATTTTTTAAAAAGATCCTGAGTCAACGCCGAGGACATTCAAACAGAGAAATACGATATTTTTAGATGAATAAATAAATTACACACCGAAGCTATGATACCTTTATCATCGGTATTCAATTCAATAAATAGGACAAAGAGGGCAAACACTCTATAGCTAATGAATATAAAAACACTCACCATGCAATGATTATCCTTTAACATGAAACAAGAGTCTGAGTGGAGGTCGTTCACAGCTTACTACAGTAGTTAACAGATAACACCATGCACAGTCACTGAATCGCGACTCTCTACGGATCATATTTGCCTTCGTGATAATACAAAAGTAAAGTTAAGGTGAAGACATTTAGCACTGAGCACTCAAACATGCCCCTCTGTGGCGATATTATTGCCGTGGTTTTATATTGTCGAGTTGTAGGCTATTGAATGGCGGACGGTATTTTGAACACTATGACGGGAAACAATAGCCTGTGCTCTATTATCGATTGACACAAGCGAACTGACACCAATAAATAAATTATCCTCAGTCACTTGGCAAGGGTTTCTTCGACACTCTCCATATCATCTTCACCACCATCATTGTCTTCTTCAGAGCTTGATGAATTGCCAAGGTTAATAATAATTTCATCCACCGCGATATCCAGACCGCCTTCAGTATTTCTTTCTGTACATGCTGTACCGGATGTGTCCAGTCTTCGGGTCGAACTTCGGCGAAGTAAAAGTAACGAAACAATTACAATAATAGGAAATCCGACACAGACAGTGGTTGACAAGCGACTGAAACAATGCTTGCCCATACGAGAAGAATTCTGTCACTTGTGTGGTGTATTTTGTAGCCACGTGTTGGTGACGGGTGTTTGATAGTAAAATGTCAAGAGCTGTGAGATATTGTTTGGAGTTGTTGAAATTTATGCATGTGATGTGATTTTTTATCGCAACAATGCAGCTCTAGTCAGAGGTTTTTAAACGCATTTGCATCGAGTGTTTCCACGGACTTGAAAACAATTTGGTATGTGCATCTCCCCTGCGAAAGAAGACCATGGAAAGGCTAAAAACAGTAAAATTCCACACGCGACACGCCGCGAATACTTATTAACTTAGATTTATTTCATCGAAGTAGATGATAGAAAATAAAATAATGCAAAACGAAATTAAATAAGTCACTTTGACAAATACGAGATTGTTACGGTACTAGGAACTTCAGCACAAAATTAAGTTCTTTTGACAGTACTTTTTTTTTCCAATTCCTGGAGATCTTTCGACTGCCACCTTAGCCGTCACTTCGCACCTGTTTTGCTTCCTTGAGCACTGCGTAGGAGTTTCGTGCAGTATGGACTCTAGCTCACGGTTATCTTTTCTACTCCACCAGCTTCCATCACAGCGTCCTGAACAGTATGCACGCCAAAAAGACTTGCTTCTTTGTGATTGACGATCATGCACTCCTTGTTCAGAAAGAAACCTCTGTCTAGAGCTGCATTGTTGTGATACAAAATCAGTATCATTTTAACGAAGCTTGTGAGATCGTTTTTGGTAGGAACTGAGGAAGGTGCTGAAGCCACTAATTCAGACCACAGCACGTCAAGCCATGGCTCTTTTCCATCGAACTGCTTCAAACGCGCAGTGACGGAGGGCAGTCTCAGAAGTGTGGAGTAACTGCTCTTGATGCGGTCAGCCATTGCGCCAGAAAGCAAATTCTTCTGATTACAAAGAATTTCCAGGGCAATGACGATCCTAACTTCTTCCAACTTAGGAGTCTCAGCGACTCCTATAGGGTCTAGGCAGGAAATAGCACGGGTCTCTTGTGAGCAAGAGTTGACCTCTCCTTGTTTTTTCAGCCATAGGATACGAATGTAAAATTTTCGGCAGTTGGTGCGAAATTGTAGCATATCCTCGTCTGGAATTTTCTGAGATCTTGAGCAGTAAGCTTCTTCAAGGGCTGCTCTTGTCGAGAAAGCCAGGTCTCCTCTGTGAATAACAATGGGGACTGATTCCTGTATGTCATTGTCAGCAATGAGCGCGGAGAGGGTACGGCCAGCGGGCGGCCAGGCAAAGCATGCATTCGGCGTTGGATGGGTCTTCATCCCGCTTAGCGCTCTATTGGTGGCGCAAATTGCGGGTGGCAGCGCGGTCTGCAGGCGAAATAGAAGACTGAGCAGGAGGACTCTACAGAGCGTTCGGGGGCTAAGAAGTCAGGCATTATGAGATTTTTCAAGATTTCCCGTGATGATGATGATGATTGAGTCTTCAGTCTTTTGACTGGTTTGATGCAGCTCTCCATGCCTCCCTGTCCTGAGCTAATCGCTTCATCTCTACATAGCTACCACACCCTACATCCGAGGCAATCTGTTTAACATATTCTAACCTTGGTCTACCCCTACAGTTCTTGCCCTCGACCCTTCCTTCCATAACTAAGCTTGCTATTCCTGGGTGCCTTAGTATGTGTCCTACTAACTTATCTCTTCTCTTCATTAGCAGTCGCCAGAAACATCTCTCCTCTCCCACTAGCCTTAATACCTCTTCGTTTGTAACCCTATCTACCCATCTGATCTTCATCATTCTCCTGTAACACCACATTTCAAAAGCTTCAATTCTCCTCTTTTCTGCTGCACCAATAGTCCAAGTTTCAGTTTCATATAGCGCCACGCTCCAGACAAAGGCTTTTAAAAATTACTTCCTAATACCTAAATACATATTCGATGTCAACAGATTCCTTTTTTGTAGAAATGCTTTCCTTGCCTGAGCCAACCTACTTTTTATATCCTCTTTGCTTCGTCCATCACTGGTTATTCTGCTTCCTAAGTAACAGAAGTCTCCTACTTCCTTCAGCTTTTCACCGGCCAATTTGATCTCCATAAAGGTTTCTGATTTATTTCGGCTGCATTCCAGTATTTTTGTTTTACATTTATTAATTTTCATCATGAATTCTTTCCGTAAGACGGAGTCCATACCAGTCAAAAACTCATTCAAATCCTCAGGCTTGTCGGCCAAGATGACGATGTCATCAGCAAATCTCAGAGTTGAAATTATTTCTCCTTGAATCTTCACTCCCACTTTAAATTTTTCTCCAATTTCCTTCATTGCTTGTTCAATGTAAAGATTGAAAAGTATGGGTGATAAGTTGCAACCTTGCCTTACACCTTTCTGAATACCAGCTTCTCTCTCATGTCCTTCAGCTCGAATGACTGCCGTCTGGTTTCTGTATAGATTGTATACCACCCTCCTATCCCTGTACTTTTTTCCCAATAGATTTCAAAATGTCAAACAATTTAGTCCAATCAACGTTATCAAAAGCCTTTTCTAAGTCTACAAATGCCAAGAACGTTCTATTATCCTTCCTTATTCTACCTTCCAAAATCAGCCTAAGACTTAGTACAGCTTCCCTTGTTCCTACATTTCTCCTGAAACCAAACTGGTCTTCACCCAACTCTGATTCTATCTGGCTTTCAATCCTCTTGTAAATTATTCTAGATAGGATCTTTGAAGCATGAGTAACCAAGCTGATTGTACGGTAATCTTCACATCTGTCAGCTCCCACTTTCTTTGATATAGGGATGATAACATTCTTCTTGAAATCAGGGGGTAACTCACCTGTCTCATAAATCCTACACACCAAGTGAAATAACCTGATCAGACCTTCATCTCCTATGCAGCGTAGCAACTCAATCGGTATATCATCTATGCCTGGTGCTTTGTTCCTGCTTAAGTCTTCCAATGCTCTGTCAAATTCTGATCTCAATATTAAATCTCCTTTTGCATCCTCATCAATTTCCTCCTCCCTTTCCATTACACTATTCTCAATCTCCTTTCCCTTATACAAACACTCTATGTAAGATTTCCATCTCTCAACCTTTTCTTCCCTACCTGTTACAGGCTTTCCATTTGTGTCCTTAATATTACAGCACTTAGTCTTCTTTTCCCCAAAAGTATTCTTAATCCTTCGATAAGCTGTGTCTACTTTTCCTAATTTCAGACAATTTTCTATACCTGCACATTTCTCTTTCAACCATTCTTCTTTCGCTTCCTTGCACATCTTGTTGACCTCATTTCTCAGACGTCTGTATTCTGCTTTCCCCTTTTCATCTCTTACATTCTTGTATTTCCGCCTTTCATCCATCAATTCTAGTATATCCTGAGTGATCCACGGTTTTCTACCTATTCTTTCTTTCCTACCAATGTGTTCTTCTGCGGATTTTGTTATTTCATTCTTCAAAAGTGCCCATTCGTCTGCAATTGAAGTTTGTTTAGGGTTTTTCATTAGTCCTTCCTTTATACTCTTCTTGAATCTTTCGTTTACATCCTTTACTTTCAGTCTGTCTATTGCCCACCTTTTTGGCTTTTGACTTTTCTTCAGTTTCTTCAACTTTAATCTGCATTTCATTACAACCAGATTGTGGTCAGAGTTTATGTCAGCACCAGGATATGTTTTACAATCCAAAATCTGGTTACGAAACCTCTGCTTGACCATAATGAAGTCGATTTGGTAACGCCCTGTATCTCCTGGTCTCATCCATGTGTATATTCTTCTATTGTGGTTATTGAATAAGGTGTTAGCTATGACCAACTCGTGTTCGGTGCAGAATTCCATCAGCCTGCTTCCTCGATCATTCCTTTCACCTAATCCGAAATCTCCTACTATCTTCCCTTCTCTCCCTTTTCCTACCACAGCGTTCCAATCTCCCATTACTATAACATTTTCATCACCCTTGATATACCTCAGAATTTCATCTATTTCTTCGTAGACCTTTTCAACATCCTCATCATCAGCTTGACTGGCAGGCATATAGACTTGTACCACTGTGGTGCACCTAGGTTTAGTATTTATTTTTGCTACAATAATCCGTTCACTATATTGCTCATAATATTCCACCCGCTGCCCAAGTTTCCTACTCAATATGAGACCAACCCCTGCTTGGCCATTGTTTGATTTAGTGCTAATTACCCTATAGTCTCCTGACCAAAAGTCCTGTTCTTCCTGCCAGCGCATTTCAGTAATCCCAACCAAATCCAACCTCAACCTATCCATTTCCCTTTCTAAGTTTTCTAACCTTCCACTTCCTAGCAGACTTCTAACATTCCACGCTCCGATCCGTAGAATATCAGATTTCCTCTTTGTCACTTATGTGAGTAGTCCCCACCCGGAGATCCGAACGGGGGAATAGTTGACCTCCGGATTGACATTTTACAAGGGAGGAGGCCATCATCACAAGTAATTATGCATAGAGAGGTGCATATCCTCGGGAATAGCATTACGGCTGTAGTTTCCCGTTGCTTTCAGCCGTGCAGCAGAACGCAGTGTAGCCATTAGTTGGCTTATATTATCAATATCTTAACCGTCTATAAGACTAGTAAAGAATTGATTTATTCTGAAAGGCTGCTACTCCCTTTCAGAATAAGTAAAGAACAATTCTACTAACAAAGATACTAACCTTCTACTACCAATTAAATACCAATTAAATATCAAGTGCGAATTTCCCGTATAATGACAATTTCAATACGTCAATACGGACCTTGCGAAATGGATATTCTTCCAATTAATCTTTTCCCGTATAATTCCCGTATTTTTCCCGGGTCACTAAAATTCCCGTATTTCCCGTATCGCTCAACACCCTGTAAACTGCTGTACCCAAGATAGCGGGTTCAAACCAGGCCGAAGTCGTCGGATTTTTTAAGAGCGTTAAAATCCTTCAGTATGCCCTCCTTCGGAGGGGAAGTTAAAGTCGGCGGTCCCATATCATAGATTTATGGCATGTAAAAGATCCTTCCACAGACTAAACTTGTGTGGAGCTAAATTTCTAGGTTAGATTTCGTAGTAACGCTCTATCAAAGTTCCAACGTTCACCACTAGGTATCATTGATATCTGGTAGCGAAAATTGGAACTACTTGAAATTGGACGGAACTTGTAGCTCACTCTAGTGGTATCCGCTTGAAGCAGCTACAGCCTCTGGCGAGCCGAACATGTCCTCGGACACTCCCGGCACTAAAAGCCATACGATAAATAAATAATTCTTTAAATATAGATTTAGCAACCTTGATACTTGTTTTAAGAATAGAAACAAACCTTTCTGTATTGACATATCCACTAATGTTTGCCATGAACTTAACAATTGCAAAAATTTAAGTTGGCAACACCGATGACAAGAGGTTATAAGGGTGTTACACAGAACTCGGAATAGATTATGAAATAGAAACCAAGAGAAGTGGCACAATTGCTAAAACTTAGGAATAGGTCAATTCCTACAGAGAAAAATTAGAAATATTAATTGATCCACTAAGTGCAGCTTTTGAGTAAAACATTTGCACAATATTTTTTCTTTGGTTAAAAATAAAGGTGTGTCTCTAATGCGTTGGCGACTCATGTGCAAGTAAATAAAGTAATCTGCTACAGTTGTAGTTTAAAAAGTGCATGTAGAAACGTTTACAATTCCAATAACAACAACAAAAACTAACATAACGAAGTTGATCACAATTTATAGTTACCGTTATCTGCGAACCGAGAGGGTCACCTTCTAAGGGTACTTTCCGGACTAGAGGAACTGGATCTCTTGGACCTTCAATATCAGGTTGACTCACTCTCAGGGACGCATCTGCCGTTCCTTCACTTTCTTGTTCGGCCCTAAAACGTAAGCATAAAGTAACAATCAAATTTACATATAGGAAGAGTATTCAATGTATCCAACATAATAAGAAGGCTAAAATCATTCCCAAAATGATTCATTACTTCCTGATATTGATGACCTTGAATAAAAGCCTCTTATCCTGTATTCATTACTTAGTTACGAGGAAATGCCCCATAGCCAGCTATCAATTGGGGAACATTTCTGTGTTACTAGCCAATATGAGATACATGGTTTTTATTCTAATAAATATTAATAATGTTATTTGTCTTACGTCACATTTTACTACTGCCGCTTTGAGACACACCGGGTTGCCGGAATTTTGCCCCAAAGGGGATCTTTAACATGCCAGTAAATCTACTAACACGTCTCCCTCGCATTTGCGCACCCCCAAATGCCAGTTGACTGTCCCGGGTACGATCCTGAAAAACTTGGGAACAGCAGGCGAGAACGCAGCCAGACGGATTTTGTTCTAGCCCATCAATATCTACGTATACCAATGATTATTATATATATATATATACCATTATTGAGACGGGTCTCAATGCACCAATAATTTTATAAATCTGTAGAATAGAATGCTAAACACCACATTCACATCTGAAAATAACAAGATGTATACAACTCTGAAAAGAAAATAGAACTAAAAATTCATATTTCTGTATTTGAGGTGCCTAGTATCAAAACCCTCCAAATCCATTCTTTCACTTTTATTGCAAAGTGGCAAAAACTGCCACAAACAAACCAATACCTAGAAATACTTTTTTCACTAAAAAATGACTTAATTGTTTTTAAGAACAGTGACTAAGTACGAAGCTGATCCCCGGGATGCTTAACAATTTATTTAGAAAAATATAAAGCAATAATTCGGATTTGTCGGGGTTTGTTACTAAGATTTGGATTTGGCAGGTTTTGATACCAAAAAGCCCTAATAAATCTGATGTTGTGATGAGATCGTAGAAACTGCGTAAGCTTTACTAAGAAATTAATATTTTGAATGAAAGTTAACTAAATATAGGTTATAAAATAAAAAATCGTATCATTTTTGTGCTTTATTAGTACAAAGATATTGGCTAGTAAGAATAAACAGAAACAGAATAAAACTAATATTACCCATTCAATATTCGATTGCCGCTGAGCGTGGTTGTGCCAGTGATTATGTTTATTGTAGCATGAGCCCCGTGGGGCGAAGCGGAGGACACAGCAATGACAGGAGTGCAGTCTGCACATAGGTCAAGCTGCATAGCGTCAGATAAGAGTCACAGGAGCTCATGTCACCATGGCAGTTAAACGATGACTGAGGGTACTTAAGCTGAGTAATATCCTACTCGCGTAACAGTACCTGTCGACGAAGCAGGCTGACTTGTGACACGAGTACCTAAAGAATAGTTCCCATCTCCACCGCCGGCAATCAATTCATGAAAGGGTAATAATAGTCTACTGTGAAAAAATGAATATTAATAATAAGGAAAAAAGTCAAATTAAATTCATGTTCAATTCATATGGTCCAGGTTCTGAGAGACAAAACTATCGTCATTCAACTATTAAATCACGGTTGGTTGGTTCCTCAGTTTAGGGGCTGCGACAACACGGCCGTGTACTTTGGATGTGTGTAGAATCTGTCTGATAACCGGTGTTAATTGTGATGGTTGTATTAGTGTGTGTATCTGTTTTTTAATTCAAGTAAGGATTGCAACTTTGAATTTTTCAAATAGTTCCTACTTTAGCCGCCAAACGCCACCGTCAACGACTACTAGGCCTAGTTCAGAACTTAACCACTAGATGCCACTGCAGTCGGCTCTTGGCAACGAACGTAGAAACCTAAGAGCGTTGTTTACATTCCTATACAATTTAGCATCACACAGGTGTAATTAGTGGAAGGTTCTTTAACATGCCATAAATCTATGACATGGGACCGCTGGCTTTACTTCCCCTCCGAAGGAAGGCATACCGAGGGATTTTTAACGCTCTTAAAAAATCCGACGGCTTCGGCCGGGTTTGAACCCGCTATCTTGGGCAAAGAAGCTCAGTATGCTACCAACTACGCCACCGAAGCCGCTATTAAATCACATTCTTTACTGCAAGTTCTAGCTACACAATGTCTGTTTCTGCCTCATCCTCAATAGTAGTTTCACAATCTTCATCATTCCCTTCGTGTTTGTTACTAAGATTTGGATTTGACAGGTTTTGATATCAAAGAGCCCTAATAAATTTGAAGATTGCAATAAAACTGCAACTCTTCATTTTTCCTCCATCTTTCTCCAAAATGCTTCGAAAGCAGTCTAGAAACATCTTTCACTTATTGTGCCTGAAGGACAATCTCCCTGATTATGTCTTTTGGCTGTACGTGAGGTTTCGTGACACGTTTATGTTCGCAAATGTCAGTACTGTGGAAAACTTCACCCCGCATCAAAATGTTATTGTTCTCTTGTTCTTTGTCAAAATTATCCAAAATAAATTATTATTATCGAAAAGTATAACAACATAAACCATTCAGAGCACGTCAGGCTAATGCCGATAGGTAAAGAGTAAACACTTCGCAAAGCATCATGGAAGGTAAGATGGCGGAACTGGGTGCTCCTATTGGCTGATGTGGATGTGGCGGGTTTTGTAACCAAAAATGGCGAAACTGTCTTTGGACTTGGCGGATATTGCAACTAAGCCTCAACTTTGACTTCGTTTTACAGTAGGATGTAACGGGTTTTGTGACAGAATAATAGTTTAAATGAATTCAGCACAGCATAAGCCATAAGAAACAATGCTTATCTCAATTTTCATAAAATATGGATTTGGCGGGTTTTGATTCTAGGCGCCTCATTTGTAAGTTCATGCATGCCTGATTACAATACCAGTATCAGAACGTTTTAAAAAACGAAGCTGATTTCTATAAAGAGCTAAGAGAATTATTTCTTTTCCAGAATGAAACCACGTCACTAACGAATCCTAGCAACTAGCTGTGTCATGATAATAACCACTGCAGTTTGAGAAACAGAAGAAAAGTCAAAAGCCGAAAAGGTGGGCAATAGACAGACTGAACGAGAAGGATGTAAACTAAAGACTCAATTAGAGTATCAAGGAAGGATTAATGAAAAACCCTAAACAAACTTCAATTGCAGACGAATGGGTTCTTTTGAAGAATGAAATAACAAAATCTGCAAAAGAAAACATTGGTAGGAAAGAATAAGTAGAAAACCATGGATCACTCAAGATATAGGATGAATGGATGAAAGGTGGAAACACAAGAATGTAAGAGATGAAAAGGGGAAAGGAGAATCCAGACGTCTGAGAAATGAGGTTAACAAGAAGTGCAACGAAGCGAAAGAAGAATGGTTGAAATAGAAATGTGCAGGTATAGAAAATTGTCTGAAATTAGGAAAAGTAGACACAGCTTATCGAAGGATTAAGAATACTTTTGGGGAAAAGAAGACAGTGCTGTAATATTAAGGACACAGATGGAGAGCCTCTAACAGATAGGGAAGAAAAGGTTGAGAGATGGAAAGCTTACATAGAGTGTTTGTATAAGGGAAAGGAGATTGAGAATCATGCAATGGAAAGGGAAGAGGAAATTGATGAGGAAGTGAAAGGAGATATAATATTGAGATCAGAATTTGACAGAGCAGGGAACAAAGCACCGGGCATAGATGATATACAGATTGAGTTGCTACGCTGCATAGGTGATGATGGTCTGATCAGGTTATTTCACTTGGTGTGCAGGATTTATGAGACAGGTGAGGTACCCTTTGATTTCAAGAAGAATGTTATCATCCCAATACCGAAGCAAGTAGGAGCTGACAGATGTGAAGATTACCGTACAATCAGCTTGATTACTCATGCCTCAAAGATCCTCTCTAGAATAATTTACAAGAGGATGGAAAGCCAGATAGAAGCCGAGTTGGGTGAAGACCAGTTTGATTTCAGGAGAAATGTAGAAACAAGGGACGCTGTACTAAGTCTTAGGCTAATTTTGGAAGGTAGAATAAGGAAAGATAAGAGAACGTTCATGGCATTTGTAGACTTAGAAAAGGCTGTTAATAACATTGATTGGGCTAAATTGTTTGACATTTTGAAAATGATTGGAATAAAGTACAGGGATAAAAGGGTGATCTACAATCTATACAGAAACCAGACAGCAGTCACTCCAGCTGAAGGACATGAGAGAGAAGCGGGTATTCAGAAAGGTGTTAAGCAAGGCTGCAACTTACCACCCATACTTTTCAATCTTTATATTGAACAAGCAATGAAGGAAATAGAGAAAAATTTAAAGTGGGAGTGAAGATTCAAGGAGAAATAATTTCAACTTTGAGATTTGCTGATGACATATAGTCATCTTGGCCGACACGCCTGAGGATTTGAATGAGTTTTTGAATAGTATGGACTCCGTCTTGAGGAAAGAATTCATGATGAGAATTGATAAATGTAAAACAAAAATATTGGAATGCATCCGAAATAAATCAGAAACCTCTATGGACATCAAATTGGCAGATGAAAAACTAAAGGAAGTAGGAGACTTCTGTTACTTAGGAAGCAAAATAACCAGTGATGGATGAAGCAAAGAGGATATAAAAAGTAGGTTGGCTCAGGCAAGGAAAGCATTTCTACAGAAAAGGAATCTGTTGACATCGAATATGTATTTAGGTATTAGGAAGTCATTTTTGAAAGCCTTTGTCTGGAGCATGGCGCTCTATGGAAGTGAAACTTGGACTATTGGTACAGCAGAAAAGAGGAGAATTGAAGCATTTGAAATCTGGTGTTACAGGAGAATGATGAAGATCGGATGGGTAGATAGGGTCACAAACAAAGAGGTATTAAGATGAGTGGGAGAGGAAAGATATTTCTGGCGACTGCTAATGAAGAGAAGAGATAGGTTGGTAGGACACACACTAAGACACCCAGGAATAGCAAGCTTAATTATGGAAAGAAGGGTCGAGGACAAGAACTGTAGGGGTAGACCAAGGTTAGAATAACGTTAAACAGATTGCCTCGGATATAGGGTGTGGTAGCTACGTAAAGATGAAACGATTAGCTCAGGACAGGGAGGCATGGAGAGCTGCATCAAACCAGTCAAATGACTAAAGACTCAAACAAGGCTTTTAGATTTGTCAGGTTTTTTATTTTTGAATTTCGATATTTTGATTTAGGATTTGAGATCGCTGACCGTGTTTTCAAATTTCAGTATTGTTAATTAGGATTTTGGAGATTTTTATGCGATTAGATTTTAATTAGGATTTAGGATCAATGATCATTATTAGATCAACTGAAGGATTTTGCTTATCGAAAGTTGATATGTCAGCAAGGACGATCAAAGGCATTTTCGTGAAGAAATGATACATGTTTTGATGTATAAACAAATACATAAAGGAATTTGATAAACATTTAAGTGTTGTAGAGAATCTTATTTGCATTTATGGCAAGATTTCTAATAATTACAATGAAGGAATTTATGATGGATAATGTCAAATGGACATGTAGCAATGTTGTAAGACGACAATGAAGGAATAGAAAGGATATTGTTACGATGAGCTATTGATATTTTAGAACAGTATTGTATTACCAGGTGTTTTATAGAGACATTAGATCAGTAACTAAGCAAGGAGTAGTAGTTGATGAATTTGCAAGTATTTTGAGCATTGAAATTGAAGTATTGAGCGAGATATTGTTCATGAGTAAAGGAGAGGAAAATATACAAGTGTAATAATGGCTTTTGCAGGAAGGAAACGTGGATATGTGTTATTTAGGATGATGTGAAGGTATTCCAGTTTATTGAGTTGAAGGTATGCATAATTAGAAGATAGTGACAATGGGCATTTTGGCATTATTTCACTGAAGGTTGAGAAGTTTTGATGTGGAGTTATTCTATGACGAAGTACAGTTGAAGTGAATAGAAATGCATACTAGGAAGGAATTCAAGGATTTGTAGAGAAGTTACTGTTTTCAGAAGTTAGAGAGTTGTGAACGATATTTTAAAGTAAATATGTGAGATACAATGCAGTAGTAGTGATCAGCTGATAGAAGCTCAAGTGGGAGTTACTGTAATATCATATGGTTTGATGATGATGATGAGTATAGAGCATTGGTAATAATTTTGAACATAGGAGAGAAGAGTATTATTGTAATTAATTATTTTGATAGAGAACCGAGTGTGATAAGAATATGATCTAGGCTTCATTGAACAGATTGTTTATCCTGATATATGACAAATACACTGGAATTTGACACAAGTTAGTGGTGAATTAATAAGCAATACGGAATTGATGGAGGAAGGAATAGGAACGTGTCTATTGTGTATATAATTAGCTATAGACCGAAGATTTACGTTTTATATTGATTAGGATTAAGGAGAATTCAGTAAAGATTAAAATTTAGACTTTGTTATAGCGGTCATCATCATCATCAAGTTTCCACTCCAGTTTCCCGGGTGTGGTTTACGAGCGCTCTCCATTTTGGTCGATTCATGTACCACTGCTCCTTCAAGACTTCATCCCAGTTGATTCCCTTGGATGTGATATCTTCCTTCACTTGGTCCAGCCATCTCCTCCTAGGTCTTCCAACAGGTCTCTTTCCAGTAATCTCAGTATGTAACCATTGTTTTGCAATTCTTCCTTCTGCCATACGTTTGACGTGACCAAACCATCGTAAACGTGCCCTAGTTATGGTCTCCTTCAGGGACGATCGCTAATTTCATTATTTGCATTTTCAACTAACTTAACCCATTTTTATTGACTACTCCTTAAAGCTAGGGAACAGCAGTTTTCATGCCAGGAGCATTATTTTTTTTTTTATTCAGTTAGGAGCAGTTAGGAGGTTAATTTTATGCTGTTGCACTGAGTTTATTTATTTTTTATCGCTGTATGTATGCGCTTTTAAATAGGCGGACACATTTTTACGTCTGTCTGTCAATTTTTCTAGGAACTTGCATTATTTTTGCAGTATATTATGTAGTTAAATTGTGATATAGAGGTAGAATATAATTCATAACCACGCCTACAACCCGTTGCGCCCGAGATTCGGAAGATTCTCACTCTCCAACCATAGCTAGTAACCCAAGAACCCAGTAGAATAGTCCTATAGAGCAATAGTAGTTAGCGCGCCTCTCCTGTTTTATTTGCCAGTAGCTCGAAGTAGTTTTTCTAGCCCGGGACTACAAGTTGTTGCATTCCACCTTCATCTTCGAATTTCGGCAGGTACATCTTCAGGATATACGGCTACAGTAGATTCAGGATATCTCATAAATAAGCTGAAGGTAACCGATATGAGAACTTGATGGGAGCAATGACAAGAGGGTACTCGTAATGTAGATGAAGCTGTTCGCTTGAGTCAACACATGGTGGGGTAAAGTGATAATAGGGGGAGGGGAGATTACCTAAAATGTTAATCAGCTCAGATATACAGGGTAAGAGAAGCAGAGTAGACCTAGGAAGCGATGATAAGATTCAGTCGTTTAGATTTTGAAGCGAAAGGTGCAGAAGCAGAGGAGGTCGTAGTGCTAACGGCGAACAGGGGATCATGAAGGCGGCTTGTTTGCAAACCGAGTGATGCAGTCAATACTGGTCGTTGTAAGGCAGAACAGTTTCAAATGATAAAAAGTACAATATAGTTTTATGTGATGACAATAGTCCTGGGGTAGGTGAGACGTTGGTGAAGATTCCATTATCAGGTAGAAAGGACCCACGAGGCGAGGTCGAGTGACAGAGCAGTCGAGTTCAACAGTGACTGACAGCTGTAAGCAGCCGGCGACTGTGGAATTAAGTAGGTAGTACGCCTGTGTGAGCGAGTGCATGCTTTGTTTTTGAATGTACTCTTAACTGTGGTCTTCATTCTCGTATGATAGCCTACTTCTTTCTTTTTCCCAAACCTGATTTAAATATGGGTAAGTTGTACAGAGAAAAAACATTCTGTTATCAGTGGTTGGGATTTCAGTGATATTGAAGAAAGTTCTGAGGAATTATAAGAGACATCTAGTGAACGCATTTATAAGCTTAAGTGCACGAGAAAGTCTTATTTATGTTCTGGCAGAATGAATAGCTTCATAAAATAACACCCGACATACCTTGAAATAAATCCACAAAATTTGTGATTCCAGAAATAACAAGCAGAAGTGACATTCCAAGAAAACCAAGAGCAAATGGACCTGAAAGAAATTCCTCACTAGATTAGGACTGCAAGTAATGCAACCAGTAGACAGTGGCTGACTAGAAAGGATGCAGATAAAAGTGAACATCTGTGGCTCTTTTTAATTATTCTATAATAGTGCAACAGTCCTGCATAGCTGGAAGACAGAGGATGGAGTACCCGTACTCACCCAGCTAGTTGACCGTGGGGCTGCTCTCACAAACAAAAGACCCTGTCGAATCACGCAGGTCATTGACGCGCCGGGTGTTACAACTGTTCTATTTCTGGAAGAAGTTGGACGAATGCTTGCTTCTGACAGTTCAGGTCATCAGCCAAGTAGGTGATAAGTTGGTGAAAATTCCATTAACAGGTAGAAAGGACCCGTGAGGCAAGGTCAAGTTGACAGTTCAGCCGTGTTCAACAGTGACTGACAGCTGGAAGCAGCCGGTGACAGTGTGAGCAGTAGGGTACAGTATGTAGTACGCCTGTGTGAGTGAGTGTTGTGTGCCACTAGGTGTTGTGTGGAAGGTGGTGTATTCTTGGAATACACGGTACGAGAGAATATAATTTTTAATGCTTTTGCATGTTCATTCCTTCCTCTTTATCAAACACCAACAGTGATTTTCTATTTTCTCTTTGATGGCCATGTCTCTTATGTCTTTGTGAGTCTGTTCTAGATATATATCTTCCATGACCCACCTAGCGACATCTAGCAGCGAATCTCTGAAGCTCCTCAATTCTTCCTGGTGCAAGAGGACTTCCTTTTCCATTTGGCCATCAGATCTCGTCACCATCGCCAGCTATCATCTCCTTGATCAAGAGAACTTCGTCTACTTTTTCACTCACCATGCTGCGCTAGTATCGCCTGCTATCAACTCTTTGAAGACCTTTTCCTCAAGAGAATTTAAGTTTACAATATTGGTCATGCTTATATGTTCTCCTTTTGTCTCCTACCCCCACTCTTTTCCCTTCCTTGGACCCTCCGCGCTTCGCTGAGTGGGTCTCACTTGTAAGTCGGCAGTTGACTCGGTCAGTCAAGGCTCAACTAGAGCCAGTCTCCTCAAACAAAGAGGCACTCTCAACATTCTACGCCATGTTGGCACATTAAGTATTCGTCAAAGGGAACTTCACCTTCGACATGCAACCAAGATAAGTACAGACTTAAGGTTTTAACCTCATCTTCATCAGTTTTATTATCTACATGCTTTTATTGATCATTTTACAGACAGCGTGAGATTACTTATTTGGGGCGGTAATCATTCTTCGCGGGATTTGCCATGTTGGGCTTTTGTCTGTCTAAGCCAACCTTAATAGAAAGTAGCTTTTCTTAAGCTATTTATATGAGAGAGCTTCTCACAACGTGGGATATTATCTAATACCCGCTGTCCATAAAATATTAAGCTCGTTCCACCGCTGGATTAACTTTGGCCCCATTCTTCTATTAGGATTGTTCTGGAACCTTCCAGATTCTGTACTCTATCTACAAGTCTTGCCGTCATGTATTTTTCACTCACTTGTGGGAATACTATTTTAAAATGAGGAATCTTCCTTATAAATTACTGCAATAGCTAAATTTAGTTGGAATGTTCTATGGCGCATTTAATTGTAATTCACAACTTTCTCAAGCAATAGACTCTCGCCTACCTAGTGCAACCAGTTATTTTTCATCATTGCAATAACTTTCTTTCCCATAAACTTTCGTGTTACTACAGTGAACTTTTCATCCATTCAACAAACTATAGTGAGAACTAGTGCTTGTTCAACATTTCTACCGCGTCGCGATCGTCCGATTACCATAAATAAGGCCATGAACATTTATCCTAAATCCCAATTGATCTTTCCTAAACCTTCTACTAACAAACCATGTTAATAAAATTGTTACTTTAAGGTCTATTGCAATGAGGTGTCACTCTAAAGACGTGCCCTCCCACCTTTGCTTATATCTCATTAATTAATTTCTGCATAACCACGTGTTTCATACACGGTTCAAGCTTACATTGTTTCTCCCTTATAATCAGGGAATACAATTCTTTCAACTCAGGAGTGAGTTATTTCTAGGTTTCGCGAAAGGGAAACTTGCCCCATTAGTCTCGTGATTCCTAATTAAACATAGGAAGTCTAGAACCTTCCTTTTGACTTTCTCTTCAGGTTTCACAGTAGTGACCTGCCCTGTTTTGTATAATTGTAATAAAAGTAATTCTGCACAAATATAAGAAGTTATAGGAACTTCTATCTTATTCTTCATGTTTTTCTTATTGTTATTTTCGAAGTGGTTACTTTCTCTAGAATGTTTTCTCAGAAATTTCTTATAGTACACACCTTGTACTCTATTTTATTGTTAAACTTTAATCACCTTAATTGTCTTTAAATTTTGAATTTTTATTTTCGCTATTTTAAATCCTTGCTAGGATTTTATAAAGGTTTGAAACCTAATAAATTGCTAATTGCCTGGAGCAAACTTTAAATGTTAGGAGGTCAGCGACCCCAAATTGTTACTAAAAATTGAAACTATATACTTGTCAAATTTATTAGACTTTTTTGCATTGTTAAATAAATTCAAACTTTCCTTTTCGACTCATCATTTCTCTAATACAACGGTTAGGCAAGATCCTGTCTTCCTTGGCTCTTCCTACTCAATGCCATTAAATCTATTGATAGGGCTTTCACCACTCGTTGCATTTGAGCAAGAACTCTTAGTGGCAATCTCGTTAAAGTTTCTCTTAGCTTTAATAGCTAATTCTAACTGGCCAGTAAGGCAAGTACAGCTCGCTATGCCAGCTACCTGCTTGTGGAGATCCTCTTCGAAAACTTATGGTTGGTTTTCCAAAAGATAAGTGTTTCTCTTTGTCTAAACTTTTAGCCGGCTCCTTGCTGAGTAAAAGCTTAGCCATTTCCAAATGCAACTATTGGTTCACTTACCAAAATTACTCCCCAAGGTATAATTTTTTTATCACAATCCTTCTTGGAAGCACTTGGTCGCTTTTTAGGAACTCCACAACTTCGAAAACTGGAAATATCAAAATCGATGCAAATTATTGGTACTCTTCGAATTACTTGGTCAAAAAAGAATTCCTTTGAACAGATCTACAATAAGTCTGTTACTATCTGTCTTGCCAGATCATCACCCTTCCCCATAGTACGCATATGCATGCTTGAGAGGGAATACTCTAAAGTCATTCTCTTGCAAACCGCCCAAGTCCTAGCTGCAATTCCCGTTAGCTTCGACCAGGTCCTTACCCACTTTAGGTATCAGAGAAAGGATTTGCAGTGGCAACCGCCTCTAAGTGCATTTAAAGTTAAATTCATAACTTTTGTGGGACTCTCCTCCTATTTTTCTATCCTTTTTTCTCCAGTCCGAAACCCACCTCCTTTTCTTTATCATCTTCCCTTGGTGGTTAGGTTATTCCTCAGCCAATAATCTACCCAGAAGGGTAGTAACAGACAGTGCTGAAGACTCCGAGTTCGAGGCGGTTAGTGGGAAGACATGGGGACTTCAAGCAAGAATTGCATGGCAGAGCATCACCGAGCTGAGAACTGTGAACTTGGCAGTCTGCTTTACAAGAATTGTGTAAATAATTGTATAGTAGTTTTAATAAATTTTAGTGGTTAGTAACACACGCTACCAGTTATGTTTTCATTTAGGAAGTGAACCCTGGTTCCAGTCACAATATTTAATTTTATGAAACACAAAGTAAATGTACTTGAAACAATGAAATGTAATATTGTGGTAAGATACTGAGGAGACCTTGCAGAGTATTCATCAGGCCTCGCATTTACTTACACAATTCTATCAGTAAAATTGCTTTTCTGTGAATCAACACAAATGGGGGTATGAGAAGTGTCTTATTTTATTAAGGGTATAAATAATTCAAGTATTTATTTCAGGCACTAGGAAATTGCTAATCCCTGCCCAATCTAATTGGGTAGAATCATGTAGACTGACTGAAAAGTGATTACTAATAGATTACTTGGCAACACTGAAAAATGGCTTCTAATAACCCCAATATTGCACAATCCTAGCAATGTGCTGACACTAAAAGAGCCAGATGTGAAAAAGGATATGTTAATCCCAATCTATTTATCGTTGGTTTGTAACATTCATTATCTAATTTGCTATTTTATTAACCCCTCAGCAATGCAGCCATCTAAAGAGCTTCCTCCTCAGCGGCCGGCATATATTACAACTGTATGTGATGAAACACGCTCATTCACTTAAAATGTTACTACAAGTATAAGAAACTCCGCCAAGGACGGTCCCAAGCCCGGTTGATAAAGGAGGAGGGTTGGAGTGGATATCTCGTCCCACTCTGGAAAACCAAACTAGAGAAGAGTTGAACATCTAACTCCACATCTGTGAGCATGGACACAGTGAGGAGGCAGCCCCTCCACCATCATAGGGTGCTGTGGGAGAATCACTCACACATACGAACTTATTCGATTACTGAAACTGCAACAGAAAATAACCGGACTGATAAACAGTTGATGATTTTTGGCATGAAAATGATAAAGAAAATTGGATGCTGGAATATAAGAACTTTATGCTAAACAGGCAGGTGAAAGCAGGTCTGCGCAGAAATGAGAAACTACCAGTTAGACATTCTAGGATTGAGTGAAGTACGTTGGAAGGACTTAGGAGAACAACGAACAACTGAAGGATTTACCCTTCTCTACTCTGGAAATTAAGAGGGAAGAGACCATATAGAGGGTGTGGGAATGCTACTAAGTAAAATTGCAAAGAAAAGCCTTATCGCATGGAAACCCATTTTAGGAAGAATTATGTTGGCAAGATTTAAGACAAACGTTAGAAATGTCAGCTTAGTGCAATGCTATGCTCCAACTGAATCAGCGACAAACGAAGAAAAGGACAACTTTTACTCAGAGTTAAATGCAACCATGAAGGAAATAAAAACAAGAGATATAGTAATCCTAATGGGTGACCTAAACGCAAAGGTTGGTGATGAAAATGAGGGAGTTGAACACATCATGGGAACACACAGATTGGGAGAGCAAAACAATAACGGAGAACGATTTGTGGACTTCTGTGCAAAACGAGATATGGTGATAGAAGGAACCATCTTTCCACACAAAAACTGCCACAAAGTAACACGGGTATCTCCCGATGGCTCGACAGAAAACCAGATTGATCACGTGGCCATCTCCTGGAAGTGGAGAAGATCATTACTTGATGTGAGAAACAAGAGAGGGGCTGATGCAGGAAGCGATCACCATATTGCGATAGTTCACTTACTTATTACGATCAAAGTAAATAAACCAGCTGTAGAATCCCAATGGAAAATATATGATGTACAGAAGTTAAAAAATAATGTACAGCATAAATATCAGTTCAGGATAAAGATGAGAAACCGTTTTGAAGTCCTAGATAGGACAGATGGAGACACAATCGATGAGGAATGGAAAAATGTTAAGGATGTCTTTGCGGAAACCAGTGACGAAGTGCTTGGCTTCAGAAAGAAAGGGGTAAAATAATGGATGCCAGATGACACATGGCAGAAGATTGAAGATAGGAAGAACATCAAACAGGAAATTATCAGAAGCAAAACACGACAACAAAAGCTCACTGCACAGAAAAAGTATAATGAAAAAGATAGGGAGGTAAAAAGGAATGCAAGGAAGGACAAGCGACAGTGGATAGAAGAACAAGCATTAAAAGCAAAAAAAGCTGCAGGAACTGGAGACCTGAAAACTCTCTACGAGGTAACGAAAATTCTATCTAAAAAGAAGACTCAGAGAGGAGGACCTGTGAAAAGCAAAAATGGTGAGATGATTACTGGTGAAAAGGAACAACTGGAATGATGGAAGGAGCATTTTTCAGAGGTGTTAAATATGGAAGATGATGGATGGGACAGAAGTGGAAATGCAGGAAGAAATAATGCCAGATGAAAGAATAAACATTGATACACCAACTAAGGAAGAAATTATTACAGCTATCAAAAAGACAAAAAGTGGGAAAGCATCTGGGAGTGATAATATCCATCCTGAAATCCTGAAAGAAGACATAGAACATCAGCTGAACTACTCCATCCCCTATTTATAAAGATATGGGAACAGGAGAAGATTCCAGAAGACTGGGAAAGAGGTTTACTGGTGAAATTGCCGAAGAAAGGAGATAGGACACTATGTGACAACTGGCAAGGTATCACCTTACTTTCAATACCAAGTATGGTGTTCACAAGGAATCTGTTAGATCGAATTATAAATATTGTGGATCAGAAACTGAGAAGAGAACAAGCTGGATTCAGGAAAAACAGATTATGCATTGACCAGATAAACACGTTGAGGATTCTAGTGGAGCAGTGTGGGGAATGGAATACTACACTTTACCTTATTATGTTTGTGGATTTCTGCAAAGCTTTTGATTCCCTGAGGAGAGAATTCATGTGGAAGGCGTTGGCCAGATATGGAATAACTGAGAAGAACATCAGCCTTGTACAGAGCTTTTATAGCAATTATTGATGCCAGGTGGTCCATGAAGGGAAGCTTACTGAACCAATACATTCAGGAGTTAAACAGGGATGTATCCTATCTCCTACCACCTTCCTCATTGTTATGGACCTGGTTATGAGAAAGGTAATGTTTGGAACAAGAACTGGATTGCAATGGAAGTTGATGCAACAGCCAGAAGACTTGGATTTTGCTGACGATGTTTGTGCAATCTCTCAGAACTTTACGGATATGGAAATGAAGTTAAGGCGCATCACAGAAGAGGCAGCAAGAGCAGGAATGTAGATAAATTGCAACAAGACCAAAGAAATGCGAGTAAACAGTTTAATAAATACAAACAAGTGCAAAATAAATGGAGAAGAAATTGAAACTGTGAGAGAGTTTCCATATCTTGGTAGCATCATTGCAGAGGACACTGGTGCTAGCGCAGATGCTAAGAGCCTCATTAAAAGAGCAAACTTTGCATTTGTTCAATTATATCCGGTTTGGAAAGCTCGCGACATCTCGACCAGGACGAGACTACAAATCTTTCATAGTAATGTCAAAGCAGTTCTCCTGTATGGAAGTGAAACTTGGAAAGTTACAACCCAGATCACCAGGAGTCTCCAAGTCTTCACTAACCGTTGCCTCAGAAGGATTCTACGCATCTATTGGCCAGAAACCATTTCAAATGACGAACTTCTGAAGGAAACAAACGAAAGGCCAATACATCTAGAAATAAAACGTAGAAAATGGAGTTGGATAGGCCATTGTCTGAGAAAGCAGGACGCCAATGAAAAAGAAGCACTTAGTTGGAACCCCCAGGGCACCCGAGGAAGGGGTAGGCCAAGAAATACCTGGAGAAGAAGTGTTGAGGAGAAGGGGTAGGCGACTGGCAAATCCTGGACAGACCTGCAGAGGCTGGCTGGGAGAAGAAATCAGTGGAGGAATTTTGTTGCAGCCCTTTGCTCCGAGAGGGGACATAGGAATTAAGTCAAGTAAGTCACAAGTATAAGAATAACCCGACATTCACAAAATTTGGAATTCCGTATCATAATGTTATGAACATTTAAGTCATTACATAATTGTTTCACATTACCTTAGTAGTTAAGTTTTGTGTGGTAGAGTTCGAAATATTAATTCCTCCTCATCGCCACTGTCGTCATTTATCTCTGCATCTACCACAGCCACATCATCTATTTCGTTATCACTGCTGCTATACTGTCACTCCTACAATTGACTAAACTTTCATCTGAATTATACAATAATTGGATCACTTGTCTATTGGTCAAACTCCCACTGGAGCTTGTCATTGCTCACGGTGCATCACATTGACTTACAGTGATACAGTAGCAGCGAGACTAAGAACTTGAGGACAAACCTCTAATAAATTAGGAGAATAACATTAATGATGACAGACGCTATAGATACAAATTCAAGACATCGCCTTTCAAACGAGATATCTAAAGATGAAGAACATAGATATTCACAAACTCTCCTAAGAGCAGCTCAAAGCTCACTCCATGCACTCTCCCGTGGTGATGGAAAAGACTTAGTTTGACATACAACCGCTAGAAATTGACAGAAAGTTGGACCTGTGCACACTCGAGTGGGCAGAAAGAGTACTGCTTCAGTCTCTCTAAAAAAAGAAACTAAATATAGAAAAGGACTTCTTGTTATACAAATACCGGTAGTTTTTGTAGTTTCATTTGAGGGGCTTAAGACATTGTGCCATGCAGCCCCATGTACTTGGATGTGAGTAGAATTTGTCTGATAATCTATGTTATTGAGGAGTCTGTGTGAGTATTTGTTGTTCAGGTGAGGATTGGAAAGGAGCAGTCGTGGCCTTGAGTTAGGAACCATCCCGGCATTTGTCTGGAGTAGAAATGGGAAACCACGGATAAACACTTTCATGATGGCTGAAGTGGGAATCGATGGGTCAGTAGGTAGAGCTCTTCGGCTTCACAGATACACCCCTCCCACTTCCATAGCTTCAAAATTACATGAACTAGGGCAAAATGAATGGACACATGACAGGTCTATACCACATATAGATGTCGGTGGCTACAAAAAAAAAGGAGGGGGGTTCTATAAAATGTATGAAGGTCGGTACTGTGGGGATTATCACAGGTTTATTGAGTACTGTTATATTCAGTACTCCTTTAAGGTATGACACCCATATCCTCAACACTGTGTGCAGGCACATCGACATGCTTTAAGTTTCACAGGAGACAACTCACTGTCATTCATTCTTAACAACACATCATCGCCGACTCACAAGGAGAGGTCGCCATGTGGTTTACTAGAAAAGTGTTCAAATTTGGTGGGTTTCCTCTTCATAGAAAAATATTTTACCCCTGTTTGAGCATTTTTGCCAAAGGGCCTTAGTGTCCTCGAAATTGAACCTTTAAAATCAATCCTGAAACTTTTGTAGTTTTATTTCCACACACGTTTTCGGATCGTCTCCTTAGTGTAGTAGCTAGCGTGTTGGCATTGGAAATGGAAGTTACCATGATCGGAACCTACCTTGATCTTTTTTAAAATTATTTTCTTTATCTTTGTTTGACATTTTTTCTTTTATTTTATGTTTGTGGTACAATATTTAAGTTGGCAGATTACATCAAGTACTTTATTATTTCTTGTTTCTCTTTCTATTTACAATAATAATAAATTAATATTTACTTTAATTAAGGGATAGGAAATATTCGCGATCGCGAATTTTTAAATGAAGTAATACACAGGTGGTAATGTGTTTTAATAACCCTAAAAATGGCAAAAAAAATGATTTTGAAGTCGCGAAATTTCGCGAATTTCGCATGAAAACGCGAATTTGGCGAATTATGCATGAATTTCGCATGAAAACGCGAATTTTAGCTTTTTTCGTTTTTTTCTTTACAGTGCACTTCCGATAATTCGCGGCAATTGATGCACGAATTTCCGCGAATTACACAGGCCAACAAAAAAAATATTTTTAAAAGCTTTTTTAATAAATATATGTGATTCCTATGTAATTTTGGGTGCTAAAACCGATTCTGGTGTCAGATTTTATGTATCCCCCACAGTTCTTTCACATTATGACATCAATTACTCTAAATAATTGGGAAAAGGGGGAAATTAGTAATATCCAAGGAAATCACAAATTATAAAATAGTAGTTATTTATTTAATTATGCTACAATTGTTGGTTAATTTAAAGACACATAAACACTATAGGAGTTAATTTTTTTGTATTTTCTGTCTCTTTTTTCTGTAAAACTTCTTATGTAACTTTTTCTCCGATGTGATGCATTTTGTTGTTCCCGATGAAGTGACCAACGATAATCACCCATCATGTTGGTGTTCCAAAGTCCCTGGTATAGTTTCTCCATTACCTTGATGTCCTGATGGAATCGTTCCCCTTGCTCTTCACTCACATCACCAAGATTTTCAGGGAAAAAGTCAAGATGGTTGTGTAAAAAGTGGACTTTAAGGCTCATAAGACATCCCAAACTTTTAAATTTACTCAGCATATTAGCCACTATGAACTCATAGTTAGGGTCTTTTACATTGCCTAAGAACTTGGTTACAACTTCTTTAAATGCAATCCCAGCCTCTTTTTCAACCGTTGTTTCAAAGGTGGGATCGAACATCATTTTTCGAATATCTGGTCCCACAAAAACGCCTTCTTTTAGTTTAGCCTCTGATAGATGAGGAAATTTTTCACTCAAATACTTAAAACATTCTCCATCTTTAGGCAAGGCTTTTACAAACTGTTTCATTAAGCCTAATTTGATGTGTAGAGGTGGAAGGAGTACCTTTTTTGGATCTACTAAAGACCAATACAAAATGTTTTTTTCGCCAGGTTTTAAAACTTTTCTTGGGGGCCATTGTTTTGTGGACCAATGTTTATCTCTTGCTCTACTGTCCCATTCACAAATAAAACATGGAAACTTAGTAAAACCCTTTTGTTGACCAAGGAGCATGCAGACAACTTTTAAATCTCCACAGAGCATTCAATCGTGAGCTGAATAGTTGATTTTCTGTAAAATTGTGTCAAGATTTTCATATGTCTCCTTCATGTGGACTGAATGAGCAATAGGGAGTGAAGCGTAAGTGTTTCCATTGTATAGAAGGACAGCTTTCAAACTAGTTTTTTATGAGTCTATAAAAAGCCTCCAATCTTCCTTATTATACTCAATATCGAATACGTGACAGTAAACCAAACCCCCTTCCCGCTTGAAAAACTGAGAGAACTGTTTATCTCTATATTTGTACTTGTAAATACATGTACCAGGAGCCAATAAATGTTTTTCTTTTAATCTTGAGCAAAGAAGTTCTGCATTTTCCTTCGTCAAACCTAAATCTCGCACTAAGTCATCTAGCTCAGTTTGCGTAAACAGCTGTGGTTGTAAACTTTCTGAAGAACATTAAAATTCATCATCATTTTCTGGTGCACTTCCATCAGATTCTTATTCACTGGTATTTAAAATGTCATCAATACAATGAGGAGGCTCAGGAACAGGCAGTCCAGGACCATGTTCTACCGGACGGAAGGCTTGGATAAACCATCACTTTCTTATTTTTAGAGGTATACCTAGAAACATCAACAGTACAAAAATAACAGTCATTCGAATGATTTTTTTGCTCTCTCCATACCATAGGCACTGCAAATCTAAAAGCTTTCTTTTCTTTTTTAGACCACTTCCTTAGTTCTTCAACAAAAACATAAGAAACCTTGTGAGGAGCCCAAATTTTGTCTTGGTCACCAATTTTAACACCAAAATATGCAAAGTACACTTTTTTTTACAAAGTCAGTTATGTTTCTTTGATGTTTCTTAATCACAAAACCACCACATATATAACAAAACGTGTTAGGACAGTTTTTACAACCACGGCTAGCCATACTTAAAGCACATACGACAAAAAGTGAAAAGTGAGGTTATGTTTATTGGAATGAATCAACTGTACAGCTGTTAGAGAAGAAGAAAAAGAATGTGAGAGAAAAAGTGCTGCAGGTTCTATTTACCGCTGCTGCCAACCTACTAACATTTAATTTCTTTGTTTATTTTACTGTAATAAAATAAAATAAACATACAAAATGTATTTTTTTATTTTTTAAATTAAAAATTGTAAGAAACTAGTGGGTGATAGATATGATTTTCGGACTCAGCACACCAAAAATCATTAAATAGAGCTAATTTTATAGAAAAAGTTTTTTTGTCGTTGGCTTGTGTTATTGAAAACCGCGAATTATCCACAGTAATGTTTTTAAGCCTAGCAAAGAGAAAACTATTGGTTAAAAATATTGAAATGTATTTTATGAATATGCAAAAAAAAAAAAAAAAAAACTTTATAACATAGTAGTGTAAGACACATTATGTGGATTTTACCAATATTAAAAACTAAGAAAAATGACTGTCATCACTTTTTGTTTCTTAGATGGTTTAATTTTTCTAATTTTAGATTGTACGATTCTGAAGAAAACAATATATGAGAAACGAGAATTCATCTTGATTTTCTATATAAGAGATAAGTGTGACTATAGACACACTAGCTTTAAAGTGGGAACTTTCGGGATTTCCGTTGCATCACTCCTGCGCTCTATATGTACTGGATCTCAGTTTACCTCACCGACAGTCAAATTCCATACAATATCCTCGTGTCTGAAATCATGATTGTCTTTATCGAAGTCTAACTACTGGATCTTGACATTCATCCAGGTTTTGCCCTAATGTAGCGAGACCACCTTGCCCGTTTAAAATATCGTCGTCACATGAGCCGATAAACGCTTGTTTTTGTGCGAGTGTAGTAGCGGTAATCTTCTCCCATGACTTGACTGCATGGAGAGCATCCAACGAACACGGAAAGATTGGAAACTTAATGGTAGATAGCGGGCCTCACTCTCTGCATACAGCGATCTCTATCAATCTGGGAAGTCATCCTAGTAAGTTACAGTACTTAGTTAATGAGGTTTTAAGGACCGGAACAGCAAGGTCATCTGCCCCTTCATCCTAGTAACTACTCGACGCGTGGCGTCATATAGTGCGCTTTTCAGACATGAATATCTAGATGGCAAGTATCCAGATCAAAATGTGCCACTGTATCCGGAACCAGTATTAACCAGGTGGTCTTCTTGGTTTCAGTCTGTAGTGTGCCTGTCAGAGTACTTGAAAGATGTTTTGCAATTTATGAGTGAAGTAGTAGGGACTGATAACTCTTGTGTTGATTTTCTCAACAATGTTTCACATGACGAAATACTTGAGATTCAAAGAATTTGGCACAGACATCACTGAACTCATCCCCTTATTAGAAGGCCACATCCAACTGTTCACCTTCTTGATGGACATCTATGGAGAATTCAGCAAGCCCTTAAACTTGCTGTTTCTGGAAAGTACGGTACCAACATTAAGGAGCAGTTGGAGGGTTGTGGAAATGTGTTAAAAAGAGGGAAAATACATTCAGTTGTAGTAAATGCTGGGTCGCATGCTCTTGGAAAATTAATCAGCTTGAGATCCGTTGACCCTGGGAACAGGATTTACAAATGTGTGCATTTGATCCATCAGAAATAGTGCCAATGAACATCAATGAGGACATTGCAAAGAAAATTAAGAAGTTGCCGTTCTGTGGAACACTGGAAGAAAGTGAGGTGTTAAGAGGATACAAAGAACTGCAAACTTTAATCAAGAAGCAGATGCATGACAGGACCAAGACAGACATTGTTGGAGTTTTGCAAGGAATGACATTTGCATTTCCAAAGTTCTCAGTATCTGTGTTGAAAACCATTTGGATCCCCTGTTCAAACGCTGTGAACTTTTGTTTTTCAGCTTACACCAGCACGTTAAGTGATATGCGTCATCGTTTGTCACAAGAGAATTTGGATCTCTTCACTGAAGTATACTTTGAAGGATGACTGAAATGTGTTATGTTATGCATCTTATCCATGATATTTAAAAAATCCCGCCTAAAATTTATGATTTTGAAAGTACCGAAAAGTGCACTTGAAAACACCGAATTTGCCACTTTAAAATACCTCTTTCTTCACTCTGAAATCACCTAAAAATTCCAATCCCTATAACATACAGAAAGTTCAGCTTGAAGGTGGAACAGAGTGGAACAGAGGGAAGGGCTCTCGGGTTTCTGCATTTGACTCAACGCAGTGCAAATGAACGTAGCGTCGCCGGCAACGATGCATTTAAATTCTATCGAATAAAACTTACAACACGTTACAACACGTTACAGACGAATAATTATGTTAAAAGATTGTACATAGCTCCAAAACCGAAGAGATCACAGCAAATACATTATACAAAAATCACAAAAGACAATAAGGGATGTATCAGTAAAAGAGAGAAAAGGAGCTGACCAAGGTCTGACTCGAACTCGAAACCTTAAATCCCCCACACCAGCGCGCCAGCGACTACGCCACGGAGACGAGCCGGGAACGTGCGCGGGAATAGGAGTACAACAGTTTGAGGATTGATTTTAAACGTTCAATTTCTTTACACCAGGGCCCATTGGCAAAAACGCTCGAACAGGGGCAAAATATTCTTTTATGAAGAGCAAACCCTCCAAATTTGAACGCTTTTCTAGGAAATTACATGGCGACCTCTTCTTGTCGGTCTTGCCCGGAACCATGAAACTGCTGATTGAATTACCAAGGATTGATAAAGAGAGTGCTAGTCCAATGAATCAAAATATTTGCTCTGCCAAGCCAACTGCTGTGGGCTTGGTATGGAGTCAACAGTTGAGGCTGTGAACCCTTCCTGCATGGTGGGTATTGTTTAGGCTGGGAGGTACAGCTGTATGATGAGGGATTGCTCCAACTGACATGAAGTAGGACTTGTAGAGCACATTGATCACTATGTAATGAACTGTTAGGGAACCACATTCACCCCATGAGGGCCAATAACCTAGATGTTAGGCCCCTTTAAACATTATCATCATCATCATCATCACCCCATGATCCAACATGTGGATGGCAAATTTCCAAGCCACACAGCATCGCATGGACTGGAATCCAACAGTCGGTTGTCCTTGCAATGGTTTTCGACTCTGGTAAATGAAGAGGTCAAGGCTGATTCCTCCCAATCTTGTCCACTATCATTTATCTTCCATTATTTCATATTTAAAAGGAAGCTTGTAGTTTTACGCGACCGTTAATCTTGTGATCATGAGCCTACGGAACCTCCTTTTTATGGGGAATCCAAACCACAGGAAATGGCATTTCAGTTCGAAAATCTCACATGCATTGACTGGGAATACAACCCGGCCCACCTTGGTGAGAGGCGAATAGTTTGACTGCTGCGGCACCATGGCCCCTTATTTCATATTTTATTAACTCTTTTAATGAGGCTGACAACATGAAGGGCACCCAGACATAAAACCTGTCCACCACAAAGAGACTCATCTAACCTAAACCCCAGGTGCAGAAACAGAAAAAATGAAGGGTCGAAATTCTCAATTCATTTTTCTTGAAATGCGCGACCTTCGGTGTCCACATCATTTTTCTTTTGTGATGATAACTTTATAAATGAGAGCCACTAAGGTAGCGCCACAACACCCGCACCCCGTGGCACTACAGCCCATGAAAGGCCTAGGGCTACCATGCGACAGCTGCCCAGCCATTTGGCCTGCAGATTATGGGGTGACGCGTGGGCAGCACGTCGGATCCCCTCGGTCCTTAATCTTGGACTCCGTGACTAGGGCCTTGTTTCACTATCAGACAGCTCCTCGATTGTAACGACGCTGAGTGCAAACCGTTCCAGCAATGACGTCTGTTTCTAAAATCTCTGTTGGAGCCAGGAACTCCGGGCCACCGGGTGTGAGGCAGGCGCTCTACCCCAACACCACGGGGGCTGGCATCACAACACACCACTCAATCAACAATAAGGAAGTTAGCGACACGCTTACCTATCTTCCAGCGCCATTTACAGCACAAGGTCGAGTGGGAAAGGGGTGGGGGATTGTCATTGGCGCCAGGGTTTGTCTTAACAGAGTTGCAAAGCCAGAGAGAAAATTTTGGTACTGCATTGTCGAGGGTTAGAAAATATTTACTTCAGTTTAACAGATTAGGTCATCATCATCATCATCTTGTACAGTTTCCAGCCCCAGGCTGGGTCTGTTTGGAACATAAGCCTCGCCACTTAGTTCTTTCTTCCCACCACCTCTCCGCTGTCACTCTGGTCCAGTCCTCGCCTCTCTTCTTGACACATTCCTCCACTCCTTTCAGCCATCTATCCCTTGGTCTTCCCCTTGGTCGTTTCTTCTGCATCTGCATCTCATGTATTGTTGTGTAGCTCATTTCCATTTTTGTCCATCATTACCACATCCTCTCGCAGACCTCTTCTTATTTCCTCTGCTGTCTTCCTCCATCATGTCTGTCCACTTTACCATCCACTTCTTCCTCTCCTCTGCGACAATCTTGTTTGCTTCTTTCTTCTTTATCTTATAATCTTCCCTTGCCAGATCAGTTCTTTCCTGGAACCACACTCTGAAAGCCTTGTTCTTCCTTCCCACAGCTTCTTTTACTCGCTCATTCCACCATGGTGTCTCTTTACACCGCTTTCTGTTGCTTGTTCTTCCATATACTGCCACTGCAGCTTCCACCATTGTGTTTTTGAATTGCTTCCATTCCTCTTCCCCTGTTTTAAGATTGTCTGTTGGCATCCTTTCCCTTATTATCTTCTGGAATGCTTCCTTGACTTCCTTTTCCTTGAGTTTCCATACTTTGATTCTCCTTTCCTGGTACTCTGTCCTCTTGCTATCCTTAACAACTCCCAGGTTCATTACAAGTATTCTGTGGTCGCTATCTAAGGCCTCTGATGGTATTACCTTTATATCTCTGACACTTCTCTTCATTTCCCAGTCGTACAGCATGTAATCTAACAGATTAGGTAAGAAATACATTTTCGATAACTGACCAGGCGGGCTGGATAAAAGGGTTCAGAGGGCCCGGGGGCCTGCTGTTGCACATGGTTGCACTAGGGTCTATTAAACAAGATGATTTTCAGGCCGGGTAGAGCATTGTTAGAAAATTTAATTATATAAAATATATAAAGGTAATGGTAAAAGTAACCATACGTTCCTTTACAACTGTAACCCCACAAAGTAACTAACAGTAACGCCGTTCCTATTTCTGTAAAGGTAACATACTTTTTAAAAGTAGCTTTACCAATCCAGGTAAAAGTAAAAAAGAAGGCTAATCAAAAATTGCTGAACACAAGGAATCTGGCACATATGTAGAGAAAAAAATTAAATGTGCCCGATTCTTTGCTTAGAGCAGTTACTTTTAAAAAGTACTGTAATTACATTAGTTACCTTCACGAAAACATTATTATTGGTTTTTATCAGTTTCAATCACTGCATCATTTTAAAACACCAGGGTAGCCGAGTTTTGCCTCAAGGGGATCTTTAATGTGCCAGTTTATCTACTGCCATGACTCCCTCACATTTAAGCACCCTCCAATACCAACTAACTCCGCCAGTATTCAATCCCACCCCCTTGATTGCAGCGGGCGAGAACGTTTCCGGTGCACCACACACAGCCATACACGAAAGGAACACAGCCAAACCAACAATAGTTAAGGAAGGAAATCATGGGAGATATTCAGAAATAAATTGAAATTAAGGCCAGGCAGCAGGAGAGCCTGCTTTGATTGTTATAAAAAATCTTAGTAATGAGCAGGAGTTTGGATAATCCTCTAAAATCATTGTAGATTTCAAGGGAGCACTGGCAAATGGAGAAAATACTGTGAAAACTTGATCAATGTAAACAGTTGTTGTTCTGGTCAAATTGTGAGATTCAGTGGGAAGAGAATGAGGACAGGAACAGAATCATGGATCACAAAGTAGAGAAGAAGGTAAATTAATAACAGTGCCATATAACAGCAGGGGTAGATGAAATACAGGGTCATTCATATAAAATAAGAACGCCAAGCGGCTGGTTTGTTCTCCGCTGTTGCGGTGACCTTCACCGAGCATGTGGCGCGCCACGGCCCCCTGCTTTAAGCGTGTGTACAATCCAGATATGCTACAGATGCAGCGGCCTTGCTAGCATGTGTACAATGCTGAAATCTTACTTCAGTTAATTAGTTAGTTATTGTTGTTTTAAGGGGAGGAACTACGTGGTCATCTGCCCCTCTTAACACAGATTGAAGTATACAAATTTGGAATTAAATTTAAAATTTAGAGGTGGAAAGACCAAAAATTAATGAAAAAAAAACCTAATAATTATAAAAATAACTAAAATTTACGGAATAACAAAAATTCATCATTAAAAAACGAACAAGTCGTTGAGTCTTACCTTATAAAAGATGTTGGAAGTGTCGTCCTTCCTGGGTTATACAAGCATTGTATCTGGTAACCACATTCTGGCTGACGCGAGCGAGTTCTTCCACTGTAATGTTCCTGATTGCCAGCGTAATGTTTTCTTTCAGTTCCTCCAATGTGTGAGGATTTGTTTGATACACTTGTTCTTTCAGTTTACCCCACAAGTAAAAATCACACACTGTTAGATCTGGAGAATGAGGGGGAAATAGACCAACACTGATCACTCTGTCTGCAAACACTTCCGAGATTGTAAGAAGGGAATCTTCTGCTGTATGAGCAGGGGCTGAATCTTGTTGAAACCACCCTCGCGATTTTTCTTCTTCCGTTAACTGATTGAAGAACGGCTTCAAAATGTTATCTTGGTACCTCTCTGCATTTACTGTCGTCTCGAAAAAAATTGGCCCTATTATTCTTCCGGCACGAACAGCACACCAAACACCGATCTTCCTACCATAATGAGGGACTTCATAAACACCATTAGGGTTTTCTGCACACCAATAGCGAGAGTTATGACTGTTCACACGCCCATTAAGGTGAAACCAGGCCTCATCCGAAAAGAACACAAGCTGTGGGTCAAATAAACGATCATTCAATGATGCAAGATACCACTCACAATATCTCACTCTTGTGGCTGGATCAGCAGGTTTTAAACATTGGGCCCGTGTAAACTTGTACGGTTTGATATGTAACAGCTTTGTAGCTCTGTATGCAGATGAAACCGAAACCCCTACTTGTTGTGCTAATTATGTGAGTGATTTATTCGGAGGCCGTTTAAGATTCTCGCCAATGTCATCTAACTTATCCTCTGTTAAAACTGTTCATGTGCGCGTATGTTTTTTATTGAGCACCGAGCCAGTAGTGTCAAACTTATTTGCAATTACGTGAATCTGTGCTAGTGAAGGTGGCACTTCATCAGGAAATTGCTGAACAAATGCTTCACGTACCCGCCGAGCCGACTCGTACTTAAAATACGTTTTACATAAAAAAATACGATGTTGCAATGATAACTGTCTCACCATGTTAGCACTTGAGGTTTAGACTGGCGACTGAACACCTGCACGCTTATTGCAAGGTCAAGTTTGGTAATGTCAATCTGTTATTTTTATACAGTCCATCGGAACTTGAAAAACAAAAAAAGAAGAAAAAAACCCAGCCCTCTTATGTACTATGTGCGCGCTTTCAATACTACAGCAGGGGACCGTGGCACGCCACCTGCTCGGCGAAGGTCACCCCAACGGCGGAGAACAAAGCCGCCACTTGGCGTTCTTATTTTATATGAATGACCATGTATTGTCAGAAATTATAAGGATAGTAGCAAGGCAGGGATGAAAAGACTACAAAAATAGAATTACCATTGGATTTAGGAATGGTAGCCTCCTGAGAGGACAAAAGGAAAGATCACACTAATTTATAGCAAGGAAATGAGAAATATTGCAACAATTATAAAGGTATTTCATTAGTAGGTATTCCAGGCAGCTGATGTATTGTACAAAGGAGTGTTTGATCACTGGCCAAGATTAACATGAATAACAAGGCATCGGGATTTTCAGTATGTGCCAACTGAGAAATGCACACAATATGTGTGTTTTGTAGATATAGAGGAGTATGACAGATTACCAAGGGAAGGAAACTTATAGTTTTACATTGCTCTTAACCTTGCAATCATATTCCATCGAATCTCTTAATGTGGAATCTGAACCGTGGGACATCACACTTAAACTCGAAAAATCCCTGATACACTAACCAGGAATCGAACCCAGTCTGCCTTGGTGAGAGGCAAGCTGTTTGACGGAATTATGAATATCATCTCGGAGTGTACCAAAGGAAATATGCTCAGCATAATGGGGGAATATACACACACACCATTTGATGAAGGGAGGGATGGCATTAAATTAGGAGGAAATTATGTAAGCCGTCAGGCTAATGTTGATTACCAAGTTGTAATGACTCAGTGGGGAAACTTACAAGCTAACATGTAAGAACTTCAGCATAAATATAAGGAGTGAGGTATGACAATCTTCAATAATGAATACTGGAACAGGTGAGCCATTGCAGGCATGGTAGTTTAGTGAAAGAGGAGTCAAGAGGTAAATAGGTTAAGTCAGAGTTCAGAGTTGCATATGCAAAAAAGAAAAAAAGAAGAAAAAAAAAGGGGGGGGATGAGATTTTCCAACAAAAATGAATGTGTATACTTACCTATTAGCAGCCAGCAGGGCAAGAACTGCTTCCTGCAGTTTATGTCTGACAGGAGGTTCACGCGGTGGACCTGTGTAATCCGTCATCACACCACCTGGTCGTCTCATCCTTTCTAAGTCCTCTGGGAACAATCTGCCTTTAGTACGACCCCGTGCAGAAATAATCCCCCATAAATGAGGTACGCCTCTCATTGGTCCCAAAGGGGAAGGATCCATTTCGCAACTGTTTGGCCTTTCCCCTGCACAGATATTACTGCCAGCTGTACGTGGTGGCTGGACGTCAACCTCTCCATTATTTCCACCCACCAAGGTAGGCAAGGCTGGCAGCCGAAGTTCGGACTTGGCAACACTCTTTCCAACAAAGGTAAGGGAGTTGCCATCCCAATCATCCATGGGTTGCTCAGGTACGACTGAGCCAAGTTCTTTCTCATTCTCAGAATCAATGATATTTTCTTTCTTTTTAGATAGGTGTACTTGATTTTCGATCGCACCAAGGTCCTTTCTAGTCGAGGCTATTGGCTCGACACTTCTCGAATCTCGTATTCTACGATCAGCAGGACGCACCGTCGTAATGCGATCCAGGGGATGCCTGGATGGAATGATTCGGGGTTCAGAGCCAACCCTAGCCTTTCTTTTGGTATCCGAACATTGAACACTGTCTACTTCAGCTTGGGAAGAGGACTTGGTTTTGGAACCCTTCAAATTATTATGCAGGCGTTCCACAATTGGTTTTGGAACATATAACGCCTGCTCAGGCTTCTTAGGTCTTCGCTTTGAAGGAGTAATTGTATCACCCAAGGAAGTAGTCTCTGTAGTATCGAGATCCCTCTCACTACATGTTGAACCTCGCCTCTCACGTGAATCTCCACAGATCCCAACAACTGGATTTGTTCGCCGCAGTGGCCCACTACCAGGTCGATATATAACCAGCCCAGGTTTCCGCTTTCTAGTTGCATCCTCGGCAACCTTCAGTCCACACCCTACAAAGAGAACATAACTCAATTAATAATAAATTAAATTCCGACTGCAAAAGAAATTGCATTACCTTAATCCTAAAATAATACCAATCACTATAGAACATCGAAAAGGACTATGATAGTGTGTGTAGGGAGAAGGTTTGGAAAGCAATGGAAAACATGGGAGTGGAAAAAGGGACTGTAGACAGAGTGAAAGTTGGAGGGGAAAGAACAGAAATGAGTGGCCTGAAACAGGGTAGTGCACTGTCACCCCTTCTCTTTATTGTGGTTATGGACGAGGTAATGACACGGGTAGCAGAAAAGATAAGAGAAGATAAGATGAAAGCAATGGTGTTTGCAGATGATCTCATGGTCTGGGGAAACGAGGAGGAGGAAATTCAGGAGCAACTGAAGGCTTGGGAAGAAACAGTGGGAGAGTACGGATGGAATTCAACATCAGTAAATGTGAGATCCTGTTAACGACCAGGAAAAGGGACAGACAAATGAGTGGGATAACACTTGGAGGTGGACAGCTGAAGAAGGTGGAAAGTCTCAAGTACTTGGGAAGTATAGTGGAGGAAAATGGGAGAAATGACAAAGAGATTACGGAACGTGGCAGACAGCAGAAGCATTTCTGAGAAGCATTAGGAGCTTAGTGTGGAATAAAGATGTCCCACAAAAAAGCAAGGAAGTGTTATACAGAAGCTACTATATCCCGATACTGACTGACCTATGCATCAGAAACGTGGATAATGAAGAAAAGAGACATAAGCAGAATACAGGCAAGTAAAATGAAGTTCCTACGAAGTAGGATCGGAGTAACAAGAAGAGACAGGGTGAGAAATGAAAAGGTCAGGGAAACAGTGAAAGAGGAGCCCTTACAGGGTAGGATTGAGACATCACGACTGAGGTGGTATGGACACTTAAAGAGAATGGAAGAGAAGAAGATTCCCAAGAGGATACACGAGATGCAGATGCAGAAGAAACGACCAAGGGGAAGACCAAGAGATAGATGGCTGAAAGGAGTGGAGGAATGTGTCAAGAAGAGAGGCGAGGACTGGACTAGAGTGACAGCGGAGAGGTGGTGGGAAGAAAGGACTAAGTGGCGCGGCCTATGTTCCCAACAGACCCAGCCTGGGGCTGGAAATTGTACAAGATGATGATGATAATGACAATAGAAGAATGCAGACAATCAGGTCATCACTTAATTCGGGCAGCCATTTAATTCAGTTGCCGTCCTCGTGGTGTTGGGGTAGCACGCCTGCCTCTCACCCAGAGGCCCCGGGTTCGATTCACGGCACAGTCAGGGATTTTAGAAACTGGCGTGAGGGCTGGAACGGGGTGCACCCAGCCTCGTGAGGATAATTGAGTAGCTGTCTGACAGTGAGGCAGCGCCCGTCACGAAAACCAAGATTAACGTCCGAGGGGAGCCGATACGCTGACCACGCAACACCCCAATATCTGCAGGCTAAATGGCTGGGCAGCGGTCGCTTGGTAGGCCTAGGACCTTCATGGGCCGTAGTGCCAGGGGTTATTGTTATTTAACCCTAGAACTGCTGCAGGTTTATCCGTCAAATGCTGCAGTACATTCCCATAAAATACACACTATGGGAATTTAGTATCTGTAAGCATACTGTGTTCATGAATATAACTTATCATACATCAATAGAAAGCTGAAAGACTGTTCTATATTATTCTTATAGAGGTGAATCGTTCAGACTCATCAGTTTGAATTAATCATAAGTGTTTTATAAAAAAAAAAATATATATATAAAAATTGACTTTTCTGCTCTAGAAAACTGTATTGCCAAGCTAAATGTTTGTCAGACACATCATAAATGAAAAGTTCACAGTTTTTTGTTACTATTTCAAGAACCAGTTATAAATAATTCCTGTTATTTACTAAAAAAAGAAAATTATTTGTACAATATGACATTTGTCCATTATGCACATTTATGAGAAATTCACCTTCTGCCTCTTCTGTAAGCTAACTGCGTTCATGAATAGGCCTATAACTTATCATACATCAGTAGAAATCTGAAAGACTGTTCTATATTATTTTTATAGAGGTGAATCATTCAGACTCATTAGTGTGAATTAATCATAAAATGTATTTTATAAAAAAATAAAAATAAAATTGACTTTTCTGCTCTAAAAGAACATATTGCCAAGATAAATGTTTGTCAGACACATCATAAATGAAAAGTTCACAGTTTTTTGCTACTGTTTCAAGAACCAGTTTTAAATAATTCCTGTTATTTACTAAAAAAGAAAATTATTTTTACTATATGACATTTCTCCATTATGCACATAGCCTATATGAGAAATTCATCTTCTGCCTTTTCTGTAAGCAAACTGTGTTCATGAATAGGCCTATAACTTATCATACATCAATAGAAAGCTGAAAGACTGTTCTATATTATTTTTATATAGGCGAATCATTCAGACTCATCAGTTTGAATTAATCATAAAAAGTATTTTACCAAATATAAGAAATAAAATTGACTTTTCTGCTCTAGAAAACCATATTGCCAAGTTAAATGTTTGTCAGACACATCATAAATGAAAAGTTCACAGTTTTTTGTTACTATTTCAGGAACCAGTTTTAAATAATTCCTGTTATTCACTAAAAAAGCGCTCAATTTCTGAATCATCTACATAGGCTTGTTGGCTGCCATTTTGCTCAATGCAACTTCAATGTCAACATGAAAGTACTTCCACTTCTGCAGCCAAATAATAGCCTGTTTATTGTCATTTGTTTGCCAAAGAGTAACACAAAGAAAGATAAAAGCATCGGGAACCAGCATGACTTGAAATTAGTGCCATCTGATGGCTAACAGAAGTACTATATTTGAATACCGAGACCGTCTTTCAGAGAGACGGTCGCACTTGATTAAACACCACACCGTCTTCCTGGAAGACGGTCCGCAGTTCTAGGGTTAATTCAGTTAAATTTATAAGGAATAAACATAATTAAAATTTCTTTCACTTATTTGAGCAAGTGCAATGCTTAATAGGGCCAGAAATACTATTTCATCAGGAAATTTCTATCAAGTGAAATACAATCTGCACTGGGAATGAGGAAGCAAGCTGCTGTGTACGTGCAAGAGGAGTTGTACTCTTTTCGGCCCTAACTCTTATCATCCTTTCAGTGTTGGGCAAAATATTCACAATATGCATTTTTGATACAAAATATATAAAATTATTTCTAAATCAAGTGTTCTTACAGAATTCCTCTATATGATGTATTCTCAATAAAATATTCTACATTGCATTGAAATAATTGAAGACACAACATTATTATTGTTTAGTATTATTGTCAATAATCCTGTGGTGATCATAAGTCAGCAGTCACCCCTCCCCCACCTGTTGAAGCTATCATGTGATAGCAAAACTAGTCTTGTAGCTTGCCTTAGGGGTCATTCCGTCCCATATCATAACAATATTCAAAACTCTTAATTTCACCCTCCCCAATTTTAAGAAAACTAGTAGTGTTTATTTAATATGAAAATGCTTTTACTACAAACTGGCGCCCAGATGCATATTTCTTTTACTTTGCAGGCATTTGAAAAAGCTTTAAAAAAAGTGAAAATTTTGGCATACACATTAAAAGTAAAAAACATAACTTTTTAAAGTACAGATACAGGCATTCAGCTGTGCAGTTCACCTCGAGAGCTCAGAGATAGCAGCGGAGTGTAGAGCGGTGCGGGGAGCGGACCGAAAACTTCCGTATGTGAGAACATTGACGGGCGTAACATTAGGTTCCCACAATCAGACACAGACACATTCATTGTGAAAAATGTTTTATGCTGCAGTAGTACACAAGGACAGTGGGATGAGGAAGAGCAGAGCTAACAGCCGGTACTTTCACTGAACTATGAACTTCAAACTGGGCTTATATAAAAGCTAACCTATGTGTTCTCTCTATTAAAATGCATTCCAAGAAAAATTCAAAACATTTTACTGAACCTCAAATAATGTTACATTCGCCCATCTGTATTTTTTTTAAAATATTTTCTAATGTTCTGAGAAAAAATTAAGAAGTATCTATATATATCTATATATATATATATATATATATATGTATATATTGCATGTTAATAATCTTACATATAATATTCATTCTGGGATGACTTTATGAACAGCTAGTAATAAGGGTATAAACTTGGAATCTGTAGATGTTAGACCAGTTTGGTTCGGATTAAGTTAAACAAGTTCAAACGTGGTCATCCTCCCTTTGTGTTTAGAATGTGCCAGCGTGACACTTATTAGCCAGTACAGAACTTTTGTATTACTTACACTAACCATCATTGCATATAATTTAATGTGAATGTAATGGCTTTCAGACTTGTAAATGAAGTGGAAGTAACTGCCCATCCAGTACTGCAACCTACTATAGATAGAATATCATATCATACAAACCAGAGTTGAGGAGTTACGTGTTACTCGTAACGGTTACTTTTTACGGCACCAAAGTTACTTTCTTTTTTTTGACTAATACTGTTACTTTTAAGAGTAACAAAAACTCTCGTTACTATTTCAAGATGGAACTATCAGTTGTCCAAGCATGTGGGAATGGAACCAATAACTTTCCATTATGAACCAGCACATCTCTATCTTCAACACAAACAACAACTAGAAGCGAACCATGAATTTATGAAGGATTTGAAAGTTTTGAGTACCTGTGCCTATCTGTTCCCTTAACGTACACCAGCACTGGTGCCAAAAAAGTTCTGACATGTCTCCGTGTAGACCTGTTACTTGGAGGTCTGAGAATAGGAAAATTCCCACAATCTACTGTGATGTACATCTTGCTTATCTAAAAGGTCTGCAAGAGATTAGGTCTGACCCTCTAACAGGGTTTATGAACCATTCTAGGCATTAAACGTCCTAAATGGCTCCTGTAGCAGCTATATTTTGGGCATGTTTCTGTAGTCAATTCTGAGAAACACATTTTCTACTACAGAGCCTGAGAACACAAAGCAACATTTTATTATTTACTTCCCATCTCTTTTCAAGGTTTGGGGAGGGGGAGGAATTGGAACCGAACCTCTGCCATGTTTATGTTGTATGCCAAATGCCTTGTTAAAATCATCCATGAGGTATTACTTCCCTGGTGAGTTTGAAGTTAAAACGTGATTGTGTCTAGACTTGTGCCATTGTTATGGAGCACAAAGCAGAGAAAGTGATGCCTTGCCCGCCATACACGGATTATTTTATTTCTTAAAATCAAATGAAAAGGGTGCATAAGTAGAAAAATAATAGAGGTAGTGGAGTTCCGCACTGACTTAAAAAAAATTAAAAAACATGAGCAGGCAAGACATTGGTAATTCAATAGCTTAATATTATTATTGTTCAGGTTACAAAATATTTTATAGTTTAACTGCATACTATTCAATTTCCATGAAATGAAATATTTTTAAGACATGAGGTGTGCTACCACACAAAGAGCGCCGCGCGGGTTGTTATAGAATTATAGAGATAGTTTTGTATTGTGATACTTCATTTTTCAATATTGTCAGAATTCACTAATCCATTCAAATCAAGTACATTATAGAAGCGGGGAAAATGTTATTAAGGAACAATGTTTTTATACATAAGTAATGATTCATCAATTCAACAATAATTGTAACTGTAATGTTGTTGCTATTTCGACAAGTAACTGTAACGGTAACTTCTTTACTTGTTTTGGCAAGTAACGGTAACTATAAGGAAGTTACTTTTGAAAAGTAACTTATCCAACCCTGATACAATACAATTAAGCCTTCATTAGGTGCACATTATTTCATAATGGCATTAGACACACTGAATCTGATCCCATTATCCTTATTATGGATAATTTCAAATTTGATGTCCATGTACTTATTCATAAATGACAAACCCATTCCTTTTATAAAAATTTTGGATCCATCCTCGGCTTGCTTTAAACCCTACCGTAGAAAGTTCCTTTGCGATCTGTAATGCCTTTAATTGACACATTTTGGTTGACACCCCATTTCCCAATTCCCGCCTTTCTGTTACGTATTTATTAAGTTTTTTCAATTTCCGGAAAGCTCTACGATCACCACTACTTGTTAGCAAAACATTTTTTTCTTTCTCCAATCGCGAATACATGACTCGTCAATATCATATTTCCTAACGGCGGCACGATTTCCAATAATTTCCGCTTCCCTCACAACTTTCAGTTTCTCCTTCACAGTAAATGACCGCAAATGCTTCGTAGAATTCATGTTTACACTCGAACGTGCGCGAGACTGTATGACGCCGCGTGCTTACGGTAAAACAAAGTGATAGCCGGAAGAAGGCTAGCACCATCTAGCGGATACTCACAACACCCCCAATTTTTCACGTCCGAATTTGTTTAAAAATGTGCGGGTGGTATTCGAGTATAAACTGTACTGTTACTCTTCTCTTGTCACAGCATGCTAGTACCATTACCTTGTCTTCTTTTCTGTAAGCAACGACTTCATGTTTCTTCAATTGTTTTAGTTTTCTTCCGTTCAGTTCAATAGGTAGGGCTCTTCTGTTCATCAGTACTGTTCCTGTCAAATGGAAATTGTTGTACAGTTCCTCTGCTAAATCCATGCTCGTAAAGAACCTGTCAGTGAAGATAAGAAATCCAGGAGTTCCAGTCAAGTCCTGCGTGAGTTGTTGGCAAAGCTGCATCACAATTCTTGTTGTGAAGGGTTTTGTAGGAAGGATCAAAGAGTCTGTAGTTGCAGAGCCATAGTATGGGATGAATATGCACAAATAACCTGTAGCAGGATCTGCAACAACATATATGAGAAGCCCCCATTTATTTGGCTTTTGAGGATTGTAGCATTTGAAAATCACTCTACCCTTAAAACTAACAGTATTTTCATCAATTGATATCTTCCTGTTAGGAATATAAAACTCCCGAAACTTGCTTTCCAAATACTGAACTAGATTGTGGATTTTATCACTCTTGTTCTGGAGGGGCCAGTACTAGGGGGGTTGACATGGAACATCGAAAATACTTGATAAATCATTCTCTGCCAAATACATCCTTGAAAAATGGATAATTTTCGAGCCAATCCTCGGATAAATAGTCCTGCATTCTGGACATTGAGTTCATTCCCATATTTATATCCACACCCAGAAATGCCTAGAGCTCATTCATGGTTACATCATTCCAAGTAATCCATGTACTTCTATTCTGTAGTGAAGTGTTCTGCTGGATTTTCTGTTTAGCATACCTGTTTGTTTCATCCAATATCTCTTTCAATATGTCATCCGTGAAAAGTAACGTGAAGAAATCTATCGGTGTTGAAAGAGACTTACCGGGCGTAGGTTTATACATGGTGGTCACTCAAATCGGTCAACGATTTTCCAGGAGTTTTCCAGGAGTAATTCTCATTTTTCCAGACTTATAAATAAGCGCGAGTCCGCGGTGGGGCATTATCGGTTGCCTACTTCAAGACCAAAATAAAGCAGTTGTGTTTGGTTTACTTATACAGATGTTGAAAAAAATTAGTGGTGATTGCGTTATTGATACACAAGCCTACACGCAAACGATTTAATTGTTGTTTTAAAAAAGCCTTGGTGACTCAAATATCTGCGTTAAAGAAAAGAGACAGAAAATAATTTTATTGCAGTGGAGTTGTCTATACTCGATATGTTTTACAAAAATACTATCGCGTGTCCACCCACACAGGAACAGGTAGCCTGAGGAAATTTCTTTCGTTGACGATAGAGTGCTCACCCAAACCCGCAGAGGGAGTATGATTTAAGATGGAAAGATTTTTATAATAAATTTACAGTGGCTATTTTCCCGGAGTTTTCAATTTTGTCATCATTTTCCAGGAGTTTTCCAGACCTAATAAAAATTCTGGAGTTTTCCAGGATTTCCAGGAGTAGTGGCCACCATGTTTATAGGTCGCCCAGTCAGAGTTGTTACCTTCTTCTGATGAACTAGCGTCTTCTTCAACTTCAGAGTCGCTAGATATCTCCGAAGCACCTCGAGATCATTTTCCGAATGAAGTTCCAAAAGGCATTCATCTTCACTCGAATTGAAATCATTAACAATAGCGCTAATGTCCAAACTGCTCAGTCCATTTGATTTTCGTGAGGCCATTTTGCACCTACAGATTCTAAACACAGTGCTCAATATATACGTTCTGCGGACTGCCTACCCATAGGTCACTAAAAATATACAGTATTCAGAAGGCCATGGATTCTCTAGAGTATAGATATTGTCCGTAAACCTCTAGCTGCAAAAATTTTCCCACAAAAATATGTTTAATCTAGGAACATTTCCGACACGAGTACAACAGGAAATCGCAATGTTGTTCCGACATACGAGCTGAAAAGGTTAAGGGAGGTTTGATTTCTTTTATCTAAAAACTCCATTTTTCCTACCCCTTTGGTCAATGGTGGGTGCTATCAAAAACTTTTCGAAGGTAAGTGTTTGGCCCTTATCCGAAAAATAGTACGAACTTTGAAAGGATTCGGTTTTTCATATACTAAGAATGTTATAGCGATAATTAACTTTTCCTAAAAATAAAAAAGCCTTCATTTCTACCCCCCCCCCCCCCCCCCCCCCCCCTCGTCCGATTTTGCCCATTTACGAACTCGACTGACATCTTGAATGGTTATATTTTGTGTAAATTTGAAAGTGATTGGTGCAAAATGACGGTACTTATCGCGTCCACAAGAAAATTATATATTGTACCCGATCCTGTCGTAGAATGCTTGATCATGACCTGGCTTTGCTACTGCGGTTTCGGGGTGTGTACCGTTCAACCCACAACATGATCTCACATTCAGATATGGAAGCACAGATGGATCAACAAGACTACACAAACAACTAACATATTACATTTAACATGAATTTATTCTCTTAAGAATGCCCAGGGAAATTACAATTACAAATACAAACATAAATTGTTTGGACTCAGTCCAAAACAAAAATCAATAAAATCATTCAAAATCACTATACTAGAATCATCTTGCTTAACTCCCTAGATCTGATATTCATTATTTAAGGTCAACTCAAAAATCATTTCTCATAGTTTTGTTTATATTCAATTAGACACAAAGCATGTCTATCACTTTCTAGAAAATTCATCTAAGGCTCACGGACATTTACCGTATATTATCATCCCTTCAGGGCTTCTACTTTGTATTTACTTTCATTAATCTGTATTATATTCAGTTATTTTAAACTACACAAATTTCTTCCATTTAAGCCTTAGTTGTTTACATTTTAAACACAACACACCAACATTTTATCTGCAGTCATCGAACCCACACCCTTCAACTTGTTTCTCATGCTCTAAGGTGATTCATTAATGATGTATCGTGTGCTATTATCATTATCTTTATTTGGTTCATTTCCAAAACTCAATTATTCACTTACCCGTCTTGTGTATTTAATCTTATGAGGTAGAAATCGATTATTTTCTTAACATCTTTATCCTTGACTATTACTGTCAAATATTATGGAATCACTTCAAATCTAGTATGGGGACAATTGTCTTAAACCCATCAATACAACAATTTACATTACGTTCTTATAGCACCTTATTTAAACAAATTTGCATAATTCTCTGTTAAATGACAACTACTTGTTTAGATCCTCAAAACCCTCGTTTATAATGCTTCCATTGTTAACGCTCCCCTGCAGTCTCGCAAGAGCCGGCAAGGCCGTCCTTCCCCTCACGAAAAGCTATTAGTTTAGATACATAGGTTGATTTTTAGTTTTGGCACCTTAGTTATAACTGGATTAATAACTCACTTACATGGTTCCAAGTTTCACAGGCCCTCGATGTAGTCCCCACCGTTGCGTACAACGTGTTACCAGCGATGCGGAAGTCGTTGGATCCCATTGGCACTGCCCAGTGTATTGATGGTACGAAGAGAGCGCTCGGCAGCCTGCTCCCCGCACATTGTCATTTTCATCTTCGGGATGAGATCATAGTCGCAGGGACTGATGTCGGGAGAATATGGGGGATGATAGAGGACCTCCCAGCCCCAGCGATCCAACAATGCCGACACAACGCCTGCTGTGTGTGCCCTAGCTTTGTCATGCAGAACGATGGACGGTGTAACCATGTGGTGGCGCCGTTTCCTTCTCAGAGCTCCACGGAGATGGTCTTGCAGAAACGAACACTAGTACGCCACATTAACGGTTTGCCCTCGAGGAACAGTATGGCAGCGCTTCCGTACCATTGAAGACGTTAAGCAGGCTGCCGAGCGCTCTCTTCGTACCATCAATAGATTACTTATTATGCTACTTATTATTCATTATTTATTGTCCCTTTTTGGCAATACAACATTATTTGACTTGGACTTTCATCGCATATTTATTTATCCTCAGATAATTCAAATTTTACTTATTTCCCGGCATTACTCATTGGTCTTCAATTCGACGTTTTTCCTTTTACATGGCTTATAGCCTACAAACTTTATAATATATCCTCAAGGTGTTCGATTATATTCACGATCTGAACAAACATCATTACTTTCATTTACATTTAAGGTATCCCGAAAATCCTTTAATTATTCAATTTTCTTAATTCGAGCTCATTATTATTATTAACCAGTTCGGGCCGACAACCCACCCTGTTAAAAAAACGACTGTTACGAAACACTCAAAACAAGCCTCAGAGATGGATTCATATGTTGACGGACATGGCAAAGGAAAAGGACTAAGATACAAACATTTACGGATGGGGTAGTGGAATATCAGAACGCTGAATGCACCAGGAGCAGTGAAGGCATTGGATGGGGAGTTGTGCAATTACAATATGGATGTGGTTGCCTTACAGGAGATCAGATGGAAAGAGGAAGGCATACAGAAGGGAGAGAACTACACTATATTTCACAGTGGGACTGGAGGAACAAAAGGGCAACTTGGAACAAGAATAGCAGTCAACAATAAAATAGTGCACGCTGTGGTTAAATATGAAGCAATCAGCGAAAGGCTATGCTACGTGAGAATGAAGGGAAGGTTTCAGAGCATGTCCATCCTCACAGTACATGGCCCTACAGAAGAAAAGGACGACGAGGAAAAGGACTGCTTTTATGAAATGGTCGGACAAGTATACGACTGGATGCCGCAATACGACATGAAAATGGTGATAGGGGACGCAAACGCAAAAGTTGGTGTTGAAACTGCAAATAGAGGTGTGAGCGCCCGCACACCCTTCACAAAGAGTCTAATGATAATGGATTAAGGCTGGTAACATTTGCAACTGCAAAGGACATGAAGATCGCCAGCACAATGTTCCCACACAAGAAGATTCACCTAGGAACGAGGAACGCTCCAGGAGGGCGATATACCAACCAGATTGACCACGTTTTGGTGGATTCAAGACATGCAAGTGGAATCGAGGATGTCAGAGCAGTACGAGGAGCAGAAGTGGGAAGTGATCACAATCTGGTATTAATTAAAGTGAAACAAAGAATATCACGAGAGAAGATGACGAAAGCAGGCACACTAAAAGGCAAAATAGACGTAAGCCTACTGGAAAATGAGGAAATACGAAGTGAGTACCAGCTAAAGCTACAAAATCGTTTTCAAGTTCTGGAGGAGCTAGAAGAAGGAGAAAGGAAAAGAGGAAGGGGAAGGTAACAGCTGGGAAATATTCAAATCCATTGTGACTGAGACTGCAAAGGAACACCTAAAGAAGAAAGAAAATAAAGGAAAGGAAGCTTGTAGTTTAACGTGACCGTTAATCTCACGATCATAAGCCACGGGACCTCCGTTTTACGTGGAATCCGAACCACAGGACATGGCATTTCACATCGAAAATCTCACATGCATTGACCGGGAATCGAAAGAAAATAAAGGACAAGACAAGATATGGTTCAGTGAGGAGTGCAAAGAGGCGATTAAGGAAGGAAGATTGTAGTTTTACGTGACCGTGAATCTTGTGATTATGAGCCACGGGACCTCCTTTTTACGTGGAATCCGAACCCCAGGACATGGCATTTCACTTCGAAAATCTCACATGCATTGACCAGGAATCGAACCCGGACCGCCTTGGTGAGAGGCATACAGCTTGACCGCTGAGCCACCACGCCCCCGCAAAGAGGTGATTAAAAAGAGAAAGAAGTACAAACAGAGGATACTAGATAACGACACCCAACAATCCAGAGAAGAATACGTGGAGGCAGCAAGAGAAACGAGGAAAGTAATACGTAAAGAAAAGAGGCAGTTCATCAACAAGCAACTGGAAAAAGCTGAAGAAGACAGAAACGAGAACAATGTAAGAAAATTCTAAAGGTATGCAAGGTATTTCAAGACGGGGTACAGACCAAGAATCGTAGCAATGGAACACAATGAAGGTGATTTGGTGGCTGGTCAAGAAGAGGGCTTGAAGTTATGGAAGGACTATTTTGAAGAATTGTTGAATGTCCCTGAGGGAAAAGAAGTGACTGAGGAAACAAAGGCATATGAAGGACCCCAACCAAATATGGAGGAGCCTACAATGAAGGAAATGGATGAAGCTCTAAAGCAAATGAAGAACAGCAAAGCTCCAGGAACCGACGGCATGGCAATAGAACTGCTAAAACAAGGTGGAGAAGCATGCAGAAAAGCACTGTATCGATTGATACTGCAAGTATGGAGAAATGAAAAGATGCCCAATGAATGGCAACAAGCAGTAATAATACATAGAGGAAAATCTTGAACACCAGGCCGGTTTCCGGAAAGGCATGTCAACAACAGACCAAATATTCATACACAGATAATTGAAAAGACGTGGGAATTTGATAAGAAGGTATACTGCCTATTTATTGACTTCAAAAAGGCCTATGATAGTGTCAACAGAGAAAGCATCTGGAGGATTTGCTTGCAAACGAAGAGGTATTAAGACGAGTGGGAGAGGAGAGATGTTTCTGGCGACTGCTAATGAAGCGAAGAGATACGTTAGTAGGACACATACTAAGACACCCAGGAATAGCAAGCTTAGTTATGGAAGGAAGGGTCGAGGACAAGAACTGTAGGGGTAGACCAAGGTTAGAATATGTTAAACAGATTGCTTCGGATGTAGGGTGTGGTAGCTATGTAGAGATGAATGAAGATGAATGAGATGGAGATGAAACGATTAGCTCAGGACAGGGAGACATGGAAAGCTGCATCAAACCAGTCAAAAGACTGAAGACTCAAACAACAACAATGGTTTTCCATCTACTGCAATATTCCCCCTACCATCTCGCACATTTCTTGTCATCACCATCGTCTGACTCTTCTCCACACTGATTTTCATTCCATGGTCTTCGATCTCCTGGTTCCAAACATTTACTTGTTCTTGGACTTCCAATTCATCGTTCCCCCACATCACTATGTCATCAGCGAAGAGTAAGGCCTTCGTCCCTTTACTTCCCATTTTCAGTTTCACTCGTTTATGGATTCCATCCATGACAGTGAGGAAAAGTAAAGGGGACAATACACTCCCTTGTCGGAGACCTGTTTCTAAATTGAACCAGTTTGTTTGTCCAATCTTGGTCTTCATGCTACTAACACACTGACGATACATGGCTTTAATCATCTCCACTTCAGCTCTACCGACTTTCTTCCTTATCAATGCATCCCAAACCAGTTGTCTGGGCACACTATCATATGCCTTCACAATATCTATAAAGGTCATCACCAAATCCTTTCTGTATTCCCATCTTTTCTCCATCACATTCCTCATCGTAAAAATAAGATCAAAAGTTGATCTGTCTCTTCGAAATCCATATTGTTCTTCCTCCATTTCATTTTCCACTAGCATCCTCAGTCGTCCCTCGAGTATCCGTTCAAATACCTTTGCCACATGTGAGATGAGGGTGATTCCTCGGTAGTTGTTACAGTATTTTTTATCTCCCTTCCTGAAGACCGGAATTATTAGACCTGTACCCCACTCTTCTGGTACTTCCTTATTTTTCCATATCACCCGAAACAATCTGTACAACCATTGCATCCCTATGGGTTCAGCTGCCTTAATCATCTCTATAGCTACCTCATCCACTCCTGTTGCTTTCCCACTCTTTATCATCTTTATGGCACTTTCTATCTCCAACATTGTTATATCTTCACCTTGAATTTCTACAGTCCTTTCATCCTCCTTTCTTTCCTCTATCAATACTTTGGATTTGTCAAAATAGTTTTCTCAATGTTTCAGTATTTCTTCTTTTTGTGTCAAAACCCGTCCTGTCTCAGTCTTCACAAATTTTGTTTCTTCTCTGCTTTTCACTTTGTTCCTAACCAATCCATACAACACCTTCTGGCTTCCCTTAGCATCTTCATGCAAAGTTTCTGTGAAGTTTTCCCAGCACTTCCTTTTCTCTACTTGCACCACCTTCTGGCAATTTTTCTTTGCCGCTTGGTATCTTTCTTTATTCTCAACCTTGTTGCCTACTATCCACTTCCTCCAGGCCTTTTGTTTTTCTTTCACTGCCTCTTTTACTCTGTTATTCCACCAAGGAGTCTCCTTGTCCTTCCTTTTACCAGATACCCTACCACATTGATCTTCAGCACAGTGGACGATTCTTTCTTTGAACTTTGCCCATTCTTCTTCCACATTTCCTACCTCGTCTAATGGGAGAAATTTCTTCAGACTGTCTTGGAAATTTTCCTGTATTTTCTTCTCTTTTAATTGCCATGCTTTTATTTTTCTTTCTCTAGTCTCCTTTAACAGGACCAATTTTCCAAGCCTTAATTTAGCTACTACAATTTTATGATCACCTTCAAATTCCTCTCTAGGCATAGCTGTGACATCAATTAGTTGCCGGCGATTTTCTTTCTCAATAAGGAAGAGATCTATCATGGTTTTCACTTTGTGTCCTCCCCATCCATACTTAGTTATTTTTCGGCTATTTTTCTTTCTGAACCAAGTATTTCCTACAATTAGTCCATTTCTCTCACAAAATGCTATAAAAAGCCCTCCTTCAGCATTTTTGTTTCCACAACTGGAAGGACCAATTATTTCATCCAATCCTTGTCTGTCTGTTCCAATGTGGGCATTTAGATCTCCAATTATCACCACTTCCTTTTCTTCAATGCACCCCTCTAGTTCCTCCAAGAAATCCTCTAGACTCTCTTTCCCTGCATGGGGTGCATAGACCTGAATGGTATCTTTAACCCCACTTTTGAGGCCAGGTCAAATTTTTATTATTCGGTCATTAACCTGATTTACTTTCTCAACATACTGGACAAGATCATTCCTTAGAATCATGGCAACACCATTTTTACTCTTACTACCACTACTCCAATACAATTGGAATCCTTTACTCAGTTCCTTCTGCCCCTTTCCTCGCCACATGGTTTCACTCAGAACCATCAGTGCAATACCGTATTTCCTCGCATAATCGTCGCACATTTTTAGCCTAAAATTTGTGGGAAAAGGCAGGGTGCGACGATTATGCGAAAAATATTTAAGTTCAAAGAATATACTGTATCATTATTTGCTGCACGGGCCAGTCATTCGCGTAACATGTCTGGCGTGAGTCATATGCTGCAGTCAGAGAGACAGGCTTCTTTCTTCTGACAAGGTTACGACAGGTTCAAGCTCGCGGAATGTGCTGACGAAGCTCGCTGCTCGTGTCGCGGTTCATAGCCCGCAGGCATAAAGACGATATTGGTACTTTCACCTGACAAGCTCACGTCAGATTAGGCCTATAAGCTCGCAGTATGTGCTAAGTGACGAAGCTGGCCGCTTGCGTCACAGTTCATAGCTCGCAGGCATAAAGACGAGATTTCTTTCTCCTGACAAGATCACGCCAGATTAGCCCTATAAGCTCGCGGAATATGCGCTGCCCACTCGCGTCACAGTTCATAGCCTGCAGGCATAAAGATGAGATTACTTTCTCCTGACAAGATCACGCCAGATTAGGCCTATAAGCTCGGGGAATGTGCTAAGTGATGAGGCTGGCCGCTCGGGTCACAGTTCACGGCCCACAGGCATAAAGACGAGATTACTTTCTCCTGACAAGATCACGCCAGATTAGGCCTATAAGCTCGCGGAATGTGCTAAGTGACGAAGCTGGCCTCTCGGGTCACAGTTCATAGCCCGCAGGCATAGAGACGAGATAACTTTCTCCTGACAAAATTACGCCAGATTATACGCTCGCGGAATGCGCTAAGTGACAAAGCTTGCTGCTCGCGTCACAGTTATTAACCCGCAACCATAAAGAAGAGATATTTTTCTTCTGACAAAGTCGCGCCAGGTTATAAAGTAGCGGCAGCATGTGCAACTGCCTGGCGCACAGATACGAATAAGTTATGCTATGCGACGATTATGCAATGAAATTTCATAAACATATTTTAGTGTTAGAAAAGTGGGGAGCGACGATTATGCGAGGAAATACGGTATCATTCTTTTCCATGTACTCAATTAATTCCTCTGCCTTACCAGTAAAGGTCTAGACATTTATGGTCACAATCTTTGTGACGGTCTTAATATTCTCTGGTAGCCCACTTCTCACAGCTCTCCCAGGACGCCAAGAGCTGAGCGTCGCCTCCTGAGGACGCCCTAGTCGTTTCCGAGGCCACGGCTCACACACTATCATATTCAGACTATTTGTACGATAGGTTCGCCGCACCCAAAGGCATTTTAGAGCTACTGCCAGCACTTCGTTAGGCCGCTCCTAACATGGAGAGGAGACGCCGGTTGTAGCCGCTCCCCAGGAGTATGGACGCTACTTTCTGATATGTGTCCATTATATCTTTTAATCATTACAAATCCGAGTACTGGATTGCCTCTTCCGCCAACTACACTGTACCGAAGGACTCCTTCTCCACTGCAGGTGCCGTTGAGGTCTTCACTCATAACCCAGAGCAGGGCCCTACATATTTACAGGGTGTCGAGCGATGACCTTTTTCCAAATTCCCGTATAATTCCCGTATTTCCCGTATGAAAATCCACCAAATTCCCGTCTATTTTAGAACTCTCTAAGACTTAGAGTTCGCATACCGAATAGCTGAAAAATGAATCTTAAAGCACGAATCACGATTTTCTGGCGTAGGTGTAACTGCATTTTTCGAGATAATTCCGCAGCCCACGGGTGATGGCGAGATTTAGGTCTAATCCGTAGCGTGAGCAAAGCGCGCGCACAGATAGGCCTACCGTTTACCTGAGGAGAGCTGATATAAATGACTTTTACTGAGGAGGGTTGAGAGAGTAGAGAATAGAAGTGTCACATAATAAATGTTTACGGGAAGTGACTGAATTGTATGGTACCGTAACCGTATAGAGCTTCCACGAGTTAAAATGACACCGAAGCTTATGCATAGCGAACTTCCGGTCCGCGAATATCCATTTGATTTTCATTGGCAGTGAATCGTTAGTTCACGATTATCTTCTTTATTATTTCGGAGTGTGGTTTTGTTTTTAGGCGTTCAACTTATGAAATAAGAACTGGAGGGTTGGCCTTTCATGAATATTCCATAGACAAGTGTCTCCTAAAAGAGTAATTAGTAAAACTTCGCATCAGAGACGACCATAACAAACAGCTTGCCTACAAAGTGTGCGATTTGCACATTTCAAACTACAATAATTAAGTTGGTGCAAATTAAATATGTTATATGTGAGAATATGATTATAATTTGCTATCCGGTTGTTATATTAGTATATTATGCATTAACGTGACCCGTTTAAATTCCAAATTGTAACGGAAGCTACGAGTTATAGGCTATTCGCCGTACCGGTAGGCCTAATATTTACTAACAACGCATCGTTTCTTCTTTTATATTTATTTAATCATTATTATTATAATAATAGCCTATCTATTAACACTTATTTAACCAATAATCATTTTATAATTCTATACATATTCCAGGTATTGCAAGAAAGCTATATTTGATAGCACATGCGGTTCCACCTTAAAATCCAACCGTGCCTAGTTTTCAGTACCTATGGAAGATATTACCTTAAGTTAATAAACCAAACAACTGGCGACATTTTTTTTAAATGCCCATTTACATCTTCATCCTAGTCTACGTAAAGTACCATACGGTAATCACTGGAAGGTTAGGGGGGTTATGACCTCAATTTCACAAACGAACTTCATTTTGCATGAATTATGGAACCCGAATCCTAATGGAGGTATGGATTGTCTGCATTTAGATATATGTTAGTCAATAATTTAAAACAAGATGCCAGAAAACTAAATACAAAAATCTGCGTGCCTACTACGGTGTAAAGTTGCTCCGTGAAAAAAATACGCCTCGCCAAGATTATACGACGTGCATACAGTTAAATACAATCATCCAATTGGAGAAACACTTTCTTTGTCACCATCTTATAAGCAATTCAGACATAAACTGCTGTAATTTACGGGAAAATTTGCAACATTTAGAGACTACGAATGTTGTAGGTGGCACAACGATAGCTGACATTTCGCTTCATTAATACATAAGGAATGAAAACATGCAGAGCTTTCTCACTGCACACAGCTGAAGATCATATTCTTGGTGCATTTTACGTTCTCTTAACAACAATAATTTGCTTAGTTCCATGCAAGGAAAATTGTAGTACACAGTTCCCATTGCTTCCATTACCTGACTACTAAACCAGACAATGGTAATGCATAACCATACGCCAGTGGCACGTCCTATGGCAAATGAAAGATCGAAAGAAAATGTAAGCTCTATAGGAGCCCAGAACAAGGCGATACAATTTTCTACACTATGAAAATAGTCAAAATACCCTTTGTAATAATGAATAATAATCCTGGGGGTCATGCAGTAATAAGATGTTACCCACCCACTATCCCTTTCTAGATCACGACTTTTATAGTAAAATTGGAGGTGTGTCCGCTATTAAACGCGTAAATTATGGGACAAATACAGTATTGCTAACCCCCATGAATTCGGTACTGACAGCCTTCCTGTCACTATGCCCCGCTTTTCCCCTCCACAACCCACGGTCGCCACATAACAAGACCCTACTTCCAACTGCCACACGGCAAGAATTCTGAGCATGCTTCTCACCTACACCCTGTATTTCGAAGGAAACAACGCGAAGGATATGTCGGGAGCTTGGAACAGCTGAGCTGTGTTGCTAAGTTTTTAGTGTTGTAAATCAAGTGATTTGAATAATACACAGCGCAGCACTTCAGACATTATTTATGTACAATTGCCGGTATACGTAATATATTTTAAAAGACGATCCTGAGTCAACGCCGAGGACATTCAAACAGAGAAATACGATACTTTTAGATGAATAAATAAATCACACACCGAAGCTATGATACCTTTATCATCGGCATTCAATTCAACAAATACGACAAAAAGGGCAAACACTCTACAGCTAATGAATATTAAAACACTCACCATGCAATGATTATCCTTTAACATAAAACAAGAGTCTGAACGGAGGTCGTTCACAGCTTACTACAGTAGTTGACAGATAACACCATGCACACTCACTGAATCGCGAGTCTCTACGGTTAATATTAGCTTTCGTGATAATACAAAAGTAAAGTTAAGGTAAAGACATATTTAGCACTGAGCACTCAAACAAGCCGCTCTGTGGCGATATTATTGCCATAGTTTTATATGGGAGTTGTAGGCTATTGAATGACAGACGGTATTTTGAACCCTATGGCGGGAAACAATAGCCTGTGCTCTATTATCGATTGACGCAAGCGAACTGACACCAATAAATAACTTATCCTCAGTCACTTGGCAAGGATTTCTTTGACACCCTCCATCCCTTCACTGTCCCTATCATCACCACCATCATTGTCTTCATCAGAGCTTGACGAATTGCCAAGGTTAATAATCATTTCATCCACCGCGATATCCAGATCGCCTTTAGTATTTATTTCTGCACATGCTGTACGGGATGTATCCAGTGCCCGGGTCGAACTTCGGCGAAGTAAAAGTAAGGAAACAATGACAATGAAAGGAAATCCGAAACACATACAGTGGTTAATATGCGACTGAAACAATGCCTGCCCATACGAGAAGAATTCTGTCACTTGTGTGGTGTATTTTGTCGCCACTTGTTGGTGACGGGTGTTTGATAGTAAAATGTCGAGCTGTGAGATATTGTAGTTTTTGAAATTTATGCATGTGTGACGCATTTGCATTGAGTGTTTGCACGGACTTTAAAACAATTTGGTATGAGCATCTCCTGTGCGAAAGAAGACCATGGAAAGGCTAAAAACAGAAACATTCCACACGCGACACGCCGCGAATACTTTTCAATTTAGATTTATTTTACCTAAGTAGATAATAGAAAATAAGAAAATGCAAAACGAAATTAAATAAGTCACTTTAACAAATACAAGATTGTTACTAGGAACTTCAGTTATACACAAAATTAAGTTCTTTTGACAGTACTATTTTTGTTGTTGTTGTTGTTTTTTTTTTTTTTTTTCCAATTCCTGGAGATCTTTCGTGGCTTTTCTTTCGACTGCCATCTTAGCCGTCGCTCTGCACCTGTTTTGCTTCCTTGAACACGGCGTAGGAGTTTCGTGCAGTATGGACTCTTGCTCACGGTTATCTTTTCTACTCCACCAGCTGCCATCACAGCGTCCTGAACAGTATGCATGCCAATCAGACTTGCTTCTTTGTGATTGACGATCATGCACTCCTTGTTCAGGGAGAAACCTCTGTCTAGAGCTGCATTGTTGTGATACAAAATCAGTATCATTTTTACGAAGCTTGTGAGATCGTTTTTGGCAGGAACTGAGGAAGGTGCTGAAGCCACTAATTCAGACCATAGCATGTCGAGCCGTGGCTCTTTTCCGTCGAACTGCTTCAAACAAACAGTGACGGAGGGCAGTCTCAGAAATGCGGAGTAGCTGCTCATGATGCGGTCAGCCATTGCGCCAGAAAGCAAATTCTTCTGATTACAAAGAATTTCCAGGGCAACTTAAAGAGTCTCAGCGACCCCTATAGGGTCTAGGCAGGAAATTGTACGGGTCTCTTGTGAGCAAGAGTTGAACTCTCTTTGATTTTTTCAGCCATAGGATACGAATGTACAATTTTCGGCAGTTGATGCGAAATTGCAGCACATCCGCGTCTTGAATTTTCTGAGATCTTAAGCTGTTAACTTCTTTAAGGGCTGCTCTTGTCGAGAAACCCAGGTCTCCTCTAAATAACAATGCGGACTGATTCCTGCATATCATTGTCAGCAACGAGCGCGGCGGGTACGGCTGGCGGTCGGCCAGGCAAAGCATGCATTCGACGTTGGCTGGGTTCTCATCCCGCTTAGCACTCTTTCGGTGGCGTAAATTGCGGGTGGCAGCGCAGTCTGCAGGCGAAATAAAAGACTGAGCGGGAGGACTCTACCGAGCGTTCGGGGACTAAGAAGTCAGGCATTATGAGACTTTTCAAGATTTCCCGTATCAAGTGCGAATTTCCCGTATAATTCCCGTATTTTTCCCGGGTCACTAAATTTCCCGTATTTCCCGTATCGCTCGACACCCTGTATTTATGACCCCAGGAGAGAGGGTGTCCCAGCATTGTAAAGCCCTAAGGAATTTGGCTACCTGTTGGTCCGTGGGTTCTATTGGAGTGAATTTGAACCAACCCTGCTGGACATTACAGGGCCCCCCTATCCGCCACCTGGGGATGCACCCTTTGATTATATAAAACATTTAAATTCCATCCAAAATCTTCTAGCAACCGCTTCTTCTGCAGAAAGATGAGAGAGGCTATTGAGATATCTATTACATTCAGCAATTTCAACCGTGACCATGTCTGGAATTTGGCATTAGATCATTTTCCATAAACACAGCAAGATTTACAGCCAGTAAGAGGTTCATTGCGCGGATTTGACACTCCTGCATAAATACGAGCCATGACTAGCCCTACTAGAATGATGAGTAAATGTCAGCAAATAAGAATCTACAGAAGCAGCCCGAGACCATAAAGCTACCATCATCTCTGGCCGTTTAGCTCTACAAAACAATATTCTCCCTAATTTTCCCCTTTATTGCTTGGCCTGTAGTCATCTCTGGATGAATGCAGTATTTTTGCATTTTTTGGCACAGGCTAGATGTCTCGGTCTCATTATATGGAAGCTACTGAGATTGGTGGGGTGGGTGTATGCACACGCATGCCATGACCCCTTTCCTTTACAACTATGGTGGCAAAAGCAACCATGTTACAAGCTGAAACACTTGATAAACAAACAGAAAACTAGGTAATGTTAAGTGATTTTATGCTTGTAATAGATATGTTTTGCCTACCTTCGTCTACCGGTGATTGTGGAGGTGGGGATAGGGATGGTGGTTCCATTTCAGGCGTTGGCACAGAAGACTGATCCAGTAGCTTTGGCACAGTCACATTGTCCCCACTCAGGCTCCTGATGTACTTCCGAGGCTGCTCACTAAAGCTATCACCGTCTCCTGAAGCAGGTTTTGTAGAGACCGGACAAGAATCCGCCATTGTAACATCCCTTCCAGGTGTTGAAACCACAGGAGATCCTGGGACAGAAGTGGATTCTAATATATCTACCACACGCAGATGCTTTCTCATTAAGTGGTATAAAGCAAATGTCATACGAAGCTTTACTTTCAACTCCTGTCCACAAAAACTGACATACTTAGGAGCTTGATTAGGGAGACGATCGTTGCAGGTCTATCATATTCCATCCCAAATTATGTCTTCGTGTTCCATCTGCAGATGTTGCTCCCAACAGATCTGGTCTGATACACGCAAAAAAAACAGCCTCTTGTCAGGCAAGAGAATAGCAGTAGATTCTCCTTGAACTTCCTCACTCCTAAAACGCCCTTAGTTATGGACGTCAAACTACTAGGCCCACGTACTTACAAGCAGGTCTACTTACCAGAAATTCAACAAAATAATGAATAGGAACACATCCTAACAATTTTTTCGAAACAGAACATGCAGTCAATCTTTTAACCAATAAAATACTAATATTAATTGAAATTTAAGACATATTTTCAGAAATGGGTTAATCATGACAGACAGGTTTGTGTGTTTTCCTTCCATTATTAGTTGTCCTACATAGCCAACTGTAAGGAATGAGATACCATTAAATAATACTAAACCAAGACAATGAATACATGAACAGTATTGAGAAAGCAGTATTGACCAATAAAATTGAATAGTAAATACTTTCAACGGTTAAATTGTGATCAGTTGCTCAGTCTAATAAGCTTTCTGTGTTGTTACTCATATTTCTATTATACTGCATGGTCCTTCTCTATAGAACGGAATCTCGCAGGCGCCGTGTGGTGGGCGGAGCAATGTGTGTAGCAGACCGTCGTGCAAGTCATTGCCGCTAGCAACAGCGCAGCGTCCAACTAGCTTAACATATTTACACTTTTTCGTATTTAATTATCATCATTACTTACATGAATTTCAGAGTACCGTAAGACGAGTTTTTTTCCCCACTTTTTGTGTTATAAAAATTTGGGGTCGTCTTATATTCAGGGTATTAAAAATTTTTGATCAAGGTTTTTATAAATTATTATTATTCACAAAGTAGTATGTGGTAGCGGCATCTTGTAACTCACAACGAATCAATGCGTTAATGAAGATTAAAATATGGTTGGTTATGTTTAATCACCATGCATTTACGATTAGCGTACATTATGAGGTTAGAATTTACGCATACACGTCATTTCAATCGGATAAATTATATGTTCGAAAGCATACGGAAATACATTTTAAAACAATCTTTACGAGAACAAAACCCGTCAGTTTTACTAGCAGTAAACGAGACGAAGTGGAAAGGAAAGAGACCGAGAGACAGGTGGCTGAAGGGGGTGGAAGAAAGCGTGAAGAAGAGAGGAGAAGACTGGACAAGGGTGGAGGCTGAGAGATGGCGGGAAGACAGAAGACATTGGAGAGGCTTGTGTAACAAATAGACCCGGCCAGTGGCTGAAACTGTGCAAGATGATGATGATGATGATGATGATGAATTGAGTGATCAACGAATCTTAATTTAATAAAGTCAGCGCTCTTTCTAAGTTGATCCCGGACATCTGAAGGTCGAGTCGTAATTTAAATACCAAACACACCCTTTTTTTTGCTGAAGCCGGTACGCGCGTATCATATGTCTTGTGCGAAATATTACGGGACACCAGAAATGCAACGAATTCTTGTTTTCTGTGTCGTGGAATTGTAGATCTAAGATACAGGTTATGGGTTCATTAATTGAAAATGACGATCGTTCGTAATCTCAAATAGAGCTCTTAATTCTTCCTTCCGCAGTTGGTACACAGAAAATCACTGTACTTTGATACAGCGGGTTGGCATTCGTGACTGCTTGCCGTGTTTCCCCTGTTCGCTTGTTTTCGTGTTGCTTCGGTGCATGCTGGTCTTCAGGTTGAATTTGCGTCTACCGGCATTTGCTTGCATATAACTCTCACTATTCCTTCCGAAAATTATTCCCGAGAAAAGGTAAAATAGGCATGATTGAAACAAGACGACTGGAATTGTCAACAGCCGTCACTGCTGCCAATCTCCCAGCTACTCTCCGTCCAATGCATCTGCGATTCTTGTCTTCAAGGAGCTATCCCATACCCCTATATCCAATCAAGCAAGAGTACAACTGAGGGCCTGCTTTATTTTGTCTTCTGTCGTCGCAAGTAGCGAATATCAAATTCATTCAAAATGAATTCTCGACCGGCGGCGTCTGCGTATTTGATCACTTTGAGTTTAAATCCAGCCGTATAACTTCTGGGTTTTTGCATAACTACTAGTGGTAATAGATCGATTTCCACAAGAAAACAATCACTCCTAACTGAGAAACAAAAATGGAACGTGAAGACAATACTGGCAGGCCTACTTAACGACAATGCAACAGACGGACAACAAACACCGTGGAAGAAAGGAAAGCACCGCCGCAAAAACGAACAATACCATCCCGGGCAAGATGTGTTTTGAAATTACTACGATCAACTTTATGAAGGTGAGATACGATGCATACTTCAAGTTGATAGTGATTTGTCAAGCTGAAATAACATCAAATGTTAAAGCAGGACAGATGTACGGAGGGAGCGAGTGCAATGTGCGTGGATGGCAGCAAACTAAGGACAAACTTAACAGTGCACATACAACAAGAAAATCTTCTCGTGGACCTAGGAAAGGACGCTTCTTTGACTTGGACAAAGAAATTATAGAGTATGTCTTGGAAAACGGGCCAGAGGGATTTCCGATAACACAAGAAGTTATAAAAATGAAAGCACAACCTCAAGGGGATCATCATCATCATCATCATCTTTGACTCGAATCCGAGTATAAATCTTCTTCCTTCAGTCCAGTTTGTGGATGTGTTTACGGTGACTAAAGAGTCCAATCCTGGCATGGAACAAGCGTCCACACAAGTCACATAGTATTGCTGGAGGAGGACGTGGTTGGGCTGCTCGAAGTTTCCTAGCTTGACGCTTGGTCTCTTCATGTGTGCGTCGATCCCTTTCAAACGTCTCTACAGTCTCCGAGATGGTACGGCGCCAAGTTGAGCGGTCTACAGCCAGCGTGTCCCAGGTTTGTGAATCAAGACCTGTCAATTTCAGGGTCTGCTTGAATTGGTCCTTGCAGCGCCTCGTAGGACCACCATGAGGTCTGGTGCCATAGCATATCTAACCATATAGCATTCGACTAGGTAATCTCTCATCATCCCTCCGATGGACATGAATAATCCATCTAAATTGGTGACCTATTATGGATGATTCTATGCTGTTGATTTGAGCCCTTTCCAGAACAGCAATACTGGTAATGCGGTCTTCCCATTTAATCCTCAGGATTGATAGAAGTTTTTGTAGGTGGAAACGCTCAAGCTTCCTAAGATCACGGCGGTAAAGGGTCCACGTTTCACAGCCATACAACAATGTAGAAATTACTACTGCTTTGAACTCATGGACAGATCTATATTCATGGTGACCCGGTGCGCTAATCGTCCATATGCTGCATGGGCTGCGCCAATTCTCTTATCCACATCCTGCTCACAGGTACAGCTCACAGAAATGGTACTGCCCAGTTACGAGAAGTAGTCTACCTGTTCTAATGGCAAATTTGAGATGGAGATATTGAACTGAAGAAGAGGTGTGCTTGGTGAAGGTTGTGCCAACACTTTAGTCTTATTGACATTTATGGTAAGACCAAAGCGATCACATGCACTTTTGTAACAATTAACTGACTCTTGCAGCTCTTCTGGTGTGAGAGTTGGCGACGCAGCATCATCTGCATACAACATGTTAGTAACCTTAGTAACCTGAGTTTTCCTCAAGGAGCGGAGACGAGTTAGGTTGAAAAGCCCTCCATCAAAACGCTACTTGACCTCCACACCTGGGATGTTTGTGGGTGAATCATAAAGCATTGCAACCAAGTACAGTGCGAAAAGCGTTGGAGCCAGTACACATCCTTGTTTCAGTCCATGGGTAATAGGAAATTCATCGGACATCTTATTCTGATAGCAAACCTGACCTGTCATGTCATCATGGAGAGCCTTGATTAGATCTACAAAACGCTGAGGGCAACCAAACCGCTTCAGCACCGCCCACATGGCTGGTCTTGGAACCGAATCAAATGCCTTTTCCAAGTCAAAAAAGACTAAGAAGAGTGGATTCTGTTGTTCTCTACATTTTTCTTGTAGCTGTCTCACACAGAAAATCAAGTCAATTGTGCTTCTGGAAGCTCTAAATCCACATTGTGACTCTGGGAGGATCTTCTCAGAGATAACCTTCAGGCGGTTAAGTAGAATTCTTGCAAGAATCTTCCCCACAATTGATAGCAGTGATATACCACGGTAGTTGCCACAAACACTGCGATCACCCTTTTTAAAGATAGTGACGATAGTGGCATTCTTTAGGTCTCCAGGTACCTTTCTTGATTCCCATATTCTGAGGATAAGGGTGAAAATCCTTGTTTTGAGGGAACGACCTCCGGCTTGAATTAGTTCCAGAGGGATGTTATCTGGGCCAGGTGCTTTTCTGGGTTTCAATTGGGTGAGAGCTGCACTGAATTCATGATAAGTAGGAGGTACTGCCAACCACAGTTGTTCAGGTTGTTGCGGCACATCACAGAGGAAGTCTTCAGCAGCTGCTGATGGACGATTTAGGAGATTGGAGAAGTGCTCCTTCCAGCGTTCCAAGATTTCTTGACTATCAGTAAAGGTAGTAGAATTATCGGCGCTTTTCAGTGTACCTGATGATGAGCGAGATGGTCCATATATTTCCTTGAGTACTGCAAAGAAGTTCCTCAAGTCTCGAGCATACGATGGTCTCTGCAGTTCCTGAGCCTTCTGTTGCCACCAAGTATTTTTAATCTGCCTTATCTGTGTCTGGCATTTACCCTTGAGTTCCAGTAGTTTATCTCTCTTTGTGTTGGAGGTTGGGTTTTGAAGATGGGCAAGATAGGCATTCCTTTTGGCATTGATGAGAGACAGAATTTCTTCATTGTTGTCATCAAACCAGTCTTTCCATGTACTGAATTAATTCCTCTGCCTTACCAGTAAGGGTCTAGACATTTCTGGTCACAATCTCTGTTATGGTCTTAATATTCTCTGGTAGCCCACTTCTCACAGCCCTCCCAGGATGCCAAGAGCTGAGCGTCGCCTCCGGGGGACGCCCTAGCCGTTACCGAGGCCACGGCTCACACACTATCATATTTAGACTATTTGTACGATGGGTTCGCCGCACCCAAAGGCATTTTAGAGCTACTGCCAGCACTTTGTTAGGCTGCTCCTAACATGGAGAGGAGACGCCGGTTGTAGCCGCTCCCCAGGAGTAGAGACGCTACATTCTGATATGTGTCCATTATGTGGGCACATATCTTTTAATCATTACAAATCCGAGTACTGGATTTCCTCTTCCGCCAAATACACTGTACCGAAGGACTCCTTCTCCACTGCAGGTGCCGTTGAGGTCTTCACTCATAACCCAGAGTAGGGTCCTCCATATTTATGACCCCTGGAGAGAGGGTGTCCCAACATTGTAAAGCCCTAAGGAATTGGGCTACCTGTTGGTCCGCGGGTTCTATTGGAGTGAATTTGAACCAACCCTGCTGGACATTACAGGGCCCCCCTATCCGCCACCTGGGGATGCACCCTTTGATTATATAAAACATTAAAAATTAAAGAAAATTAGTGACAACATAAAGCAGATATGAGAAAAAAAACATTTAAATTCCATCCAAAATCTTCTAGCAACCGCTTCTTCCGCAGAAAGATGAGAGAGGCTATTGAGATATCTATTACATCCAGCAATTTCAACCGTGACCATGTCTGGAATTTGACATTAGATCATTTTCCAGAAACACAGCAAGATTTACAGCCAGGAAGAGGTTCATTGCGCGGGTTTGACACTCCTGCATAAATACGAGCCATGACTAGCCCTACTAGAATGATGAGTAAATGTCAGCAAATAAGAATCTACAGAAGCAGCCCGAGACCATAAAGCTACCATCATCTCTGGCCGTTTAGCTCTACAAAACAATATTCTCCCTAATTTTCCCCTTTATTGCTTGGCCTGTAGTCATCTCTGGATGAATGCAGTATTTTTGCATTTGTTGGCACAGGCTAGATGTCTCGGTCTCATTATATGGAAGCTACTGAGATTGGTGGGGTGGGTGTATGCACACGCATGCCATGACCCCTTTCCTTTACAACTATGGTGGCAAAAGCAACCATGTTACAAGCTGAAACACTTGATAAACAAACAGAAAACTAGGTAATGTTAAGTGATTTTATGCTTGTAATAGATATGTTTTGCCTACCTTCGTCTACTAGTGATTGTGGAGGTGGGGGTGGGGATGGTGGTTCCATTTCAGGCGTTGGCACAGAAGACTGATCCAGTAGCTTTGGCACAGTCACATTGTCCCCACTCAGGCTCCTGATGTACTTCCAAGGCTGCTCACTAGAGCTATCACCGTCTCCTGAAGCAGGTTTTGTAGAGACCGGACAAGAATCTGCCGTTGTAACATCCCTTCCAGGTGTTGAAACCACAGGAGATCCTGGGACAGAAGTGGATTCTTATATATCTACCACACGCAGATGCTTTCTCATTAAGTGGTATAAAGCAAATGTCATACGAAGCTTTACTTTCAACTCCTGTCCACAAAAACTGACATACTTAGGAGCTTGATTAGGGAGACGATCGTTGCAGGTCTATCATATTCCATCCCAAATTACCGTATTTACTCGAATACGACCCGCCCTTGAATAAGACCCGCACCCTGATTTTGAAGAACAAAATTAAAAAAAAAAAAAAAACTCAGAACTATTTACAATCTTTACTAAATAAACAAAATAGCATTTCTACAAAATAGTTTCCAACAGTTCTGAAGTCGTCCTAAAATAACACAGAAACAATTAAAAATACAAATAAAAGACACAAACACTTCATTCATCGTCATCAGAAGTACCAACTTCGGAACTTTTTTCACCATCACTTTCCCACAAAATGTCGTCATCACTGTCATCCATAGCATTGGAAATACTACATTTCTTGAAGCACTTCCGTATGAGATCTCCCGAGATACGATTCCATGCCGTCAAAATCCACGAACAGAGCAGCTGAACTTCCGGGCGCTGAATACGACCAGTTGGGGTCAGTGTGTGCTTATCGGCCGCCATCCACTCCGTATACAGCTGTTTCAAGGCTGCTTTGAACGGTCGGTTCACGCTGACATCCAGTGGCTGTAGCATAGACGTCATCCCACCCGGGATGATTGCTAGGTCGGTTTTCCCATCCTTGACGAATTTCTTCACAGCGTCTGTTGTATGGCCGCGGTAACTGTCCAGAACAAGCAAGCTCTTTCGTCGTAATAAAGCACCAGGGCGACGTTGCCAAACACACTTTAACCAGTCTTCCACCAGTGAACTGTCCATCCAACCAGAGTCCTGAGTTCTAACGATAACACCAGCGGGTATATTTTTTGGAAGAGTTTCGCTTGAAAACAACATACGGCGGAAGTTTGGTTCCGTCAGCGAGTATACACAACATTACCGTGCACCGTTGTTTCTCATTACCACCTGTTCTGATAGTCACACTTTTAGATCCATTAACATTCACAGTACTGTCCAGTGGCATTTCAAAGTAGACTGGCGTCTGATCTGCATTACCAATTTGGGAAAGCAAATATGAATTTTCCTTCCGCAACTTAATTATGTGACGCTGAAAGGAAAGTAACTTTTCTTCATAGGCACCAGGAAGACGCTGCGAAATTGAGGTACGCCTTCGTATGCTCAACCCATTTCTTTTATAAAAATTTTGAATCCATCCTCGGCTTGCTTTAAACCCTACCGTAGAAAGTTCCTTCGCGATCTGTAATGCCTTTAATTGACACATTTCGGTCGACACCCCATTTCCCAATTCCCGCCTTTCTGTTACGTATTTATAAAGTTGTTTTTCAATTTCCGGAAACTGTACACTCAGTCCGCGGAAAGCTCTACGAGCACCACTACTTTTCATCTTTCTCCAATCTCGAATACATGACTCGTCAATATCATATTTCCTACCGGCGGCACGATTTCCAATAATTTCAGCTTCCCTCACAACTTTCAGCTTCTCACTCACAGTAAACGACCGCAAACGCTTCGTAGAACTCATGTTTACACTCGGAAAACGTGCGCTAGACAGTATGAGGCCGCCTGCTTACGGAAAATCAAAGTGATAGCCGGAAGAAGGCTAGCACCATCTAGCGGATACTCGCAACACCCGATATCGCGTATGGCGGGCAATTTCAATCTTTAAAATCAGGATGACTCAAATAAGACCCGCACCCCAATTTTTCACGTCCGATTTTGTTTAAAAATGTGCGGGTGGTATTTGAGTATATACGGTATGTCTTCGTGTTCCATCTGCAGATGTTGCTCCCAACAGATCTGGTCTGATACACGCAAAAAAAAACAGCCTCTTGTCAGGCAAGAGAATAGCAGTAGATTCTCCTTGAACTTCCTCACTCCTAAAACGCCCTTAGTTATGGACGTCAAACTACTAGGCCCACGTACTTACAAGCAGGTCTACTTACCAGAAATTCAACAAAATAATGAATAGGAACACATCTTAACAATTTTTTCGAAACATGCAGTCAATCTTTTAACCAATAAAATACTAATATCAATTGAAATTTAAGACATATTTTCAGAAATGGGTTAATCATGACAGACAGGTTTGTGTGTTTTCCTTCCATTATTAGTTGTCCTACATAGCCAACTGTAAGGAATGAGATACCATTAAATAATACTAAACTAAGACAATGAATACATGAACAGTATTGAGAAAGCAGTATTGACCAATAAAATTGAATAGTAAATACTTTAACGGTTAAATTGTGATCAGTTGCTCAGTCTAATAAGCTTTCTGTGTTGTTACTCATATTTCTATTATACTGCATGGTCCTTCTCTATAGAACGGAATCTCGCAGGCGCCGTGTGGTGGGCGGAGCAATGTGTGTAGCAGACTGTCGTGCAAGTCACTGCCGCTAGCAACAGCGCAGCGTCCAACTAGCTTAACATATTTACACTTTTTCGTATTTAATTATCATCATTACTTACATGAATTTCAGAGTACCGTAAGACGAGTTTTTTTCCCACTTTTTGTGTTATAAAAATTTGGGGTCGTCTTATATTCAGGGTATTAAAAATTTTTGATCAAGGTTTTTATAAATTATTATTATTCACAAAGTAGTATGTGGCAGCGGCATCTTGTAACTCACAACGAATCAATGCGTTAATGAAGATTAAAATATGGTTGGTTATGTTTAGTACCATGCATTTACGATTAGCGTACATTATGAGGTTAGGATTCACGCATAAACGTCATTTCAATCGGATAAATTATATGTTCGAAAGCATACCGAAATACATTTTAAAACAATCTTTACGAGAACAAAACCCGTCAGTTTTACTAGCAGTAAACGAGACGAAGTGGAAAGGAAATTGACCAAGAGACAGGTGGCTGAAGGGGGTGGAAGAAAGCGTGAAGAAGAGAGGAGAAGACTGGACAATGGTGGAGGCTGAGAGATGGCGGGAAGACAGAAGACATTGGAGAGGCTTGTGTAACAAATAGACCCGGCCAGTGGCTAAAACTGTGCAAGATGATGATGATGAATTGAGTGATCAACGAATCTTAATTTAATAACGTCAGCGCTCTTTCTAAGTTGATCCCGGACATCTGAAGGTCGAGTCGTAATTTAAATACCAAACACACCCGTTTTTTTGCTGAAGCCGGTACGCGCGTATCATACGTCTTGTGCAAAATATTACGGGACACCAGAAAAGCAACGAATTCTTGTTTTCTGTGTCGTGGAAGTGTAGATCTAAGATACAGGTTATGGCAAGTTCATTAATTGAAAATTACGATCGTTCATAATCTCAAATAGAGCTTTTAATTCTTCCTTCCGCAGTTGGTACACAGAAAATCACTGTACTTTGATACAGCGGGTTGGCATTCGTGACTGCTTGCCGCGTTCCCCCTGTTCGCTTGTTTTCGTGTTGCTTCGGTGCATGCTGGTCTTCAGGTTGAATTTGTGTCTACCGGCATTTGCTTGCATGTAACTCGCACTTTTCCTTCCGAAAATAAGTGTGAAAATCTTCTGCGAGGATTTGTGAAGGAAAGACCTTATTCCCGAGAAAAGGTAAAATTGGCATGATCGAAACAAGACGACTGGAATTGTCAACAGCCGTCACTGCTGCCAATCTCCCAGATACTCTCCGTCCAATGCATCTGCGATTCTTGTCTTCAAGGAGCTATCCCATACCCCTATATCCAATCAAGCACGAGTACAACTGACGGCCTGCTTTATTTTGTCTTCTGTCGTCGCAAGTAGCGAATATCAAATTCATTCAAAATGAATTCTCGACCGGCGGCGTCTGCGTATTTGATCACTTTGAGTTTAAATCCAGCCGTATAACTTCTGGGTTTTTGCATAACTAATAGATAGAGATTGGAATTTTTCGGTGATTTCAGTGTGAAGAAAGAGGTATTTGAAGTGTCAAATTCGGTGGTTTCAAGTGCACTTTTCGGTACTTTCAAAATCTTGAATTTTAGGCGGGATTTTTTAAATATCATGGATAACATAACACATTAGTCATCCTTCAAAGTATACTTCAGTGTAGAGATCCAAATTGCCTTGTGACTAACGGTGACGCATATCACTTAACGTGCTAGTGTAAGCTGAACAGGGGACAGCGTTTGAACAGGGGATCCAAATGGTTTTCAACACAGATTCTGAGAACTTTGGAAATACAAATGTCATTCCTTGCAAAACTCCAACAATGTCTGTCTTGGTCCTGTCAAGCATCTGCTTCTTGATTAAAGTTTGCAGTTCTTTGTATCCTCGTAACACCTCACTTTCTTCCAGTTTTCCGCAGACCGGCAACTTCTTAATTTTCTTTGCAAGGTCCTCATTGATGTTCATTGGCACTATTTCTGCTGGATCAAATGCACACATTTGTAAATCCTGTTCCCAGGGTCAACGGATCTCAAGCTGTCCAAGAGCATGCGACCCAGCATTCACTAAAACTGAATGTATTTTCCCCTCTTTTTAACACATTTCCACAACCTTCCAACTGCTCCTTAATGTTGGTAACGTACTTTCCAGAAACAGCAAGTTTAAGGGCTTGCTGAATTCTCCGTATATGTCCATCTAGAAGGTGAACAGTCTGATAAGACTGGCCTTCTAATAAAGGGATGAGTTCAGTGATGTCTGTGCCAATTTCTTTGAATCTCAAGTATTTCGTCATGTGAAACATTGTTGAGAAAATCAACACCAGAGTTATGTCCCTACTACTTCACTCATAAATTGCAAAATATCTTTCAAGTACTCTGACAGACACACTACAGAATGAAACCAAGAAGACCACCTGGTTAATTCTGGTTCCGGAAACAGTGGCACATTTTGATCTGGGTACTTGCCATCTAGATATTCATGTCTGAAAGGCGCACTATATGACGCCACATGGCGAGTAGTTACTAGGATGAAGGGGCAGATGAACTCGCTGTTCTGGCCCTTAATACCACAATAAATAAGTAACTTACCAGGATGACCACCCAGATTGATAAAGAAAGCGAGGCCGACTATCTACCGATCTTTCAGTGTTTGTTGGATGCTCTCCATGCAGTCAAGTCATGGGAGAAGATTACCGGTACTACACTCGCACAAAAACAAGCGTTTGTCAGCTTCTGTGACGATATTTTAAACGGGCAAGGTGGTTTCACTATGATGACATTAAGGTAAAACCTAGATGAATATCAAGATGCAGAAGAAAGTGACATTCAGTAGTTAGACTTCGATAAAGACAATCATGGTTTCAGACATGAAAGCGATGAGGATATTGTACGGAATTTGACTGTCGGTGAGGTAAACTGAGATCCAGTACATATCGAGTGAAAGAGTGATGCAACGGAAATCACGAAAGTTCCCACAGTCAAGCTAGTGTGTCTATAGTCACACTTATCTCTTATATAGAAAATCAAGATGAATTTTCGTTCTCATATATTGTTTGATTCAGAATTGTACAATCTTAAATTAGAAAAAATAAACCACCTAAGAAACAAAAAGTGATGACAGTCATTTTTCTTAGTTTTTAATATTGGTAAAGCCCACATAGTGTGTTTTACAATACTATGTTATCATCATCATCATCTTGTACAGTTTCCAGCCCCAGGCTGGGTCTGTTTGGAACATAAGCCTCGCCACTTAGTTCTTTCTTCCCACCACCCCTCCGCTGTCACTCTGGTCCAGTCCTCGCCTCTCTTCTTGACACATTCCTCCACTCCTTTCAGCAATCCATCTCTTGGTCTTCCCCTTGGTCGTTTCTTCTGCATCTGCATCTCATGTATCCTCTTGGGAATCTTCTTCTCATCCATTCTCTTTAAGTGTCCATACCACCTCAGTCTTGATGTCTCAATCCTACCTTGCAAGGGCTCCTCCTTCACCATTTCCCTGACCTTTTCATTCCTCACCCTGTCTCTTCTTGTTACTCCGATCCTACTTCGCAGGAACTTCATTTCACCTGCCTGTATTCTGCTTATGTCTCTTTTCTTCATTGTCCATGTTTCTGAAGCATAGATCAGTATCGGGATATAGTAGCTCCTGTATAACACTTCCTTGCTTTTTTGTGGGACATCTTTATTCCACACTAAGCTCCTAATGCTTCTCAGAAATGCTTCTGCCTGTCTGCCACATTCCGTAATCTCTTTGTCATTTCTCCCATTTTCCTCCACTATACTTCCCAAGTACTTGAGACTTTCCACCTTCTTCAGCTGTCCACCTCCAAGTGTTATCCCACTCATTGGTCTGTCCTTTTTCCTGGTCGTTAACAGGATCTCACATTTACTGATGTTGAACTTCCATCCGTACTCTCCCACTGTTTCTTCCCAAGCCTTCAGTTGCTCCTGAATTTCCTCCTTGTTTCCCCAGACCATAAGATCATCTGCAAACACCATTGATTTCATCTTATCTTCTCCTATCTTTCCTGCTATCCGTGTCATTACCTCGTCCTTAACCACAATAAAGAGAAGGGGTGACAGCGCACTACCCTGTTGTTTCAGGCCACTCATTTGTCTGAACCAGTCTGTTCTTTCCCCTCCAACTTCCACACAACTCACACTTCAACAATACATCTCCTTCACTCTGCCTACAGTCTCTTTTTCCACTCCCATGTTGTCCATTGCTTTCCAAACCATCTCCCTACACACACTATCATAGGCCTTTTCGATGTCCAGGAAGACCATCAACAGATCCTCTCCAAATTCATAGTGGTGTTCCTGGAGCTGTCTCACTGAAAATATGAGATCCACTGTTGATCTCCCAGGTCTGAATCCATACTGCTCCTCTCTCAATTTTCTCTCCACTTTGGCTCGTATTCTACTTTCTAATATCTTTTCATATATCTTGGCACAGTGAGGTATGAGTGTGACTCCCCTGTAATTTCTGCACTCCTTTCTGCTTCCTTTCTTAAATATTGGGACAATTAATCCTTTCTTCCAATCTTCGGGGGTCTTTTTCTCCTTCCATATCACCCTCATCACACGGTACAGCCACTGTCTCCCAACCTCCCCTGCTGCCTTCACCATTTCAACACTCACTTCATCCACACCTGGTGCCCTTCCTCCTTTCATCTTGTCTATAGCCATTTCCAGTTCTCTCCAAGTCAGGTCCTTTTCCATTCCTGTGTTGTCTTCTCCATCTTCCAATACATTGTCTTCCTCCCTATGACCATTTGGATTCAGCAAATCCTCAAAGTATTCTTTCCACACTATCTTGAGTGTCTCTTTGTTGTGTACCTCATTTCCGTTTTTGTCCATCATTACCACATCCTCTCGCAGACCTCTTCTCTTACTTTTGACCATCCCATAAAGTACTTTCTTATTTCCTCTGCTGTCTTCCTCCATCATCTCTGTCCACTTTTCCATCCACTTCTTCCTCTCCTCTGCGACAATCTTGTTTGCTTCTTTCTTCTTTATCTTATCATCTTCCCTTGCCAGATCAGTTCTTTCCTGGAACCACACTCTGAAAGCCTTGTTCTTCCTTCCCACAGCTTCTTTTACTCTCTCATTCCACCATGGTGTCTCTTTACACCGCTTTCTGTTGCTTGTTCTTCCACATACTGCCACTGCAGCTTCCACCATTGTGTTTTTGAATTGCTTCCATTCCTCTTCCCCTGTTTTAGGATTGTCTGTTGGCATCCTTTCCCTTATTATCTTCTGGAATTCTTCCTTGACTTCCTTTTCCTTGAGTTTCCATACTTTGATTCTCCTTTCCAGGTACTCTGTCCTCTTGCTATCCTTAACAACTCCCAGGTTCATTACAAATATTCTGTGGTCACTATCTAAGGCCTCTGATGGTATTACCTTTATATTTCTGACACTTCTCTTCATTTCCCAGTCGTACAGCATGTAATCTACCAAAGATTTCTTTGTTAAATCACTGCTGTACCACGTTACCTTGCGGCTTTCTTTCTTCCGGAACCAGGATTTGCCTACCACTAAACCGTTTCTCTTGCAAAAATCCAGCAACTTTCTCCCTTCTTCATTCCTGCTACCTCCTTCTGCTCCCAATACATTTTCATTTTCATACAATACTATGTTATAAAGTATTAAATTTTTTTTTTGCGTGTTCATAAAATACATTTCGATATTTTTAAACAATATTTTTCTTTTTGCTAGGCTTAAAAACATTACTGTGGATAATTCGCGGAAATTCGTGCATTGATTGCCGCGAATTATCAGAAGTGCACTGCAAAGAAAACAACGAAAAAAGCTAAAATTCGAGTTTTCGTGCGAAATTCATGCAAAATTCGCGTCCTCATGCGAAATTCGAGACTTCAAAACCCATTTTTTCGCCATTTTTAGGGTTATTAAAACCCATTACCATCTGTGTATTACTTCATTTAATAATTCGCGAAATTCGCGATGGCGAATTTTTCCATTCCCTACTAATAGATCGATTTCCACAAGAAAACAATCACTCCTAACTGAGAAACAAAAATGGAACGTGAAGACAATACTGGTAGGCCTACTTATCGACAATGCAACAGACGGACAACAAACACCGTGGAAGAAAGGAAAGCACCGCCGCAAAAACGAACAATACCATCCCGGGCAAGATGTGTTTTGAAATTACTACGATCAACTTTATGAAGGTGAGATACGATGCATACTTCAAGTTGATAGTGATTTGTCATGCTGAAATAACATCAAATGTTAAAGCAGGACAGATGTACGGAGTGAGCGAGTGCAATGTGCGTAGATGGCAGCAAACTAAGGACAAACTTAACAGTGCACATACAACAAGAAAATCTTCTCGTGGACCTAGGAAAGGACGCTTCTTTGACTTGGACAAAGAAATTATAGAGTATGTCTTGGAAAACGGGCCAGAGGGATTTCCGATAACACAAGAAGTTATAAAAATGAAAGCACAATCTTAAGGGCATCATCATCATCTTTCACTCGAATCCGAGTATAAATCTTCTTCCTTCAGTCCAGTTTGTGGATGTGTTTACGGTGACTAAAGAGTCCAATCCTGGCATGGAACAAGCGTCCACACAAGTCACATAGTATTGCTGGAGGAGGACGTGGTTGGGCTGCTCGAAGTTTCCTAGCTTGACGCTTGGTCTCTTCATGTGTGCGTCGATCCCTTTCAAACGTCTTTACAGTCTCCGAGATGGTACGGCGCCAAGTTGAGCGGTCTACAGCCAGCGTGTCCCAGGTTTGTGAATCAAGACCTGTCAATTTCAGGGTCTGCTTGAATTGGTCCTTGCAGCGCCTCTTAGGACCACCATGAGGTCTGGTGCCATAGCATATCTAACCATATAGCATTCGACGAGGTAATCTCTCATCATCCCTCCGATGGACATGACTAATCCATCTAAATTGGTGACCTATTATGGATGATTCTATGCTGTTGATTTGAGCCCTTTCCAGAACAGCAATACTGGTAATGCGGTCTTCCTATTTAATCCTCAGGATTGATCGAAGTTTTTGTAGGTGGAAACGCTCAAGCTTCCTAAGATCACGGCGGTAAAGGGTCCACGTTTCACAGCCATACAACAATGTAGAAATGACTACTTTTTGTACTCATGGACAGATCTTTATTCATGGTGACCCGGTGCGCTAATCGTCCATATGCTGCATGGGCTGCGCCAATTCTCTTATCCACATCCTGCTCACAGGTACAGCTCACAGAAATGGTACTGCCCAGTTACGAGAAGTAGTCTACCTGTTCTAATGGCAAATTTGAGATGGAGATATTGAACTGAGGAAGAGGTGTGCTTGGTGAAGGTTGTGCCAACACTTTAGTCTTATTGACATTTATGGTAAGACCAAAGCGATCACATGCACTTTTGTAACAATTAACTGACTCTTGCAGCTCTTCTGGTGTGAGAGTTGGCGACGCAGCATCACCTGCATACAACATGTTAGTAACCTTAGTAACCTGAGTTTTCCTCAAGGAGCGGAGACGAGTTAGGTTGAAAAGCCCTCCATCAAAACGCTACTTGACCTCCACACCTGGGATGTTTGTGGGTGAATCATAAAGCATTGCAGCCAAGTAGAGCGCGAAAAGCGTTGGAGCCAATACATATCCTTGTTTCAGTCCATGGGTAATAGGAAATTCATCGGACATCTTATTCTGATGGCAAACCTGACCTGTCATGTCATCATGGAGAGCCTTGATTAGATCTACAAAACGCTGAGGGCAACCAAACCGCTTCAGCACCGCCCACATGGCTGGTCTTGGAACCGAATCAAATGCCTTTTCCAAGTCAAAAAAGACTAAGAAGAGTGGATTCTGTTGTTCTCTACATTTTTCTTGTAGCTGTCTCACACAGAAAATCAAGTCAATTGTGCTTCTGGAAGCTCTAAATCCACATTGTGACTCTGGGAGGATCTTCTCAGAGATAACCTTCAGGCGGTTAAGTAGAATTCTTGCAAGAATCTTCCCCACAATTGATAGCAGTGATATACCACGGTAGTTGCCACAAACACTGCGATCACCCTTTTTAAAGATAGTGACGATAGTGGCATTCTTTAGGTCTCCAGGTACCTTTCTTGATTCCCATATTCTGAGGATAAGGGTGAAAATCCTTGTTTTGAGGGAACGACCTCCGGCTTGAATTAGTTCCAGAGGGATGTTATCTGGGCCAGGTGCTTTTCTGGGTTTCAATTGGGTGAGAGCTGCACTGAATTCATGATAAGTAGGAGGTACTGCCAACCACAGTTGTTCAGGTTGTTGCGGCACATCACAGAGGAAGTCTTCAGCAGCTGCTGATGGACGATTTAGGAGATTGGAGAAGTGCTCCTTCCAGCGTTCCAAGATTTCTTAACTATCAGTAAAGGTAGTAGAATTATCGGCGTTTTTCAGTGTACCTGATGATGAGCGAGATGGTCCATATATTTCCTCGAGTACTGCATAGAAGTTCCTCAAGTCTCGAGCATCCGATGGTCTCTGCAGTTCCTGAGCCTTCTGTGCCACCAAATATTTTTAATCTGCCTTATCTGTGTCTGGCATTTACCCTTGAGTTCCAGTAGTTTATCTCTCTTTGTGTTGGAAGTTGGGTCTTGAAGATGGGTGGGTAGATTATTGGCTGAGGAATAACCTAACCACCAAGGGAAGATGATAAAGAAAAGGAGGTGGGTTTCGGACTGGAGAAAAAGGATAGAAAAATAGGAGAGTCCCATAAAAGTTATGAATTTAACTTTAAATGCACTCAGAGGCGGTTGCCACCGCAAATCCGCTCTCTGATACCTAAAGTGGGTAAGGACCTGGTCGAAGCTAACGGGAAACGCAGCTAGGACTTGGGCGGTTTGCAAGAGAATGGCTTTAGCGTATTCCCTCTAAAGCATGCATATGCGTACTATGGGGAAGGGTGATGGTCTGGCAAGAGTAACAGACTTATTGTAGATCTGTTCAAAGGAATTCTTTTTTGACCAAGTGATTCGAAGAGTACCAATAATTTGCATCGATTTTTATATTTCCAGTTTTCGAAGTTGCAGAGTTATTACCAAGCGACCAAGTGCTTCCAAGCAGGATAATGATAAAGGAATTATGCCTTTGGGAATAAACTTGGTAAATGAACCAATAGTTGCATTTAGAAATGGCTAAGCTTTTACCCAGCCAGCAGCCGACTAAAAGTTTAGGCAAAGAGAAACACTTATCTTTTTGAAAACCAACCATAAGTTTTTTGGAGAGGATCTCCACAAGCAGGAAGCTGGCGTAGCGAGCTGTGCTTGCCTTACTGGCCAGTTAGAATTAGCTATTAAAGCTAAGAGAGACTTTACCGAGATAACTACTAAGAGTTTTTGCTCAAATGCAACGAGTGGTGAAAGCCCTATCAATAGCTTTATTTGTGTTAACGAGGGCATAATCCTGGGAAGAGTCAGGGAAGACAGGATCTTGCCTAACCGTTGTACCAGAGAAATGATGAATAAAAAAAAAAAGAAAGTTTAAATTTATTTAACAATTCAAAGGAAGTTAATAACTTTAACAAATATATATTTTCAATTTGGTTAACAATTTTGGGGTCACAGACCTCAGAAAGCATTAAACGTTTGCGCCAGGCAATTAACAATTTATTAGGTTTCAAACCTTTATAAAATCCTAGCAAGGATTTAAAATAGCGAAGATAAAAATTCAAAATTTAAAGACAATTAAGGTGATTAAAGTTTAACAATAAATAGAGTACAAGGTGTGTACTATAAGAAATTTCTGAGTACCTGTCTTAGAAAAAGTTACAACTTCAAAAACAACAAAAAAAAAAGAGAACAGGTAGAATGAAAGAGAAGTTCCTATAACTTCTTATATTTATACTGGATTACTTTTATGATAGCTATGCAAAATAGAGCAGGTCACTTACTGTGAAACCTGAAGAGAAAGTCAAAAGGAAGGTTCTAGACTTCCTATGTTCAAGTAGGAATCACGAGACAAATGGGGCAGTTTCCCTTTCGTGAGACCTAGAAATAACTCACTCATGAGTTGAAAGAATTGTTTTCCCTGATTATAAGGGAGAAACAATGTAAGCTTGAACCATGTATAAGACACGTGGTTATGCAGAAATTAATTAATGATAAACAAGCAAGATGGAAGGGCACTTCGTTAGAGTGACACCTCATTGAAAATGATCTAGAGTAACAATTTTATTAATATGGTTTGTTAGTAGAAGGTTTACGAAAGATCAATTGGGATTTAGGATCAATGTTCATGGCCTTGTTTAAAGTAAACGGACAATCGCGACGCGGTAGAAAAGTTGAACAAGCACTAGTTATCACTATAGTCTGTTAAATGGATGAAAAGTTCACTGTATTAACACGAAAGTTTATGGCAAAGAAAGTTATTGCAATGATGAAAAAGGACTGGTAGCACTAGATAGGCGAAAGTCTATTGCTTGAGAAAGTTGTGGATTATAATTAAATGCGCCATAGAACATTACAACGGTGGAAGAAAAGTAGCTATAGAGCTTTAATTCAGAAGGAAGATTCTTCAATTTTCAATAGTATTCTCACAAGTGAGTGAAAAATACATGACGGCAAGACTTGTAGATAAAGTACAGGATCTGGATTGTTCCAGAACGATCCTAATGGAAGAATGGAGCCAAAGTTAATCCAGCGGAGGAACTAGCTTGGTATTTTATAGACAGCGGGTATTTAGATAATATCCCACGTGGTGAGAAGATTTCTCATTTAAATAGCTTAAGAAAAGCTACTTTTTATTAAGGTTGGCTTAGACAAAAGCCCAACATAGCAAATCCCGCGAAGGATGATTTTTGCCCCAAATAAGTAATCTCACACTGCCTATAAAATGATCATTGAAGTATGTCGAATTAAAACCGATGAAGATGAGGTTAAAACCTTAAGTCTGTACTTATCTTTGTTGCATGGCGAAGATGAAGTTCCCTTTGACGGATACCTAATGTGCCAACATGGCGTAGAATGTAGAGAGTGCCTCTTGGTTTGAGGAGACTGGCTCTGGTTGAGCCTTGACTGACCAAGTCAACTGCCGACTTACAAGTGAGACCCACTCAGCGAAGCGTGGAGGGTCCAAGGAAGGGAAAAGAGTGGGGGTAGGAGACAAAAGGAATACATATAAGCATGACCAATATTGTAAACTTAAATTCTCTTGAGGAAATGGTCTTCAAAGAGTTGATAGCAGGCGATACAAGCACAGCCTGGTGGGTGAAAGAGTAGACGAAGTTCTCTTGATCACGGAGATAATAGCTGGCGATGGCAACGAGAACTGGTGGCCAGATGGATAAGGAAGTCCTCTTGCACCAGGAAGAATTGAGGAGCTTCTGAGATTCGCTGCTAGATGCCGCCAGGTGGGTCATGGAAGATATATATCTAGAACAGACTCACAAAGAACATAAGAGACATGACCAACAAAGAGAAAATAGAAGATCACTGTTGGTGTTTGATAAAAAAGGAAGAAATGAACAAGAAAAGAGCATTAAAATTTATATTCTCTCGTACCGTATATTCCAAGAATACACCATACTGGGAGGGGAAAACACCAACAGAGAACAAATAAGCAGTTAAACATTTAAAGGTAATGGAGCGATCAAAGACAGTGGTATTGTGATCGGACCATTAGTGGTCAAGACTCTGACCACCCTGACTCTCCCATCCCTTCCAGGATAACACTCGGTCACTCTACCAGAAATCCAGACCAAAGGAGGAGAAACATCCCTAACCAAGACCAAGTCCCCCACTTTAATGTCGGGACTGGAAAGAAACCACTTCTGTCTCCGTTGCAGGGAAGTTAAATACTTCAAGTTCCACCTCTTCCAAAAGGAATTGCGGAGGGCTTCAAGTTTACGCCAAACAATGGGTAGATTAGAATCCCTGTAAGAATTGGGAAGAGGAGGAGGGGCAGAAAGAGAAGTGCCGATAAGGAAGTGACCAGGTGTGAGTGGAAGCAGGTCATCAGGGTCATTGGAAAGAGGAGTTAAAGGGCGAGAATTAACAACACCTTCAATCAGAAGGGACAGTGAATTGAATTCTTCATAAGTCAGAATTCGATTACCTAAGACCTTTCTTAAATGACGTTTAGTGAGTTTTACGCAAGATTCCCACCTACCACCGTGATGAGGAGCGTAGGGAGATATAAAGCGCCATTTGAAACCCTTTGAGTAGGAAAAATTAGAAATTTGTTCCATGGCAGAAGATGTGAGAGCTTTCTTCCACAGGGAAGCTGCGCCCTGAAAAGTGGAAGCGTTATCAGAGAACATCTCTGAAGGAACACCACGCCTAGCAGTGAAGCGAGAGACAGCTGATAAAAAGTAGGAAGTAGAGGCATTCGTTACTAGTTCCAAATGGATTGCGCCAGTAACCATGCAAACAAAGAGAAAAACATAAAGCTTACCAAACAATTTGTGTTTAGCTTCAGGGGAATTTCGTTGATATTGGAACGGACCCATATAGTCCACACCAGTTAAAGCAAATGGGCGTATAGGAGAAGAGCGAAAGGAAGGCAGATCGCTCATTAGTTGATTATTGACTTTAGGTTTCGCTTTGAAGCAAGGAATGCACTTGTGAATGACAGAGGAAACTTCATGAATTCCATTTATAATCCAGTACTTTTCCCTTAAGAGGCAAAGCAGAGTGCGTGTACCAACATGCAGATTGCAATAATGAAAGTCACGTATAATTAAGGAAGTTACGTGATGTTTAGAAGGCAAAATAACGGGATGCTTTTTGTCTTCAGAGAGCAAAGATTGAGAGAGCCTACCACCTATCCTGAGTAACCTATCGTCATCAAGGAACGGGGCTAAAGCACGTAGACGACTGGATTTGGGAAGATCCCTTTTTGAAGAAAGTAAAGACAATTCAGAAGAAAAGGCTTCTTGCTGTGTCAGTTATAAAACCTTAATGGTAGCGAGATTCAATTCATGATTGGTAAGGTGTGGTTTGGGGAGAAGAGGTTGGTCAACCACAAGATATTTCCATCTAAGGAGATAGGCAACAATTCGAATTAATTTGTGAAAGGAACAATAGCGGGACAACAAGGGATGAGAAACGTTGGAAACAAGACACGAAGCAGTAGATAAAGATACTTTAGCGTCAGGCAAGTTGGAGTTTGTAGCTGGAGGTTTGGAAGGCCATGAAGAAGAGTCTTTGATTAACCATGAGGGCCCATGCCAGTACAACTGGGAAGCTGCCAATTGAGTGGGTAAGCAACCACGAGAGATAATATCGGCTGGGTTATCAGTACTGGGCACATGCCTCCATTGACATACCAAAGAAAGGGTTTGAAATTTGGAAACCCTGTTTGCAACAAAAGTTTGCCAGTGAGCGGGGTTCTTGGCGATCCAAGAAAGCGTGATCATGGAATCGCTCCAGAGAAAGATTTGCGAGAATTCGACTTTTAACACTTCCCGTAATTTTTTGACAAGTTCTGCGGCCATGAGTGCAGCACACAATTCAAGCCTAGGCAAAGTGATAGTTTTAAGAGGAGCTACCTTCGATTTGGCACAAACAAGGTTGGAGACTGAAGATCCATTCAATGGACCGCGATAAACTAAATATGCGCAGCAACCGTAAGCTTTTTCGGAACTGTCCGCGAACACATGAAGGAAAAAAGATGCATTAGAATGAGCGTTAATTAAATTCCTAGGAATTTCAATAAGGGAAAGATCCAGCAAATTGCTGCAAAACGAGAGCCAACGATTAAGAAAAGAAAGGGGAACAGTGTCATCCCATTCACATTTGAGCGACCACAGCTCTTGCATGAAGAGTTTGGCCATAACGATAACTGGGGCAAGGAATTGAAGTGGATCAAAAATTTTTGCAATTTCAGAGAGAATTTGTCTTTTCGTGTTGGGGAGCTCTTCGACGAGCGAAACTTTATAGACGAGAGTGTCAGTGCTAGTGCACCAATGAACTCCTAGAGTTTTTATGGATTCGGAGTTTCTACAAATTTCGACAGAGGAGGGATCAACATCTTCAATAGGAAACTGGGCGAGAAACTCAGGGGAGTTGGAATTCCACATATGAAGTGGGAAACCTCCATTCCTTAGCAATGCTTGAAGTTCTAAGGACACGAAAGAAGCTTCCTCCAGAGTGGGAAAGGACTGCAAATAATCGTCAACATAGAAGGTCGTAGTTAATGCTTCAGAAGCTTTAGAATCAAATAAATGACCATCTTGAAAGGCTAACAAGTGTAAGGATCGGATAGCAAGGAAAGCGGAAGGTTTTAAGCCATAAGTAACTGTTTTCAAACGAAATACCTTAATGGGCTTACTGATTTCGTCGCGCCACAAGATTCTTTGGAGATCTCATTGTTCAGGCTGAATTAAAACTTGACGGTACATCTGTTTTATATCAGCGATAACAGCTATGGGAAATAATCGAAAGTTTAAGAGTATAGCAGATAGATCTGATAGAATAGCAGGACCAGAGTAAAGAGTGTCGTTAAGGCTGTTGCCATTAACGTCGGGTAATGAACCATTGAAAACAACTCGGATTTTATCTTTTACAAGAGGGTTTTTCCATACGGGATGATGATTTAAATAAACAGTTTCAATTGGGGGGTGGGATTCATCATCAGATTTGTTAACAACTTCCATAAGATCTAAGCTTTCATACTCATCCATGAAATCAGTGTACTGCTGTTTAACGAGAGGTTCTTTCTTGAATTTGCTCTCAATGGCAAAGAGAGCTTTTCGAGCTTTGGGTTGAGAGTTAATAAGTTTAGGAGGATTATGTAATCTTGGCATTTGAACAATGAACCGGCCATCAGAAGAACGAGTGGTGGTGTTCAAAAAAAGTTGCTCACAGACTTCATTTTCTGAAGAGGTTACGTTAGGAGGATCAACGCTTTCAAGCCTCCAGAACTGTTCCAGGTCAGTATTGGAGAAGTAACATTGCGATGCGGGTTGGGGGGAATAATGGGGAAGTTGACCGGTGACGATCCATCCAAAATTAGTGTCTCTGGCAACTACGTTTGAGGATAACTTGCGAACTTGTTTACGAAGGCAATTCCAAAAAACATTGGCACTAAAGAGTATGTCAATAGGGTTTTGTATGTTGAACAAAGGATCGGCTAGCCTTAAATGCGAGGGAATGTTTAACCCTGAAATATCCACAGAGTGACTGGGAGTGTCTTCTCCAATGCTATTGAGAATGAGACAATTCAGTTTGAGAAAATTGTTTCTGTGACAAATATCTCTTATGGTTAGCTTTCAGAATTGTAAAGCTTGCGATTTTGAGCTGTTGATGCCCGACACGTTAATAGAAGTGGGGTTTTCAGGTAGGCCTAGTTTTCTAATCAAAGAATTAGACACAAAATCAAGAGTTGCCGCTGAATCAAGAAGACCGCGTGCACGGACCCAGTTGCCAAAGTTATCCTGAACTTCGATTTGGACAGTAGACAATAATACTTGGGCACTACGAATGGACTTGGCAATTTGAATATACGATGAAGCATTGGAATTGTTAGCATTATCACTTTTCGGAGAAGTAGATGCTGTCGATGACCTTGCCTGATCATGACGATGTAGCAAAGTGTGATGAGCCTTTTTACAATGGTAGCAAAGTCTTGTGGACTTGGAATTAGAAGCAGAATGCGTGGGCGCTAAGCAGTTGAAGCAATGTTTGTTTTGAGAAACTAATTTTCTTCTGTCGTCGACTGACAGTTCTTTAAAGGATTTGCATAGATATAAAGCATGGGAATCTTTGCAAAGTATGCACTTTAAAGGTTCGTTTAAACTCTTACGGGGTTCACTTTGAGTGTTTAAAACAAGAGAGCTAGCAATACGGCGTTCACTAGACCTAGTTGGGTAACCAGTCGTGTTGGATTTAAATTTAGATGAGCTGGACCCAGGTTTTTGGGTACTAGACGCTAAGCGTTCGCTTTTAGGTTTAATAGACATTAATTCAAATTTAGAGCTCGGGGAAGAGGGTTCACTTTGATTAGCTAAAGCGGTTAAGAGTTGGCATCTAGCGTTTATGAAAGTGACTAAATGCTCATAAGAGTAATAGTCTTCTCTAGAAAGTTCAATTTCCCAAGCTTTGAGGGTAGCAGCATCAACTTTAGAAACCACTAAATGTATTAGGAAAGTGTCCCAGTGTTCAGTGGGTTGATCTAATTGAGATAAAGCCTTAACGTGAAGTTGTGTAGTGTCAATTAGAGTACGCAAACTAGTGACGTCATTGTGCTGTGACGCAGGTAGGTTAAATAGAGCCTTCATATGGCGTTGAACACGTAACCGTAAATTGCCATATCTTTCCTTCAATAAGTTAAAGGCAATGGGGTAATTTTCGGTACTTAGAGGAAGTGCTTAAAACTAACTGCAAAGCTTGACCTCGGAGGATAGATCTCAAGTAATGAAACTTGTATATGACTTGAATGTCTTCATTGTCATGAACAAGGGAGCAAAATAATTCATAGAAAGAATCCCAAGTAGATTCATCTCCAGAGAAGTGGGGTAAATAAATTTTAGGTAAAATTGGTTTGGGCTTGTGAGTACCATCGCGAAACGAAGTTGGTGGTTCGTGAAGAGAACCAAGAACAGAAGCGTCCTTTTTCTGCTCCTCTTCGAGTTGGCGTATTATTTTAAAAGCAGAACCTATGCCTTCGTAATATTGGGTTTCTACCTCGACTCGATCTTCGGTTTGATTGAGCATACTAGTTTCTATTTCAGTTTGGATGTTGCAATAATTCTCATACGAAAGTTCAAAATCCCTTACACGATGTTTCAACAAGTCTAATTGAGCTTCTGAGGGATCTAGCTCTTTGATGTATTTTCTGAATCGGGTAATTTGTCCTTTATAAGATGCTCGTTTAGAAGTAAGTTTTTCATCCTTATCCTTTTCAGTAGGAGCCATGACAAGGTGAATAGATTAAAGTGTAACTCACGAAACTGTGGAACCTTGGAAATGCTGTCAGGCTGGCCGCAGCGAATAAGTAGAAAGAACGGGACACACCAAAGGAGACAGGAGCGGCCTCTTTCCCCATCACAGGCTTTGCTCGATGTAGTTATAGCTGAAAGATTCAAAGCAGGTATTATTAATTTGCAAGGTGTTGTCAAATAACCTTTTAAAACAAGTGACAAACGGACTCACCCGGGTTTCGGCACCAATTTTTGGGTAGATTATTGGCTGAGGAATAACCTAACCACCAAGGGAAGATGATAAAGAAAAGGAGGTGGGTTTCGGACTGGAGAAAAAGGATAGAAAAATAGGAGGAGAGTCCCACAAAAGTTATGAATTTAACTTTAAATGCACTCAGAGGCGGTTGCCACCGCAAATCCGCTCTCTGATACCTAAAGTGGGTAAGGACCTGGTCGAAGCTAACGGGAAACGCAGCTAGGACTTGGGCGGTTTGCAAGAGAATGGCTTTAGCGTATTCCCTCTCAAGCATGCATATGCGTACTATGGGGAAGGGTGATGGTCTGGCAAGAGTAACAGACTTATTGTAGATCTGTTCAAAGGAATTCTTTTTTGACCAAGTGATTCGAAGAGTACCAATAATTTGCATCGATTTTGATATTTCCAGTTTTCGAAGTTGCAGAGTTATTACCAAGCGACCAAGTGCTTCCAAGCAGGATAATGATAAAGGAATTATGCCTTTGGGAATAAATTTGGTAAATGAACCAATAGTTGCATTTAGAAATGGCTAAGCTTTTACCCAGCCAGTAGTCGACTAAAAGTTTAGGCAAAGAGAAACACTTATCTTTTTGAAAACCAACCATAAGTTTTTTGGAGAGGATCTCCACAAGCAGGAAGCTGGCGTAGCGAGCTGTGCTTGCCTTACTGGCCAGTTAGAATTAGCTATTAAAGCTAAGAGAGACTTTACCGAGATAACTACTAAGAGTTTTTGCTCAAATGCAACGAGTGGTGAAAGCCCTATCAATAGCTTTATTTGTGTTAACGAGGGCATAAACCTGGGAAGAGTCAGGGAAGACAGGATCTTGCCTAACCGTTGTACCAGAGAAATTATGAATCAAAAAAAAAGAAAGTTTAAATTTATTTAACAATTCAAAGGAGGTTGATAACTTTAACAAATATATATTTTCAATGTGGTTAACAATTTTGGGGTCACAGACCTCAGAAAACATTAAACGTTTGCGCCAGGCAATTAACAATTTATTAGGTTTCAAACCTTTATAAAATCCTAGCAAGGATTTAAAATAGCGAAGATAAAAATTCAAAATTTAAAGACAATTAAGGTGATTAAAGTTTAACAATAAATAGAGTACAAGGTGTGTACTATAAGAAATTTTTGAGTACCTGTCTTAGAAAAAGTTACAACTTCAAAAATAACAAAAAAAGAGAACAGGTAGAATGAAAGAGAAGTTCCTATAACTTCTTATATTTATACTGGATTACTTTTATGATAGCTATGCAAAATAGAGCAGGTCACTTACTGTGAAACCTGAAGAGAAAGTCAAAAGGAAGGTTCTAGACTTCCTATGTTCAAGTAGGAATCACGAGACAAATGGGGCAGTTTCCCTTTCGTGAGACCTAGAAATAACTCACTCATGAGTCGAAAGAATTGTTTTCCCTGATTGTAAGGGAGAAAAAATGTAAGCTTGAACCGTGTATAAGACACGTGGTTATGCAGAAATTAATTAATGATAAACAAGCAAGATGGAAGGGCACTTCGTTAGAGTGACACCTCATTGAAAATGATCTAGAGTAACAATTTTATTAATATGGTTTGTTAGTAGAAGGTTTAGGAAAGATCAATTGGGATTTAGGATGAATGTTCATGGCCTTGTTTAAAGTAAACGGACGATCGCGACGCGGTAGAAAAGTTGAACAAGCACTAGTTATCACTATAGTCTGTTAAATGGATGAAAAGTTCACTGTAGTAACACGAAAGTTTATGGCAAAGAAAGTTATTGCAATGATGAAAAAGGACTGGTAGCACTAGATAGGCGAAAGTCTATTGCTTGAGAAAGTTGTGGATTATAATTAAATGCGCCATAGAACATTCCAACGGTGGAAGAAAAGTAGCTATTGAGCTTTAATTCAGAAGGAAGATTCTTCAATTTTCAATAGTATTCTCACAAGTGAGTAAAAAATACATGACGGCAAGACTTGTAGATAAAGTACAGGATCTGGAAGGTTCCAGAACGATCCTAATGGAAGAATGGAGCCAAAGTTAATCCAGCGGAGGAACTAGCTTGGTATTTTATAGACAGCGGGTATTTAGATAATATCCCACGTGGTGAGAAGATTTCTCATTTAAATAGCTTAAGAAAAGCTACTTTTTATTAAAGTTGGCTTAGGCAGACAAAAGCCCAACATAGCAAATCCCGCGAAGGATGACTTTTGCCCCAAATAAGTAATCTCACACTGCCTATAAAATGATCATTGAAGTATGTCGAATTAAAACCAATGAAGATGAGGTTAAAACCTTAAGTCTGTACTTATCTTTGTTGCATGGCGAAGATGAAGTTCCCTTTGACGGATACCTAATGTGCCAACATGGCATAGAATGTAGAGAGTGCCTCTTGGTTTGAGGAGACTGGCTCTGGTTGAGCCTTGACTGACCAAGTCAACTGCCGACTTACAAGTGAGACACACTCAGCGAAGCGCGGAGGGTCCAAGGAAGGGAAAAGAGTGGGGGTAGGAGACAAAAGGAATACATATAAGCATGACCAATATTGTAAACTTAAATTCTCTTGAGGAAATGGTCTTCAAAGAGTTGATAGCAGGCGATACTAGCACAGCCTGGTGCGTGAAAGAGTAGACGAAGTTCTCTTGATCACGGAGATAATATCTGGCGATGGCAACGAGAACTGGCGGCCAGATGGATAAGGAAGTCCTCTTGCACCAGGAAGAATTGAGGAGCTTGAGATATTCGCTGCTAGATGACGCCAGGTGGGTCATGGAAGATATATATCTAGAACAGACTCACAAAGAACATAAGAGACATGACCAACAAAGAGAAAATAGAAGATCACTGTTGGTGTTTGATAAAAAAGGAAGAAATGAACAAGAAAAGAGCATTAAAATTTATATTCTCTCGTACCGTGTATTCCAAGAATACACCAATGGGCAAGATAGGCATTCCTTTTGGTATTGATGAGAGAATTTCTTCATTGTTGTCATCAAACCAGTCTTTCCATGTACTCAATTAATTCCTCTGCCTTACCAGTAAGGGTCTAGACATTTATGGTCACAATCTCTGTGACGGTCTTAATATTCTCTGGTAGCCCACTTCTCACAGCCCTCCCAGGACGCCAAGAGCTGAGCGTCGCCTCCGGGGGACGCCCTAGCCGTTTCCGAGGCCACGGCTCACACACTATCATATTTAGACTATTTGTACGATGGGTTCGCCGCACCCAAAGGCATTTTAGAGCTACTGCCAGCACTTTGTTAGGCCGCTCCTAACATGGAGAGGAGACGCCGGTTGTAGCCGCTCCCCAGGAGTACAGACGCTACATTCTGATATGTGTGCATTATGTGGGCACATATCTTTTAATCATTACAAATCCGAGTACTGGATTTCCTCTTCCACCAACTACACTGTACCGAAGGACTCCTTCTCCACTGCAGGTGCCGTTGAGGTCTTCACTCATAACCCAGAGTAGGGTCCTCCATATTTATGACCCCTGGAGAGAGGGTGTCCCAGCATTGTAAACCCCTAAGGAATTGGGCTACCTGTTGGTCCGCGGGTTCTATTGGGAGTGAATTTGAACCAACCCTGCTGGACATTACAGGGCCCCCCTATCTGCCACCTGGGGATGCACCCTTTGATTATATAAAACATTAAGAATGAAAGAAAATTAGTGACAACATAAAGCAGATATGAGAAAAAAAACATTTAAATTCCATCCAAAATCTTCTAGCAACCGCCTCTTCCGCAGAAAGATGAGAGAGGCTATTGAGATATCTATTACATCCAGCAATTTCAACCGTGACCATGTCTGGAATTTGGCATTAGATCATTTTCCAGAAACACAGCAAGATTTACAGCCAGGAAGAGGTTCATTGCGCGGGTTTGACACTCTTGCATAAATACGAGCCATGACTAGCCCTACTAGAATGATGAGTAAATGTCAGCAAATAAGAATCTACAGAAGCAGCCCGAGACCATAAAGCTACCATCATCTCTGGCCGTTTAGCTCTACAAAACAATATTCTCCCTAATTTTCCCCTTTATTGCTTGGCCTGTAGTCATCTCTGGATAAATGCAGTAATTTTTAAATTTGTTGGCACAGGCTAGATGTCTCGGTCTCATTATATGGAAGCTACTGAGATTGGTGGGGTGGGTGTATGCACATGCATGCCATGACCCCTTTCCTTGACAACTATGGTGGCAAAAGCAACCATGTTACAAGCTGAAACACTTGATAAACAAACAGAAAACTAGGTAATGTTAAGTGATTTTATGCTTGTAATAGATATATTTTGCCTACCTTCGTCTACCGGTGATTGTGGAGGTGGGGGTTGGGATGGGGGTTCCATTTCAGGCGTTGGCACAGAAAACTGAGCCAGTAGCTTTGGCACAGTCACATTGTCCCCACACAGGCTCCTGATGTACTTCCAAGGCTGCTCACTAGAGCTATCACCGTCTCCTGAAGCAGGTTTTGTAGTGACTGGACAAGAATCCACCGTTGTAACATCCCTTCCAGGTGTTGAAACCACAGGAGATCCTGGGACAGAAGTGGATTCTTATATATCTACCGCACGCAGCTGCTTTCTCATTAAGTGGTATAAAGCAAATGTCATACGAAGCTTTACTTTCAACTCCTGTCCACAAAAACTGACATACTTAGGAGCTTGATTAGGGAGACGATCGTTGCAGGTCTATCATGTTCCATCCCAAATTATGTCATCGTGTTCCATCTGCAGATGTTGCTCCCAACAGATCTGGTCTGATACACGAAAAAAAAACAGCCTCTTATCAGGCAAGAGAATAGCAGTAGATTCTCCTTGAACTTCCTCACTCCTAAAACGCCCTTAGTTATGGACGTCAAACTACTAGGCCCACGTACTTACAAGCAGGTCTACTTACCAGAAATTCAACAAAATAATGAATAGGAACACATCCTAACAATTTTTTCGAAACAGAACATGCAGTCAATCTTTTAACCAATAAAATACTAATATCAATTGAAATTTAAGACATATTTTCAGAAATGGGTTAATCATGACAGACAGGTATGTGTGTTTTCCTTCCATTATTAGTTGTCCTACATAGCCAACTGTAAGGAATGAGATACCATTAAATAATACTAAACTAAGACAATGAATACATGAAGAGTATTGACCAATAAAATTGAATAGTAAATACTTTAACGGTTAAATTGTGATCAGTTGCTCAGTCTAATAAGCTTACTGTGTTGTTACTCATATTTCTATTATACTGCATGGTCCTTCTCTATAGAACGGAATCTCGCAGGTGCCGTGTGGTGGGCGGAGCAATGTGTGTAGGAGACTGTCGTGCAAGTCATTGCCGCTAGCAACAGCGCAGCATCCAACTAGCTTAACATATTTACACTTTTTCGTATTTAATTATCATCATTACTTACATGAATTTCAGAGTACCGTAAGACGAGTTTTTTTCCCCACTTTTTGTGTTATAAAAATTTGGGGTCGTCTTATATTCAGGGTATTAAAAATTTTTGATCAAGGTTTTTATAAATTATTATTATTCACAAAGTAGTATGTGGCAACGGCATCTTGTAACTCACAACGAATCAATGCGTTAATGAAGATTAAAATATGGTTGGTTATGTTTAATTACCATGCATTTACGATTAGCGTACATTATGAGGTTAGGATTCACGCATACACGTCATTTCAATCGGATAAATTATATGTTAGAAAGCATACGGAAATACATTTTAAAACAATCTTTACGAGAACAAAACCCGTCAGTTTTACTAGCAGTAAACGAGACGAAGTGGAAAGGAAATTGACCGAGAGACAGGTGGCTGAAGGGGGTGGAAGAAAGCGTGAAGAAGAGAGGAGAAGACTGGACAAGGGTGGAGGCTGAGAGATGGCGGGAAGACAGAAGACATTGGAGAGGCTTGTGTAACAAATAGACCCGGCCAGTGGCTAAAACTGTGCAAGATGATGATGATGATGAATTGAGGGATCAACGAATCTTAATTTAATAACGTCAGCGCTCTTTCTAAGTTGATCCCGGACATCTGAAGGTCGAGTCGTAATTTAAATACAAAACACACACTTTTTTTGCTGAAGCCGGTACGCGCGTATCATACGTCTTGTGCGAAATATTACGGGACACCAGATACGCAACTAATTCTTGTTTACTGTGTCGTGGAAGTGTAGATCTAAGATACAGGTTATGGTAAGTTCATTAATTGAAAATTACGATTGTTCGTAAACTCAAATAGAGCTTTTAATTCTTCCTTCCGCAGTAGGTACACAGAAAATCACTGTACTTTGATACAGCGGGTTGGCATTCGTGACTGCTTGCCGCGTTTCCCCTGTTCGCTCGTTTTCGTGTTGCTTCGGTGCATGCTGGTCTTCAGGTTGAATTTGCGTCTACCGGCATTTGCTTGCATATAACTCGCACTTTTCCTTCCGAAAATAAGTGTGAAAATCTTCTGCGAGGATTTGTGAGGGAAAGACCTTATTCCCGAGAAAAGGTAAAATAGGCATGATTGAAACAAGACGACTGGAATTGTCAACAGCCGTCACTGCTGCCAATCTCCCAACTACTCTCCGTCCAATGCATCTGCGATTCTTGTCTTCAAGGAGATATCCCATACCCCTATATCCAATCAAGCACGAGTACAACTGCTTTATTTTGTCTTCTGTCGTCGCAAGTAGCGAATATCAAATTCATTCATAATGAATTCTCGACCGGCGGCGTCTGCGTATTTGATCACTTTGAGTTTAAATCCAGCCGTATAACTTCTGGGTTTTTGCCTAACTAATAGATCGATTTCCACAAGAAAACAATCACTCCTAACTGAGAAACAAAAATGGAACGTGAAGACAATACTGGTAGGCCTACTTATCGACAATGCAACAGACGGACAACAAACACCGTGGAAGAAAGGAGGAAAGCACCGCCGCAAAAACGAACAATACCATCCCGGGCAAGATGTGTTTTGAAATTACTACGATCAACTTTATGAAGGTGAGATACGATGCATACTTCAAGTTGATAGTGATTTGTTATGCTGAAATAACATCAAATGTTAAAGCAGGACAGATGTACGGAGTGAGCGAGTGCAATGTGCGTGGATGGCAGCAAACTAAGGACAAACTTAACAGTGCACATACAACAAGAAAATCTTCTCGTGGACCTAGGAGAGGACGCTTCTTTGACTTGGACAAAGAAATTATTGAGTATGTCTTGGAAAACGGGCCAGAGGGATTTCCGATAACACAAGAAGTTATAAAAATGAAAGCACAACCTCAAGGGCATCATCATCATCATCATCATCATCATCATCTTCGACTCGAATCCGAGTATAAATCTTCTTCCTTCAGTCCAGTTTGTGGATGAGTTTACGGTGACTAAAGAGTCCAATCCTGGCATGGAACAAGCGTCCACACAAGTCACATAGTATTGCTGGAGGAGGACGTGGTTGGGCTGCTCGAAGTTTCCTAGCTTGACGCTTGGTCTCTTCATGTGTGCGTCGATCCCTTTCAAACGTCTTTACAGTCTCCGATATGGTACGGCGCCAAGTTGAGCGGTCTACAGCCAGCGTGTCCCAGGTTTGTGAATCAAGACCTGTCAATTTCAGGGTCTGCTTGAATAGGTCCTTGTAGCGCCTCTTAGGACCACCATGAGGTCTGGTGCCATAGCATATCAAACCATATAGCATTCGACGAGGTAATCTCTCATCATCACTCCGATGGACATGACTAATCCATCTAAATTGGTGACCTATTATTAGGGACCGGAAAAATTCGCATTTGCGATAAATGCGATTTTTTGTAATATGTGTTAAAACCATTTTTTAAATAGTTTTAAGGTGTTCTGAAGCACTGTGGTACCTAAATTCAAAATGCGACAAAATGCGAATTTTGACCAAAATGCGAAATTAGCACAAAAATGCGATTTTGGTGCGAATTCTGCGAAAATTTGTTATTTTAGTGGCGAAAATCACATATTTCGGCGAAATCATGAGAAATACTGCAAATATGACGCATATCTTTTTCAACCGCTCTAATCGATATACCGTATTTGCTCGCGTATATCTCGCCCCCGCGTATATCTCGCACCCCATGTTTTTAATTGAAATTTCAGGGGGAAAAAGTACTCGCATATATCTCGCATTCATTACTGACACCGTCATATAAGTGACCGTAATAACCTTCAGGTAGAAACACGTTCGATTTAGCGCGCCACAACAGTCGTCATTGTCCAAGAACTTACCCGAAGCGATACTAACAGGAAGAGCGAGCAACAACGAGTTGATCCGAACTTCGAAACGAGCCGATTAAGGATCGAGGCGCCGCGTGCAAGCATACGGCGCTGTGTGAGTGTTAGCACGCTGTACATCGTTCGCCGCGTCTTCGGCCAAGATTGGCTAAATTTGCCGCCTTGAGACACGTTCGAATTAGCGATTAGCACGTCACAACAGTTGTGCAAGTAGGCCTACTGTTACATCGCAGAGAAACGCAGTTCATAGCGATTAGCACGCCACAACAGTTGTACAAGTAGGCTTACTGTTACATCGCAGAGAAACGCAGTTCAGTCTTCTCGAATCTCAATGATTTCGTCTTTACGCATTGCGTCGCATCAGAGCTCGGCCGCGTGCAAGCATACGGCGCAGCGTGAGTGTTAGTACGCTGTGCATCGTTCGCCGCGTCTTCGGCCACGGTTGGCTAAATTCGCCGCCTTGAGATACGTTTGAATTAGCGATTAGCGCGCCACAACAGATGCGCAAGTAGGCCTACTGTTACATCGCAGGGAAACGCAGTTCAGTCTTCTCGAATCTCAATGATTTCGTATTTACGCATTGCGTCGCATCAGAACTCGGCCGCGTGCAAGCATACGGCGCAGCGTGAGTGTTTGCACGCTGTACATTGTTCGCCGCGTCTTCGGCCACAGTTGGCTAAATGCAATTCAAACCCAGATGAAAGAAAGTGAAAAATGTGATATCATGCTTGCATTAACTGCAGTTCAGACAGAGTTCAGCATATTTGTAAATACTGTTTTGTGGACCCCAACGAACAATGTTGATAGCGAGCGTGTGTTGCCCCATTACAACACAGTGGTTACAGACAGACTGTGCAATTTGAAAGAAAGCAATGCTGAACTACAGACAATGCTTTCGTTTGAGGACTATAACTGCACTTCATAACCATGAAGTCGTTAAAATAATATTACAATGTGATGATTTTTAACTTTGTAAATAGATGCTAATTTTGAAGAAAATAGATGCTAATTTTGAAGAAAATATTTGCTAATTTTGAAACAAATAGATGCTAATTTTTCCGGTCCCTACCTATTATGGATGATTCTATGCTGTTGATTTGAGCCCTTTCCAGAATAGCAATACTGGTAATGCGATCTTCCCATTTAATCCTCAGGATTGATCGAAGTTTTTGTAGGTGGAAACGCTCAAGCTTCCTAAGATCACGGCGGTAAAGGGTCCACGTTTCACAGCCATACAACAATGTAGAAATGACTACTTTTTGTACTCATGGACAGATCTTTATTCATGGTGACCCGGTGCGCTAATCGTCCATATGCTGCATGGGCTGCGCCAATTCTCTTATCCACATCCTGCTCACAGGTACAGCTCACAGAAATGGTACTGCCCAGTTACGAGAAGTGGTCTACCTGTTCTAATGGCAAATTTGAGATGGAGATATTGAACTGAGGAAGAGGTGTGCTTGGTGAAGGTTGTGCCAACACTTTAGTCTTATTGACATTTATGGTAAGACCAAAGCGATCACATGCACTTTTGTAACAATTAACTGACTCTTGCAGCTCTTCTGGTGTGAGAGTTGGCGACGCAGCATCACCTGCATACGACATGTTAGTAACCTTAGTAACCAGAGTTTTCCTCAAGGAGCGGAGACGAGTTAGGTTGAAAAGCCCTCCATCAAAACGCTACTTGACCTCCACACCTGGGATGTTTGTGGGTGAATCATAAAGCATTGCAGCCAAGTAGAGGGCGAAAAGCGTTGGAGCCAATACACATCCTTGTCTCAGTCCATGGGTAATAGGAAATTCATCGGACATCTTATTCTGATGGCAAACCTGACCTGTCATCATGGAGAGCCTTGATTAGATCTACAAATCGCTGAGGGCAACCAAACCGCTTCAGCACCGCCCACATGGCTGGTCTTGGAACCGAATCAAATGCCTTTTCCAAGTCAAAAAAGACTAAGAAGAGTGGATTCTGTTGTTCTCTACATTTTTCTTGTAGCTGTCTCACACAGAAAATCAAGTCAATTGTGCTTCTGGATGCTCTAAATCCGCATTGTGACTCTGGGAGGATCTTCTCAGAGATAACCTTCAGGCGGTTAAGTAGAATTCTTGCAAGAATCTTCCCCACAATTGATAGCAGTGATATACCACGGTAGTTGCCACAAACACTGGGATCACCCTTTTTAAAGATAGTGACGATAGTGGCATTCTTTAGGTCTCCTGGTACCTTTCTTGATTCCCATATTCTGAGGATAAGGGTGAAAATCCTTGTTTTGAGGGAACGACCTCCGGCTTGAATTAGTTCCAGAGGGATGTTATCTGGGCCAGGTGCTTTTCTGGGTTTCAATTGGGTGAGAGCTGCACTGAATTCATGATAAGTAGGAGGTACTGCCAACCACAGTTGTTCAGGTTGTTGCAGCACATCACAGAGGAAGTCTTCAGCAGCTGCTGATGGACGATTTAGGAGATTGGAGAAGTGCTCCTTCCAGCGTTCCAAAATTTCTTGACTCTCAGTAAAGGTAGTAGAATTATCGGCGCTTTTCAGTGTACCTGATGATGAGCGAGATGGTCCATATATTTCCTTGAGTACTGCATAGAAGTTCCTCAAGTCTCGAGCATCCGATGGTCTCTGCAGTTCCTGAGCCTTCTGTTGCCACCAAGTATTTTTAATCTGCCTTATCTGTGTCTGGCATTTACCCTTGAGTTCCAGTAGTTTATCCCTCTTTGTGTTGGAAGTTGGGTCTTGAAGATGGGCAAGATAGGCATTCCTTTTGGCATTGATGAGAGACAGAATTTCTTCATTGTTGTCATCAAACCAGTCTTTCCATGTACTCATTTAATTCCTCTGCCTTACCAGTAAGGGTCTAGACATTTATGGTCACAATCTCTGTGACGGTCTTAATATTCTCCGGTAGCCGACTTCTCAGAGCCCTCCCAGGACGCCAAGAGCTCAGCGTCGCCTCCGGGGGACGCCCTAGCCGTTTCCGAGGCCACGGCTCACACACTATCATATTTAGACTATTTGTACGATGGGTTCGCCGCACCCAAAGACATTTTACAGCTACTGCCAGCACTTTGTTAGGCCGCTCCTAACATGGAGAGGAGACGCCGGTTGTAGCCGCTCCCCAGGAGTACAGACGCTACATTCTGATGTGTCCATTATGTTGGCACATATCTTTTAATCATTACAAATCCGAGTACTGGATTTCCTCTTCCGCCAACTATACTGTACCGAAGGACTCCTTCTCCACTGCAGGTGCCGTTGAGGTCTTCACTCATAACCCAGAGTAGGGTCCTCCATATTTATGACCCCTGGAGAGAGGGTGTCCCAGCATTGTAAACCCTAAGGAATTGGGCTACCTGTTGGTCCGCGGGTTCTATTGGAGTGAATTTGAACCAACCCTGCTGGACATTACAGGGCCCCCCTATCCGCCACCTGGGGATGCACCCTTTGATTATATAAAACATTAAAAATGAAAGAAACAGTGACAACATAAAGCAGATATGAGAAAAAAAAAACATTTAAATTCCATCCAAAATCTTCTAGCAACCGCTTCTTCCGCAGAAAGATGAGAGAGGCTATTGAGATATCTATTACATCCAGCAATTTCAACCGTGACCATGTCTGGAATTTGGCATTAGATCATTTTCCAGATATACAGCCAGGAAGAGGTTCATTGCGCGGGTTTGACACTCCTGCAGAAATACAAGCCATGACTAGCCCTACTAGAATGATGAGTAAATGTCAGCAAATAAGAATCTGCAGAAGCAGCCCGAGACCATAAAGCTACCATCATCTCTGGACGTTTAACTCTACAAAACAATATTCTCCCTAATTTTCCCCTTTATTGCTTGGCCTGTAGTCATCTCTGGATGAATGCAGTATTTTTGCATTTGTTGGCACAGGCTAGATGTCTCGGTCTCATTATATGGAAGCTACTGAGATTGGTGGGGTGGGTGTATGCACACGCATGCCATGATCCCTTTCCTTTACAACTATGGTGGCAAAAGCAACCATGTTACAAGCTGAAACACTTGATAAACAAACAGAAAACTAGGTAATGTTAAGTGATTTTATGCTTGTAATAGATATGTTTTGCCTACCATCGTCTACCGGTGATTGTGGAGGTGGGGGTGGGGGTGGGGATGGTGGTTCCATTTCAGGCGTTGGCACAGAAGACTGATCCAGTAGCTTTGGCACAGTCACATTGTCCCCACTCGGGCTCCTGATGTACTTCCGAGGCTGCTCACTAGAGCTATCACCGTCTCCTGAAGCAGGTTTTGTAGAGACTGGACAAGAATCCGCTGTTGTAACATCCCTTCCAGGTGTTGAAACCACAGGAGATCCTGGGACAGAAGTGCATTCTTATATATCTACCACACGCAGATGCTTTCTCATTAAGTGGTTTAAAGCAAATATCATACGAAGCTTTATTTTCAACTCCTGTCCACAAAAACTGACATACTTAGGAGCTTGATTAGGGAGACGATTGTTGCAGGTCTATCATATTCCATCCCAAATTATGTCTTCGTGTTCCATCTGCAGATGTTGCTCCCAACAGATCTGGTCTGATACACGGAAGAAAAACAGCCTCTTGTCAGGCAAGAGAATATCAGTAGATTCTCCTGGAACTTCCTCACTCCTAAAACACCCTTAGTTATGGACGTCAAACTACTAGGCCCACGTACTTACAAGCAGGTCTACTTACCAGAAATTCAACAAAATAATGAATAGGAACACATCCTAACAATTTTTTCGAAACAGAACATGCAGTCAATCTTTTAACCAATAAAATACTAATATCAATTGAAATTTAAGACATATTTTCAGAAATGGGTTAATCATGACAGACAGGTTTGTGTGTTTTCCTTCCATTATTAGCTGTCCTACATAGCCAACTGTAAGGAATGAGATACCATTAAATAATACTAAACTAAGACAATGAATACATGAACAGTATTGAGAAAGCAGTATTGACCAATAAAATTGAATAGTAAATACTTTAACGGTTAAATTGTGATCAGTTGCTCAGTCTAATAAGCTTTCTGTGTTGTTACTCATATTTCTATTATACTGCATGGTCCTTCTCTATAGAACGGAATCTCGCAGGTGCCGTGTGGTGGGCGGAGCAATGTGTGTAGCAGACTGTCGTGCAAGTCATTGCCGCTAGCAACAGCGCAGCGTCCAACTAGCTTAACATATTTACACTTTTTCGTATTTAATTATCATCATTACTTACATGAATTTCAGAGTACCGTAAGACGAGTTTTTTTCCCCACTTTTTGTGTTATAAAAATTTGGGGTCGTCTTATATTCAGGGTATTAAAAATTTTTGATCAAGGTTTTTATAAATTATTATTATTCACAAAGTAGTATGTGGCAACGGCATCTTGTAACTCACAACGAATCAATGCGTTAATGAAGATTAAAATATGGTTGGTTATGTTTAATTACCATGCATTTACGATTAGCGTACATTATGAGGTTAGGATTCACGCATACACGTCATTTCAATCGGATAAATTATATGTTCGAAAGCATACGGAAATACATTTTAAAACAATCTTTACGAGAACAAAACCCGTCAGTTTTACTAGCAGTAAACGAGACGAAGTGGAAAGGAAATTGACCAAGAGACAGGTGGCTGAAGGGGGTGGAAGAAAGCGTGAAGAAGAGAGGAGAAGACTGGACAAGGGTGGAGGCTGAGAGATGGCGGGAAGACAGAAGACATTGGAGAGGCTTGTGTAACAAATAGACCCGGCCAGTGGCTAAAACTGTGCAAGATGATGATGATGAATTGAGTGATCAACGAATCTTAATTTAATAACGTCAGCGCTCTTTCTAAGTTGATCCCGGACATCTGAAGGTCGAGTTGTAATTTAAATACCAAACACACCCTTTTTTTTGCTGAAGACGGTACGCGCGTATCATAAGTCTTGTGCGAAATATTACGGGACACCAGAAACGCAACGAATTCTTGTTTTCTGTGTCGTGGAAGTGTAGATCTAAGATACAGGTTATGGTAAGTTCATTAATTGAAAATTACGATTGTTCGTAATCTCAAATAGAGCTTTTAATTCTTCCTTCCGCAGTTGGTACACAGAAAATCACTGTACTTTGATACAGCGGGTTGGCATTCGTGACTGCTTGCCGCGTTTCCCCTGTTCGCTCGTTTTCGTGTTGCTTCGGTGCATGCTGGTCTTCAGGTTGAATTTGCGTCTACCGGCATTTGCTTGCATATAACTCGCACTTTTCCTTCCGAAAATAAGTGTGAAAATCTTCTGCGAGGATTTGTGAGGGAAAGACCTTATTCCCGAGAAAAGGTAAAATAGGCATGATTGAAACAAGACGACTGGAATTGTCAACAGCCGTCATTGCTGCCAATCTCCCAGCTACTCTCCGTCCAATGCATCTGCGATTCTTGTCTTCAAGGAGATATCCCATACCCCTATATCCAATCAAGCACGAGTACAACTGCTTTATTTTGTCTTCTGTTGTCGCAAGTAGCGAATATCAAATTCATTCAAAATGAATTCTCGACCGGCGGCGTCTGCGTATTTGATCACTTTGAGTTTAAATCCAGCCGTATAACTTCTGGGTTTTTGCCTAACTAATAGATCGATTTCCACAAGAAAACTGTAACGACTTTTAACATCGTTACATGAAGATTGCTACTATTTCGCAACATCCTGGAGCTGGTGTATTTCGCAAGCACTGCTAATTGGTTTCCAGAACTCTTGAACCTACATTATTTGTTGCCTGAGAAAGAAGCTGACGTTAATACCCTGGAAGATTGACATTACTACGCTGCTGTTGTGAAGTAAACTACTGCGCACAGGTTCTTAGAAACCCCTTTAAGCCCTATTAGAGGGATGAGTTTCTCCCTGGGAACATTTCGTCGTAACACTTCTGAGTAAACTCTTAAAGATTTGGGTCATGGTACCAGTTGTGGTACCAACATTTCTGTTGAACTATGTCGTTATGGTGGTCTGCGCCCCCAAGTTAGGTTGGCACGACCGAACTGTGCAGTGGAGAGGGGGTGGTCACATTCTCCCTGGAAAGCAAGCCCTCAGCGAACAATAACCAGTCAGTATCCAGCCTTCTTGAATCTCACACGCAGAACTGGGGAGTGTCGAAGACCCCTTCCCGGAGGAAATTTTCTTTTCCTCTGGGGAGAGGCATTAAACAGTATAGTATTGCTAAAACCTTATCTAACAGGGATCTGACAAAACTTTGAATTTGCTAAGACTTTTTTTAATTCTAAAAACTTTCAATTTGACTCTCGTAGTGCATTTGCTAGCCACGTGTCGTGTGGCAATTCAGATATAAATTTAAGACATGTTTTAGGTTAAGGCATTTTGGAAGGGGATGTGGTTCTCCTCATTTTGCGTTGCATTGTTTCAGGGTGGGGATTTCTGCATTGTTTAGTTTCCGTTTTGCTCTTAAGGGGTGGGTGTTGGCTTTAACTTTGTCAGAACGGCTCCTCGCCAACTGAGTTGACAGGTGTCCTTCAGACGGTCTGGTCGCAATAAGCGACTTGTTTGGTTGTGTCAAACAACTTTGTTTTCTGGAGTAGCTTTGCCTTACTTCATGTCGTTATTTCCTTTCATACTATTTGGGGGGAATTACTTTAGTATTTTTAGTTGTGAATTATTATGCGGGAATACACATCGTCACTTGGACGAGGGATGTGTTGGTTGAAGCTCGTTTTAAATTCACGGGGTTTTAATTTCACGTCGCCCTAATCAAAACCTACTGGGACCATATGTTTATTGTATAACTTTTTTATATTTAAGGAGTTGCCTAGTTTAGTTGTTTGTAATACTTATGTTAATACAATGAACTGTCATTTTAAAGATTATGATTATTATTTGTGCATGAAGCTCAGCGGAAATGGTTAACTTATTCCTTCCTCGGCTTTTGGATGGGAAATGTTCGCATTCGGTCTCAGGGTAAGTCCAGCCCTTCCAATCAACAGGCTTGTCCTGGCATCGCCTATTTCCTGCCTTGATCTAAATTATTGAGGGCGTTTCTAAGCTCCCTCCCGGTTGCCTTAGTGTCACCGAATTAATTACTTCTTTTAATTATGCTAATTTTGATCATATCAGGGTTGGGAAGAGGTGAGGTGCGACAGTGGTAGCATCCTGAGCATGGTTGATTCTCTCTCCATTGCCGGTGATAACCATCTTTTCCGCTGACTAATTGCAATTTATTAATCCAACATGAAAATTTAGAAAGTAATTGTACCATCCCCAATTAATTTTTTTCTCTCCACACAGCTAGGATATTAATTGTATTCTGTGTAATGCTTGATTTTGATTCTGTTACATGAAACATCTGTGAGATGGCTAGACGCAACCTGAAGGTGCAATATCTCACTGAGGAGGAGATTACATATGAACTGCTAATACGTAATCTCCAAGTACCTGCCGAAACAGAACTGGCGAGGACGAGTTTGGAGTATGCTGTGGAATTTCCAGCAACGCCACCTAAAATGACATTGGCAGAATTCAAACTAGGTGAGTCAAAGATTTGTGGTCTTGTTCAAGAAATATCAAATGTTGTAAGATTTTGTTTCTCAGAGGTTGAATGCGGTCCTGCCAATTTTAGTAAGTTACGAGCTCGAATTGAATATCTTTACCTGCGCTGCGTTGATCTAATGGAATCCGATGAAACACGACCTATGTCCGAATTGAAGGGCTTATTAGATGCTGAGATCAAGTTAGTTGAGTGCGCACAGTGCTTGGATAGTGTCAATTCCTGTGATAAAGATGGTGATTTGCTTAATACTACCCAAATTGGCGATCGCAATCCTGTAAATAGTTCTGCCTGTGTGTCGGAAAGTTTGTGTCCCAAGGTTGGTAATCCAGTCGAGCCAGCTGTGAAGGAGCCATGCTACCCACCCTCTTGCAGCGAAGGGTCGGGTCTATTTTCGTCTCGCGAACACAAAGCCGTTAGTTCTGAGATAATGACAAGAAACACCGGGTCCAATGTCGTTGCTTTAGAAACCGGTACCTCGCACCCAGAATCAAATATTCCGAATGCTGTAATGGTTTCTGCACCAAATAATGACCATGTTTCCTTTGATTTTCCTATTTTTTCCTCAGTAAGTACTGGAGTGGCATTGGCCGCTGGAGAGCCGAGTTCATATCTAAGCAGAAGCAATTCTGGTGGCTTGGTCTCAGGGTGTTCCGGGCGGGAAAATTCTACTTGCAACTGCGTAACGTGCAATTCTGTGTCTGGTACCGCAGTCTCATCTCGTGTGGCAAGGTCAATGCTTGAACCCCGATCTGTCGGGAATGTTCCCTTGCCTAACCAAAATTCTAATAGGACAATCACTAGTGAAATAATTTCTAAAGGTATTGGGTCCTTTCGGTCAGTTAATGCTATGGGTAATGCAGGTCATCAGCCACCTACAGTGAAACCAAATTCCTTCTTCGAAGGTGCCGGAAATTTTATTGCAGAGTCTCAGGGGTGTTTAAGAGGTAATTCAAGCTCGGGGCGTAACACCATTCCTACTGTTAGTCCCAGAAATCGTAGTTCTTTTCAACAGGATTTGTGTGTAGAGATGTCAGGCCGTGGTGCTTCAAGTGAGGGTGATTCTAATTACTCTATATTTTCTAAGGCCAGTTTTGGTACGGTCAACCACCCTATTGTGAGTTTTGTGTCTAGGCTGTCTGGGCGAAGAATGGACACGGCGGAAGAAATTGTGATTTTCTTAAGGATTTTGGTCGATATTCACGAGTGTGCAGAACAGTTTAATGTGAGTGACCAAGTAGTATTCCAGCTGATATCTCCTCATATGTCAGACACATTGAAAACGTATGTGACTAGTGCCATGAGCGAGGGGTGGAGCGTTAAATATTTTATGACCGAGGTGTTAAGAATTTTTGTACCAATCAGATCCTTGGACACTATGAAGGGGCGGTATTTGTATCGTGCTCAAGGTATGAACGAGCCAATAAATTCTTATATAGTTGATATTTCCAAGTTTGTGAAGGTGTTCGGGGTAATCATGCCCGAAACTGAAGTGGTAAAACTCATTTTGGCTGGAGCAACTCTGGAATTCAGAAATTGTTTGTGTATCGGAACCACCGCTACTACTATTAAGGGTCTCTGTGAAGACGGTATTCAAGCCGAGTCAGTACGTTCAGTTGACATTGCCAGGTATGCTAATAGCCAGCCTTTTCACCGAGGAAATTCTGTTCCTTTCATTCGACCTCCCTTGGTTCGAACCCCGCCTGGGCAGGGTCGTTCTCCCCAAAATTTTAATAACCGTCCTGTGACGTGTTATAAGTTCAAGGAAACCGGTCATATGCAGCGGAATTGTCCAGTAAAAAGGGATTGACAATCCAGGGGCAGGCCTCAAGGTATTCGTTCCGCCCAAAATCAGTTGTGTGCCTTAGGCAATGAATTAACGAAGGACCGCGCCAAAGTTATCGGAGCAAGTGGCGTGTGTTCGAAGGTTTCTGATGGGGTCTTGCCCTCTCCTAGGGTTGAAGTTTCGATAAATGATGCATGTATTATTGCTTTGTTAGACTCAGGAAGTGCCGCTTCATTGGTTAGCGAGAATTGGTATTTGTCTATGAAACTCATTTGTAAATTCAGTAACCTGTCAAATGTAGATGTTAAGTTGGTTTCTGCCAACGGTGCTCAATTGGACGTTCTTGGTTCTGTGAAGTTTAAAGTTCGGATTCATAAATTTTGTTGGAAATTTTCCTTTTGGGTCATTAAGAATTTGTCATGTCCTATTATTCTGGGCGCTAATTTTTTTGCTTATACTGGCTTACTGCCAGATATGCAACACGAATCATTCTGGTTCAGGTTTTGTTCAGATGTAAAATTTAAATTTCTTGCTACTGCTGTCCCTAGCGCGAGTGCTCATGTTGTCAACCGTGATGCTGAACCCGTCTTGTCCACCGGGGTTGAATCCTTGGATTTAAGTAATTTATCTGACGCTCAAGCTAAAGAGATTCGAGATTTGTGTGGGTTTTTTCCCGAGGTGTTCACTGACGAATTAGGAATGACTAAGATCCTGGAGTATAAAATTGAAGTAACGGATACTATACTCGTCAGACATCCTCCCTACCGTTTGAGTCCACCCAAAATGTTGGAATTAAAGAAATTAATCGATCAGATGTTACTGGATGGAGTAATTCGACCCTCCACATCAGCATATTCCTCACCTGTGTTCTTAGTACCTAAGCCAAATGGGGGTTTTCGGCCAGTCGTAGATTATCGCAGGTTAAACAAAAAGATTGTTTTAGAATCCATCCCTCTTCCTGATTTACATAGCTGTTTTTCCTGGTTCAAAAACGCCTCCTATTATAGCCTCATTGACCTGACGCAGGCATATTTCCAAATTCCGTTGGCTGAAGAATCTAAGCATCTGACTGCATTCGCCACCGATTGGAATCTCTTTGAGTATTGCCGATTACCTTTTGGCCTCTCTACAGGGGGCGCTGTGCTTAGTAGGCTTCTTGATCACGTGTTTTCTGGCATCAAATTTGATTATTTGTATCACTACCTGGACGATGTTGTTGTTTACAGCGAGACGTTCGAAGACCACGTGCGCCATCTTCGTGAAGTATTTGAGAGGTTAAAATCTGCTGGTCTAACCGTAAAGTTGTCTAAAGTGTCCCTTGCTAAACCTAAAATTGCCTTTCTTGGTCATGTTGTTTCTGCTGAAGGTGTTTCGGTCGATGACTCCCGAACCCAGGGAATTAGAGATTTTGCACCGCCTAAAAATGTGAAAGGAGTAGCCCGATTCGTGGGAATGGTTGGCTTTCTGCACAAATTTATACCCAATTTCGCACAGCGCGCGTTGCCACTTAATCATCTGCGAAGGTCTGATGTGAAATTCGAATGGGGTCCGTCGCAGCAAGCAGCTTTTGATGATTTGAAGGAGGCACTGTGTAGGGCTCCTGTCCTCGCTGTCCCTGATTTCAGTAAGGAGTTTATAATCCAGACTGATGCATCGCTCGGTGCTGTAGCTGCAGTGTTGTTACAAGAAAGTGAGTTAGGTAGACGACCTATTGGTTTTGCTTCTCGAACTCTCTCCCCTGCTGAAGCAAATTATTCCATATACGAGCTTGAGGGGCTCGCAGTGATGTTTGGACTGGAGAAATTCCGAATGTATGTCGAACATGTTCCTTTCGAACTTGAAACCGATAACCAGGCCCTGAGCTGGGTCCTGGCTAGACCTCGAACCACTGGGCGAATCGCCAGGTGGGCAACCCGTATTTCATCATTTCAGTTCACCGTTCGTCATATTAAGGGTTGTGAAAATGTCATAGCCGACTCCCTTAGCCGCATGTATGAAGAAGTACCTAATAAATGTAAAAATCTCGCTCCCGAGGAAAATCATGAAAATATTTGTGCTGTGTCACTTAAGCGTCTCTATGGAGAAATTCCTGACGGGTGTGAAACTCCCTCTTTAGAGGAACCTGTTGTTGTTGGGGCTAATTCAGCTCAACACATGTTAGTAAATTCACCGTTATTGTTTGGAGACATTGCTGACCATCAGAAGGAAGATCCCGTCTTGTGTGACTTAATTGCTCGATTAGTTTCTGGAGAAGAGATAAAACCTTATATTTTAAAGTCTGGTGTACTGTGTTGTGTAACTAGGCGTGATAGAAAGCCTAAAGTTGTTTTGCCTACTCAGCTGATAAATGGCATGCTAATGTATTTTCACGAGTCACCCGCTGGAGGCCACCTAGGAATATTCAAAACTCGACAGAAAATAAGGCAGTCTTTTGTTTGGAAGGGTCTCGATAAGGATGTGAGAAAGTTCGTGCTGGGGTGTCATGATTGTAAAGTAAGTAAGCCTACCGTCAGTGGTAAAGTTGGTAAGTTAGCTTCTGAATCTGCGTCCAGGCCCATGGAACGCTTGTATGTGGATTTCGTTGGGCCACTGCCGAGGTCTAAACTGGGTAATCGTTTTGCTTTTGTTTGTGTTGATGGTTTCTATCGCTTTTCGTGGATTTTTCCCACTAGAAATTGTGACTCTGCTACTGTCATAAGATGTTTAAAGTCGTTTTTTTCTTCCTTCGGTCCTAGTCAATACCTGGTGTCAGATAATGCCAAGGCTTTTGTTTCTCATCAGTTCAGAAAATTTTGTTTTGATTATTCTATTTCCCATGTCACCACGACACCTTATTACCCCAACCCTAGTTTGGCAGAGAGAGTCAACCGAAATTTGAGAGCTGCGCTTATCGCATATCATCGTGATAATCATGCCAAGTGGGATTCGTCATTACATTGGTTACCCTATGCCTTCAATACTGCTGAGCATGAATCCCATGGGAAAACGCCATTCTCACTTATGTATGCGTTCGTCCCAAATTCCCCTCTAACAAATCTGTGGTCACTTCATGATCTGCTTCCTGACCAACCCTCTCCTGATCGTGTCAGAGAAATCTGGAAGGAGGCCAAAGCTGCTATAAAGATCTCGCATGATAAGCTGGCAAAGAGATATAATTTGGGCCGAAAACAGGGTGGATATTCTGTCGGAGATTTTGTGTATGCAAAAAACTTCTGGGCTAAGGCCCCAGGTCGTCAGGTATCAGGTAAACTGCAACCAAAATATGAGGGCCCCTATGAGATTCTGTCCTTTCCTTCTGAAGTAACCGTGTTATTAGAGGATCTGTCTAGGAAACGTGTTTTTAGGACTCATATATCGAATTGTAAACCTGCTAGCGAACGAGAAACTCGAGGTGTGTAAAAGGTGAAATTATGTTCTATTTCCTGTGAGTGCGATGGTATGAAGTTCAGGGCGATGGGAGATGGTCTAGTTGTTCCGCTGAAGTCAAATCTCTTATGTCATCTTTTGTAATCCTCAAGAAAGGCTGTGATCTGCTTCTGTTAGCTGAGTTTTGTTCATCGTATTCGTGGTTGGTATTTTGAGTAAAAATTTTTTTTTGGATGATTTAGTGATAATTTTGTTAGGTTGGTAGTGAAATTTTGATTTTATGTGAAAATAAGGTATGATGCTTCAGAGTGATGCTCATTTCGGTGTGTTGTTCAGTTGCTGACGTGAGGGCTATAGAAATTGTATTTGTGATCTGGGAAACCTTCGGGCTACCATCTCTTGTCAGTTGAAAATGTATCTAGTTCAGGTTGGTCAGTGGGTTATTCGTAATCTGCAGCTTGATCTGTTAGACTGCTGACTTGCTAATATTGTTACAACTTGCACCTGATTGTAGTTCGGATATGTAATTCTTGCCTTCCCCGTGTACTCGGGTGTGAATATTTTAAAATTGTGGAACGTCAGTTTCGAGCTGATGGCCAAGCTGAGGCGTCAGTCAGTTGTTCTCTGCTTTGAATTTGTGTCACCTTGAAGTCGTCGTCCCTATTTTGGAGAAATTTTGAGCTAATTATCATTTGGCGAATTCGTTCTTGTTCTGTGCAAGGTGCATTTTCCTTTGGGGACAGTAATCGCCCTGTGCTTTTGAGAATTTATCATCTTGTCGCATCTGTGACCGTGTAGTTCTGTATTTTGGAAATGCTGCGGCATGTTAGGGACCGTAAGGTTGAAGCAATTGTAATTTTGAGGATATTAATTGCCTCGTGCTTATTGAAATGTGTCAGATGACACCTGTCGGTGTTTGTAGTAATTATGCGAAACCCTGTATCGGACTATGGGAGTCGTTTGGTGTCCGTGAGTTGTGTAGGGCATGAAATTATTGGTAATTTGTGTTTTTTTTTAATGGTGGGCCACGTTCATTTTGGTGTGTTTTGAAAATCGGTTGGTACCAACTTATGTTTGTGTCTGGTTCTGCTGAGCTATGTGCTTTGGGAGTAGAATTGGAGTGTAGCCTGTGTACAGGGCTGGTAGTTGTTGTTGGTTTAATATTAGTTAGGTTCCGTGCCTAGAAGAGGCGGTCGACCTGTTCTTCATTTTTGGGAAGATGTTTTTTTTAGATTTGGAATTATCCATGCGTAACGTTATGTGAGGTCGTTCTCAATATGGGTGTGATCACCTTGGTGTTCTGAGTTCGACGGGTCATCCTCCAGAAGTTCATTAAGAACTGTGGACTGGTAGGGTGCGTTGGCAAGTTGCGATGAGGTCATTTTGTGAGATTTGGTTAAATGATGGTATGCAAATCGGTTGACCATGTGTGTGTCAGGCTGTTTAACGTGGTCCCCATTAGTTTCTAGTCTCGTGGAAAGTAGTTGCTGTTTTCTGCCGTTCGTCGGATGGCCACCGTGGATGGTTAGGGGCAGTGACTGGTGAAATGAGGCAGAGACTTTAAATTTAATCATGTCTTTTATGTATCACAAACCTATGACGATCCTTGGTTTTGATTTTGGTATGTTGTGTATATTTAAATGTTTTCTCTGTACTCAAAATGTTCTGTATTCGTGCGGTGCTGCGTTAGCCCATCCGAGTAAATGTAAATTCCTTTTTATATTGTTTCGCTGTTTTGGCAGGGTACCAGTGGGGGTCCCCTTGATTTCCCGTCTCAAGGAGGGGTTTTCTCTTTCATTTTAAGGGGTTTGGTAGGATATTTTTGAGAATTCTGTAAAATTTTGCTTGTGTCTTCCTGGTAACCTCTATGAGTGTTCATAATTTTAGTTTAGTTATACTATTTGGTAATGGTGGTTAAATTTTTAAAAAAAATTTCTTAACTCAAAATCAGTCTTCTCGTGTGGTCAGATGCCCTATCGTGTGATACTCCCACCCCCTTCAGTGAACATTTTAGTGATGCCCTGAAGATCCACTTACTTGTGAGGAACCTTTGATTAAGGCCTCAAGCACCCCGGATACAACTTAAACAACGGCTTACTGAGTTTCAGTGACGTACAAATGTGGTGTGACTTTCCTATCTGTCCTCAGATGACATAACCTTGCTTAAGGCTAGCATGCTAGTCTGGAGCCACCCGTTCCCGCTAAGGGAACCTAAATTGAATTTATTCTGCTGTAGTAATGGTGTGTTTCAGTTGGGAAATTTCATGTGGGACGTGTACTCCCAACCTGGGCCCAGGTTGACAGTACCATACCATACCAAGTTCGATGGCATCCTCCTTCCGGAGGGGTTATACTTCGAGATCTGCTGGCGGAGTTCGGAGGTGACCTTTCAACTGCCAGATGTCCAGCTACTCACCACCATTCCTGCTGTTCTCTCCCCATCGTCTTCTTTGGGAGGGCGAGGATGTAACGACTTTTAACATCGTTACATGAAGATTGCTACTATTTCGCAACATCCTGGAGCTGGTGTATTTCGCAAGCACTGCTAATTGGTTTCCAGAACTCTTGAACCTACATTTGTTGCCTGAGAAAGGAGCTGACGTTAATACCCTGGAAGATTGACATTTCTACGCTGCTGTTGTGAAGTAAACTACTGCGCACAGGTTCTTAGAAACCCCTTTAAGCCCTATTAGTGGGATGAGTTTCTCCCTGGGAACATTTCGTCGTAACACTTCTGAGTAAACTCTTAAAGATTTGGGTCATGGTACCAGTTGTGGTACCAACATTTCTGTTGGACTATGTCGTTATGGTGGTCTGCGCCCCCAAGTTAGGTTGGCACGACCGAACTGTGCAGTGGAGAGGGGGTGGTCACATTCTCCCTGGAAAGTAAGCCCTCAGCGAACAAAAACCAGTCAGTATCCAGCCTTCTTGAATCTCACACGCAGAACTGCGGAGTGTCGAAGACCCCTTCCCGGAGGAAATTTTCTTTTCCTCTGGGGAGAGGCATTAAACAGTATAGTATTGCTAAAACCTTATCTAACAGGGATCTGACAAAACTTTGAATTTGCTAAGACTTTTTTTAATTCTAAAAACTTTCAATTAGACTCTCGTAGTGCATTTGCTAGCCACGTGTCGTGTGGCAATTCAGATATAAATTTAAGACATGTTTTAGGTTAAGGCATTTTGGAAGGGGATGTGGTTCTCCTCAGTTTGCGTTGCATTGTTTCAGGGTGGGGATTTCTGCATTGTTTAGTTTCCGTTTTGCTCTTAAGGGGTGGGTGTTGGCTTTAACTTTGTCAGAACGGCTCCTCGCCAACTGAGTTGACAGGTGTCCTTCGGACGGTCTGGTCGCAATAAGCGACTTGTTTGGTTGTGTCAAACAACTTTGTTTTCTGGAGTAGCTTTGCCTTACTTCATGTCGTTATTTCCTTTCATACTATTTGGGGGGAATTACTTTAGTATTTTTAGTTGTGAATTATTATGCGGGAATACACATCGTCACTTGGACGAGGGATGTGTTGGTTGAAGCTCGTTTTAAATTCACGGGGTTTTAATTTCGCGTCGCCCTAATCAAAACCTACTGGGACCATATGTTTATTGTATAACTTTTTTATATTTAAGGAGTTGCCTAGTTTAGTTGTTTGTAATACTTATGTTAATACAATGAACTGTCATTTTAAAGATTATGATTATTATTTGTGCATGAAGCTCAGCGGAAATGGTTACCTTATTCCTTCCTCGGCTTTTGGATGGGAAATGTTCGCATTCGGTCTCAGGGTAAGTCAAGCCCTTCCAATCAACAGGCTTGTCCTGGCATCGCCTATTTCCTGCCTTGATCTAAATTATTGAGGGCGTTTCTAAGCTCCCTCCCGGTTGCCTTAGTGTCACCGAATTAATTACTTCTTTTAATTATGCTAATTTTGATCATATCAAGGTTGGGAAGAGGTGAGGTGCGACAAAAACAATCACTCCTAACTGAGAAACAAAAATGGAACGTGAAGACAATACTGGTAGGCCTACTTATCGACAATGCAACAGACGGACAACAAACACCGTGGAAGAAAGGAGGAAAGCACCGCCGCAAAAACGAACAATACCATCCCGGGCAAGATGTGTTTTGAAATTACTACGATCAACTTTATGAAGGTGAGATACGATGCATACTTCAAGTTGATAGTGATTTGTTATGCTGAAATAACATCAAATGTTAAAGCAGGACAGATGTACGGAGTGAGCGAGTGCAATGTGCGTAGATGGCAGCAAACTAAGGACAAACTTAACAGTGCACATACAACAAGAAAATCTTCTCGTGGACCTAGGAAAGGACGCTTCTTTGACTTGGACAAAGAAATTATAGAGTATGTCTTGGAAAACGGGCCAGAGGGATTTCCGATAACACAAGAAGTTATAAAAATGAAAGCACAATCTTAAGGGCATCATCATCATCACCATCGGCTTTCATTAGAATCCGAGTATAAATCTTCTTCCTTCAGTCCAGTTTGTGGATGAGTTTACGGTGACTAAAGAGTCCAATCCTGGCATGGAACAAGCGTCCACACAAGTCACATAGTATTGCTGGAGGAGGACGTGGTTGGGCTGCTCGAAGTTTCCTAGCTTGACGCTTGGTCTCTTCATGTGTGCGTCGATCCCTTTCAAACGTCTTTACAGTCTCCGATATGGTACGGCGCCAAGTTGAGCGGTCTACAGCCAGCGTGTCCCAGGTTTGTGAATCAAGACCTGTCAATTTCAGGGTCTGCTTGAATTGGTCCTTGTAGCGCCTCTTAGGACCACCATGAGGTCTGGTGCCATAGCATATCAAACCATATAGCATTCGACGAGGTAATCTCTCATCATCACTCCGATGGACATGACTAATCCATCTAAATTGGTGACCTATTATGGATGATTCTATGCTGTTGATTCGAGCCCTTTCCAGAACAGCAATACTGGTAATGCGGTCTTCCCATTTAATCCTCAGGATTGATCGAAGTTTTTGTAGGTGGAAACGCTCAAGCTTCCTAAGATCACGGCGGTAAAGGGTCCACGTTTCACAGCCATACAACAATGTAGAAACGACTACTTTTTGTACTCATGGACAGATCTTTATTCATGGTGACCCGGTGCGCTAATCGTCCGTATGCTGCATGGGCTGCGCCAATTCTGTTATCCACATCCTGCTCACAGGTACAGTTCACAGAAATGGTACTGCCCAGTTACGAGAAGTAGTCTACCTGTTCTAATGGCAAATTTGAGATGGAGATATTGAACTGAGGAAGAGGTGTGCTTGGTGAAGGTTGTGCCAACACTTTAGTCTTAGTGACATTTATGGTAAGACCAAAGCGATCACATGCACTTTTGTAACAATTAACTGACTCTTGCAGCTCTTCTGGTGTGAGAGTTGGCGACGCAGCATCACCTGCATACAACATGTTAGTAACCTTAGTAACCTGAGTTTTCCTCAAGGAGCGGAGACGAGTTAGGTTGAAAAGCCCTCCATCAAAACGCTACTTGACCTCCACACCTGGGATGTTTGTGGGTGAATCATAAAGCATTGCAGCCAAGTAGAGCGCGAAAAGCGTTGGAGCCAATACACATCCTTGTTTCAGTCCATGGGTAATAGGAAATTCATCGGACATCTTATTCTGATGGCAAACCTGACCTGTCATGTCATCATGGAGAGCCTTGATTAGATCTACAAAACACTGAGGGCAACCAAACCGCTTCAGCACCGCCCACATGGCTGGTCTTGGAACCGAATCAAATGCCTTTTCCAAGTCAAAAAAGACTAAGAAGAGTGGATTCTGTTGTTCTCTACATTTTTCTTGTAGCTGTCTCACACAGAAAATCAAGTCAATTGTGCTTCTGGATGCTCTAAATCCACATTGTGACTCTGGGAGGATCTTCTCAGAGATAACCTTCAGGCGGTTAAGTAGAATTCTTGCAAGAATCTTCCCCACAATTGATAGCAGTGATATACCACGGTAGTTGCCACAAACACTGCAATCACCCTTTTTAAAGATAGTGACGATAGTGGCATTCTTTAGGTCTCCTGGTACCTTTCTTGATTCCCATATTCTGAGGATAAGGGTGAAAATCCTTGTTTTGAGGGAACGACCTCCGGCTTGAATTAGTTTCAGAGGGATGTTATCTGGGCCAGGTGCTTTTCTGGGTTTCAATTGGGTGAGAGCTGCACTGAATTCATGATAAGTAGGAGGTACTGCCAAACACAGTTGTTCAGGTTGTTGCGGCACATCACAGAGGAAGTCTTCAGCAGCTGCTGATGGACGATTTAGGAGATTGGAGAAGTGCTCCTTCCAGCGTTCCAAGATTTCTTGACTATCAGTAAAGGTAGTAGAATTATCGGCGCTTTTCAGTGTACCTGATGATGAGCGAGATGGTCCATATATTTCCTCGAGTACTGCATAGAAGTTCCTCAAGTCTCGAGCATCCGATGGTCTCTGCAGTTCCTGAGCCTTCTGTTGCCACCAAGTATTTTTTATCTGCCTTATCTGTGTCTGGCATTTACCCTTGAGTTCCAGTAGTTTATCCCTCTTTGTGTTGGAAGTTGGGTCTTGAAGATGGGCAAGATAGGCATTCCTTTTGGCATTGATGAGAGACAGAATTTCTTCATTGTTGTCATCAAACCAGTCTTTCCATGTACTCAATTAATTCCTCTGCCTTACCAGTAAGGGTCTAGACATTTATGGTCACAATCTCTGTGACGGTCTTAATATTCTCTGGTAGCCCACTTCTCAGAGCCCTCCCAGGACGCCAAGAGCTGAGCTTCGCCTCCGGGGGACGCCCTAGCCGTTTCCGAGGCCACGGCTCACACACTATCATATTTAGACTATTTGTACGATGGGTTCGCCGTACCCAAAGGCATTTTAGAGCTACTGCCAGCACTTTGTTAGGCCGCTCCTAACATGGAGAGGAGACGCCGGTAGTAGCCGCTCCCCAGGAGTACAGACGCTACATTCTGATGTGTCCATTATGTGGACACATATATTTTAATCATTACAAATCCGAGTACTGGATTTCCTCTTCCGCCAACTACACTGTACCGAAGGACTCCTTCTCCACTGCAGGTGCCGTTGAGGTCTTCACTCATAACCCAGAGTAGGGTCCTCCATATTTATGACCCCTGGTGAGAGGGTGTCCCAGCATTGTAAAGCCCTAAGGAATTGAGCTACCTGTTGATCCGCGGGTTCTATTGGAGTGAATTTGAACCAACCCTGCTGGACATTACAGGGCCCCCCTATCCGCCACCTGGGGATGCACCCTTTGATTATATAAAACATTAAAAATGAAAGAAACAGTGACAACATAAAGCAGATATGAGAAAAAAAAACATTTAAATTCCATCCAAAATCTTCTAGCAACCGCTTCTTCCGCAGAAAGATGAGCGAGGCTATTGAGATATCTATTACATCCAGCAATTTCAACCGTGACCATGTCTGGAATTTGGCATTAGATCATTTTCCAGAAACACAGCAAGATATACAGCCAGGAAGAGGTTCATTGCGCGGGTTTGACACTCTTGCAGAAATACAAGCCATGACTAGCCCTACTAGAATGATGAGTAAATGTCAGCAAATAAGAATCTACAGAAGCAGCCCGAGACCATAAAGCTACCATCATCTCTGGACGTTTAACTCTACAAAACAATATTCTCCCTAATTTTCCCCTTTATTGCTTGGCCTGTAGTCATCTCTGGATGAATGCAGTATTTTTGCATTTGTTGGCACAGGCTAGATGTCTCGGTCTCATTATATGGAAGCTACTGAGATTGGTGAGGTGGGTGTATGCACACGCATGCCATGACCCCTTTTCTTTACAACTATGGTGGCAAAAGCAACCATGTTACAAGCTGAAACACTTGATAAACAAACAGAAAACTAGGTAATGTTAAGTGATTTTATGCTTGTAATAGATATGTTTTGCCTACCATAGTCTACCGGTGATTGTGGAGGTGGGGGTGGGGATGGTGGTTCCATTTCAGGTGTTGGCACAGAAGACTGATCCAGTAGCTTTGGCACAGTCACATTGTCCCCACTCAGGCTCCTGATGTACTTCCGAGGCTGCTCACTAGAGCTATCACCGTCTCCTGAAGCAGGTTTTGTAGAGACTGGACAAGAATCCGCCGTTGTAACATCCCTTCCAGGTGTTGAAACCACAGGAGATCCTGGGACAGAAGTGCATTCTTATATATCTACCACACGCAGATGCTTTCTCATTAAGTGGCATAAAGCAAATATCATACGAAGCTTTTATTTTCAACTCCTGTCCACAAAAACTGACATACTTAGGAGCTTGATTAGGGAGACGATTGTTGCAGGTCTATCATATTCCATCCCAAATTATGTCTTCGTGTTCCATCTGCAGATGTTGCTCCCAACAGATCTGGTCTGATACACGGAAAAAAAACAGCCTCTTGTCAGGCAAGAGAATATCAGTAGATTCTCCTGGAACTTCCTCACTCCTAAAACACCCTTAGTTATGGACGTCAAACTACTAGGCCCACGTACTTACAAGCAGGTCTACTTACCAGAAATACAACAAAATAATGAATAGGAACACATCCTAACAATTTTTTCGAAACAGAACATGCAGTCAATCTTTTAACCAATAAAATACTAATATCAATTGAAATTTAAGACATATTTTCAGAAATGGGTTAATCATGACAGACAGGTTTGTGTGTTTTCCTTCCATTATTAGTTGTCCTACATAGCCAACTGTAAGGAATGAGATACCATTAAATAATACTAAACTAAGACAATGAATACATGAACAGTATTAAGAAAGCAGTATTGACCAATAAAATTGAATAGTAAATACTTTAACGGTTAAATTGTGATCAGTTGCTCAGTCTAATAACCTTTCTGTGTTGTTACTCATATTTCTATTATACTACATGGTCCTTCTCTATAGAATGGAATCTCGCAGGTGCCGTGTGGTGGGCGGAGCAATGTGTGTAGCAGACTGTTGTGCAAGTCATTGCCGCTAGCAACAGTGCAGCGTCCAACTAGCTTAACATATTTACACTTTTTCGTATTTAATTATCATTACTTACATGAATTTCAGAGTACCGTAAGACGAGTTTTTTTCCCCACTTTTTGTGTTAGAAAAATTTGGGGTCGTCTTATATTCAGGGTATTAAAAATTTTTGATCGAGGTTTTTATAAATTATTATTATTCACAAAGTAGTATGTGGCAACGGCATCTTGTAACTCACAACGAATCAATGCATTAATGAAGATTAAAATATGGTTGGTTATGTTTAATTACCATGCATTTACGATTAGCGTACATTATGAGGTTAGGATTCACGCATACACGTCATTTCAATCGGATAAATTATATGTTCGAAAGCATACGGAAATACATTTTAAAACAATCTTTACGAGAACAAAACCCGTCAGTTTTACTAGCAGTAAACGAGACGAAGTGGAAAGGAAATTGACCGAGAGACAGGTGGCTGAAGGGGGTGGAAGAAAGCGTGAAGAAGAGAGGAGAAGACTGGACAAGGGTGGAGGCTGAGAGATGGCGGGAAGACAGAAGACATTGGAGAGGCTTGTGTAACAAATAGACCCGGCCAGTGGCTAAAACTGTGCAAGATGATGATGAATTGAGTGATCAACGAATCTTAATTTAATAACGTCAGCGCTCTTTCTAAGTTGATCCCGGACATCTGAAGGTCGAGTCCTAATTTAAATACCAAACACACCCTTTTTTTTGCTGAAGCCGGTACGCGCGTATCATACGTCTTGTGCGAAATATTACGGGACACCAGAAACGCAACGAATTCTTGTTTTCTGTGTCGTGGAAGTGTAGATCTAAGATACAGGTTATGGTAAGTTCATTAATTGAAAATTACGATTGTTCGTAATCTCAAATAGAGCTTTTAATTCTTCCTTCCGCAGTTGGTACACAGAAAATCACTGTACTTTGATACAGCGGGTTGGCATTCGTGACTGCTTGCCGCGTTTCCCCTGTTCGCTTGTTTTCGTGTTGCTTCGGTGCATGCTGGTCTTCAGGTTGAATTTGCGTCTACCGGCATTTGCTTGCATATAACTCGCACTTTTCCTTCCGAAAATAAGTGTGAAAATCTTCTGCGAGGATTTGTGAGGGAAAGACCTTATTCCCGAGAAAAGGTAAAATAGGCATGATTGAAACAAGACGACTGGAATTGTCAACAGCCGTCACTGCTGCCAATCTCCCAGCTACTCTCCATCCAATGCATCTGCGATTCTTGTCTTCAAGGAGATATCCCATACCCCTATATCCAATCAAGCACGAGTACAACTGCTTTATTTTGTCTTCTGTCGTCGCAAGTAGCGAATATCAAATTCATTCAAAATGAATTCTCGACCGGAGGCGTCTGCGTATTTGATCACTTTGAGTTTAAATCCTGCCGTATAACTTCTGGGTTTTTGCATAACTAATAGATCGATTTCCACAAGAAAACAATCACTCATAACTGAGAAACAAAAATGGAACGTGAAGGATTGATCGAAGTTTTTGTAGGTGGAAACGCTCAAGCTTCCTAAGATCACGGCGGTAAAGGGTCCACGTTTCACAGCCATACAACAATGTAGAAACGACTACTTTTTGTACTCATGGACAGATCTTTATTCATGGTGACCCGGTGCGCTAATCGTCCGTATGCTGCGCCAATTCTGTTATCCACATCCTGCTCACAGGTACAGCTCACAGAAATGGTACTGCCCAGTTACGAGAAGTAGTCTACCTGTTCTAATGGCAAATTTGAGATGGAGATATTGAACTGAGGAAGAGGTGTGCTTGGTGAAGGTTGTGCCAACACTTTAGTCTTAGTGACATTTATGGTAAGACCAAAGCGATCACATGCACTTTTGTAACAATTAACTGACTCTTGCAGCTCTTCTGGTGTGAGAGTTGGCGACGCAGCATCACCTGCATACAACATGTTAGTAACCTTAGTAACCTGAGTTTTCCTCAAGGAGCGGAGACGAGTTAGGTTGAAAAGCCCTCCATCAAAACGCTACTTGACCTCCACACCTGGGATGTTTGTGGGTGAATCATAAAGCATTGCAGCCAAGTAGAGCGCGAAAAGCGTTGGAGTCAATACACATCCTTGTTTCAGTCCATGGGTAATAGGAAATTCATCGGACATCTTATTCTGATGGCAAACCTGACCTGTCATGTCATCATGGAGAGCCTTGATTAGATCTACAAAACGCTGAGGGCAACCAAACCGCTTCAGCACCGCCCACATGGCTGGTCTTGGAACCGAATCAAATGCCTTTTCCAAGTCAAAAAAGACTAAGAAGAGTGGATTCTGTTGTTCTCTACATTTTTCTTGTAGCTGTCTCACACAGAAAATCAAGTCAATTGTGCTTCTGGATGCTCTAAATCCGCATTGTGACTCTGGGAGGATCTTCTCAGAGATAACCTTCAGGCGGTTAAGTAGAATTCTTGCAAGAATCTTCCCCACAATTGATAGCAGTGATATACCACGGTAGTTGCCACAAACACTGTGATCACCCTTTTTAAAGATAGTGACGATAGTGGCATTCTTTAGGTCTCCTGGTACCTTTCTTGATTCCCATATTCTGAGGATAAGGGTGAAAATCCTTGTTTTGAGGGAACGACCTCCGGCTTGAATTAGTTCCAGAGGGATGTTATCTGGGCCAGGTGCTTTTCTGGGTTTCAATTGGGTGAGAGCTGCACTGAATTCATGATAAGTAGGAGGTACTGCCAAACACAGTTGTTCAGGTTGTTGCGGCACATCACAGAGGAAGTCTTCAGCAGCTGCTGATGGACGATTTAGGAGATTGGAGAAGTGCTCCTTCCAGTGTTCCAAGATTTCTTGACTATCAGTAAAGGTAGTAGAATTATCGGCGCTTTTCAGTGTACCTGATGATGAGCGAGATGGTCCATATATTTCCTTGAGTACTGCATAGAAGTTCCTCAAGTCTCGAGCATCCGATGGTCTCTGCAGTTCCTGAGCCTTCTGTTGCCACCAAGTATTTTTTATCTGCCTTATCTGTGTCTGGCATTTACCCTTGAGTTCCAGTAGTTTATCCCTCTTTGTGTTGGAAGTTGGGTCTTGAAGATGGGCAAGATAGGCATTCCTTTTGGCATTGATGAGAGACAGAATTTCTTCATTGTTGTCATCAAACCAGTCTTTCCATGTACTCAATTAATTCCTCTGCCTTACCAGTAAGGGTCTAGACATTTATGGTCACAATCTCTGTGACGGTCTTAATATTCTCTGGTAGCCCACTTCTCAGAGCCCTCCCAGGACGCCAAGAGCTGAGCTTCGCCTCCGGGGGACGCCCTAGCCGTTTCCGAGGCCACGGCTCACACACTATCATATTTAGACTATTTGTACGATGGGTTCGCCGTACCCAAAGGCATTTTAGAGCTACTGCCAGCACTTTGTTAGGCCGCTCCTAACATGGAGAGGAGACGCCGGTAGTAGCCGCTCCCCAGGAGTACAGACGCTACATTCTGATGTGTCCATTATGTGGACACATATATTTTAATCATTACAAATCCGAGTACTGGATTTCCTCTTCCGCCAACTACACTGTACCGAAGGACTCCTTCTCCACTGCAGGTGCCGTTGAGGTCTTCACTCATAACCCAGAGTAGGGTCCTCCATATTTATGACCCCTGGAGAGAGGGTGTCCCAGCATTGTAAAGCCCTAAGGAATTGAGCTACCTGTTGATCCGCGGGTTCTATTGGAGTGAATTTGAACCAACCCTGCTGGACATTACAGGGCCCCCCTATCCGCCACCTGGGGATGCACCCTTTGATTATATAAAACATTAAAAATGAAAGAAACAGTGACAACATAAAGCAGATATGAGAAAAAAAAACATTTAAATTCCATCCAAAATCTTCTAGCAACCGCTTCTTCCGCAGAAAGATGAGAGAGGCTATTGAGATATCTATTACATCCAGCAATTTCAACCGTGACCATGTCTGGAATTTGGCATTAGATCATTTTCCAGAAACACAGCAAGATATACAGCCAGGAAGAGGTTCATTGCGCGGGTTTGACACTCTTGCAGAAATACAAGCCATGACTAGCCCTACTAGAATGATGAGTAAATGTCAGCAAATAAGAATCTACAGAAGCAGCCCGAGACCATAAAGCTACCATCATCTCTGGACGTTTAACTCTACAAAACAATATTCTCACTAATTTTCCCCTTTATTGCTTGGCCTGTAGTCATCTCTGGATGAATGCAGTATTTTTGCATTTGTTGGCACAGGCTAGATGTCTCGGTCTCATTATATGGAAGCTACTGAGATTGGTGGGGTGGGTGTATGCACACGCATGCCATGACCCCTTTCCTTTACAACTATGGTGGCAAAAGCAACCATGTTACAAGCTGAAACACTTGATAAACAAACAGAAAACTAGGTAATGTTAAGTGATTTTATGCTTGTAATAGATATGTTTTGCCTACCATAGTCTACCGGTGATTGTGGAGGTGGAGGTGGGGATGGTGGTTCCATTTCAGGCGTTGGCACAGAAGACTGATCCAGTAGCTTTGGCACAGTCACATTGTCCCCACTCAGGCTCCTGATGTACTTCCGAGGCTGCTCACTAGAGCTATCACCGTCTCCTGAAGCAGGTTTTGTAGAGACTGGACAAGAATCCGCCGTTGTAACATCCCTTCCAGGTGTTGAAACCACAGGAGATCCTGGGACAGAAGTGCATTCTTATATATCTACCACACGCAGATGCTTTCTCATTAAGTGGCATAAAGCAAATATCATACGAAGCTTTTATTTTCAACTCCTGTCCACAAAAACTGACATACTTAGGAGCTTGATTAGGGAGACGATTGTTGCAGGTCTATCATATTCCATCCCAAATTATGTCTTCGTGTTCCATCTGCAGATGTTGCTCCCAACAGATCTGGTCTGATACACGGAAGAAAAACAGCCTCTTGTCAGGCAAGAGAATATCAGTAGATTCTCCTGGAACTTCCTCACTCCTAAAACACCCTTAGTTATGGACGTCAAACTACTAGGCCCACGTACTTACAAGCAGGTCTACTTACCAGAAATACAACAAAATAATGAATAGGAACACATCCTAACAATTTTTTCGAAACAGAACATGCAGTCAATCTTTTAACCAATAAAATACTAATATCAATTGAAATTTAAGACATATTTTCAGAAATGGGTTAATCATGACAGACAGGTTTGTGTGTTTTCCTTCCATTATTAGTTGTCCTACATAGCCAACTGTAAGGAATGAGATACCATTAAATAATACTAAACTAAGACAATGAATACATGAACAGTATTAAGAAAGCAGTATTGACCAATAAAATTGAATAGTAAATACTTTAACGGTTAAATTGTGATCAGTTGCTCAGTCTAATAATCTTTCTGTGTTGTTACTCATATTTCTATTATACTACATGGTCCTTCTCTATAGAATGGAATCTCGCAGGTGCCGTGTGGTGGGCGGAGCAATGTGTGTAGCAGACTGTGGTGCAAGTCATTGCCGCTAGCAACAGTGCAGCATCCAACTAGCTTAACATATTTACACTTTTTCGTATTTAATTATCATTACTTACATGAATTTCAGAGTACCGTAAGAAGAGTTTTTTTCCCCACTTTTTGTGTTATAAAAATTTGGGGTCGTCTTATATTCAGGGTATTAAAAATTTTTGATCGAGGTTTTTATAAATTATTATTATTCACAAAGTAGTATGTGGCAACGGCATCTTGTAACTCACAACGAATCAATGCATTAATGAAGATTAAAATATGGTTGGTTATGTTTAATTACCATGCATTTACGATTAGCGTACATTATGAGGTTAGGATTCACGCATACACGTCATTTCAATCGGATAAATTATATGTTCGAAAGCATACGGAAATACATTTTAAAACAATCTTTACGAGAACAAAACCCGTCAGTTTTACTAGCAGTAAACGAGACGAAGTGGAAAGGAAATTGACCGAGAGACAGGTGGCTGAAGGGGGTGGAAGAAAGCGTGAAGAAGAGAGGAGAAGACTGGACAAGGGTGGAGGCTGAGAGATGGCGGGAAGACAGAAGACATTGGAGAGGCTTGTGTAACAAATAGACCCGGCCAGTGGCTAAAACTGTGCAAGATGATGATGATGATGAATTGAGTGATCAACGAATCTTAATTTAATAACGTCAGCGCTCTTTCTAAGTTGATCCCGGACGTCTGAAGGTCGAGTCGTAATTTAAATACCAAACACACCCTTTTTTTTGCTGAAGCCGGTACGCGCGTATCATACGTCTTGTGCGAAATATTACGGGACACCAGAAACGCAACGAATTCTTGTTTTCTGTGTCGTGGAAGTGTAGATCTAAGATACAGGTTATGGTAAGTTCATTAATTGAAAATTACGATTGTTCGTAATCTCAAATAGAGCTTTTAATTCTTCCTTCCGCAGTTGGTACACAGAAAATCACTGTACTTTGATACAGCGGGTTGGCATTCGTGACTGCTTGCCGCGTTTCCCCTGTTCGCTTGTTTTCGTGTTGCTTCGGTGCATTCTGGTCTTCAGGTTGTATTTGCGTCTACCGGCATTTGCTTGCAAATAACTCGCACTTTTCCTTCCGAAAATAAGTGTGAAAATCTTCTGCGAGGATTTGTGAGGGAAAGACCTTATTCCCGAGAAAAGGTAAAATAGGCATAATTGAAACAAGACGACTGGAATTGTCAACAGCCGTCACTGCTGCCAATCTCCCAGCTACTCTCCGTCCAATGCATCTGCGATTCTTGTCTTCAAGGAGATATCCCATACCCCTATATCCAATCAAGCACGAGTACAACTGCTTTATTTTGTCTTCTGTCGTCGCAAGTAGGGAATATCAAATTCATTCAAAATGAATTCTCGACCGGAGGCGTCTGCGTATTTGATCACTTTGAGTTTAAATCCAGCCGTGTAACTTCTGGGTTTTTGCCTAACTAATAGATCGATTTCCACAAGAAAACAATCACTCCTAACTGAGAAACAAAAATGGAACGTGAAGACAATACTGGTAGGCCTACTTATCGACAATGCAACAGACGGACAACAAACACCGTGGAAGAAAGGAGGAAAGCACCGCCGCAAAAACGAACAATACCATCCCGGGCAAGATGTGTTTTGAAATTACTACGATCAACTTTATGAAGGTGAGATACGATGCATACTTCAAGTTGATAGTGATTTGTTATGCTGAAATAACATCAAATGTTAAAGCAGGACAGATGTACGGAGTGAGCGAGTGCAATGTGCGTAGATGGCAGCAAACTAAGGACAAACTGAACAGTGCACATACAACAAGAAAATCTTCTCGTGGACCTAGGAAAGGACGCTTCTTTGACTTGGACAAAGAAATTATAGAGTATGTCTTGGAAAACGGGCCAGAGGGATTTCCGATAACACAAGAAGTTATAAAAATGAAAGCACAACCTCAAGGGCATCATCATCATCATCATCATCATCTTTGACTCGAATCCGAGTATAAATCTTCTTCCTTCAGTCCAGTTTGTGGATGTGTTTACGGTGACTAAAGAGTCCAATCCTGGCATGGAACAAGCGTCCACACAAGTCACATAGTATTGCTGGAGGAGGACGTGGTTGGGCTGCTCGAAGTTTCCTAGCTTGACGCTTGGTCTCTTCATGTGTGCGTCGATCCCTTTCAAACGTCTTTACAGTCTCCGATATGGTACGGCGCCAAGTTGAGCGGTCTACAGCCAGCGTGTCCCAGGTTTGTGAATCAAGACCTGTCAATTTCAGGGTCTGCTTGAATTGGTCCTTGTAGCGCCTCTTAGGACCACCATGAGGTCTGGTGCCATAGCATATCAAACCATATAGCATTCGACGAGGTAATCTCTCATCATCACTCCGATGGACATGACTAATCCATCTAAATTGGTGACCTATTATGGATGATTCTATGCTGTTGATTTGAGCCCTTTCCAGAATAGCAATACTGGTAATGCGGTCTTCCCATTTAATCCTGAGGATTGATCGAAGTTTTTGTAGGTGGAAACGCTCAAACTTCCTAAGATCACGGCGGTAAAGGGTCCACGTTTCACAGCCATACAACAATGTAGAAATGACTACTTTTTGTACTCATGGACAGATCTTTATTCATGGTGACCCGGTGCGCTAATCGTCCATATGCTGCATGGGCTGCGCCAATTCTCTTATCCACATCCTGCTCACAGGTACAGCTCACAGAAATGGTACTGCCCAGTTACGAGAAGTAGTCTACCTGTTCTAATGGCAAATTTGAGATGGAGATATTGAACTGAGGAAGAGGTGTGCTTGGTGAAGGTTGTGCCAACACTTTAGTCTTATTGACATTTATGGTAAGACCAAAGCGATCACATGCACTTTTGTAACAATTAACTGACTCTTGCAGCTCTTCTGGTGTGAGAGTTGGCGACGCAGCATCACCTGCATACAACATGTTAGTAACCTTAGTAACCTGAGTTTTCCTCAAGGAGCGGAGACGAGTTAGGTTGAAAAGCCCTCCATCAAAACGCTACTTGACCTCCACACCTGGGATGTTTGTGGGTGAATCATAAAGCATTGCAGCCAAGTAGAGCGCGAAAAGCGTTGGAGCCAATACACATCCTTGTTTCAGTCCATGGGTAATAGGAAATTCATCGGACATCTTATTCTGATGGCAAACCTGACCTGTCATGTCATCATGGAGAGCCTTGATTAGATCTACAAAACGCTGAGGGCAACCAAACCGCTTCAGCACCGCCCACATGGCTGGTCTTGGAACCGAATCAAATGCCTTTTCCAAGTCAAAAAAGACTAAGAAGAGTGGATTCTGTTGTTCTCTACATTTTTCTTGTAGCTGTCTCACACAGAAAATCAAGTCAATTGTGCTTCTGGATGCTCTAAATCCGCATTGTGACTCTGGGAGGATCTTCTCAGAGATAACCTTCAGGCGGTTAAGTAGAATTCTTGCAAGAATCTTCCCCACAATTGATAGCAGTGATATACCACGGTAGTTGCCACAAACACTGTGATCACCCTTTTTAAAGATAGTGACGATAGTGGCATTCTTTAGGTCTCCTGGTACCTTTCTTGATTCCCATATTCTGAGGATAAGGGTGAAAATCCTTGTTTTGAGGGAACGACCTCCGGCTTGAATTAGTTCCAGAGGGATGTTATCTGGGCCAGGTGCTTTTCTGGGTTTCAATTGGGTGAGAGCTGCACTGAATTCATGATAAGTAGGAGGTACTGCCAAACACAGTTGTTCAGGTTGTTGCGGCACATCACAGAGGAAGTCTTCAGCAGCTGCTGATGGACGATTTAGGAGATTGGAGAAGTGCTCCTTCCAGTGTTCCAAGATTTCTTGACTATCAGTAAAGGTAGTAGAATTATCGGCGCTTTTCAGTGTACCTGATGATGAGCGAGATGGTCCATATATTTCCTTGAGTACTGCATAGAAGTTCCTCAAGTCTCGAGCATCCGATGGTCTCTGCAGTTCCTGAGCCTTCTGTTGCCACCAAGTATTTTTTATCTGCCTTATCTGTGTCTGGCATTTACCCTTGAGTTCCAGTAGTTTATCCCTCTTTGTGTTGGAAGTTGGGTCTTGAAGATGGGCAAGATAGGCATTCCTTTTGGCATTGATGAGAGACAGAATTTCTTCATTGTTGTCATCAAACCAGTCTTTCCCTGTACTCAATTAATTCCTCTGCCTTACCAGTAAGGGTCTAGACATTTATGGTCACAATCTCTGTGACGGTCTTAATATTCTCTGGTAGCCCACTTCTCAGAGCCCTCCCAGGACGCCAAGAGCTGAGCTTCGCCTCCGGGGGACGCCCTAGCCGTTTCCGAGGCCACGGCTCACACACTATCATATTTAGACTATTTGTACGATGGGTTCGCCGCACCCAAAGGCATTTTAGAGCTACTGCCAGCACTTTGTTAGGCCGCTCCTAACATGGAGAGGAGACGCCGGTTGTAGCCGCTCCCCAGGAGTACAGACGCTACATTCTGATGTGTCCATTATGTGGGCACATATCTTTTAATCATTACAAATCCGAGTACTGGATTTCCACTTCCGCCAACTACACTGTACCGAAGGACTCCTTCTCCACTGCAGGTGCCGTTGAGGTCTTCACTCATAACCCAGAGTAGGGTCCTCCATATTTATGACCCCTGGAGAGAGGGTGTCCCAGCATTGTAAAGCCCTAAGGAATTGGGCTACCTGTTGGTCCGCGGGTTCTATTGGAGTGAATTTGAACCAACCCTGCTGGACATTACAGGGCCCCCCTATCCGCCACCTGGGGATGCACCCTTTGATTATATAAAACATTAAAAATGAAAGAAACAGTGACAACATAAAGCAGATATGAGAAAAAAAAATATTTAAATTCCATCCAAAATCTTCTAGCAACCGCTTCTTCCGCAGAAAGATGAGAGAGGCTATTGAGATATCTATTACATCCAGCAATTTCAACCGTGACCATGTCTGGAATTTGGCATTAGATCATTTTCCAGAAACACAGCAAGATATACAGCCAGGAAGAGGTTCATTCCACGGGTTTGACACTCCTGCAGAAATACAAGCCATGACTAGCCCTACTAGAATGATGAGTAAATGTCAGCAAATAAGAATCTACAGAAGCAGCCCGAGACCATAAAGCTACCATCATCTCTGGACGTTTAACTCTACAAAACAATATTCTCCCTAATTTTCCCCTTTATTGCTTGGCCTGTAGTCATCTCTGGATGAATGCAGTATTTTTGCATTTGTTGGCACAGGCTAGATGTCTCGGTCTCATTATATGGAAGCTACTGAGATTGGTGGGGTGGGTGTATGCACACGCATGCCATGACCCCTTTCCTTTACAACTATGGTGGCAAAAGCAACCATGTTACAAGCTGAAACACTTGATAAACAAACAGAAAACTAGGTAATGTTAAGTGATTTTATGCTTGTAATAGATATGTTTTGCCTACCATAGTCTACCGGTGATTGTGGAGGTGGGGGTGGGGATGGTGGTTCCATTTCAGGCGTTGGCACAGAAGACTGATCCAGTAGCTTTGGCACAGTCACATTGTCCCCACTCAGGCTCCTGATGTAGTTCCGAGGCTGCTCACTAGAGCTATCACCGTCTCCTGAAGCAGGTTTTGTAGAGACTGGACAAGAATCCGCCGTTGTAACATCCCTTCCAGGTGTTGAAACCACAGGAGATCCTGGGACAGAAGTGCATTCTTATATATCTACCACACGCAGATGCTTTCTCATTAAGTGGTATAAAGCAAATATCATACGAAGCTTTATTTTCAACTCCTGTCCACAAAAACTGACATACTTAGGAGCTTGATTAGGGAGACGATTGTTGCAGGTCTATCATATTCCATCCCAAATTATGTCTTCCTGTTCCATCTGCAGATGTTGCTCCCAACAGATCTGGTCTGATACACGGAAGAAAAACAGCCTCTTGTCAGGCAAGAGAATATCAGTAGATTCTCCTGGAACTTCCTCACTCCTAAAACACCCTTAGTTATGGACGTCAAACTACTAGGCCCACGTACTTACAAGCAGGTCTACTTACCAGAAATTCAACAAAATAATGAATAGGATCACATCCTAACAATTTTTTCGAAACAGAACATGCAGTCAATCTTTTAACCAATAAAATGCTAATATCAATTGAAATTTAAGACATATTTTCAGAAATGGGTTAATCATGACAGACAGGTTTGTGTGTTTTCCTTCCATTATTAGTTGTCCTACATAGCCAACTGTAAGGAATGAGATACCATTAAATAATACTAAACTAAGACAATGAATACATGAACAGTATTAAGAAAGCAGTATTGACCAATAAAATTGAATAGTAAATACTTTAACGGTTAAATTGTGATCAGTTGCTCAGTCTAATAAGCTTTCTGTGTTGTTACTCATATTTCTATTATACTGCATGGTCCTTCTCTATAGAACGGAATCTCGCAGGTGCCGTGTGGTGGGCGGAGCAATGTGTGTAGCAGACTGTCGTGCAAGTCATTGCCGCTAGCAACAGCGCAGCGTCCAACATATTTACACTTTTTCGTATTTAATTATCATCATTACTTACATGAATTTCAGAGTACCGTAAGACGAGTTTTTTCCCCACTTTTTGTGTTATAAAAATTTGGGGTCGTCTTATATTCAGGGTATTAAAAATTTTTGATCGAGGTTTTTATAAATTATTATTATTCACAAAGTAGTATGTGGCAACGGCATCTTGTAACTCACAACGAATCAATGCGTTAATGAAGATTAAAATATGGTTGGTTATGTTTAATTACCATGCATTTACGATTAGCGTACATTATGAGGTTAGGATTCACGCATACACGTCATTTCAATCGGATAAATTATATGTTCGAAAGCATACGGAAATACATTTTAAAACAATCTTTACGAGAACAAAACCCGTCAGTTTTACTAGCAGTAAACGAGACGAAGTGGAAAGGAAATTGACCGAGAGACAGGTGGCTGAAGGGGGTGGAATAAAGCGTGAAGAAGAGAGGAGAAGACTGGACAAGGGTGGAGGCTGAGAGATGGCGGGAAGACAGAAGACATTGGAGAGGCTTGTGTAACAAATAGACCCGGCCAGTGGCTAAAACTGTGCAAGATGATGATGATGATGATGAATTGAGTGATCAACGAATCTTAATTTAATAACGTCAGCGCTCTTTCTAAGTTGATCCCAGACATCTGAAGGTCGAGTCGTAATTTAAGTACCAAACACACCCTTTTTTTTGCTGAAGCCGGTACGCGCGTATCATACGTCTTGTGCGAAATATTACGGGACACCAGAAACGCAACGAATTCTTGTTTTCTGTGTCGTGGAAGTGTAGATCTAAGATACAGGTTATGGTAAGTTCATTAATTGAAAATTACGATTGTTCGTAATCTCAAATAGAGCTTTTAATTCTTCCTTCCGCAGTTGGTACACAGAAAATCACTGTACTTGGATACAGGGGGTTGGCATTCGTGACTGCTTGACGCGTTTCCCCTGTTCGCTTGTTTTCGTGTTGCTTCGGTGCATGCTGGTCTTCAGGTTGAATTTGCGTCTACCGGCATTTGCTTGCATATAACTCGCACTTTTCCTTCCGAAAATAAGTGTGAAAATCTTCTGCGAGGATTTGTGAGGGAAAGACCTTATTCCCGAGAAAAGGTAAAATAGGCATGATTGAAACAAGACGACTGGAATTGTCAACAGCCGTCATTGCTGCCAATCTCCCAGCTACTCTCCGTCCAATGCATCTGCGATTCTTGTCTTTAAGGAGATATCCCATACCCCTATATCCAATCAAGCACGAGTACAACTGCTTTATTTTGTCTTCTGTCGTCGCAAGTAGCGAATATCAAATTCATTCAAAATGATTTCTCGACCGGCGGCGTCTGCGTATTTGATCACTTTGAGTTTAAATCCAGCCGTATAACTTCTGGGTTTTTGCCTAACTAATAGATCGATTTCCACAAGAAAACAATCACTCCTAACTGAGAATCAAAAATGGAACGTGAAGACAATACTGGTAGGCCTACTTATCGACAATGCAACAGACGGACAACAAACACCGTGGAAGAAAGGAGGAAAGCACCGCCGCAAAAACGAACAATACCATCCCGGGCAAGATGTGTTTTGAAATTACTACGATCAACTTTATGAAGGTGAGATACGATGCATACTTCAAGTTGATAGTGATTTGTTATGCTGAAATAACATCAAATGTTAAAGCAGGACAGATGTACGGAGTGAGCGAGTGCAATGTGCGTAGATGGCAGCAAACTGAGGACAAACTGAACAGTGCACATACAACAAGAAAATCTTCTCGTAGATCTAGGAAAGGACGCTTCTTTGACTTGGACAAAGAAATTATAGAGTATGTCTTGGAAAACGGGCCAGAGGGATTCCCGATAACACAAGTTATAAAAATGAAAGCACAACCTTAAGGGCATCATCATCATCACCATCGGCTTTCATTAGAATCCGAGTATAAATCTTCTTCCTTCAGTCCAGTTTGTGGATGAGTTTACGGTGACTAAAGAGTCCAATCCTGGCATGGAACAAGCGTCCACACAAGTCACATAGTATTGCTGGAGGAGGACGTGGTTGGGCTGCTCGAAGTTTCCTAGCTTGACGCTTGGTCTCTTCATGTGTGCGTCGATCCCTTTCAAACGTCTTTACAGTCTCCGATATGGTACGGCGCCAAGTTGAGCGGTCTACAGCCAGCGTGTCCCAGGTTTGTGAATCAAGACCTGTCAATTTCAGGGTCTGCTTGAATAGGTCCTTGTAGCGCCTCTTAGGACCACCATGAGGTCTGGTGCCATAGCATATCAAACCATATAGCATTCGACGAGGTAATCTCTCATCATCACTCCGATGGACATGACTAATCCATCTAAATTGGTGACCTATTATGGATGATTCTATGCTGTTGATTTGAGCCCTTTCCAGAACAGCAATACTGGTAATGCGGTCTTCCCATTTAATCCTCAGGATTGATCGAAGTTTTTGTAGGTGGAAATGCTCAAGCTTCCTAAGATCACGGCGGTAAAGGTTCCACGTTTCACAGCCATACAACAATGTAGAAATGACTACTTTTTGTACTCATGGACAGATCTTTATTCATGGTGACCCGGTGCGCTAATCGTCCATATGCTGCATGGGCTGCGCCAATTCTCTTATCCACATCCTGCTCACAGGTACAGCTCACAGAAATGGTACTGCCCAGTTACGAGAAGTAGTCTACCTGTTCTAATGGCAAATTTGAGATGGAGATATTGAACTGAGGAAGAAGTGTGCTTGGTGAAGGTTGTGCCAACACTTTAGTCTTATTGACATTTATGGTAAGACCAAAGCGATCACATGCACTTTTGTAACAATTAACTGACTCTTGCAGCTCTTCTGGTGTGAGAGTTGGCGACGCAGCATCACCTGCATACAACATGTTAGTAACCTTAGTAACCTGAGTTTTCCTCAAGGAGCGGAGACGAGTTAGGTTGAAAAGCCCTCCATCAAAACGCTACTTGACCTCCACACCTGGGATGTTTGTGGGTGAATCATAAAGCATTGCAGCCAAGTAGAGAGCGAAAAGCGTTGGAGCCAATACACATCCTTGTTTCAGTCCATGGGTAATAGGAAATTCATCGGACATCTTATTCTGATGGCAAACCTGACCTGTCATGTCATCATGGAGAGCCTTGATTAGATCTACAAAACGCTGAGGGCAACCAAACCGCTTCAGCACCGCCCACATGGCTGGTCTTGGAACCGAATCAAATGCCTTTTCCAAGTCAAAAAAGACTAAGAAGAGTGGATTCTGTTGTTCTCTACATTTTTCTTGTAGCTGTCTCACACAGAAAATCAAGTCAATTGTGCTTCTGGATGCTCTAAATCCGCATTGTGACTCTGGGAGGATCTTCTCAGAGATAACCTTCAGGCGGTTAAGTAGAATTCTTGCAAGAATCTTCCCCACAATTGATAGCAGTGATATACCACGGTAGTTGCCACAAACTCTGCGATCACCCTTTTTAAAGATAGTGACGATAGTGGCATTCTTTAGGTCTCCTGGTACCTTTCTTGATTCCCATATTCTGAGGATAAGGGTGAAAATCCTTGTTTTGAGGGAACGACCTCCGGCTTGAATTAGTTCCAGAGGGATGTTATCTGGGCCAGGTGCTTTTCTGGGTTTCAATTGGGTGAGAGCTGCACTGAATTCATGATAAGTAGGAGGTACTGCCAACCACAGTGTGCCCAACTCTAGGAATGGGTATTCCAAGATTCAGACACCTAGATATCAAGGGAAAGGCTGTAGCCGCTTTTGAAAGTTCAGATATTTGAATATCGCGCTACATTGCTTCTCGAAGCATTTAGAAGGAATTTACCGATAGTTGGATGTCAAGTGACGTAGCGAGTAATAGCAGAGGTCGAGGCTATTTATTGATTAAATAGTTAACCATGGAGTAGAGACTTGAGACTTGGATCAGATTACTGGCACGGCCAAATGAAAGAGAATGCAATTAGTATCAAGTAAATCGGACCAGGGATTCAAGAGATATGAGGATTTCTAGATATCAGGTGATGACGCGTGACCCTGGCAGTTTTCAATAAAAGCCAGCTGGCCGAAGCAACTTCAGCTCATTCTAACACAAGCACTTGGCGAACAAGTTGCATCTACGCTGAGCCAAGGCACATGGTTGCCGAATCTACGCAGAAGTTCTTTTAAAGTCGTGATAGTCACGAAAAGTGCTGCGCTACGAGTTGGAACTTAGTAAGTTTCTGGTGAGGAGAATCACTGAGGTGATTGATTTTTCTACAGACATTGGTGGAAATATTTATATTTCTACAAGGACATATGCTAGACTTTGTCTAGAAAATAGTATTTTGTCACAGTCCAGTAGTAACATAATACTTGGATGTTTAAATCCATTTCAAGTCAGTTTTCATTTTTTGTAACTAGTTAACCACTTCGATCTGTCAGTACACTGAAGACTAGTCTATAACGGTGGCGTTCATTAGTCTACGCAAGGGAAACTACTTGTTGCCTAGCGCATGGTAGATGGTGATATTAATAAACCATGCCCAGGGAACGATCTTCAGAACAGCCGTTAATTGCTTAGACTGTCAGTGTTTTTCTTGTACTGATAAGATTACCGTGAGTTATGTTACAACTGACATATCTAATAATAGATCACTTAGATCTGACCCTATTTAAACAAACTGTTATGGCTTTGATAGAAGCCCATATTAAAATGGAACCACAGTTTATTCAAACGTCAAAAGATACTACCACTATGTCTGACTAGACGAATTGTGGGTCTACAATGGCGGCCGATACAAGGATTATACATGCTTGTCCGATAGGGCATGTCTATGGATAAGTCTGGTACAGACCAGGTTTACTACGCTTCAAGACCATCAAGAAATGTAAGCCACATTTGAATTATATTATGCCTAGCTAATTGGAACAAACTATTTTTTTTCTGCAGATGACCAACACATTTTTTTTCTTCGTATTTAAATCTTGCAATGATTTACGCAAGACTTGTTAAGAGTTATTCTGAGTATTTTCAGCACTCAGAACAGTTTAGGATCGATGACCGAGCATTTCGAGCATTTATTTGAATTTTTCATATTTTTGGGAAATCACGGTAATCAGCCGATGTAACTGTAAAAGTTAAATTTATTTTTGTTGAGGAATGGATATTTTTTTCCATATTCGAAGGTTCGAACATGTGGATTCTCACATAATGAGATGATAATTAAACATATTTAAAATAATACAAATAATAATAATAATAAAAATCCACTAATAATAATAATAATAATAATTTTCATAATTTTTCTAAATAATTCTTGGATATTATATTTTATAATAATCATATGTATTGAGAGAGAGCCTATGAAGTAGTTTAAACATTTCTAGTTTGGAACAGGAGATTTTCCGAAGGAAAGTGGTTAGCGCAAGCCCGCATTCAACCAACATTTCAGTTCTGGTTGAACAGTTGATATTTGCATTGAGCAAAGTATATTTTTCAGATAACACGGAGAGGCATGAAACGGGAAGCAATTGATATTTGTATCAAATAGGATATTGTTGTATTTATATAAAATCATGACGTAAATACACTCGAAAGTGAAATAAAGATTTTCATAAGTATGGTAAATTCACGGGTTGAACTGAATGGTAAAATAAAATAAACTTGTAAGTTTATTAATCTTCCAGTGTTGATAACAAGCAGAGGCTTGATTTATTGTATAAATTTTGGGAAGATAATTTATGTGTGTGGAGTAGTTGAAATGCCATTCCCAGGTGCGCATGTTTAAGTCGCAGGAATGAAGAGGTTTTTTCGAGCATCAATCAAATAGCAGGTTCGATGGCTCAGGTTTATAGTAGGAGTATTGGAACTACACATTTCGTCGGATGAATGACCCGAAGGTTATTTCTTGAAACCATCAGTTCTTATTTCAACCTTGTTTACGAATTCCATTTAGACTTTGATTTTGCTAGAACCCGGATTTGTCATGATAGTAGTTTATTCTTCTTCAGAGGAAGACCTTTGCCGTTGTTGTTGTAATATTGTGTTCTTACACAAATAATAGAATGGGCCACTGCCAATTAAAAAATAATTCTTTAACCACGAATAATTTGAAGGATATTTTCAATCCTAGTGCCATGAACTAAATGAATTCATTATAAAACTACAATTCTAATTTCCGCATTCTGTCGAAGAATTGCAAGTTGTAAAAGTTGGTAAAAATGGCCATGAATATAAATATTTTTATAATAATGATTCCAAGTGGAAAATTGAATAGTTGAATGGTTCAACAATTTAGTGATCAAGTTGATGATTCAGAAATCATATATTTTGTTTGGAACTTGAAGTTCATAATCGAGTCACTTCTCGAATGTTTAATGTTAGAAGAACAATTAATTGTTGTTGTGCTTCGCACAGTTCTTCGATGCTATGCTCAAGGTCAAATACTTTTCAGATGTTATTAATATATGTAAATAATTTGTATTGCTTCTATGATAATAATATTTTTCGACGATATATTTTTGAAACTGGAAAAATAAGTGAAAGTTAAAAATTCTATGAACATTTATTCTACGAGTGTTAATATCATGTAAATATTCAGACAGTGATCTACGATATTTCCAGTACAGACAATTAACTTTGAACTGGAATTAAATATTAATAATTTTGGAACACAGTCTACAGGACTATTAATCGGACTTGTGTTTCCAAAAAGATTGTCAAATGTGTTTGGAAAATTTCTGTATATTGTGTGTAAATAAGAGTGTGGATCGCCACACGTGGATGATGCTGCTTTGAGCATTTTTGCAGTCAATTTTAACTTCAAAATAAACTGAGATAATTTTACAGGATGTGTTACTCCCAATTAAATCTCCTTCTATCCTTATTGTTGCATTGAGCCAAAAATCAGTAAAGCATTTTTTTAATTTGATGTCGTTTTTGCGATTTGCTTTAACCCATCTGGCGCTCCGGGATATTTTGACTCTCGTGCTGACTGATTATTGGTAAAATGCATATGTGGTCGTGCGGACTCCGGTCTAAACGGGCACAACAGTTGTTCAGGTTGTTGCGGCACATCACAGAGGAAGTCTTCAGCAGCTGCTGATGGACGATTTAGGAGATTGGAGAAGTGCTCCTTCCAGTGTTCCAAGATTTCTTGACTATCAGTAAAGGTAGTAGAATTATCGGCGCTTTTCAGTGTACCTGATGATGAGCGAGATGGTCCATATATTTCCTTGAGTACTGCATAGAAGTTCCTCAAGTCTCGAGCATCCGATGGTCTCTGCAGTTCCTGAGCCTTCTGTTGCCACCAAGTATTTTTTACCTGCCTTATCTGTGTCTGGCATTTACCCTTGAGTTCCAGTAGTTTATCCCTCTTTGTGTTGGAAGTTGGGTCTTGAAGATGGGCAAGATAGGCATTCCTTTTGGCATTGATGAGACACAGAATTTCTTCATTGTTGTCATCAAACCAGTCTTTCCATGTACTCAATTAATTCCTCTGCCTTACCAGTAAGGGTCTAGACATTTATGGTCACAATCTCTGTGACGGTCTTAATATTCTCTGGTAGCCCACTTCTCACAGCCCTCCCAGGACGCCAAGAGCTGAGCTTCGCCTCCGGGGGACGCCCTAGCCGTTTCCGAGGCCACGGCTCACACACTATCATATTTAGACTATTTGTACGATGGGTTCGCCGCACCCAAAGGCATTTTAGAGCTACTGCCAGCACTTTGTTAGGCCGCTCCTAACATGGAGAGGAGACGCCGGTTGTAGCCGCTCCCCAGGAGTACAGACGCTACATTCTGATGTGTCCATTATGTGGGCACATATCTTTTAATCATTACAAATCCGAGTACTGGATTTCCTCTTCCGCCAACTACACTGTACCGAAGGACTCCTTCTCCACTGCAGGTGCCGTTGAGGTCTTCACTCATAACCCAGAGTAGGGTCCTCCATATTTATGACCCCTGGAGAGAGGGTGTCCCAGCATTGTAAAGCCCTAAGGAATAGGGCTACCTGTTGGTCCGCGGGTTCTATTGGAGTGAATTTGAACCAACCCTGCTGGACATTACAGGGCCCCCCTATCCGCCACCTGGGGATGCACCCTTTGATTATATAAAACATTAAAAATGAAAGAAACAGTGACAACATAAAGCAGATATGAGAAAAAAAAACATTTAAATTCCATCCAAAATCTTCTAGCAACCGCTTCTTCCGCAGAAAGATGAGAGAGGCTATTGAGATATCTATTACATCCAGCAATTTCAACCGTGACCATGTCTGGAATTTGGCATTAGATCATTTTCGAGAAAAACAGCAAGATATACAGCCAGGAAGAGGTTCATTGCGCGGGTTAGACACTCTTGCAGAAATACAAGCCATGACTAGCCCTACTAGAATGATGAGTAAATGTCAGCAAATAAGAATCTTCAGAAGCAGCCCGAGACCATAAAGCTACCATCATCTCTGGACGTTTAACTCTACAAAACAATATTCTCCCTAATTTTCCCCTTTATTGCTTGGCCTGTAGTCATCTCTGGATGAATGCAGTATTTTTGCATTTGTTGGCACAGGCTAGATGTCTCGGTCTCATTATATGGAAGCTACTGAGATTGGTGGGGTGGGTGTATGCACACGCATGCCATGACCCCTTTGCTTTACAACTATGGTGGCAAAAGCAACCATGTTACAAGCTGAAACACTTGATAAACAAACAGAAAACAAGGTAATGTTAAGTGATTTTATGCTTGTAATAGATATGTTTTGCCTACCATAGTCTACCGGTGATTGTGGAGGTGGGGGTGGGGATGGTGGTTCCATTTCAGGCGTTGGCACAGAAGACTGATCCAGTAGCTTTGGCACAGTCACATTGTCCCCACTCAGGCTCCTGATGTACTTCCGAGGCTGCTCACTAGAGCTATCACCGTCTCCTGAAGCAGGTTTTGTAGAGACTGGACAAGAATCCGCCGTTGTAACATCCCTTCCAGGTGTTGAAACCACAGGAGATCCTGGGACAGAAGTGCATTCTTATATATCTACCACACGCAGATGCTTTCTCATTAAGTGGTATAAAGCAAATATCATACGAAGCTTTATTTTCAACTCCTGTCCACAAAAACTGACATACTTAGGAGCTTGATTAGGGAGACGATTGTTGCAGGTCTATCATATTCCATCCCAAATTATGTCTTCCTGTTCCATCTGCAGATGTTGCTCCCAACAGATCTGGTCTGATACACGGAAGAAAAACAGCCTCTTGTCAGGCAAGAGAATATCAGTAGATTCTCCTGGAACTTCCTCACTCCTAAAACACCCTTAGTTATGGACGTCAAACTACTAGGCCCACGTACTTACAAGCAGGTCTACTTACCAGAAATTCAACAAAATAATGAATAGGAACACATCCTAACAATTTTTTCGAAACAGAACATGCAGTCAATCTTTTAACCAATAAAATACTAATATCAATTGAAATTTAAGACATATTTTCAGAAATGGGTTAATCATGACAGACAGGTTTGTGTGTTTTCCTTCCATTATTAGTTGTCCTACATAGCCAACTGTAAGGAATGAGATACCATTAAATAATACTAAACTAAGACAATGAATACATGAACAGTATTAAGAAAGCAGTATTGACCAATAAAATTGAATAGTAAATACTTTAACGGTTAAATTGTGATCAGTTGCTCAGTCTAATAAGCTTTCTGTGTTGTTACTCATATTTCTATTATACTGCATGGTCCTTCTCTATAGAACGGAATCTCGCAGGTGCCGTGTGGTGGGCGGAGCAATGTGTGTAGCAGACTGTCGTGCAAGTCATTGCCGCTAGCAACAGCGCAGCGTCCAACTAGCTTAACATATTTACACTTTTTCGTATTTAATTATCATCATTACTTACATGAATTTCAGAGTACCGTAAGACGAGTTTTTTTCCCCACTTTTTGTGTTATAAAAATTTGGGGTCGTCTTATATTCAGAGTATTAAAAATTTTTGATCGAGGTTTTTATAAATTATTATTATTCACAAAGTAGTATGTGGCAACGGCATCTTGTAACTCACAACGAATCAATGCGTTAATGAAGATTAAAATATGGTTGGTTATGTTTAATTACCATGCATTTACGATTAGCGTACATTATGAGGTTAGGATTCACGCATACACGTCATTTCAATCGGATATATTATATGTTCGAAAGCATACGGAAATACATTTTAAAACAATCTTTACGAGAACAAAACCCGTCAGTTTTACTAGCAGTAAACGAGACGAAGTGGAAAGGAAATTGACCGAGAGACAGGTGGCTGAAGGGGGTGGAAGAAAGCGTGAAGAAGAGAGGAGAAGACTGGACAAGGGTGGAGGCTGAGAGATGGCGGGAAGACAGAAGACATTGGAGAGGCTTGTGTAACAAATAGACCCGGCCAGTGGCTAAAACTGTGCAAGATGATGATGATGATGAATTGAGTGATCAACGAATCTTAATTTAATAACGTCAGCGCTCTTTCTAAGTTGATCCCGGACATCTGAAGGTCGAGTCGTAATTTAAATACCAAACACACCCTTTTTTTGCTGAAGCCGGTACGCGCGTATCATACGTCTTGTGCGAAATATTACGGGACACCAGAAACGCAACGAATTCTTGTTTTCTGTGTCGTGGAAGTGTAGATCTAAGATACAGGTTATGGTAAGTTCATTAATTGAAAATTACGATTGTTCGTAATCTCAAATAGAGCTTTTAATTCTTCCTTCCGCAGTTGGTACACAGAAAATCACTGTACTTTGATACAGCGGGTTGGCATTCGTGACTGCTTTCCGCGTTTCCCCTGTTCGCTTGTTTTCGTGTTGCTTCGGTGCATGCTGGTCTTCAGGTTGAATTTGCGTCTACCGGCATTTGCTTGCATATAACTCGCACTTTTCCTTCCAAAAATAAGTGTGAAAATCTTCTGCGAGGATTTGTGAGGGAAAGACCTTATTCCCGAGAAAAGGTAAAATAGGCATGATTGAAACAAGACGACTGGAATTGTCAACAGCCGTCACTGCTGCCAATCTCCCAGCTACTCTCCGTCCAATGCATCTGCGATTCTTGTCTTCAAGGAGATATCCCATACCCCTATATCCAATCAAGCACGAGTACAACTGCTTTATTTTGTCTTCTGTCGTCGCAAGTAGCGAATATCAAATTCATTCAAAATGAATTCTCGACCGGCGGCGTCTGCGTATTTGATCACTTTGAGTTTAAATCCAGCCGTGTAACTTCTGGGTTTTTGCCTAACTAATAGATCGATTTCCACAAGAAAACAATCACTCCTAACTGAGAAACAAAAATGGAACGTGAAGACAATACTGGTAGGCCTACTTATCGACAATGCAACAGACGGACAACAAAACACCGTGGAAGAAAGGAGGAAAGCACCGCCGCAAAAACGAACAATACCATCCCGGGCAAGATGTGTTTTGAAATTACTACGATCAACTTTATGAAGGTGAGATACGATGCATACTTCAAGTTGATAGTGATTTGTTATGCTGAAATAACATCAAATGTTAAAGCAGGACAGATGTACGGAGTGAGCGAGTGCAATGTGCGTAGATGGCAGCAAACTAAGGACAAACTGAACAGTGCACATACAACAAGAAAATCTTCTCGTGGACCTAGGAAAGGACGCTTCTTTGACTTGGACAAAGAAATTATAGAGTATGTCTTGGAAAACGGGCCAGAGGGATTCCCGATAACACAAGTTATAAAAATGAAAGCACAACCTTAAGGGCATCATCATCATCACCATCGGCTTTCATTAGAATCCGAGTATAAATCTTCTTCCTTCAGTCCAGTTTGTGGATGAGTTTACGGTGACTAAAGAGTCCAATCCTGGCATGGAACAAGCGTCCACACAAGTCACATAGTATTGCTGGAGGAGGACGTGGTTGGGCTGCTCGAAGTTTCCTAGCTTGACGCTTGGTCTCTTCATGTGTGCGTCGATCCCTTTCAAACGTCTTTACAGTCTCCGATATGGTACGGCGCCAAGTTGAGCGGTCTACAGCCAGCGTGTCCCAGGTTTGTGAATCAAGACCTGTCAATTTCAGGGTCTGCTTGAATAGGTCCTTGTAGCGCCTCTTAGGACCACCATGAGGTCTGGTGCCATAGCATATCAAACCATATAGCATTCGACGAGGTAATCTCTCATCATCACTCCGATGGACATGACTAATCCATCTAAATTGGTGACCTATTATGGATGATTCTATGCTGTTGATTTGAGCCCTTTCCAGAACAGCAATACTGGTAATGCGGTCTTCCCATTTAATCCTGAGGATTGATCGAAGTTTTTGTAGGTGGAAACGCTCAAGCTTCCTAAGATCACAGCGGTAAAGGGTCCACGTTTCACAGCCATACAACAATGTAGAAATTACTACTTTTTGTACTCATGGACAGATCCTTATTCATGGTGACCCGGTGCGCTAATCGTCCATATGCTGCATGGGCTGCGCCAATTCTCTTATCCACATCCTGCTCACAGGTACAGCTCACAGAAATGGTACTGCCCAGTTACGAGAAGTAGTCTACCTGTTCTAATGGCAAATTTGAGATGGAGATATTGAACTGAGGAAGAAGTGTGCTTGGTGAAGGTTGTGCCAACACTTTAGTCTTATTAACATTTATGGTAAGACCAAAGCGATCACATGCACTTTTGTAACAATTAACTGACTCTTGCAGCTCTTCTGGTGTGAGAGTTGGCGACGCAGCATCACCTGCATACAACATGTTAGTAACCTTAGTAACCTGAGTTTTCCTCAAGGAGCGGAGACGAGTTAGGTTGAAAAGCCCTCCATCAAAACGCTACTTGACCTCCACACCTGGGATGTTTGTGGGTGAATCATAAAGCATTGCAGCCAAGTAGAGCGCGAAAAGCGTTGGAGCCAATACACATCCTTGTTTCAGTCCATGGGTAATAGGAAATTCATCGGACATCTTATTCTGATGGCAAACCTGACCTGTCATGTCATCATGGAGAGCCTTGATTAGATCTACAAAACGCTGAGGGCAACCAAACAGCTTCAGCACCGCCCACATGGCTGGTCTTGGAACCGAATCAAATGCCTTTTCCAAGTCAAAAAAGACTAAGAAGAGTGGATTCTGTTGTTCTCTACATTTTTCTTGTAGCTGTCTCACACAGAAAATCAAGTCAATTGTGCTTCTGGATGCTCTAAATCTGCATTGTGACTCTGGGAGGATCTTCTCAGAGATAACCTTCAGGCGGTTAAGTAGAATTCTTGCAAGAATCTTTCCCACAATTGATAGCAGTGATATACCACGGTAGTTGCCACAAACACTGCGATCACCCTTTTTAAAGATAGTGACGATAGTGGCATTCTTTAGGTCTCCTGGTACCTTTCTTGATTCCCATATTCTGAGGATAAGGGTGAAAATCCTTGTTTTGAGGGAACGACCTCCGGCTTGAATTAGTTCCAGAGGGATGTTATCTGGGCCAGGTGCTTTTCTGGGTTTCAATTGGGTGAGAGCTGCACTGAATTCATGATAAGTAGGAGGTACTGCCAACCACAGTTGTTCAGGTTGTTGCGGCACATCACAGAGGAAGTCTTCAGCAGCTGCTGATGGACGGTTTAGGAGATTGGAGAAGTGCTCCTTCCAGCGTTCCAAGATTTCTTGACTATCAGTAAAGGTAGGAGAATTATCGGCGCTTTTCAGTGTACCTGATGATGAGCGAGATGGTCCATATATTTCCTTGAGTACTGCATAGAAGTTCCTCAAGTCTCGAGCATCCGATGGTCTCTGCAGTTCCTGAGCCTTCTGTTGCCACCAAGTATTTTTAATCTGCCTTATCTGTGTCTGGCATTTACCCTTGAGTTCCAGTAGTTTATCCCTCTTTGTGTTGGAAGTTGGGTCTTGAAGATGGGCAAGATAGGCATTCCTTTTGGCATTGATGAGAGACAGAATTTCTTCATTGTTGTCATCAAACCAGTCTTTCCATGTACTCAATTAATTCCTCTGCCTTACCAGTAAGGGTCTAGACATTTATGGTCACAATCTCTGTGACGGTCTTAATATTCTCTGGTAGCCCACTTCTCACAGCCCTCCCAGGACGCCAAGAGCTGAGCTTCGCCTCCGGGGGACGCCCTAGCCGTTTCCGAGGCCACGGCTCACACACTATCATATTTAGACTATTTGTACGATGGGTTCGCCGCACCCAAAGGCATTTTAGAGCTACTGCCAGCACTTTGTTAGGCCGCTCCTAACATGGAGAGGAGACGCCGGTTGTAGCCGCTCCCCAGGAGTACAGACGCTACATTCTGATGTGTCCATTATGTGGGCACATATCTTTTGAAAATGAAAATCCACAGCCTGCTTCCAGTCTCCGACCGGGTCAGGAATGGAATGAATGAAGCCCCTATCTAGCGGCGAGGATATGAAATGTGCCGGCTGCCGAAGCCTGTCGCACTCCTCTGGGCCAATGATTAAATGAATGACAAGTACTGGATTTCCTCTTCCGCCAACTACACTGTACCGAAGGACTCCTTCTCCACTGCAGGTGCCGTTGAGGTCTTCACTCATAACCCAGAGTAGGGTCCTCCATATTTATGACCCCTGGAGAGAGGGTGTCCCAGCATTGTAAAGCCCTAAGGAATTGGGCTACCTGTTGGTCCGCGGGTTTTATTGGAGTGAATTTGAACCAACCCTGCTGGACATTACAGGGCCCCCCCATCCGCCACCTGGGGATGCACCCTTTGATTATATAAAACATTAAAAATGAAAGAAACAGTGACAACATAAAGCAGATATGAGAAAAAAAACATTTAAATTCCATCCAAAATCTTCTAGCAACCGCTTCTTCCGCAGAAAGATGAGAGAGGCTATTGAGATATCTATTACATCCAGCAATTTCAACCGTGACCATGTCTGGAATTTGGCATTAGGTCATTTTCCAGAAACACAGCAAGATATACAGCCAGTAAGAGGTTCATTGCGAGGGTTTGACACTCCTGCAGAAATACAAGCCATGACTAGCCCTACTAGAATGATGAGTAAATGTCAGCAAATAAGAATCTTCAGAAGCAGCCCGAGACCATAAAGCTACCATCATCTCTGGACGTTTAACTCTACAAAACAATATTCTCACTAATTTTCCCCTTTATTGCTTGGCCTGTAGTCATCTCTGGATGAATGCAGTATTTTTGCATTTGTTGGCACAGGCTAGATGTCTCGGTCTCATTATATGGAAGCTACTGAGATTGGTGGGGTGGATGTATGCACACGCATGCCATGACCCCTTTCCTTTACAACTATGGTGGCAAAAGCAACCATGTTACAAGCTGAAACACTTGATAAACAAACAGAAAACTAGGTAATGTTAAGTGATTTTATGCTTGTAATAGATATGTTTTGCCTACCATAGTCTACCGGTGATTGTGGAGGTGGGGGTGGGGATGGTGGTTCCATTTCAGGCGTTGGCACAGAAGACTGATCCAGTAGCTTTGGCACAGTCACATTGTCCCCACTCAGGCTCCTGATGTACTTCCGAGGCTGCTCACTAGAGCTATCACCGTCTCCTGAAGCAGGTTTTGTAGAGACTGGACAAGAATCCGCCGTTGTAACATCCCTTCCAGGTGTTGAAACCACAGGAGATCCTGGGACAGAAGTGCATTCTTATATATCTACCACACGCAGATGCTTTCTCATTAAGTGGTATAAAGCAAATATCATACGAAGCTTTATTTTCAACTCCTGTCCACAAAAACTGACATACTTAGGAGCTTGATTAGGGAGACGATTGTTGCAGGTCTATCATATTCCATCCCAAATTATGTCTTCGTGTTCCATCTGCAGATGTTGCTCCCAACAGATCTGGTCTGATACACGGAAGAAAAACAGCCTCTTGTCAGGCAAGAGAATATCAGTAGATTCTCCTGGAACTTCCTCACTCCTAAAACACCCTTAGTTATGGACGTCAAACTACTAGGCCCACGTACTTACAAGCAGGTCTACTTACCAGAAATTCAACAAAATAATGAATAGGAACACATCCTAACAATTTTTTCGAAACAGAACATGCAGTCAATCTTTTAACCAATAAAATACTAATATCAATTGAAATTTAAGACATATTTTCAGAAATGGGTTAATCATGACAGACAGGTTTGTGTGTTTTCCTTCCATTATTAGTTGTCCTACATATACTCTGGGAGCTGCCTGAATAGGATTGACATTTGGCCGGATGTTTCACCTCAGTCATCACCTCTCTGCATCTTGACCAATCCATGATCGCATAGTTGATGTCATAATTCTCTGCGTTGCAATATCACAGCCCACGTGCGTCAGTGCATGGTTAGCTGTGTCTCTGACTTGTACAGTGTGAACGCTTGTTATTCTAACCGTGTGTTGGTGCTTTAATGATAATAATAGTGCTTTAATACTTGTTTGTGTAGTACTGTAGAGTAGAACAGCAGTAGTTAAAAGTAATTAGAAACTTATATTTGTGACTTTATTCAGTTTTCATTGACATTAACAGTCTATTTTCTTATTATTTTGCTATGTCGGAGGCGGGTACGTTGGCCAAGGGAAAGGGTAAACTGAAAACCACTGGGCGAGGAATCGTTCTGCGGGTCAGTCCCGTGAATTGGTATGTACTTTACGGGAATATTTCGAGAAGGAGAGAGATAACGGTGGTCCTTTAGTGCCTTTTAGTAAAGTTATCAAGAGAACTTCTGATGCCCTAAACATCAATAAGAATACAGTAGTGAAGATCTGCAAGGAGAGATTCCAGCTCGAGGAAAGTCAAAATAAATGTGTCAAACTCCAATAACTACCTACCTGAACCTTCGTTTAAAATGACTAGTTGGAAATAAATCTACGGATACACCTGCAACGAGAATTTCCAGTAATGTCAGTCTTAGTGGGTCACCCATCATCTAGCTACCAGTGTGAAGGTCCTTGATGCTATCCTTCAAATGGTAAGTTTCCTTTTTTAAAATCTCTGAACTGACAGTTCACTTTGTGTGTGTGTGTTTTCTTAAACATGATTTTGCTTTGAGTAACAAATTCCTCTCTCCAAAGTTAAGCTAAGTAGCCGACTTGATGAATGTTAATGATGCCACAATGAAAACTAACAAGATTACTGACAGCGTTATGACTGGTGCGTATAGCAATAATGGTAGTGAGAGCTGATGAAATGCCGAGACCTTCTACTCGAACATACGGTACTTAATAAGCTGTAAGAAAAACACGTTGAAAGCATGTGAATAAATATTTCTCGGGTTTAAGTGCAAACCTGGCCTAACTATTTCGTTCGCAATATAGGAGCAAAATCCTCTTTTAAGCCTGAAGCAGTAGATTGTCACAGAAAAAATGCAGGCTAACATTATTGTAAGTTATCGAACTCAGCATTTACTTAAAGCCGTTACTATTATCGCAAAAAATAAGGAGATATTGTATATTCTACATCTGTAGCAACTATTCTAGATTCTAAATAATTCTGTAGCTTATCACTGAAATAATAATATTATTAAATATATTATAGCGAGTTGAATGTACTGCAGTAACTCATTTGCCCACGCGTGCGCGGTAGGAGCGAGCAGTTTGGCAACCTCGTTCTCAGACCACATGGCGAGGCGATAACTGTCAATCCCTTTCTGGTAGCTCACAGAGTATAGCCAACTGTAAGGAATGAGATACCATTAAATAATACTAAACTAAGACAATGAATACATGAACAGTATTGAGAAAGCAGTATTGACCAATAAAATTGAATAGTAAATACTTTAACGGTTAAATTGTGATCAGTTGCTCAGTCTAATAAGCTTTCTGTGTTGTTACTCATATTTCTATTATACTGCATGGTCCTTCTCTATAGAACGGAATCTCGCAGGTGCCGTGTGGTGGGCGGAGCAATGTGTGTAGCAGACTGTCGTGCAAGTCATTGCCGCTAGCAACAGCGCAGCGTCCAACTAGCTTAACATATTTACACTTTTTCGTATTTAATTATCATCATTACTTACATGAATTTCAGAGTACCGTAAGACGAGTTTTTTCCCCCACTTTTTGTGTTATAAAAATTTGGGGTCGTCTTATATTCAGGGTATTAAAAATTTTTGATCAAGGTTTTTATAAATTATTATTATTCACAAAGTAGTATGTGGCAACGGCATCTTGTAACTCACAACGAATCAATGCGTTAATGAAGATTAAAATATGGTTGGTTATGTTTAATTACCATGCATTTACGATTAGCGTACATTATGAGGGTAGGATTCACGCATACACGTCATTTCAATCGGATAAATTATATGTTCGAAAGCATACGGAAATACATTTTAAAACAATCTTTACGAGAACAAAACCCGTCAGTTTTACTAGCAGTAAACGAGACAAAGTGGAAAGGAAATTGACCGAGAGACAGGTGGCTGAAGGGGGTGGAAGAAAGCGTGAAGAAGAGAGGAGAAGACTGGACAAGGGTGGAGGCTGAGAGATGGCGGGAAGACAGAAGACATTGGAGAGGCTTGTGTAACAAATAGACCCGGCCAGTGGCTAAAACTGTGCAAGATGATGATGATGATGAATTGAGTGATCAACGAATCTTAATTTAATAACTTCAGCCCTCTTTCTAAGTTGATCCCGGACATCTGAAGGTCGAGTCGTAATTTAAATACCAAACACACCCTTTTTTTTTTTGCTGAAGCCGGTACGCGCGTATCATACGTCTTGTGCGAAATATTACGGGACACCAGAAACGCAACGAATTCTTGTTTTCTGTGTCGTGGAAGTGTAGATCTAAGATACAGGTTATGGTAAGTTCATTAATTGAAAATTACGATTGTTCGTAATCTCAAATAGAGCTTTTAATTCTTCCTTCCGCAGTTGGTACACAGAAAATCACTGTACTTTGATACAGCGGGTTGGCATTCGTGACTGCTTGCCGCGTTTCCCCTGTTCGCTTGTTTTCGTGTTGCTTCGGTGCATTCTGGTCTTCAGGTTGAATTTGCGTCTACCGGCATTTGCTTGCAAATAACTCGCACTTTTCCTTCCGAAAATAAGTGTGAAAATCTTCTGCGAGGATTTGTGAGGGAAAGACCTTATTCCCGAGAAAAGGTAAAATAGGCATGATTGAAACAAGACGACTGGAATTGTCAACAGCCGTCACTGCTGCCAATCTCCCAGCTACTCTCCGTCCAATGCATCAGCGATTCTTGTCTTCAAGGAGATATCCCATACCCCTATATCCAATCAAGCACGAGTACAACTGCTTTATTTTGTCTTCTGTCGTCGCAAGTAGCGAATATCAAATTCATTCAAAATGAATTCTCGACCGGCGGCGTCTGCGTATTTGATCACTTTGAGTTTAAATCCAGCCGTATAACTTCTGGGTTTTTGCCTAACTAATAGATCGATTTCCACAAGAAAACAATCACTCCTAACTGAGAAACAAAAATGGAACGTGAAGACAATACTGGTAGGCCTACTTATCGACAATGCAACAGACGGACAACAAACACCGTGGAAGAAAGGAGGAAAGCACCGCCGCAAAAACGAACAATACCATCCCGGGCAAGATGTGTTTTGAAATTACTACGATCAACTTTATGAAGGTGAGATACGATGCATACTTCAAGTTGATAGTGATTTGTTATGCTGAAATAACATCAAATGTTAAAGCAGGACAGATGTACGGAGTGAGCGAGTGCAATGTGCGTAGATGGCAGCAAACTAAGGACAAACTTAACAGTGCACATACAACAAGAAAATCTTCTCGGGGACCTAGGAAAGGACGCTTCTTTGACTTGGACAAAGAAATTATAAAGTATGTCTTGGAAAACGGGCCAGAGGGATTTCCGATAACACAAGTTATAAAAATGAAAGCACAACCTTAAGGGCATCATCATCATCACCATCGGCTTTCATTAGAATCCGAGTATAAATCTTCTTCCTTCAGTCCAGTTTGTGGATGTGTTTACGGTGACTAAAGAGTCCAATCCTGGCATGGAACAAGCGTCCACACAAGTCACATAGTATTGCTGGAGGAGGACGTGGTTGGACTGCTCGAAGTTTCCTAGCTTGACGCTTGGTCTCTTCATGTGTGCGTCGATCCCTTTCAAACGTCTTTACAGTCTCCGATATGGTACGGCGCCAAGTTGAGCGGTCTACAGCCAGCGTGTCCCAGGTTTGTGAATCAAGACCTGTCAATTTCAGGGTCTGCTTGAATTGGTCCTTGTAGCGCCTCTTAGGACCACCATGAGGTCTGGTGCCATAGCATATCAAACCATATAGCATTCGACGAGGTAATCTCTCATCATCACTCCGATGGACATGACTAATCCATCTAAATTGGTGACCTATTATGGATGATTCTATGCTGTTGATTTGAGCCCTTTCCAGAACAGCAATACTGGTAATGCGGTCTTCCCATTTAATCCTGAGGATTGATCGAAGTTTTTGTAGGTGGAAACGCTCAAGCTTCCTAAGATCACAGCGGTAAAGGGTCCACGTTTCACAGCCATACAACAATGTAGAAATGACTACTTTTTGTACTCATGGACAGATCTTTATTCATGGTGACCCGGTGCGCTAATCGTCCATATGCTGCATGGGCTGCGCCAATTCTCTTATCCACATCCTGCTCACAGGTACAGCTCACAGAAATGGTACTGCCCAGTTACGAGAAGTAGTCTACCTGTTCTAATGGCAAATTTGAGATGGAGATATTGAACTGAGGAAGAGGTGTGCTTGGTGAAGGTTGTGCCAACACTTTAGTCTTATTGACATTTATGGTAAGACCAAAGCGATCACATGCACTTTTGTAACAATTAACTGACTCTTGCAGCTCTTCTGGTGTGAGAGTTGGCGACGCAGCATCATCTGCATACAACATGTTAGTAACCTTAGTAACCTGAGTTTTCCTCAAGGAGCGGAGACGAGTTAGGTTGAAAAGCCCTCCATCAAAACGCTACTTGACCTCCACACCTGGGATGTTTGTGGGTGAATCATAAAGCATTGCAGCCAAGTAGAGCGCGAAAAGCGTTGGAGCCAATACACATCCTTGTTTCAGTCCATGGGTAATAGGAAATTCATCGGACATCTTATTCTGATGGCAAACCTGACCTGTCATGTCATCATGGAGAGCCTTGATTAGATCTACAAAACGCTGAGGGCAACCAAACCGCTTCAGCACCGCCCACATGGCTGGTCTTGGAACCGAATCAAATGCCTTTTCCAAGTCAAAAAAGACTAAGAAGAGTGGATTCTGTTGTTCTCTACATTTTTCTCGTAGCTGTCTCACACAGAAAATCAAGTCAATTGTGCTTCTGGATGCTCTAAATCCGCATTGTGACTCTGGGAGGATCTTCTCAGAGATAACCTTCAGGCGGTTAAGTAGAATTCTTGCAAGAATCTTCCCCACAATTGATAGCAGTGATATACCACGGTAGTTGCCACAAACACTGCGATCACCCTTTTTAAAGATAGTGACGATAGTGGCATTCTTTAGGTCTCCTGGTACCTTTCTTGATTCCCATATTCTGAGGATAAGGGTGAAAATCCTTGTTTTGAGGGAACGACCTCCGGCTTGAATTAGTTCCAGAGGGATGTTATCTGGGCCAGGTGCTTTTCTGGGTTTCAATTGGGTGAGAGCTGCACTGAATTCATGATAAGTAGGAGGTACTGCCAACCACAGTTGTTCAGGTTGTTGCGGCACATCACAGAGGAAGTCTTCAGCAGCTGCTGATGGACGATTTAGGAGATTGGAGAAGTGCTCCTTCCAGCGTTCCAAGATTTCTTGACTATCAGTAAAGGTAGGAGAATTATCGGCGCTTTTCAGTGTACCTGATGATGAGCGAGATGGTCCATATATTTCCTTGAGTACTGCATAGAAGTTCCTCAAGTCTCGAGCATCCGATGGTCTCTGCAGTTCCTGAGCCTTCTGTTGCCACCAAGTATTTTTAATCTGCCTTATCTGTGTCTGGCATTTACCCTTGAGTTCCAGTAGTTTATCCCTCTTTGTGTTGGAAGTTGGGTCTTGAAGATGGGCAAGATAGGCATTCCTTTTGGCATTGATGAGAGACAGAATTTCTTCATTGTTGTCATCAAACCAGTCTTTCCATGTACTCAATTAATTCCTCTGCCTTACCAGTAAGGGTCTAGACATTTATGGTCACAATCTCTGTGACGGTCTTAATATTCTCTGGTAGCCCACTTCTCACAGCCCTCCCAGGACGCCAAGAGCTGAGCTTCGCCTCCGGGGGACGCCCTAGCCATTTCCGAGGCCACGGCTCACACACTATCATATTTAGACTATTTGTACGATGGGTTCGCCGCACCCAAAGGCATTTTAGAGCTACTGCCAGCACTTTGTTAGGCCGCTCCTAACATGGAGAGGAGACGCCGGTTGTAGCCGCTCCCCAGGAGTACAGACGCTACATTCTGATGTGTCCATTATGTGGGCACATATCTTTTAATCATTACAAATCCGAGTACTGGATTTCCTCTTCCGCCAACTACACTGTACCGAAGGACTCCTTCTCCACTGCAGGTGCCGTTGAGGTCTTCACTCATAACCCAGAGTAGGGTCCTCCATATTTATGACCCCTGGAGAGAGGGTGTCCCAGCATTGTAAAGCCCTAAGGAATTGGGCTACCTGTTGGTCCGCGGGTTTTATTGGAGTGAATTTGAACCAACCCTGCTGGACATTACAGGGCCCCCCTATCCGCCACCTGGGGATGCACCCTTTGATTATATAAAACATTAAAAATGAAAGAAACAGTGACAACATAAAGCAGATATGAGAAAAAAAAACATTTAAATTCCATCCAAAATCTTCTAGCAACCGCTTCTTCCGCAGAAAGATGAGAGAGGCTATTGAGATATCTATTACATCCAGCAATTTCAACCGTGACCATGTCTGGAATTTGGCATTAGATCATTTTCCAGAAACACAGCAAGATATACAGCCAGGAAGAGGTTCATTGCGCGGGTTTGACACTCCTGCAGAAATACAAGCCATGACTAGCCCTACTAGAATGATGAGTAAATGTCAGCAAATAAGAATCTTCAGAAGCAGCCCGAGACCATAAAGCTACCATCATCTCTGGACGTTTAACTCTACAAAACAATATTCTCACTAATTTTCCCCTTTATTGCTTGGCCTGTAGTCATCTCTGGATGAATGCAGTATTTTTGCATTTGTTGGCACAGGCTAGATGTCTCGGTCTCATTATATGGAAGCTACTGAGATTGGTGGGGTGGGTGTATGCACACGCATGCCATGACCCCTTTCCTTTACAACTATGGTGGCAAAAGCAACCATGTTACAAGCTGAAACACTTGATAAACAAACAGAAAACTAGGTAATGTTAAGTGATTTTATGCTTGTAATAGATATGTTTTGCCTACCATAGTCTACCGGTGATTGTGGAGGTGGGGGTGGGGATGGTGGTTCCATTTCAGGCGTTGGCACAGAAGACTGATCCAGTAGCTTTGGCACAGTCACATTGTCCCCACTCAGGCTCCTGATGTACTTCCGAGGCTGCTCACTAGAGCTATCACCGTCTCCTGAAGCAGGTTTTGTAGAGACTGGACAAGAATCCGCCGTTGTAACATCCCTTCCAGGTGTTGAAACCACAGGAGATCCTGGGACAGAAGTGCATTCTTATATATCTACCACACGCAGATGCTTTCTCATTAAGTGGTATAAAGCAAATATCATACGAAGCTTTATTTTCAACTCCTGTCCACAAAAACTGACATACTTAGGAGCTTGATTAGGGAGACGATTGTTGCAGGTCTATCATATTCATACCTGCCAACCTCTCAAACTGAAATATCGGGAGATTTTGAACCTAATCATATTTCTTCGCCTTATTACCGAGGAACCGACAAAATCACTCAGATTGAAAAATCACAATAGCCTACCATCATATTATGCCAACAACATCCAAGTAATAGGCTACACAGACAATTTCACGTGTTAAACAGATAGCATAACGAGTAGAATAAGATCACTGGCCTAGTACGCCTGGTCCACCGCAGCGCAGCGCTGGCTCCGATCGGTGATGTAAGTTAGCATTGGCGCTTACGAGACTTAAAACCTTGCGACCTGTTTTACATGTTAAAACACCGCAAGATATCCTCATAGGTGCTAATAAGTTCGACATCTACACTTACTTTACTGTGCCCAATTATAATTTAATAAGTCGTCTCCTGTAATAGTCCAGTTTCGACAATAAGCGAAGACAGAGAGCAAATTCAAAATGCAACTAGTTTTGCCAGCTATCGGTAAATAATAATAAAAAAAGAACGGAAAAATTAACCTCGATATCAGAAAGGATTTCTTCACATTGTTACACATTTTACATTCCCTTAACAGACTTGCAACACAGAAAAGAAAAAGGAAGCCGTACGAACGCAACTTTCAACTTCAGCGTAGATTACTATAAAATTCAATAATAACCATAAATTTCACTCCACAGACACCAAAATCAGTAAACTACCATCATTTCAGAAGAACTTAACATTAAACAGACATAGAAGGCATAGTCATAACCCCTTCATAGAGTAGGCTATTGTCTAAAACTGATCACGCCTCCTTCAGCATTACGGTACCGTACATATATGTTTTTTAACTAATTGTCTTTTTATTCTCTTCCCTTTCCTCAGAGAAGTAGTCTTTAATGGCATCAAGAGCATTTTTATTTACACCATACTGGACAAATACTTAGGCAAATTAGGAAATATATGTGGAACATAATAGTCCTTCAATCGCCAGTTGGTTCTTGGGAGAAGTAATACTTCCTTTCCTTCTATCTCAAATTTGTCAAATTTAACAATTAAATCATCTGAAAAGTGAGCATCACAGATGTAGGACTTTTCAGTACGTTCCCTATCCTTCCTTGGTATGGCCCCTTTCCACTTGATAAAACGTTCCTTATCTCTAGTGGGTTTGAAAAACCGTCTCACCCCTTTACAGTCCCCATAGCCAGATCTGCATCCTGGTACAAAACAACAAGGCATCTTCACTACTCACATTAAGCACTCATGAAAATGTAAGGGCTAAACTGCTGTTTACTTGCATTAAATAACAATAAAATTAACACACGAAGATAACCTCAACACACGACAAGAAATTAAATTCTCTTTCAGTTAATGCTTCCTACAATAGCATTTCAGGTATTACCGGTAATACTATGAGATAATTGTGTAAGCACTTGTATATCAATAAAAGTGTGTACAGAACACCACCAAAACACTCCGACCGATTAAATACTTAATATATCGCACATAAACACATAAACATACGTGGAAATCAACAATCACAAATCGACTGAAGCGCTGCGTAGCGGCGAGTGCCAACCCGATCCGTATTCATTACGTGCTATTGAGGGAGAAGAGATCACACTTCTTATTCTACTCGTTATGCAGATAGTCTACAATATTCCGCAGCCTACAACTACCTCTCACCCAAAGGCTATTATGAAAACTTCTAGGAACACGTGCTGAATTAACCATCGACTATTTCAAACACAGACATATTCAAATACAACTAAGCGGGACATGTAGTTATGGAGAATTATCTATAAATTATATTGATACGAAGCGAAACTGCGGTATTGAAACATACTTCTCGTAAAAACGATCTGTTCGATGGATGACTGGAGTTTGTCTTCTCGCACTTTCAGTCCGAAGTAACACACGTGATTTGAAAAAATCGGGAGATTTAATACGTTCAGCGGGAGGGCGGGTGAAATGGTGTAAAATCGGGAGTCTCCCGCCTAAATCGGGAGAGTTGGCAGGTATGCATATTCCATCCCAAATTATGTCTTCCTGTTCCATCTGCAGATGTTGCTCCCAACAGATCTGGTCTGATACACGGAAGAAAAACAGCCTCTTGTCAGGCAAGAGAATATCAGTAGATTCTCCTGGAACTTCCTCACTCCTAAAACACCCTTAGTTATGGACGTCAAACTACTAGGCCCACGTACTTACAAGCAGGTCTACTTACCAGAAATTCAACAAAATAATGAATAGGAACACATCCTAACAATTTTTTCGAAACAGAACATGCAGTCAATCTTTTAACCAATAAAATACTAATATCAATTGAAATTTAAGACATATTTTCAGAAATGGGTTAATCATGACAGACAGGTTTGTGTGTTTTCCTTCCATTATTAGTTGTCCTACATAGCCAACTGTAAGGAATGAGATACCATTAAATAATACTAAACTAAGACAATGAATACATGAACAGTATTGAGAAAGCAGTATTGACCAATAAAATTGAATAGTAAATACTTTAACGGTTAAATTGTGATCAGTTGCTCAGTCTAATAAGCTTTCTGTGTTGTTACTCATATTTCTATTATACTGCATGGTCCTTCTCTATAGAACGGAACCTCGCAGGTGCCGTGTGGTGGGCGGAGCAATGTGCGTAGCAGACTGTCGTGCAAGTCATTGCCGCTAGCAACAGCGCAGCGTCCAACTAGCTTAACATATTTACACTTTTTCGTATTTAATTATCATCATTACTTACATGAATTTCAGAGTACCGTAAGACGAGTTTTTTTCCCCACTTTTTGTGTTATAAAAATTTGGGGTCGTCTTATATTCAGGGTATTAAAAATTTTTGATCAAGGTTTTTATAAATTATTATTATTCACAAAGTAGTATGTGGCAACGGCATCTTGTAACTCACAACGAATCAATGCGTTAATGAAGATTAAAATATGGTTGGTTATGTTTAATTACCATGCATTTACGATTAGCGTACATTATGAGGGTAGGATTCACGCATACACGTCATTTCAATCGGATAAATTATATGTTCGAAAGCATACGGAAATACATTTTAAAACAATCTTTACGAGAACAAAACCCGTCAGTTTTACTAGCAGTAAACGAGACGAAGTGGAAAGGAAATTGACCGAGAGACAGGTGGCTGAAGGGGGTGGAAGAAAGCGTGAAGAAGAGAGGAGAAGACTGGACAAGGGTGGAGGCTGAGAGATGGCGGGAAGACAGAAGACATTGGAGAGGCTTGTGTAACAAATAGACCCGGCCAGTGGCTAAAACTGTGCAAGATGATGATGATGATGAATTGAGTGATCAACGAATCTTAATTTAATAACTTCAGCCCTCTTTCTAAGTTGATCCCGGACATCTGAAGGTCGAGTCGTAATTTAAATACCAAAGACACCCTTTTTTTTTGCTGAAGCCGGTACGCGCGTATCATACGTCTTGTGCGAAATATTACGGGACACCAGAAACGCAACGAATTCTTGTTTTCTGTGTCGTGGAAGTGTAGATCTAAGATACAGGTTATGGTAAGTTCATTAATTGAAAATTACGATCGTTCGTAATCTCAAATAGAGCTTTTAATTCTTCCTTCCGCAGTTGGTACACAGAAAATCACTGTACTTTGATACAGCGGGTTGGCATTCGTGACTGCTTGCCGCGTTTCCCCTGTTCGCTTGTTTTCGTGTTGCTTCGGTGCATGCTGGTCTTCAGGTTGAATTTGCGTCTACCGGCATTTGCTTGCATATAACTCGCACTTTTCCTTCCGAAAATAAGTGTGAAAATCTTCTGAGAGGATTTGTGAGGGAAAGACCTTATTCCCGAGAAAAGGTAAAATAGGCATAATTGAAACAAGACGACTGGAATTGTCAACAGCCGTCACTGCTGCCAATCTCCCAGCTACTCTCCCTCCAATGCATCTGCGATTCTTGTCTTCAAGGAGCTATCCCATACCCCTATATCCAATCAAGCACGAGTACAACTGACGGCCTGCTTTATTTTGTCTTCTGTCGTCGCAAGTAGCGAATATCAAATTCATTCAAAATGAATTCTCGACCGGCGGCGTCTGCGTATTTGATCACTTTGAGTTTAAATCCAGCCGTATAACTTCTGGGTTTTTGCCTAACTAATAGATCGATTTCCACAAGAAAACAATCACTCCTAACTGAGAAACAAAAATGGAACGTGAAGACAATACTGGTAGGCCTACTTATCGACAATGCAACAGACGGACAACAAACACCGTGGAAGAAAGGAGGAAAGCACCGCCGCAAAAACGAACAATACCATCCCGGGCAAGATGTGTTTTGAAATTACTACGATCAACTTTATGAAGGTGAGATACGATGCATACTTCAAGTTGATAGTGATTTGTTATGCTGAAATAACATCAAATGTTAAAGCAGGACAGATGTACGGAGTGAGCGAGTGCAATGTGCGTAGATGGCAGCAAACTAAGGACAAACTTAACAGTGCACATACAACAAGAAAATCTTCTCGGGGACCTAGGAAAGGACGCTTCTTTGACTTGGACAAAGAAATTATAAAGTATGTCTTGGAAAACGGGCCAGAGGGATTTCCGATAACACAAGTTATAAAAATGAAAGCACAACCTTAAGGGCATCATCATCATCACCATCGGCTTTCATTAGAATCCGAGTATAAATCTTCTTCCTTCAGTCCAGTTTGTGGATGTGTTTACGGTGACTAAAGAGTCCAATCCTGGCATGGAACAAGCGTCCACACAAGTCACATAGTATTGCTGGAGGAGGACGTGGTTGGACTGCTCGAAGTTTCCTAGCTTGACGCTTGGTCTCTTCATGTGTGCGTCGATCCCTTTCAAACGTCTTTACAGTCTCCGATATGGTACGGCGCCAAGTTGAGCGGTCTACAGCCAGCGTGTCCCAGGTTTGTGAATCAAGACCTGTCAATTTCAGGGTCTGCTTGAATTGGTCCTTGTAGCGCCTCTTAGGACCACCATGAGGTCTGGTGCCATAGCATATCAAACCATATAGCATTCGACGAGGTAATCTCTCATCATCACTCTGATGGACATGACTAATCCATCTAAATTGGTGACCTATTATGGATGATTCTATGCTGTTGATTTGAGCCCTTTCCAGAACAGCAATACTGATAATGCGGTCTTCCCATTTAATCCTGAGGATTGATCGAAGTTTTTGTAGGTGGAAACGCTCAAGCTTCCTAAGATCACAGCGGTAAAGGGTCCACGTTTCACAGCCATACAACAATGTAGAAATGACTACTTTTTGTACTCATGGACAGATCTTTATTCATGGTGACCCGGTGCGCTAATCGTCCATATGCTGCATGGGCTGCGCCAATTCTCTTATCCACATCCTGCTCACAGGTACAGCTCACAGAAATGGTACTGCCCAGTTACGAGAAGTAGTCTACCTGTTCTAATGGCAAATTTGAGATGGAGATATTGAACTGAGGAAGAGGTGTGCTTGGTGAAGGTTGCGCCAACACTTTAGTCTTATTGACATTTATGGTAAGACCAAAGCGATCACATGCACTTTTGTAACAATTAACTGACTCTTGCAGCTCTTCTGGTGTGAGAGTTGGTGACGCAGCATCACCTGCATACCATCATCATCGGCTTTAACTCGAATCCGAGTATAAATCTTCTTCCTTCAGTTCAGTTTGTGGATATGTTTACGGTGACTAAAGAGTCCAATCCTGGCATGGAACAAGCGACCACACAAGTCGCATAGTATTGCTGGAGGAGGACGTGGTTGGGCTGCTCGAAGTTTCCTAGCTTGACGCTTGGCCTTTTCATGTATGCGTCGATCCCTTTCAAATGTCTTTACAGTATCCGAGATGGTACGGCGCCAAGTTGAGCGGTTTTCAGCCAGCATGTCCCAGGTTTGTGAATCAAGACCTGTCAATTTCAGGGTCTGCTTAAATTGGTCCTTGTAGCGCCTCTTAGGACCACCATGAGGTCTGGTGCCATAGCATAACTCACCATATAGCATTTGACGAGGTAATCTCACATCATCCATCCGATGGACATGACCAATCCATCTAAATTGGTGACCTATTATGGATGATTCTATGCTGTTGATTTGAGCCTTTTCCAGAACAGCAATATTGGTAATGCGGTCTTCCCATTTAATCCTCAAGATTGATCGAAGTTTTTGTAGGTGGAAACGCTCAAGCTTCCTAAGATCACGTCGGTAAAGGGTCCACGTTTCACAGCCATACAACAATGTAGAAATGACTACCGCTTTGTACACCATAAGCTTTGTACTCATGGACAGATCTTTATTCATGAAGACCCGGTGCGCTAATCGTCCATATGCTGCATGGGCTGCGCCAATTCTCTTATCCACATCCTGCTCACAGGTACAGCTCACAGAAATGGTACTGCCCAGGTACGAGAAGTGGTCAACCTGTTCTAATGGCAAATTTGAAATGGAGATATTGAACTGAGGAAGAGGTGTGCCTGGTGAAGGTTGTGCCAAGACTTTAGTCTTATTGACATTTATGGTAAGACCAAAGCGATCACATGCACTTTTGTAACAGTTAACTGACTCTTGCAGCTCTTCTGGTGTGAGAGTTGGTGACGCAGCATCATCTGCATACAACATGTTAGTAACCTTAGTAACCTGAGTTTTCCTCAAGGAGCGGAGACGAGTTAGGTTGAAAAGCCCTCCATCAAAACGATACTTGACCTCCACACCTGGGATGTTTGTGGGTGAATCATAAAGCATTGCAGCCAAGTACAGCGCGAAAAGCGTTGGAGCCAGTACACATCCTTGTTTCAATCCATGGGTAATAGGAAATTCATCGGACATCTTATTCTGATGGCAAACCTGACCTGTCATGCCATCATGGAGAGCCTTGATTAGATCTACAAAACGCTGAGGGCAACCAAACCGCTTCAGCACTGCCCACATGGCAGGTCTTGGAACCGAATCAAATGCCTTTTCCAAATCATAAAAGACTAAGAAGAGTGGATTCTGTTGTTCTCTACATTTTTCTTGTAGCTGTCTCACACAGAAAATCAAGTCAATTGTGCTTCTGGAAGTTCTAAATCCGCATTGTGACTCTGGGAGGATCCTCTCAGAGATAACCTTGAGGCGGTTAAGTAGAATTCTTGCAAGAATCTTCCCCACAATTGATAGCAGTGATATACCACGGTAGTTGCCACAAACACTGCGATCACCCTTTTTAAAGATAGTGACGATAGTGGCATTCTTTAGGTCTCTAGGTACCTTTCTTGATTCCCATATTCTGAGGATAAGGATGAAAATTCTTGTTTTGAGGGAATGACCTCCGGCTTGAATTAGTTCCAGAGGGATGTTATCTGGCCCAGGTGCTTTTCTGGGTTTCAATTGGGTGAGAGCTGCACTGAATTCATGATAAGTAGGAGGTACTGCCAACCACAGTTGTTCAGGTTGTTGCGGCACATCACAGAGGAAGTCTTCAGCAGCTGCTGATGGACGATTTAGGAGATTGGAGAAGTGCTCCTTCCAGCGTTCCAAGATTTCTTGACTATCAGTAAAGGTAGGAGAATTATCGGCGCTTTTCAGTGTACCTGATGATGAGCGAGATGGTCCATATATTTCCTTGAGTACTGCATAGAAGTTCCTCAAGTCTCGAGCATCCGATGGTCTCTGCAGTTCCTGAGCCTTCTGTTGCCACCAAGTATTTTTAATCTGCCTTATCTGTGTCTGGCATTTACCCTTGAGTTCCAGTAGTTTATCCCTCTTTGTGTTGGAAGTTGGGTCTTGAAGATGGGCAAGATAGGCATTCCTTTTGGCATTGATGAGAGACAGAATTTCTTCATTGTTGTCATCAAACCAGTCTTTCCATGTACTCAATTAATTCCTCTGCCTTACCAGTAAGGGTCTAGACATTTATGGTCACAATCTCTGTGACGGTCTTAATATTCTCTGGTAGCCCACTTCTCACAGCCCTCCCAGGACGCCAAGAGCTGAGCTTCGCCTCCGGGGGACGCCCTAGCCGTTTCCGAGGCCACGGCTCACACACTATCATATTTAGACTATTTGTACGATGGGTTCGCCGCACCCAAAGGCATTTTAGAGCTACTGCCAGCACTTTGTTAGGCCGCTCCTAACATGGAGAGGAGACGCCGGTTGTAGCCGCTCCCCAGGAGTACAGACGCTACATTCTGATGTGTCCATTATGTGGGCACATATCTTTTAATCATTACAAATCCGAGTACTGGATTTCCTCTTCCGCCAACTACACTGTACCGAAGGACTCCTTCTCCACTGCAGGTGCCGTTGAGGTCTTCACTCATAACCCAGAGTAGGGTCCTCCATATTTATGACCCCTGGAGAGAGGGTGTCCCAGCATTGTAAAGCCCTAAGGAATTGGGCTACCTGTTGGTCCGCGGGTTTTATTGGAGTGAATTTGAACCAACCCTGCTGGACATTACAGGGCCCCCCATCCGCCACCTGGGGATGCACCCTTTGATTATATAAAACATTAAAAATGAAAGAAACAGTGACAACATAAAGCAGATATGAGAAAAAAAAACATTTATATTCCATCCAAAATCTTCTAGCAACCGCTTCTTCCGCAGAAAGATGAGAGAGGCTATTGAGATATCTATTACATCCAGCAATTTCAACCGTGACCATGTCTCGAATTTGGCATTAGGTCATTTTCCAGAAACACAGCAAGATATACAGCCAGTAAGAGGTTCATTGCGCGGGTTTGACACTCCTGCAGAAATACAAGCCATGACTAGCCCTACTAGAATGATGAGTAAATGTCAGCAAATAAGAATCTTCAGAAGCAGCCCGAGACCATAAAGCTACCATCATCTCTGGACGTTTAACTCTACAAAACAATATTCTCACTAATTTTCCCCTTTATTGCTTGGCCTGTAGTCATCTCTGGATGAATGCAGTATTTTTGCATTTGTTGGCACAGGCTAGATGTCTCGGTCTCATTATATGGAAGCTACTGAGATTGGTGGGGTGGATGTATGCACACGCATGCCATGACCCCTTTCCTTTACAACTATGGTGGCAAAAGCAACCATGTTACAAGCTGAAACACTTGATAAACAAACAGAAAACTAGGTAATGTTAAGTGATTTTATGCTTGTAATAGATATGTTTTGCCTACCATAGTCTACCGGTGATTGTGGAGGTGGGGGTGGGGATGGTGGTTCCATTTCAGGCGTTGGCACAGAAGACTGATCCAGTAGCTTTGGCACAGTCACATTGTCCCCACTCAGGCTCCTGATGTACTTCCGAGGCTGCTCACTAGAGCTATCACCGTCTCCTGAAGCAGGTTTTGTAGAGACTGGACAAGAATCCGCCGTTGTAACATCCCTTCCAGGTGTTGAAACCACAGGAGATCCTGGGACAGAAGTGCATTCTTATATATCTACCACACGCAGATGCTTTCTCATTAAGTGGTATAAAGCAAATATCATACGAAGCTTTATTTTCAACTCCTGTCCACAAAAACTGACATACTTAGGAGCTTGATTAGGGAGACGATTGTTGCAGGTCTATCATATTCCATCCCAAATTATGTCTTCGTGTTCCATCTGCAGATGTTGCTCCCAACAGATCTGGTCTGATACACGGAAGAAAAACAGCCTCTTGTCAGGCAAGAGAATATCAGTAGATTCTCCTGGAACTTCCTCACTCCTAAAACACCCTTAGTTATGGACGTCAAACTACTAGGCCCACGTACTTACAAGCAGGTCTACTTACCAGAAATTCAACAAAATAATGAATAGGAACACATCCTAACAATTTTTTCGAAACAGAACATGCAGTCAATCTTTTAACCAATAAAATACTAATATCAATTGAAATTTAAGACATATTTTCAGAAATGGGTTAATCATGACAGACAGGTTTGTGTGTTTTCCTTCCATTATTAGTTGTCCTACATATACTCTGGGAGCTGCCTGAATAGGATTGACATTTGGCCGGATGTTTCACCTCAGTCATCACCTCTCTGCATCTTGACCAATCCATGATCGCATAGTTGATGTCATAATTCTCTGCGTTGCAATATCACAGCCCACGTGCGTCAGTGCATGGTTAGCTGTGTCTCTGACTTGTACAGTGTGAACGCTTGTTATTCTAACCGTGTGTTGGTGCTTTAATGATAATAATAGTGCTTTAATACTTGTTTGTGTAGTACTGTAGAGTAGAACAGCAGTAGTTAAAAGTAATTAGAAACTTATATTTGTGACTTTATTCAGTTTTCATTGACATTAACAGTCTATTTTCTTATTATTTTGCTATGTCGGAGGCGGGTACGTTGGCCAAGGGAAAGGGTAAACTGAAAACCACTGGGCGAGGAATCGTTCTGCGGGTCAGTCCCGTGAATTGGTATGTACTTTACGGGAATATTTCGAGAAGGAGAGAGATAACGGCGGTCCTTTAGTGCCTTTTAGTAAAGTTATCGAGAGAACTTCTGATGCCCTAAACATCAATAAGAATACAGTAGTGAAGATCTGCAAGGAGAGATTCCAGCTCGAGGAAAGTCAAAATAAATGTGTCAAACTCCAATAACTACCTACCTGAACCTTCGTTTAAAATGACTAGTTGGAAATAAATCTACGGATACACCTGCAACGAGAATTTCCAGTAATGTCAGTCTTAGTGGGTCACCCATCATCTAGCTACCAGTGTGAAGGTCCTTGATGCTATCCTTCAAATGGTAAGTTTCCTTTTTTAAAATCTCTGAACTGACAGTTCACTTTGTGTGTGTGTGTTTTCTTAAACATGATTTTGCTTTGAGTAACAAATTCCTCTCTCCAAAGTTAAGCTAAGTAGCCGACTTGATGAATGTTAATGATGCCACAATGAAAACTAACAAGATTACTGACAGCGTTATGACTGGTGCGTATAGCAATAATGGTAGTGAGAGCTGATGAAATGCCGAGACCTTCTACTCGAACATACGGTACTTAATAAGCTGTAAGAAAAACACGTTGAAAGCATGTGAATAAATATTTCTCGGGTTTAAGTGCAAACCTGGCCTAACTATTTCGTTCGCAATATAGGAGCAAAATCCTCTTTTAAGCCTGAAGCAGTAGATTGTCACAGAAAAAATGCAGGCTAACATTATTGTAAGTTATCGAACTCAGCATTTACTTAAAGCCGTTACTATTATCGCAAAAAATAAGGAGATATTGTATATTCTACATCTGTAGCAACTATTCTAGATTCTAAATAATTCTGTAGCTTATCACTGAAATAATAATATTATTAAATATATTATAGCGAGTTGAATGTACTGCAGTAACTCATTTGCCCACGCGTGCGCGGTAGGAGCGAGCAGTTTGGCAACCTCGTTCTCAGACCACATGGCGAGGCGATAACTGTCAATCCCTTTCTGGTAGCTCACAGAGTATAGCCAACTGTAAGGAATGAGATACCATTAAATAATACTAAACTAAGACAATGAATACATGAACAGTATTGAGAAAGCAGTATTGACCAATAAAATTGAATAGTAAATACTTTAACGGTTAAATTGTGATCAGTTGCTCAGTCTAATAAGCTTTCTGTGTTGTTACTCATATTTCTATTATACTGCATGGTCCTTCTCTATAGAACGGAATCTCGCAGGTGCCGTGTGGTGGGCGGAGCAATGTGTGTAGCAGACTGTCGTGCAAGTCATTGCCGCTAGCAACAGCGCAGCGTCCAACTAGCTTAACATATTTACACTTTTTCGTATTTAATTATCATCATTACTTACATGAATTTCAGAGTACCGTAAGACGAGTTTTTTTCCCCACTTTTTGTGTTATAAAAATTTGGGGTCGTCTTATATTCAGGGTATTAAAAATTTTTGATCAAGGTTTTTATAAATTATTATTATTCACAAAGTAGTATGTGGCAACGGCATCTTGTAACTCACAACGAATCAATGCGTTAATGAAGATTAAAATATGGTTGGTTATGTTTAATTACCATGCATTTACGATTAGCGTACATTATGAGGGTAGGATTCACGCATACACGTCATTTCAATCGGATAAATTATATGTTCGAAAGCATACGGAAATACATTTTAAAACAATCTTTACGAGAACAAAACCCGTCAGTTTTACTAGCAGTAAACGAGACAAAGTGGAAAGGAAATTGACCGAGAGACAGGTGGCTGAAGGGGGTGGAAGAAAGCGTGAAGAAGAGAGGAGAAGACTGGACAAGGGTGGAGGCTGAGAGATGGCGGGAAGACAGAAGACATTGGAGAGGCTTGTGTAACAAATAGACCCGGCCAGTGGCTAAAACTGTGCAAGATGATGATGATGATGATGAATTGAGTGATCAACGAATCTTAATTTAATAACTTCAGCCCTCTTTCTAAGTTGATCCCGGACATCTGAAGGTCGAGTCGTAATTTAAATACCAAACACACCCTTTTTTTTTTTGCTGAAGCCGGTACGCGCGTATCATACGTCTTGTGCGAAATATTACGGGACACCAGAAACGCAACGAATTCTTGTTTTCTGTGTCGTGGAAGTGTAGATCTAAGATACAGGTTATGGTAAGTTCATTAATTGAAAATTACGATTGTTCGTAATCTCAAATAGAGCTTTTAATTCTTCCTTCCGCAGTTGGTACACAGAAAATCACTGTACTTTGATACAGCGGGTTGGCATTCGTGACTGCTTGCCGCGTTTCCCCTGTTCGCTTGTTTTCGTGTTGCTTCGGTGCATTCTGGTCTTCAGGTTGAATTTGCGTCTACCGGCATTTGCTTGCAAATAACTCGCACTTTTCCTTCCGAAAATAAGTGTGAAAATCTTCTGCGAGGATTTGTGAGGGAAAGACCTTATTCCCGAGAAAAGGTAAAATAGGCATGATTGAAACAAGACGACTGGAATTGTCAACAGCCGTCACTGCTGCCAATCTCCCAGCTACTCTCCGTCCAATGCATCAGCGATTCTTGTCTTCAAGGAGATATCCCATACCCCTATATCCAATCAAGCACGAGTACAACTGCTTTATTTTGTCTTCTGTCGTCGCAAGTAGCGAATATCAAATTCATTCAAAATGAATTCTCGACCGGCGGCGTCTGCGTATTTGATCACTTTGAGTTTAAATCCAGCCGTATAACTTCTGGGTTTTTGCCTAACTAATAGATCGATTTCCACAAGAAAACAATCACTCCTAACTGAGAAACAAAAATGGAACGTGAAGACAATACTGGTAGGCCTACTTATCGACAATGCAACAGACGGACAACAAACACCGTGGAAGAAAGGAGGAAAGCACCGCCGCAAAAACGAACAATACCATCCCGGGCAAGATGTGTTTTGAAATTACTACGATCAACTTTATGAAGGTGAGATACGATGCATACTTCAAGTTGATAGTGATTTGTTATGCTGAAATAACATCAAATGTTAAAGCAGGACAGATGTACGGAGTGAGCGAGTGCAATGTGCGTAGATGGCAGCAAACTAAGGACAAACTTAACAGTGCACATACAACAAGAAAATCTTCTCGGGGACCTAGGAAAGGACGCTTCTTTGACTTGGACAAAGAAATTATAAAGTATGTCTTGGAAAACGGGCCAGAGGGATTTCCGATAACACAAGTTATAAAAATGAAAGCACAACCTTAAGGGCATCATCATCATCACCATCGGCTTTCATTAGAATCCGAGTATAAATCTTCTTCCTTCAGTCCAGTTTGTGGATGTGTTTACGGTGACTAAAGAGTCCAATCCTGGCATGGAACAAGCGTCCACACAAGTCACATAGTATTGCTGGAGGAGGACGTGGTTGGACTGCTCGAAGTTTCCTAGCTTGACGCTTGGTCTCTTCATGTGTGCGTCGATCCCTTTCAAACGTCTTTACAGTCTCCGATATGGTACGGCGCCAAGTTGAGCGGTCTACAGCCAGCGTGTCCCAGGTTTGTGAATCAAGACCTGTCAATTTCAGGGTCTGCTTGAATTGGTCCTTGTAGCGCCTCTTAGGACCACCATGAGGTCTGGTGCCATAGCATATCAAACCATATAGCATTCGACGAGGTAATCTCTCATCATCACTCCGATGGACATGACTAATCCATCTAAATTGGTGACCTATTATGGATGATTCTATGCTGTTGATTTGAGCCCTTTCCAGAACAGCAATACTGATAATGCGGTCTTCCCATTTAATCCTGAGGATTGATCGAAGTTTTTGTAGGTGGAAACGCTCAAGCTTCCTAAGATCACAGCGGTAAAGGGTCCACGTTTCACAGCCATACAACAATGTAGAAATGACTACTTTTTGTACTCATGGACAGATCTTTATTCATGGTGACCCGGTGCGCTAATCGTCCATATGCTGCATGGGCTGCGCCAATTCTCTTATCCACATCCTGCTCACAGGTACAGCTCACAGAAATGGTACTGCCCAGTTACGAGAAGTAGTCTACCTGTTCTAATGGCAAATTTGAGATGGAGATATTGAACTGAGGAAGAGGTGTGCTTGGTGAAGGTTGCGCCAACACTTTAGTCTTATTGACATTTATGGTAAGACCAAAGCGATCACATGCACTTTTGTAACAATTAACTGACTCTTGCAGCTCTTCTGGTGTGAGAGTTGGCGACGCAGCATCACCTGCATACCATCATCATCGGCTTTAACTCGAATCCGAGTATAAATCTTCTTCCTTCAGTTCAGTTTGTGGATATGTTTACGGTGACTAAAGAGTCCAATCCTGGCATGGAACAAGCGACCACACAAGTCGCATAGTATTGCTGGAGGAGGACGTGGTTGGGCTGCTCGAAGTTTCCTAGCTTGACGCTTGGCCTTTTCATGTATGCGTCGATCCCTTTCAAATGTCTTTACAGTATCCGAGATGGTACGGCGCCAAGTTGAGCGGTTTTCAGCCAGCATGTCCCAGGTTTGTGAATCAAGACCTGTCAATTTCAGGGTCTGCTTAAATTGGTCCTTGTAGCGCCTCTTAGGACCACCATGAGGTCTGGTGCCATAGCATAACTCACCATATAGCATTTGACGAGGTAATCTCACATCATCCATCCGATGGACATGACCAATCCATCTAAATTGGTGACCTATTATGGATGATTCTATGCTGTTGATTTGAGCCTTTTCCAGAACAGCAATATTGGTAATGCGGTCTTCCCATTTAATCCTCAAGATTGATCGAAGTTTTTGTAGGTGGAAACGCTCAAGCTTCCTAAGATCACGTCGGTAAAGGGTCCACGTTTCACAGCCATACAACAATGTAGAAATGACTACCGCTTTGTACACCATAAGCTTTGTACTCATGGACAGATCTTTATTCATGAAGACCCGGTGCGCTAATCGTCCATATGCTGCATGGGCTGCGCCAATTCTCTTATCCACATCCTGCTCACAGGTACAGCTCACAGAAATGGTACTGCCCAGGTACGAGAAGTGGTCAACCTGTTCTAATGGCAAATTTGAAATGGAGATATTGAACTGAGGAAGAGGTGTGCCTGGTGAAGGTTGTGCCAAGACTTTAGTCTTATTGACATTTATGGTAAGACCAAAGCGATCACATGCACTTTTGTAACAGTTAACTGACTCTTGCAGCTCTTCTGGTGTGAGAGTTGGTGACGCAGCATCATCTGCATACAACATGTTAGTAACCTTAGTAACCTGAGTTTTCCTCAAGGAGCGGAGACGAGTTAGGTTGAAAAGCCCTCCATCAAAACGATACTTGACCTCCACACCTGGGATGTTTGTGGGTGAATCATAAAGCATTGCAGCCAAGTACAGCGCGAAAAGCGTTGGAGCCAGTACACATCCTTGTTTCAATCCATGGGTAATAGGAAATTCATCGGACATCTTATTCTGATGGCAAACCTGACCTGTCATGCCATCATGGAGAGCCTTGATTAGATCTACAAAACGCTGAGGGCAACCAAACCGCTTCAGCACTGCCCACATGGCAGGTCTTGGAACCGAATCAAATGCCTTTTCCAAGTCATAAAAGACTAAGAAGAGTGGATTCTGTTGTTCTCTACATTTTTCTTGTAGCTGTCTCACACAGAAAATCAAGTCAATTGTGCTTCTGGAAGTTCTAAATCCGCATTGTGACTCTGGGAGGATCCTCTCAGAGATAACCTTGAGGCGGTTAAGTAGAATTCTTGCAAGAATCTTCCCCACAATTGATAGCAGTGATATACCACGGTAGTTGCCACAAACACTGCGATCACCCTTTTTAAAGATAGTGACGATAGTGGCATTCTTTAGGTCTCCAGGTACCTTTCTTGATTCCCGTATTCTGAGGATAAGGATGAAAATTCTTGTTTTGAGGGAATGACCTCCGGCTTGAATTAGTTCCAGAGGGATGTTATCTGGCCCAGGTGCTTTTCTGGGTTTCAATTGGGTGAGAGCTGCACTGAATTCATGATAAGTAGGAGGTACTGCCAACCACAGTTGTTCAGGTTGTTGCGGCACATCACAGAGGAAGTCTTCAGCAGCTTCTGATGGACGATTTAGGAGATTGGAGAAGTGCTCCTTCCAGCGTTCCAAGATTTCTTGACTATCAGTAAAGGTAGTAGAATTATCAGCGCTTTTCAGTGTACCTGATGATGAGCGAGATGGTCCATATATTTCCTTGAGTACGGCATAGAAGTTCCTCAAGTCTCGAGCATCCGATAGTCTCTGCAGTTCCTGAGCCTTCTGTTGCCACCAAGTATTTTTAATCTGCCTTATCTGCGTCTGGCATTTACCCTTGAGTTCCAGTAGTTTATCTCTCTTTGTGTTGGAAGTTGGGTCTTGAAGATGGGCGAGATAGGCATTCCTTTTGGCATTGATGAGAGACAGAATTTCCTCATTGTTGTCATCAAACCAGTCTTGTCTTTTCCGCACTATAAAACCAATGGTTTCCTCAGCTGACTGTGTGATAATCTTCTGTAATGTGGCCCATTCTTGCTGAATATCATTTGTTACTGGGTTTTCTGATAACAGGGTGACGATCCTGTTTCCAAAATGTTTGTACATGGATTCATCCTGAAGTTTGGATGTATTAAACTTCTTTCTTGGCAAATTTTTGATGTTCCTAGGTGGTTTAGGTCTGATGGATATCCTGAGCTTACATATAAGAAGTTTATGATCTGTCCAACAATCGTCTATATTCCTTGCTGTTCTGGTAATAAGAGTGTCCTTCTTATCACATTGCCGGGTAATGATATAATCAAGAATGTGCCAATGTTTGGAACGAGGATGCATCCACGTGGTTTTGAAGCGGTCAGGTAGCCGGAACTGCGTGTTGGTAATGAAAAGTTCGTGTTCTGCACAAAGACCAAGAAGCAACAGTCCATTGGGATTACATTTTCCAAGTCCCTGTTTGCCCATCACATTATTCCATAGCCTGTGATCTTTCCCAACTCTGGCATTGAAGTCACCGAGGAGCAAGAGTTTATCTGCAGATGGTACCTTGGAGATGATTTCACTTAGCTGATTATAGAACTGAGCCTTTACTTCATCGTCAGAATCTAAGGTAGGAGCATAGGCAGAGATGAGTGTCATAAAGGAACCTCCTGAGAGTGGTATGCGGAGAGTCATGAGCCTTTCGCTGATTGCAGTGGGCGTAAGTTGGTGATAATTTACCAGTTTGGTCTTCACAACGAAGCCCACACCATGAATACGACATTCACCCTCCTCCTTTCCTTTCCAGAAGATGGTATATCCTGTTCCAGATTCAGTAATCTTGCCTTCAGCAGACAGCCTAGTTTCACTGAGAGCAGCAATGTCAACGTTGAGTCTTGATAACTCATGGGTTACGAGAGCTGACCTTCTCTCAGGTCTAATGTTATTGTCAAAATCAAGCATACAACATGTTAGTAACCTTAGTAACCTGAGTTTTCCTCAAGGAGCGGAGACGAGTTAGGTTGAAAAGCCCTCCATCAAAACGCTACTTGACCTCCACACCTGGGATGTTTGTGGGTGAATCATAAAGCATTGCAGCCAAGTAGAGCGTGAAAAGCGTTGGAGCCAATACACATCCTTGTTGCAGTCCATGGGTAATAGGAAATTCATCGGACATCTTATTCTGATGGCAAACCTGACCTGTCATGTCATCATGAAGAGCCTCGATTAGATCTACAAAACGCTGAGGGCAACCAAACCGCTTCAGCACCGCCCACATGGCTGGTCTTGGAACCGAATCAAATGCCTTTTCCAAGTCAAAAAAGACTAAGAAGAGTGGATTCTGTTGTTCTCTACATTTTTCTTGTAGCTGTCTCACACAGAAAATCAAGTCAATTGTGCTTCTGGATGCTCTAAATCCGCATTGTGACTCTGGGAGGATCTTCTCAGAGATAACCTTCAGGCGGTTAAGTAGAATTCTTGCAAGAATCCTCCTCACAATTGATAGCAGTGATATACCACGGTAGTTGCCACAAACTCTGCGATCACCCTTTTTAAAGATAGTGACAATAGTGGCATTCTTTAGGTCTCCTGGTACCTTTCTTGATTCCCATATTCTGAGGATAAGGGTGAAAATCCTTGTTTTGAGGGAACGACCTCCGGCTTGAATTAGTTCCAGAGGGATGTTATCTGGGCCAGGTGCTTTTCTGGGTTTCAATTGGGTGAGAGCTGCACTGAATTCATGATAAGTAGGAGGTACTGCCAACCACAGTGTGCCCAACTCTAGGAATGGGTATTCCAAGATTCAGACACCTAGATATCAAGGGAAAGGCTGTAGCCGCTTTTGAAAGTTCAGATATTTGAATATCGCGCTAATTGCTTCTCGAAGCATTTAGAAGGAATTTACCGATAGTTGGATGTCAAGTGACGTAGCGAGTAATAGCAGAGGTCGAGGCTATTTATTGATTAAATAGTTAACCATGGAGTAGAGACTTGAGACTTGGATCAGATTACTGGCACGGCCAAATGAAAGAGAATGCAATTAGTATCAAGTAAATCGGACCAGGGATTCAAGAGATATGAGGATTTCTAGATATCAGGTGATGACGCGTGACCCTGGCAGTTTTCAATAAAAGCCAGCTGGCCGAAGCAACTTCAGCTCATTCTAACACAAGCACTTGGCGAGCAAGTTGCATCTACGCTGAGCCAAGGCACATGGTTGCCGAATCTACGCAGAAGTTCTTTTAAAGTCGTGATAGTCACGAAAAGTGCTGCGCTACGAGTTGGAACTTAGTAAGTTTCTGGTGAGGAGAATCACTGAGGTGATTGATTTTTCTACAGACATTGGTGGAAATATTTATATTTCTACAAGGACATATGCTAGACTTTGTCTAGAAAATAGTATTTTGTCACAGTCCAGTAGTAACACAATACTTGGATGTTTAAATCCATTTCAAGTCAGTTTTCATTTTTTGTAACTAGTTAACCACTTCGATCTGTCAGTACACTGAAGACTAGTCTATAACGGTGGCGTTCATTAGTCTACGCAAGGGAAACTACTAGTTGCCTAGCGCATGGTAGATGGTGATATTAATAAACCATGTCCAGGGAACGATCTTCAGAACAGCCGTTAATTGCTTAGACTGTCAGTGTTTTTCTTGTACTGATAAGATTACCGTGAGTTATGTTACAACTGACATATCTAATAATAGATCACTTAGATCTGACCCTATTTAAACAAACTGTTATGGCTTTGATAGAAGCCCATATTAAAATGGAACCACAGTTTATTCAAACGTCAAAAGATACTACCACTATGTCTGACTAGACGAATTGTGGGTCTACAATGGCGGCCGATACAAGGATTATACATGCTTGTCCGATAGGGCATGTCTATGGATAAGTCTGGTACAGACCAGGTTTACTACGCTTCAAGACCATCAAGAAATGTAAGCCACATTTGAATTATATTATGCCTAGCTAATTGGAACAAACTATTTTTTTTCTGCAGATGACCAACACATTTTTTTTTCTTCGTATTTAAATCTTGCAATGATTTACGCAAGACTTGTTAAGAGTTATTCTGAGTATTTTCAGCACTCAGAACAGTTTAGGATCGATGACCGAGCATTTCGAGCATTTATTTGAATTTTTCATATTTTTGGGAAATCACGGTAATCAGCCGATGTAACTGTAAAAGTTAAATTTATTTTTGTTGAGGAATGGATATTTTTTTCCATATTCAAAGGTTCGAACATGTGGATTCTCACATAATGAGATGATAATTAAACATATTTAAAATAATACAAATAATAATAATAATAAAAATCCACTAATAATAATAATAATAATAATTTTCATAATTTTTCTAAATAATTCTTGGATATTATATTTTATAATAATCATATGTATTGAGAGAGAGCCTATGAAGTAGTTTAAACATTTCTAGTTTGGAACAGGAGATTTTCCGAAGGAAAGTGGTTAGCGCAAGCCCGCATTCAACCAACATTTCAGTTCTGGTTGAACAGTTGATATTTGCATTGAGCAAAGTATATTTTTCAGATAACACGGAGAGGCATGAAACGGGAAGCAATTGATATTTGTATCAAATAGGATATTGTTGTATTTATATAAAATCATGACGTAAATACACTCGAAAGTGAAATAAAGATTTTCATAAGTATGGTAAATTCACGGGTTGAACTGAATGGTAAAATAAAATAAACTTGTAAGTTTATTAATCTTCCAGTGTTGATAACAAGCAGAGGCTTGATTTATTGTATAAATTTTGGGAAGATAATTTATGTGTGTGGAGTAGTTGAAATGCCATTCCCAGGTGCGCATGTTTAAGTCGCAGGAATGAAGAGGTTTTTTCGAGCATCAATCAAATAGCAGGTTCGATGGCTCAGGTTTATAGTAGGAGTATTGGAACTACACATTTCGTCGGATGAATGACCCGAAGGTTATTTCTTGAAACCATCAGTTCTTATTTCAACCTTGTTTACGAATTCCATTTAGACTTTGATTTTGCTAGAACCCGGATTTGTCATGATAGTAGTTTATTCTTCTTCAGAGGAAGACCTTTGCCGTTGTTGTTGTAATATTGTGTTCTTACACAAATAATAGAATGGGCCACTGCCAATTAAAAAATAATTCTTTAACCACGAATAATTTGAAGGATATTTTCAATCCTAGTGCCATGAACTAAATGAATTCATTATAAAACTACAATTCTAATTTCCGCATTCTGTCGAAGAATTGCAAGTTGTAAAAGTTGGTAAAAATGGCCATGAATATAAATATTTTTATAATAATGATTCCAAGTGGAAAATTGAATAGTTCAACAATTTAGTGATCAAGTTGATGATTCAGAAATCATATATTTTGTTTGGAACTTGAAGTTTATAATCGAGTCACTTCTCGAATGTTTAATGTTAGAAGAACAATTCATTGTTGTTGTGCTTCGCACAGTTCTTCGATGCTATGCTCAAGGTCAAATACTTTTCAGATGTTATTAATATATGTAAATAATTTGTATTGCTTCTATGATAATAATATTTTTCGACGATATATTTTTGAAACTGGAAAAATAAGTGAAAGTTAAAAATTCTATGAACATTTATTCTACGAGTGTTAATATCATGTAAATATTCAAACAGTGATCTACGATATTTCCAGTAGACAATTAACTTTGAACTGGAATTAAATATTAATAATTTTGGAACACAGTCTACAGGACTATTAATCGGACTTGTGTTTCCAAAAAGATTGTCAAATGTGTTTGGAAAATTTCTGTATATTGTGTGTAAATAAGAGTGTGGATCGCCACACGTGGATGATGCTGCTTTGAGCATTTTTGCAGTCAATTTTAACTTCAAAATAAACTGAGATAATTTTACAGGATGTGTTACTCCCAATTAAATCTCCTTCTATCCTTATTGTTGCATTGAGCCAAAAATCAGTAAAGCATTTTTTTAATTTGATGTCGTTTTTGGGATTTGCTTTAACCCATCTGGCGCTCCGGGATATTTTGACTCTCGTGCTGACTGATTATTGGTAAAATGCATATGTGGTCGTGCGGACTCCGGTCTAAACGGGCACAACAGTTGTTCAGGTTGTTGCGGCACATCACAGAGGAAGTCTTCAGCAGCTGCTGATGGACGATTTAGGAGATTGGAGAAGTGCTCCTTCCAGTGTTCCAAGATTTCTTGACTATCAGTAAAGGTAGTAGAATTATCGGCGCTTTTCAGTGTACCTGATGATGAGCGAGATGGTCCATATATTTCCTTGAGTACTGCATAGAAGTTCCTCAAGTCTCGAGCATCCGATGGTCTCTGCAGTTCCTGAGCCTTCTGTTGCCACCAAGTATTTTTAATCTGCCTTATCTGTGTCTGGCATTTACCCTTGAGTTCCAGTAGTTTATCCCTCTTTGTGTTGGTTGGGTCTTGAAGATGGGCAAGATAGGCATTCCTTTTGGCATTGATGAGACACAGAATTTCTTCATTGTTGTCATCAAACCAGTCTTTCCATGTACTCAATTAATTCCTCTGCCTTACCAGTAAGGGTCTAGACATTTATGGTCACGATCTCTGTGACGGTCTTAATATTCTCTGGTAGCCCACTTCTCACAGCCCTCCCAGGACGCCAAGAGCTGAGCTTCGCCTCCGGGGGACGCCCTAGCCGTTTCCGAGGCCACGGCTCACACACTATCATATTTAGACTATTTGTACGATGGGTTCGCCGCACCCAAAGGCATTTTAGAGCTACTGCCAGCACTTTGTTAGGCCGCTCCTAACATGGAGAGGAGACGCCGGTTGTAGCCGCTCCCCAGGAGTACAGACGCTACATTCTGATGTGTCCATTATGTGGGCACATATCTTTTAATCATTACAAATCCGAGTACTGGATTTCCTCTTCCGCCAACTACACTGTACCGAAGGACTCCTTCTCCACTGCAGGTGCCGTTGAGGTCTTCACTCATAACCCAGAGTAGGGTCCTCCATATTTATGACCCCTGGAGAGAGGGTGTCCCAGCATTGTAAAGCCCTAAGGAATAGGGCTACCTGTTGGTCCGCGGGTTCTATTGGAGTGAATTTGAACCAACCCTGCTGGACATTACAGGGCCCCCCTATCCGCCACCTGGGGATGCACCCTTTGATTATATAAAACATTAAAAATGAAAGAAACAGTGACAACATAAAGCAGATATGAGAAAAAAAAACATTTAAATTCCATCCAAAATCTTCTAGCAACCGCTTCTTCCGCAGAAAGATGAGAGAGGCTATTGAGATATCTATTACATCCAGCAATTTCAACCGTGACCATGTCTGGAATTTGGCATTAGATCATTTTCCAGAAACACAGCAAGATATACAGCCAGGAAGAGGTTCATTGCGCGGGTTTGACACTCTTGCAGAAATACAAGCCATGACTAGCCCTACTAGAATGATGAGTAAATGTCAGCAAATAAGAATCTACAGAAGCAGCCCGAGACCATAAAGCTACCATCATCTCTGGACGTTTAACTCTACAAAACAATATTCTCCCTAATTTTCCCCTTTATTGCTTGGCCTGTAGTCATCTCTGGATGAATGCAGTATTTTTGCATTTGTTGGCACAGCCTAGATGTCTCGGTCTCATTATATGGAAGCTACTGAGATTGGTGGGGTGAGTGTATGCACACGCATGCCATGACCCCTTTCCTTTACAACTATGGTGGCAAAAGCAACCATGTTACAAGCTGAAACACTTGATAAACAAACAGAAAACTAGGTAATGTTAAGTGATTTTATGCTTGTAATAGATATGTTTTGCCTACCATAGTCTACCGGTGATTGTGGAGGTGGGGGTGGGGATGGTGGTTCCATTTCAGGCGTTGGCACAGAAGACTGATCCAGTAGCTTTGGCACAGTCACATTGTCCCCACTCAGGCTCCTGATGTACTTCCGAGGCTGCTCACTAGAGCTATCACCGTCTCCTGAAGCAGGTTTTGTAGAGAGTGGACAAGAATCCGCCGTTGTAACATCCCTTCCAGGTGTTGAAACCACAGGAGATCCTGGGACAGAAGTGCATTCTTATATATCTACCACACGCAGATGCTTTCTCATTAAGTGGCATAAAGCAAATATCATACGAAGCTTTATTTTCAACTCCTGTCCACAAAAACTGACATACTTAGGAGCTTGATTAGGGAGACGATTGTTGCAGGTCTATCATATTCCATCCCAAATTATGTCTTCCTGTTCCATCTGCAGATGTTGCTCCCAACAGATCTGGTCTGATACACGGAAGAAAAACAGCCTCTTGTCAGGCAAGAGAATATCAGTAGATTCTCCTGGAACTTCCTCACTCCTAAAACACCCTTAGTTATGGACGTCAAACTACTAGGCCCACGTACTTACAAGCAGGTCTACTTACCAGAAATTCAACAAAATAATGAATAGGAACACATCCTAACAATTTTTTCGAAACAGAACATGCAGTCAATCTTTTAACCAATAAAATACTAATATCAATTGAAATTTAAGACATATTTTCAGAAATGGGTTAATCATGACAGACAGGTTTGTGTGTTTTCCTTCCATTATTAGTTGTCCTACATAGCCAACTGTAAGGAATGAGATACCATTAAATAATACTAAACTAAGACAATGAATACATGAACAGTATTAAGAAAGCAGTATTGACCAATAAAATTGAATAGTAAATACTTTAACGGTTAAATTGTGATCAGTTGCTCAGTCTAATAAGCTTTCTGTGTTGTTACTCATATTTCTATTATACTGCATGGTCCTTCTCTATAGAACGGAATCTCGCAGGTGCCGTGTGGTGGGCGGAGCAATGTGTGTAGCAGACTGTCGTGCAAGTCATTGCCGCTAGCAACAGCGCAGCGTCCAACTAGCTTAACATATTTACACTTTTTCGTATTTAATTATCATCATTACTTACATGAATTTCAGAGTACCGTAAGACGAGTTTTTTTTCCCCACTTTTTGTGTTATAAAAATTTGGGGTCGTCTTATATTCAGAGTATTAAAAATTTTTGATCGAGGTTTTTATAAATTATTATTATTCACAAAGTAGTATGTGGCAACGGCATCTTGTAACTCACAACGAATCAATGCGTTAATGAAGATTAAAATATGGTTGGTTATGTTTAATTACCATGCATTTACGATTAGCGTACATTATGAGGTTAGGATTCACGCATACACGTCATTTCAATCGGATAAATTATATGTTCGAAAGCATACGGAAATACATTTTAAAACAATCTTTACGAGAACAAAACCCGTCAGTTTTACTAGCAGTAAACGAGACGAAGTGGAAAGGAAATTGACCGAGAGACAGGTGGCTGAAGGGGGTGGAAGAAAGCGTGAAGAAGAGAGGAGAAGACTGGACAAGGGTGGAGGCTGAGAGATGGCGGGAAGACAGAAGACATTGGAGAGGCTTGTGTAACAAATAGACCCGGCCAGTGGCTAAAACTGTGCAAGATGATGATGATGATGAATTGAGTGATCAACGAATCTTAATTTAATAACGTCAGCGCTCTTTCTAAGTTGATCCCGGACATCTGAAGGTCGAGTCGTAATTTAAATACCAAACACACCCTTTTTTTTGCTGAAGCCGGTACGCGCGTATCATACGTCTTGTGCGAAATATTACGGGACACCAGAAACGCAACGAATTCTTGTTTTCTGTGTCGTGGAAGTGTAGATCTAAGATACAGGTTATGGTAAGTTCATTAATTGAAAATTACGATTGTTCGTAATCTCAAATAGAGCTTTTAATTCTTCCTTCCGCAGTTGGTACACAGAAATTCACTGTACTTTGATACAGCGGGTTGGCATTCGTGACTGCTTGCCGCGTTTCCCCTGTTCTCTTGTTTTCGTGTTGCTTCGGTGCATGCTGGTCTTCAGGTTGAATTTGCGTCTACCGGCATTTGCTTGCATATAACTCGCACTTTTCCTTCCGAAAATAAGTGTGAAAATCTTCTGCGAGGATTTGTGAGGGAAAGACCTTATTCCCGAGAAAAGGTAAAATAGGCATGATTGAAACAAGACGACTGGAATTGTCAACAGCCGTCACTGCTGCCAATCTCCCAGCTACTCTCCGTCCAATGCATCTGCGATTCTTGTCTTCAAGGAGATATCCCATACCCCTATATCCAATCAAGCACGAGTACAACTGCTTTATTTTGTCTTCTGTCGTCGCAAGTAGCGAATATCAAATTCATTCAAAATGAATTCTCGACCGGCGGCGTCTGCATATTTGATCACTTTGAGTTTAAATCCAGCCGTATAACTTCTGGGTTTTTGCCTAACTAATAGATCGATTTCCACAAGAAAACAATCACTCCTAACTGAGAAACAAAAATGGAACGTGAAGGATTGATCGAAGTTTTTGTAGGTGGAAACGCTCAAGCTTCCTATGATCACGGCGGTAAAGGGTCCACGTTTCACAGCCATACAACAATGTAGTAACGACTACTTTTTGTACTCATGGACAGATCTTTATTCATGGTGACCCGGTGCGCTAATCGTCCATATGCTGCATGGGCTGCGCCAATTCTCTTATCCACATCCTGCTCACAGGTACAGCTCACAGAAATGGTACTGCCCAGTTACGAGAAGTAGTCTACCTGTTCTAATGGCAAATTTGAGATGGAGATATTGAACTGAGGAAGAGGTGTGCTTGGTGAAGGTTGTGCCAACACTTTAGTCTTATTGACATTTATGGTAAGACCAAAGCGATCACATGCACTTTTGTAACAATTAACTGACTCTTGCAGCTCTTCTGGTGTGAGAGTTGGCGACGCAGCATCATCTGCATACAACATGTTAGTAACCTTAGTAACCTGAGTTTTCCTCAAGGAGCGGAGACGAGTTAGGTTGAAAAGCCCTCCATCAAAACGCTACTTGACCTCCACACCTGGGATGTTTGTGGGTGAATCATAAAGCATTGCAGCCAAGTAGAGCGCGAAAAGCGTTGGAGCCAATACACATCCTTGTTGCAGTCCATGGGTAATAGGAAATTCATCGGACATCTTATTCTGATGGCAAACCTGACCTGTCATGTCATCATGGAGAGCCTTGATTAGATCTACAAAACGCTGAGGGCAACCAAACCGCTTCAGCACCGCCCACATGGCTGGTCTTGGAACCGAATCAAATGCCTTTTCCAAGTCAAAAAAGACTAAGAAGAGTGGATTCTGTTGTTCTCTACATTTTTCTTGTAGCTGTCTCACACAGAAAATCAAGTCAATTGTGCTTCTGGATGCTCTAAATCCGCATTGTGACTCTGGGAGGATCTTCTCAGAGATAACCTTCAGGGGGTTAAGTAGAATTCTTGCAAGAATCTTCCCCACAATTGATAGCAGTGATATACCACGGTAGTTGCCACAAACACTGCGATCACCCTTTTTAAAGATAGTGACGATAGTGGCATTCTTTAGGTCTCCTGGTACCTTTCTTGATTCCCATATTCTGAGGATAAGGGTGAAAATCCTTGTTTTGAGGGAACGACCTCCGGCTTGAATTAGTTCCAGAGGGATGTTATCTGGGCCAGGTGCTTTTCTGGGTTTCAATTGGGTGAGAGCTGCACTGAATTCATGATAAGTAGGAGGTACTGCCAACCACAGTTGTTCAGGTTGTTGTGGCACATCACAGAGGAAGTCTTCAGCAGCTGCTGATGGACGATTTAGGAGATTGGAGAAGTGCTCCTTCCAGCGTTCCAAGATTTCTTGACTATCAGTAAAGGTAGGAGAATTATCGGCGCTTTTCAGTGTACCTGATGATGAGCGAGATGGTCCATATATTTCCTTGAGTACTGCATAGAAGTTCCTCAAGTCTCGAGCATCCGATGGTCTCTGCAGTTCCTGAGCCTTCTGTTGCCACCAAGTATTTTTAATCTGCCTTATCTGTGTCTGGCATTTACCCTTGAGTTCCAGTAGTTTATCCCTCTTTGTGTTGGAAGTTGGGTCTTGAAGATGGGCAAGATAGGCATTCCTTTTGGCATTGATGAGAGACAGAATTTCTTCATTGTTGTCATCAAACCAGTCTTTCCATGTACTCAATTAATTCCTCTGCCTTACCAGTAAGGGTCTAGACATTTATGGTCACAATCTCTGTGACGGTCTTAATATTCTCTGGTAGCCCACTTCTCACAGCCCTCCCAGGACGCCAAGAGCTGAGCTTCGCCTCCGGGGGACGCCCTAGCCGTTTCCGAGGCCACGGCTCACACACTATCATATTTAGACTATTTGTACGATGGGTTCGCCGCACCCAAAGGCATTTTAGAGCTACTGCCAGCACTTTGTTAGGCCGCTCCTAACATGGAGAGGAGACGCCGGTTGTAGCCGCTCCCCAGGAGTACAGACGCTACATTCTGATGTGTCCATTATGTGGGCACATATCTTTTAATCATTACAAATCCGAGTACTGGATTTCCTCTTCCGCCAACTACACTGTACCGAAGGACTCCTTCTCCACTGCAGGTGCCGTTGAGGTCTTCACTCATAACCCAGAGTAGGGTCCTCCATATTTATGACCCCTGGAGAGAGGGTGTCCCAGCATTGTAAAGCCCTAAGGAATTGGGCTACCTGTTGGTCCGCGGGTTTTATTGGAGTGAATTTGAACCAACCCTGCTGGACATTACAGGGCCCACCTATCCGCCACCTGGGGATGCACCCTTTGATTATATAAAACATTAAAAATGAAAGAAACAGTGACAACATAAAGCAGATATGAGAAAAAAAAACATTTAAATTCCATCCAAAATCTTCTAGCAACCGCTTCTTCCGCAGAAAGATGAGAGAGGCTATTGAGATATCTATTACATCCAGCAATTTCAACCGTGACCATGTCTGGAATTTGGCATTAGATCATTTTCCAGAAACACAGCAAGATATACAGCCAGGAAGAGGTTCATTGCGCGGGTTTGACACTCCTGCAGAAATACAAGCCATGACTAGCCCTACTAGAATGATGAGTAAATGTCAGCAAATAAGAATCTACAGAAGCAGCCCGAGACCATAAAGCTACCATCATCTCTGGACGTTTAACTCTACAAAACAATATTCTCACTAATTTTCCCCTTTATTGCTTGGCCTGTAGTCATCTCTGGATGAATGCAGTATTTTTGCATTTGTTGGCACAGGCTAGATGTCTCGGTCTCATTATATGGAAGCTACTGAGATTGGTGGGGTGGGTGTATGCACACGCATGCCATGACCCCTTTCCTTTACAACTATGGTGGCAAAAGCAACCATGTTACAAGCTGAAACACTTGATAAACAAACAGAAAACTAGGTAATGTTAAGTGATTTTATGCTTGTAATAGATATGTTTTGCCTACCATAGTCTACCGGTGATTGTGGAGGTGGGGGTGGGGATGGTGGTTCCATTTCAGGCGTTGGCACAGAAGACTGATCCAGTAGCTTTGGCACAGTCACATTGTCCCCACTCAGGCTCCTGATGTACTTCCGAGGCTGCTCACTAGAGCTATCACCGTCTCCTGAAGCAGGTTTTGTAGAGACTGGACAAGAATCCGCCGTTGTAACATCCCTTCCAGGTGTTGAAACCACAGGAGATCCTGGGACAGAAGTGCATTCTTATATATCTACCACACGCAGATGCTTTCTCATTAAGTGGTATAAAGCAAATATCATACGAAGCTTTATTTTCAACTCCTGTCCACAAAAACTGACATACTTAGGAGCTTGATTAGGCAGACGATTGTTGCAGGTCTATCATATTCCATCCCAAATTATGTCTTCCTGTTCCATCTGCAGATGTTGCTCCCAACAGATCTGGTCTGATACACGGAAGAAAAACAGCCTCTTGTCAGGCAAGAGAATATCAGTAGATTCTCCTGGAACTTCCTCACTCCTAAAACACCCTTAGTTATGGACGTCAAACTACTAGGCCCACGTACTTACAAGCAGGTCTACTTACCAGAAATTCAACAAAATAATGAATAGGAACACATCCTAACAATTTTTTCGAAACACAACATGCAGTCAATCTTTTAACCAATAAAATACTAATATCAATTGAAATTTAAGACATATTTTCAGAAATGGATTAATCATGACAGACAGGTTTGTGTGTTTTCCTTCCATTATTAGTTGTCCTACATAGCCAACTGTAAGGAATGAGATACCATTAAATAATACTAAACTAAGACAATGAATACATGAACAGTATTGAGAAAGCAGTATTGACCAATAAAATTTAATAGTAAATACTTTAACGGTTAAATTGTGATCAGTTGCTCAGTCTAATAAGCTTTCTGTGTTGTTACTCATATTTCTATTATACTGCATGGTCCTTCTCTATAGAACGGAATCTCGCAGGTGCCGTGTGGTGGGCGGAGCAATGTGTGTAGCAGACTGTCGTGCAAGTCATTGCCGCTAGCAACAGCGCAGCGTCCAACTAGCTTAACATATTTACACTTTTTCGTATTTAATTATCATCATTACTTACATGAATTTCAGAGTACCGTAAGACGAGTTTTTTTCCCCACTTTTTGTGTTATAAAAATTTGGGGTCGTCTTATATTCAGGGTATTAAAAATTTTTGATCAAGGTTTTTATAAATTATTATTATTCACAAAGTAGTATGTGGCAACGGCATCTTGTAACTCACAACGAATCAATGCGTTAATGAAGATTAAAATATGGTTGGTTATGTTTAATTACCATGCATTTACGATTAGCGTACATTATGAGGGTAGGAATCACGCATACACGTCATTTCAATCGGATAAATTATATGTTCGAAAGCATACGGAAATACATTTTAAAACAATCTTTACGAGAACAAAACCCGTCAGTTTTACTAGCAGTAAACGAGACGAAGTGGAAAGGAAATTGACCGAGAGACAGGTGGCTGAAGGGGGTGGAAGAAAGCGTGAAGAAGAGAGGAGAAGACTGGACAAGGGTGGAGGCTGAGAGATGGCGGGAAGACAGAAGACATTGGAGAGGCTTGTGTAACAAATAGACCCGGCCAGTGGCTAAAACTGTGCAAGATGATGATGATGATGAATTGAGTGATCAACGAATCTTAATTTAATAACTTCAGCGCTCTTTCTAAGTTGATCCCGGACATCTGAAGGTCGAGTCGTAATTTAAATACCAAAGACACTCTTTTTTTTGCTGAAGCCGGTACGCGCGTATCATACGTCTTGTGCGAAATATTACGGGACACCAGAAACGCAACGAATTCTTGTTTTCTGTGTCGTGGAAGTGTAGATCTAAGATACAGGTTATGGTAAGTTCATTAATTGAAAATTACGATCGTTCGTAATCTCAAATAGAGCTTTTAATTCTTCCTTCCGCAGTTGGTACACAGAAAATCACTGTACTTTGATACAGCGGGTTGGCATTCGTGACTGCTTGCTGCGTTTCCCCTGTTCGCTTGTTTTCGTGTTGCTTCGGTGCATGCTGGTCTTCAGGTTGAATTTGCGTCTACCGGCATTTGCTTGCATATAACTCGCACTTTTCCTTCCGAAAATAAGTGTGAAAATCTTCTGCGAGGATTTGTGAGGGAAAGACCTTATTCCCGAGAAAAGGTAAAATAGGCATGATTGAAACAAGACGACTGGAATTGTCAACAGCCGTCACTGCTGCCAATCTCCCAGCTACTCTCCCTCCAATGCATCTGCGATTCTTGTCTTCAAGGAGCTATCCCATACCCCTATATCCAATCAAGCACGAGTACAACTGACGGCCTGCTTTATTTTGTCTTCTGTCGTCGCAAGTAGCGAATATCAAATTCATTCAAAATGAATTCTCGACCGGCGGCGTCTGCGTATTTGATCACTTTGAGTTTAAATCCAGCCGTATAACTTCTGGGTTTTTGCATAACTAATAGATCGATTTCCACAAGAAAACAATCACTCCTAACTGAGAAACAAAAATGGAACGTGAAGGATTGATCGAAGTTTTTGTAGGTGGAAACGCTCAAGCTTCCTAAGATCACGGCGGTAAAGGGTCCACGTTTCACAGCCATACAACAATGTAGAAACGACTACTTTTTGTACTCATGGACAGATCTTTATTCATGGTGACCCGGTGCGCTAATCGTCCATATGCTGCATGGCTGCGCCAATTCTCTTATCCACATCCTGCTCACAGGTACAGCTCACAGAAATGGTACTGCCCAGTTACGAGAAGTAGTCTACCTGTTCTAATGGCAAATTTGAGATGGAGATATTGAACTGAGGAAGAGGTGTGCTTGGTGAAGGTTGTGCCAACACTTTAGTCTTATTGACATTTATGGTAAGACCAAAGCGATCACATGCACTTTTGTAACAATTAACTGACTCTTGCAGCTCTTCTGGTGTGAGAGTTGGCGACGCAGCATCATCTGCATACAACATGTTATTAACCTTAGTAACCTGAGTTTTCCTCAAGGAGCGGAGACGAGTTAGGTTGAAAAGCCCTCCATCAAAACGCTACTTGACCTCCACACCTGGGATGTTTGTGGGTGAATCATAAAGCATTGCAGCCAAGTAGAGCGCGAAAAGCGTTGGAGCCAATACACATCCTTGTTTCAGTCCATGGGTAATAGGAAATTCATCGGACATCTTATTCTGATGGCAAACCTGACCTGTCATGTCATCATGGAGAGCCTTGATTAGATCTACAAAACGCTGAGGGCAACCAAACCGCTTCAGCACTGCCCACATGGCTGGTCTTGGAACCGAATCAAATGCCTTTTCCAAGTCAAAAAAGACTAAGAAGAGTGGATTCTGTTGTTCTCTACATTTTTCTTGTAGCTGTCTCACACAGAAAATCAAGTCAATTGTGCTTCTGGATGCTCTAAATCCGCATTGTGACTCTGGGAGGATCTTCTCAGAGATAACCTTCAGGCGGTTAAGTAGAATTCTTGCAAGAATCTTCCCCACAATTGATAGCAGTGATATACCACGGTAGTTGCCACAAACACTGCGATCACCCTTTTTAAAGATAGTGACGATAGTGGCATTCTTTAGGTCTCCTGGTACCTTTCTTGATTCCCATATTCTGAGGATAAGGGTGAAAATCCTTGTTTTGAGGGAACGACCTCCGGCTTGAATTAGTTCCAGAGGGATGTTATCTGGGCCAGGTGCTTTTCTGGGTTTCAATTGGGTGAGAGCTGCACTGAATTCATGATAAGTAGGAGGTACTGCCAACCACAGTTGTTCAGGTTGTTGCGGCACATCACAGAGGAAGTCTTCAGCAGCTGCTGATTGACGATTTAGGAGATTGGAGAAGTGCTCCTTCCAGCGTTCCAAGATTTCTTGACTATCAGTAAAGGTAGGAGAATTATCGGCGCTTTTCAGTGTACCTGATGATGAGCGAGATGGTCCATATATTTCCTTGAGTACTGCATAGAAGTTCCTCAAGTCTCGAGCATCCGATGGTCTCTGCAGTTCCTGAGCCTTCTGTTGCCACCAAGTATTTTTAATCTGCCTTATCTGTGTCTGGCATTTACCCTTGAGTTCCAGTAGTTTATCCCTCTTTGTGTTGGAAGTTGGGTCTTGAAGATGGGCAAGATAGGCATTCCTTTTGGCATTGATGAGAGACAGAATTTCTTCATTGTTGTCATCAAACCAGTCTTTCCATGTACTCAATTAATTCCTCTGCCTTACCAGTAAGGGTCTAGACATTTATGGTCACAATCTCTGTGACGGTCTTAATATTCTCTGGTAGCCCACTTCTCACAGCCCTCCCAGGACGCCAAGAGCTGAGCTTCGCCTCCGGGGGACGCCCTAGCCGTTTCCGAGGCCACGGCTCACACACTATCATATTTAGACTATTTGTACGATGGGTTCGCCGCACCCAAAGGCATTTTAGAGCTACTGCCAGCACTTTGTTAGGCCGCTCCTAACATGGAGAGGAGACGCCGGTTGTAGCCGCTCCCCAGGAGTACAGACGCTACATTCTGATGTGTCCATTATGTGGGCACATATCTTTTAATCATTACAAATCCGAGTACTGGATTTCCTCTTCCGCCAACTACACTGTACCGAAGGACTCCTTCTCCACTGCAGGTGCCGTTGAGGTCTTCACTCATAACCCAGAGTAGGGTCCTCCATATTTATGACCCCTGGAGAGAGGGTGTCCCAGCATTGTAAAGCCCTAAGGAATTGGGCTACCTGTTGGTCCGCGGGTTTTATTGGAGTGAATTTGAACCAACCCTGCTGGACATTACAAGGCCCCCCCATCCGCCACCTGGGGATGCACCCTTTGATTATATAAAACATTAAAAATGAAAGAAACAGTGACAACATAAAGCAGATATGAGAAAAAAAACCATTTAAATTCCATCCAAAATCTTCTAGCAACCGCTTCTTCCGCAGAAAGATGAGAGAGGCTATTGAGATATCTATTACATCCAGCAATTTCAACCGTGACCATGTCTGGAATTTGGCATTAGATCATTTTCCAGAAACACAGCAAGATATACAGCCAGTAAGAGGTTCATTGTGCGGGTTTGACACTCCTGCAGAAATACAAGCCATGACTAGCCCTACTAGAATGATGAGTAAATGTCAGCAAATAAGAATCTTCAGAAGCAGCCCGAGACCATAAAGCTACCATCATCTCTGGACGTTTAACTCTACAAAACAATATTCTCACTAATTTTCCCCTTTATTGCTTGGCCTGTAGTCATCTCTGGATGAATGCAGTATTTTTGCATTTGTTGGCACAGGCTAGATGTCTCGGTCTCATTATATGGAAGCTACTGAGATTGGTGGGGTGGGTGTATGCACACGCATGCCATGACCCCTTTCCTTTACAACTATGGTGGCAAAAGCAACCATGTTACAAGCTGAAACACTTGATAAACAAACAGAAAACTAGGTAATGTTAAGTGATTTTATGCTTGTAATAGATATGTTTTGCCTACCATAGTCTACCGGTGATTGTGGAGGTGGGGGTGGGGATAGTGGTTCCATTTCAGGCGTTGGCACAGAAGACTGATCCAGTAGCTTTGGCACAGTCACATTGTCCCCACTCAGGCTCCTGATGTACTTCCGAGGCTGCTCACTAGAGCTATCACCGTCTCCTGAAGCAGGTTTTGTAGAGACTGGACAAGAATCCGCCGTTGTAACATCCCTTCCAGGTGTTGAAACCACAGGAGATCCTGGGACAGAAGTGCATTCTTATATATCTACCACACGCAGATGCTTTCTCATTAAGTGGTATAAAGCAAATATCATATGAAGCTTTATTTTCAACTCCTGTCCACAAAAACTGACATACTTAGGAGCTTGATTAGGGAGACGATTGTTGCAGGTCTATCATATTCCATCCCAAATTATGTCTTCGTGTTCCATCTGCAGATGTTGCTCCCAACAGATCTGGTCTGATACACGGAAGAAAAACAGCCTCTTGTCAGGCAAGAGAATATCAGTAGATTCTCCTGGAACTTCCTCACTCCTAAAACACCCTTAGTTATGGACGTCAAACTACTAGGCCCACGTACTTACAAGCAGGTCTACTTACCAGAAATTCAACAAAATAATGAATAGGAACACATCCTAATAATTTTTTCGAAACAGAACATGCAGTCAATCTTTTAACCAATAAAATACTAATATCAATTGAAATTTAAGACATATTTTCAGAAATGGGTTAATCATGACAGACAGGTTTGTGTGTTTTCCTTCCATTATTAGTTGTCCTGCATAGCCAACTGTAAGGAATGAGATACCATTAAATAATACTAAACTAAGACAATGAATACATGAACAGTATTGAGAAAGCAGTATTGACCAATAAAATTGAATAGTAAATACTTTAACGGTTAAATTGTGATCAGTTGCTCAGTCTAATAAGCTTTCTGTGTTGTTACTCATATTTCTATTATACTGCATGGTCCTTCTCTATAGAACGGAATCTCGCAGGTGCCGTGTGGTGGGCGGAGCAATGTGCGTAGCAGACTGTCGTGCAAGTCATTGCCGCTAGCAACAGCGCAGCGTCCAACTAGCTTAACATATTTACACTTTTTCGTATTTAATTATCATCATTACTTACATGAATTTCAGAGTACCGTAAGACGAGTTTTTTTCCCCACTTTTTGTGTTATAAAAATTTGGGGTCGTCTTATATTCAGGGTATTAAAAATTTTTGATCAAGGTTTTTATAAATTATTATTATTCACAAAGTAGTATGTGGCAACGGCATCTTGTAACTCACAACGAATCAATGCGTTAATGAAGATTAAAATATGGTTGGTTATGTTTAATTACCATGCATTTACGATTAGCGTACATTATGAGGGTAGGATTCACGCATACACGTCATTTCAATCGGATAAATTATATGTTCGAAAGCATACGGAAATACATTTTAAAACAATCTTTACGAGAACAAAACCCGTCAGTTTTACTAGCAGTAAACGAGACGAAGTGGAAAGGAAATTGACCGAGAGACAGGTGGCTGAAGGGGGTGGAAGAAAGCGTGAAGAAGAGAGGAGAAGACTGGACAAGGGTGGAGGCTGAGAGATGGCGGGAAGACAGAAGACATTGGAGAGGCTTGTGTAACAAATAGACCCGGCCAGTGGCTAAAACTGTGCAAGATGATGATGATGATGAATTGAGTGATCAACGAATCTTAATTTAATAACTTCAGCGCTCTTTCTAAGTTGATCCCGGACATCTGAAGGTCGAGTCGTAATTTAAATACCAAAGACACTCTTTTTTTTGCTGAAGCCGGTACGCGCGTATCATACGTCTTGTGCGAAATATTACGGGACACCAGAAACGCAAGAATTCTTGTTTTCTGTGTCGTGGAAGTGTAGATCTAAGATACAGGTTATGGTAAGTTCATTAATTGAAAATTAAGATCGTTCGTAATCTCAAATAGAGCTTTTAATTCTTCCTTCCGCAGTTGGTACACAGAAAATCACTGTACTTTGATACAGCGGGTTGGCATTCGTGACTGCTTGCCGCGTTTCCCCTGTTCGCTTGTTTTCGTGTTGCTTCGGTGCATGCTGGTCTTCAGGTTGAATTTGCGTCTACCGGCATTTGCTTGCATATAACTCGCACTTTTCCTTCCGAAAATAAGTGTGAAAATCTTCTGCGAGGATTTGTGAGGGAAAGACCTTATTCCCGAGAAAAGGTAAAATAGGCATGATTGAAACAAGACGACTGGAATTGTCAACAGCCGTCACTGCTGCCAATCTCCCAGCTACTCTCCCTCCAATGCATCTGCGATTCTTGTCTTCAAGGAGCTATCCCATACCCCTATATCCAATCAAGCACGAGTACAACTGACGGCCTGCTTTATTTTGTCTTCTGTCGTCGCAAGTAGCGAATATCAAATTCATTCAAAATGAATTCTCGACCGGCGGCGTCTGCGTATTTGATCACTTTGAGTTTAAATCCAGCCGTATAACTTCTGGGTTTTTGCATAACTAATAGATCGATTTCCACAAGAAAACAATCACTCCTAACTGAGAAACAAAAATGGAACGTGAAGGATTGATCGAAGTTTTTGTAGGTGGAAACGCTCAAGCTTCCTAAGATCACGGCGGTAAAGGGTCCACGTTTCACAGCCATACAACAATGTAGAAACGACTACTTTTTGTACTCATGGACAGATCTTTATTCATGGTGACCCGGTGCGCTAATCGTCCATATGCTGCATGGGCTGCGCCAATTCTCTTATCCACATCCTGCTCACAGGTACAGCTCACAGAAATGGTACTGCCCAGTTACGAGAAGTAGTCTACCTGTTCTAATGGCAAATTTGAGATGGAGATATTGAACTGAGGAAGAGGTGTGCTTGGTGAAGGTTGTGCCAACACTTTAGTCTTATTGACATTTATGGTAAGACCAAAGCGATCACATGCACTTTTGTAACAATTAACTGACTCTTGCAGCTCTTCTGGTGTGAGAGTTGGCGACGCAGCATCATCTGCATACAACATGTTAGTAACCTTAGTAACCTGAGTTTTCCTCAAGGAGCGGAGACGAGTTAGGTTGAAAAGCCCTCCATCAAAACGCTACTTGACCTCCACACCTGGGATGTTTGTGGGTGAATCATAAAGCATTGCAGCCAAGTAGAGCGCGAAAAGCGTTGGAGCCAATACACATCCTTGTTTCAGTCCATGGGTAATAGGAAATTCATCGGACATCTTATTCTGATGGCAAACCTGACCTGTCATGTCATCATGGAGAGCCTTGATTAGATCTACAAAACGCTGAGGGCAACCAAACCGCTTCAGCACCGCCCACATGGCTGGTCTTGGAACCGAATCAAATGCCTTTTCCAAGTCAAAAAAGACTAAGAAGAGTGGATTCTGTTGTTCTCTACATTTTTCTTGTAGCTGTCTCACACAGAAAATCAAGTCAATTGTGCTTCTGGATGCTCTAAATCCGCATTGTGACTCTGGGAGGATCTTCTCAGAGATAACCTTCAGGCGGTTAAGTAGAATTCTTGCAAGAATCTTCCCCACAATTGATAGCAGTGATATACCACGGTAGTTGCCACAAACACTGCGATCACCCTTTTTAAAGATAGTGACGATAGTGGCATTCTTTAGGTCTCCTGGTACCTTTCTTGATTCCCATATTCTGAGGATAAGGGTGAAAATCCTTGTTTTGAGGGAACGACCTCCGGCTTGAATTAGTTCCAGAGGGATGTTATCTGGGCCAGGTGCTTTTCTGGGTTTCAATTGGGTGAGAGCTGCACTGAATTCATGATAAGTAGGAGGTACTGCCAACCACAGTTGTTCAGGTTGTTGCGGCACATCACAGAGGAAGTCTTCAGCAGCTGCTGATGGACGATTTAGGAGATTGGAGAAGTGCTCCTTCCAGCGTTCCAAGATTTCTTGACTATCAGTAAAGGTAGGAGAATTATCGGCGCTTTTCAGTGTACCTGATGATGAGCGAGATGGTCCATATATTTCCTTGAGTACTGCATAGAAGTTCCTCAAGTCTCGAGCATCCGATGGTCTCTGCAGTTCCTGAGCCTTCTGTTGCCACCAAGTATTTTTAATCTGCCTTATCTGTGTCTGGCATTTACCCTTGAGTTCCAGTAGTTTATCCCTCTTTGTGTTGGAAGTTGGGTCTTGAAGATGGGCAAGATAGGCATTCCTTTTGGCATTGATGAGAGACAGAATTTCTTCATTGTTGTCATCAAACCAGTCTTTCCATGTACTCAATTAATTCCTCTGCCTTACCAGTAAGGGTCTAGACATTTATGGTCACAATCTCTGTGACGGTCTTAATATTCTCTGGTAGCCCACTTCTCACAGCCCTCCCAGGACGCCAAGAGCTGAGCTTCGCCTCCGGGGGACGCCCTAGCCGTTTCCGAGGCCACGGCTCACACACTATCATATTTAGACTATTTGTACGATGGGTTCGCCGCACCCAAAGGCATTTTAGAGCTACTGCCAGCACTTTGTTAGGCCGCTCCTAACATGGAGAGGAGACGCCGGTTGTAGCCGCTCCCCAGGAGTACAGACGCTACATTCTGATGTGTCCATTATGTGGGCACATATCTTTTAATCATTACAAATCCGAGTACTGGATTTCCTCTTCCGCCAACTACACTGTACCGAAGGACTCCTTCTCCACTGCAGGTGCCGTTGAGGTCTTCACTCATAACCCAGAGTAGGGTCCTCCATATTTATGACCCCTGGAGAGAGGGTGTCCCAGCATTGTAAAGCCCTAAGGAATTGGGCTACCTGTTGGTCCGCGGGTTTTATTGGAGTGAATTTGAACCAACCCTGCTGGACATTACAGGGCCCCCCCATCCGCCACCTGGGGATGCACCCTTTGATTATATAAAACATTAAAAATGAAAGAAACAGTGACAACATAAAGCAGATATGAGAAAAAAAAACATTTAAATTCCATCCAAAATCTTCTAGCAACCGCTTCTTCCGCAGAAAGATGAGAGAGGCTATTGAGATATCTATTACATCCAGCAATTTCAACCGTGACCATGTCTGGAATTTGGCATTAGATCATTTTCCAGAAACACAGCAAGATATACAGCCAGGAAGAGGTTCATTGCGCGGGTTTGACACTCCTGCAGAAATACAAGCCATGACTAGCCCTACTAGAATGATGAGTAAATGTCAGCAAATAAGAATCTACAGAAGCAGCCCGAGACCATAAAGCTACCATCATCTCTGGACGTTTAACTCTACAAAACAATATTCTCACTAATTTTCCCCTTTATTGCTTGGCCTGTAGTCATCTCTGGATGAATGCAGTATTTTTGCATTTGTTGGCACAGGCTAGATGTCTCGGTCTCATTATATGGAAGCTACTGAGATTGGTGGGGTGGGTGTATGCACACGCATGCCATGACCCCTTTCCTTTACAACTATGGTGGCAAAAGCAACCATGTTACAAGCTGAAACACTTGATAAACAAACAGAAAACTAGGTAATGTTAAGTGATTTTATGCTTGTAATAGATATGTTTTGCCTACCATAGTCTACCGGTGATTGTGGAGGTGGGGGTGGGGATGGTGGTTCCATTTCAGGCGTTGGCACAGAAGACTGATCCAGTAGCTTTGGCACAGTCACATTGTCCCCACTCAGGCTCCTGATGTACTTCCGAGGCTGCTCACTAGAGCTATCACCGTCTCCTGAAGCAGGTTTTGTAGAGACTGGACAAGAATCCGCCGTTGTAACATCCCTTCCAGGTGTTGAAACCACAGGAGATCCTGGGACAGAAGTGCATTCTTATATATCTACCACACGCAGATGCTTTCTCATTAAGTGGTATAAAGCAAATATCATACGAAGCTTTATTTTCAACTCCTGTCCACAAAAACTGACATACTTAGGAGCTTGATTAGGGAGACGATTGTTGCAGGTCTATCATATTCCATCCCAAATTATGTCTTCGTGTTCCATCTGCAGATGTTGCTCCCAACAGATCTGGTCTGATACACGGAAGAAAAACAGCCTCTTGTCAGGCAAGAGAATATCAGTAGATTCTCCTGGAACTTCCTCACTCCTAAAACACCCTTAGTTATGGACGTCAAACTACTAGGCCCACGTACTTACAAGCAGGTCTACTTACCAGAAATTCAACAAAATAATGAATAGGAACACATCCTAACAATTTTTTCGAAACAGAACATGCAGTCAATCTTTTAACCAATAAAATACTAATATCAATTGAAATTTAAGACATATTTTCAGAAATGGGTTAATCATGACAGACAGGTTTGTGTGTTTTCCTTCCATTATTAGTTGTCCTACATAGCCAACTGTAAGGAATGAGATACCATTAAATAATACTAAACTAAGACAATGAATACATGAACAGTATTGAGAAAGCAGTATTGACCAATAAAATTGAATAGTAAATACTTTAACGGTTAAATTGTGATCAGTTGCTCAGTCTAATAAGCTTTCTGTGTTGTTACTCATATTTCTATTATACTGCATGGTCCTTCTCTATAGAACGGAATCTCGCAGGTGCCGTGTGGTGGGCGGAGCAATGTGTGTAGCAGACTGTCGTGCAAGTCATTGCCGCTAGCAACAGCGCAGCGTCCAACTAGCTTAACATATTTACACTTTTTCGTATTTAATTATCATCATTACTTACATGAATTTCAGAGTACCGTAAGACGAGTTTTTTTCCCCACTTTTTGTGTTATAAAAATTTGGGGTCGTCTTATATTCAGGGTATTAAAAATTTTTGATCAAGGTTTTTATAAATTATTATTATTCACAAAGTAGTATGTGGCAACGGCATCTTGTAACTCACTACGAATCAATGCGTTAATGAAGATTAAAATATGGTTGGTTATGTTTAATTACCATGCATTTACGATTAGCGTACATTATGTGGGTAGGATTCACGCATACACGTCATTTCAACCGGATAAATTATATGTTCGAAAGCATACGGAAATACATTTTAAAACAATCTTTACGAGAACAAAACTCGTCAGTTCTACTAGCAGTAAACGAGACGAAGTGGAAAGGAAATTGACCGAGAGACAGGTGGCTGAAGGGGGTGGAAGAAAGCGTGAAGAAGAGAGGAGAAGACTGGACAAGGGTGGAGGCTGAGAGATGGCGGGAAGACAGAAGACATTGGAGAGGCTTGTGTAACAAATAGACCCGGCCAGTGGCTAAAACTGTGCAAGATGATGATGATGATGATGAATTGAGTGATCAACGAATCTTAATTTAATAACTTCAGCGCTCTTTCTAAGTTGATCCCGGACATCTGAAGGTCGAGTCGTAATTTAAATACCAAAGACACCCTTTTTTTTGCTGAAGCCGGTACGCGCGTATCATACGTCTCGTGCGAAATATTACGGGACACCAGAAACGTAACGAATTCTTGTTTTCTGTGTCGTGGAAGTGTAGATCTAAGATACAGGTTATGGTAAGTTCATTAACTGAAAATTACGATCGTTCGTAATCTCAAATAGAGCTTTTAATTCTTCCTTCCGCAGTTGGTACACAGAAAATCACTGTACTTTGATACAGCGGGTTGGCATTCGTGACTGCTTGCCGCGTTTCCCCTGTTCGCTTGTTTTCGTGTTGCTTCGGTGCATGCTGGTCTTCAGGTTGAATTTGCGTCTACCGGCATTTGCTTGTGAAGGAAGTTTGATAATAATGTGAAGAATATACTCTGGTGGACTGTAATTTATAGTGCTGGGATTTCAAATCACTGGACTTCTGTGGAACATTTAACTAATTAGATTATATTACACAGTTATATACAATACATGTTGATACATTAATACACTGTCACTCGTTCGATATAGTCTTCCGAGATTGCATAGCAGCAGGTCTGCTTCGCTTTCACCCCGTGGTGACTTGTCCAGTTGAGCACAATTGTGGCACTGTCGAAAGAATGTACGGTACTTGGGGAGCGGGGTGAGGCAGGTAGGAAGCACACCCCTCCCGACCAGTGGAAAGAACGGGATTCTGCCACAGGCAAGGCGAGGCTTGGCGAACCGTTTAACACTTGTACCTAAACATGCCGCCCGCCAAAATAGAGTTTAACACTTTTTTCCAGAAACAGTCACCTGAAATATAACACCAACAAACAAACGAACACAAAGCAATGAACATAGTTAGTTAGTCAAAACACCACCTTCACAAATGCCGTTGTCTGGCATGGGAAGTGGGCAAAGTTTTGTAATGGGTCTCTTGAATGTACCGGAAGAGGTACGTATAGTGGCAACACGTACTAGCCCATCAGCTCCAGGGTGGACCTGATCAACCACTGCAAGCTTCCAGCACAGTGGGGGAAGTTTGTCTTCTTTCACGATCACCAGCGTGCCTGCCTGGACGTTGCGCCCTTCCTTCTTCCATTTTCCTCTCTGTTGTAGATGGGACAAGTAGTCGGTTGACCACGCCTTCCAGAATCCTTGGAACTGTCTTTGGATTTGCTGCCATCTGGAAAGCAAGCTTACACGCACATTACTCAGATCTGGTTGGGGTAGTGCTGTGATTGGTCGGCCAATGAGAAAGTGACTAGGGGTAAGGACAACTAGGTCGTCGGGATCATCGGATGCCGGGACTAGAGGCCTCGAATTGAGACATCCTTCGATCTGGGTTGTGAGTGTGGACAATTCCTCGAAGGTAAGGTATGCGGTGCCCATCACTCGCCGAAGATGGTGTTTAAAAGATTTGACACCTGCCTCCCATATTCCTCCAAAGTGCGGAGCTTGAGGAGGAATAAAATGCCACTTAATTCCTTCACTGCTTGCAAAGGTGGATAGATCACGTTGATGCGTTCCCTCGTTGAATAATCTTCTTATCTCCTCCAGTTCCCTATTGGCTCCAAGACTGTCGATCCGAATTTGGTTGAGAAGTGGAAGTTCTCCGCACAACTTCTGCCAACGATGAAGTAGCTCTGGTGGTAAAATTTCATCCCACCCTAGACGTAGCTGCCACAGTTGCTGTAAGAAGAACTTGCAGGAGATGATGATTGGACTCACTAGCCCAAGTGGGTCGTAGATTGAAGCTATGGTTGATAGTACCTTCCGTTTTGTTACTGGGTTGCGTAGTTGTAAGTTGCCGTTTACGATTTGCAGTTGGTCACTAGCAGGATGCCAAAGCAAGCCTAATGTCTTAATGTTTTCCCCATTTTCTAGTTGAAGTGGGAGCTGGGTTTCTCGCCACTCCGAAGGAACTGCTTCAAGTAGTCGGGGATGATTCGAACACCATTTTCGTAGCTGGAACCCTCCAGTTTGTAGAAGGTTGATGAGTTGATTTTGAGTGCCTAACGCGTCCTCGACGGTCGCACTTCCAGACATACAGTCATCAATGTAGAAGTCTCTCTGTAAAATCTTCGCTGCTTCAGGAAAGCTGTCTGATTCTTCCATAGCGAGCTGTTGGAGGCATCTAGTGGCGAGGAAGGGTGCTGACGCTGTGCCGTAGGTGACGGTGTTGAGCTGGTAATGTTTTACAGGATCTTCTGGGGATGATCGCCACACGATTCTCTGAAGTCTGCGGTCATGACTATCAATCCTTATCTGCCGGTACATCTGTCGAATGTCTGCCGTAAAGCATATTTGGTGAGTGCGAAATCTGGTGATAATGGACCAGATATCTTGCTGGATTGTCGGACCAACCCTGAGGATATCATTGAGTGACCGTCCAGTGGTAGTACAGGCAGAGGCATCGAATACAACCCTGGTTTTTGTAGTTGAACTTGACTCCTTGAACACTGGATGATGGGGCATGAAGTAGCTCTGTTCCTCCTTATCAGACGCCGTGGTTATAGGCTCCATATGCCCTAGAGTCTCGTACTCTTCTAAAAAGATGACGTAATCCCCCTTCAACTGAGGGTTTCTTTCAAGGCGTCTTTCGAGATTGTGAAACCGTGACGTAGCCATTGTTAGTGAGTTTCCAAGTTCTGATGGTTTTCCACAGAGTGGGAGTCGTACCGTGAATCTACCTTCTGCATCCCGCCTGACTGTGTCAACAAAATGCCTTTCACACTCGATTTCATCATTCGATCTGATTGGTTGCGTGATCTCTTCTAATTCCCAGAATCGTTGAAGTTGCTGGTCGAGTGAATGGTCATTCATAGTGAAGAATGACTGTACAGGTGGTGAACCCGGACCGCTCGCCTTATCCATTTGAAACTGTCCCGCTACAATCCAACCAAATTCCGTGTTTTGAAGAACTGGATAGGGTCCGCTCCTCGTGCGTCTTTCAGGCCTAAGAAGATCAAAAAATATCTCTGCCCCGATTAACATATCAATCTGACCTGGTTGGTTGAAGCTGGGGTCAGCTAAGGTCAGTTCTTCGGGAATTTGCCAGTCTTGATAGTTAATGTATGATCCTGGCAATTCAGCTGAAATTCGTGACAATACAGCACAATTAATAACTACTTGATAGTTGCTAGTAATGGAATGAACCTCTATATTTGCACTATGATGCGACTCTGCGTCGATACTACTTATACCCTGTATTGGAATTCTATTCCGTACCTTCTTTAAGTTCAGTCGTTGTGTGCAGGCAGTCGTGATGAAGTGTGCTTGACTGCCCGAGTCTAGTAGGACTCGGCAAGTCTGAAGTTGGCCCTCCCCATCACGCACTTTCACTAATGCAGTCGAGAGCAATATATGAGTATGCGGTTTAATTTTCAGTGAGCAATAGGACGCTGTGTCGGCACGTTGTTGCGTAACAATAGAGTTGTTGGGTCTTGCCTGTTGCCTATCATGCGTGTTATCAGGCGGCCGTGGGGTAGGAGAACGACCAGTTCCTCGGTTGCGGTGAAGTAGTGTGTGATGCTTCAAACCACAAGAATAGCAAGAACCTGAAGAACAATCACCAACAATGTGACCATGTCTCAAACAATTTGTACACAATTTATGCCGTTTGGCAAATTCTGTTCGTTGTGCAACACTAACACTGGAAAAGTCTTGACATTTATAAAGAGGGTGCATGCCAGTACAAAATAATTATTGTTACTTGAAACATACACTTGTCTGACTTGGTTCGTGAGCTTCTTTCTAGTGATGTTTTGAGTGGTAGAATTGACAACTGGGGTAGGAATTCGGTTACCATTGATTAATTCTAGGGCTTGACATCTGTCCTCTAAAAATTTACTTAGCACTTCCAGTCTTGGGAATTGTGAATTTGATGACGACAACTCCCACTGTTTTCTGCTGACGTCATCAGTCTTTTCAAGAATTAATTGCGCTAGAAGGATTTCGTGAAGAGGGATTTCAAGTTCAAGTGCTTCAAGTGCATTTAAGTTACTTGATACCTGATTTAGAAGTGCTCGTAACTCTGTGGGTGATTCATTGTGTACACGTGGAAGGTTCAGCAAGTTGTTGATGTGTGCTGTGGCAATTAATCTAGGATTATTTTATCTCAGACAGACAGTTTGCCAAGCAATTTTAAAATTAGGACCTGTTATGGGAAGGTTCTTAATCTGGCCATGTGCTTCGCCCGTTAATGAAGATAACAAATAGTGGTATCGTTGTATATCGTCAATTGCTTGATTGTTTATTACCAGGCTAGTAAATGTGTCACAAAAATGACGGAATTCAGTGACCTGTCCCCCGAAGGAAGGTAATTTAATTGTAGGAAGTGTCAGCTCTCTCTTCCCGGAACTAGACTGACCATCACTTTTAGTACTCGAAGGATTGTTCTGTTTTGATCGTAACTCTACGCTATCTTCAATCAACGTTGTCATTTTATCAACGAGATCATAATACATAGTCTCAAAAGTATTCCTATCTTCACTGTGGTCCTCGGATTCGTCTTCTAATTCTAATCTCTCCTGCGCGTCTTCATACTTCTGCCTTAATTTTGGTAGATCGTCTAACCTTGCCCTTATTGCGTTAATACTTGACCCTGGTTGGAAGCTCTTGACGAAGTTATGCAAACGAGTAATATTTGCCTTTGCGAGGCCCCTAGTCTTTACGAGAAGTGCTTTCAATTTAGGATCCATAATGGGAATAGCATACAGGAATACAGGTAACCAGAAATGAGTATGTACTTACCGAAGCTGCTTAAAGTTGAATTCCTTCCATGTGTAATGTCTCGAGGTTCAATATGCACCACTGCGCGCTGTAGTTAATACGAATCATCGAAGTAGCTTGCATTCAAGGAGAAACACACGATTACCGCTCATACTTCGCGTTGAGGCTACCGTTACAATGCACAATGCGAGGCGTCAATAGAAATGATGCACGAACTATAACACACGTCCGTTGTTCCACAGAAATCCGGCCCGGTAGGACCATGAAGAGAGAATGATAATAATGTGAAGAATATACTCTGGTGGACTGTAATTTATAGTGCTGGGATTTCAAATCACTGGACTTCTGTGGAACATTTAACTAATTAGATTATATTACACAGTTATATACAATACATGTTGATACATTAATACACTGTCACTCGTTCGATATAGTCTTCCGAGATTGCATAGCAGCAGGTCTGCTTCGCTTTCACCCCGTGGTGACTTGTCCAGTTGAGCACAATTGTGGCACTGTCGAAAGAATGTACGGTACTTGGGGAGCGGGGTGAGGCAGGTAGGAAGCACACCCCTCCCGACCAGTGGAAAGAACGGGATTCTGCCACAGGCAAGGCGAGGCTTGGCGAACCGTTTAACACTTGTTCCTAAACAGCTTGCATATAACTCGCACTTTTCCTTCCGAAAATAAGTGTGAAAATATTCTGCGAGGATTTGTGAGGGAAAGACCTTATTCCCGAGAAAAGGTAAAATAGGCATGATTGAAACAAGACGACTGGAATTGTCAACAGCCATCACTGCTGCCAATCTCCCAGCTACTCTCCCTCCAATGCATCTGCGAGTCTTGTCTTCAAGGAGCTATCCCATACCCCTATATCCAATCAAGCACGAGTACAACTGACGGCCTGCTTTATTTTGTCTTCTGTCGTCGCAAGTAGCGAATATCAAATTCATTCAAAATGAATTCTCGACCGGCGGCGTCTGCGTATTTGATCACTTTGAGTTTAAATCCAGCCGTATAACTTCTGGGTTTTTGCATAACTAATAGATCGATTTCCACAAGAAAACAATCACTCCTAACTGAGAAACAAAAATGGAACGTGAAGGATTGATCGAAGTTTTTGTAGGTGGAAACGCTCAAGCTTCCTAAGATCACGGCGGTAAAGGGTCCACGTTTCACAGCCATACAACAATGTAGAAACGACTACTTTTTGTACTCATGGACAGATCTTTATTCATGGTGACCCGGTGCGCTAATCGTCCATATGCTGCATGGGCTGCGCCAATTCTCTTATCCACATCCTGCTCACAGGTACAGCTCACAGAAATGGTACTGCCCAGTTACGAGAAGTAGTCTACCTGTTCTAATGGCAAATTTGAGATGGAGATATTGAACTGAGGAAGAGGTGTGCTTGGTGAAGGTTGTGCCAACACTTTAGTCTTATTGACATTTATGGTAAGACCAAAGCGATCACATGCACTTTTGTAACAATTAACTGACTCTTGCAGCTCTTCTGGTGTGAGAGTTGGCGACGCAGCATCATCTGCATACAACATGTTAGTAACCTTAGTAACCTGAGTTTTCCTCAAGGAGCAGAGAAGAGTTAGGTTGAAAAGCCCTCCATCAAAACGCTACTTGACCTCCACACCTGGGATGTTTGTGGGTGAATCATAAAGCATTGCAGCCAAGTAGAGCGCGAAAAGCGTTGGAGCCAATACACATCCTTGTTTCAGTCCATGGGTAATAGGAAATTCATCGGACATCTTATTCTGATGGCAAACCTGACCTGTCATGTCATCATGGAGAGCCTTGATTAGATCTACAAAACGCTGAGGGCAACCAAACCGCTTCAGCACCGCCCACATGGCTGGTCTTGGAACCGAATCAAATGCCTTTTCCAAGTCAAAAAAGACTAAGAAGAGTGGATTCTGTTGTTCTCTACATTTTTCTTGTAGCTGTCTCACACAGAAAATCAAGTCAATTGTGCTTCTGGATGCTCTAAATCCGCATTGTGACTCTGGGAGGATCTTCTCAAAGATAACCTTCAGGTGGTTAAGTAGAATTCTTGCAAGAATCTTCCCCACAATTGATAGCAGTGATATAACACGGTAGTTGCCACAAACACTGCTGTACCACCCTAAAGACTGGCACACGTTTCTGCCCCTGCCGCAGCTCCCCCGGGTGGCCCTTCTACGAGATCTTGTGTATCTTACCACGGCGTATTTGAATGTCCCGCCGCTGACGTCTGTCCTCCCCTTTCCCGGCGAGTGAAATGTTCCGGGCAGGCGAAACTACGTCTTGGTGTCCTTCTCTGACGCTATTGGCCCGGTTGGTTCAAATGAACCAATGGGGTGCTCCCGCGTCAATGACTTGCATATTGAATAAGCCTGGCCCCGGCCTACCAACTGAACTGTCCTTCTGGTTGGGCCAACGAGGTGCTATCTGTGACTCTGGGGACCTGTCTAGGTTGGCAGCGTCCACTTCTTAATATGTCCGCAAGGCGCGCGCGACACCTCTGTCGCCCGCCAAGTAGCGTGCTCTGTAAGCGCGTCTCTTCCCACTAGCTCCAGAACCATGCAGCGTACAAGAGTGATTTCGCCCGAGCTCCTGGAGCCAGACATTTTACACAGGCCACATGGCTTGTCTTGAGACTAAGGTAATGTCCGCTCCGATTATACATAAGGCAGTATGTATAACAACTTCTTACAAGTGACTAAAGAGATCTAAATAATCCTCATGGTGTCGTCATGAGTAAGCAACATTCTACGTATTTTTCATATAAACCTGCGAACTGTAACTTTGAACAAACTGACGGTCATGCTCCGTTCCAAGTGTCCTTTGTCTTATAGAAAGACCTATAACTTCGTTATGCAAATTAAACTCTATCATTTCGCCCGTGAATGTAACTAAATTTAAGATCTTATATTGTGTTTGGTTTGCTATGTATTTTGGAGGGTATCTTATTGAGGAAGGCAATGCTCTGCATTGTTTTGGGCATGGCGTGTCGCCAACGGCTAGCCTCGTGGCGGGCAGTCGGAAGCGAACAAAACTCGTGTCTTGGCAGCGGTCATGCGTAGCTATGTTTTAAATGAGCTTTGCTCTAAGGCATTATGCAGCCTTTTGGTATTTTCTTCCATTTTTAATTTTATGATACTGTGTTATGGTTTTTTACTCCTTCAGAGTTCTTTTGTGTTTCGAACCTTCTCGAAGGTACATGATTTTAGTTCATGTTATGGTAGGACATTTCTCCTGCCATTTTATTGTTTTCATTTCATTTCAGCCCATAGCTACGCAACCTTTGTTCCATGTTACTGAAGAATATATACATTCTAGGCCGATTTATTTTAAATGCTAACCAGACATGACCGTTGGCATTTCCCCTCGCCATGCGGGTTTCAGATAGGGTTAGGAGTGTTCTTTGCGATGTATTTTGTTTTCCACAATGTATTTCTTTTTTTTACATAATATACATTATTTTCTTTAGTTGTTTATCCATGGATCTTTTCTTTAGTAATGTGGCATGCTACCTATTAGCATCATCCAGACCCACGCCTTTGTAACACGAGGCCTAAATCCACACCCCTGGTATTCTACCCGCTTGTTGGTCATTCTTGCGAATGGTTGCCAGAGTACGGTGCTTACGAGAGCGCGATATGTTCTCAGGGCCGTGCAGTAAGTGTAGCAGAGCAGTTGGTTGTCGATTTTGTCTGGTTTTGCTACCGATGGTGGTAGATGGAAGCCACGTGGCAACATTGTACACTCTGCCCTGATATTTATCAGGATGAAAACACTGAGGAGTGGAATCCTTTTTTTTGTAATTATAACTTCCTACCATGGGCAAATAAGTTAAATTTGTGTTAAAGTCTTATGTGGAAACTTAAACCATTAGACTTAAGGTGTTGTAAAATTCTATTGTCTGACATTTTTGGTTTTTTCCTTCCATGCTACTGTGATGGAGCGTCACGTACCAGATCCAAAGTATTTGGATCATGATGAAATCCAATATGAATTGGAGATCAGGAGTTTGGAGGTTCCCGCGAGCACGGAGGCGGCTCGAGCAGTTCTAAAGCCTGCCCTTAAGGATCCTGTATTGTTGCCTGTGCTGTCCGAAGCAGAATTTGCAATTGGTGAGTCACAGATTTTCCATAAAGTAGAAGTTTGTGCTAACCTCATTAATTTGTTTTTGCTTGATGATTATGGTACATCTGCCCAATATAAAAAGTTACGCGCTCGTCTACAGTATTTGTTCACTCGTTGTGAAGACGTTTTATCTGTTTCATCTCATCGTTCTGACGAGGAATTAACCAATATTTTTGAAATTCCGCGCATGATAGCCGAATGTGCAAATAAAGTTTTCGATGAAAATTCTGATGGTCGTGATGGTGTAGAGGCACTCCGCGCAGTCAGTGTAGACAGTGACGAAGTAGGCTTTCCTATCAGTGAAGGAAATAAGCAGCCTTATGTTCCGACATGTGCTGCTAACCTGTTAAATGCAGTTCGGTTGAGTTGGGAAGGTTCCAATAATGCTAGTATGTTTCAATCTGTTGACCGCAACAATGTCTTTCCGGTTTCTACTGACAATAGTGCTATAGTAGATAGTAGCAGCACAGAGTTGCCAGTAGTTTCTTTTGCTGAAATAAATCCTGGATCTTATTATTCTCCTCCTTCTGTGAGAATTTTGTCGAAAGTGTATAGGGATATCGCTTCTGCAGCCAGGTCCCGTACTGGATCAGGGTTGCCAGCCAGTGGTGTCGATGCTGGTGGTAACACAAGTGTTGTCAAATTGTCTACGCAATACCTCCAGGTCACGGAGAGGCAACCAGTCGATAGTGTTTTGGCGACTGAGTTTAGCCGGTTAAATTTTAACCAAAGATTATCGTCCGACGCGAATTTGGTTGAAGTGTCAAACGCTTCATGGATTAATAATTTGGGTACTAATCCTAGTTTTCATGTACCAGTGCCCGTTCATTCTGTTTCTGCTGTGAGCAATTCAAATAGTGATGTAAATTGTAATTCTTCAGTTTCCGAAATTTTGCAACCGAGTGCTAGAGAGTTGTTTTATGTCAACTGAAATGCCTCGTTCCGTGTGTAGCACAACTCCTGTGTACACCACAAGTAACTCCAATGGTGGAGTAACATATTCTTATTCTAGTGCCTTTTCTCGTCCTACCTGTTCTGTTCTTACGCCCAGTGCGAGGGGTGTTCGAGAAATAAATCTCCGTAGTCGGAGCATGTATCCTACTCCGAGACGAGGTGCTCCTCAAAACGTTTCTAGTAGTAACTATCCTCCTTCGCTAGGCATTAAACCTCTTAATTTCCGTTGGCCTAAAGATAAAGTTTGGTGCAACAAGAACAGAGTTTCTTCTCGTGTAGAACCTCAAGGTTGGGATTTCAATAGCCCGAGTGATGATAGTGGACCTGTTCGTGGCGAACAGAGAGGTCCAGGTTCTGGTCATTCAGTTTTTTCTAACCGTAATTTTGGGAATCTTGCTCACCCGTTATCCGATTGTGTAGCTAAGCTGAAGCACATGAATACTGATACCACTGATGGTATTATTCATTTTCTGCGTGAGTTGGTGGAAATTTATGAGTACGCTGCTGTATTTGGCGTGAGTTACACTCAGGTGTATCAACTTATGTTCCCGTTCCCTTCTGGTATGATGAGAAGTATGGTTGTCGAGGCTATGTCCCGTAACACAGGTATCGAAGTGTTCTGTGAGCAGGTAATGTCAAATTTCATTCCGTATAGGAAGATGGGCACTGTAATTCAACGTCATTTGTATCGTGTACAGAAGTATGGTGAATCATTGGATGTGTACATGCAAGATATGCTAAAGCTAGCTAAGATGTTTTCTGTTAACTTCACCGAGCAAGAGATGGTGGAACACATTTTGGATGGTGTGACGCCGGACTATCGTTCATTTATATGCTTAGGGTCTCGCCCGAGCACTATTGCTCAATTGTGTGCTTTTGCCGTACGCGGAGAGTCCGTACGCCAGTCTGATTATGGTAGAGGTTCTGTTGATCAACCCTCACAATTTAATTCATACAAACCGCAGGGTTCTTCTAATCGTTGGAACAATGCTCGTTCCCAGGGTAAACAAGGTAATTGGGGAAATCGTAAGCCTCAAGTTTCGGGAGGTCGATGGTCGAGTAATCAGCCTCAGAGTGGTCCTGTTCGTAATGAAGAAGTTAGGAACTCTGGTAATTTTAATTCTAGAAGAAATGTCTGTTTCCAAGGTCCTTCAAATAGTAGAGGTGATGTCAGACACCAAGAAGCTACTAACCGGGGTGAAAATTCAAATCGTCAAGAAGCTCAGGGTCGAGTAAATAGTAGTTCTGTGAAATGTAACGCTTGTGGTCATTTTGGTCATTCAGACCGCACGTGTAATTCTCCTCAGCAGTGACATCCGGAGACCTGGCATCGTGATGTTATATCGATGTCATCAGTCGTTAATGTAGATAAGCGCAGTGTCGGAGTGTGAGTTGTTGTTGCTTTATTTTAGGGTTTTTATTGTATTTTTCCTGGACATTGCCTAGCGTTTCCTTGAGTTGGTGCCTGTCTCAGTTGTACCCCGGCGTCCTCTGGTGACACGGTGTTTCCTCTTTGGTTAGCTGGCTTGTGTCCCTTACGTCAACGCTCGGCAGGAGGAAGTGCTGTCCTTATGTGTCATGTGTCGAGCTCGTACGTCCCCTTCTGTCATGTGAACCGGTGGAGTTCACCTTGTGACAGGAGCAACTTGTAGTGTTTGTGTGTCTTAGATAGTTGAATAGACATTTTATTTTCAGGGTTTTTAGTGTTGAAAAGTTGGTGCCTGTCGACGGAGTCGATTTGTTCTGGTGGCATCGGGTTCTACAGGTAGTTGCGGTGGGGTTGTTTTGTGTCAAGGTATCTCAAGTTGTTGAGATATTTGTAGTGGTATTTTTGGCGTTACAGAGGAAGCCGAGGAAGCAGAGAACGCAGAATGTGAGATGAAGTGTGGGTTGTAGAATTTTCCTGTGCTGTGATTTGGTAACAGTGATCTCTTTTATTGTATTTTGGTGCCGTGTAATGTTCTTGGAGTCGTGTGTGTGGTGCTGTCTTGGCATGACGCTGTGTCGACAGACGTGAAGTTGAAGCTGTACTTCTGTCGTGTTCAATTGCAGTGATTGTGCAATATTTCCACAAGTACTTCGTGAGTCAGTTCTTCGATCCCTTTTCGTCGAGGGATAAGCACAAAGGTTCCTTTGGATAGTTATCTCATCCAGTGATAGGCATAATGGGTCTTCTGGTTTTTCCTTTCAAGCTTTCATTCTTGTTAGTGGGACCTGCTTGAGGTCTTTCTACGCCCCTTGTGGCCTATTTCTTCGTTCTGTATTTGGTATTGTTGAAGTGAACATGGGTATGTTCTGAGTCGTAGTACTCTTGTTCTGGTGTGTGTGGATATCAGGGATTACTGCATTTGCTCGCAGCCCTGGTGTCAGAACCTTTCCTCGTTGAATTTGTCTGTGCGCTGTGTATAGCGTAGAGTTGTCAGGGACTGTTGATTAGTTCTTTGTGCGTGGTGCACATCGTGAAGTAGTGACTGTACCTGGTTACGTTGTTGAGGTGATGAAGGTTGCCCTGCATTTGCTCGCAGGCGCCTTGGTGTCACAGGAGATGACCCGTTGGGTAGAATTGGTAAATTTTCTGTTCTTTGAGTCACTGTTCCTGTCATTGTGTTGGTAAGTTGTAAAAGTTTAGAGAAGTATGTGTTCCTGTTCTGTTCTCTGCGTTCCGTATAGGTGTGTTTCCTGTTCTGAGTTCCGTGTACTAGAGGGCATTTGATGTGTAAGTGATGTAATGTAAAAGGTAAATTGTAAATGTAAATGTTGGAAATTTGTTAACACCAGTTGTAATCTGTGTGGTGACAAGGTCACTGTTTCATGTTCTCCCTTGTATTGTGAGAGCTGAGCCATTTCTGTGGTCGTGGGTTCCCCTGGATTTCCTTTCGTGCGGCCCCATCTCAGCATTCTCTTATTAAAGTGAAAGATGTATAAAGTTTTCGATTTATTCAATATAGCATTGTAACATTAGGATTTTGGTTGGGTACCAGTTCTATGTAGTTATAACCCCAGTGAAGTGGAGGTAATACAAGTTCAAGAGAACGCTGTCCAGTGTTTCTTTCCCATTTTAAACACTTAACATTAACGTAATTCTGCTAAACCTAAAGTCTGCGTGTGCGTTGTGTGTACATCGCCCCTATGAAAGTGAATGTGATCTCGTATCACTAAGGCAAGTGAATTGCCAAGTCCTTGCTCGCACAGTGAAAAGTTCTAACATGTGCTACGGAAGTTGCTCAAGCTCTCGCCCTGGTCTCTTGTCGGACCAGTGGCATTCTTCGACCCGGCTGGTGAAGAAGCCAACCCCAACCTTGTGTTGCGTCTCTGCGTGCTGTGTCTGCTCTTGTCCTTGGCTGTTTCAGGGGTGGTCCAGTGTGAGGGTAGCACCCCTCACACCTGGAGATGGCGGTGGCCTGTGCTAAGGTCACTGTCATGACGTCGTCTTCCATCTGATGGTGATCCTGATGCCTGCTGGTCGGTGCGGATGGTGATCTCTTCCCTGATGTCGACACTGGATGCTGAACGACTGGAGCGGTACTATGGTGATGCTCGAGTGGTGATATGGTGGTCATCTGGTATGGTGACATGGGCTGTTGGTTTCCTGCTTGCCGAACCCTGGGGTCTTCACGACACCATTAGTTGGGCACTTCTACCTTCCTGGTGCAGTGAGTGACGCATGAACAAACATTATTTTGCCTGCTGGCGAACCAAGCTATACTCAAGTGAACTTGCAGGGGGGGGGGGGGCCTTCTTCCTGTCGGCTCACCCCTACTCTTGGCTTTATGAGGGGGAGGCTGTGCCACCCTAAAGACTGGCACACGTTTCTGCCCCTGCCGCAGCTCCCCCGGGTGGCCCTTCTACGAGACCTTGTGTATCTTTCCACGGCGTATTTGAATGTCCCGCCGCTGACGTCTGTCCTCCCCTTTCCCGGCGAGTGAACTGTTCCGGGCTGGCGGAACTCCTTCTTGGTGTTATTCTCTGACGCTATTGGCCCGGTTGGTTCAAATGAACCAATGGGGTGCTCCCGCGTCAATGACTTGCATATTGAATAAGCCTGGCCCCGGCCTACCAACTGAACTGTCCTTCTGGTTGGGCCAGCGAGGTGCTATCTGTGACTCTGGGGACCTGTCTAGGTTGGCAGCGTCCAATTCTTAATATCTCCGCAAGGCGCGCGCGACACCTCTGTCGCCCGCCAAGTAGCATGCTCTGTAAGCGCGTCTCTTCCCACTAGCTCCAGAACCATGCAGCGCACAAGAGTGATTTCGCCCGAGCTCCTGGAGCCCGGCATTTTACACAGGCCACATGGCTTGTCTTCAGACTAAGGTAATGTCCGCTCCGATTATACATAAGGCAGAATGTATAACAACTACTTACAAGTGACTAAAGAGATCTAAATAATCCTCATGGTGTCGTCATGAGTAAGCAACATTCTACGTATTTTTCATATAAACCTGCGAACTGTAACTTTGAACAAACTGACGGTCATGCTCCGTTCCAAGTGTCCTTTGTCTTATAGAAAGACCTATAACTTCGTTATGCAAATTAAACTCTATCATTTCGCCCGTGAATGTAACTAAATTTAAGATCTTATATTGTGTTTGGTTTGCTATGTATTTTGGAGGGTATCTTATTGAGGAAGGCAATGCTCTGCATTGTTTTGGGCATGGCGTGTCGCCAACGGCTAGCCTCGTGGCGGGCAGTCTGAAGCGAACAAAACTCATGTCTTGGCAGCGGTCATGCGTAGCTATGTTTTAAATGAGCTTTGCTCTAAGGCATTATGCAGCCTTTTGGTATTCTCTTCCATTTTTAATTTTATGATACTGAGTTATGGTTTTTTACTCCTTCCGAGTTCTTTTGTGTTTCGAACCTTCTCGAAGGTACATGATTTTAGTTCATGTTATGGTAGGACATTTTTCCTGCCATTTTATTGTTTTCATTTCAGCCCATAGCTGGGCAACATTTGTTCCATGTTACTGAAGAATATATACATTCTAGGCCGATTTATTTTAAATGCTAACCAGACATGACCGTTGGCATTTCCCCTCGCCATGCGGGTTTCAGATAGGGTTAGGAGTGTTCTTTGCGATGTATTTTGTTTTCCACAATGTATTTCTTTCTTTTTACATAATATACATTATTTTCTTTAGTTGTTTATCCATGGATCTTTTCTTTAGTAATGTGGCATGCCACCTATTAGCATCATCCAGACCCACGCCTTTGTAACACGAGGCCTAAATCCACACTCCGGGTATTCTACCCGCCTGGTTGGTCATTCTTGCAAATGGTTGCCAGAGTACGGTGCTTACGAGAGCGCGATATGATCTCAGGGCCGTGCAACTGCGATCGCCCTTTTTAAAGATAGTGACGATAGTGGCATTCTTTAGGTCTCCAGGTACCTTTCTTGATTCCCATATTCTGAGGATAAGGGTGAAAATCCTTGTTTTGAGGGAACGACCTCCGGCTTGAATTAGTTCCAGAGGGATGTTATCTGGGCCAGGTGCTTTTCTGGGTTTCAATTGGGTGAGAGCTGCACTGAATTCATGATAAGTAGGAGGTACTGACAACCACAGTTGTTCAGGTTGTTGCGGCACATCACAGAGGAAGTCTTCAGCAGCTGCTGATGGACGATTTAGGAGATTGGAGAAGTGCTCCTTCCAGCGTTCCATGATTTCTTGACTATCAATAAAGGTAGTAGAATTATCGGCGCTTTTCAGTGTACCTGATGATGACCGAGATGGTCCATATATTTCCTTGAGTACTGCATAGAAGTTCCTCAAGTCTCGAGCATCCGATAGTCTCTGCAGTTCCTGAGCCTTCTGTTGCCACCCAGTATTTTTTATCTGCCTTATCTGTGTCTGGCATTTACCCTTGCGTTCCAGTAGTTTATCTCTCTTTGTGTTGGAAGTTGGGTCTTGAAGATGGGCAAGATAGGCATTCCTTTTGGCATTGATGAGAGACAGAATTTCTTCATTGTTGTCATCAAACCAGTCTTTCCATGTACTCAATTAATTCCTCTGCCTTACCAGTAAGGGTCTAGACATTTATGGTCACAATCTCTGTGACGGTCTTAATATTCTCTGGTAGCCCACTTCTCACAGCCCTCCCAGGACGCCAAGAGCTGAGCGTCGCCTCCGGGGGGACGCCCTAGCCGTTTCCGAGGCCACGGCTCACACACTATCATATTTAGACTATTTGTAAGATGGGTTCGCTGCACCCAAAGGCATTTTAGAGCTACTGCCAGCACAATGTTAGGCTGCTCCTAACATGGAGAGGAGACACCGGTTGTAGCCGCTCCCCAGGAGTACAGACGCTACATTCTGATATGTGTCCATTATGTGGGCACATATCTTTTAATCATTACAAATCCGAGTACTGGATTTCCTCTTCCGCCAACTACACTGTACCGAAGGACTCCTTCTCCACTGCAGGTGCCGTTGAGGTCTTCACTCATAACCCAGAGTAGGGTCCTCCATATTTATGACCCCTGGAGAGAGGGTGTCCCAGCATTGTAAAGCCCTAAGGAATTGGGCTACCCTTTGGTCCGCGGGTTCTATTGGAGTGAATTTGAACCAACCCTGCTGGACATTACAGGGCTCCCCTATGTGCCACCTGGGGATGCACCCTTTGATTATATGAAATGAAAATCCACAGCCTGCTTCCAGTCTCCGACCGGGTCAGGAATGGAATGAATGAAGCCCCCATCTAGCAGCGAGGATATGAACTGTGCCGGCTGCCGAGGCCTGACGCACTCCTATGGGGCAATGATTAAATGAATGACAGATGAAATGAAATGATAGTGGAGAGTGTTGCTGGAATGAAATTCTGACAGGGAAAACCGGAGTACCCGGAGAAAAACCTGTCTGCCTCCGTTTTGTCCAGCACAGATCTCACATGGAGTGACCGGGATTTGAACCACGGACCCAGCGGTGAGAGGCCGGCGTGCTGCCGCCTAAGCCACGGAGGCTTCCTTTGATTATATAAAACATTAAAAATGAAAGAAAATTAGAGACAACATAAAGCAGATATGAGAAAAAAAAAACATTTAAATTCCATCCAAAATCTTCTAGCAACCGCTTCTTCCGCAGAAAGATGAGAGAGGCTATTGAGATATCTATTACATCCAGCAATTTCAACCGTGACCATGTCTGGAATTTGGCATTAGATCATTTTCCAGAAACACAGCAAGATTTACAGCCAGGAAGAGGTTCATTGCGGGGGTTTGACACTCCTGCATAAATACGAGCCATGACTAGCCCTACTAGAATGATGAGTAAATGTCAGCAAATAAGAATCTACAGAAGCAGCCCGAGACCATAAAGCTACCATCATCTCTGGACGTTTAACTCTACAAAACAATATTCTCACTAATTTTCCCCTTTATTGCTTGGCCTGTAGTCATCTCTGGATGAATGCAGTATTTTTGCATTTGTTGGCACAGGCTAGATGTCTCGGTCTCATTATATGGAAGCTACTGAGATTGGTGGGGTGGGTGTATGCACACGCATGCCATGACCCCTTTCCTTTACAACTATGGTGGCAAAAGCAACCATGTTACAAGCTGAAACACTTGATAAACAAACAGAAAACTAAGTAATGTTAAGTGATTTTATGCTTGTAATAGATATGTTTTGCCTACCTTCGTCTACCGGTGATTGTGGAGGTGGGGGTGGGGATGGTGGTTCCATTTCAGGCGTTGGCACAAAATACTGATCCAGTAGCTTTGGCACAGTCACATTGTCCCCACTCAGGCTCCTGATGTACTTCCGAGGCTGCTCACTAGAGTTATCACCTTCTCCTGAAGCAGGTTTTGTAGAGACCGGACAAGAATCCGCCGTTGTAACATCCCTTCCAGGTGTTGAAACCACAGGAGATCCTGGGACAGAAGTGGATTCTTATATATCTACCACACGCAGATGCTTTCTCATTAAGTGGTATAAAGCAAATGTCATACGAAGCTTTACTTTCAACTCCTGTCCACAAAAACTGACATACTTAGGAGCTTGATTAGGGAGACGATTGTTGCAGGTCTATCATATTCCATCCCAAATTATGTCTTCGTGTTCCACCTGCAGGTGTTGCTCCCAACAGATCTGGTCTGATACACGCAAAAAAAACAGCCTCTTGTCAGGCAAGAGAATAGCAGTAGATTCTCCTTGAACTTCCTCACTCCTAAAACGCCCTTAGTTATGGACGTCAAACTACTAGGCCCACATACTTACAAGCAGGTCTACTTACCAGAAATTCAACAAAATAATGAATAGGAACACGTCCTAACAATTTTTTCGAAAGAGAACATGCAGTCAATCTTTTAACCAATAAAATACTAATATCAATTGAAATTTAAGACATATTTTCAGAAATGGGTTATCATGACAGACAGGTTTGTGTGTTTTCCTTCCATTATTAGTTGTCCTACATAGCCAACTGTAAGGAATGAGATACTGTTACGTGCCACCCCCTAGTGGCACTTTTGTTAACTGGATTACGGTGGGTAGCAAGCACAACACAGGTTGTTCCTATAAAGAAATAATTAATTTTATTGTGGCCAGAAAGATACACTACTCATCAGCAAATACAAGCAATTAGAACCTTACTCCAGTTTCCTCAAGTCTCTTGCTTATGGAGAGCTCTTGCCCTCTTCCACTTGTCAACAGTTAATCTTCTCGCTAATGAGTCTGGTGGCCTTGACAGAACAACATGCAACTCTTCCCTATGTACACAAATTACAGTTACGATAATCCGCTTCACGATGTTTCGCTGTCCACAAGCTGGGGGAAACAATGTCACTGGATTTCGTAACTCGCACGGCACTTCGTCACCACACTTCTGTCGCTCAGGAAAGACGCTCGCACTAGCTCATAAAACACACACCCACAGAAAACTCGGTCCCCTCACTGTTGAAGCCGCTTATATAGCAGGCTGGTGATTCAATGAATTCTAGAATCGTCCAGGACACAAGGCTTCTCGACATTTCCTTCACTGGCTGGGTCACGAATATTCTGGACCATCCCTTTCACTCCGCGGTCCGTTGCGTAACGCGCACGTAATACACTGAGGCAGAGCACACACAGCCTGGGGGAGCTGCGACTCATGCTGCGAGCGACAAAACAAACTCACAGTCGTAACAATACCATTAAATAATACTAAACTAAGACAATGAATACATGAACAGTATTGAGAAAGCAGTATTGACCAATAAAATTGAATAGTAAATACTTTAACGGTTAAATTGTGATCAGTTGCTCAGTCTAATAAGCTTTCTGTGTTGTTACTCATATTTCTATTATACAGCATGGTCCTTCTCTATAGAACGGAATCTCGCAGGCGCCATGTGGTGGGCAGAGCAATGTGTGTAGCAGACTGTCGTGCAAGTCATTGCCCCTAGCAGCAGCGCAGGGTCCAACTAGCTTAACATATTTACACTTTTTCGTATTTAATTATCATCATTAATTACATGAATTTCAGAGTACCGTAAGACGAGGTTTTATCCCACTTTTTGTGTTATAAAAATTTGGGGTCGTCTTATATTCAGAGTATTAAAAATTTTTGATCAAGGTTTTTATAAATTATTATCATTCACAAAGAAGTATGAGGCGGCGGCATTTTGTAACTCACAACGAATCAATGCGTTAATGAAGATTAAAATATGGTTGGTTATGTTTAATTACCATGCATTTACGATTAGCGTACATTATGAGGTTGGGATTTACGCATACACGTCATTTCAATCGGATAAATTATATGTTCGAAAGCATACGGAAATATATTTTAAAACAATCTTTACGAGAACAAAACCCGTCAGTTTTACTAGCAGTACACGAGACAAAGAGGAAAGGAAAGTGACCGAGAGACAGGTGGCTGAAGAGGGTGGAAGGAAGCGTGAAGAAGAGAGGAGAAGACTGGACAAGGGTGGAGGCTGAGAGATGGCGGGAAGACAGAAGACATTGGAGGGGCTTGTGTAACAAACAGACCCGGCCAGTGGCTGAAACTGTGCAAGATGATGATGATGAATTGAGTGATCAACGAATCTTAATTTATTAACGTCAGCGCTCTTTCTAAGTTGATCCCGGACATCTGAAGGTCGAGTCGTAATTTAAATACCAAACACACCCCTTTCTTGCTGAAGCCGGTACGCGCGTATCATACGTCTTGTGCGAAATATTACGGGACACCAGAAACGCAACGAATTCATGTTTTCTGTGACGTGAAATTGTAGATCTAAGATACCGGTTATGGTAAGTTCATTAATTGAAAATTACGATCGTCCGTAATCTCAAATAGAGCTTTTTAATTCTTCCTTCCGCAGTTGGTACACAGAAAATCACTGTACTTTGATACAGCGGGTTGGCATTCGTGACTGCTTGCCGCGTTTCCCTGTTCGCTTGTTTTCGTGTTGCTTCGGTGCATGCTGGTCTTCAGGTTGAATTTGCGTCTACCAGCATTTGCTTGCATATAACTCGCACTTTTCCTTCCGAAAATAAGTGTGAAAATCATCTGCGAGGATTTGTGAGGGAAAGACCTTATTCCCGAGAAAAGGTAAAATAGGCATGATTGAAACAAGACGACTGGAATTGTCAACAGCCGTCACTGCTGCCAATCTCCCAGCTACTCTCCGTCCAATGCATCTGCGATTCTAGTCTTCAAGGAGCTATCGCATACCCCTGCTTAATTTGTCTTCTGTCGTCAGCTGTCGTCGCAAATAGCGAATATCAAATTCATTCAAAATGAATTCTCGACTGGCGGCGTCTGCGTATTTGATCACTTTGAGTTTGAATCCAGCCGTATAACTTCTGGGTTTTTACATAACTAATAGATCGATTTCCACAAGAAAACAATCACACCTAACTGAGAAACAAAAATGGAACGTGAAGACAATACTGGACATCAAACACCGTGGAAGAAAGGAAAGCACCGCCGCAAAAACGAACAATACTGTACAGCCCGGGGGGGCAGTAACCCCTGAGAACCACCCCGCTATCTTCTACCAAAACCACCCCAACTGGAAACATTATAATTCCAGAACATATCTCTACACAGCAAGCGGCGACCACCTAAGCCTAGGAGGTTAGCCAACGGCTTGCAAAACTCACATAAACATTTACACTAACAACTATCTGGGGCAGCTACACAGCGCCGAAACATATAAGAATGGAACCCGGACAGGAAGGATTATCTGTTCTGTTCTTTGCCAGCGGCCCTGCCCGACGAGGTTCCGTTCCAGCTCTTCACCAGGTGAGATCTAGCGGTGCTCAGAATCCTTATTCTTGTAAACACCTACCCTAGACACTTGTACACTTCACAAATTGTATTTCATATTTGTCTAAACTCCCCAAGTGGGACATCACATTACATCTACTGGCTAAAAAATACATGGTCAGTAAACTACACGCTTATTACTAACCACACTCCACTGTACGTCCTCATACCCAACCTGACCTTAGTCATAATTGCCCGTGACCGTAGAAGCCAATAAGTGCATCGTCAGATTCCATTGTACTCGAGCACACAACTCGACTGCAGAGCGCTGAATCACAGACTCTGCACATTCATTTAATTGCTCATCCTACTGAGTTGGCAAGCTAGTTTAGCAGCCGGCACTAGACGTTCATCCCCTGGCAGATAATTGCATCCTGCAGGGACGCCCCCAATAGCTTAAGCATTCACACCAACACACTACACTGGTAGTCTCTCATAACCACGGGAAACTACCCTCATTTCGGAAGCAATCCTCAAAATTAGCACAGCTACACTACAGTGTTTTTCCCACCCCTAACCAAGGGATAAAACAATACCATCCCGGGCAAGATGTGTTTTGAAATTACTACGATCAACTTCATGAAAGTGAGATACGATGCATACTTCAAGTTGATAGTGATTTGTTATGCTGAAATAACATCAAATGTTAAAGCAGGACAGATGTACGGAGTGAGCGAATGCAATGTGCGTAGATGGCAGCAAACTAAGGACAAACTTAACAGTGCACATACAACAAGAAAATCTTCTCGTGGACCTAGGAAAGGACGCTTCTTTGACTTGGACAAAGAAATTATAGAGTATGTCTTGGAAACCGGGCCAGAGGGATTTCCGATAACACAAGAAGTTATAAAAATGAAAGCACAACCTTAAGGGCATCATCATCATCATCGGCTTTCACTCGAATCCGAGTGTAAATCTTCTTCCTTCAGTCCAGTTTGTGGATGTGTTTATGGTGACTAAAGAGTCCAAACCTGGCATGGAACAAGCGCCCACACAAGTCACATAGTATTGCTGTAGGAGGACGTGGTTGGGCTGCTCGAAGTTTCCTAGCTTGACGCTTGGCCTCTTCATGTGTGCGTCGATCCCTTTCAAACGTCTTTACAGTCTCCAGGATGGTACGGCGCCAAGTTGAGCGGTCTTCAGCCAGCGTGTCCCAGGTTTGTGAATCAAGACCTGTCAATTTCAGGGTCCGCTTAAATTGGTCCTTGTAGCGCCTCTTAGGCCCACCATGAGGTCTGGTGCCATAGCATATCTCACCATATAGCATTAGACGAGGTAATCTCTCATCATCCATCCGATGGACATGACTAATCCATCTAAATTGGTGACCTATTATGGATGATTCTATGCTGTTGATTTGAGCCTTTTCCAGAACAGCAATATTGGTAATGCGGTCTTCCCATTTAATCCTCAGGATTGATCGAAGTATTTGCAGGTGGAAACGCTCAAGCTTCCTAAGATCACGGCGGTAAAGGGTACAAGTTTCACAGCCATACAACAATGGAAATGACTACTGCTTTGTATACCATAAGCTTTGTACTCATGGACAGATCTTTATTCATGAAGACCCGGTGCACTAATCGTCCATATGCTGCACCAATTCTCCTATCCACATCCTGCTCGCTGGTACAGCTCACAGAAATGGTACTGCCCAGGTTCGAGAAGTGGTCTACCTGTTCTAATGGCAAATTTGAGATGGAGATATTGAACTGAGGAAGAGGTGTGTTTGGTGAAGATTGTGCCAACACTTTAGTCTTATTGACATTTATGGTAAGACCAAAGCGATCACATGCACTTTTGTAACAATTAACCGACTCTTGCAGCTCTTCTGGTGTGAGAGTTGGCGACGCAGCATCATCTGCATACAACATGTTAGTAACTTTAGTAACCTGAGTTTTCCTCAAGGAGCGGAGACGAGTTAGGTTGAAAAGTCCTCCATCAAAACGATACTTGACCTCCACACCTGGGATGTTTGTGGGTGAATCATAAAGCATTGCAGCCAAGTACAGCGCGAAAAGCGTTGGAGCCAGTACACATCCTTGTTTCAGTCCATGGGTAATAGGAAATTCATCGGACATCTTATTCTGATGGCAAACCTGACCTGTCATGTCATCATGGAGAGCCTTGATTAGATCTACAAAACGCTGAGGGCAACCAAACCCCTTCAGCACCGCCCACATGGCTGGTCTTGGAACCGAATCAAATGCCTTTTCCAAGTCATAAAAGACTAATGAGTGTGGATTCTGTTGTTCTCTACATTTTTCTTGTAGCTGTCTCACACAGAAAATCAAGTCAATTGTGCTTCTGGAAGCTCTAAATCCGCATTGTGACTCTGGGAAAATCTTCTCAGAGATAACCTTCAGGCGGTTAAGTAGAATTCTTGCAGGAATCTTCCCCACAATTGATAGCAGTGATATACCACGGTAGTTGCCACAAACACTGCGATCACCCTTTTTAAAGATAGTGACGATAGTGGCATTCTTTAGGTCTCCAGGTACCTTTCTTGATTCCCATATTCTGTGGATAAGGGTGAAAATCCTTGTTTTGAGGGAAGGACCTCCGGCTTGAATTAGTTCCAGAGGGATGTTATCTGGGCCAGGTTCTTTTCAGGGTTTCAATTGGGTGAGAGCTGCACTGAATTCATGATAAGTAGGAGGTACTGCCAACCACAGTTGTTCAGGTTGTTGCGGCACATCACAGAGGAAGTCTTCAGCAGCTGCTGATGGACGATTTAGGAGATTGGAGAAGTGCTCCTTCCAGCGTTCCAAGATTCCTTTACTATCAGTAAAGGTAGTAGAATTATCAGCGCTTTTCAGTGTACCTGATGATGAGCGAGATGGTCCATATATTTCCTTGAGTACTGCATAGAAGTTCCTCAAGTCTCGAGCATTCGATAGTCTCTGCAGTTCCTGTGCCTTCTGTTGCCACCAAGTATTTTTAATCTGCCTTATCTGTGTCTGGCATTTACTCTTGAGTTCCAGCAGTTTATCTCTCTTTGTGTTGGAAGTTGGGTCTTGAAGATGGGCAAGATAGGCATTCCTTTTGGCATTGATGAGAGACAGAATTTCTTCATTGTTGTCATCAAACCAGTCTTGTCTTTTCCGCACTATAAAACCAATGGTTTCCTCAGCTGACCGTGTGATAATCTTCTGTAGTGTGGCCCATTCTTGCTGAACGTCATTTGTTACTGGGTTTTCTGATAACTGGGTGATGATCCTGTTTCCAAAATGTTTACACATGGATTCATCCTGAAGTTTGGATGTATTAAACTTCTTTCTTGGCAAATTTTTGATGTTCCTAGGTGGTTTAGGTCTGGTGGATATCCTGAGCTTGCATATAAGAAGTTTATGATCTGTCCAACAATTGTCTATATTCCTTGCTGTTCTGGTAATAAATGTGTCCTTATCACATTGCCGGGTAATGATATAATCAAGAATGTGCCAATGTATGGAACGAGGATGCATCCACGTGGTTTTGAAGCGGTTAGGTAGCCGGAACTGCGTGTTGGTAATGAAAAGTTCGTGTTCTGCACAAAGACCAGGAAGCAACAGTCCATTGGGATTACATTTTCCAAGTCCCTGTTTGCCCATCACATTATTCCATAGTCTGTGATCTTTCCCAACTCTGGCATTGAAGTCACCGAGGAGCAAGAGTTGATCTGCAGATGGTACCTTGGAGATGATTTCACTTAGCTGGTTATAGAACTGAGCCTTTACTTCATCATCAGAATCTAAGGTAGGAGCATAGGCAGAGATGAGTGTCATAAAGGAACCTCCTGACAGTGGTATGCGGAGAGTCATGAGCCCTTCGCTGATTACAATGGGCGTAAGTTGGTGATAATTTACCAGTTTGGTCTTCACAGCGAAGACCACACCATGAATACGACATTCACCCTCCTCCTTTCCAGAAGATGGTATATCCTGTTCCAGATTCAGTAATCTTGCCTTCAGAAGACAGCCTAGTTTCACTGAGAGCAGCAATGTCAACGTTGAGTCTTGATAACTCCTGGGTTACGAGAGCTGACCTTCTCTCAGGTCTAACGTTATTGTCCAAATCAAGCAAAGTTCTGATGTTCCATGATCCAACAATCAATTTGAGATTCTTTACTGTTTTTGAGTTTCGACCGCATGAGGGGTGACCTGCTGAGTGCGGTTGCCCAGCCGGACCAAGATTGTGACTTCCGATGTTTAGCCCACCTTTTCTAGGGCCTTCCCCATGTGGGGTGGGCAGCGGTGATCCTAAATAGGCCTGCCCAAACACAGATGCAGGACCGAATTCCTGAGTAGACACAGAGTCTCCGGAAGACGACCATCACACATCTGCTGCCAACGTGCAGGTCCGAACTAGGGGCTTCCAGTTACACCCATAACCTGCCCCCACCGTCCATATCCCATCGCCGTTGGACTTTGAAAGTAAGTGACGTTCGGAAGAAGTGCCACTGACGTGAATTTGTTTAGGGTGGATCTCAGCTTGCCAGGACGAGACCCACACACTATGATCTCTGAGCCTTATCCTGCGGCTCACAAAGAATGGGACGTTAAGAACCGAACACAGAGACTGCAACGAACTGCCGCATACTCAAGTACTACTGAGGTGCGCCTTTACAGCCAGTCCGTCTAGCGTGACCTCTTCCGCCTCTATGACCGTTGGGAGCCATGAGAGTGATTGGCTCCTCATCCGCTCATTTTGCCGTTGGGCCAAAATCTGCCCATCATATCTATGGACAATAGTTTGCCCTATTAAGCCTGAGCAATAGGTTGCCCCTTCCGCCAACCACACTGTGCCAGAGTTCACCTCTTTCACTGCAGGTACCGTTGAGGACTTCACCGTAACCCTGGCAAGGGACCCTAACAAGGTACTACCAGCCGGGCCCGCTGGACCAGGGCTTTTTAAAGAGGTGTTACTCCTCTATCACTCCCTACTTGCTCATAATATCATACTACTATAGTTGCTGCTCCATGTACTGTCATCATCATCGGCTTTAACTCGAATCCGAGTATAAATCTTCTTCCTTCAGTCCAGTTTGTGGATGTGTTTACGGTGACTAAAGAGTCCAATCCTGGCATGGAACAAGCGACCACACAAGTCGCATAGTATTGCTGGAGGAGGACGTGGTTGGGCTGCTCGAAGTTTCCTAGCTTGACGCTTGGCCTCTTCATGTATGCGTCGATCCCTTTCAAACGTCTTTACAGAATCCGAGATGGTACGGCGCCAAGTTGAGCGGTTTTCAGCCAGCATGTCCCAGGTTTGTGGATCAAGACCTGTCAATTTCAGGGTCTGCTTAAATTGGTCCTTGTAGTGCCTCTTAGGACCACCATGAGGTCTGGTGCCATAGCATAACTCACCATATAGCATTTGACGAGGTAATCTCACATCATCCATCCGATGGACATGACCAATCCATCTAAATTGGTGACCTATTATGGATGATCCTATGCTGTTGATTTGAGCCTTTTCCAGAACAGCAATATTGGTAATGCGGTCTTCCCATTTAATCCTCAGGATTGATCGAAGTTTTTGTAGGTGAAAACGCTCAAGCTTCCTAAGATCACGTCGGTAAAGGGTCCACGTTTCACAGCCATACAACAATGTAGAAATGACTACTGCTTTGTACACCATAAGCTTTGTACTCATGGATAGATCTTTATTCATGAAGACCCGGTGCGCTAATCGTCCATATGCTGCATGGGCTGCGCCAATTCTCTTATCCACATCCTGCTCACAGGTACAGCTCACAGAAATGGTACTGCCCAGGTACGAGAAGTGGTCAACCTGTTCTAATGGCAAATTTGAAATGGAGATATTGAACTGAGGAAGAGGTGTGCCTGGTGAAGGTTGTGCCAAGACTTTAGTCTTATTGACATTTATGGTAAGACCAAAGCGATCACATGCACTTTTGTAACAGTTAACTGACTCTTGCAGCTCTTCTGGTGTGAGAGTTGGTGACGCAGCATCATCTGCATACAACATGTTAGTAACCTTAGTAACCTGAGTTTTCCTCAAGGAGCGGAGACGAGTTAGGTTGAAAAGCCCTCCATCAAAACGATACTTGATCTCCACGCCTGGGATGTTTGTGGGTGAATCATAAAGCATTGCAGCCAAGTACAGCGCAAAAAGCGTTGGAGCCAGTACACATCCTTGTTTCAGTCCATGGGTAATGGGAAATTCATCGGACATCTTATTCTGATGGCAAACCTGACCTGTCATGCCATCATGGAGAGCTTTGATTAGATCTACAAAACGCTGAGGGCAACCAAACCGCTTCAGCACTGCCCACATGGCTGGTCTTGGAACACTGTATTATACACACTGTAGGTTATACAGGCACACTTGCTAGTGCCTATACTATACAAGATACCACTACTGCTCCATGTACTGTAGTACTGTAACACTGTATTATACACACTGTAGGTTATACAGGCACACTTGCTAGTGCCTATACTATACAAGGTACCACTACTGTTCCATGTACTGTAGTACTATCACACTGTATTATACACACTGTAGGTTATACAGGCACACTTGCTAGTGCCTATATTATACAAGATAACACTACTGCTCCATGTACTGTAGTACTATCACACTGTATTATACACACTGTAGGTTATACAGGCACACTTGCTAGTGCCTATACTATACAAGGTACCACTACTGCTCCATGTACTGTAGTACTGTAACACTGTATTATACACACTGTAGGTTATACAGGCACACTTGCTAGTGCCTATACTATATAAGGTACCACTACTGCTCCATGTACTGTAGTACTGTAACACTGTATTATACACACTGTAGGTTATACAGGCACACTTGCTAGTGCCTATACTATACAAGGTACCACTACTGCTCCATGTACTGTAGTACTGTAACACTGTATTATACACACTGTAGGTTATACAGGTACACTTGCTAGTGCCTATACTATATAAGGTACCACTACTGCTCCATGTACTGTAGTACTGTAACACTGTATTATACACACTGTAGGTTATACAGGCACACTTGCTAGTGCCTATACTATACAAGGTACCACTACTGCTCCATGTACTGTAGTACTGTAACACTGTATTATACACACTGTAGGTTATACAGGCACACTTGCTAGTGCCTATACTATATAAGGTACCACTACTGCTCCATGTACTGTGGTACTGTAACACTGTATTATACACACTGCAGGTTATACAGGCACACTTGCTAGTTTAAGGGCATATAATGTGCAGGTTATGAGTTAGCGAGTATTTCTTTGAAAAAATATGTAAGAGACAGTTGAAAACTAGGCCTTGTCTTATATTCGGGTATATGGTAGTTGCTGGAAATGATTTCCTTCATTTTATTAACACACGTTGCACCAACGTAGGAAGTTTTGGTATGCTCGCTGTAATTCATCCTCACTCATATTTATTTCTCAAGAGCCTCATCAGTATAGGATTTGTTTATGCACACCTTCTTTTGAGGTTCCACCACAAGTAAAAATTGCACAGCGCTTAAACTTATGATCATATTTATTGCAAGATTTCTTTTAGAGAAGTTTCGACTAGGAAAATTCGTTGTTTTGGTCGATACTTAATCCTGTTCACGGGATACGAGATAGGCTACAATACTTCATCACAAGTCTCAATTGTCTCAACTAAGGTATCTCGCCTGCTGCGAATGTAGGCCTAATGTGTTATGAAAGCATCCAGAGCTTTCCGACCCCCTGTAGTAATCGGTACAGGTACTTGCACAGTCCCTGCAAGGTTCCGTCATTTAGAGAAGGACTTCACTTTATAAGCTTAATTATAATCAGCAAAATTAATAGTAGCCTCAAGCATGTTAAAAAAATATAAGAGTAATTTTAGTTCATCCATATTTTTCATCCAGACAGTAGCCAAACCACGCTACAGGGGATTGCGGTAAAGTGGAGTTGGCGCCATTGCCTCATATAAGCATTATTTACAAATACAAAGAATACACAAAAGCCCAATTATTTCTTTTTTCACATAACTACGTTACGTGTGTTGTCTGGTGTATTTTGTAGCGATCATGTTGGCAACTATTGAAGTCAATGTGTGCGCCTCGTTGTGAGGGCTCGGTGCGGCAGTTTCACATACTAAAAACATCTGACGAACAAGGCTCCGGTTGTTAAATAAAACATATTTACATGATTTAGCACATATATATATCTGGTGCAGTCAGTGCAGAAGTGATCAAGGTTAGTAGCTACAAAAGATCCATGTCCCCCCAAAAGATAATATAAGCCATGAAAAGCATATATAGTCGAAATGGAAACTAAAAGGAAAAGAGTGATACGCCTTGCATAATTAATTAACAAAGTCTATGTCCTTCCTGCTCAAGAGATATTGGCAGGATAGCAGACTAACTAAGAGCTATCACTGTAGTGCATCAAATTACTTACGAAGAGAGTGTTCATTACCTGAAAGGGCAACTTGGTCTGATACTCCTATCCTCAGCTTTTCCTTATCGTCACCCTCCTTCAGGGCAACTACAAGAAATATATTTTATTAACACTTAATCCACTATTACAACAAAATAATGAAAAGGAACACATCCTAATAATATTTTTTGAAACTGAACATGCAGTCACTCTTTTAACCAATAAAATACTAATATCAAAGGCCTATCAATTGAAATATAAGACATATTTTTCAGAAATGGGTTAATCATGAAAAATAGGTTTGTGTTATTCCCTTCCATTATTATTGGTTGTTCCACATAGCCAACTGTAAGGAATGAAATACTTTTAAATAATACTAAACCAAGACAATGAATACATCAACAGTATTGAGAAAGCACGATTGACCAATAAAATGTAGTAGTCAATACATTTATGGTTAAATTGTGATCAGTTGCCCAGTCTAATAAGCTTTCTGTGTTGTTACTAATATTTCTATTATACAGCGAGGTCCTTCTCTATAGAACGGAATCTCTCAGGCGCCGTGTGGCGGGCGGGGCACTGTGTGTAGCAGACTGTCATGCAAGGCATTGCCGCTAGCAGCAGCGCAGCGTCCAACTAGCTTAACACATTTACACTTTATCGTATTTAATTATCATCATTACTTACATGAATTTCAGAGTAGTTGCTGGAATTGATTTCCTTCATTTCATAAACACACGTTGTACCAACGTAGGGAGTTTTGGTATCATCATCATCATCATCTTGTACAGTTTCCAGCCCCAGGCTGGGTCTGTTTGGAACATAAGCCTCGCCACTTATTTCTTTCTTCCCACCATCTCTCCGCTGTCACTCTGGTCCAGTCCTCGCCTCTCTTCTTGACACATTCCTCCACTCCTTTCAGCCATCGATCTCTTGGTCTTCCCCTTGGTCGTTTCTTCTGCATCTGCATCTCATGTATCCTCTTGGGAATCTTCTTCTCATCCATTCTCTTTAAGTGTCCATACCACCTCAGTCTTGATGTCTCAATCCTACCTTGCAAGGGCTCCTCTTTCACCATTTCCCTGACCTTTTCATTCCTCACCCTGTCTCTCCTTGTTACTCCGATCCTACTTCGCAGGAACTTCATTTCACCTGCCTGTATTCTGCTTATGTCTCTTTTCTTCATTGTCCACGTTTCTGAAGCATAGGTCAGTATCGGGATATAGTAGCTTCTGTATAACACTTCCTTGCTTTTTTGTGGGACATCTTTATTCCACACTAAGCTCCTAATGCTTCTCAGAAATGCTTCTGCCTGTCTGCCACGTTCCGTAATCTCTTTGTCATTTCTCCCATTTTCCTCCACTATACTTCCCAAGTACTTGAGACTTTCCACCTTCTTCAGCTGTCCACCTCCAAGTGTTATCCCACTCATTGGTCTGTCCTTTTTCCTGGTCGTTAACAGGATCTCACATTTACTGATGTTGAACTTCCATCCGTACTCTCCCACTGTTTCTTCCCAAGCCTTCAGTTGTTCCTGGATTTCCTCCTCCTTGTTTCCCCAGACCATGAGATCATCTGCAAACACCATTGCCTTCATCTTATCTTCTCCTATCTTTCCTGCTATCCGTGTCATTACCTCGTCCATAACCACAATAAAGAGAAGGGGTGACAGCGCACTACCCTGTTTCAGGCCACTCATTTGTCTGAACCAGTCTGTTCTTTCCCCTCCAACTTTCACACAACTCACACTTCCACAATACATCTCCTTCACTCTGCCTACAGTCTCTTTTTCCACTCCCATGTTTTCCATTGCTTTCCAAACCTTCTCCCTACACACACTATCATAGGCCTTTTCGATGTCCAGGAAGGCCATCAACAGATCCTCTCCAAATTCGTAGTGGTGTTCCTGGAGCTGTCTCACTGAAAATATGAGATCCACTGTTGATCTCCCAGGTCTGAATCCATACTGTTCCTCTCTTAATTTTCTCTCCACTTTGGCTCGTATTCTACTTTCTAATATCTTTTCATATATCTTGGCACAGTGAGGTATGAGCGCGACTCCCCTGTAATTTCTACACTCCTTTCTGCTTCCTTTCTTAAATTTTGGTATACTCGCTGTAATTCATCCTCACTGATAATTCGTTCTCCAAAGCGGATTGTTCATGTAAACCTTTTGTTTGAGGTTGCACCACAAGTAAAAATTGCACGGCGCTTAAACTTATGAACACATTTACTGCAAGATTCCTGTTTGAGAAGTTAGGTTTCCACTAGGAAAATTCGTTGTTTTGTTCGATACCGAACCATGTTCGCGGGATACGACATAGGCTACAATACTTCATCACAAGTCTTAATTATCTCAATTAAGGTATCTTGCCAGCTGCGTATGTAGGCCTATTGTGTTATAACAGCATCCACAGCTTTCCGAACCGCTGCTGTAATCGGTATATGCTATCAATATGACTCAATGTGACCCATAGGTCGCACAGCCCCTCCAAGGTTCCATCATTTAGAGGAGGACTTCACTGTATAAGCATAATGATAATCTTCAAAATAAATAATAGCTTCAAGCATGTTAAAAATATATAAGAGAAATTTTAGTTCATCCTATTTTTCATACAGACAGTCGCCAAACCACACTACAGGGGATTGCGTTAAACTGAAGTAGGCACTATTGCCTCATACACGCATTATTTACAAATACAAATGATACAGAAAAGCCCGTTATTTCTTTTTTCACATAACTACATTACGTGTGTGTCTGGTGTATTTTGTAGCGACATGTTGCAGGGTGTCGAGCGATGACCTGTTTTTAAATTCCCGTACGAAAACCCACCGAATTTCCGTATATTCTAGAACTCTCTAAGACTAGAGTTCGCATACCGAATGGCTGCAAAATGAATCTTAAAGCACGAATCAATATTTTCTAGCATAAGTGTAACTGCATTTTTGGAGATACTTCCGCAGCCCAAGGGTGATGGCGAGATTTAGGCCTAATCCGTAGTGTGAGCAAAATGCGTGCGCGCGAGTTAACTCTCACAGATGGGATGAGATGCTACAAACACAAATAAAATACTGTTTACCTGAGGAGAGCTGATATAAATGACTGTTTCACTGAGGAGGGTTGAGAGAGTAGAGAAAATAAATATTTACGGGAAGTGACTGTATGGTACCGTAACAGTATAGAGCTTCCATGAGTTAAACTGGCACTGAAGCTTAATTTGTACGAAGTCAAAGGTAGCCCCTTTGAAAACAATTTCATTGCCACGCTTAGAGTTATGCGCTGCTCGCCGAGTTATCTCAAAAGCTTGTCTCCAATTGTCATTTGAGTCATATCTACTACTGGACTGACTCTGCCATCACTTTAGCTTGGATCATGAAGCCCCCTTCGCATCGGCAATCCTTCGTCGCCAACAGGGTGGAAAAAATCCAAACTCTTTCTAGTTCCTCTCATTGGAAACAGGTCTCGGGTAAGGAGAACCCAGCGGACATCATTTCTCGTGGATGCCTTCCACAACAGCTAGCTAAATCTAGTCTTTTCTGGCATGGTCCAACTTGTTTGTTACAAGAACCTTCCTTTTGGCCAGCCCTTTCTTCTTCTGCTTTAACGAATGTTCCTGAAACTCGTAAAGTCGCTTCTTCTCTTGTAACCACGGTTACCCCTTCATTGCTTGAAAGATATTCTTTTCAAAAGCTAGTTCGTGTTGAAGCTTACTTGCTTAGATGGAAATTCCTTGTTTTAGAAAAACCATTGTTTCCTCAAGCATTTCTTTCTGCTGTTGAATTGCAGTCTGCTACTACCACAGTTTTATTTCTCACGCAACAGGATTTTTTTTGATGAAATTAATTCTCTGTCTAAGGGTCTACCCCTCAAAAAGCGGAATAGACTATTCGCTTTGTGCCCCTTTCTTGATGATAACGGATTATTAAGAGTGGATGGTAGGTTGCCTTTATCTGATTATCCTGAAGATAAGAAGCACCCCATAATCTTCCTTCCAAACATCGCATTACTAAAGTGATAATACGTCAATTTCACTATCAGCATTTGCACGTTGGTACATGCACTCTCTTGTGTTTGATTCGTGAGCATTACTGGCCCATTAATGGCATGCATGAAGTCATTTCCGTTGTTAGAAAGTGTATTCCTTCCTTTAAGGCCAAACCTAAGTTTCCTCAACAACTTATGGCTGACCTTCCTTTGTTCCGTTCTGTTCCCAGCAGACCGTTTCTTCTAACTGGTATTGATTACGCTGGTCCGTTCCTATATCAAACCAATAACCTAAAAGCTAAATGCAAAATTCTTGCCAAGCTTTGCATAGCACGTTTTGTTTGTATGGTTACTGGCACCATTCATCTTGAATTGGTCACCAAAGCTTCCTCTTCTTATTTTTTCTCTGCTTTTTCTCGCTTTATTGCTAGAAGAGGAATTCCCTCTGAGGTTTTCTCCGACAACGCCAGAAACTTTCTTGGTGCTTCTCAGCAATGGCAAAAAGCACTTTGTTCTCGTTCTGCCAACGAGCAATTGTCTAAATTGAAATGGCACTTCATTCCTCCATATACTCCACATCATGGTGGGAGATGGGAAGCTTGTGCCAAATTGACAAACTGATCTTAAAAGAACTATAGGAAATTCCATCCTATCTATTGAAGAATTAAATTCTCTTCTGATTCTCATCGAAGGCACTGTCAATTCCCGTCCTTTGTCTCCTGTGTCTCACGACCCCTCCGATTTGCTTCCTTTAACCCCTGGTCATTTCTTGATAGGTAGCTCCTTAAATGCTCCTCCACCTCTCATCGACCGCAGGCTCGATATTTCTTTGCCCATTCTCTGGAAAAGAGTCGTAGACCTTAGAAATAGCTTTTGGAAACTGTGGAGACTGGAGTATTTAAACTTGCTTCAGAGGAGAGGGAAGTGGCAGCTCGCTCACCCAAACCTTAAGGAGGGAGAGTTGATTCTCTTGAGAGACTGCAGTCCTCCTCTGGTTTGGCACACCGGAAGAGCAGTGAAGTGCTACACCGGTCGTAACGGTAGGGTAAGAGTGGTGAAATTAATTACTCCTTTTGGTCAGTGTGTTCGTCCAATTCCTTATGTTTCTCCTTTGCCACTCTAGTCCTGTTTCTTTGTGTTTTCTTTCTTGGTTTTCTTGTTGTTGCCCCTCTGGCAGTATGTTCGTATTTGCGAATAATTAATTTGTTAATTTTTTTCAAGTTTCTGAAAGTGCTAAAGTCAGACCAGAAGTTGATTTTCTAACCTCATTTTTGTCACCATGTGTTCGTGACAGTTCATTTTGTATTACGCTTTCTTGTTTAACCTAAACATAGTTAAAATGATTTACGTACTTGTTAGTTTATAAGTCATATTTCCTCTAAGACATTTTTCGAAGTGTTAGAAGGTCATTCCACACGTCTTGAAATCTCGTGGTATACTGGTCTCAGTAAGCTACGCGCTTATTGGCCGTCACCAAGACGTGGCCTCTCTCCAGTCAATTGCTGCACTACTTCTTCACAACGTGGTCTGGATTCTCCAATCGCAGCCATGGAACTATAGAGAACCTCAACCTGTCTACTATTTAAGAAGCTTGCTGAACCATCTTCTTTGTGCTTTCAACGTCAGGGACAATGCTGATCACCCGTCTTGCTACCGGACGAAAAACTTCATGCTGTTCAACATGCCATCTTTAATTTCTGCTTCATGAAGTATTCATGTAACCTTCAGCGTGTTCCTGCGACATGGGCCGATAACCTCGATGTTAGGCCCCTTAAAACAACAATTATCATCATCATCCTGCGACATGTCTCTATTATGAACATTAAGATGTCAACTATACATCTCCAAGTGCTACGGAAAACTATTCCTAAGCAAGATATTACCAAGTGAATGTATTATCACTTCGTCTTCATACGGCTTATTAAAAGGCCCTACCTTTTGTGATAGCTAAGGTCATCCTTACTACTCAACAAGTGTTCTACGTGACTTCAGTTAAGTACTCTACTGTTGTGAACTCAAACACAGCTGGACATAACCTATGTCCTCTTCTTCGTACTCAAGTGTTCTACGCACATGTGGATTGCATACCTGCCAACCTTCGGAAGTCAAAAATAGGAAGATCTTTTTTAAATTATAGATTTCATCATGCGCAGTATACCGTGGCGTGGGCGAAAGAGGGTACACAAAAGACCTGCGTGTCTTTATTGGCAAAGTATGAATTCAGCATAAAATTCACAAAAATTTAAACAATCATCAATCAACGAGTAATATGTATGGCCAATACTTAAAGCTAAGATAACATAATTGTATGTTTAAAGAAAATGCATACAATCATTCTGATGGATTACACTTCGCATTCGCTACCACATATTCACGTTTTGTCAGACTAAAGTTAATTACCATGGACAACTTAACCTAATTATGAGTAGGTGATGTATATAGGCCTACATGTGGATGGTAATCTTGAGACTGCTTACTGATTTAAAGCAGATCTTGTAGCCGACTTTCCTCTCTTCAAAAATGCCCTGTCATACAGCTGCTCGTAGCAATTTCCACTTAGGCTTCATTTAACCACTAACAGTTTGTTGAGGTTTTCGTCATTCGGAGATGATCGGAATTGTGTCCTTGTCTTCTTCACCTGGCTAAACAATCTCTCGCATTCAACGTTGTTGTGTGGGATTGTTAATATTGACAGCATTACTCAAGCTACTCTGTCATATTTCAGACACCCATCTCCACCTCGTATATCCCCTATTGCAGACCTAGAACAATCTACTCTTTTTCCTTCCACAATAGAAGAAGGCAAATCCTCCATTTGGAGAGCACAAAACTGGCATTGTAATGCATTCATTGCTTGGTGCTCATCTTCACAGCCTTTTATTTTTGGCAATATAATTGGAAACTTAGAGATATAATACTTCACGGCACTAAAGGAAGCAGTAGACTAAGACCTTATCTGTGCCACTTGAGCATTAACAGAAAACTCACTGCCCAAATTAAATGTATGAATAATATAATCAAAGGCTGCAGTGAAGTAGTTCCTGACATACAAATAAAAGACCTTCTCCTCAGGAGCCAGATTTTCTACACAACTAGATGATGTTGAACCAATTGCCAAATCATCATCAGCTTTCTGATTCTCTCTTGTGTGATAGACCTCTTCTAAAATTGTGCAATATTTCTTTATGGCCACTGGCTTAACAAACCTACAGAGAATTTCTGTCAGCAAATCAATCAGTATGGATCTTAGGACATGGATGTGAGGTGCTTGCGATTGAATAACTTTGTTATACTTTTCAAATGTAGGGATTGTAAATGCCAGAAACAAGCAAAATGCCTCATTTAACTTAGATGACAGAAAAAGAAATAGTCTTTCCTGTCTTGAAATACCAACAGTTTGACTTGGTTCCGTCACTTTTTTCCATACAGCCGGAGAAGAAGAACTGCACTCCAGCTTCCTTTTGCCAATGATAACACGTGCTTGGATCTCTTACTCTGTTGTTCACACTGACACCAAATTCCACTTCTGCAGGCATATCTCCATGTGCCTTTTCTTTGGGAATTTGGAAATACATGAGAGTGTGCCAGTGGACTGGTTCACCTCATCCTTAAAAAACTCAGCAGTGGCTTCCACTGTGAAATCAGTCTATCTAAGCATTTACCCAAGGACAACCAACGCGTGCACACATGCTTCAGTATTTTCCTAACATCAGTGTGCCAAAGAGCTTGATATAACTTCAGATGATCTTTCCTCTTGCAGCTTTGGTTTAAATAATAATAAATATCAATCATTATCTCATAAATTTTCACAGGAAGGGAATCAGCACCTTTCTCAGCAGCCAGATGAATTAAATGGCATGGGCATCCTACAACAATGATGTTTTTACACTGCTCTTTTAATTTCGCAGCAACACCATTTTTCCTCCCTATCATAGCACTAAAAGCTATACAGTTTGCCATTGGAATAGCATGTCTTTCCAGAAGACGCAGAAGCAAATTACCAATGTTAGCACCAGTCGAGTCACCTTCCAAATTTTCCATGGATAGCAAACGATTTTCAATAATCTTCGATTCTTTGTTGAAAAATGACACGATGACAGGATGCAGCTAACCATCTCTATCATTGCTACCATCAGTGGAGATCGCGAAAGGCCCATATTTTAAAAGATTAATCATTTTTGAATCGGCGTCACGTGCCATTCATGAACAATGGTGGATGTTTTTGTCCTCCCACAGGCATATTTCTTCGCAATCGGAACATGATAAAGAGAGGTTATGTTCTACGATGAACGCCGTGAACAAACATTCTGCTCGAATGGCAACATTGTCTACATTCCCGTGAACAAAAAACGTACCTAATTTTTTGTTCTTCTGTAAACAACTAGCACTGTCCTTGTGTTATAGAGTGTTGCTGTGAGTTACTATGTCAGTTCTTCCACCATGAGAAATATTTATATCGCAACGACACACGGAACAAAGAGCAAAATGGTTTCCTCTACTAGATTGTACAATGAACGGAAATTCAGTTTTATAGCTTTCTTTGAACACTTGGAGATAACGTTTCTGATGTTTTGTCGCCATAACGTGACGAGAGAAACTTATAACACACGAAACAATCATCGACACAACTCGTTGAAATAATTACCTACCGACGCACTAAACGTGACGCTAGCAGAGTATAAACACGTGGCGTCAAACGGATCAAGTCACAATCGTCGCGCGTAGCATACAAATTTCAATCCCATACTGCAGTCACGTGGCCAGCCTCGACTAATCAGCGCAGGCTTGACACCTGTTTGTCCGTAAAATACCAACAATCAGTATGAGGTAGGCCGATCAGCTGACTCACCATTCCGAGATCACAGGCAGCTATGAAGCTCACTGCCAAGCGAGAAATTTACACGAAAATCCAAGGTTACGCAAATCACAAAAGCAATTACGACTTACGAGAGAATCCCCTTGAGAATGGAAATTATTCGCAGTTCGTTTTTCTTTTACAATATATCACTGGGGTCTGAAATTCGGAAGAAATAATAGTAATTAAGAAGATCGGAAGACGAGGTGCAAATTCGGAAAGTTTCCGAATAAATCGGAAGGGTTGGCAGGTATGGGATTGTCACCCATACTTCATCATAAAGCTAAGTATTGTTACGGCCGTGAGTTTGTTTCGTCACCCCGCCGGCTGAGTCACAGCTGCCCGGGCTGTGCTCTGCCTCAGTGTATTACGTGCGCCTTACGCAATAGGGCTACTAGGACAAAGGGATGGTCCACAATATTCGTGACCCAGCCAGTGATGGAAACCTCGAGAAGCCGTGAATCCTGGACGGGTCTAGAAGAATTTATTGAGTCATCAGCCTGCTATATAAGAGAGACCAGGCAAGCGGGGTGGACTGTGTTTTTCGAGCTAGTGCGAGCGTTTACCTTGAGCGACAGTTGTTGGCGATGTGACTTGCGAAACCCTGTGAAGCTGATTCTCTTGACAGTGAAGGAGTGTGAATCATATGGAGAGACTGTGTATTGAAGAGAGTGTGCTTTCCAGTGCGACAGAGGTCATTGTGGTGAATTGCGAAACAGTGAGTGACAGACTTAGTGCAGCTGTTTCCAGCCGGCGCACGGGACCACCTCATTAGTGAGAGGATTAACTGCAAGGCCGAGTGAATGGGTGGGTCGAGCTCCATACAGGAGGGAGCTTCTGTAAAACAGCTAATTGTTTCTATCTGCTTATTGTACGGTGTATATTTCTGACCAGCAAGCAATAAAGCTAACTTCTCTTTAAAGGAACAATTGCGTTTGTGCTTTCACCCACCGTAATCCAGTTAACGGAACTTGCCACTAGGGGGTGGCATGTAACAGTATTATTACATAACTTGTATTTTGTGATGTATTATGTACTTTCAACTTTATCATGTTAGTTTCATACAAACATACTTCAGAAGATTCCTAATTTTAATATCTCGGCTTATGTTCCCCATTCATCTTAGGTGGTATTACGTACCGGCTTGCTTTAGCCATTTTTCATTTAGAAAATTTTCATTAACTTACGCATACCTGCATCAGCCATTGCATTTTTCTTGTGTACTTTTCTTGTTAGAACACTTCATGTTTCAGTTTCAAGTAATAGGCCTACTTGCCTACCTGCTTCTGCCATCTCAATTTCATCGGAAATCTTTCATGGTCAACATTCATGCAGTTCACTTTTACCTGTGTCTGCAATTGCATTTTCTTCGGAAATATTTATTTGCATCTTGGCAACTCCCCAAGCATTTCTATTTCATAGAGTACTGCAGGAATAGGCCCCTGTCAGCCATTAGCTCCCTTCATAGGCTATGTCTTTCTTGGTAACTTCTTCAGTTTCCCCACTTTCTTTTCCGAGGTATGGCAGGATTTGCTCCCTGCCAGCCATCAGCTTTATTGGTAAGCTGCGTCACTAATTTTTCTCTTAAAAAAAAAAAAAAAAAAAAAAAAACCTTAATCAAGTTGTACTTAAAGGCACTTACCTTGTCTTAATGTTCAAAGACAGATGCAATTATTATTTATTAAGAAAATATTGTTATTTCCAATTTTGTTAACCAGTAAGATATGACAATGAATGGTTTATTTTCTAAATATATATGTTAAAGCTACCTGCTCCCTCTGTTCTCATTTCTTGTATTATGTTGTCTAGCCCATGTTCCTTAACGCTCAAACTTTGTTCCATTTTGAATTCACTCAAAATGCGTCTGATTTAGAGACCTTTAATTGGTCGATCCGATGGTTAGTGATAGTTCATTACACCACATTCTTACAAATTAATTTTGTGGGTTCCTGATGTATATCTTAAGTGTTCACAAAATTACTAATTGAAAGAAAGGAACATTGCATTCATTACTTGCGTACCATTTTCCAGATCTTTACGTCAAAGCATGGTCAAATTAAATTAATTTACTATACCTTCTTTCACATTTTCTACAGGTTGCACTCTATTGTTTCTCCAATACAGAACTTTCTAGTCCTTGGTAGGAGGAATTGAATTGAAAAGGAATCAAACTAGCCGATGTTCAAAGACTAATTTGGTTCTCTTTCCTCTTCTTCAAAGTCACGAAACGCTATGACTATGTTGCCTTTCTTAATAATATTTATTTTGGTGGCGTTGGTTAAGTTATGTATTTAATTGATAACATCGTAATAGCATTGGGAATATTGGATCAGCCACAAGATTGTCATAATCTGCATCGACAATATTCACAGCCGTTGTCCCCATAAGACGATCAAATCAGACATTAACTTACTAATTTCTAACAGTTATGACATCCATATTTCCTGCCTTTGAAGCCAAGCCATTATTATCACTGTGATAGAAGCTATTGGATCAATAGGCTTAGATGGTTAGGACTTTGGATTTAGTGCCTGAAGAGAGAAAGTATACAATTTCTTGCAGAGTCGGGAATCGAACCCGGCAGAGAGACTTGAGATTCCTTATCTTAAATTCAGAAATAGCATAGAGAAGAACTCTGTGATGCTAATGTTGATAATCCTTGTTTAAATTTGGAGAGATTCATTCTTTGAGGCTAGAGAAAACAGATCATGGCGTACCTTTCAGGAAGCATAAGTAGCCGTAGCCTTATCTAGCATCATAAGACATGCTTGGTTGTGTGAAAGTCGATCTAAAATCTTCCATTTCTTCATTAACAGCCACATTTTGACTTGTGGCACTATTTCTCATGTAACAATAACACATGTGACTTACTAACAATGCAACTGCTCATCTAAATACTGCCACAACACAAATTGTGGCAGTTTAGAAACAGAGAGCTGCATTTTATGGGCAGTGTGTATACTGCCTTACAATGTCAAATAATAGTCAAATAATAAATTTAGACTTGTGGCAGTCTTGAAACCGGAAAAGGACACAGTAAACTATTCCAAGTCATGTATAACTCAAAATCGACAATTTTTGACTTGTGGCAGTCTTCTTGCAGGGGTGCGACTCATGGTTATCTTTAAAAATAGATAAGTTGCAGCATACGAACTTTTTCAGTGCTGCTACGTGGTTATGAGAGAATATTTATAGCTTTTTTTTTAAATATGGATATCTAATTTTTCTAGCATTTCTATCAAGTTTTAAGTAGTTCTAATATTGGCAAAACATATTTCTAACCGAATATGCTGTTTCCTAGACGAAGAAAATTTTCGACTGATATGGCAACAGTGGATTGCTAGAAAATGACAGCGTCATACATGTTTCACGTGCAACAGAAAGAGAGAAGGATATCCCTATCTAACCAGTGCTTCAAATAACATATTACTTCTTAAATTATCCTAATACACAAATTAAACTTTTTATAAAATCATAATTCAATGAAATAATTTATAATATTATTAATTTGATGACTAATTTAAAGTCTACAATTTTAATCAAATTTCTAAACGTTGGATGCCTCATAGGAAAATTCGTTGTTTTGTTCGATACCTAACCATGATCATGGGATAAGAGATAGGCCACAATACTTCATCATAAGTCTTAATTATCTCAACTAAGGTATGTTGCCAGCTGTGATGTAGGCCTAATGTGTTATGACAGCATCCACAACTTTCAGACACGCTGTAGTAATCGGTATATGCTATCAATATGGTCATAACTCAATGTGACCCGTACGTCGCACAGCCCCTGCAAGGTTCCGTCATTTAGAGGAGGACTTCACTTTATAAGCTTAATAATAATCTGCAAAATAAATGATAGCTACAAGCATGTTAAAAAAATGTAAGAGAAATATTAGTTCATCCGTATTTTTCGTCCACACAACCGCCAAACCACGGTACAGGGGATTGAGGTAATGTGAAGTTGGCACCATTGCCTCATACATGCATTATTTACAAATACAAATAATACACAAAAGCCCAATTATTTCTTTTTTCACAGAACTATGTTACGTGTGTTGTCTGGTGTATTTTGTAGCGGCATGTTGGCAACTACTGATGTCAATGTGTGCGCCTCGTTGTGAGCGCTTGCTGCTGCAGTTTCACATAATAAAAACATCAAACGAACAAGGCTCCGGTTGTAAAATAAAACATATTTAAGTGATTAGCACATATATCGGGTGTAGTCGGTGCAGAAGTGATCAAGGTTAGTAGTTACAATTGATAATGTCCTCCCAAAAGATAAAATTAGGTATGGAAAATACATAGTGTTGAAATGGAAACAAAGAGGAAAAGAGTGATACGTTGTGCATAATTAAGGAACAAAGTCTATGTCCTTTGGGGTCAAGAGATATTGGCAGGATAGCAGACCAACTAAGAGCTATCACAGTAGTGTATTAAATTACTAAGGAAGAGAGAATTCATTACCTGAAAGGGAAACTTGGTCCGATTCTCTCATCCTCAGATTTTCCTGATCATCATGCTCCATCCGGGCAACTAGAATACAGTAAGAAATATATTTTATTAATACTTAATCCACTATTTCAACAAAATAATGAAAAGGAACACACCCTAACAATATTTTTCAAAACCGAACTTGCTGTCACTCTTTTAACCTATAAAATACTAATATAAAAGGCCTATCAATTGTAATGCAAGACATTTTTTTCAGATATCGGTTAATAATCATGACAGATTGGTTTGTGTGTTTTCCTTCCATTATTAGTTGTCCCACATAGCCAACTGTAAAGAAAGAAATACTTTTAAATAATACTAAACTAAGACACTGAATACATCAAGCAGTATTGACCAATAAAATTGAGTAGTCAGTAAATACATTAATGGTTAAATTGTAATCAGTTGCCCAGTCTAAGTCATATTTCTATTCTGGCGCAGTCAGCTGGCATTTGAGGGTGCGCAAATGCGAGGGAGCCGTGTCAGTACATTTACTGGCACGTTAAAGATCCCCTTCGGGGCAAAATTCCGGCACCCCAGCGTCTCTAAAAGCCAGGGTAGTTAAAAGGGACGTAAAACCAATAACATTATTACATATCTCTATTATACAGCAAGGTCCTTCTCTATAGAACGGAATCTCTCAGGCGCCGTGTGGCGGGAGGTGCATTGTGTGTAGCAGACTTGCGTGCAAGGCATTGTCGCTAGCAGCAGCGCAGCGTCCAACTAGCTTAACACATTTACACTTTTTCGTATTTAATTATCATCATTGCTTACATGAATTTCAGAGTAGTTGCTGGAAACGATTCCCTTCATTTGATAAACACACGCTGCACCAACGCAGAAAGTTTTGGTACACTCGCAGTAATTCACCCTCACTGTTATTTTGTTCTCAAGAGCCTCACGAGTATGCGGATTGTTTATGTATATCTTTCATTTGAGGTTCGTCCACAAGTAAAAATTGCACAGCGCTTAAACTTATTAACACATTTATTGCTAGATTTCCTTTTGAGAAGTTAAGTTTCCACTAGGGCAATTAGTTGATTTGTTCGATATCTAACCATGTTCACGGGATACAAGATAGGCTACAAGGTTCATTTATACATTGCGATGCAGCCTGTTTAGGGAGTTTTTAGTGACCTCGGCGACGTCACCATGATGTCACGGCTGACATGTTGATATTGAGGTGCTTTGATTGCTGGGAGTTGCTTTGCAAGCTTGTCAGCTGATTACTACGTCAGTGTCGCGCGCAGTTTTGTTTGAGAAGTTTCTCCATTTTTTTCACCTGTTAGCATTTTGTAAACTTAACATTAACAATTATTATTCCTGTGAATAACCTATAGAACATGATTTTGTTATTAGCAGGCTACAGAAATGAAGTTCCTGAGAACAATGCTTCAGAAGACCAGAAGAGACAAGATCCGAAATGTGAAGATTCGTGCAGAGATTCAAGTGAAACCACTTCATGAAGCAATAGCAACATCAAGGTTGAAATGGTTTGGTCATGTGAAGAGGATGAATCCAATCAGAACGGCAAGAGTATGGCTTGAGCAAGATGTGGAGGGCAAGAGACCAAGAGGCAGACCACGGACACGCTGGATCTCCCAAATAAAAGAAGACCTGCAGGGAAGAGGTGTCGATTGGCACCAGGTAGAGGAGGAGGAAATATACCTGAATAGACAAACATGGAGAGCGCTCTTATACCGCACCCGGGAAGCTGGAGACGGTTAATGATAATGATGAGTGTCGTGTGTGCGGATTGTGTTGGCGATTTGTAATAAAATTGTTGAATTCCTGAAGTTGTCGCATTTAATTGAAATACAGTTACGTGTTACGTGAGGCAACGTGCGGGCGAAAATTACTGCTTCTTCTTGTACATGTGGAAAAATACGACCTGTGGAATCTATCGGCGAGTTTGTTTTTTACATTGTTCATATATTTATATTGGTTTTTGGATTTAATTGAAAAGTTGACGCCTCCGTGGCTCAGGCGGCAACACGCTGGCCTCTCACCGCTGGGTCCGTGGTTCAAATCCCGATCACTCCATGTGAGATCTGTGCTGGACAAAACGGAGGCAGACAGGTTTTTCTCCGGGTACTCCGGTTTTCCCTGTCACAATTTCATTCCAGCAACACTCTCCACTATCATTTCATTTGTCATTCATTTAATCATTGCCCCAGAGGAGTGCGTCAGGCCTCGGCAGCCGGCACGTTCCTATCCTCGCCGCTAGATAGGGGCTTCATTCATTCCATTCCTGACCCGGTCGGAGACTGGAAGCAGGCTGTGGATTTTCATTTCATTTAATTGAAAAGTTGCACAGTACTCTTCCAAAGACATAGACAATGCCATTGGTCTAGACGATAATATTACGTCAGGCACGGTGTGGGGGAATACGCCTGTTAAAATAGTAATGGGTGGGTAAAATGTAGACAAAAATTGGCATTTACAAGAACACTTGGAAAAGACATATAACAGTCATTCGGATCAGACATATATTGGTCGGTTTTTACGTTTCATACAGTATGTTTGTGTGGCGCTGTTAGACAGTATGAAATGGATGGTGATTTCTAATTGAGATGAAAGTATTTGCAGTCAATATTGGAAAACATAAAAATACCAAAGTATTGGGGGGGGGGGGGGGGGCACAGCCCGCCCATAAAAAAACATTATTAACCGCAATGTTTTATAATGAAATTATAATGCTTTAGTTTTTGGTTGTTTTTGCGTATATTGTGGTTGTGTTTGAGCATTTGCAGCCAACATTGGAAAAAAAACGAAACTTTACAAAACCATATCTTGCTATACACAATTCGTTTTGAAGTTTTTATAATGCTTATTTCTGTTATTGAGTTGTCACTCCCAAAATAATCTATAACCAAGGCTTTTCCCGTAAGCTTGCCAGAGAAGCATTTCGTAAAGTTGTTGATAACATCACAGAAGCCGATAATTTTATAATTATGAAATTCAAATAATTACGATATGTAATATGTAATTGAGCTATATAGGTCAATTATAGATTTAGATACTATTTTTAAATCTAACCTGATATTGCGAAATTTTGTATATACGGTACATCGGAATTTTAATTGAGCTATGTAGGTCAATTTCAGATTTCGATGCACGGTTTTTAATTATGAAATTTCAATAATTACGATGTGTATCGGAATCTGTAATTGATTTACATAGGCCAATTATAGATTTCGATGCAGAAAATTAAAAATATCAACTGAAATCGCGAAATTTTTCTATGCATCGGAATCTTTAATTGACATATGTACGTCAATCACAGATTTCGATCAATACCTCGTTTCGAAGGTTTTTGTGTTTCCCCACCCAAAAACCCCCATTACCCAGGCTTTTCCCGTAAGCTTGCTAGAGGAGTATTTCGTGACGTCGTTGATGACTTCACGGAAGTCGCCATTTTGTTTTAGGGGAAATTTATTCGCGGATGCATCGCAATGTATAATAGTCCCAGGCTACAATACTTCATCCAAAGTCTTAATTTTCTCGACTAAGGTACCTTGCCAGCTGAGTGTGTAGGCCTAATGTGTTATGACAACATCCAGAGCTTTCCTACCCGCTGTTGTAATCGTTACATGCTATAAATATGGCCATGACTCAATGCGACCCGTATGCCGCACAGCCTTTGCAAGGTTCCGTCATTTAGAGGAGGGCTTCACTGTATAAGCTTAATTATAATCTGCAATAGTACATTATGCAACGAGCCTATAATGGCTATAATTAAGACGAGTATTTTTATAAAACAAGCATATGCGAGTTTTATAATTTCCATACAAGTGTCTTAATTACCATTATAGGCGAGTTGCATACGACTGTTTATGTTTGACGATAATTGTAACTTTATTATATGTTTTAACATAAATATTCATAAATATCTGTTCAGTCACTAGAATGTTGTGATCGGGTGCTGCGGTGGGTAGTATATCTCTGTTTTCCAAGCTCTCTGGACAACCGACGCATGCGCTCTGTGTGCTTCAATGCCATATGTTCAGATTGTGCTCCAGTATCCAGTAAAACTGTCACCGAAGTCGTTTCAAAACCACACACTGTGTAGAAATTGATTTTGGGGATATTAAGGTACAGTGCCATTTCTTGTCTCATATTCACCAGTTTATTTACGCGAACATATGGACGGTGCAATTTCGGTAATTTATATAGACATGTTGGATTTTGAGCGCATGCGCGAAGGTATCCTTATCTAATTGGTCACACAACTGTTTTTGAGCTCTGATTGGTGGGAGAAATTGTTTCATAATGAAAAATAGTGTTATAATGAGCCTCATTATGAAACAGTTTTCTGACACATAATAGTTAGGGTCGAACATAAAATAAATAATAGCTTCAAGCAAGTTAAAAAACATGTAAGAGGAATTTTAATCCTATCAATAGACAGTTTGGTTATCTTGCGAGAAAGTCGAATTGATCAGTTCAAGAATGCAATGTGACTGGCTAACTCATATTAAAATATTTTTAAAAACGAAAGATAATTAAGATAGGTTAGGAAGCAAAATACCATAATAAACTGGACGGCTACAACTATCACTACAGTTCCTTCATACACAAGGATACTTGTTGCAAGGGCACACTGAATCCCACAGACTGGCCTGCTTTTTGTTGGTGGGTTGGGTTTGTGTTGGAAGGAGGCGACATGATGAATGGTATACAAGTGAAGAAGGGGTGGAGAGGAAGTATTCAACCCTGTTCTTGCTTCAGTGACACGGTAAAAATTAATTTTATGTGTGTATATGAAAAGGTACCAGTCTTCAAAGTAAGATTCACAAGATGTTGCAATTTAAATGAAGTAGTGTCAACTTTTGGAATGCACTCTTGCATTGTTATGACAAGAAGATAAACAAATCTATACTAATACTGTATATAAAAGCCCAGACGGCGTCAGTTGTGTAGCCGGTAGAATGCTGAACTTCTATGCCCAAGCACGCGGGTCAAACCCAGCCGAAGTCGTTAAATTTGTATGATCGTTAAAATCCTTCAGTATACCTTCCTTTGAAGGGGAAGTAAAGCCGGCGGGCCCATGTCATAGACTTACGGCACGTAAAAGAACCCACCACTGCAATTGGTAGTAGGTAGCAAAATGTGTAGGTTGTACAAGCCGGACGATTGTTTTAGACGAGTGAAAAATCTTAATGGAAGCCTGGAGGCTAGTTACTACTGTACCTGTGTTGTTGTCAGCTGCCCCATGCGGTTAGATGATTGACAAAGCTGTCTGACACTACTGCTGAAGTACAGTCATTCGAATAAATCTAATGGTGTCATGTTCGTAACTATGTAAAGTGTACTCCCGCGCCACTCAATATTTCGACGTGGACTGTACTGTCCGCAAAGAGGTGTCGTCACGTGCTCAAGTCTGGAATTCCATTACATCAAACTGGTGGTGACAAATGTGAAGCCACAGGGCTAGAGAGTAACTGTGTTCAGGCTCACCCGGAAGCTTCAAGGGCAATAGTCTAAAACAAACGTCCGGCTTGTATTTGGCTAGTTAGAAACTCTCAATTAAGTTCCAACGTTCGCCACTAGTTGTTAATGACAGTAGGGAGGACATGTACGGTAAGGAGCTCACTTGAATGACAGGCAGAGGAATGCAGCCACCGGGCACGTGGCATCCTTTTGTCTGGCTGAGAGCCAGCGATATTGGAGCTCCAAAAGCATTGCGCCATAACCTTCGTGCGTATAGGACACTAACTCTGTTTCATTTGAGGGGCTTGGATATTGTGCTCAGTTAGCCCCATGTTCTTCGGTGTAAGCAGAATTTTGTTTGATAACCTGTGTAACTGTGAACACTGCATTAGTGTGTGTATTTGTAATTCAGGTAAGAATTGGAAGGGGTCATGGTCCTACCTTAGGAACCACCCCGGCATTTGCCTGGAACAGAAGTGGGATACCACGGAAAATAATTTCCAAGATGGCTCAGGTGAGAATCGAACCCTCCTCTTCTCAGGTTTTCCTCACGAGGTTGAGTACCGGTATACCCCGTTCCAGCCCTCAGACCAGAATTTAATATCTTGGCAGAGCCAGGAATCAAACCTGGACCTCCATGGTGAGAGCCAAGAATGCTAGCCACTACAGGTTCATCTATACATTGCGATCCGGCCGCGTTTAGGGAATTTTTAGGGACATCAGTGATGTCACCGTGATGTCATGGCTGACGTATCGATTGAGTCGCTTTGCTCGCCGGGAGTCAGCTAATTCATACGTCAGTTTCGCGCGCGGTTTTGTTTGAGAATGTTGTCCATTTTCTTGCACCAGTTAACGTGTTGAAAACGTGATTTTAATAATTATTATTCCTGTGAATAACCCATAGAACAAGATTTTGATATTAGCAGTGTCGTGTGCACGATTGTGTTGATTTGTAATAAAATTGTTGAATTCCTGCATTCAAATAAAATTCTGTTACGTGTTACGTGAAGGAATGTGTGGTCGAAAATTAATGCTTCTTCTTGTACATGTGGAATAATATGAACTGTGGGACCTATTGGTGAATTTGTTTTTACGTTGTCCATATATTGTTGATTTCCCGAAGTTGTCGCATTACGTGTTGCCGAAAATTACTGCTTCTTCTTGTACATGTGGAATAATACGACCTTTGGGATCTATCGGTGAGTTTTTCATGTTGTTGATATATTTATTTTGGTTGTTGCATTTAATAGAAAAGTTGCACTGTACTCTTCTAAAGCCATAGACAATGCCATTTGTCTAGACGATAATATTACGTCAGGCACGGTGTTGGGGAATACGCCGGTTAAAATAGTAATGGATGGGTAAAATTTAGACAAATTGCATTTACATGAACACTTGAAAAAAAGATATGACAGTGTCTTATATTAGACCTATCGGCCTATAGGTCTTGTCTTTGACGTTTCATATATTAAACAGTATGTTAAGGATTGTGATTTCTAATTGAGATACAAGTATTTGCAGCCAATATTGGAAAACAGAAAAATACCAACCTAATGGATGCCCCCCCCCAGCAAAAACAATATTATTGACCACAATGATTTGGTTTTTGGTTGTTTATGGTGATGGTATTGTGTTTGTGTATTTGCAGCCAACTTTGGAGAAAAAAAAAGAAACTACACAAAACCATTTCTTGCTATGTGGTGGGGTCAATAACATTATTGACCACAATGTTTTATAAGAATATTACAATGTGCCAGCAGCTAGGTTGATGCCAACCAGCGATTATTATAGACCGCGATCATTTGTGCATAACTTTTCTATAAAAACAAATTGGCTGCTTTTGTGATGTTATCAACCACTTGACGAAATGCTTCTCTGGCAAGATAATGGGAAAAGCCTTGGTTATAGGTTATTTTGGATGGTGACAACTCAATAACAGAAATGAGCATTAAAAATCCTTTGAAACGCATTATGTTTCGTCATCTGTAATTTATTTATTGGCCTACCTCAATTTGATACGCCGTACATACGAAAATATTTTAATTTAGGGTTACAATTTTATAAGACATATTTTTAAAATTTTCTTTCGGGATCTGTAATTCGCCTATATAGTTGAATTACAGATGACGTTATGCGTCGTAATTAATTTATTTTTTTATTTATAAGACATTGTATCGAAAGCTGTAATTGACCTATATAGCTCAATTAAAGATTTCGATGCAATGTTTTATTAGCATGAAATTATAATAATTACGATGTGTATCGTCATCTGTAATTGATCTACATAGGCCAATTATAGATTTCGATGCGGAAAATTAAAAATATCAACTGAAATTACGATGTGTATCGGAATCTGTAAGTGACCTATATAGGCCAATTACAGATTTCGATGCGGAAATTGTAAAGTATAATGTTAAATTGCGAAATTTTATAACGCATCGCAATCGTTAATTGACCTATGGTAAATTATAGATTTCGATGCCATGTTTTTTATTTACGAAATGAAAATAATTACGATGTGTATCGGAATCTGTAATTGACCTACATAGGCCAATTACAGTACATATTTCGATACGGAAATATGACGTTAATCTTCGAAATTTTTATATGTATCGGAATCTTTAATTGAGCTATGTAGGTCAATTATAGATTTCGATGCATCGGTCGTTCTGAAGGTTTTTGTGTTTCCCCACCCAAAAAACCCCGATTACCCAGGCTTTTCCCGTAAGCTTGCTGGAGGAGTCACGACGTCACGGAAGCCGCCATTTTGTTTTAGGGGAATTTCATATGCGGATGGATCGCAATGTATAGTTTTCCCCCCACTACATAACGAGCTGGTCTAAAACACTAACTCTAGAACTAGTGTTCAAGAATAGAATAGGTTCAGGTATATACCACTTACGTACGTGTCTAGAGGATCGTTAATGTAGTCAATGAAGTCGACGTTGAAGCTTTGAATTGCCACCATATTACTCAGCTGTGTGAGGTTTCAAACAGTTCATTGTTACATGCGGATGGAGTCACATTTGTTTAAGTGTGAAAGGAAAGATTGTTGTTTTACGTGACCGTGAATCTTGTGATTATGAGCCACGGGACCTCCTTTTTAGGTGGAATCCGAACCACAGGACATGGCATTTCTCCTCGAAAATCTCACATGATTTGACCGGGAATCGAACCCGGACCGCCTTGGTGAGAGGCATACAGCTAGACCGCTGAGCCACAACGCCCCTCTGTTTAAGTGTGAGGTTTGGGTGTGAGGTTTGGTGGCGTGTTTGAATGTTCACAAATAACTTTTAGTTTTTAAATTGGTAGTAGTACATGTAGCGACATCTTATGGTACAAAATTCCCCTAGGCACAAAATGGTGGCATCTATGACATCATGGACGAAATGAATGTTTAAACAATGCATATAGGGCTCATGCTCCAGACTCTCTTGCTTGTACAGGATCGGTATCTTTGTGCGCCTAGATAAACACGGCATGCTAAGCCGGTTTTGACAGGCGCACGCAGAATGCAAGTGCGCGTACACGGCTCAGCCGATGGTGGTGCGCACTTTCACCAAACATGTATAATAATGTGTACTTACAGTGCTCATAGCAGATATCAAAAATGTCCTCCCTCTCTTGTAACACACACCTGACATCTTCTGATGAAAGAATGGACAACAATCTCATCTAATTTTTGTTCTGTAAGAACACAACAATATCAAATTTTAATTATTCAAATTATGGAAATACACACGTTCGCGCAATGTGAATTGGTGTCTAAGCATGACTAACAATCACAGTAATCACAATACTCACTAAACGTGCAACACGTCTAAGCTAAGCAGACACATATCCATATGAATGACAAAGCACGTGTGAACTAACGATATGAGTCAGCAGAGTGGGGCATTGCGAGGTCTACTCGCTCTGCACCTGGCCAGCCAGCTGAGTGGACTGCGGCCAGGTGTAGACCTCAAAATACCCCACTCCACTGACTCGTATGGTTTAGCGAGTTGTCTGAAACAAGACGAAATTTTCGAATCCTGTTTCCAGGAAGATCTTTGTCTAATGCCAGCACAATTAGGAGGCATGCTTAACAATTCAAGAAAACTGGCTCCAGAAATAATAAAAAGTTAACAGATAACAAAATTTAGATGAGATTGTTGTCCAGTCTTTCATCAGAAAATGTCAGGCGTGTGTTACAAGAGAGGGAGGACATTTTCAGCATCGACTATGAGCACTGTAAGTACACATTACTGAACAAGTTTGGTAAATGTGCGCGCCAACCACCGGCTGAATCGTGCGCGCGCACCCGTGATCTGCGCCAGTCAAAGCCGGCTTAGCTTGCCGTGTTTATCGGGGCACACAAAGATAATGACTCTGTACTACAAGCAGTAATTTTCATCTAACCTAGTAGTGGCCAATAGTTTTGTGCGTAAGGCCTTATTAACACATCAAATTTATCATGTATGCAACATGTCGCACATGACATCTTGGATACCACCATTTTGGGTCTAGGGAAATTCTGCAGTGTCAAGGTATCATAATCTATTTCTAATGACTCCCAGAAAGGTATGCGAATTGTAAATCATATATTTTCAATAATCTGCCATGTAAAATTTGAAAAGCCAAAAATATCTGTTGTCAAGCATTCATGTGGATTTTTGGTTCAAAGCAATGTGTCCTATCACAATTTTCGCCGACACTCTGTATAACTTTTTTGACTCACTGGAATAATGACACGAGTTGGTGAACAAGTTGCCTGTGCTATGTCCACAACATCACTAGTTGCACAGGAGCTTCTACAAAATGTAGAGAATTGAAGCCATTCTTTTTTCAGTGTTGCCTATACAAATTGACTCTTTGTAGCCTTTCAATCGGTCAACACGGTTGTGCCCAATGAATGGGCGGGGTACAAGATACAAATGTGTAAACACACTCCTGGAAAAGACTACATGTATTAGTTAATATTCACAATCAAATTGGGCAATTTAGGATTATGCGTTTCCACCCTCAAGTGGCCATCATCAGATCTGATCACTGTGTTCTAATTTTAAATTTTTCATTAATGAAAATTCACTATTGTAGTACAATAGTATCGTTAGGTGAACTATACTCTGATTCACTTTGAATCAAGTCTTACGTTTAGGTTGTTGTGAATTACGAGAGTGACGGTGTACATGCACATGTATACAATTTAGAATAACACACTGTAACAAATAATAGACTAATTAACAAGTTTTGGCATGGACTAGAAAATAATTATAATGTTCACTTATCCGGTGTTGGTGCTCCTCACTACGCTGTTGACTCAGTGTCCTGCCCCAACACTACTGAAGTGGCGAGCTAACTTCCCTTCTGTCGTTCAAGTCAACCTGCACGCACTCTGTTATCCTCATTCAGTTTAGTTCAGGTACAATGATAGCCTTGTCAAAACTTCAATTACATAAGTACGATAACAGAGTGCGTGCAGGTTGACATATGACTGCTCCTGACATACTTGTGCTAGTTCGGTTGGCGGAAGGCGAGCGCGCCTGGTAGCAGGCCGCTGGCACCGTTCCAGCAAAAAATATCCCAGTATAATTTCATTCAAGATTTCCCAGGTTTTTCTTTAGGTTTTTATCATAAAAGTTTCACTTTTGTGAGTAATAATCTGCTTTTAGTTTTCTTTTTAATGATGTTATCGCATTTCTGCACATCAGATGTCCTTCCTTGCCCAAACTTGAGTTTTTGGTGTTGTGTGTTGCATCCCTTAATCAATATTATCAATTCAGATGTAACTTAATCCATGGACTTGCATCATCTGTATTTGACAATATTTTCTGATTGTTGGCATTGTGCTTGCCTCTTTTTATAGTTACTTGCATTTGGTCAGTAAAAGCGTTGTACATGGAGTTGATCATAATATCCTGGCTAGTTTGTGTGACATCATCATTATCATTTGATTAGTGAAGGTAACTGTACCGGTATTCGTCACTGAGCCAATAGTCGTCACTCTATACAAGTACAAAAAGAGACAGTCAGTCTGAAAGACTGGACTTTATATCATTTTAAATCCTACAAATGCTGAAAAATGCTAGAAAGGAAAGACTCTTGACATGTTAGATGATCAAGAAACAATCAGAACGCTAGAAGGTTACAAGTCACGAGGGAGCTGGAGCGCGCAGTGAAAGGAGGGAGCTGGCTGGATGACGTCACGCTCACCGTGTCGTTACGCCAGAGCTCACCCGTGAACTCAGTACACATGCACCAAGCGGTACTATGACCGTCACACACCTCAGTGCATTCTCGGTACATTTCGTGACGTCGCCGTAACGTAACGACAAAGTCGACTAGATCGTTTAAAATGATAATAATAAGCCTGTCAACAGGTCTTTCTCAACGCACGTAGTCTTACAAGATTCGTCATACCTTCATTGCCGATAAGGAGCAACTTTGCGAAATCATGCGTGTGATGCAATAGGTGATTCCCAGCATCAAACATCTCCTGAGAGTTGAGCTGTCTCGACTCGATGTATTGCTTCTCGCATGTGCTAAGCAGGCAAGCTTAATTATGTGCATACGTGTTATGTTCCGACGTTTTAAAATGTTACAAATGTGTGATAATTATCATTATCATTTACCGTCTCCAGCTTCCCGGGTGCGGTATAAGAGCGCTCTCCATGTTTGTCTATTCAGGTATATTTCCTCCTCCTCTACCTGGTGCCAATCGACACCTCTTCCCTGCAGGTCTTCTTTTATTTGGGAGATCCAGCGTGTCCGTGGTCTGCCTCTTGGTCTCTTGCCCTCCACATCTTGCTCAAGCCATACTCTTGCCGTTCTGCTTGGATTCATCCTCTTCACATGACCAAACCATTTCAACCTTGATGTTGCTATTGCTTCATGACGTGGTTTCACTTGAATCTCTGCACGAATCTTCACATTTCGGATCTTGTCTCTTCTGGTCTTCTGAAGCATTGTTCTCGGGAACTTCATTTCTGTAGCCTGAAGTCTGCTACTATCTCTTCTGTTGATAGTACAAGTTTCAAGTCCATACGTCATTATAGGTAAGAAGTAGGCCTGATACATCATTTTCTTGGATGTTAAAGAAATTTGTTGGTCCCAAAGGAGGTTCCTGACCTGGTGATAAAACTGAGCTCCTTTTTGGATTCTGTTGGTGACTTCTGCAGAACATCTGTTATCTTCAGTCATAATGCTACCGAGGTATTGGAAATAATCGACTTGTTCTAATTTCGCTCCATCCAGCTCAATGCTTGTATGCAACCTCTGTCTGCTGACTGCCATTGCTACTGTCTTTGTATGACTGATTTTGAGGCCAAACTCCTTAAATTGGCGGTTCCAAGCATTTAGATTCTGCTGTACTTCATTTTCTGTGCAACCCCATACCACTACATCATCTGCAAAAGCAAATGCCTCGAAATCATTTCCAGAATTCTGTTTCACCCTTTTCATAATTTCATCCATCACAGAGATAAATAGCAGTGGTGACAACGCACTGCCTTGTTGCACTCCCTTAGTTGTGGCAAACCAATCTGAATACCCATCTCCTATTTGCACACAGCTCTGGCAATAACTGTACAGCATTTTCACTTTCCTGATAAGAGTTTGTGGGATATTTCTGTTTGATAGACATTCCCATATCTTTTCTCTAGGCAAGCTATCATAGGCTTTTTCTATATCTAAGAAGACAAAGATGATATCCCTTCCTTTCTCCCAGTATTTTTCCATGATCATCCTTACTGCAAATATGAGGTCGGTGGTTGCTCTGTTGCCTCTAAATCCATATTGCTCTTCTTCTAACTGGGGTTCAAGGATGTTCCTTATCCGTTTAGCAATAATCTTCTCCATTAGCTTAAGTCCATGTGATAAAAGGGTGATTCCCCTGTAGTTGCCACAATGACGTCTACTTCCCTTTTTGAAGAGAGTGACTATAATACCCTTTGTCCAATCATCTGGGATTTTTTCTTCCTTCCAGATAGCATTCATAACTCTGAACAACCAATGAAGTCCATGGATTCCTGCAGCCTTTATCATTTCTACACTCATTTGGTCTATGCCAGGTGACTTGCCTCTACTCATGCTGTTCAAAGCGGTTTCAACCTCTGACCAAGTCAGAGGAGGCTCATATTCCGTACTGCTGCTCTGATTTTCTGGAGTGTTGCATTCCTCCTCCATTACATCCTTACCATTATATAGCTGGAGAAAATATTTCTTCATTTCCCTTCTTACATCTTCCTCTTTCCATACAATGTTTCCATCTTCAATTTCTAATGCTTTTATTGGGACATACGGGTTTCTTTTGTTTTTCAAAATTCTGTACAAGAGCTTGTTATTGTTTCTGCTGTCCTCTTCTAATTTCTTAGTGAATTCTGTCCAACTATTTTCTTTTTCCAATTGTATTAATCTCTTCGCTTTCAGTTTAAGATCTCTGTATTTCTGGTTCAATTGTTCCAGTCTGATTTCATTTTTGTTTGTATCCTTCTGGTTTTCTTTGTCCCGTTCTTTCCTAGCTATATTTCTTTCTTTTATAGCTTTCTGAACAGCATCGTTCCACCAGGGGGTCTCTTTCTCCCTTACTTTGGTGCTTGTTTTTCCAACAATTTCTACTGCAGCACCAACCATTGTTTCTTTAAATCTTTTCCACTCTTCTTGACTTGTTCTTATTTCATCCTTTGGGATGTGGTCACTGATTTTCTTCTGATACTTTTTCTGTTTCTCCGGCTCTTCTAAATTCCAAACTTTTATCTTGGATATTCGTCTTGGTTTTATCTTTACCCTTGGGACATTTCTTAGTGTGGCAGTTAGTAGTCTATGATCACTCTCGAAGCACTCTCCTGGGAGGACTTTTACATCCGTGATTAGGGTTCCAGCTTCTTTGTCAGAGATAATGTAGTCAATTAGGGATTTCACTTTCCCATCCCAGCTGTACCTTGTGATTATGTGACTGGGTTGTTTCTTGAAAAATGTATTTTTAATCATGAGATTATTTCTGAGGCAGAAGTCCAATAGGTATTCTCCTTCTGCATTTCTGTTTCCAAATCCGTTGGGGCCAATCACATTTTCATACCTTTGTCTTTCCACCCCAACTTGTGCATTAAAATCCCCCATCACAATTATATTATCCTCTTCTACATGTTCTTCTAGGTCTTCAAGGAATGCATCTTTCTCCTCCTGAGAACATCCAGACTGTGGAGCATCAACTTGTACAATGGTCAAAATCTTTTTGTTTGTTTTCCAACGCAGTTTAATTATCCTCTCATTGGTGTATTCTATGTCTGAAACTGCATCTACATTCTTGCTGATGAGGAACGCTACACCATTACGGGCTTCTTCCGGATTTCCATGCCAGTAGAGCTTGTATCCTTTCCGTACTGATTTTACACCTTTCCCTTTCCACTTTGTTTCACTCAGGCCTAGTACCTCTATCTTTCTTCTTTCCATGAGGTCAAAGAGTTCTTCACCTTTAGCAGTCAGGGTCACGATATTCAATGTTCCAATCCTTGTTTTGTTCTGTCTCGTTCTGGTTTTTGTCTTTGTATATCTCTGCCTAACATCAGGTTGTTGGCCTTCATTCCTGGCTGAGTTATGCAAAGACGAAGTCACTTTAGGGGTTGTTTGGTATCCGAGGTTCTTTTCAGTTTTGAAAGCAATTACAACATTTCTCTCTTTGCTGACTTGCTAGGCCTAACGCTAGAGAGGATTTTCTTTCGGGGTTTACTCCCTTAGCCTTTGGCAGTCCCCTGCCTCACTGCAAGGCAGCAGCTGAAGAACGGATTTTTAGTCCGAAATAATTGCCTCGAGGTGTTATCTGGCTGTGGGTAGGCATTTCCTCCTTACCCCAAAAAGATATGGTTTTCCCGCCAATACTCGGGAGGCTGATTGCAGTGGTTTCCCACTGTAACATATGCGATTTGCTATTTCGTGCTCACGTTCCTAGTTTGGTTAGAAATGCTGGTGACGACCACTGGATTTAAAACAACACACTTTACCAATGCTCGTCATTTCTGACGAAAACTGGCACACTGTCATTTCTCCTTGTAAGACCTCACTAACATCGGCAATATACTTATAATGTAGTTTTGAAGTACCCTGCATTAATTAAATTGTCGTTTGATCATCGTGTCCAGTAGTCGTCATAACTGACGATCTTTAGAGCACATGCGTGACGAACACTAGTGCAAGATAATGTTAAAGTTTGCGTTAACGTTTCAGAACCGAGAAATATTTACAGTGTGCTGTTATTATATAGATCTGTCTTTTTGACGGCCATAGGTCTAGGCTGGCAGTGTGGCTCAGCGGTAACGTTCTCGCTTGCTGTTGCAGGATCAAATCCTGGCGCAGTCATCTGGAATTTGAGGGTGCGCAAATGCGAGGGAGCCGTGTCAGTAGATTTACTGGCAAGTTAAAGATCCCCTTCGGGGCAAAATTCTGGCCGCAGTAGTTAAAATAACATTATTATTATCAGTAGGTCTAGGCCTAGGGTTTTTAGGTGTGCTAAAGAGGATTCGTTTTAAATTGAGATAAAAAATATATTCTAAGACTAAATCTTTGCTTTCAAGCAATATGTCGAACCTCACATTTCTCAATTAGCCTACGATATTCAGCAAATGGAAGCTGTTATTAAGGTCGCTGAGGAGGACGGCATGAGTATTACAACGGCCGCGGTGTTTCGAGAAACGGCCTCTCGGATAAAATTAAAGGAAAAACTAGAGAGAGGAAGATGGCGCCAAGTTCCTTTTTAACAAAGGGTGTTAGTTCAATGGGTAATCTCACTGGGAAAAGAAGGGTTCCTGGTAACAAAGGACAATTTGCAAAATAGCGCCCAGTGCCTCACAAAAGAATTGAAGAGAGACTCTCCTTTCAAAGATGGGTGGCCAGGGAGGAAATGGTGTGAATCTTTCCTAAAACGAAATCCAAGTCTGTCTTTACGAACCCCTCAAAATTTGACAGTAAACCGTGCTGCAATTACAGAACATCAAATTAAAACCTACAGTTATTTGGTGGAAAAAGACTTGCTGTCCATCTTGTCAGACCCTCGGCGATTGTTCAACGCAGACGTTATGTTACGCCAAGGTTCTGGTCTCACTTTTTATGTGACTACGCCTCCCATCCCCCGGCAAAATTAAAATAAAAAAGATCACAGCATAACAGCCTGGGGGGGGGCAGATGACCTGGTAGTTCCGCCCCTTAAAACAACAATAACTAACTAACTAACTAACTAACAGCCTGGAAATTGACCATTTGCTCTTCAACACCGGTAGGGGAGGCCTACATCAATACACGTTCTTGTGGTTATATTGTTCCAATTTCAATTATTATTATTATTGTTGTATTTCTAATGCACTTTAAGAAATACAAAAATAACTTATAAAAAATGTGTTTAGAGCAGACTTACGATCTTTTCATGCCCATATGTCTACCCGCAATTCCCGATTGCCGAATTTTTCTTATTTCCTCTTTTTAAATAACTTAATTACTGGTAAGTTACTGCATTATTCGTAAATATTAGCCTCCATGTCAATAAATCGGTGCATTACGCAACAATATTGACAGAAATGCATTATAAACAGCAGATAAGGGCAACGAGCAATGTGACGACAATTGGTGCAAACGGGTGATGAATATTGGAAAAATCTAAATAAGTTACATTGTGACGATTACTAGCGCAAAAAACACATTTTCTATTTAAATATATTATTTTTCCTAAAACGAATACTTTCGACATTGAGAGTTTCCTAGTGTTTGAGCAGAGTTTGAGGTTAGGTACAGTGGTCTTGTTGATTTAAATTACCAAATATTTTCATGACTAAATCTGTCTTAACATGACGACTATTGGTGCATTTACCTTAATCATACAACTAATCGACGAAGCGAATTTATTTTTATGAGAATAGGTTCTCCTATATGGTCAGACAGTGTCTGTGATGATTATATTGTAGTCACTTAAGTTATATCTGTATCCACATTGGAAATTGTGAGCTGCATTTTGTCATCGTTTACCGTTACATGATCGAGAAGACTTGATGATGTGTCAGTCATACGTGTTGCATATATTTTGTTACACAATGTGAATCCATAGCTTGTTAAAACATAAGGTATCACATTTTTAGGAGATCGTCACTAAGCGTTAATATTTGTGTCACCTATGAAAAGACAAGGCGTATTCGGTGGCGCTCCAGAGTAGGAGAACCTTTCTATAAAAATATTTAAGTCCTGAAATTGGCGAAAATACCTGCAGTAATGGTATCTGGAGATGATATAGTAAGAGATGTTTACTCGTCCGCTGCCATAGACCCGCCAACCCTCCCAAATAGGAGCACGAATTATATAGTTGAAATTGCAGCTCTGACAGCCATCTTTGTGAATGTTTGTGAAGGAGTCAATAATGCCAACCCTACGCATTCGGTACTATATCGGATCTGGCAGACCAACGGTTTTGCCTAGACCAATATTTTCGTCCAGACCAATGGTCGTTTGGTAGCGCGGCCTGCTAGATAACACCCCTGGTTTTTGTCACGCATCAATAATCATTATCCAGGTCAAAGGTTTTGCCTTTTAATTCATTATTCATGTTGGCGACGTGTCACATGGGGTATGACGTAGTGTCCAATGTCAATGTAAAATGGCAGACCTTGCTCAAATGAACACGACCAATAATGATGCTTTATTTACGTTAAAAGTAATTATTTCCGGTGCAGCAGTGGAGATTGAAATTGTGAAAAGACTCCCAACAACTTCAAGAAAGGTATGTAAATCATAAATACTATATTTCCAATAATCTACCTTGTTAAAAGTTACGAAAAGGGAGGGTTTCCTACTCTGGATCTGTAATGAGTATTCTTGGTCTGAGAGAGGAAATTTTCCAGATGTTAAAAATAATGCTGGAAAACAAAATACACCATACAGGTCATGCTAAAGGCATAGGTAATAGATTTGGCCTTAGCATACATAGTCTAGTTTCTCGAATTTTGGAGCAAAAAAGAAAGTATGGTTAACGTTGGCATATTTGCTTTATCGTACACGGCTCTCGTGTAATATCCGTTGCCAAAGTGCGTTATATTTCTTAGCAGAGCTCTGAAAATGGTTTGCACTTACTGTGCCACGTTATTAAAGCCAACTGCCATTAACAAACACCACGTCCACACTTTCAAAATAGGGAACTTGTCAACATTAACTTTCAAGTAATAAACTTATCAAAAAGCATGTCGCCATGTTTGCTGCCAACTTATTGATTGTACTACGGTACTAGGCAAAACCATTGGTCTGGATAAAAATTATTGATGCGTGACTACCCCCACTGTGTGTGACGAAAACCAGGGGTATTTATATTAGCCTAACGCGGCCCGCAGGGCCGAGCTACCTAACCTTTATTGGTCTAGGCGAAAACCATTGGTCTGGAAACAATAATGTTGGCACTCTGAAAAAATTCAGCAACAACCTCTAGCGATAAAATATTCGGTAATTCTGCACGCCGTGAGAATATGCCTTTTCGTAACTTTTAACGAGGTATATTATTGAAAATATAGGATTTATGATTTACATAACTTTCTTGGAGTTGTTGGGAGTCGTTTCACAATCTCAACTACAACTGCCGCACCTCAATAATGTGTTTTTTTACAAAAATAAATAATTTTTATCGTGTTCGTTTCACTACGGACGCCATCTTGGACACTCGACAGACGGAAATGTGACTACGTTACCAACATGTCGCATACAAAATTCACCATTCACCATTTCACACGTAAAGACGTAAAGTACTGCCTGGCCGAAAATTACTGCTAGTACCACAAGCAAGGGGGTCTGGGGCCTAAGCCCCAGGTTAGGTTTGGTTTTGTATGTAAAACATTAATAAGATATAATTTATGTCCGCTACTAGGTTAGGTACTGCCTGGCCGAAAATTACTGCTAGTACCACAAGCAAGGGGGTCTGGGGCCTAAGCCCCAGGTTAGGTTTGGTTTTGTATGTAAAACATTAATAAGATACAATTTATGTCCACTACTAGGTTAGGTACTGCCTGGCCGAAAATTACTGCTAGTACCACAAGCAAGGGGGTCTGGGGCCTAAGCCCCAGGTTAGGTTTGGTTTTGTATGTAAAACATTAATAAGATACAATTTATGTCCGCTACTAGGTTAGGTACTGCCTGGCCGAAAATTACTGCTAGTACCACAAGCAAGGGGGTCTGGGGCCTAAGCCCCAGGTTAGGTTTGGTTTTGTATGTAAAACATTAATAAGATACAATTTATGAAGTAATTTCACATGCCACACAATCCATGGTTAAAGTAAGACTGACGATTTGGATTTGGCGCAATTATAAATTACATTATCGACGCTCTTTTGTTTCTTTGTATACACGGTGCGAGATAGTACCAAACGCGCGGGGTTGGCATTCCTGACATAGTGACAAGATGTCTACCAGATACTTCATTTCAACTATATAAGTAGTGTCGCTATTTGGGATGGTTGGGTGGGTCTATGACAGCGGACGAGTCAACATCTATTAATTTATCATCTCCAGATACCATTACTGCCGGCCCCGTGGTGTAGGGGTAGCGCGCCTGCCTCTCGCCCGGAGGCCCCGGGTTCGATCCCCGGCTCCGTCAGGGATTTTAAAACTGACGTGAGGGTCGGAACGGGGTGCACTCAGCCTCGTGAGGACAATTAAGTAGCTGTCTGACAGTGAGACAGTGCCCCGGTCACGAAAACCAAGATTAACGGCCGAGGGGACCCGACGCGCTGACCGCGCGTCACCCCAAAATCTGCAGGCCAAATGGCTGGGCAGCGGTCGCTTGGTAGGCCTAGGCCCTTCAAGGGCTGTAGTGCCACGGGGTTAGTTAGATACCATTACTACAGGTACTTTGGCTAATTTCATTACTAGTTTTTTTTATACACATATTATCACGGTGTGCAGCGCTAACAAATATTCAACTCCTGTATATTAGTATCATTGGCCTTTTCTATAGAAATTTTTTCGGATTTCAATGGCGGCAGACAACGGATACTACACGAGTTCCTCGTACACACCACTGTCGCCCAAAAAAAGTACTGATAATAAACGGTCACCTTATGATCCACCAAAAATTACTCTCGGTGACTCTGACCCCTCCACTCTCAACCAAACATAATTCCAAAGTACACACATGCATTATTTGTTTTAATATCACCTAGCCTACTACCCAACAGTAGCATTGTCCCTGAAATAATTGACATATTTACATCCTTAGACCTACTGGCTTCATCAGAAAATAAGTTGTTCAGCCTACCTGTGAATCTGCCACGACTGAAGGGCTGAACTTGGATTCAAGGAAATGTCTTCCATTGTACTACAATTCTGTACTCTAATTTTGGTGATATTAAATCCGGTCTAAAAGCACTAATTTAAACACACATAACCTAACTCTGAAAACCGAAGTCGCCAATCATCATCTAAAAATCTGTTTTGCCAGATTTATACTCAAGCAACTCGCAAAATAGAGATTGCAAACTATACAGCGCTTCAATAATACGAAACATTGCGCAACTAAAGAAGTGCGTCTCTTCCAACAATGACATTTAACACCTATTCCCAGAACAACACTGCAAACTCGTAATACTAAACCGCCGATTTCGAACTTCTAAGAATTTACACACACACACAAACACGCATATTCCTTGGAATAAACAAAAGTGTTATTGATGTTGTTGAGTTGTCTTGCTGGACACAAAGTCACTTCGCTCAATTACTTCCGGCTGGGAACAGATTACAGTAACCAAAGCAGAGAAAAGCCGCAGAAAATGGGTCCGTATGATTAAACCACTAATCTTCTGGACTTCGTTTGTAGCATTGGAACTGATGCCCACATACCCCCTTCATTATCGGAGCTGATCTTGAGCTCTGATGTCCAAATTTATATATTTAAAGTAGGCAATCGTACATGCCAAATATGAGGAATAAAAGGAAAATGAGCTAGTCTATATATATATATATGACCAAAACCTAAAACCACACCAAGGAGCACCAGAAAAATAACTACAAAGACCCCCACAGGAGTCATCCTATTATTTTACAAATGAAATGGATGGTGATCCAAATAAGACATAATGGCATCCACCAACGGAACTATAGGACTATGTCGAAGAGACGCGATATTTAAAGGCAAGGGATAATCAAGTCGCCTCAATTTCTTCAACATTATCTCCCGCTGCGGCTTGAAGTCTTCACACTGAAACAATATGTGATGCAATGTACCTCGTGCTCTACTACATACACACCTATCATTGTCCTTGAGATGCATGCGCTCCAAAGCAACTGGTGTAAGGGCGTGCTGGAATCTCATTCGAATTATGGTAATAATATGACGCCGCGAATATTTTCCGAGCCGGAACCAAGGCGTTGTAGTTACGGATGGTTTTATTGAGAAAGACTTTTTAGCTTTACATTTTGCTACCTTGGTCCATTCATTTTGCCAATCACGGACGACTCCCTTATGAATCATCGGTGCTATATCCTGATACGGTAGCCCGATATTATAACAATTCCCTCTCCGCATGCCGCATTCTTTGCCCAGAGATCTACTGTTTCGTTTCCCGCTATATGACAATGCCCAGGAATCCACATTATGACCACATCTTGTCCTGTGAGTGTGAATATATGGAAATACTGCACTATTTGGTAAAGATACCAATTATTTGAGTGCAGAACATGAGGTAAAGCATTAATAACACTCAAAGAATCCGTGCATATTAGCACTTGAGGTAGACGATGGGCATGAATATAATGACAGGCCTGGCGTATAGCAAAGAGTTCAGCTGTAAAGATTGTAAGATCTTAAAGATGGCGGCTAAGGCTAGTAATGTTTGTTCTCCGTGCGGGAAAAAAATGAAAAATTGTGAAGAATTCGTTAGTTGTGAAGGGGATTGTGGGCGTAATTTCCACAAGGAATGCACAAGACTTTCGAAGAAAGCCTACGAGTCTGTAAAAAGTGATCCGCAAAAGGTGTGGAAATGCAATCGCGAGGATTGTCACCCTCCACTCAAGTTCAGTGAATGTGACTTGGTGAAGGAGGTGACAGAAAAGATTCAGTTGTCAGTAAATGAACTAAGGAACACTTTCATGAAGGATTTGAAAATAATTAAGCAAGCCACGGAATTCATTAACGAACAATTTGAAGATTTCAAAAATCTCACAAATGAGATAAAAATAAGAACACTAGAATTGGAAAAGTCGGTGGCAAGTATCAGCAGTGATACAAAGCAAGCGTTAGATGGGTCAGAAGACCTTAAACAGTACACACGTAGGAATAATTTACTATTTAGTGGAATGCCAGAAATGCCGAGGGAAAATGTGTACGACCTAGTGATCCAAGCTTCCAGGGCATTGGGGGTTGAGTTGGGACTCCGTGACATCGATGTCGCCCATCGTTTGCCGGCGAGAGGCGGAGACATGGGGCGAATCGTGGTGAAATTCACCAACAGGTGGAAGAAGGATGAAATAGTGAATGCGAGAATTCAGAAGAGAGTTCTAACAACCCAGGACATTGGACTGAATTGCCCATCACGCAATATTTTTATAAATGACCACCTATCACCCAGGAACGACTATATTGCAAGAAGATGCCGGATCCTGAAGCAGAATGGGAAGATATTTGGAACCTGGACAAGAGACTGCAAGATTTATGTTCGGGAAGCTCGAGATGGTCCAAGCACACTCATCGGAGGTGATGCGAAGATCGCCCACCTCGAGAAAAAATACGGACAATAGGTGCTGCAGGTATCACACACCAAAAGTTGCATATATATTAAATGGACGGAGACGACTATAAACACAACGAAACATTAAGCTCTGTCGAAATTCATTGTGATTCTATAGAAAACTATAATTTACAGACTAAAAATCAGATCTTGAATTCAAAATTTAAATGTATCTACATCAATGCACGAAGTATTCGAAATAAGTTCGAGGATATTATGCTCCTTATTGACGAGATTTTAGAAATAGATTTAATAGTCATAACAGAAAATTGGTTGTCAGACCAAGAAACACACTATTATAACATTCCCAGCTTTGACTCACACCATGTAACACGAATCGGTACTGGAGGAGGTCTGTCAATTTATATATCTAGAAAATGGGCGACCAAAGTTATTAACACCATTAACAGTTATCACAGTATACTACAAATCGAAATATTTCAGAAACACAGAAGATATAATGTTATTGCTTACTATAATCCAAGGGAGAGTAATGCAAACGAATTTATGCTTGACCTTGAACACATACTTTGCAATACTAACAAATCAAACATACTACTTATCGGAGACGATAATGTAGATTTTCTAAAAGACAGCATTATTTACAGGGCCTATTCGTCTTTACTGAATTGCTTTAATTTTTATCCATGCAATACAAAACTGCCAACAAGAATAACACCTACTTCTTCAACTTTAATTGACCATATACATTCTAACTTTGCCAATAATGATAATTTCTGTTTGTATAATGTTGCGTGTGACCTTAGTGATCATAATATTTTAATTCTAGACATTTCATCACAACCAGAAGTAAGTACGCAATCCAATAATCGTTTCAATATAGAAACATTTACGAAAATAAGTTATGCCAAACTGAACAATTTCTTTTCAAAAAATAAATTTACAAATCTAACTACTGACGTCAACGAAGCATATAATCAGCTTTGTGATTCCATTAGTGATGGGCTTAAGACAGCTAGTATAAATATTAAGCAAAAACCACAGGTAAAAGGTACACACAAACCATGGGTAACACAGGAGTTTCTGGAAGCGGTAAAAAGAAAAAATAATTTGTATGCAAAAACTAGAACTAAAAACCCTTCAACTGAAACCATTAAAGAGTACACAAGATGCAGTAGGGATGTGACTAGAATGAAAAGAGAGCTGAAAAAGTTATACTACAATAATGTAATTAGAGAAGGGAATACGATAAAAGGAATGTGGAAGGCAGTAAATCAAATACTTGGCAAACCTCATAATACACGAAACATTGTTGAAATTGAATATGAAAACATACAATACACCTCTAGCCAAGATATATGTAAAGCATTTAACATGTATTTCATAAATGTTGTAGAAAACTTGGTTAAAGATACTGTAACTCACTATTCATAAAACCAACAAATGTGACAGAAGTTAAACAAATCATTCAAAACCTTGCGAATAAAAAGAATTACACAGATGATGGAATAAATAACATACTCCTTAAGAGATGTGCCAATCATCTGGCTCCATTGCTTGCTGATATAATTAACTTGTCACTGCAAACAGGAGTAATACCAGATAAATGTAAACTAGCAAGAGTGGTACCAATAATTAAAAACGGTGATGTATCTAACCCCAGTAATTACAGACCGTTGTGTATATTATCCTCACTTGTAAAAGTACTGGAAATAGTAATCAAAAATAAGTCCTGAATTTCTTAACAAAAAACAATTTTTTCTTCAAATATCAATACGGCTTCCTTCCCAAACATAGCACTGATTCAGTAGCATTTGACGTAGTGTCACTTATACATAAAGCATTAGATAACAATAAAATAGCAGCAGGACTATTTATAGATCTTGCTAAGGCGTTCGACACTGTTAACCATACCTTGTTGCTAAGTAAACTATCAAATGCAGGAATTAGAGGAATAGCCTTTGAGTGGTTTAAAAACTACCTGTCTAACAGGAAGCAGTATGTTAATATTAATAAAACTAAAGGGTCCATCTCTGATGTTAAATGCGGTGTCCCACAAGGGACAGTGCTCGGACCATTGCTGTTCCTGATTTTTATTAATGATATAGGTTATTTAGAGTTTACTGGTAAAATATTTCTATTTGCAGATGATATATTTCTACTTTACGAGAGCGCCAGTGAACAAACGATTATGCAGAATATGCAAAAGGATCTAAATATACCGGTACTAACAACATGGCTTTCAAAAAGTAAATTAATCATAAGTAGCTCAAAAACAAAATACATGCTATTTCACAAACCAGCTTACAGTCCAAGCACTTGCAACATAGTTAAAATTGGTAATGTAACCATCGAAAGGGTGAAACAATACACATATTTAGGCCTAACTTTGGACAATAACTTAAGTTGGAATGAACATGTCACAAATGTGAAAAAGAAAATTGTTAGTGCAATTGGTGTTCTAAAAAGATTAAGGGAGTATGGAATAAGCAATCAACATTTAAGGAGCATATATGCCTCTCTTATTCATTCTCACCTTATATGCATGAACATAATATGGGGTAAATGTGCACAGGAATCAATAAATGAGCTCGAAGTTCTCCAAAAAAGAGCAATTAAAATCATGTATGGTTACGATTTTAGGAAACCAACTGTACAAGTATTTCAGGAGACAAACATATTGCCATTACGAAGCCAGCTCAAATACTCTGAAGCTTTATTTATGTTTACATATAAACAAGGTCTTATTAATCTTAATACTGAACTTCAATGCAGGAAAGACATTCATACCCATAACACAAGATCAGCAAACCAGTTATACATGGAGTCAACAAACACAACTAGATATGGTATTAAAAGTATTTCCTATTCAGCCAGCACATCTTATAACAACTTACCTCCTAAACTGAGACAAATTGTAAACTTAAACACATTCAAAAAGGAAGCACGCAGGTACTTCCTGAAGCTACACACATCAAAAAAAGTTTTGCATCACCTCGGTTCCCAGATCTCCGGCATATAGACGTTGACTGTGTATATTGTATCCAAGATACAGTCCCTTTGACTGTTCATAGATGTCACTAAAACTGCTCAAAGATGTAAACAACCATGCATGAGCAGGGCCTATTAGACGGAGGGGGTACGACAGCCGATCAGTTCCAGTCATTCCACCAGGACGAAGGTACGCTGCTCATGTTTTCTGTAGTTCTACCATGCCTAGAAGGTCAATACCGCAGTTCGATCGCGTCCGCATTGTTACTTTGTGTCAAGAAGGGCTCTCAACAAGGGAAGTTTCCAGGCGTCTCAGAGTGAACCAAAGCGATGTTGTTCGGACATGGAGGAGGTACAGAGATACAGGAACTGTCGATGACAGGCCTCGCTCAGGCCGCCCAAGGGCTACTACTGTAGTGGATGACCGCTACTTACGGATTGCCGCTCGGAGGAACCCTGACAGCAATGCCACCATGTTGAATAATGCGTTTCGTTCAGCCACAGGACGTCGTGTTTCAACTCAAACTGTGCGCAATAGGCTGCATGATGCGCAACTTCACTCCCGACGTCCATGGCGAGATCCAGCTTTGCAACCCCGACACCATGCAGCGCGGTACAGATGGGCCCAACAACATGCTGAATGGACCCCACGGAATTGGCATCACGTTCTCTTCACCGATGAGTGTCGCATATGCCATCAACCAGACAATCGTCGGAGACGTGTTTGGAGGCACCCTGGCCAGGCTGAACGTCTTAGACACACTGTCCAGCGAGTGCAGCAAGTTGGTGGTTCCCTGATGTTTTGGGGTGGCATTATGTGGGGCCGACGTACGCCACTGGTGGTCATGGAAGGCTCCGAAACGGCTTTACGATACCTGAATGACATCCTCCGACCCATAGTGCAACCATATCGGCAGAATATTGGAGAGGCATTTGTCTTCATGGACGACAATTCTCGACCTCATCGTGCACATCTTGTGAATGCGTTCCTTCAAGATAACGACATCGCTCGACTACAGTGGCCAGCATGTTCGCCAGACATGAACCCTATCGAACATGCCTGGGATATGTTGAAAAGGGCTGTTTATGGACGTCTTGACCCACCAACCACTCTGAGAGATTTACGCCGAATTGTCGTTGAGGAGTGGGACAATTTGGACCAACAGTGTCTTGATGAACTTGTGGATAGTATGCCACGGCGAATACAGGCATGCATCAATGCAAGAGGACGTGCTACTGGGTATTAGAGGTAGTGGTGTGTACTGCAATCTGGACCACAAATGCTGAAAGTCTAGCTGTATGATGGTACAACATGCAATGTGTGGGTCTCATGAGCAATAAAACGAGCTGAAATGTTGTTTTTGTTGATCTCTATTCCCTTTGTATTTAACGGTTCCGGAACTCTTGGAACCGAGGTGATGCAAAACTTTTTTTGATGTGTGTATATGTTGAAGGATATAGATGAACCCATAAAGACTGAATAAATGATCCTACCACCTTAATATATTCTAGTATAAGTTGCTAAGCCATATTTGTAAAGGGCAGTCCCTCCTTGAGCTACAAGCTCACTGGGACTTTCTGTACCCTATAAATAAATAAATAAGATTAGAGGGGAGGCAATACGTGCGAATAACCTGTAAGTCCGGAGAGTAAAAGGCCGATCCCACGCAATCAGGTCGAACCATATTTGAACCATCAGTATAAAAAATAATATAATTGGAATACAAATCCTGAATATCTCGAAACGCACAAGAAATGTTATCCGGGTGATTCTTGAACATTTGAAATAGCAGTGGAAAGGAAGTATGCAGAATCTTAGGTTGGGTATGCAAAACCCTATAGGGTATTGTATATGCGAGTGCTAAACTGTTTTGTAACACATCCTTCCGGAAGGGTTGTAAAATCTCATACGCCATGACAAGAGCAGGTTTAAGTGAGCGATCTAAACCATTTTGAGCGTAATATTCCGTCAGAAGTTGTAATTTTGAGATAATCGGAGACGCCATTATCGACAGTTTGTAGACTAAATATTTTCCCGCTCTAAATGTGCGTCGATGTGATAAAGGTAACTCACCGGCTTCCACTAACAATGCACTCGTGGGGATGAAGGCCAAAGCCCCTAGAATTATGCGGATGGCTTTATATTGTAGTCTATCTAACATTAACAAACGACTGTTCGCCATCACATCGTAAAAAAATGTCGTAATCTAATTGTGAACGAATTATGTTCTTGTACACTGCCAATAATAATGCGGGATCCGCTCCCCAACGACGCCGTGTCAAAGCTCGAAGGACCTGTAAAGGCTGGTTCACAATTGGCCCGGGAACGAGAACCAGAATGAGAACTGAAACGAGAACGCGAAGCTTCCCGGGGCCCTGGTTCACAATTGGCCCGGGAACGTGAACGTGTACATGCGCGCGCAATCAGCAATAGAGTAATAATATTAAAACAATCAGCAAGCGCCCACTAATAAACACCAATTACACAACTAAAATGCTTCAGAGGGTTATAATAACCTTATTAAACACAAATTGTGCGCTTTAGAGAAGCAAGGTTAGAGAGCGCATTCACAAGTTATGTTTACATCGCTGGCTACTCCTTCCGTACTACACATGTGCAGTTACAAAGTTTCTGATTGGCTCCGGGAAGCTCCGAGAACGTCAAACATGAAACTTAACCACATTTCCCGTTGGCCTTCCCGGGCTACTTTTAGCTTCTCGTTCCCGGATATTGATTGTGAACCGACCCATAAGGTAGCATGCATTTCAACTTCCTTTTCGTTCCCGTTCACGTTCTCGTTCTCATTCCCGGGCTGTTGTGAACCAGCCTTAACCGTTTTCCAATTTTAACATCGAGATATTGTACCTGCTGTGTCCACAGGAGTTTATCGTCAGTATAAATGCCTAAATATTTGATATTGCGCTCAACATCTACGGTACCGTGTCGAAATAAAATAGGCGTCCGATCGTACCGCCGTTGATGCGTGACAATTATGGCAGAGTTCTTACCCGGAGATTAAACAAAAGTGTACGAAGAATAAAGCACTCTGTGGTCATTGTAGTAACTACTTGTATTGATTCACGGCCGACTGGATGCGAGCTGCGCTCTCTATAGTGGAGAGCGCCGCTCGAATCCAGTTGGCCGTGATTGATTCTTGTTTGATTCTTGTCTCTTCGCTTCATTCAACGAAGCGGTGCAGCGCTTGGTGAAGCAACCAGCAAAGAAGAAGGCTTAGATTATTGAACACAGAACACCAAATATAATAGAAGTGAATGCCGCATGGTAAAGCATGGAAACAAGAAATTACTGGTGGTGTGGCATCCACTACCAGTATGAAAATATTAGCTCCCAAATATGTTTTCATTTTATGTTTTTATTTTATTTAACTGGGTCACTCCAATCCGTATTTTATTTAAGGGTACATTTCCATTTTAAAAAATCGCACCAACATGAGTCTTTGGACTGGGTGGTTTTACTCAGAACTGTTCACGCCGATGTCGTATGACGCATATTCTTTGGCGTGAGCAACATCCGCATTTGACAAATGCGGTTTACGAATGAAAAGTATGGATCACAATTATAAGCTGCAGAAATACGACAGTATCGTGTTACCTAGGAACAATATTTGCTATTGGGAGTAGTTTTAGCGTATAAGTGACTTAAATATCTCTCAAAATCAGAATAATGAACAGTTACCGTAACGTGTTTCAAGCATGTGGAGCCGCCATGTTATCAACAACACAGAACATCAAATATAACAAGGCTGGAAAACTCTTGTGGAATCCCTTTGCTCCTTGGAGGACCTAAGTCAAGTAAGACAAAATCAACCAATCACGAGGCGAAATTTTGCCTAGCAGTGCTCGTAGTGGAGTGACGCTGAAGTACCCAATGCTGTCAGTTACTCGTATCGTAGCTTCATCCTCGTGTTATTGAAATAAAATGACTTCGCTTTCGCTTGGTTACAAGCGGTGGCGTGACGTGTAAAATCCGATGAAAAGATATTTAGAGTTTTGTGGCTGTAGTTTTATATGTGTACATATGATTTTATATTGATCGGAACAATGATTGCCTTTTGCCAGAACATCTTGAGAGTTATATGTGAAATTTTGATGAGGTTATGGCAAAACACGGGCGGAATTTTACTCGACATTTTTAACAATTTTCCGTTGGATATACAGTATTATGCAACACGCAATTGTCCTTCATTTGCACAAGAAGTTTCCCTGTGCTATTGAATATTGAAATACATACTCACAATACAATTGGGTATTTATAAATGTGCTACCTCGAGCGGCCTACTGCATGCTCTAAATACACACATCAAAAAAAGTTTTGCATCACCTCGGTTCCAAGAGTTCCGGAACCGTTAAATACAAAGGGAATAGAGATCAACACAAACAACATTTCAGCTCGTTTTATTGCTCATGAGACCCACACATTGCATGTTGTACCATCATACAGCTAGACTTTCAGCATTTGTGGTCCAGATTGCAGTACACACCACTACCTCTAATACCCAGTAGCACGTCCTCTTGCATTGATGCATGCCTGTATTCGCCGTGGCATACTATCCACAAGTTCATCAAGACACTGTTGGTCCAAATTGTCCCACTCCTCAACGACAATTCGGCGTAAATCTCTCAGAGTGGTTGGTGGGTCAAGACGTCCATAAACAGCCCTTTTCAACATATCCCAGGCATGTTCGATAGGGTTCATGTCTGGCGAACATGCTGGCCACTGTAGTCGAGCGATGTCGTTATCTTGAAGGAACGCATTCACAAGATGTGCACGATGAGGTCGAGAATTGTCGTCCATGAAGACAAATGCCTCTCCAATATTCTGCCGATATGGTTGCACTATGGGTCGGAGGATGTCATTCAGGTATCGTAAAGCCGTTTCGGAGCCTTCCATGACCACCAGTGGCGTACGTCGGCCCCACATAATGCCACCCCAAAACATCAGGGAACCACCACCTTGCTGCACTCGCTGGACAGTGTGTCTAAGACGTTCAGCCTGACCAGGGTGCCTCCAAACACGTCTCCGACGATTGTCTGGTTGAAGGCATACGCGACACTCATCGGTGAAGAGAACGTGATGCCAATTCCGTGGGGTCCATTCAGCATGTTGTTGGGCCCATCTGTACCGCGCTGCATGGTGTCGGGGTTGCAAAGCTGGACCTCGCCATGGACGTCGGGAGTGAAGTTGCGCATCATGCAGCCTATTGCGCACAGTTTGAGTTGAAACACGACGTCCTGTGGCTGAACGAAACGCATTATTCAACATGGTGGCATTGCTGTCAGGGTTCCTCCGAGCGGCAATCCGTAAGTAGCGGTCATCCACTACAGTAGTAGCCCTTGGGCGGCCTGAGCGAGGCCTGTCATCGACAGTTCCTGTATCTCTGTACCTCCTCCATGTCCGAACAACATCGCTTTGGTTCACTCTGAGACGCCTGGAAACTTCCCTTGTTGAGAGCCCTTCTTGACACAAAGTAACAATGCGGACGCGATCGAACTGCGGTATTGACCTTCTAGGCATGGTAGAACTACAGACAACATGAGCAGCGTACCTTCGTCCTGGTGGAATGACTGGAACTGATCGGCTGTCGTACCCCCTCCGTCTAATAGGCCCTGCTCATGCATGGTTGTTTACATCTTTGAGCAGTTTTAGTGACATCTATGAACAGTCAAAGGGACTGTATCTTGGATACAATATACACAGTCAACGTCTATATGCCGGAGATCTGGGAACCGAGGTGATGCAAAACTTTTTTTGATGTGTGTATATTAATGTAGCCTAACATACCACAATAGAAAACCTCATAACCGTAGAAAATCATTGGTCGAACTCTCTTTCCTTCAGTAGCGGCTTTTCGGGTGCATCAGGTACAGCCCGGCTGCACTAACATTTCTCAAACCAATTGTCTTATCATTTTCTGAATCCCTATATTTTCTCTTTAAAACCTACCGTAATCGTTAAAAAGAACTAAGAGTGCGCTTTATATGTTGTGATTACACAACCAGGGTAGCGCTCATACTTATTAGTAATTAAGCAAGCCCCGCAGTCGGTTTCCTTCACGATTGCGCCTTGCGTTATGAGTGCAGCCCTGCTAATGCTCACAGCAGTATGGGCTGACTTGTGACGTATAACTGAACGGTTGCCATGACAACGCGCCAAACCGCCTGCAGTATGTATACGGAACTATTTCGCCTAGTGCAGCCGTTCGAGCAAGCGGGATATTTGGCTGCTTCGCACGAGCTGTAACGATATTATCCGAACGCACCCGAATATAACTCGGTCTCCCCGCTGGTAGACTGTTTCATCAGTTGCAACAAGAAGCTTGTTATAAATTTGAACGTGTGGTGTACGAAGTATTCTTTTACAGTAAAAATTGTGCTGTTAAATTGTGATTCGTGGTCGTGTGGCACATTAATTGTGATTGAAGTGTAAATAGAATGAGCGCTTTTGAAGAGCATGCAGTAGCAGTGGCGTTTTTATAGTTACTGTGCTAAGCTAAACATAATTATAGGTGTATGTTTGGAGAGGAAGTGCGTATGAAATTCACTTATGTTATAAATATAAGTACGAGTATGTAGAGTGAGAGGTCGTATTTAAATCTTTTCTTATAGTGTGAAATAATAGTGTTCCCTCCAAGGCGTGTTTTAACATGGAACCGTCCATAGATTTAGTTTGTATTTTAAGAGAAACTCCGTTTTCTAAATGGAAGGAGGAGGATAAAAAAGAAATTTTATCAAACAATCAACCCCAACCACTTTTGACATATCACCAAAAAGAAACTGGTTCTGCCTCCGGAAAGGTGCACACGCGAAATTTCCAGGTATCTTGGTATAGTAGATATCCGTGGTTATGCGGTAGTCAGTATTTGCAGCAACTCTTTTTTTGGCCATGTCTTATTGTAGGAGTGAAACAGGGAGTCTGGAATCACACAGGATTTGAAAATATGTCCTGTGCTACTAGGTCTTTCCAAAAGCACAAAGGTTCCTCGGAGCATATAAAAAGTGCCGTGGGATATAAAGAACTTAAAAAATTCAGAATAAAATTGCTGACGCTTTAAGAGAAAATGCTCGTCTTTACATTACAAAGTTTAATGAGAACGTGAGGCTTAACAGACTTTTCATGCGATTACCAATCGATGCAGTTTTATTTCTATCTAAACAGGAAATGGCAATTAGAGGCCATGATAAGAGCGACTCCTCCTTAAATAGAGGGAATTTCAAAGAACTGTTGAAACTTCTAGTTTGCAGCAGCTCATTAGAAATACAACAGCATTATGCTTCGATAAAGAAAGTTTTTAGCGGAGAATCGAAATTCATACAGTGTGAGCTAATAGACCTTCATTAGGGCTGCTGTGAAAGAAGAAATTTTAGAAACCCCTTTCTTTTCAGTTCAGGTCGACGATTCAACTGACATCACGAAGAAATCGCAGTGTTCGGTGATACTTCGGTATATTACTTACAAAGGTGCGCTAGTTGAACGGTTTCTTGTCTTTTATGATGTTAGTTCGGACCGCACAGCGATTACTTTGTTCCACTTGCTTCAGACAGTTTTGAGTGAATTTTCTTACAAAACTAAATTGATTGCCCAGTGTTATGACGGAGCTAGTGTCATGGCAGGTCATCTTTACGGTCTTCAAACTAAGGTCATGGAAGATGCCCCGCTGAGCCACAGCAGGCTCGATCCGTCGCTTGGCTCCTTTCTACGCAGCCTTGATAACCGTTCATTAATCACTTGTTAAAGCACTGCCTACTCAATCCGTCACCTGACTCCTTTCTACGCAGCCTTGAAAACCGTTCATTAATCACTTGTTAAAGCACTGCCTACTCGATCCGTCACCTGACTCCTTTCTACGCAGCCTTGTTAACCGTTCATTAATCACTATTTAAAGCACTACCTACTCGATCCGTCGCTTGGCTCCTTTTTACGTAGCCTTGATAACCGTTCACCAAACACGCGTTAAAACACAGCCTGCTCGATCCGTCACTTGGCTCCTTACGTAGCTTTGATAACTGTCCACCAATCACGCATTAAGACACATCCTACTCGATCCGTCACTTGGCTCTTTTTTACGTTGTCCCTCCGCTCTATGGAAGTGAAACTTGGACTATTGGTGCAGCAGAAAAGAGGAGAATTGAAGCATTTGAAATGTGGTGTTACAGGAGAATGATGAAGATCAGATGGGTAGATAGGGTGATAAACGAAGAGGTAGATAGATAGATAGATAGATAGATTTTTATTAATTCCATTTGATCAAATACATGCATTCAATACATTTTTGATATAGGACACGTCAGAATTTCCATCTATAAAATAAAAGAACTAACAGGCATATATTACTAATATTATAACTATTTATAACTTATTATAATAGCAAATCTTAATAGATACAATCTTATTGCACAACTATTTACACCTCACTCTATTATCATAATATGAAAACTTAATTCTATAAATACAACAACATACAGCTAGGTATTACAATTATATTAAAAAAGTAAAATATAATTATAGATTCCATCGCTCCTATATGCTAAGATATTGTACTACTGAGTAAAAACAATGGCACTGCAGATAAGCTTTCAACATTCTATTATAGGTTTTTATTTTTGGGGCCAGTTTTATATACTGGGGTAGTTTATTGTATAATTTAACTCCAGTGTGAAAAGTTCCTTTTTGATATATGCTTGTGTCTGTGTGTGAAATATGAATGTTTTGATTTTGTCTTGTGTTATGCCTATGAACATCATTGTTTGTTTTAAGAAAAACATCTTTATTCATTAAATTCTTTTTAAAAACATAATATTTTCAAAGATATATATGCAGGGCAGTGGGAGAATGTTTAAATCTTTAAACAGAGGTCTACATGATTCTCTAGAGTTTACATTTGCCATAATTCTAATCGCGCTCTTTTGTATCCTAAACGTGCTTAGTACATCTGGCGACATACCCCAAAATATGATCCCATATCTTAAGTATGAATGGAAATAAGCAAAATAAGTATTTCTTAATGTGTGCATGCTAGTGCAGGTTTTCAAAATACGTAACGCAAAGCACATCAAGTTCAGTTTAGTATTCAGATATTGTATATGTTTATTCCATTTCAAGTCTTGTTGTATCCACAGTCCTAAAAACTTTGTTTCTGATTTATTTTCTATTTGATGACCATTTAATGTTATATTGGGCTTCGCAGGATTCCTATTCTGTATAGTGTGGAAATTTAGACATACTGTTTTTTATAGTTTATTATGAGGCGATTATCTTGTGACCATTTGGTTAACTCTCCTGTAACGGAGTCAGCAGACTGCTGTATGACCTGTTTAGTTTCACCTTTTATGACGAGTGTTGTATCGTCCGCAAACAAAATTTCCTTATGTGAATGAACGTTCTGTGTTATATCATTGATATATAGAAGAAAGAGTAGTGGGTCCAAAACCGATCCCTGGGGGACACCAAATTCAATAATTCCCTCATTGGACAATGTTTCATTAAGTAATTTGGTTCCATCATCCTTGTGTCTCAAGCTTACTATTTGTTTACGCCTTGTTAAGTTAGACTCTATCCATTTATTAGCTAGACCTCTAATACCATATTGATTTAGTTTGGTAAGGAGGATTTTATGGTCAACAACATCAAATGCTTTCGATAAATCCAAGAATAGGCCAGTTAGTTACATGTTCCTTATTGTCAATTAATTTCAGTATACAATTACTACATTCGTAAATTGCTGTCTGTGTAGATTTTTCCGTTCTAAATCCATGTTGTGAGTTTGATAATATTTTATTTTTTTCTATGAAACTTACCAGTCTCTTATATATAATTTTTTCCACAATTTTTGCAATACCAGTTGGTAAGGTAATAGGACGATAGTTATCTAATTCATCTTTTGAACCGTTTTTGTGCACTGGAATTACTTTTGATAACTTCAAAATATCCGGGTAAGTTCCTGAGAGAATTGAACAGTTTATTAAGTGCGTAAGTGGATTTATTATATTTTCTGCACATTTCTTTAAAATTGCATCAGGGATGCCATCAATGCCAGCACATAATTTATTTTTTAGCTCTTTTATAACTATTCTTACCTCTTCACTTGTGACATGATTTATAAATAAAGAATCACTGCATATATTTATTTTATTATTAGAATTTAGTGTATTTACCTGTGATTTATTTAATAATTTTTGTGGAATTTCCAGAAAATAGTCATTAAAAGTGTTTGCTATTTCCTCTGGATTATTAATCACTTTATTATTTCTGGTCAGTGTAATGTTCCATTGTATTTTAGCAGATTTTCCAGTTTCTTTCTTTATCACGGACCACATAGCCCTGTTTTTATTAGATGATTGGGAAATAAAATTATCATTATGCATTTTCTTTGCTAGTCTTATTACCTTATTTAATATGCTAGTGTATTTTTTGTAGTATAAATTGAATTCAGGTGTTGTGTGGTATTGTTTATATAATTTGTGTAGAAATTTCTTTCTTTGACATGAATTTATAATCCCTGTTATTATCCAATTGCTAGTTTTGTTATTTTGAACAGTTCTTCGTTTAAAGGGGAATGCTATTTCAAAATAGTGTTTTAGGGTACTGTTAAATGCATTAAATTTATCATTTACATTTTCTAGTTTATACATTTTTGACCATGTTTCCTTATTTAATAAGTCATTGAAATATGTAACATTTGATTCAGTGAATGACCTGCACTTTGATTTTACTCCATTATCATTATTATTGATTGTTCCGGATACTTCAATACTCAGTATTTGTCCATGGTGGTCACTAAAACCCGGACAATAGACTTTTATTGAATGGTGATATTTATCTGTATTTATAAAAATTTGATCAGGAGTGGTTTTACTAAATTTTGTTATTCTTGTTGGGGTATTTACTGTAGGTTTCAGTCCTTAGGAAATTAGTAACTGTGTTAATAATTCACAATTTCTATCAAATTTTAAGAAATCCACATTTACATCCCCACAAATTATTATATCGAAATTTACTTTGCTCATGTTATTGAGTAACAATTCTAATTTATCTATAAATAAAGGAAACTTTCCTGATGGAGAACGGTATACGCATACAATTATTAACTTAAACTGCTGTATTTTTACGGCAGAGAATTCAAAATCCTGTTCCATAATTAGATAATCATAAGCTGTTATCTGTTCATGATCTAAATTATTTCTTAAGAAGATGCAAGTACCACCATGGCTAATATTAGATCTAGAGTATTTACTAGCTTGTATAAACCCTGGGAATTGAATTAATTCGAGTTGTTCCTCTTTCAGCCAATGTTCTGAAATACATAGTGCTGAGATGTCTTTAAGTTCATTTTTAAGCATTAGATTTATGTAATAAATTTTATTATAAAGAGACTGGACATTCTGGTGGTAAATTTTAAATGTGTTACTTTTGCAATCTTGTGTTGGTGATTTATTTACATTATTATTATCATAATTGTTATTATTATTGTTGCTAGACAAATCCGAAATACCATTGTTGCACTCCGTTAAATTTGACTTAAAAAGATCTGAATGCCAAACCTCACGTTTGGCTTCTTCTACCAGTTTCCCTGCTTCCACTCTAATGATATTACTGTTGAATTATTCTTACCATTTGAATTTACAATTTTGCAGATTTCCTCACTAAGATACTCTTTTCCTAATCTTTTTAAGTGTAGGCCATGCCGAGTGTGGAACTTCCTGTCTAATTTACTTACATCTACAATTTGGAAATTTGGAAAACTCTTACAAATTTTATGAATTTTTCAATTTGTAGCCTCTATTTCTACATTTACACATGATTTGGGAATTAAATCGTATCTCTGCGGAATGTTTACAATAATGACATTTGATTTTTGCATGGAAGGCAATGTACCCTTTAAATCTTTGATTACCTTTTCACTCTCATTTCTATAGACGTCGTTTGCTCCAGCGATGATCACTGCGTAGTCCTTTGCAGTAAGGGACGCACACTCTCCTATCATCCCGTTCCTGACCTCTGCAATTTGAGCTCCTGGCTTTACTGTCGAAGTGACCTCCATTTCTCTGCTTCTCTCCAATACGCTTGCTGCTACATCTCGCCCGTGGCTATCCCCAAATATCCGCACCTTCCTGGATTTTCTCTTTATCACTTTCTTCTTTTCTTCTTGAGGAAAGTCATCATTTTCTTCGACAAGCACTCCAAATGAATTTGAGACGGGAATTTCAGTTACATGTACTCCATTTATAGGCCTAGGCTTATTCAATCTTACCTTACCAGCAATCACTGTCGACAAAGTTTCCTTGCTTTCCTCTCTGTTTCCTTTTAATTTATTCAACTCTTCCATTAACTTAGCAATATCTTTCTTTAGCAGCTTTATAATTTCGTCTTTTGAGGACAGTTCGTTTCTCAGGTTATGACATTCGCATGACGGTAGCGGTAGGCCTACATTACGACAATCGGTTTCACTTTTCTCCTCATTCAATTTTACCTGAGATTTTGTGATGATTTTATTTTTTTACTTTTATTTTGCACGACGAGCATAAATCCGTTACGGTTACACTACCTGACGAGACACTAACACTGTTTACTGTCGTCATACTAGAGATCTAAGTTAGCCTAGATGTTTACGCCAAATTACACTAAATTTAATTTAATTATTACTACCTAATAGAATTAATCTAATTACCTACCAATAAAGAAGAATGTGAAATACGTATATCTTCCAATCGGGTGAAGTCTCGTAAAAGCACCACTGCTCTACTTGGTTCAGACAGTGATTGAAGAAGTCACCGAATCTTTGGATACACGTTCCCACAACTTAGCTTAAGTTTATTAAATTATCAATAAGAATTTCTAAATACTAACAATATTCCGTATTCCACTTGATCTAAGGAAAGTAACTTTATAGATTTTAAACCTCTGTTATAATATTTTACCACTTTTATCAAATATTTACACTAGCTGCTATTTCACTACACTTTCACTGTGACGCCATCTAGCCATCTTCAAGCAAAGACGAGTGGGTGAGGAGAGATGTTTCTGGCGACTGCTAATGATGAGAAGAGATAGGTTAGTAGAACACATACTAAGACACACAGGAATAGCAAGCTTAGTTATGGAAGGAAGGGTTGAGGACAAGAGCTGTAGGGGTAGACCAAGGTCAGAATATGTTAAACAGATTGCTTCGGATGTAGAGTGTGGTAGCTATGTAGAGATGAAACGATTAGCTCAAGACAGGGAGGCGTAGAGAGCTGCCTCAAACCAGTCAAAAGACTGAAGACTCAAACAACAACAGATGCCCCTCAAGCATTATTTGTACATCGTTTGGCACACCGATTAAATCTAGTGGTAATGCAAAGTATCAGCAACATCAGAGTGCCGTATTTTTTGCGAGTCTGGGTGGTATTCCCTCATGTTTTCATTCATCATTCAAAAGAACTTTCGTCGCTGATTCAGTAATTGCGAAACGAATACCATCTGGTGTGGATACACGTTAGTCATCACATGGAAAACTTTTAAACATGGTTGTCGAGGAGTGCAAGGGATTGAATGATATTTTTGAAAGACTTATGCACGATCCTCAGTCAGAGGAAAAGACCATTCGTCAATCAGAGGTGTTGTTTAATAACTTTAATAGCTTCCAATTCACATTTTTATCAATAGTATTGTTCTACTTTTGTGTGTGGAACTATTTTAAAGTGTTGGGCAGGAGGGCTGAGTGGATCCGTTTTAGAGGGACTCACCGCGCGCATCCTCCATTTGTTCTACTTTTGTAGAGCTTATCCCGCGTCCTACCATTGGTTCTACTTTTGTGTAGAACTACCCCCTCCGAGCCTCTTGCATTTGTTCTACTTTTGTGTGGAACTGTTGTTGTGATTGGGCTGTACGGCATTACCGGTATCTACTGAGTTTAACCCGGCACCTGTCCCCCCATTTGTTCTACTTTTGTGTAGAACTCGTGTTTAAAGTGTTTGATGATTTATGAAGACTGCGGACACGTCTAGAGAGCAATTGACGTACAGGGGAACCGGAAGGAGGAATAATCACCATGCTTACCTTAAGGTGACTTAGTAGGCCAAACGCTTGCTGTGCACCGCCTCCTGTTGGGCAGCGTTCGGTGGAGATCTTAAACTAGGTTCTAATCTAAAGGGACGCGCTTCTTAATCCAAGCGAAATAAAGAGATAATCATTGGACTGTACAAAAAGGGGGTTTATTGAGTACAAGTGGCGATGAAAAGAGGGGAGGCGTGAAATAATAAAATAGGGTGAAAAGGAGTCTAGTAGACACGTGTTCACTCACCCTACCGTGGATCCCGGTCTGCTATGATGTTGGTGGCGTTGGGACCCGATACGGGGCGGCGCCCGTATCGGTCCGTCGTAGCACTACTCCGATAGAGCGTAAGACTGTAAGAGAGGGCCGCCAAGTCCAAGAGAGCCCACGTTCAAGAGATCGCGGCGCGTGTCCGTACCTTCTACATATAAGTAAAATGTGCCGAGTCAGTCTACTCAGCAGTGTCTTTGGAGTATAATGCCCGCTGTGTCCTGTCTAACCTGCTTGCTGTTAGACCTTAGAGCTATGACCTGCTGCTTACTTCGCAGTCGTGTTGCTATGTCAGTTATTCCCGTCTTTTACGTAGTTACTTTTAATTAGCTTTTATGTAGGTATAGGCACACAGCCCTTGTATAAGGGCTGGGGCTGGAACAAGTCGCCTCCCTGTTTTAATAATCGTCCTCGATTATTGGACTAGACGTGGGAGTGGAATCTTTTCTTTTCTTCTTTCTTATTCTTCTTTTCCTTCTTCTGCTTTCCTTTCGTCGATTTTAATTTGCTTTCGATTCGTCGTATCGTCCTTCGTTGCTTCTGGTCTGCTTCGTAGATGGGAGGGTGAGCGAACTTGTGCCGTACTAAGGGGTGGAAGGTGTGGCAAGGGGGTTGGGGTGGTTTGTTATACAGTCATTTCATAGCAGATAGTTCTCTGTATCTGTCTACATCCCATATTGCATTATTGACATAATCTGTGTTGCCTATTTGGCAGACTGGAAAGTTGCATAAAAATATTGACATTGTTTTGCTAAAGTTGAAATAAAATGGAATTTCAGCGGAGATATGAAGTGAAAGAAATGAAGTTGAAAGATATATCTTGCATGGAATCGCATAGGAAATTTAAAGTATGAGCACCGCACTCGGACCAGTGCGTGACTAGCGTACGACGTCGTCAAGCCGAGCCCTGCCGCGAGGGTGCATGCATAACCATAATTTTCCTACGATGGAAAATGATGCTGTAAGGAGCTTAAGTAATAGCGAGCCGTCGTGAGCTAGTACGCAACCTCTGTAGCGTGTGTAAAAAAGGGAGAGAAAAAAATAGTGTATCGTATGGCTTACTCTAGGCCAAGCGTAGCTGCGAGGGTGCGCTACTATGATTAACATCCTTACAACGTGTGGATGATAAAAGAAAATGAAAATTATAGAAATTATCCTAGAAAACGTGAAATTCCGTCAAAATTGCTTGATTATGTGCGTAAAAAAATGTAGTTATGGTATTAAGAGAAAAAATTAACATTGCAGTATTGGAAAGAAATAGCTGAAGGCTCCTGCCTAAATCGGCTAACAGTCTATTATGGTTTGTAGGTTTTGACTGTTGTTGCTGCCATGTGCGTTGGAACTTCGGTCTCGTGTCACGTTCGTCCGGGTAGCATCATGCATTAATGGCCTACTGGGGGATTACAGGATTGTACAGCGTATAACTAGTCTGAAATCAGAAATCACTCTTAACGTATTGTACACAGAGATTGGTTCACCCTGGTACCATTAATTTTTCACTAAAGTTCGTTACGTCGTGCGAGGTAGTCTCGTTACTTAATGTCTGCATTATGACTTATGTACTAATATCCTTATAAACTAGCATGCAATATGTATTCGTTGACATATTGGCCATTGTGGTCATTCACTATACCACGTCTTATATGCGTCGTTGTAAAACTGCAACATGCTTCCTTAAGCATTTAGCTGCGTAGATACTCTTATATTTCGTAGAACTTGAATCATTTATATTTGTAAAAAAAAACTTCCTTATCCTTCGTAGTAGACCTTTACTATAGCTGAGAATTAGTCCTGATGTATTACTTATGCACTTTCTCAGCGTGACATAAGCGACGTATTCGCTTCTTAATCTATAGATATGCAGACATTATGTAAGGATACTCGCACTACGTGTATACTCGATCGTTAAGCTTAAATGAATTATCGTTAAAATGGTGACTGTTTCGTCGGGAAGTTATTGAAATTGGAAATTATGTATTGCCTCTACGGGCTAACTTGGGAATTCTGTGCACTGTATAGAACTTCAGGAAATATAAATTAACACGATAATATTATCTGAAAAAAAATGACACTTGTTATTGACATGTGATAATTGCCTGTAAAAAATAACACTGTTGATGATATGGTATTAAAGACCCTTTTGTTACACTTGCCACGTTATATAGGGGTTGGGGTTGGGGTTGACTTCATATCTAATTTAATTCTTAATGCTAAATCTAATATTACTGCCTTCCCTTGGCTGAATATACACACATCAAAAAAAGTTTTGCATCACCTCGGTTCCAAGAGTTCCGGAACCGTTAAATACAAAGGGAATAGAGATCAACACAAACAACATTTCAGCTCGTTTTATTGCTCATGAGACCCACACATTGCATGTTGTACCATCATACAGCTAGACTTTCAGCATTTGTGGTCCAGATTGCAGTACACACCACTACCTCTAATACCCAGTAGCACGTCCTCTTGCATTGATGCATGCCTGTATTCGCCGTGGCATACTATCCACAAGTTCATCAAGACACTGTTGGTCCAAATTGTCCCACTCCTCAACGACAATTCGGCGTAAATCTCTCAGAGTGGTTGGTGGGTCAAGACGTCCATAAACAGCCCTTTTCAACATATCCCAGGCATGTTCGATAGGGTTCATGTCTGGCGAACATGCTGGCCACTGTAGTCGAGCGATGTCGTTATCTTGAAGGAACGCATTCAAAAGATGTGCACGATGAGGTCGAGAATTGTCGTCCATGAAGACAAATGCCTCTCCAATATTCTGCCGATATGGTTGCACTATGGGTCGGAGGATGTCATTCAGGTATCGTAAAGCCGTTTCGGAGCCTTCCATGACCACCAGTGGCGTACGTCGGCCCCACATAATGCCACCCCAAAACATCAGGGAACCACCACCTTGCTGCACTCGCTGGACAGTGTGTCTAAGACGTTCAGCCTGACCAGGGTGCCTCCAAACACGTCTCCGACGATTGTCTGGTTGAAGGCATATGCGACACTCATCGGTGAAGAGAACGTGATGCCAATTCCGTGGGGTCCATTCAGCATATTGTTGGGCCCATCTGTACCGCGCTGCATGGTGTCGGGGTTGCAAAGCTGGACCTCGCCATGGACGTCGGGAGTGAAGTTGCGCATCATGCAGCCTATTGCGCACAGTTTGAGTTGAAACACGACGTCCTGTGGCTGAACGAAACGCATTATTCAACATGGTGGCATTGCTGTCAGGGTTCCTCCGAGCGGCAATCCGTAAGTAGCGGTCATCCACTACAGTAGTAGCCCTTGGGCGGCCTGAGCGAGGCCTGTCATCGACAGTTCCTGTATCTCTGTACCTCCTCCATGTCCGAACAACATCGCTTTGGTTCACTCTGAGACGCCTGGAAACTTCCCTTGTTGAGAGCCCTTCTTGACACAAAGTAACAATGCGGACGCGATCGAACTGCGGTATTGACCTTCTAGGCATGGTAGAACTACAGACAACATGAGCAGCGTACCTTCGTCCTGGTGGAATGACTGGAACTGATCGGCTGTCGTACCCCCTCCGTCTAATAGGCCCTGCTCATGCATGGTTGTTTACATCTTTGAGCAGTTTTAGTGACATCTATGAACAGTCAAAGGGACTGTATCTTGGATACAATATACACAGTCAACGTCTATATGCCGGAGATCTGGGAACCGAGGTGATGCAAAACTTTTTTTGATGTGTGTACTATATACATGGGGTAGGGGGGGAACCACGTGTCAGGACGGGGGTGAAAAATCTCTCGAAGGGGGGGGGGGCGATATATATATAGATATATATATATATATATATATATATATATATATTGTGCCCTTCAGCAAGAAATATGCAAATCACAGTATGCCAGCTTTGCTCAATTCGGGATTTTTCGGGGCTGCGGTAAGTTCTCCCACTCTGTGACTTACATATTTTGGATTAAATAGAGGATACACTTGCAAAAATAACAACAAAATCAACTCCTATTTTAACACATTTAATTAATCAAAATTATGGCGCTATAAACAATAAAACAAATAACTACTGACCAATATCATTCTACTTGTCCAAAGTGAACAAGGAATAGCATAAAAATAAAACAAATATTAGAATAAAACACATGGTTTTCCTTAAAACCAACAATTCACGATTATTTCCACTTCCATAAAGTACTTATCTTAAAGTTCCATGTAACTACGAGCTCCTTTGGCTCGATACTTTTCCATAATAATGGTTGGGTAGTTTATTGGCTGAGGAATAACCCACCCACCAAGGGAAGATGATTAAGAGAAGGAAGTAGAGTTTGGATTGGAAAAGAAGGATAGAAAAATAGGAGGAGAGTCCCACAAAATTAATAAGTTTAGTGTTAAACACACTTAAAGGTGGTTGCCACCGAAAATCCTCTTTCGGATACCTAAAATGAGTAAGGACTTGGTCTAAGCTGACGAGAAACACAGATAGAACTTGGGCTGTTTGCAAGAGAGTGGCTTTCGTATAATCCCTCTCAAGCATATATAAAACTACTATGGGGAAGAGTGCTGGTCTGGCAAGACTGAGATCAACAAATTTACTGTATGTCTTCTCAAAGAAATTAGGTTTTACAAAGTAATTCGAAGAATGCCAATGATTTAACTCAAGCTTGGTATTTTCAATTTCCAAAATTATGGAGTTCCTGTAAGGGCGACCAAGTGTCTCTAAAAAGGAAAATGATAAAAGATTATGCCTTATTGGGTAATCTTGGTAAATGAACCAATGGTTGCATTGGAAAATGGCTAAGCTTTTACTCAGCGAGGAGCCGGCTAAAAGTTTAGACAAAAAGAAACACTTATTTTTTTAGAAAATTGACCATAAGTTTTCGGAGAGGGTCTCCACAAGCAGGTAGCTGGCTTAGCGAGCTTTACTTGCCTTACTGGCCAATTAGAATTAGCTATTAACGCTAAGAAGAGCTTTAGTGAGGTGAAAATTAAGAGTTCTTGCTCAAATGCAACAAATGGTGAAAGCTCTATTAATGATTTTAATATCATTGAGTGAGGAGAGTCAAGGAAGACAGGATTTTGCCTAAACTTTATATTCGTAAATGAAAAAGCGAAGGGAAAAGATTTGTTTATTTTACAATTAGAAAAAGTTTGAGGAAATTAACAATTATGCAATATAATTTTAATAAACATAGTTCATTTGAACTTTTTAACAAATAGGGTCGCAGACCTCTCAACATTAAACGGTTGCTCCAGGCAATTGACCATTTACAAGGTTTCAAACCTTACATGTTTCTAAAATCTTTATAAGATTTAAACAAATGAACAATGAAATAATTAAAGCTTAAACGTGAATTGGAGAACAAAGAGTGCACCTTAAGAAATTCTGGAGAGAATGTTCTAGAGAAAGTGACAACTTTGAAAATAACAATAATAACAACATGAAAAATAAGATAGAAGTTCCTACAACTTCTTATATTTATACAGAATTAATATATGAGAATTATGCAAAGAGGGCAGGTCACTTACTGTGAAACCTGAAGAAAGTGAAAGGGAAAGTTCTGGACTTCCCAAGTTTGAGCAGGAATCACTCGCCAAATGGGACAGTTTCCATTTCGTGAAACCTGAACATGACTCGCTCAAGAGTTTAAAGAATTGTTTTCCCTGATTATGGGAAAGGAACAACGTAAATTTAAAACTTGTATCACACAAGCAATTATGCAGAATTTAATTAATGTTAAACTAGCAAAGAGGGAAGGGCACCTTGTGAGTGACACCTTATAGATAGGGATAGGAATTTTTCGGTGATTTCAAAGTGAAGAAAGCGGTATTTTAAAGTGGCAAATTCGGTGGTTTCAAGTGCACTTTTCGGTACTTTCAAAATGTTAAATTTTAGGCGGGATTTTTTAAATATCATGGATAACATAACACATTTCAGTCATCCTTCAAAGTATACTTCAGTGAAGAGATCCAAATTCTCTTGTGACAAACGGTGACACATATCATTTAACGTGCTAGTGTAAGCTGAAAAACAAAAGTTCACAGTTAGCGTTTGAACAGGGTATCAAAATTGTTTTCAACACAGATTCTGAGAACTTGGAAATACAAATGTCATTCCTTGCAAAACTCGAACAATGTCTGTTTTGGTCCTGTCGTGCATCTGCTTCTTGATTAAAGTTTGCAGTTCGTTGTATCCTCTTATGACTTCACTTTCTTCCAGTGTTCCACAGAATGGCAACTTCTTAATTTTCTTTGCAATATCCTCATTGATGTTCATTAGCACTATTTCTGCTGGATCAAACGCACACATTTGTAAATCTTGTTCCCAGGGTCAACGGATCTCAGGCTGATTAATATTCTAAGAGCATGGGACCCAGCCTTTACTAAAACTGAATGTATTTTCTCTCTTTTTAACACATTTCCACAACACTCCAACAGCCCCTTAATGTTGGTACCGTAAGTTTAAGGGCTTGCTGAATTCTCCGTAGATGTCCATCTAGAAGGTGAACAGTCTGATAAGACTGGCCTTCTAATAAAGGGATGAGTTCAGTGATGTCTGTGCCAAATTCTTTGAATCTCAAGTATTTCGTCATGTGAAACATTGTTCAGGAAATCAACACTAGAGTTATCAGTCCCTACTACTTCATTCATAAAATGCACAATATCTTTCAAGTACTCTGACAGGTACACTACAGAATGAAACCAAGAAGACCACCTGGTTAAGACTGGTTCAGGAAAGAGTGGCACATTTTGATATGGATACTTGCCATCTAGATATTCATGTCTGAAAGGCGCACTATATGACGCCATGCGTCGAGTAGTCACTAGGATGAAGGGGCAGGTGACCTTGCTGTTCTGGCCCTTAAAACCTCAATAACTTAGTAACTTACCAGGATGACCGTCCAGATTGATGCCGAAAGCGAGGTCCGCTATCTAACGTTAAGTTTCCGATCATTCCGCGTTTGTTGGATGCTCTCCATGCAGTCAAGTCATGAGAGAAAATTACCGCTACTACACTCGCACAAAAACAAGCCTTTGTCGGCTTCTGTGACGACGATATTTCAAATGGGCAAGGTGGTCTCGCTACGATGACATTAGGGCAAAACCTGGATGAATGCCAAGATGCAGAAGAAAGTGACATTCAGTAGTTAGACTTCGATAAAGACGATCATGGTTTCAGACATGAAAGCGATGAGGATATTGTATGGAATTTGACTGTCGGTGAGGTAAACTGAGATCCAGTGCATGTCAAGTAAAGGAGTGATGCAACGGAAATCCCGAAAGTTCGCACAGTCAAGCTAGTGTGTCTACAGTCACACTTATCTCAAAAAAAAATCGAGATGAATTTTCGTTCTCATAGGCCTATATTGTTTTCTTCAGAATTATACAATCTAAAATTAGAAAAAAAAAACTAAGAAACAAAAAGTGATGAGTCGTTTCTCTTAGTTTTTAATATTGGTATAGGCCTAATACAAGTAGTGTCTCTTACAATACTATGTTATAAAGTATTATAATTATTTTTTTCTGCATGTTCTTAAAATACATTTCAATATTTTCAACAATAGTTTTCATTTTGCTAGCCTTAAAAACATTACTGTAGATAATTCGTGGCTTTCAAAAATCCGCGGAAATTCGTGCATTAATTGCCGCGAATTATCGGAAGTGCACTATAAAGAAAAAAAGCTAAAATTCGCGTTTTCATGCAAAATTCGCGTTTCATGCGAAATTCGCGAAAATTCGCGAGCTCAAAAACATTTATTTTCGCCATTTTTAGTGTTATTATAACACTTTATCACCTGTGTATTACTTCTTTTAAAAATTCGCGAAATTCGCGATCGCGAATTTTTCCTATCCCTACTTATAGAAAGTTACAATTTTATTAATAATGATGGTTAGTAGAAGGTTGAGGAAAGATCATTGGGATATAGGATCAATGTTCATGGCCGTATTTAATATAACCGGACGATCGCGACGCGGTAGAAACATGGAGCAAGCACTGATTATCACTATAGTCTATGAAGAAGGATGCAAAGTTCACTGTAGAAACACTAAGGTTTATGAAAAAGAAAGCTATTGCAATTATGGAAATAACTGATTGCACTATATAGGTGAGAGTCTATTTCTTGAAAAAGTTGTAATTTACAATTAAATGCGCCATAGAAAGTTCCAGAGGTTCCAGCGGTGGAAGAAAGTTAGCTATTGCAAAAATTTGTAAGGAAGATTCCTCATTTTAAATATCATTGTCCCATGTGAGCTAAAACCACTTGACGGCAAGACTCGCAGATAGGGTACAAAATCTCGAAGTTTCCAGAACAACCTTAGCAGAAAATGGGGTTGAGAAAATCCAACGGAGGAAATAGCTTTATAATCATAGACAGCGGGTATTAGATAATATCCCACGTAGAGAGAGGATTTCTCATTTGAATAGCTTAAGAAAAGCTCTTTTTTAGTAAGGTTGGCTTATACAAGCAAAAGCTCAACATGGCAAATCCCACGAAGAATGATTATTGCCCCAAAGTAAATAATTTCACACTGTCTATAAATTATAATTAAAAGCACGTGGAAGTTAAAACCATGAAGATGAGGTTAAAACTTTTAAAATGGTACTTATCTTGATTTCATGTTGAAGTCGAAGTTTCTGTTGAAGATTACTTAGCCAACATGGCGTAGAAGAGGGTGAGCCTCTTGGTTTGAGGAGGCAAGCTCGAGCGGAGCTTTGACTGAACGAGTCAACTGCAGACTAAGAAGTGAGAGCAGCTCAACGGAGCACGGAGGGACCAAGAAAAAAGGGGAAAGAGTGGGGGGTAGGAGACAAAAGGAGAACATATAAACATTGCCAACTTGAAAACAAAAAATTTATCTTCTCTTGCTGAGCCGGTCTTCTAAGAGTTGATAACAGTTGATACTAGCGCAGCATGGTGAGTAAAGAAGTGGACGTAGTCCTCTTGCTCCAAGAGAAAATAGCTGACGATGGTAACAGGATCTGGTGGCCAAATGGATAAGTAAGTCCTCTAGCACCAGGAAGAATTGAGGAGCTTCAGAGATTCGCTGCGAGGTGACGCTAGGTGGGTCACAGAAGTTATATATCTGAAACATACTTATGAAGACATAAGAGATATGCCCAACAAGGAGAAAACAGATGATCACTGTTGGTGTTTGACAAAGAAGAAGGAAGAAATGAACATGCAAAGAGCAATAAAAATTATATCTCAGGTACCGTGGATTCAAAGAATACACCATACTGGGGGTGGCAAACACCAACAGAGAGCAAATAAACAGTTACATATTTATTGGAAGAGGAGCGATCAAAGACAAGGGTCTTGTAATCGAACCGTTAATGGTCAAGACTCTGACCACCCTGACTCTCCCATCTCTTCCAGGGTAACACTTAGTCACTCTACCGGAAGTCCAGACTAGAGGGGGAGAAACATCCCTAACCAAGACCAAGTCCCCCACTTTAATGTCGGGACTGGAAAGAAACCACTTCTGCCTCCGTTGCAAGGAAGTTAAATATTCCAAGTTCCATCTCTTCCAAAAAGAATTACGGAGGGCTTCAAGTTTCCGCCAAGCGATAGGTAGATTAGAATCCCTGTAAGAATTGGGAAGAGGAGGAGGGGCAGAAAGAGAAGTGCCGATAAGGAAGTGACCAGGGGTGAGTGGAAGTAGGTCATCAGGGTCATTGGAAAGCGGAGTTAAGGGGCGAGAGTTAACAACACATTCAATCAGAACAGACAGAGAATTGAATTCTTCGTAAGTTAGAATTCGATTACCTAAGACTTTTCTTAAGTGACATTTAGTGAGCTTTACGCAAGATTCCCACCTACCACCATGATGCGGAGCGTAAGGAGGTATGAAGCGCCATTTGAAACCTTTTGAATAAGAAAAATTAGAGATTTGTTCCATGGCAGGAGAGGAAGTGAGAGCTTTCTTCCATAGGGAAGCTGCGCCCTGAAAGGTGGAAGCGTTATCAGAGAACATCTCAGAAGGAACACCACGCCTAGCAGTGAAACGAGAGACAGCTGATAAAAAATAAGAAGTAGAAGCATTCGTTACTAGTTCCAAGTGGATTGCGCCGGTAACCATGCAAACAAAGAGAGAAACATAAAGCTTACCAAACAATTTGCGTTTAGCTTCAGGAGAGTTTCGTTGATATTGGAACGGACCCATATAGTCCACGCCAGTTAAAGCAAATGGGCGTATAGGAGAAGAACGAAAAGAGGGCAGATCGCTCATTAATTGAGTATTGATTTTAGGTTTCGCTTTAAAGCAAGGAATGCACTTATGAATTACAGAAGAAACTTCATGAATTCCATTTATAATCCAGTACTTTTCCCTTAAGAGACAAAGCAGAGTACGTGTACCAACATGAAGATTACGGTAATGAAAGTCACGTATAATTAAGGAAGTTACGTGATGTTTGGAAGGCAAAATAACGGGATGCTTTTTGTCTTCAGAGAGTAAAGATTGCGAGAGCCTTCCACCTACCTTGAGTAACCCATGGTCATCAAGAAACGGGGCTAAAGCACGAAGACGGCTGGATTTGGGAAGATCTCTTTTAGAAGAAAGCAATGACAATTCAGAAGAAAAGGCTTCTTGCTGTGTCAGTTGTAAAATCTTAATGGTAGCGAGATTCAATTCATGATTGGTAAGGTGTGGTTTAGGGAGAAGAGGTTGGTCAACCACAAGATATTTCCATCTAAGGAGATAGGCGACAATCCGTAGTAATTTATGAAAAGAAGAATAGCGGGACAACAAAGGATGAGAAGCGTTGGAAACAAGACACGAAGCAATGGGTAGAGGTACTTTAGCGTCAGGCAAGTTGGAGTTTGTAGCTGGGAGTTTAGAAGGCCATGAGGAAGATTCTTCGATTAGCCACGAGGGCCCATGCCAGTACAATTGGGAAGCTGCCAATTGAGAGGGTAAACAACCACGAGAGATAATATCAGCTGGATTATCCGCACTGGGAACATGCCTCCATTGACATCCAGAAGAAAGAGTTTGAATTTTGGAAACCCTGTTTGCAACGAAAGTTTGCCAGTGAGAGGGGTTCTTGGCGATCCAAGAAAGTGCGATCATGGAATCGCTCCAGAGATAGATTTGCGAGAATTCGACCTTTAATACTTCCCGTAATTTCTTGACAAGTTCTGCAGCCATGAGTGCAGCGCACAGTTCGAGCCTAGGCAAAGTGATAGTTTTAAGAGGAGCGACCTTCGATTTGGCACAAACAAGGTTGGAAACTAGAGATCCATAGAGTGAATCGTGATAAACTAAATATGCACAGCAACCATAAGCTTTTTCGGAACTGTCCGCGAACACATGGAGGAAAAAAGATGCATTAGAATGAGAGCTGATTAAATTCCTGGGAATTTCAATAAGGGAAAGATCCAGCAAATTGCTGCGAAACGAGAGCCAACGATTAAGAAAAGAAAGAGGGACAGTGTCATCCCATTCACATTTAAGCGACCACAGCTCTTGCATGAAGAGTTTGGCTATAACGATAACTGGAGCAAGGAATTGAAGTGGATCAAAAATTTTTGCAATTTCAGAGAGAATTTGTCTTTTTGTATTAGGAAGCTCTTCTGCGAGCGAAACTTTATAGATAAGGGTGTCAGTGCTAGTGCACCAGTGAACTCCTAGAGTTTTTATAGATTCGGAGTTACCACAAATTTCGACAGAAGAAGGATCTACGTCTTCGATGAAAAACTGAGCGAGAAACTCAGGGGAGTTGGAGTTCCACTTATGGAGTGGGAAACCTCCATTCCTTAGTAATGCCTGAAGTTCTAAAGATACAAAAGAAGCTTCCTCCAAAGAGGGGAAGGATTGCAAATAATCGTCAACATAGAATGACGTAGTTAGTGCTTCAGAGGCTTTGGGGTTAAATAAATGACCATCTTGAGAGGCTAGCAAGTGTAGGGATCGGATAGCAAGGAAAGCAGAGGGTTTTAAGCCATAAGTAACCGTTTTCAAGCGAAACACCTTAATGGGCTTACTGGTTTCATCACGCCACAAGATTCTTTGAAGATCTCGTTGTTCTGGTTGAATTAACACTTGACGGTACATCTGTTTTATGTCGGCTATGACAGCTATGGGAAATAATCGAAAGTTTAAGAGTATAGCAGATAAATCTGATTGAATAGCAGGACCAGAATAAAGAGTGTCGTTAAGGCTGTTGCCATTAACGTCGGGTGATGAACCATTAAAAACAACTCGAATTTTATCTTTTACAAGAGGGTTTTTCCACACGGGATGATGATTTAAATAAACCGTTTCAATTGGGGGTTGCAATTCATCATTGGATTTGTTAACGACTTCCATATGATCTAAGCTTTCATACTCATCCATGAAATCAGTGTACTGTTGTTTAACAAAAGGTTCCTTTTTGAATTTGCTCTCGATGGCGAAAAGAGCTTTTCGAGCTTTAGGCTGAGAGTTGATAAGTTTAGGAGGATTATGTAATCTTGGCATTTGAACGACGAACCGGCCATCAGAAGAACGAGTGGTGGTGTTCAAAAAAAGTTGCTCACAGAATTCATTTTCTGAAGAGGTTACATTAGGAGAATCGACATTTTCAAGCCTCCAGAACTGTTCCAGGTCAGTACTGGAGAAGTAACATTGCGATGCGGGTTGAGGAGAATAATGGGGAAGTTGCCCTGTGACGATCCATCCAAAATTAGTGTCTCTGGCGACCACGTTTGAGGATAATTTACGAACCTGTTTACGTAGGCAATTCCAGAAAACATTGGCACTAAAGAGTATGTCAATAGGGTTCTGCATATTAAAACAAGGATCGGCTAGCCTTAAATGCGAGGGAATGTTTAACCCTGAAATATCCACAGAGTGACTTGGAGTGTCTTCTCCAATGCTATTAAGAATTAGACAATTAAGTTTAAGAAAGTTGTTTCTATGACAAGTATCTCTTATAGTTAGCTTTGAGAATTGTAAAGCTTGCGATTTTGAGCTGTTGATGCCCGACACGTTGATAGAAGTGGGGTTTACAGGTAGGCCTAGTTTTCTAATCAAGGAATTGGACACAAAATCATGAGTTGCCGCTGAGTCTAGAAGACCGCGTGCACGGACCCAGTTGCCAAAGTTATCCTGAACTTCGATTTGGACAGTAGACAACAATACTTGAGCACTGCGAATGGACTTGGCATTTTGAATATAAGATGAAGCATTAGAATTGTTAGCACTATCATTTTTCGGCGAAGTAGATGCTGTCGATGACCTTGCCTGATCATGACGATGTAGCAGGGTATGATGAGCCTTTTCACAATGGTAGCAAAGTCTTGTGGACTTACAGTTAGAAGCAGAATGCGTGGGCGCTAGGCAGTTGAAACAATGTTTGTTTTGAGCGACTAATTTTCGTCTGTCATCGACTGACATTTCTTTAAAGGATTTGCAAAGGTATAGGGCATGGGGATCTTTACAAAGTATGCACTTTACAGGTTCGTTTAAACTTTTGCGAGGTTCTCTTTGCGTGTTTAAAACAATAGAGCTAGCAACACGACGTTCACTAGACCTAGTTGGGTAACCAGTGGAGTTTGATTTGAATTTGGATGAGCTGGACCCGGATTTTTGGGTATTGGACGCTGAGCGTTCACTTTTGGATTTGATGGACATTAATTCGAATTTGGAACTAGGAGATGAAGGTTCACTTTGATTAGCTAGAGCGGTTAAAAGTTGGCATCTAGCGTTTATGAAAGTGACTAAATGCTCGTAAGAGTAGTCGTCTTCTTTAGAAAGTTCAATTTCCCAAGCTTTGAGGGTAGCAGCATCAACTTTAGAGACTACTAAATGTATTAGGAAGGTATCCCAATGTTCAGTAGGTTGATCTAATTGGGACAAAGCTTTAACATGGAGTTGGGTAGTGTCAATTAAAGTACGCAAACTAGTGACGTCATTGTGCTGTGACGCAGGTAGGTTAAATAGAGCCTTTATATGGCGTTGAATACGTAAACGTAAATTTCCATATCTTTCTTTTAATAAATTAAAGGCAATGGGGTAATTTTCGGCACGCAGAGGAAGTGCTTCAACCAACTGCAAAGCTTGACCTCGAAGGATAGATCTCAAGTAATGAAACTTGTAAATGACTTGAATGTCTTCATTGTCATGAACAAGAGAGCAAAATAACTCATAGAAAGAATCCCAAGCAGATTCATCTCCAGAAAAATGGGGTAAATCAATTTTCGGTAAAGTAGGTTTGGGCTTGTGAGTGCCCTCACGGAAAGAAGTTTGGGGTTCGTGAAGGGAACCAAGAACAGAAGCGTCCTTTTTCTGCTCTTCTTCGAGTTGGCGTATTATTTTGAAAGCAGAACCTATGCCTTCGTAATATAAGTTTTCTACTTCGACACGATCTTCTGTTTGATTGAGCATGCAAGTTTCAATTTCAGTTTGAATGTTACAGTAGTTTTCATAAGAACGTTCAAAATCCTTTACACGATGTTTCAACAAATCTAATTGCGCGTCTGAGGGATCTAATTCTTTTATGTACCTTCTGAATCGGGTAATTTGCCCTTTATAGGATGCTCGTTTAGAAGTAAGTTTTTCATCCTTATCCTTATCAGTGGGAGCCATATTAAAGAAGGTAAATGAAAATGTAACTCACGAAACTGTGGAACCTTGGAAATGCTGTCAAGCTGGCAGCAGCGAATGAGTAGAAAGAATGGGACACACCATAGGAGACAGGAGCGGCCTCTTTCCCGTTCACAGGCTTTGCACGATGTGGTTATAGCTGAAATATTCAACACAGATATTAGAAATATGCAAAGTATTGTCAAATGACACTATTTTAAAAAGAAAAAAGAAAAAATGGGCTCTCCCGGGTTTCGGCACCAAATTTTGGGTAGTTTATTGGCTGAGGAATAACCCACCCACCAAGGGAAGATGATTAAGAGAAGGAAGTAGAGTTTGGATTGGAAAAGAAGGATAGAAAAATAGGAGGAGAGTCCCACAAAATTAATAAGTTTAGTGTTAAACACACTTAAAGGTGGTTGCCACCGAAAATCCTCTTTCGGATACCTAAAATGAGTAAGGACTTGGTCTAAGCTGACGAGAAACACAGATAGAACTTGGGCTGTTTGCAAGAGAGTGGCTTTCGTATAATCCCTCTCAAGCATATATAAAACTACTATGGGGAAGAGTGCTGGTCTGGCAAGACTGAGAGGAACAAATTTACTGTATGTCTTCTCAAAGAAATTAGGTTTTACAAAGTAATTCGAAGAATGCCAATGATTTAACTCAAGCTTGGTATTTTCAATTTCCAAAATTATGGAGTTCCTGTAAGGGCGACCAAGTGTCTCTAAAAAGGAAAATGATAAAAGATTATGCCTTATTGGGTAATCTTGGTAAATGAACCAATGGTTGCATTGGAAAATGGCTAAGCTTTTACTCAGCGAGGAGCCGGCTAAAAGTTTAGACAAAAAGAAACACTTATTTTTTAGAAAATTGACCATAAGTTTTCGGAGAGGGTCTCCACAAGCAGGTAGCTGGCTTAGCGAGCTTTACTTGCCTTACTGGCCAATTAGAATTAGCTATTAACGCTAAGAAGAGCTTTAGTGAGGTGAAAATTAAGAGTTCTTGCTCAAATGCAACAAATGGTGAAAGCTCTATTAATGATTTTAATATCATTGAGTGAGGAGAGTCAAGGAAGACAGGATTTTGCCTAAACTTTATATTCGTAAATGAAAAAGCGAAGGGAAAAGATTTGTTTATTTTACAATTAGAAAAAGTTTGAGGAAATTAACAATTATGCAATATAATTTTAATAAACATAGTTCATTTGAACTTTTTAACAAATAGGGTCGCAGACCTCTCAACATTAAACGGTTGCTCCAGGCAATTGACCATTTACAAGGTTTCAAACCTTACATGTTTCTAAAATCTTTATAAGATTTAAACAAATGAACAATGAAATAATTAAAGCTTAAACGTGAATTGGAGAACAAAGAGTGCACCTTAAGAAATTCTGGAGAGAATGTTCTAGAGAAAGTGACAACTTTGAAAATAACAATAATAACAACATGAAAAATAAGATAGAAGTTCCTACAACTTCTTATATTTATACAGAATTAATATATGAGAATTATGCAAAGAGGGCAGGTCACTTACTGTGAAACCTGAAGAAAGTGAAAGGGAAAGTTCTGGACTTCCCAAGTTTGAGCAGGAATCACTCGCCAAATGGGACAGTTTCCATTTCGTGAAACCTGAACATGACTCGCTCAAGAGTTTAAAGAATTGTTTTCCCTGATTATGGGAAAGGAACAACGTAAATTTAAAACTTGTATCACACAAGCAATTATGCAGAATTTAATTAATGTTAAACTAGCAAAGAGGGAAGGGCACCTTGTGAGTGACACCTTATAGAAAGTTACAATTTTATTAATAATGATGGTTAGTAGAAGGTTGAGGAAAGATCATTGGGATATAGGATCAATGTTCATGGCCGTATTTAATATAACCGGACGATCGCGACGCGGTAGAAACATGGAGCAAGCACTGATTATCACTATAGTCTATGAAGAAGGATGCAAAGTTCACTGTAGAAACACTAAGGTTTATGAAAAAGAAAGCTATTGCAATTATGGAAATAACTGATTGCACTATATAGGTGAGAGTCTATTTCTTGAAAAAGTTGTAATTTACAATTAAATGCGCCATAGAAAGTTCCAGAGGTTCCAGCGGTGGAAGAAAGTTAGCTATTGCAAAAATTTGTAAGGAAGATTCCTCATTTTAAATATCATTGTCCCATGTGAGCTAAAACCACTTGACGGCAAGACTCGCAGATAGGGTACAAAATCTCGAAGTTTCCAGAACAACCTTAGCAGAAAATGGGGTTGAGAAAATCCAACGGAGGAAATAGCTTTATAATCATAGACAGCGGGTATTAGATAATATCCCACGTAGAGAGAGGATTTCTCATTTGAATAGCTTAAGAAAAGCTCTTTTTAGTAAGGTTGGCTTATACAAGCAAAAGCTCAACATGGCAAATCCCACGAAGAATGATTATTGCCCCAAAGTAAATAATTTCACACTGTCTATAAATTATAATTAAAAGCACGTGGAAGTTAAAACCATGAAGATGAGGTTAAAACTTTTAAAATGGTACTTATCTTGATTTCATGTTGAAGTCGAAGTTTCTGTTGAAGATTACTTAGCCAACATGGCGTAGAAGAGGGTGAGCCTCTTGGTTTGAGGAGGCAAGCTCGAGCGGAGCTTTGACTGAACGAGTCAACTGCAGACTAAGAAGTGAGAGCAGCTCAACGGAGTACGGAGGGACCAAGAAAAAAGGGGAAAGAGTGGGGGGTAGGAGACAAAAGGAGAACATATAAACATTGCCAACTTGAAAACAAAAAATTTATCTTCTCTTGCTGAGCCGGTCTTCTAAGAGTTGATAACAGTTGATACTAGCGCAGCATGGTGAGTAAAGAAGTGGACGTAGTCCTCTTGCTCCAAGAGAAAATAGCTGACGATGGTAACAGGATCTGGTGGCCAAATGGATAAGTAAGTCCTCTAGCACCAGGAAGAATTGAGGAGCTTCAGAGATTCGCTGCGAGGTGACGCTAGGTGGGTCACAGAAGTTATATATCTGAAACATACTTATGAAGACATAAGAGATATGCCCAACAAGGAGAAAACAGATGATCACTGTTGGTGTTTGACAAAGAAGAAGGAAGAAATGAACATGCAAAGAGCAATAAAAATTATATCTCAGGTACCGTGGATTCAAAGAATACACCAATGGTGTCATACTTTGTACACCTCAAGAATTTATTTTATCTTTTCTTATCATCAAAACAAATATATAATTACATTTAAAATTACATGTTAATTATTCACTTCAATATTTGGGCATTTCACATGTTTTCAGTATTTACTATCTCTCTCAAGTTTGCAAATTCACTACGGTGATCGGGAAATTACTTGTGTACTCCAGAGTTATAAAGATTACTTGACAAAGTCAAAAACTATGATTACTCCCGAATCTAGTTATCTTCACAAAACTCGTGGATTCCTTATTCTCCATACAACATTACAATAGGGATTTTATTTAATACATTTGTCTTATAAAACCATTATCACATAAGAAAACTACGATCTGAACTGGCAAGCGATAATATCAATCTACAAGGACCTCGGTTCAACGCCCGGGTCATTAACAACTTTAAACACTCACGGTGTATTTAACATTTCTTACAAGACGGTTTTTACCCACCCTCGCTCTATGAGGGTCAGGCCATTATACTCGAGCGTGATTTATGACAAGGAAAGCGGCTCTCTGCCTAACCTACGGTGGCAGCTCTCTTCAATGCTTTAAAACAAACCTTCACATTATTCTCAGTTCTGTGGAGAGACCTGGCTTTTACTTCACTTATTTTCATTCAACAATATTCTTTGGCTCATAAACCACTTTCGTAACCTTGGCATTTATTAATTATGAGAGGGTCCTCATTGATTGGGAAGAATAATACACATTCTACGACGAATAATTAGGGGCTTTAACAACAAGAGGATTCTATGTTCGAATCTCTTAACATGCCTCGGGAACCATTTCCACATTTGGAGGACTTATACAAGACGCGATTTAAAGTCGGCCGTGGCCTACATGACATACGCTCAATAATACCATACATTAGCTCCCTTTTAAATAATACACACATGGCCTCGTGATCCACGTCACAATTTAGAGGACTTACAACATATCTCAATTCACTGCAATCAACTACCCTCCATAAGTAACTTACCAAGTACTTTAACTTTTACGCGTTCCTAGCGTGACCGTTTATTTAATTGCGTTCCATTACGCTACCCATTACTTTACGGCCTAATGTCTTCCAAAGAACTGATAAATTTCATAGTAACAATTGATACATATCCCAATTCTTATATTAATCTTTTCCGTTGACAATAAATCGCTCCATTTTTAAGAACATGCATTCACATCATGTCTTATACATTTGTTAAGGCTTCAACGCTCTATATTTTTATATCATTCAATTTAATCTTTATTTAGATTTCTTTACCTTGTTATTCACATCATGTCTTAATTTCTTACAAAAGCTCAAAAGCTATTTCTTTCATATAATTCAAATTTACCTTTATGTAAATATCTTTGTTATAATTATTATTATTACGCTTGCTTTTATAACATTCATTAAATACACTGACATTTTATTCCATGCATTTCCTCTACAGGATTTATTATTTCACATAATTATTTATTATTTCTTAAAACTTTATTTTTGTTCAGATCGCGTTCTTATTTAGTTATTATTTATTTAAAAACATCCCTTTTACTCAAAACTCCGGTGGAATTGTACACAAAATTTTTCCCGACACCAAAATATAATGAAAATCTTTACTCACATGTCTAAGGTCGTTTTCTGACCTTTATTCTCGTTTGATGTGACATTTTGGCCCACCTTCTTGACCTACTCCATATTGTACAAGCTCATCTCATGTGCAGACATTTCTTGACACATATTCACTATATTTAACACTGACAACATTTTTAATACACTGGTGTATCCGTTTTGAACACACAATAAAACACTAAAAATTATATTACTTTTAACACACACTTTTGATATATTTACACTTCACAACTTTTGATCACTAGGCCATCTTTTTAGCCTATCACACGTGACCTCTTAATCTCCCGTCTCCAAGGGTGAAATTTATTCAATGTCGGCTTCCTATCCTGCAGAATACGAAAGTCTAGAATCATCTACTGCTTCCCTGGAATAATCAATTCTTCAAATCCTGATCCTGATGATCGGCTATTTCTATATCTTGAACGGCTCCCCTTTTAGATCTGATTTATCGATCCTAGCGAAAGTCTGTTCTGATCGAGGTCCCCTCGATAACCTATCGGTGACCTAAGGATTTTTTAGCCACTAATACTTCTCGAGTCTTAGTGCTTTAGAATAGTTCGTCTGCTTTCTTGAGACAATGTCTATATTTTCCGTTCTTCTTTGTTTATTTGGTTCTCGCACTTCTAATTTTCTGAAATACGTTGCGAACCTTACTCAGTTTTTCCCTGTTCGGGTTCTTTAAAATTTATAAACTGTTTATCTCGCTGTTCCGGTACTTCCGTACCTTATGATACTTGTGGTCGTTTACAGAAAGACCTATCGCCTGAATCCTAAGTTCGCAGCCTGCTTTGACTGTATTTTTGGAACTTTTACGGTAACTTTTGCCCTGTCGGACCTAAATCCTGTAACTAGGATTTTCCTAATTTTTCAACACGGCGATACTTTAATACTTCTTCTTTGCAACTCCTTCTGGAGGCACGCAAGTTACTGATACTTCGACGCCCATGGCTATCGGATATTAATTCTGCGGTGGAATACAGCGTTTCTCCCCTCAAGGAGTACTGGTTAGCTGCCTTCGATGTCTGATACAGCGTTACGTTCCCCTCACGGGCTCTTGAATACTGCGTATACGATGTGGTGCAGCACTTCCGCTCACGGAATGCTCGTAGACTGCATGTACTGATACAGCGTGACGTTCCCCTCACGGGCTATCGTAGACTGCATGATTGGCTTGGTGAGGCCAGGAGTTTTATACTTTTCAGTCACAAAAGATAAAATCCTAGTCCTTTTCGTGACCAACTTTTGAACTAATTGTCGCACAATTATAAAAATCATATCTCCAGAAAGCTCGTCTTCCAAACGTAAAATAATCTTCCTGTGCATGGAAATCGATCGTGCATTTCCGAGATATTAATTAATTTCTCGTCCTCAACTGTGTGGGTGGTGCTGTTCATTTTTAATTCTCCCACTCCTTGGGTCCCGGTGAATCCCCAATGACGTATACTTGCGTTTGCAGTTTTCTCCTGTGCAATTATTACAAGGTTTTTCTTTACACAAAAATCTCTAATCCAAAATGATTCACCGTACTGTATCTGTTTACTTATTTTTATACTCGTAAACGGGTTAAATTTAATTATTCCTGTTCTGACTCAGCAGCGAGGTTGCCATATTCCTGCAACGTAAGAGCAATTTCTGAGTCAGGCTTCTTCGTCTTACAGTCCAAACTTTCCACTCGTTCTAATAATATCCATGACTGGCTCCTTATAAATGTCAAGAGGCATGAGCTCATCTTAGGAACACCTGGCCCTAACGCTTGCACAAAGTAAGGCTAGAATCCTGGCTTGAAATCTCTCTCCGTTCCCTTAGAGACTGTATGATTCTTTCATTCCTTTAACAAATACATGGATTCGACTCCCTTTGAGGCCATGGTACATGGGTTCATCTCTCCCCTCCTTAGGTAAATAAATTTTCGAAAATTTTGAGGAAATTTATTTTAATTATCAAAAACAAATCTTATTTTTCCTTTTTAAATGTCGATGCCATCATAACGTTATCCGTACCTTCTGATTTTTCTTCCTTAAAAATCCCACGATAATTTGATTTCTTTCATCTTTTTAAGTCATATCCGGTAATTGTGTCGGTTGGGTACGCTCTGTCCCTACCCATTCTTTCCCCTTCTTATTTGTCTGGACTTTAGGTTTCCAGAACCTCATTCTTCTTTACGGGTGTGGTCTATCCCTACCCGTTCCTTTATTTCATCATTCTCCTTCCTTAAATTGAAATTTTCTTCTTCAATAAAATCAATTATTTCTTTTATTTCCCAATATAATTTCTCCAATTCGCATTCGCACTCGAATGTTTGAGCTCTGTTTCCTTTTTCTATCTCATTCTCGTTTCTATCAAAATTGGATTCTTCATCTCTGAATGTTTCCATAACCAGAGCTTGTTCATTTGCTTCATCGAAGTCTTCGGGAGGGTAATACACTTTTAAATTTGCTGAATTCATGGTCACTTCGTGATTTGTTTCACAGTGCCGAATTCTATAGGCATTATTTCTCAAATCCCTTATTATTTGATACGGTCCGTGGTACATTTTCTGGAATTTTTTGTACACGCGGTTCCCTGGATCCGAAATGGCGGGTCTTTTTACTAACAACATTTCTCCTGCTAATAGTGGCCGATGATACCTCTTGTGCCTATTTCTTCTTTGTCTCCTGTCGGCTTGAACTTTTAGATGCTCAAAGGCTCTTCTTATACGTACATCTCTTCCAGGCTGAGCGTCTGCTGGCCTAGGAATTACCAGACTCCAAGGTCTCTCTGGTTGCTCATTCCGATGTAACGTTATTGGTATCTCTCCCGTAGATTCATGGATTGTATTGTTTATACAAAATTCGATAATATCCAAGATATCTATCCACTTCCAATTTTCTTCGGCACAGTATATTCTACAATACTTGGCCGTCTCCCTCATCACTCTTTCTACAGGATTTGCCTCAGGATGGCGAATACTTGACAAAATCTGACGTATTCCAAGTCTTTCTAATTCTTGTCTGAACTCTACACTGGTGAAACAACTACTGTGATCCGACAACAAATTCTCAGGTTTTCCCAGAATCGGTATCACTTTTTCTTTGAGTCGTTTTAACACCTGTTTGGTACTAGTCTTCTGCACGGGAGCAAGGACAACCATTTTAGTGAAGACATCCATAGCCACCATTATGTGTCGGTTTCCTCTTCTTGCCTTTGGCAAAGGTCCGAAGTTATCAATAGATATGATTTGACCTGGCCTTTCGGGCAACAATGGTATAGGCTTTTGTCTCATCAGAAATGCATTTGGTTTGATCCTTTGACATAGATCACATGTCTTTAGCGTGTCCCTTACAGTTTCTCTCAGTCTCGGCCATACAAATGCTTCTTTCAGCATCGAGACTGTTTTGTCGACTCCCATATGTCCGAACGATCTATGGGCTAACCATACTATTTCCCTCTGCAAAATTGCAGGTACAACAATCCTTAATCGTGTATGGTCAGAGTCCACAAACTTATATAATAATCCATTATAAAATGTGTAATCTTGAGCTATCTTATTAGCTTCTGTGTACGCTGGTGTTCCCCTTATCAAACTTCCCTCAAGGAAAGATATGAGCATGTTCATCCATGGATCCTCACGTTGCCGTTGACTAATGCTCCTTAACTCATTTAGAGTACGCTGATCCCTGTCTTCCAAATCAATAGCCATTACTTCCTCTTCTGTGGACTCTGGCTGTCTACTTAAATAGTCTGGAACTATATTTTCTTTTCCTGGGCAGTATTCTATCTTTACATCAAACTGTTGAATGTATAAAGCCCATCGCATCAACCTTTGACTGGATAAATCAGTCTTCTTCAAAAAGGTTAAGGCTTTATGATCCGTCCTTAGAATGACCTGAAACCCATATACGATCTTTCGCCAATATTGCAGCGCGTGCAATATCGCTAACAGCTCGATTTCGCTGATTGTATAATTTTTCTCGTGTGGTTTCAGTCTCCGACTTGTGTAAGCTAGATAATTTTTCTTATCAGGGTTATCCGGGTTTTCCTGATATAGCATAGCCCCTATTCCAATCTGGGATGCGTCTGTTTGAATTATAAATTTCTGATTAAAATCAGGATATCCTAGCTTCACATAGTTTAAGAGCATTTCCTTGGCCTCCACGAATGCTTTTTCTGTTTCCTCCGTCCATTTCCACTTGCCCCCCTTCTTCAGAAGGTCCTGTAGTGGTGCAACAGTTTTTGTGTATGATGGACAATGTCCTGAGAAGAAACCAATCAATCCCAAAAACTGGCGAACGTTCTTCACCTTCAAAGGCCTTGGAAAATCCCTTATCGATTCCAATTTGCATGGATTTGGTTTAACACCATCCTTATCAATCACATGCCCTAAAAATGTTACTTGTCTTTGACAAAAATTTGACTTCTTTAAATTGATATTAAAATTTGCCCTTCTTAAGTCTTCCAATAATTTCTTCAATTTTTCTAAATGTTCCTCAATATTCTCCGAGGTAAGCAAAATATCATCCACATAACGGATAGTGCAATCTTTCACTTCCTCTGACAGGTTTCGATCAAGCGCTCTTATTAAGGCAGATCCCGCGGTCTTCAATCCAAACGGACATCTCCTAAAACAATAGGTTTGTTGGTCGAACTGAAATCCAGTCAACAAGCTGGTTTTCTCTTCCAGTTCGTGATGATGATACGAAGAAGCCATGTCAATATTTGTGAAAATCTTCTTGCCTTTGAACTTCCTCAGTATTTCTTTTATGGGTGGTGCCGAATCATTTTCTGGTATGATTTTTGCATTTAAATTTCTGGCATCTAGACACACCCTTACTGAGCCATCCGGTTTACTCACAATCACTACTGGACTAACATATGGTGTCGCCATCTTTTCTATAACACCTGCATTCATCATCTCCTGCAGTGTTTTCTTAGTTTGTGGGTGATGTTTTTCCGCAACCGGGTATGGTTTTTGTCTGAACGGTGCCCAATCATTGACTTGGAACGCGTATTTAAAATTTTCAATCTTCCCTGGCTTGGAATCAAATACGTCCCTAAAATTTAATAATAATTTCTTTAATTGTTCCTTATTTTCAAGGTTAACTTTGGCTTCCTCTACTTTTCCTGACAGGTTGGTCTCGAACTCAGTTTCCAAATTATCTTCGAGTTCTATGTTGAGGACCTCAAATATCTTTTCTATGTCCTTATAACCTTCTTCAGTTACTTCTTCCACATGCCATACCTGTTCTCCTATTTTCACATCCTGTTCCTGTAGGTTAAAGTTTTGCTCATCCACATCCTCTCTTTGGATTCTAATGAAATTTGCGCTAGGTCTATGATGACCTTGTTCTCACGGATAAAATCAATACCTAATATGACATTATACGGTAATTGATTTACCAGCAAAAAGCATTGCGAAATTTCAGCGTTACCCATGATCAGATCAATGTATACCTGAAATTTGCATGTTTAAGATTTTTCAGGGATAATTCCCTTAATCTTTACACTTGATGTGGGGATTTTTAATACGCGGCCTCTTGTTTCCAATTCATTCAGAAGGGTTTGCGTAATTAAACTTATTGTGGATCCGGTATCAATCAATGCCCTGACCAGTAATCCTTCTATCCTTAGCATAATTATGGGTAATTCTCTTTTGATAGGTGGGATTCCTTCCACATCCTCATTAATTAGCTCATCTGGTCTTGCTATCCAATTCACAATTTCTACCTCCTCCCAGCTCCTGGTATGTTTCCACTTTTGACGATTTAAATTTGGAGTTTTTTATCCTGAGGGCTCCCTTTTCCCTCATTCTTTAACTGAGCTTGTAGTTTCAAGCTTTGAGCTCCATCTAATCGGTCGGGTGATTTCCGGTTCTTGATTGCCTCACTCCAACGGACTTTTTGCCTTTCAGGTTCGTCTGGTCGTTCGTTCATATAACGAAGACTTTCCTGATATCTTTCCTCTATTTCGGCCCGATATTCATCATCCCTATCCTCTGGCCTTACGTTCCTTCTGGGATAATTTTCCCATTTCTTTCTGTTTTCTTGCCTCTGATGGTTATTGTTATAGGGTCGGCCCTCTTGTTGCCTATAACCCGTATTCCTAGGATTTCTTCCTCGATATCCTCCTCTGTAGTATGGTTGTATTCCTCTAGGCTCTTGGTGCCCATACACTCGACCTAGTCCTTGAGTATCAGTGCTGGTGGACTGATTACTGGTCGATGGTTTTTCGCTGGTTACCTGACTGCTGGCCATGTGTACCTGTTCAGTCTGTCTTTGGTGCCTAGGAGTTACGTGTGACGTCGTCATGTCTAATTGACGTAATACACTCTCCACTTCCACAGCACTTCTGGCTTTGGATGAGATTAACAGCCTCTGAATCTCATATGGAAGTTGTCTTGCAATGGCGGCACACAGGTCGTTCTCAGCTGGAGCAATGTCAAGTTCGCGGAATTTACACAGCTGAGCGGTAAAAAATTCCGAGTAATTAGTTGGTGCATTTGTGCTGTACTTCCTAGAGTACAGATCTAGCCTCAAATTCTCCTGGACGTCTGCTGCCCAATATCGTTTTAAAAAGGCTTCTCTAAAGCCTTCCACCGTATCAAAGGTGTACCTAAAGCTTCTGAACCAGGTGAGACAATCACCTGCCAACAGCTTCTCAATAGCTCTCAGTCTCCGATCCTGAGGAACCTTCATTTCGTTTAAGTACTCTGCGACTTCCTTTAGCCAGTATTTTGGAGTAATTGACATGTTATTACCCGTAAATTTTACCGGTCTGTCCTCATTCGATTTGATAATGTTTATTATCTGACCATTTGTCTGGTTCATGTATGGGGTTGACATCGCCATCGGATATCCTGGGTTCTTGTAAGGGCTCTCCCCTCCTAAGTCCCTATCGGTATCTGTGCCTTGTTCACGGGAATCTACCCATCCTGTCTTTGGAAACTCCTCCTGAATCTCAAATTCTAACTTCCTTTCCCTTCGGGCACTTTCTTCATTAGCCATGAGTTGGATTTCCATTTGACTGTTCTTATGTTCAGTCCTCTCCAACCGGGATCCTAATTCATTTTGAATTCTTTCCTGATTTTTCTTACTGGTTTCCAGTTCTTGTTTGAGTTGGTTTTTGTCGTTCCTGAAGCTATTCCTGATTTCATTTAAGTGTTCTTCTACCTCTTTCTTGATGACCATGACCTGTTCTGTTATAATTTCTGGTTTAACGTCACCTCTGGTATCTAGGTCTTCTCGTATTTCCTTTATCTTTTTCTCCATTTCTCTTTGTCCTTTGACCACTTTGTCCTGAATCTTGTTCATATCCTCTCGAGTCTTTCCTTGTTCCTCGAATATAATTGTTATGTCGGTCATAACCTTATCTATATCTCCCTTTGTGTCTTCCATTTGTTTTGTTATTCCACTTACTGTTTCCTGAATTCCATTGATACCCTGACTTATTTCATCTATCTTATGAGTACTTTCCTTACTTTCTTTATTTCTTTGTTTTCTTTCTTTCTGGAGATGCTCTTCGTAGGTACCGAATTTTTTAGTTATTTCCTCCCCGTGCCTTTTTAAGTTCTCATCTACCTGCCCGGTAAAATGATCAATCTGTTCTTTCATGCCCTGTATATCTTTGTGATTCTGAATTTCCATATCATCCACTTTGGCCTGAACTACGCCGATTTTATTCTCGAGGGTCCCTACTTTCTCCTCAACTTTTCCAAATCGGGTTCCTAGCTCATCCACACTTTTTTTTATCTCATCCCGGGATGTTTCACAAATACTCTTGTTAGATTCTATCTGAGCTTTCAATTCTTTCTGCACACCTTGGATCTGGGTTACAAGTTCATTTTTACAATCGTCTACATCCTTTTTGCACGTTCCTTCCATGTTACTTAATTTAGTTTCCAAATTTTCAAAATTTTCTTGACACCTAGTTTGGGACTCTCCCATACTCTCCTTCAAGATCTTTATTTGGCCTTGCAATTCGGACTGAAATACTTTATTTTCCCTTTGAATTTCACTTGCGATTTTCCCTTTTAAATCATTTAATTTGTCCCCAAACTTAGTGTCAAAATCTTGAAATTTGGTATTCAATGTTTCTTCTAAAACCTTGGACCCCTCTTTCATTTCCTTATTTTCAACCTTCAGTTCCTTATCCATTTTTATACAGTTAGCTTCGATAGCTTCTAATTTAGTTCCCATGTTATCACTTTTAGCTTCGATATCTACAAATTTGGTTCCCATGTTATCACTTTTAGCTTCGACATCTACTAATTTAGTTCCCATGTTATCACTTTTAGCTTCGATATCTACTAATTTAGTCCCCATATTCGCACTATAAGTTTTTAGTGACTCTAGACTCTCATTTATGGATTCGAACACTTTGTTATTTTCATCCTTTTGGAGGCCCAATGTATTGTTTATAGCCTCCAACTTCTCATTGTTATCGGCTTTTATAGCCTCCAAAAGCCGTTGCATCTCTTCACTCAATGCCATCTTATTAGAATATAGTGGGCTACTAATGCCACATCGCTAGAACATGCTTGAGAGATAGTAATCTGAACCATTGTGTCCCAATTTCTTTAAAAATTTTACTTTGGTACGGGTTTTTACTACACCGTACCCTTTTGATACTCTTCTTCAAACTCAAAGACCTTTATGGAAGTATTTAAAATTCAAAATTTCGAAAAACCATTTTTTTTTTCAAATAAAATGAAAATTTTGATTTTTCGAGAAAACTCGGGTTTTCCCTAGGAAAACTCATCCCTGCGTACTGGGCGCCATTTTATTAGTGGTATGATAAAATCATACATGCCCCACGTTGGAAAACGGTAAAACAAATAAACTACTGACCAATATCATTCTACTTGTCCAAAGTGAACAAGGAATAGCATAAAAATAAAACAAAAATTAGAAAAAACACATGGTTTTCCTTAAAACCAACAATTCACGATTATTTTCACTTCCATAAAGTACTTATCTTAAAGTTCCATGTAACTACGAGCTCCTTTGGCTCGATACTTTTCCATAATAATGGTGTCATACTTTGTACACCTCAAGAATTTATTTTATCTTTTCTTATCATCAAAACAAATATATAATTACATTTAAAATTACATGTTAATTATTCACTTCAATATTTGGGCATTTCACATGTTTTCAGTATTTACTATCTCTCTCAAGTTTGCAAATTCACTACGGTGATCGGGAAATTACTTGTGTACTCCAGAGTTATAAAGATTACTTGACAAAGTCAAAAACTATGATTACTCCCGAATCTAGTTATCTTCACAAAACTCGTGGATTTCTTATTCTCCATACAACATTACAATAGGGATTTTATTTAATACATTTGTCTTATAAGACCATTATCACATAAGAAAACTACGATCTGAACTGGCAAGCGATAATATCAATCTACAAGGACCTCGGTTCAACGCCCGGGTCATTAACAACTTTAAACACTCACGGTGTATTTAACATTTCTTACATGACGGTTTTTACCCACCCTAGCTCTATGAGGGTCAGGCCATTATACTCGAGCGTGATTTATGACAAGGAAAGCGGCTCTCTGCCTAACCTACGGTGGCAGCTCTCTTCAATGCTTTAAAACAAACCTTCACATTATTCTCAGTTCTGTGGAGAGACCTGGCTTTTACTTCACTTATTTTCATTCAACAATATTCTTTGGCTCATAAACCACTTTCGTAACCTTGGCATTTATTAATTATGAGAGGGTCCTCATTGATTGGGAAGAATAATACACATTCTACGACGAATAATTAGGGGCTTTAACAACAAGAGGATTCTATGTTCGAATCTCTTAACATGCCTCGGGAACCATTTCCACATTTGGAGGACTTATACAAGACGCGATTTAAAGTCGGCCGTGGCCTACATGACATACGCTCAATAATACCATACATTAGCTCCCTTTTAAATAATACACACATGGCCTCGTGATCCACGTCACAATTTAGAGGACTTACAACATATCTCAATTCACTGCAATCAACTACCCTCCATAAGTAACTTACCAAGTACTTTAACTTTTACGCGTTCCTAGCGTGACCTTTTATTTAATTGCGTTCCATTACGCTACCCATTACTTTACGGCCTAATGTCTTCCAAAGAACTGATAAATTTCATAGTAACAATTGATACATATCCCAATTCTTATATTAATCTTTTCCGTTGACAATAAATCGCTCCATTTTTAAGAACATGCATTCACATCATGTCTTATACATTTGTTAAGGCTTCAACTCTCTATATTTTTATATCATTCAATTTAATCTTTATTTAGATTTCTTTACCTTGTTATTCACATCATGTCTTAATTTCTTACAAAAGCTCAAAAGCTATTTCTTTCATATAATTCAAATTTACCTTTATGTAAATATCTTTGTTATAATTATTATTATTACGCTTGCTTTTATAACATTCATTAAATACACTGACATTTTATTCCATGCATTTCCTCTACAGGATTTATTATTTCACATAATTATTTATTATTTCTTAAAACTTTATTTTTGTTCAGATCGCGTTCTTATTTAGTTATTATTTATTTAAAAACATCCCTTTTACTCAAAACTCCGGTGGAATTGTACACAAAATTTTTCCCGACACCAAAATATAATGAAAATCTTTACTCACATGTCTAAGGTCGTTTTCTGACCTTTATTCTCGTTTGATGTGACATTTTGGCCCACCTTCTTGACCTACTCCATATTGTACAAGCTCATCTCATGTACAGACATTTCTTGACACATATTCACTATATTTAACACTGACAACATTTTTAATACATTGGTGTATCCGTTTTGAACACACAATAAAACACTAAAAATTATATTACTTTTAACACACACTTTTGATATATTTACACTTCACAACTTTTGATCACTAGGCCATCTTTTTAGCCTATCACACGTGACCTCTTAATCTCCTGTCTCCAAGGGTGAAATTTATTCAATGTCGGCTTCCTACCCTGCAGAATACGAAAGTCTAGAATCATCTACTGCTTCCCTGGAATAATCAATTCTTCAAATCCTGATCCTGATGATCGGCTATTTCTATATCTTGAACGGCTCCCCTTTTAGATCTGATTTATCGATCCTAGCGAAAGTCTGTTCTGATCGAGGTCCCCTCGATAACCTATCGGTGACCTATGGATTTTTAGCCACTAATACTTCTCGAGTCTTAGTGCTTTAGAATAGTTCGTCTGCTTTCTTGAGACAATGTCTATATTTTCCGTTCTTCTTTGTTTATTTGGTTCTCGCACTTCTAATTTTCTGAAATACGTTGCGAACCTTACTCAGTTTTTCCCTGTTCGGGTTCTTTAAAATTTATAAACTGTTTATCTCGCTGTTCCGGTACTTCCGTACGTTATGATACTTTTGGTCGTTTACAGAAAGACCTATAGCCTGAATATTAAGTTCGCAGCATGCTTTGACTGTATTTTTGGAACTTTTACGGTAACTTTTGCCCTGTCGGACCTAAATCCTGTAACTAAGATTTTCCTAATTTTTCAACACGGCGATACTTTAATACTTCTTCTTTGCAACTCCTTCCGGAGGCACGCAAGTTACTGAAACTTCGACGCCCATGGCTATCGGATATTAATTATGCGGTGTAATACAGCGTTTCTCCCCTCAAGGAGTACTGGTTAGCTGCCTTCGATGTCTGATACAGCGTTACGTTCCCCTCACGGGCTCTTGAATACTGCGTATACGATGTGGTGCAGCACTTCCGCTCACGGAATGCTCGTAGACTGCATGTACTGATACAGCGTGACGTTCCCCTCACGGGCTATCGTAGACTGCATGATTGGCTTGGTGAGGCCAGGAGTTTTATACTTTTCAGTCACAAAAAGATAAAATCCTAGTCCTTTTCGTGACCAACTTTTGAACTAATTGTCGCACAATTATAAAAATCATATCTCCAGAAAGCTCGTCTTCCAAACGTAAAATAATCTTCCTGTGCATGGAAATCGATCGTGCATTTCCGAGATATTAATTAATTTCTCGTCCTCAACTGTGTGGGTGGTGCTGTTCATTTTTAATTCTCCCACTCCTTGGGTCCCGGTGAATCCCCAATGACGTATACTTGCGTTTGCAGTTTTCTCCTGTGCAATTATTACAAGGTGTTTCTTTACACAAAAATCTCTAATCCAAAATGATTCACCGTACTGTATCTGTTTACTTATTTTTATACTCGTAAACGGGTTAAATTTAATTATTCCTGTTCTGACTCAGCAGCGAGGTTGCCATATTCCTGCAACGTAAGAGCAATTTCTGAGTCAGGCTTCTTCGTCTTACAGTCCAAACTTTCCACTCGTTCTAATAATATCCATGACTGGCTCCTTATAAATGTCAAGAGGCATGAGCTCATCTTAGGAGCACCTGGCCCTAACGCTTGCACAATGTAAGGCTAGAATCCTGGCTTGAAATCTCTCTCCGTTCCCTTAGAGACTGTATGATTCTTTCATTCCTTTAACAAATACATGGATTCGACTCCCATTGAGGCCATGGTACATGGGTTCAATATATATATATATATATTAAAGGTATTTCTTAAATATTTAAGCTCTCTCTATAGTGTATCCGCAGCCATGATAATTTTTTAAAGTGAGCCTTCAATGAAGTGGCTACTTTTGCTCCTTAATAAAATTTATGGGGTTGTATCTTCAATGAAATGCCTACCTTTGCTCCGTAAGAAAAGTAATGGGGCTGTATCTTCACTGAAATGATAATCTTTGCTCCGTAAGAAAATTAATGGGGCTGTATCTTCACTGAAATGGTAATCTTTGCTCCGTAAGAAAATTAATGGGGTTGTGTCTTCAATGAAATGACTACCTTTGCTCCGTAATAAAATTAATGGGGTTGCTCTATATTGAATTACTAATAGTATGCCTGAGTTGCATAATTTTATTCATGAAATACATTCTGTTGCCTTTGTGTCGTAGAAAATTCGGATGCGTATGATGATGTATTTTAACCAAATGGTGTGCAATACGCAGGGTGGTATCGGAACTAAGAGAACCAGGAGGACTACTTTTACCAGTGGACCTGCTAAATACGTAACATGGTATAGGGCCTTGAGCATACGTATAGTAATCCTAGTGACCTTCCAATTTGCAATGTGGTATCGGTAACCCGAGTGACTACGAATGCAGATTGTGGTTTGGGAAAACTACGTCCTCTGCTCAAAAGGACTTAACCAGTCGACCCATACGTATAGTGGTGTGGTTTACTCTTACATAGCCTTATTAGGTATTACCTCCGTACCGAGTGACCTCCCAAGCGCATTGTCACCCTTGGTATATGACACATGTTGCAAATAATTCATTGAAAAATTATGAATTTATCCCAAAAAAGCATAATACATTGAAAAAAATTATTAATTCAATTTTTCTTATTAGTTTCAGCGTATGTGTAGTTTCCTTTTCAATATTGGTCACTCTTCATATAGAAAATCAGCAAATGTATCGAGCGGTGTAGGTTTAAAATTACCAACTATGCTATAATATCATAAAACGTGTCACTATCTCCTCATGTTAAACAGAATACCAAAGAAATATCGTCTGTTGGCAGACTGTCCGTACTTCGATACAGAACGCATCCCAACGGACGTTAAATCCACTATTTAATAGGTTTATTTTAATATAAATATCTCCTAACATTCTATCAGAATACTGTAAAGATATCGTCTGTTGGCAGGCTGTCCGTACTTCGATACAGAACGCATCCCAACGGACGTTAAATGCACTGCGTATTAGGTTGAAATGACCGTCACTAGATGTAGAACGCGGTGGAACTAATTCCCCGAAAGTATTAGAGCGAACGTCATCTACGTGAAAGGGGTGGCTAGGTCCTATCAGTGTTCAGTAGCGTTCTAATATCTGGACTACTTCTTACGTGTTCAGTGGGTTGGCTAGGTCCCTGAATCTGAAATGATAGTCCTCGGTCGCCGGTTGTCAGTTCTATACTGACCAATATGCCTGTAACTAATTACTTCCCTCTGGGTGTGACGTTTCTATTTTAAGCATTTGGTTTGCGTAAATTGTGGGCTTTGGGCCACGGTGTGGACAATAATCTTATTTATTAATGGCATTTGTTATCAACGTTGGTGTGTTAATATCTCCTTTATCTCTTCCATACTTCCCTTATCTCAAGGCGAGGTGCACTCTTGGACCCGCCGCAAGATATCAATAACGTCGTTTTCTCGAGGCTGTGCGAACCCTTGTGCCAGCCTCAAGATATTTATAATATATTTCTTCAACTTTACTTAAAAACACTTAACAGTTATTACTAACATACTAACGATGATACTCTTGAAAACAATTGTCGTACGTTGCGATGTTGCCCTGCTGTGCCCAAGTACGTGATTAGGCGTGTATGCTATATTGATATCGCCGTCCATTTGTCGGCGTTTTTCATAAATTCCTACTGGATTACTTCCTCCCTATGTTACTTCGTGAGGGAACGGTGTCTTATTTGCTAACTGAATATCCTGTTTGAAATGAACTGCTGGAAAAAGAATTCTACATTAAGAGTGTACACTACGCTGACATCTTTAAAATCATTAGTGCGTTTTTATAGTATCGCACGCTTCGCAATACGTGAATAAATGTATGGAAAACAAAAAGAATAAAGGCAAATTTATGCAAAGTCATCTGGCGTGTGAGTGAATAGTGCCAGGAATTGAACTCAAGGTGTCTGGCTTCCGCTCGAGTGCGTCTGTACGCTGGGCTAGCAAGACAGTGTCGGGTTTAATATCCTTGCCCGGCGGACGGTGTGCTCAGCACGTGTCTGCAATATGGCATAGTTGATTGTGTTGCAATGGACAAATAAGCATTTCCTCTGGGGTCGGATTTCATAACAAAAGAGAAACTGTAGTACGTCTTGACTGAATGCGTGTACAAACTAATTAATTCGGCATCTTGCAGAAATGTGATTGCAAGGTCTCCTAACTCTATGTAGGCATGTAGCCAATACTACCTTCCGCTAAGTTATACTAATATGGATTCAGAAGAAAATATTAGAGCCTACAATCATATACAATGTATAGTTGCACTGCTGTAATAAAATACTTAGTTATTTACTCATTTCAACTTATCCTATGGGATATCACAATCTTAATCCTAATAGAGCTTCATTGTGGGGGAGGGGGGGGGGGGTTAATCTGAAATAAGGAGCAATTTTCTGAATAGAGTAGGGTAGTTATCAATACCTCTTCCTAATAAGCTTCCGTTAATATTCCTAGTGACTTATTAGATAGGGGTTGTTAATATTTAAATTGCTTGGCGTAAGAGGTGTCTGTCGCGAAATCTTAACAGGATGGGGGTGGGGGTGGGGGATTATGATTATCGTGTAAAAAATTCCTCTAAATTAATCTACTCAAAAAAATTCCTGCTCGGGGGGGATTTAAATTGTCTCACTCGCTTGGCTAATGTAATGAGTAAAGGGTCGTTTGTTGCTAGACGTGTTGTTTAAGATGGAGGCGTTTAAAAATGTATTAGTTACTGGGGCGGGTTTGGGTGGGTACAAAAATATTATTGGACCCGTACTTCAAAAAAATTTCCTAATTTTGGGTTAAACTTAGGGATCTTTCCCGGAGAGGTACGTTGTCTGTAACCCCTTAGGCGTTGTCGTACGACAACGTAACGGTACCCCGCGCGCCTCTACCATTTGTTCTACTTTTGTGTGTGGAACTATTTTAAAGTGTTGGGCAGGAGGGCTGAGTGGATCCGTTTTAGAGGGACTCACCGCGCGCCTCCTCCATTTGTTCTACTTTTGTAGAGCTTATCCCGCGTCCTACCATTGGTTCTACTTTTGTGTAGAACTACCCCCTCCGAGCCTCTTGCATATGTTCTACTTTTGTGTGGAACTGTTGTTGTGAATGGGCTGTACTGTGCCCGTTTAGACCGGAGTCCGCACGACCACATATGCATTTTACCAATAATCAGTCAGCACGAGAATCAAAATATCCCGGAGCGCCAGATGGGTTAAAGCAAATCGCAAAAACGACATCAAATTTATAAAAATGCTTTGCTGATTTTTGGCTCAATGCAACAATAAGGATAGAAGGAGATTTAATTGGGTGAAACACATCTGGTAAAATTATCTCAGTTTATTTAAAGTTAAAATCTGACTGCAAGAATAATGCTCAAAGCAGCATCATCCACGTGTGGCGATCCACACTCTTATTTACACACAATATACAGAAATCTTCCAAACACATTTGACAATCTTTTTGAAAACACAAGTCCGATTGTTAGTCCTGTGGACTGTGTTCCAAAATTATTAACATTTTATTCCAGTGCAAAATGAATTGTCCATACTGGAAATAACGTAGATCACTGTTTGACTATTTACATGGTATTAACACTCGTAGAATAAATGTTTATAGAATTTCTTAGACTTTCATTTGTTTTCCAGTTTTCAAAAATATATCGTTGAAACTATTATTATCATCGTAGCAACACAAATTATTAACACATATTAATAACATCTGAAAAATATTTGACCATTGAGCATAGCATCGAAGAACTGTGCGAAGCACAACAACAATTAATTGTTCTTCTGGCATTAAATATTCGAGAAGTGACTCGATTATGAACTTCAAGTTCCAAACAAAATATATGATTTCTGAATCATTAACTTGATCAACAAATGGTTGAACCATTCAACTATTAGATTTTCCACTTGGGAACAATATTATAAAAATATTTATATTTATGGCCATTTCTAGCAACTTTCACAACTTGCAATTCTTCGACAGAATGCGGAAATTAGAATTGTAGTTTTATAATGAATTCATTTAGTTCATGGCACTAGGATTGAAAATATCCTTCAAATTATTCGTGGTTAAAGAATTATTTTTAATTGGCAGTGGCCCATTCTACTATTTGTGTAAGAACACAATATTATAACAACAACAACAACGGCAAAGGTCTTCCTCTGAAGAAGAATAAACTACTATCATGACAAATCCGGGTTCTAGCAAAATCAAAGTCTAAATGGAATTCGTAAACAAGGTTGAAATAAGAACTGATGGTTTCAAAGAAATAACCTTCGGGTTATTCATACGACGAAATGTGTGGCTCCAATACTCCTACTATAAACCTGAGCCATCGAACCTGCTATTTGATTGATGCTCGAAAAAACCTTCATTCCTGCGACTTAAACACGCGCACCTGGGAATGGCATTTCAACTACTCCACACACATAAATTATCTTCCCAAAATTTATACAATAAATCAAGCCTCTGCTTGTTATCAACACTGGAAGATTAATAAACTTACAAGTTTATTTTATTTTACCATTCAGTTCAACCCGTGAATTTACCATACTTATGAAAAGCTTTATTTCACTTTCGAAGTGTATTTACGTCATGATTTTATATAAATACAAAATATCCTATTTGATACAAATATCAATTGCTTCCCGTTTCATGCCTCTCCGTGTTATATGAAACATATACTTTGCTCATTGCAAATATCAACTGTTCAACCAGAACTGAAATGTAGGTTGAATGCGGGCTTGCGCTAACCACTCTCCTTCGTAAAATCTCCTGTTCCATACTAGAAATGTTTCAACTACTTCATAGGCTCTTTCTCAATACATATGATTATTATAAAATATAATATCCAAGAATTATTTAGAAAAATTATGAAAATTATTATTATTATTATTAGTGGATTATTATTATTATTATTATTATTATTATTCCAAATATGTTTAATTATCATCTCATTACGTGAGAATCCACATGTTCGAACCTTCGAATATGGAAAAAATATCCATCCCTCAACAAAAATAAATTTAACTTTTACAGTTACATCGGCTGATTACCGTGATTTCCCAAAAATATGAAAAATTTAAATAAATGCTCAAAATGCTCGGTCATCGTTCCTAAACTGTTCTGAGTGCTGAAAATGCTCAGAATAAATCTAACAAGTCTTGCGTAAATCATTACAAGCTTTAAATACGACGAAAAAAATGTGTTGGTCATCTGCAGAAAAAATAGTTTGTTCCAATTAGCTAAGCATAATATAATTCAAATGTGGCTTACATTTCTTGATGTTCTTGAAGTGTCGTAAACCTGGTCTATACCAGATTTATCCGTAAACATGCCCTAGCGGACAAGCACGTATAATCCTTGTATCGGCCGCCATTGTAGACCCACAAATCGTCTAGTCAGACATAATGGTAGTATCCTTCGACGTTTTAAATGACTGTGGTTCCATTTTAATATGGGCTTCTATCAAAGCCATAACAGTTTGTTTGAAAAGGGTCAGATCTAAGCGATCTCTTCTTAAATGTGTCAGTTGTAACATAACTCACTGTAATCTCATCAGTACAAGAAAAACGTTGATAGTCTAAGCAGTTAACGGCTGTTCTGAAGATCGTTCCCTGGGCATGGTTTATTAAAATCACCATCTGCCATGCGCTAGACAACCTGCAGTTTCCCTTGCGTAGACTAATGAACGCCACCGTTATAGACTATTCTTCAATGTACTGACGGATCGAAGTGGTCAAATAGTTACAAAATATGAAAACTGACTTTAAATGGATTTAAACATCCAAGTATTAATTTACTATTGGACTGTGACAATATACTATTTTCTAGACCAAGTCTAGCATATGTCCTTTAGGAAATATAAATATTTCCACCAATGTCTGTCGAAAAACAATCACCTCAGTGATTCTCCTCACCAGAAACTTACTAAGTTCCAACTCGTTTGCGCAGCACTTCTCGTGACTATCACGATTTGAAAAGTACTTCTTCGTAGAGGCGGCAACCATGTGCCTTGGCTCAGCGTAGACGCAACTTGTTCGCCAAGTGCTTGTGATGAAGTGAGCTAACTAAGCCTGCTCCAGCTTGCTTTTATACAAAAACGGTCAGGGTCACGCGTCATCGCCTGATATCTAGAAATCCTCATATCTCTTGAATCCCTGGTCCGATTTACTTGATACTAATTGCATTCTCTTTCATTTGGCCGTGCCAGTAATCTGACCCCAGTCTCAAGTCTCTGCTCCATAGTTAACTATTTAATCAATAAATAGTCTCCACCTCTGCGGTTACTCGCTACGTCATTTACCATCCAACTATCGGTAATTTCCTTCGAAAGGCTTCGAGAAGCAATGTAGCGCGATATTCAAATATCTGAACTTTCAAAAGCTGCTACAGCCTTTCCCTTGATATCTAGGTGTCTGAAACTTGGAATACCCATTCCTAGAGTTGGGCACATCCACCCCACACCTAGCAAAAAATAAAAATTGAAAAATTTTTATTTTTCCTATCTACACATTAAATTATCTGGTTCTTGAATAATAGATCTTCAAATTCGATGCATTATAAGTTCCCACGATGTTACCAGTTCGTGTATTGGCTACTTCATAGCTTCCATTATTGTTTACTTCCACAATACGGTAGGGTCCAGCGTAAAGGCTTGCAAATTTCGAGTACACTCGATTTTGCACGTCAGAGGGTGTAGGTCTTCTCACTAAAACAAGAGTTCCTACGCGCAAGGGTCTGCGAAAACGCTTTCCTCTCACTCTGCGCTCTCTCTTCTCAGCTTGACTCCTTAACTTGTCTAAAGCTAGAGTTTCCCTCATCTGACGACTTGGTTCAATCTCAGGTGGAATAGAGATGATTCGATCCCATAATCGTGTTGGTTTAATTCCATGATGTAGCAACATAGGAATCTGTCCAGTACTCTCATGAATAGTAGAGTTGATGGATTCGGATGCTAAAGAAAGAACATCCATCCATTTCCAATGCTCATTTGGACAATAGAGGCGGCAAAATTTTGCTATCTCAGCCATCACGCGTTCCGCTGGATTGCTCTCTGGATGTCTAATAGAACAAAACAATTGTCTAATCCCAAGATTATTCATGCTGGTTCGAAATTCTAATGATGTGAATTGAGGTCCACGATCTGATAAAAGGAATTCCGGTTTGCCTGCTTCCGGAATCACGCTGTCTCTAATTCTCTTCGCACAATACTTTGCGTTTGCCTTCTGAATTGGATGTAACATGGTGTATTTGCTGAAAACATCCATAGTCACCAAAACATATCGGTTACCTCTTTTAGACTTTGGGAGAGGACCATATAAATCAGTCGCGAAGATTTCGCAAGGCTTGGAAGGAATAATAGGCCTTGGTAATTCTCTCAGTAATCTAGAATTATGCTTACTCCTTTGGCATAAGTCGCATTCTCGAATAGTGTTTCTGACAGTTTGTCGCATTCGCTCCCACGAAAATTTCTCTTGAATCATGTTGACTGTCTTATCTACTCCAGCATGACCTGCGATTCGATGTGCCATCCAAATAATGGGTTTTTGCAATCGTGGAGGTATCACTACTCTCAGCTTCGTATGGTCGGGATCTGCAAACTTGTAGATTAAACCATCTAACATCATAAAATCTCTGGAAATTCTTTCAGTTTCCACAAAATCATCATCATTGGGATCCATGTTTCCTTGTAGAAAACGAAAAATGTTCCTAAGACGTCGGTCTCTCCTCTGGGATAAATGCAATAACCTTAACCTTCTCAAGGTATCTTCATCTTCTTGCGTCAGGTTAACTTGAAAAACATTAGATGTAGACTCCACTGCTCTACTCAACAAATCAGCTCCCACATTCAACTTTCCAGGAGTGTGTTCAATAACTAGGTTGAATTGCTGAATAAAAAGTGACCATCTAGTTATTCTATCGCTGGCAAAGTTTGTTCTCAAAATAAACTCCAATGCGTGGTGATCAGTCCTCACAATGACTGAATGTCCAATTAACATTTTCTTCCACGACTCCAAAGCGAATATTACAGCAAGTGCTTCTAACTCTGTGGTGTAATAATTCCTCTCTGATGGACGAAGTTTCCTGCTAATGAACGCCAGGTAATGTCTCTTGTGGTCTTCATCCTCTTGAAGTAGAATAGCTCCAATCCCTACGGTGGATGCATCAGATTCTATGATGAAATTCTTGGTAAAGTCAGGATACTCCAATTTCACACTGTTTACCAATAACCTCTTGGCATCTTGAAATGATTGTTCACAATCTTTATCCCATTTCCATTTATTTCCTTTTTTTAACAACTCCTGCAATGGCGCAACTGTCTTGGTGAAGTTCGGACAATGCCCTGCAAAGAATTGGCATGTCCCGAGAAAACTGCGGACATTCTTCACTCTAGTAGGTCTAGGGAAATTTGCAATTGCTTGTATCTTCGTCTCATTGGGACGGTATCCTTCTCCATCCAAAATGTGACCCAAAAATTGTATTTCCTTTCGAAAGAACTGACATTTTCGAAGGTTTACTTTGAAGTTCGCTTTCCTCAAATCTGCGAATAACATTTGAAGATGTAGCAAATGTTCCTCCTTAGTCTCAGATGCAATTAAGATATCATCAATATAACGAATTGCTATCTCTTTTACTTCAGGACTCAGATTTTGTTCTAGGGCTCTGATCAAAACGGATCCAGATGTTTTAACTCCAAATGGTAAACGGCGGAATACATATGTCTGCTGGTCAAACATAAATCCTGTAAACTTCTTAGAATCTTCACTAAGCCTAATATGATGGTAGGACGAAGTGAGATCAATATTAGAGAACCAGACCTTGCCTTGGAATTTTCTCAACAGTTCCCTAATGATTGGTGGTCTGTCATACTCTGGCAGTAATCTTGAATTCAAATTTCGCGCGTCTAAACATAGCCTCAGACTTCCATCTTGCTTAGACACTACTGCTAATGGATTGACATAAGATGTAGTGTACTTTTCAATCACATTATTGTTTTCCATGTCCTTGATAAGCACTTTTACTCTTTCTCGATGCTTTTCTGCTACTGGATACAATTTAGCATGAAAAGGTGCATCATCATTTACACGAATATGATATTCAAAATCCTTAATTTCACCAGGTTTAATGTCAAAAATATCTTGATACTCTTCCAAAATCTTCCCTAACTCTGGGGACTCCTTCTCAGTGTAGACTTCTCTTCCTTCGGCTTCATGAAAAATCAGAGACCATTGAGCATCTCCCTCGATGTCTTCCTCTTCTTTTCCCTCGAAGTTAATCTCTTCGGTGTTCTTGAATTTAATCGTCTCTGTCTTCATGTCTATCACTGCTTGATATTTCTGAATGAAATCTGCTCCCAATATCATGTCAAAAGCCATGTCCTTCATTACAACAAATACATGTCGGAAATCATGTCCTCCAATCGTAATACATAAGTATAATTGTGTTTTACACAGAGATATTTTATTGGGTATTATTCCTTGGATCTTAATTCCTGATACTGGAATCTCCTCTAAGTTCTCTTTGAGTTTCCACAGTATATAAAGCTTCTCACTCACCAGACAAAGCATAGCCCCAGTATCGATCAAAGTATCGACAGGCATACCAAATACTTCGCACGAAATGATTGGCATTCTAATTCTGGTACCCATTTCTTTTCGTTCGTCATTCTGTTGAATTAAATCCTCATCCTCTGCTTGCCATTTAATTATTCTGGAAGTGAAAGTATTCAAAATTCTATCTTCTACTGTGAATTCGAAGTTGTTTTTTTTTCATTACCATTCCCCCGGGATTGTTGTGTTCCCGATGGACCTGGATCATTGGGCCTCTGCTCCACAAATTGTAAGTTATCTTGGTGTCTTGCTTCCAAATTTTTCCTCGTCTCCTTGTTAAACTCTTCATTGGACTGACGAGTATCTACATTCCCTCTGTTATTATAGTTTCTACCATAGGATCTTCTTTCCTGGTATCTTCCTTGAGTATCACGTGGTCTTCTCCATCGAGTGTTGTATCGATTACCACCATCCGGTCTTGCATATGGTTTGTAACTGTATCTGTTACGGTATTGGTTCCATCCTCTCGTATTGGAATCTTCCCTCGGCGATTTCTCTTCTCGCTCCTCTCGAATCTCTCGAGGTGTCTGAGAATAACTGTCAGCCATAACAGCATACACAGCGTTATTACTCTTTACTCCCTTCTGATGGAAGAATTGAGCGTTTGTATGATCCAGCTTCTGCAAAACTTCATCAAACTGTTCCATATTGTAGATGTCAGCAGCGATCAAAGTCCTCTGGACGTCTGCTGGAAATTGTCGTATCAAAGCAGTAATCAACTCGTTGTCTGGCATTGGCGGATCTAAATGTTGGAGTTTAGACAGCTGTCCAGAAAAGTATGTAGAGTATCGAGTAGGTTGTGACGTCGAGAATCTCTTCGAATACAACTCTGCTCTAACTTGCTGTTGGGTTTCAGGGGACCAAAACTTCTTCAATAGCCCACGAGAAAACTCCTCAAAAGTGGTTAGAGTGGATCTAAATGCTCTAAACCACAAAAGTGCGGGACCTTCCAAGAACTTCCCTATTACCCTGATCTGTCTTTCTTTAGGGATCTTAGAATCTTTCAGATAATCACCTGCTTCTCTCAAAAATTCCACGGGTGTTACAGAATCTCGCCCTGAAAATTTAGAAGGCTTGTCTTCTATATTCTTAAATACAGTTATGGGGTTGGATTGAAATACTGTCCTGACCTCATCCTGTCTTTCAGTCTCTCTAGCTCCTCCTAGATTTATTGTATCGGTTCCTTTCCCCTTACATTCGGCATTTTCAAAAGATGATCAGACTGTTTCTCATCCTTTATTTGAGTTTTCATAGCCTCAAGTTCCTTCTGGTTTTCTTCTGCCATCTTCTTGATTGCTTCAGTCTCTTTACTATTGTCTTTAACATCAATGGATATCTGGTTCATAACAGCCTCATGACTTTTCAATGACCCTGTCATATCTGATATGTCCTTCTGAGTTGCTTGAATATCCTTGGCAATTACTTCAATGTGGGATGACAAAGATTCCCTAATCTCCTTGATTCCCTCTTGATTCTCCAGCTTGAGTGTGTCTTTAATTTCATTGACAACTGTGGTTTTAATCTCAGTTTGCAATTCATGAATCACTCCTTCTCTTATTTCTCCCATGACAAGTTCCTTGAATTGTTCCGTTAAACGCTGAACAACTAGAATTCCCATCTCGTTACTCTCCTTCTTCACTCTGACTTCCAGGTTTACCATGTCTTCACCAACTTTCCTAAGACCATGTTCTATCCTATCAGCTAAGCTTTGGGAACGAAGATCGGCATCGCGAAATTTATCGTCCATTAAACTTGCGTTAGTAGCTAATGAAGTTTCGAGCTCATGTGTTTTATCGCATAATTTATTCATTTTACTTTCAAGTGTCATTTTCAAAATTTCAGAATTCTCTTTAAATTTACTTTCCCTTGAATTAAATTTACTGTTTAAATTTTCCTTTAAGTTATCTTTTAACCTGCTTTCTAACAAGTCGGAATTTTCTTTGAGTTTATCCTCTAAACTTTCTTTTAAGTTACCTTTTAACCTGCTTTCTAAAGAATCAGAATTTTCTTTAAGTTTATCATTCAAATTTTCTCTAAGTTTATTCTCTAAAGAATCAGAATTTTCTTTAAGTTTATCATCTAAACTTTCTTTCAAATTATCAGAATTTTCTTTAAGTTTACTTTCTAAAGAATCAGAATTTTCTTTAAGTTTCTTTTCTAAAGCCTCTGTATTTTCTTTCATAATAGCTGCTACACGCAGTCCAGCCTGTTTCGAACTCTCCTCCAAACTCCTCATCATCCTCATCATTTCTTCCATAATTTCAATTAATATTCAAAACTTAGGGGTATACAACAGTGGCAAACACAAGCTTATAACTAGAACAAGAAATATGAATAGCTAATTGGAACACTATAATAAAATGAGATTTGTCCTAATATCGACGTGATGGAAAAACAAAATCCTCTACTTTTACGAATTACATTTACCATAATATCACAAGAAAAATATGCAAGTTCTCAAATATCCTCCACCTGGATTCTAATAATGTGTATCTCCAGTCATCGAACGTTTACTACTGAATTTACTTGACGCCCTAATGGTTAAGCCATTATCAAAATAATCAAACCCATTCTAATTATTAACCAGTTAAATTTTTAATTTTCCCCACTAATTGGGTTTCCTACTAATTTATTCATCCAAACCAGACATCTCTCAACTCCCAAAATATTTCTATAAAAATTATCACAATTTCAACTCGGCATGCGATTGACCATGTCTAAATCGGGACCCACGTTCGAAGCCATTTCTCTCTCTATCTTATTTTATGTGCCCGTTTAGACCGGAGTCCGCACGACCACATATGCATTTTACCAATAATCAGTCAGCACGAGAATCAAAATATCCCGGAGCGCCAGATGGGTTAAAGCAAATCGCAAAAACGACATCAAATTTATAAAAATGCTTTGCTGATTTTTGGCTCAATGCAACAATAAGGATAGAAGGAGATTTAATTGGGTGAAACACATCTGGTAAAATTATCTCAGTTTATTTAAAGTTAAAATCTGACTGCAAGAATAATGCTCAAAGCAGCATCATCCACGTGTGGCGATCCACACTCTTATTTACACACAATATACAGAAATCTTCCAAACACATTTGACAATCTTTTTGAAAACACAAGTCCGATTGTTAGTCCTGTGGACTGTGTTCCAAAATTATTAACATTTTATTCCAGTGCAAAATGAATTGTCCATACTGGAAATAACGTAGATCACTGTTTGACTATTTACATGGTATTAACACTCGTAGAATAAATGTTTATAGAATTTCTTAGACTTTCATTTGTTTTCCAGTTTTCAAAAATATATCGTTGAAACTATTATTATCATCGTAGCAACACAAATTATTAACACATATTAATAACATCTGAAAAATATTTGACCATTGAGCATAGCATCGAAGAACTGTGCGAAGCACAACAACAATTAATTGTTCTTCTGGCATTAAATATTCGAGAAGTGACTCGATTATGAACTTCAAGTTCCAAACAAAATATATGATTTCTGAATCATTAACTTGATCAACAAATGGTTGAACCATTCAACTATTAGATTTTCCACTTGGGAACAATATTATAAAAATATTTATATTTATGGCCATTTCTAGCAACTTTCACAACTTGCAATTCTTCGACAGAATGCGGAAATTAGAATTGTAGTTTTATAATGAATTCATTTAGTTCATGGCACTAGGATTGAAAATATCCTTCAAATTATTCGTGGTTAAAGAATTATTTTTAATTGGCAGTGGCCCATTCTACTATTTGTGTAAGAACACAATATTATAACAACAACAACAACGGCAAAGGTCTTCCTCTGAAGAAGAATAAACTACTATCAAGACAAATCCGGGTTCTAGCAAAATCAAAGTCTAAATGGAATTCGTAAACAAGGTTGAAATAAGAACTGATGGTTTCAAAGAAATAACCTTCGGGTTATTCATACGACGAAATGTGTGGCTCCAATACTCCTACTATAAACCTGAGCCATCGAACCTGCTATTTGATTGATGCTCGAAAAAACCTTCATTCCTGCGACTTAAACACGCGCACCTGGGAATGGCATTTCAACTACTCCACACACATAAATTATCTTCCCAAAATTTATACAATAAATCAAGCCTCTGCTTGTTATCAACACTGGAAGATTAATAAACTTACAAGTTTATTTTATTTTACCATTCAGTTCAACCCGTGAATTTACCATACTTATGAAAAGCTTTATTTCACTTTCGAAGTGTATTTACGTCATGATTTTATATAAATACAAAATATCCTATTTGATACAAATATCAATTGCTTCCCGTTTCATGCCTCTCCGTGTTATATGAAACATATACTTTGCTCATTGCAAATATCAACTGTTCAACCAGAACTGAAATGTAGGTTGAATGCGGGCTTGCGCTAACCACTCTCCTTCGTAAAATCTCCTGTTCCATACTAGAAATGTTTCAACTACTTCATAGGCTCTTTCTCAATACATATGATTATTATAAAATATAATATCCAAGAATTATTTAGAAAAATTATGAAAATTATTATTATTATTATTAGTGGATTATTATTATTATTATTATTATTATTATTCCAAATATGTTTAATTATCATCTCATTACGTGAGAATCCACATGTTCGAACCTTCGAATATGGAAAAAATATCCATCCCTCAACAAAAATAAATTTAACTTTTACAGTTACATCGGCTGATTACCGTGATTTCCCAAAAATATGAAAAATTTAAATAAATGCTCAAAATGCTCGGTCATCGTTCCTAAACTGTTCTGAGTGCTGAAAATGCTCAGAATAAATCTAACAAGTCTTGCGTAAATCATTACAAGCTTTAAATACGACGAAAAAAATGTGTTGGTCATCTGCAGAAAAAATAGTTTGTTCCAATTAGCTAAGCATAATATAATTCAAATGTGGCTTACATTTCTTGATGTTCTTGAAGTGTCGTAAACCTGGTCTATACCAGATTTATCCGTAAACATGCCCTAGCGGACAAGCACGTATAATCATTGTATCGGCCGCCATTGTAGACTGTGGTTCCATTTTAATATGGGCTTCTATCAAAGCCATAACAGTTTGTTTGAAAAGGGTCAGATCTAAGCGATCTCTTCTTAAATGTGTCAGTTGTAACATAACTCACTGTAATCTCATCAGTACAAGAAAAACGTTGATAGTCTAAGCAGTTAACGGCTGTTCTGAAGATCGTTCCCTGGGCATGGTTTATTAAAATCACCATCTGCCATGCGCTAGACAACCTGCAGTTTCCCTTGCGTAGACTAATGAACGCCACCGTTATAGACTATTCTTCAATGTACTGACGGATCGAAGTGGTCAAATAGTTACAAAATATGAAAACTGACTTTAAATGGATTTAAACATCCAAGTATTAATTTACTATTGGACTGTGACAATATACTATTTTCTAGACCAAGTCTAGCATATGTCCTTTAGGAAATATAAATATTTCCACCAATGTCTGTCGAAAAACAATCACCTCAGTGATTCTCCTCACCAGAAACTTACTAAGTTCCAACTCGTTTGCGCAGCACTTCTCGTGACTATCACGATTTGAAAAGTACTTCTTCGTAGAGGCGGCAACCATGTGCCTTGGCTCAGCGTAGACGCAACTTGTTCGCCAAGTGCTTGTGATGAAGTAAGCTAACTAAGCCTGCTCCAGCTTGCTTTTATACAAAAACGGTCAGGGTCACGCGTCATCGCCTGATATCTAGAAATCCTCATATCTCTTGAATCCCTGGTCCGATTTACTTGATACTAATTGCATTCTCTTTCATTCGGCCGTGCCAGTAATCTGACCCCAGTCTCAAGTCTCTGCTCCATAGTTAACTATTTAATCAATAAATAGTCTCCACCTCTGCGGTTACTCGCTACGTCATTTACCATCCAACTATCGGTAATTTCCTTCGAAAGGCTTCGAGAAGCAATGTGGCGCGATATTCAAATATCTGAACTTTCAAAAGCTGCTACAGCCTTTCCCTTGATATCTAGGTGTCTGAAACTTGGAATACCCATTCCTAGAGTTGGGCACAGTACGGCATTACCGGTATCTACTGAGTTTAACCCGGCACCTGTCCCCCATTTGTTCTACTTTTGTGTAGAACTCGTGTTTAAAGTGTTTGGTGTTTTATGAAGTACTGCGGACACGTCCAGAGAGCAATTGACGTACAGGGGAACCGGAGGGAGTAATAATCACCATGCTTACCTTAAGGTGACTTAGTAGGCCGCACGCTTGCTGTGCACCGCCTGCTGCTGGGCAGCGTTCGGTGGAGATCTTAAACTAGGTTGTAATCTAAAGGGACGGGCTTCTTAATCTAAGCGTAATAAAGAGATAATCATTGGACTGTACAAAAAGGGGGTTTATTGAGTACTAGTGGCGATGAAAAGAGGGGAGGCGTGAAATAATAAAATAGGGGAAAAGGAGTCTAGTAGACACGTGTTCACTCACCCTACCGTGGATCCCGGTCTGCTATGATGTTGGTGGCGTTGGGACCCGATACGGGGCGGCGCCCGTATCGGTCCGTCGTAGCACTACTCCGATAGAGCGTAAGACTGTAAGAGAGGGCCGCCAAGTCCAAGAAAGACCACGTTCAAGAGATCGCGGCGCGTGTCCGTACCTTCTACTTATAGGTAAAATGTGCCGTGTCAGTCTACTCAGCAGTATCTTTGGAGTGTAATGCCCGCTGTGTCCTGTCTAACCTGCTTGCTGTTAGAACTTAGGGCTATGACTTGCTGCTTACTTCGCAGTCGTGTTGCTATGTCGTTATCCCCGTCTATTACGTAGTTACTTTTAATTAGCTTTTATGCAGGTGTGGGCACACAGCTCTTGTATAAGGGCTGGGGCTGGAACAAGTCGCCTCCCTGTTTTAATAATCGTCCTCGATTATTGGACTAGACGTGGGGGTGGAAACTTTTCTTCTTTCTTATTCTTCTTTTCCTTCTTCTTATTTCCTTTCGTCGATTTTAATTTGCTTTCGATTCGTCGTATCGTCCTTCGTTGCTTCGGGTCTTCTTCGTAGATGGGAGGGTGAGCGAACTTGTGCCGTACTAAGGGGTGGAAGGTGTGGCAAGGGGTTTGGGGTGGTTTGTTATACAGTCATTTCATAGCAGATAGTTCTCTGTATCTGTCTACATCCCATATTGCATTATTGACATAATCTTTGTTGCCTATTTGGCAGACTGGAATGTTGCATAAAAATATTGACATTGTTTTGCCAAAGTTGAAAAAAATGGAATTTCAGCGGAGATATCAAGTGAAAGAAATGAAGTTGAAAGATATATCTTGCATGGAATCGCATAGGAAATTTAAAATATGAGCACCGCACTCGGACCAGTGCGTGACATGCGTACGACGTCGTCAAGCCGAGCCCTGCCGCGAGGGTGCATGCATAACCGTAATTTTCCTACGATGGAAAATGATGCTGTAAGGAGCTTAAGTAATAGCGAGCCCTCGTGAGCTAGTACGCAACCTCTGTAGCGTGTGTAAAAAAGGGAGAGAAAAGAATAGTGTATCGTATGGGCTACTCTAGGCCATGTGTAGCTGCGAGGGTGCGCTACCATGATTAACCTCCTTACAACGTGGGGATGATAAAAGAAAATGAAAATTATAGAAATTATCCTAGAAAACGTGAAATTCCGTCAAAATTGCTTGATTATGTGCGTAAAAAATGTAGTTATGGTATTAAGAGAAAAAAGTAACATTGGAGTATTGGAAAGAAATAGCTGAAGGCTCCTGCCTAAATCGGCTTACAGTCTATTATGGTTTGTAGGTTTTGACTGTTGTTGCTGCCATGTGCGTTGGAACTTCGGTGTCGTGTCACGTTCGTCCGGGTAGCATCCTGCATTAATGGCCTACTGGGGGATTACAGGATTGTACAGCGTATAACTAGTCTGAAATCAGAAATCACTCTTAACGTATTGTACAGAGGGATTGGTTCACCCTGGTACCGTTAATTTTTCACTGAAGTTCGTTACGTCGTGCGAGGTAGTCTCGTTACTTAATGTCTGCATTATGACTTATGTACTAATATCCATATAAACTAACGTGCAATATGTATTCGTTGACATATTGGCCATTGTGGTCATTCACTATACCACGTCCTATATGCGTCGTTGTAAAACTGCTACATGCTTCCTTAAGCATTTGGCTGCGTAGATACTCTTATATTTCGTAGAACTTGAATCATTTATATTTGTAAGAAAACTTCCTTATCCTTCGTCGTAGACCTTTACTATAGCTGAGAATTAATCCTGAAGTATTACTTGTGCACTTTCTCAGCGTGACTTAAGCGACGTATTCGCTTCTTAATCTATAGATATGCAGACATTATGTAAGGATACTCGCACTACGTGTATACTCGATCGTAAAGCTTAAATGGATTATCGTTAAAATGGCGACTGTTTCGTCGGGAAGTTATTGAAATTGGAAATTATGTATTGCCTCTACGGGCTAACTTGGGAATTCTGTGCACTGTATAGAACTTCAGGAAATATAAATTAACACGATAATATTATCTGAAAAAATATGACATTTGTTATTGACATGTGATAATTGCCTGAGAAAAAAATAACACTGTTGATGACATGGTATTAAAGACCCTTTTGTTACACTTGCCACGTTAAATAGGGGTTGGGGTTGGGGTTGACTTCATATCTAATTTAATTCTTAATGCTACATCTAATACTACTGCCTTCCCTTGGCTGAATATACTATATACATGGGGTAGGGGGGAACCACGTGTCTGGACAGGGGTGAAAAATCTCTCGAAGGGGGGGGGGGTGATATATATATTAAAGGTATTTCTTAAATATTTAAGCTCTCTCTATAGTGTATCCGCAGCCATGATAATATCTTAAAGTGTACCTTCAATGAAGTGGCTACTTTTGCTCCTTAATAAAATTATTGGGGTTGTATCTTCAATGAAATGCCTACTTTTGCTCCGTAAGAAAAGTAATGGGGCTGTATCTTCACTGAAATGATAATCTTCACTGAAATGGTAATCTTTGCTCCGTAAGAAAATTAATGGGGTTGTGTCTTCAATGAAATGACTACCTTTGCTCCGTAATAAAATTAATGGGGTTGCTCTATATTGAATTACTAATAGTATGCCTGAGTTGCATAGTTTTATTCATGAAATACATTCTGTTGCCTTCGTGTCGTAGAAAATACGGATGTGTAAGATGATGTTTTTTAACCAAATGGTGTGCAATACGCAGGATGGTATCGGAACTAAGAGAACCAGGAGGACTACTTTTACCAGTGGACCTGCTAAATACGTAACATGGTATAGGGCCTTAAGCATACGTATAGTAATCCTAGTGACCTTCCAATTTGCAATGTGGTATCGGTAACCCGAGTGACTACGAATGCAGATTGTGGTTTGGGAAAACTACGTCCTCTGCTCAAAAGGACTTAACCAGTCAACCCATACGTATAGTGGTGTGGTTTACTCTTACATAGCCTTTTTAGGTATTACCTCCGTACCGAGTGACCTCCCAAGCGCATTGTCACCCTTGGTATATGATACATGTGGAAGTTGCATCCTCTTCCGTTGCAAATAATACATTGAAAAATTATGAATTTATCCCAAATAAGCATAATACATTGAAAAAAATTATTAATTCAATTTTACTTATTAGTTTTTTAGGGTCTTTAATACCATGTCATCAACAGTGTTATTTTTTTACAGGCAATTATCACATGTCAATAACAATTGTCATTTTTTTAAGATAATATTATCGTGTTAATTTTTATTTCCTGAAGTTTCCTTTTCAATATTGGTCACTCTTCATATAGAAAATGGGCAAATGTATCGAGCGGGGTAGGTTTCAAATTACCTACTATGCTATAATATCATAAAACGTGTGACTATCTCCTCATGTTAAACAGAATACCAAAGAAGTATCGTCTGTTGGCAGACTGTCCGTACTTCGATACAGAACGCATCCCAACGGACGTTAAATCCACTATGTATTAAGTTTAATTTAGTATAAATATCTCCTAACATCTTTTCAGAATACCGTAAAGATATCGTCTGTTGGCAGGCTGATCGTACTTCGATACAGAACGCATCCCAACGGACGTTAATTACACTGCGTATTAGTTTGAATTGACCGCCACTATGTGTAGAACGCGGTGGGACTAATTCCCCGAAAGTATTAGAGCGAACGTCATGTACGTGAAAGGGGTGGCTAGATCCTATCAGTGTTCAGTAGCGTTCTAATATCTGGACTACTTCTTACGTGTTCAGTGGGTTCGCTAGGTCCCTGAATCTGAAATGATAGTCCTCGGTCTCCGGTTGTCAGTACTATATTGACCAATATGCCTGTAACTAATTACTTCCCTCTGGGTGTGACGTTTCTATTTTAAGCATTTGGTTTGCGTAAATTGTGGGCTTTGGGCCACGGTGTGGACAAAAATCTTATTTATTAATGGCATTTGTTATCAACGTTGGTGTGTTAATATCTCCTTTATCTCTTCCATACTTCCCTTATCTCAAGGCGAGGTGCACTCTTGGACCCGCCGCAAGATATCAATAACGTCGTTTTCTCGAGGCTGTGCGAACCCTTGTGCCAGCCTCAAGATATTTATAATATATTTCTTCAACTTCACTTAAAAACACTTAACACTTATTACTAATATATTAACGATGATACTCTTGATAACAATTGTCGTACGTTGCGATGGTGCCCTGCTGTGCCCAAGTACGTGATTACGCGTGTATGCCATATTGATATCGCCGTCCATTTGTCGGCGTTTTTCATAAATTCCTACTGGATTACTTCCTCCCTATGTTACTTCGTGAGGGAACGGTGTCTTATTTGGTAACTGAATGTCCTGTTTGAAATGAACTGCTGGAAAAAGAATTCTACATTAAGAGTGTACCCTACGCTGACATCTTTAAAATCATTAGTGCGTATTTCTAGTATCGCACGCTTCGCAATACGTGAATAAATGTATGGAAAACAAAAATAATAAAGGCAAATTTATGCAAAGTCATTTGGCGTGTGAGTGAATAGTGCCAGGAATTGAACTCAAGGTGTCTGGCTCCCGCTCGAGTGCGTCTGTACGCTGAGCTAGCAAGACAGTGTCGGGTTTAATATCCTTGCCCGGCGGACGGTGTGCTCAGCACGTGTCTGCCATATGGCATAGTTGATTGTGTTGCAATGGACAAATAAGCATTTCCTCTGGGGTCGGATTTCATAACAAAAGAGAAACTGTAGTACGTCTTGACTGAATGCGTGTACAAACTAATTAATTCGGCATCTTGCAGAAATGTGATTGCAAGGTCTCCTAACTCTATGTAAGCATGTAGCCAATACTACCTTCCGCTAAGTTATACTAATATGGATTCAGAAGAAAATATTAGAGCCTACAATCATATACAATGTATAGTTGCACTGCTGTAATAAAATACTTAGTTATTTACTCATTCCAACTTATCCTATGGGATATCACAATCTTAATCCTAATAGAGCTTCATTGTGGGGGGGGGGTTAATCTTAAATAAGGAGCAATTTTCTGAATAGAGTAGGGTAGTTATCAATACCTCATCCTACTAAGCTTCCGTTAATATTCCTAGTGACTTATTAGACGGGGTTGTTAATATTTAAATTGCTTGGCGTAAGAGGTGTCTGTCGCGAAATCTTAACAGGGTGGGGGATTATGAGTATCGTGTAAAAATCCTCTAAATTAATCTACTCAAAAAATCCTGCTCGGGGGGGGGGGGTTAAATTGTCTCACTCGCTTGGCTACTGTAATGAGTACAGGGTCGTTTGTTGCTAGACGGGTTGTTTAAGATGGGGGCGTTTAAAAATGTATTAGTTACTGGGGCGGGTTTGTGTGGGTAAAAAAATATTATTGGACCCGTACTTCAAAAAATTTTCCTAAATTTGGGTTAAACGTAGGGATCTTTCCCGCAGAGGTACGTTGTCTGTACCCCCTTAGGCGTTGTCTTATGACAACGTAACGGTACCCCGCGCGCCTCTACCATTTGTTCTACTTTTGTGTGTGGAACTATTTTAACGTGTTGGGCAGGAGGGCTGAGTGGATCCGTTTTAGAGGGACTCACCGCGCGCGTCCGCCATTTGTTCTACTTTTGTAGAGCTTATCCCGCGTCCTACCATTGGTTTTACTTTTGTGTAGAACTACCCCCTCCGAGCCTCTTGCATATGTTCTACTTTTGTGTGGAACTGTTGTTGTGAATGGGCTGTACGGCATTACCGGTATCTACTGAGTTTAACCCGGCACCTGTCCCCCATTTGTTCTACTTTTGTGTAGAACTCGTGTTTAAAGTGTTTGGGGTTTTATGAAGTACTGCGGACACGTCCAGAGAGCAATTGACGTACAGGGGAACCGGAGGGAGTAATACTCACCATGCTTACCTTAAGGTGACTTAGTAGGCCGCACGCTTGCTGTGCACCGCCTCCTGCTGGGCAGCGTTCGGTGGAGATCTTAAACTAGGTTGTAATCTAAAGGGACGGGTTTCTTAATCTAAGCGTTATAAAGAGATAATCATTGGACTGTACAAAAAGGGGGTTTATTGAGTACTAGTGGCGATGAAAAGAGGGGAGGCGTGAAATAATAAAATAGGAGGAAAAGGAGTCTAGTAGACACGTGTTCACTCACCCTACCGTGGATCCCGGTCTGCTATGATGTTGGTGGCGTTGGGACCCGATACGGGGCGGCGCCCGTATCGGTCCGTCGTAGCACTACTCCGATAGAGCGTAAGACTGTAAGACAGGGCCGCCAAGTCCAAGAAAGCCCACGTTCAAGAGATCGCGGTCCGTGTCCGTACCTTCTACTTATAGGTAAAATGTGCCGTGTCAGTCTACTCAGCAGTATCTTTGGAGTGTAATGCCCGCTGTGACCTGTCTAACCTGCTTGCTGTTAGACCTTAGGGCTATGACTTGCTGCTTACTTCGCAGTCGTGTTGCTATGTCGTTATTCCCGTCTTTTACGTAGTTACTTTTAATTAGCTTTTATGTAGGTATAGGCACACAGCCCTTGTATAAGGGCTGGGGCTGGAACAAGTCGCCTCCCTGTTTTAATAATCGTCCTCGATTATTGGACTGGACGTGGGGGTGGAAACTTTTCTTCTTTCTTATTCTTCTTTTTCTTCTTATTATTTCCTTTCGTCGATTTTAATTTGCTTTCGATTCGTCGTATCGTCCTTCGTTGCTTCGGGGCTTCTTCGTAGATGGGAGGGTGAGCGAACTTGTGCCGTACTAAGGGGTGGAAGGTGTGGCAAGGGGGTTCGGGGTGGTTTGTTATACAGTCATTTCATAGCAGATAGTTCTCTGTATCTGTCTACATCCCATATTGCATTATTGACATAATCTGTGTTGCCTATTTGGCAGACTGGAAAGTTGCATAAAAATATTGCCATTGTTTTGCTAAAGTTGAAAAAAAATGGAATTTCAGCGGAGATATCAAATGAAAGAAATGAAGTTGAAAGATATATCTTGCATGGAATCGCATAGGAAATTTAAAGTATGAGCACCGCACTCGGACCAGTGCGTGACTTGCGTACGACGTCGTCAAGCCGAGCCCTGCCGCGATGGTGCATGCATAACCGTAATTTTCCTACGATGGAAAATGATGCTATAAGGAGCTTAAGTAATAGCGAGCCGTTGTGAGCTAGTACGCACCTCTGTAGCGTGTGTAAAAAAGGGAGAGAAAAAAATAGTGTATCGTATGGGCTACTCTAGGCCAAGTGTAGCTGCGAGGGTGCGCTACCATGATTAACCTCCTTACAACGTGGGGATGATAAAAGAAAATGAAAATTATAGAAATTATCCTAGAAAACGTGAAATTCCGTCAAAATTGCTTGATTATGTGCGTAAAAAAATGTAGTTATGGTATTAAGAGAAAAAAGTAACATTGAAGTATTGGAAAGAAATAGCTGAAGGCTCCTGCCTAAATCGGCTTACAGTCTATTATGGTTTGTAGGTTTTGACTGTTGTTGCTGCCATGTGCGTTGGAACTTCGGTGTCGTGTCACGTTCGTCCGGGTAGCATCCTGCATTAATGGCCTACTGGGGTATTACAGGATTGTACAGCGTTTAACTTGTCTGAAATCAGAAATCACTCTTAACGTATTGTACACAGAGATTGGTTCACCCTGGTACCGTTAATTTTTCACTGAAGACCGTTACGTCGAGCGAGGTAGTCTCGTTATTTAATGTCTGCATTATGACTTATGTACTAATATCCATATAAACTAACGTGCAATATGTATTCGTTGACATATTGGCCATTGTGGTCATTCACTATACCACGTCCTATATGCGTCGTTGTAAAACTGCTACATGCTTCCTTAAGCATTTGGCTGCGTAGATACTCTTATATTTCGTAGAACTTAAATCATTTCTATTTGTAAAAAAAACTTCCTTATCCTTCGTCGTAGACCTTTACTATAGCTGAGAATTAATCCTGAAGTATTACTTATGCACTTTCTGAGCGTGACTTAAGCGACGTATTCGCTTCTTAATCTATAGATATGCAGACATTATGTAAGGATACTCGCACTACGTGTATACTCGATCGTTAAGCTTAAATGGATTATCGTTAAAATGGCGACTGTTTCGTCGGGAAGTTATTGAAATTGGAAATTATGTATTGCCTCTACGGGCTAACTTGGGAATTCTGTGCACTGCATAGATTTTCAGGAAATATAAATTAACACGATAATATTATCTGAAAAAAAATGGCATTTGTTATTGACATGTGATAATTGTCTGTAAAAAATAACACTGTTGATGACATGGTATTAAAGACCCTTTTGTTACACTTGCCACGTTAAATAGGGGTTGGGGTTGGGGTTGACTTCCTATCTAATTTAATTCTTAATCCTAAATCTAATATTACTGCCTTCCCTTGGCTGAATATACTATATACATGGGGTAGGGGGGAACCACGTGTCTGGACAGGGGTGAAAAAATCTCTCGAAGGGGGGGGATATATATATATATATATATATATTAAAGTTATTTCTTAAATATTTAAGCTCTCTCTATAGTGTATCCGCAGCCATGATAATATCTTAAAGTGAGCCTTCAATGAAGTGGCTACTTTTGCTCCTTAATAAAATTAATGGGGTTGTATCTTCAATGAAATGCCTACCTTTGCTCCGTAAGAAAAGTAATGGGGCTGTATCTTCACTGAAATTATAATCTTTGCTCCATAAGAAAATTAATGGGTCTGTATCTTCTCTGAAATGGTAATCTTTGCCCCCTAAGAAAATTAATGGGGTTGTGTCTTCAATGAAATGACTACCTTTGCTCCGTAATAAAATTAATGGGGTTGCTCTATATTGAATTACTAATAGTATGCCTGAGTGGCATAGTTTTATTCATGAAATACATTCTGTTGCCTTCGTGTCGTAGAAAATACGGATGCGTATGATGATGTATTTTATCCAAATGGTGTGCAATACGCAGGGTGGTATCGGAACTAAGAGAACCAGGAGGACGTCTTTTACCAGTGGACCTGCTAAATACGTAACATGGTATAGGGCCTTAAGCATACGTATAGTAATCCTAGTGACCTTCCAATTTGCAATGTGGTATCGGTAACCCGAGTGACTACGAATGCAGATTGTGGTTTGGGAAAACTACGTCCTCTGCTCAAAAGGACTTAACCAGTCGACCCATACGTATAGTGGTGTGGTTTACCCTTACATAGCCTTTTTAGGTATTACCTCCGTACCGAGTGACCTCCCAAGCGCATTGTCACCCTTGGTATATGATACATGTGGAAGTTGCATCCTCTTCCGTTGCAAATAATACATTGAAAAATTATGAATTTATCACAAATAAGCATAATACATTGAAAAAAAATTATTAATTCAATTTTACTTATTAGTTTCAGCGTATGTGTAGTTTCCTCTTCAATATTGGTCAGCCTTTATATAGTAAATCAGCAAATGTATCCAGCGGTGTAGGTTTCAAATTACCTACTATGCTATAATATCATAAAACGTGTCACTATCTCCTCATGTTAAACAGAATACCAAAGAGATATCGTCTGTTGGCAGACTGTCCGTACTTCGATACAGAACGCATCCCATCGAACGTTAAATCCACTATGTATTAAGTTTAATTTAGTATAAATATCTCCTAACATCTTATCAGAATACCGTAAAGATATCGTCTGTTGGCAGGCTGATCGTACTTCGATACAGAACGCATCCCAACGGACGTTAAATCCACTGTGTATTAGGTTGAATTGACCGCCACTAGGTGTAGAACGCGGTGGGACTAATTCCCCGAAAGTATTAGAGCGAACGTCATCTACGTGAAAAGGGTGGCTAGGTCCTATCAGTGTTCAGTAGCGTTCTAATATCTGGACTACTTCTTACATGTTCAGTGGGCTGGCTAGGTCCCTGAATCTGAAATGATAGTCCTCGGTCGCCGGTTGTCAGTTCTATACTGACCAATATGCCTGTAACTAATTACTTCCCTCTGGGTGTGACGTTTCTATTTTAAGCATTTGGTTTGCGTAAATTGTGGGCTTTGGGCCACGGTGTGGACAATAATCTTATTTATTAATGGCATTTGTTATCAACGTTGCTGTGTTAATATCTCCTTTATCTCTTCCATACTTCCCTTATCTCAAGTGGAGGTGCACTCTTGGACCCGCCGCAAGATATCAATAACGTCGTTGTCTCGAGGCTGTGCGAACCCTTGTGCCAGCCTCAAGATATTTATAATATATTTCTTCAACTTCACTTAAAAACACTTAACACTTATTACTAATATACTAACGATGATACTCTTGATAACAATTGTCGTACGTTGCGATGTTGCCCTGCTGTGCCCAAGTACGTGATTACGCGTGTATGCCATATTGATATCGCCGTCCATTTGTCGGCGTTTTTCATAAATTCCTACTGGATTACTTCCTCCCTATGTTACTTCGTGAGGGAACAGTGTCTTATTTGCTAACTGAATGTCCTGTTTGAAATGAACTGCTGGAAAAAGAATTCTACATTAAGAGTGTACTCTACGCTGACATCTTTAAAATCATTAGTGCGTATTTCTAGTATCGCACGCTTCGCAATACGTGAATAAATGTATGGAAAACAAAAAGAATAAAGGCAAATTTATGCAAATTCATCTGGCGTGTGAGTGAATAGTGCCAGGAATTGAACTCAAGGTGTCTGGCTTCCGCTCGAGTGCGTCTGTACGCTGAGCTAGCAAGACAGTGTCGGGTTTAATATCCTTGCCCGGCGGACGGTCTGCTCAGCACATGTCTGCCATATGGCATAGTTGATTGTGTTGCAATGGACAAATAAGCATTTCCTCTGGGGTCGGATTTCATAACAAAAGAGAAACCGTAGTACGTCTTGACTGAATGCGTGTACAAACTAATTAATTCGGCATCTTGCAGAAATGTGATTGCAAGGTCTCCTAACTCTATGTAAGCATGTAGCCAATACTACCTTCCGCTAAGTTATACTAATATGGATTCAGAAGAAAATATTAGAGCCTACAATCATATACAATGTATAGTTGCACTGCTGTAATAAAATACTTAGTTATTTACTCATTCCAACGTATCCTATGGGATATCACAATCTTAATCCTAATAGAGCTTCATTGTGGGGGGGGGGTAATCTGAAATAAGGAGCAATTTTCTGAATAGAGTAGGGTAGTTATCAATACCTCTTCCTACTAAGCTTCCGTTAATATTCCTAGTGACTTATTAGACGGGGTTGTTAATATTTAAATTGCTTGGCGTAAGAGGTGTCTGTCGCGATATCTTAACAGGGTGGGGGACTATGATTATCGTGTAAAAAATCCTCTAAATTAATCTACTCAAAAAAAATCCTGCTCGGGGGGGGGGGGGTTAAATTGTCTCACTCGCTTGGCTAATGTAATGAGTACTGGGTCGTTTGTTGCTAGACGTGTTGTTTAAGATGGGGGCGTTTAAAATGTATTAGTTACTGGGGCGGGTTTGGGTGGGTACAAAAATATTATTGGACCCGTACTTCAAAAAAATTTCCTAATTTTGGGTTAAACTTAGGGATCTTTCCCGCAGAGGTACGTTGTCTGTACCCCCTTAGGCGTTGTCTTACGACAACGTAACGGTACCCCGCGCGCCTCTACAATTTGTTCTACTTTTGTGTGCGGAACTATTTTAAAGTGTTGGGCAGGAGGGCTGAGTGGATCCGTTTTAGAGGGACTCACCGCGCGCCTCCTCCATTTGTTCTACTTTTGTAGAGCTTATCCCGCGTCCTACCATTGGTTCTACTTTTGTGTAGAACTACCCCCTCCGAGCCTCTTGCATATGTTCTACTTTTGTGTGGAACTGTTGTTGTGAATGGGCTGTACGGCATTACCGGTATCTACTGAGTTTAACCCGGCACCTGTCCCCCATTTGTTCTACTTTTGTGTAGAACTCGTGTTTAAAGTGTTTGGTGTTTTATGAAGTACTGCGGACACGTCCAGAGAGCAATTGACGTACAGGGGAACCGGAGGGAGTAATACTCACCATGCTTACCTTAAGGTGACTTAGTAGGCCGCACGCTTGCTGTGCACCGCCTCCTGCTGGGCAGCGTTCGGTGGAGATCTTAAACTAGGTTGTAATCTAAAGGGACGGGCTTCTTAATCTAAGCGTCATAAAGAGATAATCATTGGACTGTACAAAAAGGGGGTTTATTGAGTACTAGTGGCGATGAAAAGAGGGGAGGCGTGAAATAATAAAATAGGGGGAAAAGGAGTCTAGTAGACACGTGTTCACTCACCCTACCGTGGATCCCGGTCTGCTATGATGTTGGTGGCGTTGGGACCCGATACGGGGCGGCGCCCGTATCGGTCCGTCGTAGCACTACTCCGATAGAGCGTAAGACTGTAAGAGAGGGCCGCCAAGTCCAAGAGAGCCCACGTTCAAGAGATCGCGACGCGTGTCCGTACCTTCTACATATAAGTAAAATGTGCCGAGTCAGTCTACTCAGCAGTATCTTTGGAGTGTAATGCCCGCTGTGTCCTGTCTAACCTGCTTGCTGTTAGACCTTAGGGCTATGACTTGCTGCTTACTTCGCAGTCGTGTTGCTATGCCGTTATTCCCGTCTTCTACGTAGTTACTTTTAATTAGCTTTTATGTAGGTATAGGTACACAGCCCTTGTATAAGGACTGGGGCTGGAACAGTATTCAATGACATTTTCGAGCTTGCTAATATATTATTTAATGTGCTCCAAAGGAAGTCTCTGGACATTTACTTTTGCCTCAAAAAGAAACACCACGCGGCAACTGATACTAGGTGAAAGGAATGAAGAAACGCTTACAACCTATTTTCAAATGGCAGAGAAGAAAACTAAAATTGAACTTAAAAGACATTCTGGTTTAAAAACAGAAAACCAGATTTTCCTTAAGTATCGAGTGATGTATTTTGAGATATTGGATATAGTCTCCGTAGAAATTGATAGAAGATTTCAAGATATGCAGAAGCTCCAGTTTCTTTGCTAAGGAGATAGCTCTAAGTTTGAAGAATATTCTAAAATCCTCCCTCTTGATGCTCTAGAGAACTTAAAAATCTCTTACCCCACGATATTTGACACACACAGGTTAAAAAACGAACTTCAGTACATCTATTCTGATTCTACCTACAAAAATACCAGTTTGGAGGAAATAATTTTGTCGCTCAATAAGAATGAACTTAACGATGTGTTCAAAGAAGCGTATAAATTATTTTGTTTAATACTTAATATACCGTCTACCAGTTCCTCAGTAGTTTTTCATGCCTTAAGCGGATTAAAACATACTTAAGGAATTCAACATCCCAGGAGAGGCTGACTGTGCTGGCAACCATATCCCTTGAGAAGTCACTGCTCAACGACTTGATGAATACAATGCCCTTTTTACGATGACATCATAGACAAGTTCGCTCCTTCAAAGGACCGAAGAATAGATTTAACATACAAGCAATAAACGTGACCAAATATGATTAATTTTTGCTCTTTTAGTTAATTTTATACTTTTGTTGTGCTATTTAAATTAAGTGCATGAAAATAATACAGCGGTTGATTTGTATGCCATTGTCTTCCCAAAGCATCACCCCAATACCTGATTTCCTCCTAGCTAGATGACCCAACACACCTATTCAAAATGTATGCGTTTACTGCACACGAGCGTGTGTTAGGCTGCACCGAACTTACACCCCACGAGCCGCCGCTACTTTCCTTCAATACGGTACGCGTGTATTGAAAAGCTAGAAGCCACAGAGCGGGCGTTTCATACGCCCTTCCCATTGTCGCAACGTGTGATCGGGCTAGTGCCTAAGAGAGAATCTTGGAGGGCATATCTTTGACATGAGAATCTTTGAGAATCTTTGGTCTTGACAGTTTACGATACGATACGATGAAAAAGAGATGCAGCCATCTTTAAGTTAAGTTTCAATTCTGGAAAAGAAAATACTGCCGCAGACATCTTTAAATTGTTATATGGTGCTAGTATGCAGTGCGCAAAATTGACAAGAAGAATGGAGAATGTTAGGTTAAGGTAATGACATCAGTACAGGGTAAATTAAGTTCTCAAACAATTTGGAAAGCTCTTTCCAGAGAGGCATGTTAAAAAATGCGTAAATGTTTCTGAGATTGGCGATGTCATTGCAGTGCATTCGTTTGCATTTTGGAACGTAAGAAGTTTTTAAAAATGCGCGAAAGGTTTTTAGGACAACCATTCCACTCTAACCTTCTTGTATACAATCGTTGATATCATAAGCGGATTGTAATATTTTAAGATTATGGATGTATGGCTTAATTATTTTATTTGAGGTTCTTTACGCAAGCTCAAACGTAAGGCATTGCATGCCATGATTACACTTTCCTGAATGAAAGTTTATTGCTTATTATTTGTTGGGTGGTGGGTGTGTGTTATTGCGACCTTCAAATTGTTCTGAAGATTTGATGTACTGCGAATGCTCGCGAAGCCCTGATAAATATGTGTAAGGTCCTTATTATGTATTGTAGCCAAAAGTCCGTAAGGGTAGACTACTAATGATAATACTTAAGGTCCGGAAGTTCATGCACTAATAAATGATTCAATATGCATGCAAATATGCACTTATTATTGGTCAAATATGCATCACGTATCAAAAAATATGCACTATGAAATAGCTACGGCAATTAAGAGCACTCCGTATTCTTTAGTGTTTTTATTTTGAATATAAAGAAAACATGAACAGATGGACATATAGGCTAACTACCAGTTTCCGCTATGATTGTTTGCTGCAATTAAGGCTTCAAACAGGTCTTGAGAAAATTCACTAAGTTTGTTGCAGGATAACTAATAGCATTCGTTAACAAGGACTGGATTGAAGTTTTTTTGGTAACAGTGCAGGATACATGAACCCAGGGTGAAAAAATAACAACTTTTGAAATTTGCATTAAATACTTTTTCTAAGGATTCCAAATTGATGTAGTTCACTCCTCGGCTGTCTATAACCCGCCCACCTTCCCAAATTATAACACGACGTATATAGTAAATATTCCAGCTGTGTCGGCCATTTTCGGCGTTAAAACATTATTGCCAACCCCATGCATACGGCACTGATATAGGCGGTTTTGTAAAATAAAACACCAATCTCAACACGTTCAATCCAATGTTTTTTTTTGGGGGTCAACAGTGACCCGATAGCCCTACACCGGACTTTTCTAACCTTCGTTTCGCCCAATCCAATGGTCTTCGACGATGGTTACAGTCTAACGCGTCCAGATCAATGGTTACAACATAATGCGTCCAGATCAATGGTTACAGCCTAACGCGTCCAGATAAATAGGTTTTTTTTGTCAGCCATGCCCCGCTAGCTTCCCGACACCCGACCATTCTAACCTTCGTTTTGTCCAATCCAATGGTTACAGCCTAACGAGCCCAGATCAATGGTTGCGGCCTGACGCGTCCAGATCCATGTTTTTTTTTTTTTTTTTTTTTGTTAACCGTGCCCCGCTAGCTTTCCGAGGCCAATGGTCTCGCCTAACCCGACCATTCTGACCTTCGTTTTGTCCAATCCAATAGTTTTTGACAATTGTTGCAGCCTAACGCGTCTAGATCAATAGTTTTCGACAATGGTTACAGCCTAACGCGTCCAGATCAATAGTTTTGACAATGGTTACAGCCTAACTCCTCCAGATTCTCCTAGTGGTGGTGTATTTTATATCTTAATGTTGGGCACACTGCCGTGACATCAATTTCTCATCATGTTTCGCCCAGCCGTAGTTCAAATTCAACAAGAAAGGTGAAAGGGGGGAAAAGTGGGGGTTGAAGGATTCCTAACGGAGCGTGTATCTCTTAAACGACATAGGCGAGGAGTTTGAAACTCAGCGGGAAAAAATCAGCATGAAAAATAAGAAAATAGATGTTTGAGCGTTTTTCATAAATCCAATTTAAGGGGCCCATGGGGAGGGGTGAAATTATGGGGGGGGGGGGGTAATATGTCTGAGTGTAAAACTATACATGGCCTATGTTGTGGACTATAATACATTACATCTTTTTTGTCTCTTGCTATTTCATCATACGACGAATACTTAGGGAGTTATTAATGATTTTGTACTTTTTGGCCGGAATTTTCTAAGTCCCAGGAATGACATAAAAATTGATTCGAATGAAATTTCAAAAAATAGTTTTTTAATACCTTTATCATATTTTTCACGTCTTTTAGGGTCCGAAACCAACATGATATTTTGATGTTTTTTTTCGTCCCATGCATTTTTGGTTTCAGGTGATAGAATTATTTTCCACTAGGACCCATGCTTATCTATCTATTTAACTAATGTTATAACGGGATTCCAAATGTTATTGCGGGCGAAGCCGCGGGTAATAGCTAGTTATGTAAATATAATAAGAATAATAAAAAGGAATCCGGTTAGTCTCACATAGAGGTTACATGACCACTAGGTCGTTAAGCCCTGAAACTGAAGTCTTCTATAGCTATCTTACAGTAGGTGATAAGCTGTCGCACTGACTGCCTCATAGCACACACGTAATCCAAGGAAGGGTCTAATATATAGTTGAACTTGGCTAATTCACGATTTTCAATTAAGTGTAGAATGTTCTACTCATGCACACACTGTGATAGGAAACCATCTTAAGTTGTTTTTACCTGTAATTACCAAGTGATACGGCCGAGTGCATGTCTTGACTGATACTAAATAATTAAATTGCAGATTTACTGACACGTAATGTGTTCCACGCGCATGTAATTCACTAATGGTCCGTCATTTCTTTTTGGCAATTGTTAGGGAGTAATGAAGCTGGATCCTGCACTTGCACTTAGGTAATGTACGTCATTTTCATACCATATTTTATATTCTAGGATTACAATTACAATCCTTTATCACTACTGTAATGAAAATATGTGCTAAATTACGTCAACATGTGACTTTAGTCGTTATTTCTTGTTCATTCATTGACGGCAATTGTCATAGCTTGTCGTTGCTCAACTGCTTCTGAAAGAGGCACATTAGGTGTCTTCAAGTGACTCACACAGGTGTATACATTGACGTCATGTCACCGTTTCCAATGTATGTTAAACGAAATACACGACACAGGTCATGTGTAGTGAGCGAGAATCTATTGGCTCCTGTCTGACCGAAAATTACTGATTGTACCACAAGCAAGGGGGTCTGGGGTGAAATTAGCTCCAGGTTAGGTTTGTTTTTGAATGTAAAGCCTCAACGAAGCGAGCGCAGCATAAAGCAAACGAGGCGAGGTCAGAAAGACACACAGTAGTGCAAGTGTTGATCACCTCCGCACTGACTACACCGGATATATGTGCTAAATCACATAAATGTGTGGTTTTTAATTTATTGTTTATTACTGTGTTCGTCAGCGTATTTAGTATGTGAAACAGCCGTAGCGAGTGCTCACACATTGACATTAGTAGTTGCCAACATGTCCGATACAAAATACACCAGACGACACACGTAACGTAATTATGTAAAAAAAAAAAAAGAAATAATTTGGCTTTTGTGTAGTATTTGTAAATAATGCTTGTATGAGGCAATTGTGCCACCTTCACTTTACCGCAACTCCCCGTAGCGAGGTTTGGCGACTGTATGGACAGAAAATACTGATGAACTAAAATGGGTGTCTTGACTAAACCATTGGTCGCTACTTGGTTAGACAACTGTCTGGGCGAAAATTACTGATTGCACTGGGGCCTGGAGCGTAAGCCCTAGGTCAGATTTGTTTTGTATGGAGAACAGCATTGGTTCTGATGAAAATTCTGGACAGTATCAACCATTGGGTGTTTGGGCTGAAAAGCGGTGCTTTCGAAGCCCAGTTTCCAGTCTTCGGGTGTTCCACCTCTTACTACTGGCACATACTGCCAGTGTGTTTCAAATGCTAGAACATCCGAGTACCCAATACCATCAGATATATATTGATCAGCCTAGAGCCATACGGCCAGTTGGAATCTAACTTGATAGCTCATGTCATAAAGTAGGCGTGGCAACTTGCTAGGTTTCTCTGTGGCAAGTTTTATATCAGGAAATTTGATTAGATATACACAGAGTTCCTAAGGTGACCACGGTTGCAGATTTACGGCATAGTCCACCAATTTCTGGATGCTGTAATTGGACCGTATTATCCAGAAAGGTGCCCACATCAAACCTTAACTGAGAAAAATGCATTTAAAGTTAAATAAAAATGAAAACTTCACAAATTAAAAATGTTTAATACTATTTACTGCAGTTTAAAGCATTCAGGGTGATTCTTGATGTAGTCTACAACTTCAATAATGTGTAATTACTTTTTGGAACCACTTACAGACTTGGTTTATATGTCATTATATTGCAAAACACTTCGAGTTTTGACTTGCGTAGTTGCATAGTTGTCCGCCGCGCGCACCGCTCGTCACATTTTGGAAATGGAGTCTTTCAATGGTACGGAAAGAGCGAAGTGCGTGTTCTGGTTTGAAGAAACCAAGTCAACAACGAGTGTACAGCGGAGGTTTCCCACAGAATTTGGCAATAACCCACCTAGCTGCAGACCAACAATGTACAAATGGCACCAGACATTTATCGAAACAGGTTGTTCTGTGCGAAACACAAAGGCTCCAGGCCCCGCACATCTGACTGGCGATGTGGCGGAAATAGTTAGGGAGAGGTTCGTCCGCAGTCCGGAAAAATCAACATGGCGTCTGTCACTCGAAACTGGTATCCCTCAGACCACTATTTGGCATGTGTTGTGTCGACATTTGGCCATGAAAGCATACCGACTGCCCTTGGTTCAAGCACCGAGTGAAGCGGATAAACATACCCGACATGAATTCTGTATTGACATGTTCGATTGTATCAGCCGTGATGAGTCATTCTTGAACAACGTTCCACCTTTATTGTGCCCAACTCTAGGAATGGGTATTCCAAGATTCAGACACCTAGATATCAAGGGAAAGGCTACAGCCGCTTATGAAAGTTGAGATATTTGAATATCGCGCTACATTGCTTCTCGAAGCAATTGGAAAGAATTTACCGATACTTGCATGTCAAGTGACGTAGCGAGTAATAGCAGAGGTCGAGGCTATTTATTGATTAAATAGTTAACCATGGAGTAGAGACTTGAGACATGGATCAGATTACTGGCACGGCCAAATGAATGAGAATGCAATTAGTATCAAGTAAATCGGACCAGGGATACCAGAGATATGATGATTTCCAGATATCAGCTGATGACGCGTGACCCTGGCAGTTTTGAATAAAAGCCGGCCGGCCGAGGCATCGATAGCTCATTCAAACACAAGCACTTGGCGAGCAAGTTGCATCTACGCTGAGCCAAGGCACATGGTTGCCGAATCTACGCAGAAGTTCTTTTAAAGTTGTGATAGTCACAAAAGTGCTGCGCTACGAGGTGGAACTTAGTAAGTTTCCGGCGAGGAGAATCACTAGGTGATTGAAATTTTTCTACAGACATTAGTGGAAATATTTATGTTTCTACATGGACATATGCTAGACTTTGTCTAGAATTAGTACTTTGTCACAGTCCAGTAATAACCTAATACTTGGATAATTAAATCCATTTCAGTCAGTTTTCATATTTGTAACTTGTTAACCACTTCGATCTATCAGTACATTGAAGACCAGTCTATCACGGTGGTGTTCATTAGTCTACGCAAGGGAAACTACAGGTTGCTTAGCGCATGGTAGATGGTGTTAAACCATGCCCAGGGAACGATCTTCAGAACAGCCGTTGATTGGTTAGACTGTCAGTGTCTTCTTGTATTGATAAGATTACCGTGAGTTATGTTACAACTGACATATCTAAGAATAGATCACTTAGATCTGACCCCATTTAAACAAACTGTTATGGCTTTGATAGAAGCCCATATTAAAATGGAACAACAGTTAATTCAAACGTCAAGAGATACTACCACTATGTCTGACTAGACGGATTGTGGGTATATAATGGCGGCCGATACAAGGATTATACGTGCTTGTCCGATAGGGCATGTCTATGGATAAATCTGGTACAGACCAGGTTTACTACGCTTCAAGACCATCAAGAAATGTAAGCCACATTTGAATTATATTATGCCTAGCTAATTGGAACAAAATATTTTTCTGCAGATGACCAACACATTTATTTATTTATTTTTCTTCGTATTTAAATCTTGCAATGATTTACGCAAGACTTGTTAGAGTTATTCTGAGTATTTTCAGCACTCAGAACAGTTTAGGATCGATGACCGAGCATTTCGAGCATTTATTTGAATATTTCATATTTTTGGGTAATCACGGTAATCAGCCGATGTAACTGTAAAAGTTAATAATTATTTTTGTTGAGGAATGGATATTTTTTCCATATTCGAAGGTTCGAACATGTGGATTCTCACATAATGAGATGATAGTTAAACATATTTAAAATAATATACCGTAACTAATAATAATAATAATAATAATCCACTAATGATAATAATAATAATTTTTATAATTTTTCTAAATAATTCTTGGATATTATATTTTTCTAATAATCACATTTATTGAGAGAGAACTTATGAAGTAGTTTAATCATTTCTAGTTTGGAACAGGAGATTTTCCGAAGGAGAGTGGTTAGCGCAAGCCCGCATTCAACCAACATTTCAGTTCTGGTTGAACAGTTAATATTTGCAATGAGCAAAGTATATTTTTCAGATAACACGGAGAGGCATGAAACGGGAAGCAAATGATATTTGTATCAAATAGGATATTTTTGTATTTATATAAAATCATGACGTAAATACACTCGAAAGTGAAATAAAGATTTTCATAAGTATGGTAAATTCACGGGTTGAACTGAATGGTAAAATAAAATAAACTTGTAAGTTTATTAATCTTCCAGTGTTGATAACAAGCAGAGGCTTGATTTATTGTATACATTTTGGGAAGAAAATTTATGTGTGGAGTAGTTGAAATGCCATTCCCAGGTGCGCATGTTTAAGTCGCAGGAATGAGGAGGTTTTTTCGAGCATCAATCAAATAGCAGGTTCGATGGCTCAGGTTTATAGAAGGAGTATTGGAACTACACATTGCGTCGTATGAATAACCCGAAGGTTATTTCTTAGAAACCATCAGTTCTTATTTCAACCTTGTTTACGGATTCCATTTAGACTTTGATTTTGCTAGAACCCGGATTTGTCATGATAGTAGTTTATTCTTCTTCAGAGGAAGACCTTTGCCGTTGTTGTTGGAATATTGTGTTCTTACACAAATAATAGAATGGGCCACTGCCAATTTAAAAATAATTCTTTTACCACGAATAATTTGAAGGATATTTTCAATCCTAGTGCCATGAACTAAATGAATTTCTTATGAAGCTACAATTCTTATTTCCGCATTCTGTCGAAGAATTGCAAGTTGTGAAAGTTACTAAAATGGCCATGAATATAATTTTTTTTTTATAATAATGATTCCAAGTGGAAAATTGAATAGTTGAATGGTTCAACAATTTATTGATCAAGTTGATGATTCAGAAATCATATATTTTGTTAGGAACTTGAAGTTCATAATCGAGTCACTTCTCGAAATGTTTAATGTCAGAAGAACAATTAATTTTTGTTGTGCTTCGCACAAGTTCTTCGATGCTATGCTCAAGGTCAAATACTTTTCAGATGTTATTAATATGTGTAAATAATTTGTGTTGATTCAATGATAATAATATTTTTCGACAATATATTTTTGAAACTGGAAAAATAAGTGAAAGTTAAAAATTCTATGAACATTTATTCTACGAGTGTTAATATTATGTAAAAATTCAAACAGTGAACTACGATATTTCCAGTAGAGACAATTAAATTTGAACTGGATTTAATCATTAATTATAAATAATTTTGGAACACAGTCTACAGGACTAACAATCAGACTTGTGTTTCCAAAAAATAATTGTCAAATGTGTGAGTGAGTGATGCTGCTTTGAGCATTTTTGCAGTCAATTTTAAATTCAAAATAAAATGAGATAATTTTACTTGATGTGTTACGCCCAATTGAATCTCCTTCTATCCTTATTGTTGCATTGAGCCAAAAATCAGTAAAGCATTTTTTTTTATTTGATGTCGTTTTTGCGATTTGCTTTAACCCATCTGGCGCTCCGGGATATTTTGACTCTCGTGCTGACTGATTATTGGTAAAATGCATATGTGGTCGTGCGGACTCCGGTCTAAACGGGCACATTATGGCTGAGTCAACACAGTTGTCGCATTTGGGGTACGGGAAAACCACTTGGGCACCGCGTACAGATGGCTCCTGACATCCCCAGAGTGAATGTTTTTTGCGCTGTTACGAGAGAGACGGTGTACGGACCTTTCTTCTTCGCTGAGAGGACCATCACCGGCATCATTTATCTGGATATGGTACAGAACTTCCTAATTCCATAGTTGGATGAAGATGACCGTAATGGGTGCATGTGTTGGCAACAAGATGGTGCCCCGCCGCACTACCTGCCAGACGTCAGGGAATTCCTTGATAACGTTTCGCGGGTAATTGGATAGGTCGTGGTGGACCAATTACCCGGTCCCACGGTCTCTAGATTACACAACACTGGACTTCTTTCTGTGGGACTTTGTGAAAGATAGGGTGTACAACCCTCCCCTACCTGCAAATCTTGATGAATTGAGACATTGCATCACAACACCCATCGCTTCTGTTACCCCGGAAATGCTGGTTCATACGTAGCGGGAAATTGACTTCCGTTGAGATGTGTCCAGTATGACAAATGGTGCACACGTTGAGCCGTAATGGATTTGTAAAAAAAAAAATGAAGTGTTTTGCTAGGTAATGACATATAAACCAAGTCTTTAAGTGGTTCCAATAAATAATTACACATTATTGAAGTTGTAAACTACATCAAGAATCACCCTGTATAGTTGCTCGTACCTTTTACCAAAATATTGACCGTTGAACTATGGTACCTTAGTTAATGAGATATCATATAATTTTGTGGATTGGTTCCTTTCTGCATAATGCAGTCCAATTGTATACATGAATAGAAAGTAAGCTGTGCACATGTAATCTCTTTGTCACATACTTGTAGTGTTTTTACTGCAGAACTCGTTGCCATCATTGAAGCTCTGCAGTCTGCACAACAGGCTGGTCGACTCCACTTCTTGTGTGTGCAGACTCTTGAGGTCATTGCAGTAAATTGCTTCATGTTTCCTCAACACCTGAGAATCCATTAGAGTGGTGCAAAATTGACACCAAAATCACTTTCCCATGGCTACCACAAGTCACATGCCCCATGCTGATATTAATTAGCACCTCATTACTTAGCTATCCACCTTATCTCTTTCCTGTCCAACACAAAACTCATGTTTGTTCTGTTGTAGCAAGACTAGTCTTACAGTTGGCAATGGATATCTAAAATGAGCAGTTGGGATTAGTGACTTCTTAAAACATGTATTTTAGATGTATATGACATACATCATTTTTATTGTCTGTATTGATCTGTTAATGTTTCTACTTTACAATACAATTTTTTTTAACGTTTTCACAATGTCGCTGGTGCAAGTTTTGGTCCATATTTGATCTTCATCAGCCTACATGTAGCAATCTCTCACATCTTGGTGAACACTTCATGCATCATTATGTAAGTCACGACTTGTTGCAATCACTTCAACTAAAATACTGTACCTTGAATTTTAAAAATCCTTAAATATTAAAAATTCTTTTTATCGAGTGGAAAATGCTCCACATCCTGAGATTCAACTCTGTAAAGAAGAGAAACTTAGTAGTTACCACCAACTTACAGAACGTAACTCAGGTATCTCAGTCGTACGTTACAATGATAATAATGTTGTTACTGTGCCCGTTTCCCCGACGTCACGTTGGCCCGGCGATTTCTACGAGAAACCGAAGAACGGACACAGGCGATACAAAAGATTAAGTCCTGGAAATATTTGTCCAATACCAAAAATAATCAAAACAACTAGCTCGGGCAGGCAAGAGATCGAATATCTCGGGTCGATTAAAGGGAGAGGCATGTGGGTAGATTATTGACTGAGGAATAACCTAACCACCAAGGGAAGATGATAAAGAAAAGGAGGTGGGTTTTGGACTGGAGAAAAAGGATGGAGAAATAGGAGGAGAGTCCCACAAAAGTTATAATTTTAACTGTAAATGCACTCAGAGGCGGTTGCCACCGCAAATCCGCTCTCTGATACCTAAAGTGGGTAAGGACCTGGTCGAAGCTGACGGGAAACGCAGCTAGGACTTGGGCGGTTTGCAAGAGAGTGGCTTTAGTATATTCCCTCTCAAGCATGCATATGCCTACTATGTGGAAGGGTGATGGTCTGGCAAGACAGAGAGGAACAGATTTATTGTATGTCTGTTCAAAGAAATTCGTTTTTGCAAATTAATTCGAAGAATGCCAATAATTTGATTCAGGTTTAGTATTTCCAGTTTTCGAAGTTATAGAGTTCCTGAAAAAGCGACCAAGTGCTTCCAAGAAAGATAGTGATAAAAAAATTATACCTTGGGGAGTAATTTTGGTAAGTGAACCAATAGTTGCATTTGGAAATGGCTAAGCTTTTACTCAGCAAGGAGCCGACTAAAAGTTTAGGCAAGGAGAAACACTTATCTTTTGGAAAACCAACCATAAGTTTTCGGAGAGGATCTCCACAAGCAGGTAGCTGGCGTAGCGAGCTGTACTTGCCTTACTGGCCAGTTAGAATTAGCTATTAAAGCTAAGAGAAACTTTAACGAGATTACCACTAAGAGTTCTTGCTCAAATGCAACGAGTGGTGAAAGCCCTATCAATAGATTTAATGGCATTGAGTAGGAAGAGCCAAGGAAGACAGAATCTTGCCTAACTGTTGTATTAGAGAAATGATGAGTCGAAAAGGAAAGTTTGAATTTATTTAACAATGCAAAAAAGTCTAATAAATTTGACAAGTATATAGTTTCAATTTTTAGTAACAATTTGGGGTCGCAGACCTCCTAACATTTAAAGTTCCAGGAAATTAACAATTCTTTAGGTTTCAAACCTTATATATGTACTAAAATCTTTGTAAGATTTAAAAAAGACAAATGAAGTGATTAAAGTTTAAACATTAAATCGAGTACAATGTGTGTACTTTCAGAAATTCCCAAGTACCTATCTTAGAAAAAGTTACAACTTCGAAAATAACAAAAAAAAGAAAACAGGTAGAATGGAAGAGAAGTTCCTATAACTTCTTATATTTACGCTGAATTACCTTTATAATAGTTACAAAATAGGACAGGTCACTTACTGTGAAACCTGAAGAGAAAGTCAAAAGGAAGGTTCTAGACTTCCTATGGTTAAATAGGAATCACGAGACAAATAGGGCAAGTTTCCCTTTCGTGAGACCTAGAAATAACTCCCTAATGAGTTGAAAGAATTGTATTCTCTAATTAGAAGGGAGAAACAATGTAAGTTTAAAACGTGTGCTAGACACGTATTTATGCAGAAATTAATTAATGTTGTATAAGAAAAAGGGGAGGGCACTTCTATAGAGTGACACCTCATTGAAAAAAAAAGGACTTAAAGTAATAAATTTATTATTATGGTTTGTTAGTAAAGGGTTTAGGAAAGATCAATTGGGATTGAGGATAAAGGTTCATGGCCTTATTTATGGTAATCGGACGATCGCGACGCGGTAGAAATGTTGAACAAGCACTAGTTTTCACTATAGTCTGTTGAATGGATGAAAAGTTCATTGTAGTAGCGTAACAGTTTATGGCAAAGAAAGTTATTGCAATTGTGAAAAATGACTGGTTGCACTAGATAGGCGAAAGTCTATTACTTGAGAAAGTTGTGGATTACAATTAAATGCGCCAGAAAAGATCCCAACGGTGGAAGAAAATTTAGCTATTGAGCATTAATTTATAAGGTAGATTCCTTAGTTTGAAATGGCATTCCCACAAGTGAGTGAAAGATACATGACGGCTTAACTTGTAGATAAAGTGCAGATTCTGGAAAGTTCCAGAACGATCCTAATGGAAGAATAGGGCCAAAGTTACTCCAGCGGTGGAACAAGCTTAATATTTATAGACAGTGGGTATTCTATAATATCCCCCGTTGTGAGAAGATCTCTCATTTAATAAGCATAAGAAATGCTGCTTTTTACGAAGGTTGGCTTAATTGGACAGAAGCCCAACATGGAAAATCCCACGAAGAATGATTATTGCCACAAATAAATATCTCACACTGCCTATAAAATAATCGTTAAAAGCATGAAGACAGTAAAACCGATGAAGAAGAGGTTAAAACCTGAAGTATGTACTTATCTTTGTTGCATGGCGAAGGTGAAGTTCCCTTTGACGTATAAACTTAATGTGCCAACATGGCGTAGAATGTAGAGAGTGCCTCTTGGTTTGAGGAGACTGGCTCTAGTTGAGCCTTGACTGACTAAGTCAACTGCCGACGTACACGTGAGACATGCTCAGCGAAGCGCGGAGGGACCAAGGAAGGAAAAAAGTGGGGGTAGGAGACAAAAGGAGAACATAACAGAATAGACAACTTTATAAAACTAAAAGTTCTTCTTGATGAATGGTCTTCAAAGAGTTGATAGCAGGCGATACTAGCACAGCATGGTGGGTGAAAAGGTAGACGAAGTTCTCTTGATCACAGAGATGATAGCTGGCGATGGCGACGAGATCTGATGGCCAAATTGATAAGTAAGTCCTCTTGTACAGGGAAGAATTGAGGAACTTCTGAGATTCGCTGCCATATGACGCTAGGTGGGTCATGGAAGATATATATCTAGAACAGACTCACAAAGAACATAATAGACATGACCACCAAAGAGAAACTAGAAGATCGCTGTTGGTGTTTGATAAAAAGGAAAAAATGAACATGCAAAGAGCATTAAAAATTATATTCTCTCTTACCGTGTATTCCAAGAATACACCAGCATGCAAGGTTCAACAGGACAAATACTTCACAAACATGAAAAAGAAAAAAAGTATCACTGACTCGGGAGAAGTTCCAAACTACAAGAATAACCAGAACTTGAAAAATCGAGGTCCTAAATTTATTTTTGAGCAGACGGACAAAAAAATGAACACTCCTATTACTCAATGAATATCATTAGTTTGGGATCATAAAAATCCATAATGTCCATCAATGTCATTGAGCTACCCTGTTTGACTTAATCAGGGAAGTACTAGCAAAAGAAATTATTAGAGTTCAAGTGTTCGATGATTAGCTGAATAATAATGATTAAAAAAACACTTCACTTTCACTTTCAGCTTCTAAAAGAAGAAAAATTAGAATAAAATTCACTATACATTTTTCCTTCCCATGAATGTTAACTGAATTAATAATTTACACATAAATTTCACACATTTCTAATATTTACAAACTTACGATTGTCAATGATGACTGTCAATCATTTAATTTGACTAAATGAACTTGTGGAATGAAATTATTATTATGAATTTTTATCAACATAATTTAAAGTTTCCTTATGGAAATTACATCAGCTATACATAACAATAACTTGTTATAGCCGCACAATAACTGGCTTCAAATGACATCCTAATCCCTCATATCATTTTCAAATCATTAGCTGAGTTTTTCATATCCTTATGGGATCAATTTAATTATTCAGATTGCGATATTATAACTTTTAGCATATATTAAATTAAGATACAAATGATTCACCTGTGATCTGCAGGAATTTTTAATTTTAAATTGACCAGCACATGTAACTCTGATAACATTGCATTTATTATGACGATTAATTGAACAGTAATGCAGTAACTGCCATTGCACTGTTTTCCACCGTTGGAACTACTTAATATAATTACAAATATAAAGCACATTCTAATTCCATTGAACCTAGGACTGCATAAGCCCCTATACATCCTGGCATGATCATAATCATTTACTATATCCTCGAAGAAATTTATTAATTGATTTATTAATCGTATTAATAAGTTGGAATGGTATTTCTCATGTCCAACAGTTGCCACCATAAGACCACTATAAAGTGTCTACAACTCATAATTCATTGTGCTTATACTCAAAGTGCAGTTCCAAATCCAATTGACATAATGACAAATAAATCTCAAATTATTATAAACTCTCGTAATCTGCATTCCTAAATCTGGTCAAAAATTTCCCTAATGTGACCAAGCATCATAGGCTTTGTATTCTTGTGCAATCTGAATTAAATTACTGTAATGTCTAGGATCATAGATCATGAACCATAATTATAATTTCAATGCCATAAATTAATGAATATGCTACGTTCCGTTCGCAATCGCCTTCATGGTAAAAATCGCCATGAGGAAAAAAAATCCTAAGTTTAGAATTATTAAATATTATAAAACAAAATAATTATTAAATATCGGAATTTATGTGTGTGAAAGATCTCAATATCTTGAAAATAATTTGCTCTCCAAGTTTGGAAATTCATTCTAAATATATTTTAGCCACCTGGTAGAAAGAACATAATTAAATCATGGTGTTGGTTTGCCCTAAATGTTCAGAAGGGTGTGGTGTGAATATATGCCCAAGTTGACGATGAATGTGTTTCCCATATTTTCCCACGACGAATTAATCTTGATTCTGTTCTTTAATTTGCAAGATCGACGTTTAAGAAAATCGTTTAACGCCAACATCATCGTGATGCCTGGTCTACAGTGTATTCAGCCTCTCCGAAACCTAGATTCGTCCTCACCATCAAGTTTCCCTGTTAAATGCTTAAGCCATTATCTTGAGGTATATGAAAAGTTCCATAAATGTTCCCAAATTCTTATTCTTGAGTGAAAGTATCATAGTGGATGACATCAGACACCAACTAAAAAGAATTAGGTGAACGCCACTGCTGAAGAAATGTTCCATGCATATCACTGATATGTAATGTACGGTGTTGTTTCGATACTGTTAATAATTTATTAATGCTCTTGCTGGCAATCCGGTTATTTGTTGAATGTATTATGTTGAATAAGATGCAATTACTATTGTAGAAATGTTCAACATTGACTGACTATATGCCGGGTTTCGTAGCACGACAAGGTCTGCTATTATATCGTGTGCTTTAACTTGTTGCATATTAATGTCTCCGTATTCTGGCGTTCCACGGTGAATTTGTCAAGTCCGATTTGTAGCTGTGTTAATGTGTTCACTTGATAAATATACAGTTTCTACTTACATCAGCCTCTTGGAGAAATCACTAATTTTAATTTTACCTGTCACTCGTAAATTAGTTATAACAAGTACCGGTATTTTACAAGCAAATTGTAATGCTAATATCATAGTGTGGACACACGCTTCCCGAAGGTAGAATGATCGTCTCCGCGCACATATGTGTTAAATCAGCAATAGAACAGACTAGAATGGAATGACCTCTCTACACGTGTTACACAGAGCACACACCGGTTGCCCTGGTCACCTGATCCGTAGGAGTGTGGGGAATTTCCACCCCTCATCTATTGCGTCATGACTTGTCAAAGCCGTTAGGAGTTGAAGATGTTCGACATTCGCTTGTGCTAAATTTTAGCTCAATGCCATAAGGATGGGTCCATTTAGCAGCTATAATAATTATGAAGAATGTTTCTTTAGCTCTAGGTCTGCTACAAACACATGCTGGAATACATAACAATATGTTACATTCATCGACCACTTCCAAGGTTCCTTTACGAATCTCGGCAATTAAAGATCACCAACATGGTGGATTTCGGTCACATGTTCCCCTCTCCTGTTTTTTTATAAGTTTTGGTCAGAGAACTTATAAAACATCATTATGCTAAGATTATGTGAAGAAATCAAACATGTCTGTCCAGTACTAATTCTCAGGTTTGAAATATTTTCTGAGATTTCCAACGTTGTAGTTTCCAATCACTCGGTCGGTGTGTATTTCTGCCAAACGATAACTGTTGTTGCCGAAAACTCTTACAATCTTTACTGGACCATAATAAAGCTTAGCGAATTTGTTATAGACTCTCATAGGTAAGTTGGATGATACTGGTCTCCTTATCAAGACTAAATCGTTTTCCCGTAGAGGTTCTCTGAATTTTCTTCCTGCCTGTCTTTTCTTTCTCTTTTCGGCGTGTCGTTCCAAGCTCTCTCAAGCCATGCCAATGCGCGTGGGAATTGATTGAATTATTTCCGGTGCTGTGGAAATAATTCCATCCCATACTCTCTCTGGTTTACGTCCATAATGTAACATGTATGGCACTTGCGATGTACTTTCATGTATAGTCTAATTAAGGCTTTCTTCAATGATGGGTATAACCTTCATCCATTTATCATGATTATCCGAACAGTAAAGTCGACAGAATTTTCCAATTTCAGACATTATTCTTTCTGCAGGATTTCCTTCAGGATATCTGATAGTATTGAGGATGTGCTTTACATTTAGCCTTACAATTGCCTGCTGAAATTCTTGACTTGTGAATTGGCTCCCATGATCACTTAATAAGAATTCGGGTGTGCCAGCTTCTTTAAAAACACAATTCTCTAGCCGTCTAATGATATATCGCGATGTAGCCTTCTGAATCGGGTGCAACATTACCAGTTTAGAGAATACATCTATTGTAACCATGATATACTGGTTTCCTCTAAATGATCTTGGAAGTGGGCCATAAATGTCCGTCGCATATAATTCTCTCGGTCGGGACGGAATTATAGCAATCGGTGGTTCTTTAGCAAGCTTCGAAATGTATTTGCTCCGCTGGCAATTATCGCAGGACCTTATAACCTTACGTATGGTTTCCCTCATACAATTCCAAATAAAAGTTTCTTTAGCTGCGTGCAGAGTCTTGTCCAGTCCGGAGTGTCCCGTTGAACGATGGACTAGCCAGATTACTTTATTAACAAGTTTTGGTGGTAAGACTGTTCTCAACTTCGTATGATCCTTGTCCGCATATTTCATGACAATGCCTCCCACGATGTGGTATTCTCCCGCTTGTCTCGAAGTTGGGATGAAATTCGGATCATGCTGGTCCATTCTCTTCTTTAGGAAACGATACATGTTTCTCAAGGGTTCATATCTCTTCTGTGATGCTGCGATTCTTCTAAGTTTATGTAACGTATCCGCATCTTCCGGAACAACCTCAATCAAGTGTATGTCTTCCCCAAAAGGATTACGACTTAGAACATCGGCTAATATGTTCAATTTGCCAGATCGATGAACTATATCCACGTTAAATTGCTGCAAGAATAAGGTCCATCTGGTAATTCTATCATTAGCGAGGTCTGTTTTCAACATGAATTGCAAAGCTTGATGGTCGGTGATTATTGTGACTTTATATCCTATCAGTATCTTTTTCCAAGTCTGTAAAGCATATATGGCAGCTAATGCTTCCAATTCTGTCACGGTGTAATTGGCTTCATGGCTTTTAAGTTTGCGGCTGGCAAATGCAAGATAGTGATGTTTTCCCTCGGCATCCATTTGATACAATACAGCACTCACACCAATCTTTGACGCATCCGATTCTATGAAGAAATTCCGAGAGAAATCGGGGTATTCCAATTTAATATGATCAACCAGCATTTGTTTAGCTCTATCAAACGCCTCACTACATGCTTCGCTCCATTTCCATTTATTGTTTAATTTCAACAAATTCTGGAGTGGTGCCATCACCTCCGTATAGTGAGGACAGTGCGTCGAAAAGAATTGACACATTCCTAAGAATTGTCTAACTTGACGTACTTTCTTCGGTTGAGGAAACTCCGCAATTGCCTGAATCTTCGTAGGATTAGGCCTATATCCGTGTCCGTCGATTATGTGACCTAAAAACTTTATTTCAGTTTGAAAAAAACTGCATTCGTCACGGTTGACTTTGAAATTGGCTGCTTTCAAATTATCAAACAATAATCTGAGGTGTTGCAAATGTCGTTCCCCGTCTGTAGATGCAATTATTATATCGTCTATGTAGCATATCACATTCGCCTTGACTTCTTGTTTTAGGTTGGAATCCAATGCTCTTATCATCACAGGACCGCTGTTCTTTAAACCGAAAGGCATTCTCTTGAAAGCATAGGTTTTGTTATTAAATAGAAAACCAGTGTATTTGCGGCAATTTTCAGATAACGCTACGTGATAAAATGATGGAGTCAAATCGATGGTAGAAAAATATGTTTTTCCTTCAAATTTCCTCAAAATTTCCCGAATTTTTGGAGGTCTATCATGTTCCAAGAGCAGACGTTCATTCAATCCCCTCACATCCAGACATAAGCGTAGTTGTCCATTCGCCTTTTGCACAACCGCCAGTGGATTTAGGAAAGGCGTGGGCATTCGACAAATGATGTCATCATCTTCCATCTTCTGGATCATGTCTTCAACTTCAGCTTGCCACTTCTCCGGAATCGGATATAATTTCTTTCGATAAGGAGTAGCATCTGTTAACTGGATTTCATACTCAAAATTCTTAACTAGTCCAGGTTTGCTATTGAAAACATCATCATATTCTTCTAATAAATCGTTCAACTTCTGTTGAGTTTCTGGATTGATTTTTCCTCCTTCTATATTCCTATGCTCTGTTTCCACTGAATTGATTATTTCATCCATTACATCCATATTTCCAAACTCCCATACTACGCCTTCACGAGCCTCTTCTTTCAGTCCCTCGGTGGAAGTAAAATATATATATATCGGTTCTTCATATCAATGACCAGACCATTGTCAGATATGAAATCAACTCCGATTATGATATCGAAATTTGAATTTGATAAGACTAGGAAGATGTGTTGTATCTTCCTTCCAGCAAGTTCCATTTCTAACATTACCTGTTGTTTACATTTAATTATCCTGTCAGGGATAACTCCTCTAATCTTTACAGTTGATGCCGGAAGAATGTCAAGTTTTCCTTTTGACTGGAGCAATTCCAGACATGACTGTGATATAATGGAAACCATGGCCCCTGTGTCCACTAACGTCTTTATTTGGCATCCCATTATATTTAAAGAAATAGTCGGTAATTCATGTCTGATCCCTCGGCGTACTTCTTCATTTTCAAATATGAGTTCTTCATCCTTTATTTCGTATAATTCCTGAATTTGTACAATGTCCGAGTTGATTAGAATTTCATTACCTATTGTTGATTGGACGTTTTTTTTTCTTGGTTCAGCCCACTAATACTAGGCTGGTTTAACTCTTCTTCTGTTGGTGCTGAAGGTCGAGTATTTCTTAATTGTTCTATATATTCTCGGCTTTCCTGATACCTGGTGTCCAAATTGTTACTGCTTTGCTTGTTCCTCTCTTCTTGAGACCCATTATTCTGGTTGGAGTAGCTGTTAAACCTCCCGCGTTGGTACCAGTTATTTTGTCCTATGTTACGATACCTCGAATATCTTCGATTATACGGGGTATTTCTCTGATTATTATTATCGTTTCTACGGTTGTAGTGATAATCATCTTGCTGGTGGTCAGAATCCCTCGATGTCTTCTCTTCTTGTTGCGCTGGTCTTTCTGTTTGGGCTGTCCTATCCATTAAGACCGCATTTATTTCCCGACTTTCCTTTCTGTCATGTCTACCATTATTGCCTAGAGTAGCGTGATCCATACGCCTAAGAACTTCTTCACAATCTTCCAGGGTTTCTACTCGCGATACTATGAGCATGCGCTGTACTTCAATAGGAAATTGCCTCGTTATGGCTCTTATCAGTTCCTGGCGTGGTAAAGGTGGAGTTAGAAACTGTAGCTTTGCGAGCTGCGCACTGAAGTAATTCGCATATCTAGTCGGATGGGACGTGGCATATTTCTTAGAGTACATTTCCGCTCTAATATCCAATTGTTCATCTGAACTCCAAAAACGGTGTAGAAATGATTGACTAAAGTCTTCCATATTAACAAACGAACATCTAAATGCCCTAAACCAATTTAAAGGAACTCCTTCCAAGTGTCTTTCAACTATTCTGAGCTCTCTGTACTTGGATATCCTGTTTTCATCCATGTATTCCCGAATATCTCTCAGGAATTCCATCGGTGTCAAGTTATTACCCCCATTAAACTTGCGTGGTCGATCATCAATGTTTCGAATTATTGTGACGTGTCCCTTCGTAGTTGAATTGGCTATATTCCCTTCCGTATCTAACGTTCCACCAGCATTAGGACTATCTGATGTTCTTAAAACATTGGGACTATCCGATTGTAATATTTGTCCTGGTTGCTCATAAGTGTGGCTAACATTATTTTTCATGTTCGATAGTTCCGTTTCCAGATTCGATATCCGAATTGTGGTCATGTCGTGCTCTAACTTGTGTTTATTTTCCATATCTGCCGCTGTAATAATTACACTATTCCTCATCTGTGTCTGTAGCTGATTACGCACGTGCTCGAAATCGTTGTTACATTTCTCTGTTAGCTGGTTTACTTTCTCTTTGATATCTGCTATCTCCGTAGAATTAGTGTCAGTGACTGTTGACAAATTCTTAACTACTGTTTCATTTTTCTGCTGTACCCTATCATTATGTTCTGATAAATCTTTACTTAAACCATCTAAATTGTCGGTCAACTTCTTTTCTAAACCTTGCAATCTGTCTACAAATTGTGTTTTTACAGCGTTAACTTGACCTGATACGTGGGTATGCAATTCCTTTCTAAGAACTTTGAGATTATGGGTAAGTCTTGTATCACAAGCATCTAACTTTTTGTCTAAGGCTGAATTACTTTTTTTCAACATCTGCCTGCACTTGCGCAATTTGCGTTTGCAAACGGACATCTAAACTCTTTACATCGCTAGATACCATTTGAGTATCTGTATTTAAAGACTGAATATCTGATTTAATATCTATTATAGAATAGTTAATATTTTCTATTTCCATATTGGCTTTTAATATATCAGTTCTTACATTTAATATATCAGCATGAATATCCTGTGTATCATCTTTAATCAACTGCACTTTGCTTGATAAATTGTCAATATCGACTTTTAGTTCCTGCCTACCAGTAGCTAAACTTTCATTTAATGTGGTTATTCGTGCATTAAGTTCCTGCTTATCAGCAGCCAAACTATCTTTAAGTTCCTGCTTATCAGTAGCTAAAGTGTTCTTTACCACATTCAAATCCTCATACAGTCTGTCAAAGCCCCTTTGGATTTGAGCAAGAATGTCCTGGGGTCCTTCTGCTTCTGCTGCATCAGTCATTACAATTACACAAATATATAAATATACTTAAGACTAGGGAAACTTAATAGTAGGATGACGAACCAAGACCATGCGACTGAATATATTCGAATGAAATCCAAACATGTTTTACGTCTAACAAATCCAGCACAACGATTTCTCAAACCTCCAATTATCCTGACATTTATCTTTACCTGATAAGTTAAACAAACAACATCTAGATTTGAATTTTAAAAAAATCCCGATTCAATGACATTGCAAGATATCAGAACTCGTCTGACTATCCAACTATCCCAAAAAGAATTACCAAAGCGTCAAGCTAATCACGCTCGGCATCAAATTGCTGCCTTACGTAACGTTGCCCACACGTATAGGGCGGCAAATCGCTGTGCCCGCACGGCGATTTCAACGAGAAACCGAAGAAGGGACACAGGCGATACAAAAGATTAAGTCCTGGAAATATTTGTCCAATACCAAAAAAATCAAAACAACTAGCTCGGGCAGGCAAGAGATCGAATATCTCGGGTCGATTAAAGGGAGAGGCATGCAAGGTTCAACAGGACAAATACTTCACAAACAAGAAAAAGAAAAAAAGTATCACTGACTCGGGAGAAGTTCCAAACTACAAGAATAACCAGAACTTGAAAATTCGAGATCCTAATTTTATTTTTGAGCAGACGGACAAAAAAATGAACACTCCTATTACTCAATGAATATCATTAGTTTGGGATCATAAAAATCCATAATGTCCATCAATGTCATTGAGCTACCCTGTTTGACTTAATCAGGGAAGTACTCGCAAAAGAAATTATTAGAGTTCAAGTGTTCGATGATTAGCTGAATAATAATGATTAAAAAAACATTTCACTTTCACTTTCAGCTTCTAAAAGAAGAAAAATTAGAATAAAATTCACTATACATTTTTCCTTCCCATCAATGTTAACTGAATTAATAATTTACACATATTTTCCCACGACGAATTAATCTTGATTCTGTTCTTTAATTTGCAAGATCGACGTTTAAGAAAATCGTTTAACGCCAACATCATCGTGATGCCTGGTCTACAGTGTATTCAGCCTCTCCGAAACCTAGATTCGTCCTCACCATCAAGTTTCCCTGTTAAATGCTTAAGCCATTATCTTGAGGTATATGAAAAGTTCCATAAATGTTCCCAAATTCTTATTCTTGAGTGAAAGTATCATAGTGGATGACATCAGACACCCCCTAGAAAGAATTAGGTGTACTCCACTGCTGAAGAAATGTTCCATGTATATCACTGATATGTAATGTACGGTGTTGTTTCGATACTGTTAATAATTTATTAATGCTCTTGCTGGCAATCCGGTTATTTGTTGAATGTATTATGTTGAATAAGATGCAATTACTATTGTAGAAATGTTCAACATTGACTGACTATATGCCGGGTTTCGTAGCACGACAAGGTCTGCTATTATATCGTGTGCTTTAACTTGTTGCATATTAATGTCTCCGTATTCTGGCGTTCCACGGTGAATTTGTCAAGTCCGATTTGTAGCTGTGTTAATGTGTTCACTTGATAAATATACAGTTTCTACTTACATCAGCCTCTTGGAGAAAGCACTAATTTTAATTTTACCTGTCACTCGTAAATAAGTTATAACAAGTACCGGTATTTCACAAGCAAATTGTAATGCTAACATCATAGTGTGGACACACGCTTCCCGAAGGTAGAATGATCGTCTCCGCGCACATATGTGTTAAATCAGCAATAGAACAGACTAGAATGGAATGACCTCTCTACACGTGTTACACAGAGCACACACCGGTTGCCCTGGTCACCTGATCCGTAGGAGTGTTGGGAATGTCCACCCCTCATCTATTGCATCATGACTTGTCAAAGCCGTTAGGAGTCGAAGATGTTCGACACTCGCTTGTGCTAAATTTTAGCTCAATGCCATAAGGATGGGTCCATTTAGCAGCTAGAATAATTATGAAGAATGTTTCTTTAGCTCTAGGTCTGCTACAAACACATGCTGGAATACATAACAATATGTTACATTCATCAACCACTTCCAAGGTTGCTTTACGAATCTCGGCAATTAAAGATCACCAACATGGTGGATTTCGGTCACATTACGGTAGCCTCAACTATATCTGATGTCACGCCTTTAGGGCATGCCAGATGGAGTAATTTAGCCTGCATATATAATTTTATACATGGGTGGTGTCGACCGATTTGCTCAGAATATATCGTGTTACTGTATCAGCATAAGAAACAAGAAGAGGTACTGGCCCCTAATTGCGTTCCTATTGAACGTCTCCATAAACAATGCATGGCAACTTTATAGTTTGACTCCAACGGGAAAAGAAAAAAATCTTGACCTGCTTGGCTTTACACGGTACAAAGCTATGGCATATATTCGATCTTGTGCCACCTCACGTCCTTCTACAGGCTGACCAAGTATGGAAGTAGCGTCTCGCATATTGCCTGAAGTGCGTTTTGACGGGATGTCTCACTACCTTGAAACCAGAGAAAAGTAAGTAGGATGTGCGCAGTGTGGTAAAGCAGCTAGGAGACGGTGCAAAAAGTGTAATGTTGAATGCCATGCATATTTTTTAGTATTTGTGTATCTATATATTTAAAATGCTAAGATGATTTTTGTTACCGAGAGATTGACAGAACGGCTGAACTGATTGACTTCGTAATGCACTCTGACGAAAGCCCTTGGTCTCTATATTTGCAGAGTGTCTTTAAAATAAACAAATATGTTACCAATATTTTAACATTTATAAACAAAAATGCCCAATTATTGGGCCTTGGGTAGATTATTGGCTGAGGAATAACCTAACCACCAAGGGAAGATGATAAAGAAAAGGAGGTGGGTTTCGGACTGGAGAAAAAGGATAGAAAAATTGGAGGAGAGTCCCACAAAAGTTATGAATTTAATTTTAAATGCACTTAGAGGCGGTTGCCACTGCAAATCCTTTCTCTGATACCTAAAGTGGGTAAGGACCTGGTCGAAGATAATGGGAACCGCAGCTAGGACTTGGGCGGTTTGCAAGAGAATGGCTTTAGATTATTCCCTCTCAAGCATGCATATGCGTACTATGGGGAAGGGTGATGGTCTGGCAAGACAGATAGTAACAGACTTATTGTAGATCTGTTCAAAGGAATTTTTTTGACCAAGTAATTCGAAGAGTACCAATAATTTGCATCGATTTTGATATTTCCAGTTTTCGAAGCTGTGGAGTTCCTAAAAAGCGACCAAGTGCTTCCAAGAAAGATTGTGATAAAAAAATTATACCTTGGGGAGTAATTTTGGTAAGTGAACCAATAGTTGCATTTGGAAATGGCTAAGCTTTTACTCAGCAAGGAGCCAGCTAAAAGTTTAGACAAAGAGAAACACTTATCTTTTGGAAAACCAACCATAAGATTTCGGAGAGGATCTCCACAAGCAGGTAACTGGCGTAGCGAGCTGTACTTGCCTTACTGGCCAGTTAGAATTAGCTATTAAAGCTAAGAGAAACTTTAACGAGATTACCACTAAGAGTTCTAGCTCGAATGCAACGAGTGGTGAAAGCCCTATCAATAGATTTAATGGCATTGAGTAGGAAGAGCCAAGGAAGACAGGATCTTGCCTAACCGTTGTATTAGAGAAATGATGAGTCGAAAAGGAAAATTTGAATTTATTTAACAATGCAAAAAAGTCTAATAAATTTGACAAGTATATAGTTTCAATTTTTAGTAACAATTTGGGGTCACAGACCTCCTAACATTTAAAGTTTGCTCCAGGCAATTAGCAATTTATTAGGTTTCAAACCTTTATAAAATCCTAGCAAGGATTTAAAATAGCGAAGATAAAAATTCAAAATTTAAAGACAATTAAGGAGATTATAGTTTAACAATAAAATAGAGTACAAGGTATGTACTATAAGAAATTTCTGAGAAAACATTCTAGAGAAAGTAACCACTTCGAAAATAACAATAAGAAAAACATGAAGAATAAGATAGAAGTTCCTATAACTTCTTATATTTGTGCAGAATTACTTTTATTACAATTATACAAAAGAGGGCAGGTCACTTACTGTGAAACCTGAAGAGAAAGTCAAAAGGAAGGTTCTAGACTTCCTATGTTTAATTAGGAATCACGAGACTAATGGGGCAAGTTTCCCTTTCGTGAAACCTAGAAATAACTCACTCCTGAGTTGAAAGAATTGTATTCCCTGATTATAAGGGAGAAACAATGTAAGCTTGAACCGTGTATGAAACACGTGGCTATGCAGAAATTAATTAATGAGATATAAGCAAAGGTGGGAGGGCACGTCTTTAGAGTGACACCTCATTGCAATAGACCTTAAAGTAACAATTTTATTAACATGGTTTGTTAGTAGAAGGTTTAGGAAAGATCAATTGGGATTTAGGATAAATGTTCATGGCCTTATTTATGGTAATCGGACGATCGCGACGCGGTAGAAATGTTGAACAAGCACTAGTTCTAACTATAGTTTGTTGAATGGATGAAAAGTTCACAGTAGTAACACGATAGTTTATGGGAAAGAAAGTTATTGCAATGATGAAAAATAACTGGTTGCACTAAGTAGGCGAGAGTCTATTGCATGAGAAAGTTGTGAATTACAATTAAATGCGCCATAGAACATTCCAACGGTGGAAGAAAATTTAGCTATTGCAGTAATTTATAAGGAAGATTCCTCATTTTAAAATAGTATTCCCACAAGTGAGTGAAAAATACATGACGGCAAGACTTGTAGATAGAGTACAGAATCTGGAAGGTTCCAGAACAATCCTAATAGAAGAATGGGGCCAAAGTTAATCCAGCGGTGGAACGAGCTTAATATTTTATGGACAGCGGGTATTAGATAATATCCCACGTTGTGAGAAGCTCTCTCATATAAATAGCTTAAGAAAAGCTACTTTCTATTAAGGTTGGCTTAGACAGACAAAAGCCCAACATGGCAAATCCCGCGAAGAATGATTACCGCCCCAAATAAGTAATCTCACGCTGTCTATAAAATGATCAATAAAAGCATGTAGATAATAAAACTGATGAAGATGAGGTTAAAACCTTAAGTCTGTACCTATCTTGGTTGCATGTCGAAGGTGAAGTTCCCTTTGACGAATACTTAATGTGCCAACATGGCGTAGAATGTAGAGAGTGCCTCTTGGTTAGAGGAGACTGGCTCTAGTTGAGCCTTGACTGACCGAGTCAACTGCCGACTTACAAGTGAGACCCACTCAGCGAAGCGCGGAGGGTCCAAGGAAGGGAAAAGAGTGGGGGTAGGAGACAAAAGGAATACATATAAGCATGATCAACATTGTAAACTTAAATTCTCTTGAGGAAATGGTCTTCAAAGAGTTGATAGCAGGCGATACTATCACAGCCTGGTGGGTGAAAGAGTAGACGAAGTTCTCTTGATCACGGAGATAATAGCTGGCGATGGCAACGAGAACTGGTGGCCAGATGGATAAGGAAGTCCTCTTGCACCAGCAAGAATTGAGGAGCTTCTGAGATTCGCTGCTAGATGACGCTAGGTGGGTCATGGAAGATATATATCTAGAACAGACTCGCAAAGAACATAAGAGACACGACCAACAAAGAGAAAATAGAAGATCACTGTTGGTGTTTGATAAAAAAGGAAGAAATGAACAAGAAAAGAGCATTAAAATTTATATTCTCTCGTACCGTGTATTCCAAGAATACACCAGGCCTAGCGCATGCGCAGAATCAGCTTGGTCTTATCAGACATGGCGGATGTCCACACCGCGTTTTAATGTGAGAGTTATTTATAAGAATTATAAAGGAGGGGAAGACTCATTAATTGTTGAGAGTTGGTACTCCTCCCTTTCCATAACTTTCACAAGGCAGATTATTGAAAATATATTATTTATGATTCACATACCTTTCTGGAAGTCATTAGAAGTTGATTTTAATTTGAATTGTCACTGCTTCACTGGAAATATTTATTACGACAATATATCATTTTCATATTTATTTTTTCTGTTGGGGAAGCCTCCGTGGCTTAGGCGGCAGCACGCCGCTCTCTCATTGCTGGGTCCGTGGTTCAAATCCCGGTGAGATTTGTGCCACTAATATGTTGCAATGTTGAGGGTGCAATCACTTGATGGCCTTAAAGTTGCAATAGTGACAAAATGTAATCGCAGAAAGAATGTAACTTATATAGGAAACTTCTTCAGTAAATATGTTGTTCATTGTCCATCATGATTTGACGGGTTTCAACTAGTTTTTCATTATTTTCATTCTTCCAATGAGCAATTTTATTTATAAGAGGTAATAGAAGGAAACCAACTGTAATTTTATACTGACAGTGTACATTCTCAATTGAGATCAAACATTTCCCCATTTTTGTTCGAATTGGTGCATTTTGTAATTTTTGTTGTGCTAATGCAACATTTGTGTGACTAGGTACTCACTAATTTCTCGATTAATAGGCTGCATTAGTAAGAGGTTAAAACATGGAAAATGTTCCTTCAGTGAACAATTCTTTTACCCAACCCATAAGTGCCCACTGTCGACATATGTCGTTGTGGAGAATCTCAGGTAAACTGTGTCGGGGAAACCTAAAATTATCATAACTAGTTTGCTTAGGTTCCAAATAACTGGTCTAACAAAATAGGCTATATTGCATTTTACAAAAATAATTATAATAATAATAATTTGGGCAGATATGGATTCAAGTCCCCCCTCAATTCTAGACCCTCTAAAAATATGTTACACTACTACAGTCACCATGACGACTTGGGTGGCGTAGTCGGTAACATGTTGAACTGCTATGCCCAAGATCGCAGGTTCAAACCTGGCCGAAGTCATCGGATTTTTATGAGTATTAAAATCCTTCAGTATGCCTTCCATCGGAGGGGAAGTAAAGCTGCCGGGTGCATATCAAAGTCTTATGGCATGTAAAAGAACTTATCACGACAATTGGTAGTGTGTAGCCAAATTTGTAGGTTATATTTGGTTAGAAACGCTCTATGAAGTTCCAACGTTCGCCGCTAGCTGTCTTGACATCTGGTAGCCAAAGTTGGAACTGCATGAAATTGAACTTGTTGGGAGCCTACGGGCATTAAAAATACCCTGCTATGGCCTTTAGCTGCAATTCAAATATAAATAAATAAACTTGTCACCATGGAGCCTGATTATCAAATTCAACGCACCCAACTACTTTTTGGACTGTTCCAAGTCCTGTAACTTATTTGTTCATTTTCGGCAATCTATATCAGTTGCTCATTTTCAATGTAATTTTGCTGTTTCTGAGAGACTAATGTTGTACTATCTCCTTTACAGGTGACCCAATGTAGCGGTCATCTGTGTGATGAACAACTCAATCCTGCAAAATCAGCATCTGAACCATATATAAGTTCTCAGTTAATAAATATGTTTTGTTTCCAGAGCGATCTAGCTAGCCTTGCATGTTAGGGAGATACTGATTTACTAAATTTCAAATATGTACAGTATATATATATCTGATGACGCTATGAAATGGGAAGGTGTTTTGCTATAATAAAAGGAAAGAATTAAAGAATTATTTTCACCTCTGTGTTATTTTTCCCAGTAATAAGTAACCTTCCTTTCATGAATTAAAAGATGAAGTAGTGCCTCAGCATGAAAGAAGTGTTATGGTTCAAGTAGAATTACCAACCAAGTCAGCTTTTATATGTTTGAACACCGGTGAGAAAACAATCTAGCGAGTTGCGTGTCAACTGAATCTGATTATCGTGGCAATAGTGTGTCCAAGTTTCACAGCCATACAGTAGCGTTAAGATGACAACAGCTTTGTACACCATGAGTAGGGAACTACTAAGCCTTCGATACCTTCCAACGAGAGGTAAACCCAAATCTAAAACACATTTCCTTGTATCGTGATTTGTCACTCGCCTTAAGGTCAGCAATATTCTCAACACCATCATTGTAGTCTTATTTTGCTGCTAACTTTCTTGACTAAAACTTTTTATAGTTGTCAACATGTAACATGTTTGAAATTGCTTATGATTTTCTTTAGAGGTAGAAAAGGGAAATTTTCTCTTAAAAGCCTGACAACCATAGGTTTTAGCGTTCAGATTTATGTACAGTGGAGTGCAATCCACACACCAAAAATTCCCAGAACCATTTTGCTTCAGCCCCAGATATGAGCCGATATGGCTCAAATAAATGAGCAAAATTATGTTTGCTAGTAGTACATGTCTATACCACTAGAGCCTGCTTTCTTGCATCTTCTCTATGATTGGTGTGACCGAATCTTCAGGATAGAGACGTAATAAAAAAAATTGTCCACACAAGGGGATTTAAGGAAGATGGGAGGAGACCAACACATCGTATCTGAACGGAGGAACAGAGATTACGACAATTGCTGAAATTGAACTATTGGGCCAGGAAGAAAGCTCGCAAAATGTTGATTCCACGGGTTCCTTAAGTGACCCATTCGCGAAGAAGAAGAAGAAGAAGAAGAAGGACATTGAATTTAAAAAAAATGGCACTATACAGCCCATGACGGGCTAAGGCCGACCAAGCGACCGCTGTCCAGCCATTCGGCCTGCAGATATTGGGGTGACGCGTGATCAGTGCGTTGGGTCCCCTCGGCCATTAATCTTGATTTTCGTGATCGGGGCGCTGTCTCACTGTCAGACAGCTACTCAATTGTCCTCACGAGGCTGAGTGCACCCCGTTCCAACCCCACGTTAGTTTTAAAATCCCTGACGGAGCCGGGGATCGAACCCGGGGCCTCCGAGTGAGAGGCAGGCGCGCTACCCCAACACCACGGGGCCGGCGGACATTGAATTTACTGATTAAAATGATGGCATTGGTTCTTGGCTGTAAAAGAGATTTCTCATGTTGAAAGACAACAATCAGTCAACCATAAAAAAAAGAAATAGACTGGTAAATGAATTAGTTTTGCAAAAAGAAAACACTCAAAATATTATTTTAGCACTTGTCCTTCAACATTCAGGGGTTCACTTTTGTGGCTCTTGTCTCCATTTGGCACATTCATGTGTCTGATCACGGGGAGATCCAACGATTTGCAAGGTGTCAAGCTCTCGCTATGACAGATGTGTTTGCTAGTAGTACATGTGCCTGATCACAGGGAGATCCAACGATCTTCAGGTCATTTTGCAAGGTGTCAAGCTCTCGCTGTGACAGATGATGTGTTTGCTAGTAGTACATGTCCATACCAGCAGAGTTAGCTCGTGCTAATCACCAGGACTAATGACCTGCGCTTGGGGCACACTGTATACCGGAAACCCACACACACCGACCGGTATCTACACAAGACATCCAATCACCACCCCCGACAGAAGCACGGAGTTATTAAAACATTGGTAGACCGTGCTAGGAGAATCTGTGAGCCATCCAACCTCAACCAAGAGCTGAAACATATAAAGAGGGCCCTATGCGCCAACGGATACAGCAATGAGATTGAGCGAGCTCCTCATCCCAGGCGCCGGAGCATGAGGAAACTCCGGTGGCCACCGCATTCCTGCCGTACGTGAAGAAGGTGACGGACAGGATAGGCAAATTACTCAAGACCTATGGGGTGAAGACGGTTTAAAAACCCACCGCCAAAATCCGGGACTTGCTGCAATCCGCTAAAGACAAGCGCCACCAACACTCCACTGCAGGTGTCTACAGAATCCCGTGTTCCTGTGGGCAGGTGTACATAGGAACGACGAAGAGGAGCGTGACCACCAGACTCAAGGAACATAACAGACACAGCCGCCTGGGTCAAACTGAAAAATCGTCAGTCGCTGAGCAGTCTGTCTTGCTCGGTCACGATGTACAGTACGTGGACACGGAGATACTCTCCACGCCAGGCTGCAAGGGGAAGCCATAGAAATATTCAAACACCCCGACAATTTCAATCGAAAGGAAGAAATTGACCGTGTGCGTAATACATGGATCCCGGCCCTTAGGAACACCAAGGCCAAGATATCACGCACACGTCAACCTGAAGAACCTTCCCGCGACAGCCCGGCAGTCGCCCAGGGAACACCTGACCCTCACAAGCTCGGTCGCCGAAGCCCGAGCACGAACCGCACCCCGCAACATGTACGCGAGACCAGACGATCCAGCCGGAATGCGAAGAGAACGCTCGGCTCACCATGCTAATTTGAAGATCCAAAACTACTTTCCAGCCGTTAGTTCATCGCCAAGATCCACCCAGCCAACAGTCATATTCAAACAACAATAGCCCCACTAAAAAACCGTTACCCATTATTTCAAGCCTCTTCCTCATTCCACTGCTGACCAAGGAAAGGAGCGGAACCCTTGATAATGCCGGACGCAGTTTCCGGTGAAATGTCGGGAGATATCCTGTCTGGACCACGGCGTACAAGCCCGAAGAACTTGTACTTAATTCAGAAAAAACTTGTAGAACCGTACTGCGAACTGTGGTGTGATCGTTGCCAGGCCCGGGCACCGACTAGATCTCAATAGTGGAGGGGATGGCAGAGACGCTAGACCAGGTAAGTTTACTTAGTTGATTGCTGACTCGTTGCTCGCTGATTGCAACAAAGAGGGGGAAAGGGGCAGACGAAGACATCCGAAATTTGCCGTCTATTGCCGATACCATGACTCGCATTGTTATTTGAGCGTGAGTGCGACACTTGCTCTCGCCCTCGTGTAAGCTATAGCTTGCGCAGTTTTGTTATTGTGAAGGTTTTCAAATAATTTAATCTTGAGGTGAATTTGATGTTCTCAGGACTGCAGCATTCGTGACAAATAAGCTACTTCAGTTTTACCGAGCACGTGTATACCGTCCTCTCTGGTATCGAGTAGTCTTTTGCCCAACCCCACCTCTTCTTAGTGTAAACAGTGCAACACCCAGAACAATTATCTGCCAGCCACCACTGCTATGTACCATTTACGACATGATCAAACGTAATCACACCAGATGTCCAGCGAAGCATTCTTGTTTCCACGACAGCAAGTTGATGTTCTTCAGCCTTGGTAATCCAAAACTAATACATAGCCTACTGATATGTAGAGGTCGTTAAGCACACAGATATATCAATTTATGAATTTTTATAGTTCCTTTGGTTGAAGGTATTTCTAAGACCTAAGGATATTGTGGTTATCAGCATGTGTAAATATCTCACTACTGAGGTATTTGTGCTGGGTACTCGCATATCTCTGGAATTAAAAACATTGTATCATTCACATAGTTTTATACAGGGTGAGCTTTCTTTAGGAGCGGGGCCAAGATAGCCAGGAGCGCGTATGCCTTCCGCTACCCAAGATGCCGTGGGCCGCTGCAGACACAAAGACCGAATCCAGTATTTAACGGTAAATTAAAGACAAAATGTACAGATGTAATCCCCGTACCCTGGTCTCCACCATGGAGAACAATTTACGGGTGGAGAAGGAGAGTTACAGTATGTGTCGATGCCAATTTATTTACACACTACAATAGCTGTTTGTTAATATTACAAGTCTGATGGGTCTTTGCTGTTTAGAAGTGAGTGCGCTGCCAACCGGTTCCATCTGTCTATCGATAAATCTACATCCGGACTAGTGTGAGGCAAGAGATTTGTATGCCCCACATAAAGTGTTATTGACACAAGGAGATTGCGTGCTTTACTGTTTCTGGTACTTACTGTGCTAATAAACTACTCTCCGTTAAGCATATGAATGTCTTAAAACTATTCACATAACACAAAATTGAAACACCCACCAGATCAAACGCAAAACTGGTGCCACAATGATTCATTGATATACATGCAGACTGTACTGTTGTATCTGGGAAAACAGATTGCGTCACACCACTGACAAATTGTAGTTCATGCATTGAACTTACCACCGGCAGGATTCTTAATAGGTATAATGGAAAATATTTCCAACACCTGTCAAAAGGTAAGTTCTTTAATAATGAATTGCTGATTAATTAACTATTAATGATTGTCACTTCACGCAAGCAGTGGCGCGACCTGGATTGGCTGGTGGAAGCCCCGCTCCAACAAAAAACTCACACTGTATAAGCTGAAATGGGTGTTGAATTTTGAGACAACTGCCACAGTGATAGATGTAGGCTATAGCAAAGCCATACTCCTATGGGCACATGATAAAACTCTGTTCAAAAGAACTGCTTGATGCCATATATGGTAATGTCATCTCGACTGACCGTGCGATGAAATAAGTAACTCGCACCAGTAGTTTAATTATATTTGATACAATGGTACACGGCAAGCATGAATTAAGTGAGGATTTCCTTTTCATACTTGTGTGTTGCAATATGTTGTATGTTTTTTTTAATACGAGGATATAACTCAGGCAAGGAAAGCATTTCTATAAAAAAGGAATCTGTTGACATCGAATATAGATTTAGGTATTAGGAAGTCATTTTTGGTGCAGGAGAATTGAAGCGTTTGAAATGTGGTGTTACATGAGATTGATGAAGATCAGATATGGGTGGATAGGGTTACAAACGAAGAGGTATTAAGACGAGTGGGAAAGGAGAGATGTTACTGGCGACTACTAATGAAGAGAAGAGATAGGTTGGTAGGACACATACTAAGACACCCAGGAATAGCAAGCTTAGTTATGGAAGGAAGGGTCAAGGACAAGAACTGTAGGGGTAGACCAAGGTTAGAATATGTTTAACAGATTGCCTCGGATGTAGGGTGTGGTAGCTATGTAGATATGAAACGATTAGCTCAGGATAGGGAGGCATGAAGAGCAGCACCACACCAGTCAAAAGAATGAAGACTCAAAACAACAGGATTTTCTACGGTAATTTTTAAAGTATGGTATGTGTTACTCTTACAAAACTGAAGATGCTGGTGACCTACCACTTGCATTTCACATCTGGGAAACATTCTACTTAGAATTGGTACTGCAACAGTGTAGGGTTCACATCAAAGAGGATATAATAAGAGATGCATCTCAAATATTAAATCTTGACGTCAACCTATTGCTCGGCGCATGTAATTCCAACAAATAGCGTGGGATGGTGCGGCAATGCACTTCCGAGCGCGATCCATCCACTTCACCCCTTTTCCATCCCACCCACTACTTTTTTATTCCTTCTTTTCTCTCCCCTTCCTTATTAGGCCTACGGTCATGATTTAGTAATTATACTCTTCCAGTATATTAATAATAGTGATATTTTTTTCTCTCTGTGATATCAGCTGATAAGAATGTTGCATTTAATGGCACAATACCCCATTAGGCTATTGTAAAAAAATGAAGCCGTCAGGATATTGATATCCACATACGCTACTGTACTTCAAATGAAGTAACATTGAAAACTGCACCTGATACATTTTGATAGATAACTTAACAGTGCAAATGTTACACCATTAGCAATCGAGGGGAGAATAGCATGCCATACAGGTTGAGAAAAGTACACCACAACATACCGTCGGCTATATTTTGCTGTTATGGCATTATTAATTCAAAGTAGTCACAATAACTCATTAGGCTATTGTAGTGTAAAAAATTATTTTGAAAATGTTAGAAATATGTAACCCAACGGCTGATCTATGGTTTAAATTAAGCGCCAGGAAGCGCAACGCCATTGGTGGCGGTTCTAGATACGAGAATGTTCTCATTGATTCTTTTGGATGTTTTTGTATATATACGCCTGTTTGTAACCTTGTCGTTCAGTTCGTATTAAACATGTATACTGCATATACGCCTACACGTCTTTCTCATGCCATATACTCCTACAGGTTATGGGCCCAGCAGGATCATTGACGAGTGTATAGTTTTCTGACCAGTGTGATTCTATTTGAATTAACGAAACTGTGATCACGTGCAATAAGTTTGTGCGTCATGGCGGAATCAAGCACCGGTTCTCTTTATAACTTCGAGAAACTGAAGGGGAGAGAAAACTACATTGACTGGCGTTTCCAGATGAAGAATTATCTTATGCACGATGAACTTTGGAAGTGCACATGTGGTTATGCAGAAGATGATAAAACGGGCGCAGAGGTTAAGGTATGGCAGGACGAACGTGCTTTGTGCAAGATTAACCTTATGGTGGAAAAGAGTGTTATTCCGTACGTCAAGAGTAGGGGGGTAAGGCCGATTCTATTACCCCCCACCACTACTCTCAAAGCGAGCCAATAACTCCCGAACCCGTGGTCGAAAATTCACGAATGAGGTGTCGTTGGACTCGAGATGCCGGGGGCTTTGCTATGGACCACTCGTTATATTTTTGAAAACTTTTTAGAAAATTTTTGTTTTCGAAAGTATGTGATAGTTTGAAAACCAAACATGATAGAACGTTGTGCCATGGCTCAAACGAATGGTCTTTATGACCTTTATTTTTTGTAACAAAACTTTTATATTTTTATGTTTTTTTTAACACTCGAATTTTGAAATTCCTATATTTTGGAAACTAGGAATTATACAAAAAAGTTTATTTGGCATAAATGAAAGGTCCCTATGCCCCCTACCCCCAAAAGAAATTTCAAGTCTCTAGGATAAAAACCTGACAGTAGTGCTAGGTCACGGGTTCTGCTTCCAAAAGGAAGTTGTGAGCCCCTGCGACCTTGGAATGGAAGGAGTCATGCTAGGAGGGCGTGCTTGGATTCGTTTTTTTTTGTCTCGTTGCGCTCTTTACGGGAATGTAGGTGTCGAAAAGGTGAAAATCTGGAAACATGTTTTATTTGGGGTAAAACCGTGATTTTAAACTTTTTGCTATATCTCGCGAACCAATTATGCCAGAGGCGTGTACGAGGGGTCCAAGGACTCGGGGTGACGTCCTAATTGCTATGAACTACTCGTTATAATTTTAAAAAAAAATTGGAAACTCGATTTTGGGGTAAACAAGTGTTTTTTGTGATTTTTGCCGATATCTCACGAACCAATAAGCCTAGAGACTTGTATGAGGTGTTATTTTTTTCGTCGTGTTGTCCTATTGCCGAGCATGTTCATGTTGAGCAGGAATTAAAAACCATGTTGAGATAAAACCGTGATTTTAGACTTTTTGCTCTATCTCGCAAACCAATAACGCTAGAGACGTGTACGAGGTGTCCTAGGACTCGGGCTAACGCCCCCCTTTCGAATGTGGTAGATATGTTTTCCAAAAAATAATTCACAAAGGGCCTAACGCCATACATGTAGAAAAAACTTTTTTTTTCATTACCTGTTTAAAATGTTCATGAAGCGTGGTGGTTGAGAGAGACGATACTGCTGAGTGTGTGTGTTTCAACGAACCTGTCGCTAACCACAATGACCATGCTTAATAGAACAATCGATATTTCGGCGGGTCGGTTTATGACAGAGCGAGGGTTCGTTTTTCTGATATTTTACCCCCGAAGAGAGCCTTTAACGTGTACACGGTGATGAGTACTTGGTTCTATGTTGGTCGAAGCGAGTACAGAAAACAAACTTGCAGAGGAGCAGGAGGTGAATGTCATTTGAGCTTATTGGAATGCGCTGATCTGACTTGACAACAGGTGCAATGGAAAATGACAAAGACGCTTGAAGGTTAAATAATATGACAACCGTGGTGGCAGGGGAGTGCGAAATGCATGTGAACATGTGTGAGATGACATGTACGCTAAACAAGTTACATCTTGTTTGCTTCGTACGTGACAAAATGCAAGTTCATGTGAAATTTGATCTGGCACCTTGGGCGTTGGCTGTCCACGTGCATGATAACAGAATGTTCGAGCGTGAGAAAAAAAAATGATTACACATGCAACGTAACATATATAAAGACATGTCGTTATCATTTCCACTCTCACTTAGGTAACTACCTTTGAACACACTGCGTTGCGTGGAACACATGGTCTTGTTTAACAGTTTTGGTGTTGGTGGAAAATACTTAACCTTGTTGTGGGGTAGGTATTTATTTATATATTTATTCATTTATATATTTATTGATTCATATATATTTACATGCAATTATTTATTGTTTGTTAAAGTTATAATTAATGTTTATTTATTTGTTTGTAGATAACGTGTATAGCCTGCCTGTTGTGTGTCTGTGGGAAAGAGATTGAAAAAGAGAGAAAGACAGACAGCTAGAAAAGGAAACCATTACCACACTTGCCGACGAGACGGGAATAAAGCAAAGCATTACACGTCAAGGTGAGATTTGTTTTTATATATATAACCTGTTTGATTTTGTTTTGTTTATGGCGTGCATAAACTATATGGAATTGATATGCGTATGGTGGTTTATTTTAATTTCTTTTCTAGAGTGTTGGAAAACGCTTGACCACTGTTGATAACCGGGAACGTGTGTGTTTGGGATCATTGTCAAGCAGTCTACAGCTGAAAACTCAGGTGAGAGTGTTCTTTCAAAATAATGTATCTTACTGCAGCGGATACGTTAACTTGGGAACCCCTAAACAGTTGTTTCAAATCGCGTGTGTGCTCTGGTCGTGTGGTCAATGTTAGAAAAAGTTTGATTCCCAAAAAATTTTTAGAATCTTGTTTTGAATTTTTTGAAATTGAAATTTGTACAGCGCAAAGGTTGCATACGGCTTTAAAGGTGAAAGCAGAACTGGCGTGCGATTTCATATATAAAAACAAGGACAGTGAGCATTAAAAACATTTTATATTTGCAGTAAAATGCAAGAGCTTTTGATAGCCGATAATCTGAACGAGTGGTATCAAAGCCATGTGGTGAATGCCTTGCTATCAAAATTTGATAAACTGCAACAAGGACCGAGTGGTCTAGCCTTAGACAAAATTCATCATCTACAAATCAACATTTGTCATTTCAATCCGTTGAATGCTGGGTCTAGCTTTATTAAAACACCGCCAGCAATAGCTTCGAAAAAGGCTGTGGTGAATATTGAAAATTTTGATGATGATTGCTTCCTGTGGTGTGTGGCCGCCTATTTGCAACCAGCACTACGCGCCAGTCACAGGCCGGGAATGTACAAGGCCAAGTTTGTTGAGTTAAAAGAAACTTTAAATTTAACTTTTGTGTCGTTCCCTATGGACTTAACCGAGATCCATAGGTTTGAACAAGACAACCAGGACTTTTCGTTCATGGTCTATGGCCTTGACGGTAATGAGATTATGGGTCCTCTTTATGCCACAAAAGAACCGAAACGACACAACATTCATCTTTTATATTTATCTGTAGGAGAGGTAAATCACTATTGCCTCATTAAAAGCCTGAGCAGATTGCTAAGCAGTCAAGCATCCAATGATCAACATAAGAAACATATATGTGATCGTTGTATGCAATATTTTAAAACCCCTACGCTTTTGGAACGTCATAGGGTAGATTGTGTTTCTCAGGAAGCGGTGAGATTGATATTGCCACAAGGGGATAAGACTGTGTTAAAGTTTAAAGACATTCATAAGCGTAACACTGTTCCCTATGTGGTATATGCTGATTTCGAAGCACTCACTACACCCATGGCGGGATGTGAACCAGATCCCACCATTAGCTCAACCACACCCATTCAAAAACATGAACCCTTTGCCATAAGATTTAATGTGGTGTGTGCCTATGACCCCACGCAATCCGTTTATAAATACCGTGAGGGACCAGATTGTGCCAAATGGTTCATGGATGAACTTGTCAAGTTGGCTCATGATGTTCAGGAATTACTGGACCACCCAGTACCCATGAGCCTATCTCCAGAACAGCAGCAGCAGTATGAGCATGCCACGACATGCCATATTTGCGAAAAGCCACTGATCAGTGCTGAAGACACCGTTCGTGATCACTCGCACTTTACGGGGGAGTTTCGTGAAATGCAATTTAAACTTTCCAGCTCCTCGTTTCATCAGTGTGTTTTTCCACAATCTGGCAAATTATGACATTCAGTTTTTGATTCGTGAATTGGGTCATATCAACAAGGGCTCGTTTACCATTATCCCCCAAAACCACGAGCGTTTTACAGCCCTGACATGGCGGTTGAGCTACTTTAGCATTCGATTTTTGGATTCCTTTAAGTTTATGGCATCCTCGCTAGACAGCCTTGTGAATGGCTTGAATGAGGAGGAATTAAAAAATACTAGAATGCATTTTAATGATCCTGAGCAATTTCAATTGTGCATTCGGAAAGGTATATTCCCGTATGATTTCTGCAACAGCTGGGACGTGTTAAAGCAAAGAAAACTCCCACCACAAGAGAAATGTTATTCAAAACTAACACGCTGTACCGTTTCCGATGAAGACTATGCACATGCATGTCAAGTTTGGCGAGTGTTTGGCATGAACACGCTAAGTGAATATGCTTTGCATTACCTAAAACTGGATGTATTGCTGCTCACTGATGTGTTTGAAAAATTCCGTGAGTTGTGTCAACACATTTACGGTCTTGACCCGGCTCACTATTATACAAGTCCTGGGCTCTCGTTCGATGCCGCTTTGAAATACTCTCAAGTGGAATTGGATTAACTCACTGATGTAGACATGGTTCTATTTTTTGAAAAGGGCATTCGTGGCGGCTTTGTGTCGCTTAACCAACGCCATGCCGAAGCGAACAATGTCTACATGCCTGATTATTCACCAGACAAACCAGAATCGTACTTAATGTACTATGACGTGAATAATTTGTATGGTTACGCCATGAGTCAGCCTTTGCCCTATGGGATGTTTGCTTGGCTGACAGACAAACAAGTGTCAGAATTTGATGTGTTCAAGGCTAGCCAAGAAACAGGCCGTGGATATGTGCTAGAAGTGGATATTGAATATCCCTCATCCTTGTATGATGAACATGCCGATTTCCCATTCTGCCTTGAGAAAATGGTTCCCCATGACAGTAAAGTGAAAATTGAAAAACTCATTGGCACACTTTACAACAAAAATCGGTATGTGCTACATATCCAAATGTTGGTGCAATGCCTCGCCCAAGGCTTGGTGTTGAAGAAAATCCACAGGGGTATTTCTTTTGCTCAAAAAGCATGGCTTGAACCATACATGCGACTCAACACAGAGCACCGACAAATGGCAACATAGCAGTTTGAAATTATTTTTTTAAATTAATGAACAATTGCATCTATGGCAAGTCCATGGAGAATGTCCGCAAATACCGTGACATTAAATTGGTCAATGTCTGGGAGGGGCGGTGGGGTGCCCGGCGGTACATTGCCAAGCCAAATTTTAAATTGATCAACATTATCGATTAGGTTTTAGCTACTATTGAATTGAGTAAGATCAGCGTGACCATGGATAAACCCATTTACATGGGCCAAGTCATTTTAGACTTTTCCAAAACGGTCATGTATCGATTCCACTATGAGTTTGCCAAACGCCATTTTGAGGACGTCGCTCTTTTGTATATGGACATGGACTCATTCATTTACCACATTCGCCACTGCAACCCCTATGACGTCATGAGGCAGCATAGTGACTGGTTCGACACCTCTTGCTATAGCGCTGACAACGTGTTTCAGCTGCCCATAAAAAAACAAGAAGAAAATGGCCGTTTTAAAAGATGAATGCGGTGATTCCGTTATGACGGAATTTGTAGGTTTGGCTTCGAAAATGTATGCTTATCGCACACTCGACTGTAAGGAAGCCAAAAGAACAAAAGGTGTAGGTAGGGCAGTGTTAAAATCGCTACGTGTGGATGACTATCTATCGGTTTTACGCACTGGCAGAGCTATGTCTCATACACAGTGCAGGCTACAATCCAGCAACCATCATTTGTATCTTGTGGAACAGAGAAAACGCACCCTCGCCTCCATGGATAACACACGTGTGTGGGCTGATGACCTGCTCACTAGCCTACCCTGGGGTTATGATCGCAAGGAGGAGGAGGTGTGATTTCACTGTTTAATCGTTTAGGGACATAGCTTTATGTAACTTGTAGATTTAGTATTTTGTAAATATTGGTTTTTGTCATTGTAAATAGTAGATTTTGTAAAATAGTGGCAACCCACTTGGACCCTTTGCTCTTTGAAAAGTTCTATGCAACCTTTTTTTTAAATTTTTGATTGGTGAATAGTTTGATTCTTTTAAGCTGTACAAAAGTGTTATTTTTTGTAAATATTTAATGAGTAATAGTATTTTTAGTAACTTTAATGACTAGTATTTAATTATTTTTCGTAATGTAAATGGTAAACTAAAAAGTTCTTTTGGGATGAGTGTGCATGTCAAGAATGTGTTTTGGGAATAAATAAAGTGGTTGTGTTTGTTCCCAAACACAGGTGTGAATGTATGAGTAGAGAGAGAAAGCTGGTGTGTATGTATGAACAGAGCAAACACAGTGAGGTAGGGTGGGTGGAGAGGGGGAAATGGTCACTTATATACTCATTTTGTTTTCAATAGTTTTGTTTTCTTTGAAATGTGGCAGACAATAGACATTATATTTGGAAAAACAGTCTTACCTGCAATAGTCTTAGACCTCGACGTTTCTCCAAACACCCATAAACACATTGCAGCATCGCCATGATCAAGCACTTGCATCAACATCATTGTCAAATATCAACTTTCGACATACACCAAATGGAAAAATGTGAAAACAGCAAAATGGAAAATCCATGTTTCCATATCACCGAAAACGCAAAACTGAAAACGGACATTTTTAAGAACTGGAAATGGCCATGTGTAAAATATGAAAATTCATAAACTTCAAACGAACATTAAAAAAAAGTGTTATCAACAAAATGGAAAATCCATATCATCAAAAAGACAAAACTTCAAACGAACTTTTTAAAATACTGTAAATTGAAAATGGCAAATGGCAAACGTGTAAATTGGACATGTGTGAAAAGTGAAAATGAAAAATCAGCCCATCAACATCATGATTTTTTAAAATAAACAAAACAAAACATCGTGCTCTGGTAAACCTTTGTTTTTATTTCATAACCATAGGGAATTGACAAAAGAAAATAGAATACAAACCCATCTCAATTCCTCACTCCTCCATTCCTCAATGTTTATGTCCACGCATCATCAACTTTCCTTTCATCGCACTCATCACAATCAGGGCTGCCATTCTCTCACCCACTGAGGCATCACAGGATGTGAAACGTTGTTTAACTTTTTCAATAACAATTTATCTGTCACATGTTTTAAACCAGGATGACTATGGCGATAAGAAAGATCATGTTCTTTGCATGCTTGATCCAAAAGATTAATGGGTACATCACCACGCTGCAAACGTTTTTCAAGACGAGTTCCAGGGCCGCAAAAACGATAACCTGGAAGATGGATTTCGAAAGGTAAGTATTGAATCACTTTGTCAATGACACCATTGCCAGTACAGGTCTGGCATATCCTTTTCCATCGATGGTAAAAAGGTTTGGTATTCCACTTCTTCTGTGGACGATGTTTGTGTTTGTTGTTGTTGCTTTTTCTCGCCATGATACTCGTGGAATGATTCAACAAAGTCTTTACACGGACCGTGATACAGTTTCACTAGCTGGAAAGTCGCGCACTGACGCATAGACGGTATTTTTGCCATGGCCACTTGCTTATGGTGATCGTAATCCGTACAGGGTTGCAATTCACTCAACACAGGGTCTTTTGTCCATGATTTTGGTACATGTTGCCAGATTTCTTTCACCGCGTTGGCGGCCACATAATAAATGAACGACTTGGGGAGCGCCAAGAGTTCCTCTTTGGTAAAACTGTCTAGTTTCTTTTTGCACACAAAGAACTTGCCAATGGCTTTGTCCGTAGCATTGCCTTTCTCCATGGTATCACGTGCTGTAGATGTTTACACGTCGCTTGTAGAAATCTCACTAGCGTTATTCACAGGTAAATCTTGAGTTATAATTTTGTTCAACAACTCCCAGCAGGCATGGGTGGTTAACCAATGAAAGAGATGCCACGCATGCGATAGGGCTGTATGGGTAATGTTGTCACAGTCACAAGTATCCATGAGCGTTTGCAGTGAGGTGCAGCCCAACTCCATGAGGTCGATACATTGACAGTAAGACGCCAAAAATGGTTGCAACCATTGACGTTTTTCATTACCTCTCACAAATACCACATTGGCCGAGGACAAGTGTGCTTTCATGACCACGTCCAAATATTTATAGGAAATGGTTCCTTGATTCCAGTCTAGTTGCCTATGATTTTCAATCCACTGGGTTTGTTTACGGTCTTTTTCACACAACAAATCAAAAGCATGGGGCGGTTTAAATAGCAAATGCGTAGCTTGCGATATCCAAAACGTGGTACAATCGATAATGGCCACTTGTTTAAATATAAATGTGTTGTCACCAATTTTAAACCCTTGGCAATCCACAATTAATGTGCGCAACAAGTTGACACTTGCCTGGAACTTCAACTGACGACTGACTGGCAATCAATGACTAAGGTGTGGTCATGACATGGACTTACCTGCCTTGCTAGTTTGAAAAATTTGAGTTTAGGGTAGGACAGAGGGACATGAAAAAAATAAGAATTTAAGAATTACATCATTTTATTATCATAACACGTCTTACAGTCTTTTGTCATTTTGGGATAAGGACGATACCAACTGATACAACAATATAGTCTCTTGTGTTTGTAACGTCCATAACACCGATGATGTCCCAATGTCTCTAAACTACGCGTTTTTGATGGTGACGGTGTTGTTGCTTTATACACGAACTTCATAGTGGCTTTAGCACCAACTTGTAAGTCACTGGTGTGGTAGAATCTAGATCGATGAGTTGTTGATCTCTATTGATCAGTCTTAATGTTATATTTCTAATACTATTGACAGCCACAGAATGAAAAAGCCCCACTGGAGGGTTTTCACGAATTATATACCCATTGGGCGATGTCACAATAAAGTTATAAAGCGAATGCAATGGTTTTTGATTAGTGTACATTTGGCTAATAATATTACACGTCACCGACACATGATGGTCCTCAATGAATTTCACTTCATGGTCTGATTCATGTTTTTTGTTGGGCTCCAACACGCGTGGTTTAAATCCTAGTAATGGACCAATGGAATCGGGGCGTGTTTTAAAGTCAATCTTGAATGTAGAGAAAATACTACAGCGATGAGTGTTGGTATTTCCTACAAGTTCAAACTTACGCGTTCCATTGAGAAATGACTTTAATCCATATTCATTGATCAACACCACATAAATGGGTTCATAAATGTCATCGATCGTGTATCCACCAGAGTTCAGGGTGAGCACAGAATCATCATAGTAAAACTTGTTGTTCACATTTTCACGTATGTTGTATATTCGATTGTACGTTTCAAGAGAAACAAGTCCAAAACCATAGGGTTTTTCACTCAATTCGTAAGGCGGGTAAAAGTCTAGGCTGATTTCGGGTCCACGTCCATGCAGTGTAAACGTTTTACTTTCTGCCGACATACTGTTGGCGTTTTTGCTTATGCTGTGTCTTATGTAAAAAAAATAAACACAAACGTCCACACTGTTGGCTGTTAAACGTTTTCTCACGTTTCACATTGTAATATATCTTGATCCTGTTTCCAAAATAGGTCACTAGTTCCAAGGGCGGGGGCAAATTCCCAAAACTCTCAAAGTACCATACGATGGATCCCTCTTTGACATAAGCTACATAATGCGTTCCTGGTCCTCGGTGATCATCCAAATTGACTACAGCGCATTCCTGTTTCCAGGGTCGTGGGGGTAATTGGTTTCGCATAAACACACTTCGAAAATGAGAAAGCTTTAGTTGTTTAGCATAGCTTTCCACTTGTTGATGTGTCAGGGCATGTCTACTATGGCTGAGGTTAATTTTTTAAAAAATATTTCGAAGTGGTGAAATCCCAAATCCTTGCTGATAAAAGGCTGGCTTTAAATTGGCATTTCTAGCCCCCATTGCAATGGCTTCCATCGTTTCATTGTGTCGCTGACTTTCTTTGAGTTGTTGCTTGCTCTGATGCGCGGCTTTAATGGTTTTCGCCACCGCACTGGCACCGCCCAAAAGTGAACCCAGAGCAGCCAAACCTGCAAATAATGCAGGTAAAAATCCCTTTCGTTTGGGGACGGGAATCACTCCTCCTTGTTTTGAACTCTGTCGCTGACGTTTTGGAATAACACATCTCTGTGCTGCTTGAAGGGCTTTCGTTATGGTCAATACATTATTTTTTCTTTTTTTCTTTCGCAAGGGCTTGTCCACGAATGTCTTAAGCCCAGGCTTTGCCAAGGACAGGGTCTTATTTTTAGTCTTTCTCACCACATACCTTTGTTTCACCGTGATGATAATGACCAACAACCTTTCACAATAAAGTTTAAGTCACAACTAACGTCAGGTTGTTATTTCATGGCTGTATATTCCAATTCCACATAAAGTGGGAAATCGTTTATGGTTTTTCCCGCTTGCTTTTCATCCCATCTCAACATAAGATGATAGGATAATTCGTCACCTGCATTGACCATTTCATGGTTATGAACCAACATCCTATGACCGTTTATCTGTATTTGTAAATGGTTCTCATCAGACATCGCGTATTTGATGTGAATGGTTCCATCATAGTGTAATCGATAGTGGCTTAAACCTGAAGCAAGCACATAGGTCAAGTGCTGGTCGTGGACTAGCGGAATATGGTTTCTCTCATTCACAGGTTTTTCATTTGTCAGATACACTAAAAATACAGATGGGATCAATTTATAAAGCCTTTTCATTTCATAGGTCACGTAACGCTTGGTACAGACATCGTCTTCGTCTTGCGGGTCTTCCACGTGAATAATCCGATGGTGATTAGCGCTAAAGCCATTCACTGTAAGCTGAGGCACTTTGTCATAAAACTCATACACCTTATTATCCACATACTTTTTTGTAGTAACGTCTGTAGACACTTGAGGATGTTTTACATGGGTTAATCGCATTCCCTTAAAGTCATAATCTCCCTGTTTTGTGCGTGGCACTACAGACCTATCCACATAGTGTTTATTAGCAGGATCTGTTTTTCTTTAGGATCATGTATGGGGACAGACCTAGCTTTGGCCATTAACGCACGTCCAAAGACATCCATCGTCAACCTGTAGTACCTGTCTACTGTTTCTATGACAAGGCTCGGTGTCCTGTATATAGACAGCCTGCTAGCCTGGCTAAGCCTTAGTTGAAATAAAGATTACTAAGCAGCAAGAGTCATTCCCCGTGGGGGACATGGTTTCCCATCTCTGTCCCACATCACGTGAACAACGCCATGGTTCACTGTTTCCATCTTCCATTCGCTACATCATTGTGGGACCTTCCGGCTGTGGGAAGACCAATCTTTTGCTAACGCTCATCACAGCGCCCAATGGTCTGCGTTTTCAAAATATTTATATTTTTGCAAAATCTCTCTACCAACCCCTCTACGTGTTTCTGGATCAAGTCATGTCTGGATTACAAAAAGAGAATAAGGGTTATTTCACATTTTCCATGCAAGAAAATGTGATTTCACCGGATGAGGTAAAGCCCGATTCACTCATGATTTTCGATGATGTATCCACTGAACGACAAGGCATCATTCAAAGCTATTTCAGCATGGGTCGTCACAAACATATCGATTGCTTCTATCTTGGACAAACGTATTCTAAAATGTCCAAACAGTTGATTCGTGACAATGCCAATGTCATTGCTTTATTTCGCCAGGACGAGAGGAACAGTCGTCACATTTATAATGAACATGTTAATCCCGATATGAGCTTTCAAATGTTTACTGAATTGTGTGCCAAGTGCTGGAACACTCAACGTCATGCCTGTTTAGTGATTGACGAACAAAGCGAACTCAACCAAGGACGGTATCGCTTAGGGTTTGATCATTTTATTGCTATTTAAGGCCCTGTCTCATTCCCTGTCAAGTCATTTGTCAAGACACCATGGCGTTAGCAGAGAGTCAATTGAAAAAGCATATTATTAGAACAAAAAATACTATTCGCCAAAAGTTTCGTCAATTGAAACGATCGCGTGCAGATCTTGCTTTGTTTATTCAACAACATTTAGCACCTCCGCTAAAAGCCATGTTTAAACCCTCTTTCAAGCCATCTGAAACGCTACCCACCGTTTCACAAGCCACTCAGACGCTGCACGAGGACCCTGAGGAAGAGGAAGAGGAACAGGAACATGAAGATTTGACTAGTGTTAGCGAAGTTGAGGATGACGAGGGACAAGTGTTTACGCCTCAAAAAAAGACCGCACCCCTTGCAGAGTTTTTGAGAAAAAAGAAATGCTTGGCCATGGTTGAAACACTTTGCCCTTCCAGATCGTCTCCGTTTTCACAAGTCTTGGTTACCCCTCAAAATAAAGCTCAACTGAAAACCATTTTAATAAAATATTATGGAGCAACACTGGAACCCTATCTCATTGATCTATTTATTGGAAACACTGATACCACGTATGGTGTTCGCTATGAGGATGATAGTTTTAAAATTGGGGATTCATCCATTAAATTTGCTCGTACTAAAGCTGTTATTAAGAACATCAACTATAAATTAACGCCAGGACTGTTAAAGCTGCACTTCTTTCGGACTCCCTCTTCCCATGATTATACGTCAGAGGACCTTGGCAAATATAAATCCATTTTATTGGATACCCATGCTCACAAAAGACAGTATGATCCCACTCAACAAGTGAATGCCAATTTATCTCAAAAATATAAAACCATCATTGCAAAATTGTTTCCCACCAGTCAAAGTGGTCGTCGTAAAGCATCCGCTTCGGGAGTGACATTTACACCATTAAAACCCCTTGTGGATGTTACCTACTGGCACAATCCCAATAAGCTCGTCCAGAGGCTACAGTTGTTGCATGCTTCACGTAAAGCCGGTCATAGCGGTCACGATTGGGAAATTCAAGAAATTGAACAAGAAATTCGAAATGCCAAAATTATTGTTTAAGCCCTCACCCATTAAAATGGGTATTGCTCACGAGTTGCATCGCCCAGCTAGGCGTCACTATCCACGACTCAAGGTGATTTCACGAGGTGTGGATGAACTTTGGCAGGCTGACTTCGTTGAAATGATACCCTATGCTGGCGTTAACGACGGTGTACGCTATATGTTGACCGTCATTGATGTCTATTCCAAAATGGCCTTTGTTGAACCTGTGCGTCGCAAGTCTGGTCCACTAGTTACCAAGGCCTTTCAACATATTATTCAACACTCCAAACGTCAACCTCAGTTGCTACAAACCGACCAGGGGAAAGAATTTTTCAACAAGGATTTCTCCAGTTTTCTCAAATCTAAGGATTTTCACCATTACACCACGTACAGCAATCTCAAAGCCAGCGTGGTCGAGCGGTTTAACCAAACATTGAAAACCCTTATGTGGAAAGCGTTTACCGCTCAGGGCAGTTATCGCTGGTTGGACATGTTACCTGAGCTAGTGTCACGTTACAATGACACCAAACAGAGAACCATTGGGACCAAGCCACGCCTCGTGACCAAAAATATTCAGCGACTGGATAAACTGTTTAACCCCATAAAAACAGCCGATCCTAAACGTCAGCGACTGAAACGTGGGGATTTTGTTCGTGTGAGCAAATTTAAGTCTGCCTTCAATAAGGGCTACACGCCTCAGTGGGGGACTGAACTATTTCGAATTCTTCAAGTCAACGTGGACAGTCCAGTCACCTATTTACTCGAGGACCTCAACCATCAACCCATAAAAGGTAGATTTTATCTCCATGTACTTCAGAAAACAGCATTTCCTAAGCATTATCTTGTGGAAAAAGTGTTGAAACAAAAAGGAAATAAACTATATGTCAAATGGTTAGGTTTTAACTCTACGTTTAATTCTTGGATCAATAAATTACATGTTGTGTGAATCTGTGCACTTTTTATTTATTCACACATATTGTACACCACCTATAGCTCTGTGTGTACAGTTCCCAGCTCCACATATTTCTTTCTCTTTCCACCTGTGTTCTCTCTTACATTACCCCTCCCCCTCTCCCCCTTCACCTCCCACCACTGCTGTTCGCAGCTCTTGTCTATCTATTGGTTATGACTAGAGGTGTTAGTTTTTGTTAATTCGCGATAAAACGAAAAGTCATATTTAGAGGTTAGGATGTTTTATTTTCACGTATTTACATGTTTCGTGCCGCCCAGGAGTGAAATTAAATCGCGAAATAACGCGAATTTTGTGAATAACACCACAAATACCGCAATCTGCGAAATAAAAACAAATTTTCATGTTTTTTCCCCACACTAATCCGAACATTTTTGTCCACAAGCCGATAATCGAATTTGGTTGGTGTTCAATTCGAGAGAATGATCGATTGTATAGTTTCGCGAGGGGTAATACTACGATATACGTCATATTACGATATACTGTCGATATTCTCGTTACTCGTTGGATTTTAGCGCTGTGGTAAACAGCTGTTATATCGCGGCGTGAATAGTTTGGCCGACCACCTCCAAAAGGTTATGTGATAGTTGTTCATAATGTAAACTACGTTTGCCTCCTGTTACATCGGTAGCGAGTGTAAATTATAGTAGAGAATTCTATATAATTTAATAAAAAAAAGTGCGCAAATTGTGCGTTATCATCGAAGCTAGTGTGTTATTTGCGTGAATCAGTTGGCGACCATGTGTTCGTCGTATTAGTTCCGAACTTAGCAGTACAGGAAGATGAGACGCGACGTAATTTAAATATTATGACACGAATTCAGAAATAAATTTTGCGTGTGGTTACGAATTTATACTGGCGTGTGACTACAGTCAACCGTGTGATAACAGTGTTTGTTACTGGGCATCGCTCAGTTGAGTTTAAAAATGCCGAAGGTAGCTGTTTCTGCCACAGACAGACTTAAAGAATATAAGAATGAAGGATTTATAATTTCTTGTGGCATTCTTATGTGCAAATATTGTGATTGTCGGTTAGATTATCGCAGGAAAGATGCATTAGACAAACATTGCAAATCAGAGAAACATTCAAAACGCCGAGAAAATTCGCGTCTTGAAGTTAGTGTTCCTAGAGTGGCCACCTTGAAAGAAACATTATCAAATGCTAGTCGTGTGAAGGATATGAAAGAAGAGTTTATTTTGGACACTACTACTGCGTTTGTGAAAGCTAATATACCAGTAGAGAAACTATACAATCCTGCTATCCGTACTTGGTTTAATAAGTACGTTCGCGGAAGTGGAGATTGACCATCAGCAAATCAGATTCGTCAGAAATACATCCCCATGATTGGCGAAAGAAGGAGGGAAGAAATTAGGGAAGATATAAAAAACAAAGACGTGTTTCTGCTATGTGACGAAACAACTGACAAGAATGGTAGGTGTGTTTTCAACATTCTTTTTCGTCCATCAGTACCATCAACTGAAATGAACACCCATCTGGCTGCCTCTGTTGTTCTAGATTCTGCCAATAGCGTAAATTGCTCCAATGCGATATTAGACACCTTGAATTCCTATGAAATTGAACGGGAGCGTGTAGTGGCAGTAGTTACGGACTCAGCACGCTACATGACAAAATGTGTAACTACTCTTCAAGGATTGATTGAAGAATTAAGTCATGTCCAGTGCTGGGCTCATAAAGTCAATCTTATCGGCTGCGTATTTGAAAACGAGCTGGACGAATTGAACATGTCTATAGTAAAGACAAAGAATGCCTTTTTAAATACGCGAAAAAGAAAAAGCAATTACGTTGCATTTCTAAGGGAGAAATATGAAAACACAGAAAAAGAGAATGAAATTCTAGCTTTCGCAATGCCTGTATGTACAAGATGGAATTCATGGTTTAAGGCTGCAATGTATATGGCCAGGCATGTGGAAGATCTGGTAGAATTTTTCAAAACATTGGAAGATTCAAATTCTGGGGTCAAATTTTTCCAACATGCATCGACTTCAAGAATACAATTTATACAATTACAAGCATTGTATGTTTCTGTTGTTGGTGCCTCTCTTATGGACTTGCTTAATTTCTTGGAGGGATCTAAGTACCCAACAATTCACTTACTGGCTGGGAAGCTAGATGACCTTGAGGTAAAGCTCAAGCTATTAGGCGATGGTGGAATATTCAATCATACGATCCTCCAGAACTTGGAACAGCTTCCTCAAAAGATGCAGATAAAGGTTAAGTCCAAGCTTACGTGTGTTGCACAGTCAGCTCTAGTGAAAGTCAGGACTTTAAGGACCACGGATCCAGCCAGGAAGACTGTAGAAGCCATCGGGTCATTGTTTGATCCTCGGCATGCACCTAAGAACGTATCTCCCACAGAACTGCTCCAATTTAAGAAGAATGCCCCATTTCTTTCGAAGATGGAGTCTTAACGGTTTTTAGAGGCTCACAGCATTTACCTGACTGCAATCAAGAACCAACTGCGTCATGAAGATAATGTGAATGTTCTAGATATCCTCATGGGATTAAGGCCTGCTCACCGAGACTATGCAACAGCTGCATTAAAGTGTGTGTGGTATCCTTGTTCAAATGTGGATTCTGAAAGGTCATTTTCGATATACAGTCTCATAGTAAGTGATAGGAGGCGAAAATTGACAGCTGCAAATGCTGAGACTTTAACCATGATCTACTTCCAGTGATTTCACCGCAGTATTTGGATAAAACTGAAAAAGGTATTCACTGAAATGTGTTTCGAGATGGTGAATGTAAAATAAAAATGTGACTTCCATATAAGTGTTATCTCATTCTTCCATAGCCATGTTTAACGTTTTACCCTGCTGTTTTGTTTTTTTACTTTGTTTTATTAATTGTTTATATTTTTAAATGCACTTATTGTACAAACCTTATCGCTTTCCAAATTTTAACATGTCATCCCCCGAAAAAATATTAAAAACACAAAACACCACCTTTTGAATTTTAAATCAACAAATCTTCAAAAAAATAACAACACTTTCTAACACCTCCAGTTATGACATCATTCCCACAAGTTGCATCATTTTTTACTGATTCAGCGATTCCCACGCTTTGAACTTTCTGTTATCGGGCATATGTACAGCTAACGTCCTAGGTGAACACGTGTGTTGGATCATATTACACGTCGAATTACATTTTGTCACGTACGAAGCAAAACAGGATGTAAATTGTTAACAGTTATCGTGCACGTGGACAACTAACGTCCAAGGTGAACACCTGTGCCGGGTCAAATTTCACATGAACTTGCATTTTGTCACGTACGAAGCAAAAACAGGATGTAACTTGTTTAGCGTACATGTGGTTTCACACGTGTTCACATGCATTTCGCTCTTCCCTGCCACCACGGTTGTCAGATTATTTAACCTTCAAGCGTCTTTGTCATTTTCCATTGCACCTGTTGTCAAGTCAGATCAGCGCATTCCAGTAAGCTCAAATGACATTCACCTCCTGCTCCTCTGCTCCTCTGCAAGTTTGTTTTATGTACTCGCTTCGACCAACATAGAACCAAGTTCTCATCACCGTTTACACATTAAAGGCTCTCTTCGGGGGTAAAATATCAGAAAAACGAACCCTCGCTCTGTCATAAACCGACCCGCCGAAATATCGATTGTTCTATTAAGCATGGTCATTGTGGTTGGCGACAGGTTCGTTGAAACACACACACTCAGCAGTATCGTCTCTCTCAACCACCACGCATCATGAACATTTTAAACAGGTAAAGAAAAAAAGTTTTTTCTACATGTATGGCGTTAGGCCCTTTGTGAATTATTTTTTGGAAAACATATCTACCACATTCGAAAGGGGGCGTTAGCCCGAGTCCTAGGACACCTCGTACACGTCTCTAGCGTTATTGGTTTGCGAGATAGAGCAAAAAGTCTAAAATCACGGTTTTACCTCAACATGGTTTTTCATTCCTGCTCAACATGAACATGCTCGGCAATAGGACAACACGACGAAAACAATAACACCTCATACAACTCTCTAGGCTTATTGGTTCGTGAGATATCGGCAAAAATCACAAAAACACTTGTTTACCCCAAAATCGAGTATCAATTCTTTTTAAAATTATAACGAGTAGTTCATAGCAATGAGGACATCACCCGAGTCCTTGGACCCCTCGTACACGCCTCTGTCATAATTGGTTCGCGAGATATAGCAAAAAGTTTAAAATCACGGTTTTACCCTAAAAAGCATGTTTCCAGATTTTCACCTTTTCGACACCTACATTCCCGTAAAGATCGCAACGAGACCAAAAAAACGTATCCAAGCACGCCCTCCTTGCATGACTCCTTCCATTCCAAGGTCGCAAGGGCTCACAACTTCCTTTTGGAAGCAGAACCCGTGACCTAGCACTACTGTCAGGTTTTGATCCTAGAGACTTGACATTTATTTTGGGGGTAGGGGGCATAGGGACCTTTCATTTATGCCAAACAAACTTTTTTGTATAATTCCTAGTTTCCAAAATATAGGAATTTCAAAATTCGAGTGTTTAAAAAAACATAAAAAATATAAAAGTTTTGTTACAAAAAATAAAGGTCATAAAGACCATTCGTTTGAGCCATGGCACACCGTTCTATCATGTTTGGTTTTCAAACTATCACATACTTTCGAAAACAAAAAAATTCTAAAAAAAATTCAAAAATATAACGAGTGGTCCATAGCAAAGCCCCCGGCATCTCGAGTCCAACGACACCTCATTCGTGAATTTCCGACCACGGGTTCGAGAGTTATCGGCTCGCATTGAGAGTAGTGGTGGGGGTTAATAGAATCGGCCTTACCCCCCTACTGTCATGGAAGCAACAATGGCGAAAGCAGCATGGAATTCGCTCGAGATGGCATATGAAGATAAAGGCGCCAACAGGCACACAAGAATTCTTCGCCAACTGTGTTCCAATTCAAGACTAGGAAGAATATGTCACCACAGAATTGGGGCTCTCCCAGCGGCTAGCAGCAGTTAAAAAACCACTTGATGATGAATTTCTAGATGCCTTGCTCTTGCAGGGACTACCTGATGACTATGAATCTATGATTAATGATTATGGCATTGGAAAATTCAAGCGCAGAGTTGACTAGTGACTTTGTGAAATGTAAACTGCTACAGGAAGACAAACGCAGCTCCAGCAAAGAATCAGCACTCTACACCAACAGGAGTGGATTCAAGAATACTAAACCCAAGACACCATTCTGTTGGAACTGCCGCAAAACTGGCCACTGGAAACAAGATTGCAACACCAAAACAAGACAGCAGAACATCAAGCAGATGCCAAGCCACTAGAGAAGAAAGAAGAAAAGAAGAAGGGTAGGGCTCTGCTCACAGCACTTGGAGTTGATACCCACTCAGCAGACAGCTGGTACATGGACTCCGCAGCCTCCAAACATATGACTGGTAGAGTGGATTGGATGTCAAAATTTGATGATAAAAGGGTGGTTGGATATGAAGTCACCGTAGCAAACGATTGTAAACTATATAGCGGCGGTATAGGTGATGCTCCAGTACAAGCAAATGTTTTTACAAAGGTGAGCGATGTTCTGTGTGTACCTAACCTTACAGCAAACTTGCTCTCTGTGAACAGTATTGTTAAAAAGGGTCATGTAATTGTTTTTGATGAAGAAAGTTGTAAAGTGTTTCAAGACAGTGACTGTCAAGTTACAGGCGATGTGCAATTATTGATTGAAGGGTCAAATGGACTTTATATCTTAAATAACTCAGGTTCTGTAAGTGCAAATGCATCAGCAGTGTCTTGTTTAAGTGATGCTAAAAGTGTTTGTTCAAAAAGTTCTAATTCTAGAGAATTGTGGCACAAATGGTTAGGCCATCTCAATCACGTGGGGATGGACTTGTTAAAAATGGTTTGGCTACTGGTATTGATTTTTCGGGTGAAAAGCAGCTCTGTGTTCCATGTATAGAAGGGAAACAAGCTCGACAGCCCTTCAAGACCACCAAGCATCGTGCCAAGAACCGACTGGACCTGTTGCACAGTGACCTGTGTGGACCGATGCCTGAGGAATCCTGGGGAGGAGCCAGATATTTTCTCACCTTCATCGATGACCATACGAGGAAGGTTTTTGTCTTTTTTTCTAAAAAGGAAAAGTGAGGTAAGATAAATCTTTGAACAATTTGCTAATTCTGTTGAAATTGAGTGTGAAAGGAAAATCAAGGTCATACGCTCTGACAATGGTGGGGAGTATTGTAATAAAGCTATGGATGAGTTTTTCAAACAGCGTGAAATCAAGCATCAGCTAACAGTAAGGTACACACCAGAGCAAAATGGAACTGCAGAACGCATGAACAGGACTCTGAATGAGAGAGCACTCGCTATGATGCAAGGTGCAGCTTGTGACAAACGCATGTGGGCAGAAGCTGTCAATACAGCTGCATATCTTGTCAACAGGTCTCCTGCACGGAAAACACCAAATTAAACACCAGAACAAATGTGGACTGGAGAGAAAGTAGACCTGACGCACTTAAAAGTGTTTGGATGTAATGCCTACGTTCATATTCCAGATCAGCTGAGAAGAAAACTTGATCCCAAGACTGAGAGAATGGTATTTGTTGGGTACTCGGATGAGAAAAAGGCGTACCGGCTCCTGCATCCAGTAACCCATGAATTAATCACAGCGAGAGATGTGATTTTTGATGAGATGTCTTTCTCCACTCTAACAGATCCTCCAGTGGTACCAGGGAATACAATAATACCCCTAACCACTGAAGTCAGTAAACCACTATTGACTGCATGTGATAGGGATGTTCCAGATCCAGCTCCACAGCATAATGAAGAAGTGGAAGTTGAGCCTGATCATCAAGATAATCCATCACAGCACAATGAGGAAGCGCGTCGCTACCCCCAGCGAAAAAGAAGACCAAGACAATATCCTGATTACATTCTGCATTACACTCCTTGTTCTGATCAAAGTGAACCATGTACAGTAAGTGAAGCCTTGTCATCACCTTACTCTAAGGAATGGCATAAAGCCATGAAGTGCGAAATGGATTCCATGATGGTTAATAAGGCGTGAGTTTTAGTTCCTAAGCCAGAAGGTAAAAACATTGTACAGAATAAGTGGGTGTTTAAAGCTAAGCGTAATACAAATGGTGATGTTGTAAAATATAAAGCAAGGTTGGTTGCAAAGGGCTTTACACAGCAATTTGGCATTGACTTTGTTGAGACATTCTCACCAGTTGTGCGGCATGGCACACTCAGAATGTTGTTTGCTTTAACGGTTGAATTAAATTTACAGATTGATCATCTAGACATTGAGACAGCTTTTCTCAATGGAGAGTTACAGGAGGAAATATGTATGTGTCAGCCAGAGGGCTTCCAGGTGAAGGGAAAGGAAGACCAGGTTTGTTTGCTCAAAAAGGCCATTTATGGACTAAAGCAGGCTGCACATATGTGGCACAGAAAGGCTCATACAGTTCTGTCTGCTTCGGGCTACACAAACAGTCATAATGAGGCATGTGTTTACAGAAAGAGTATCGGCAATACTGTAATTCTTGTTGCTCTGTATGTTGATGATTTCTTTGTGTTCCACAATAATCCGCAGGAAGTTAGTAAACTAAAATATGTCTTAAAACAAAATTTCATGATGAAAGATCTTGGACCTGCTGCTCAGGTTCTTGGAATGCAAATAGAAAGGGACACAGATAACAATATACTCAAAATTCTCAGACGCAGTTCATAAAAATCTGCTCAATAAGTTTGAGATGACTGATGTTAATCCCATCGGTACTCCTATGGAAGTAAATATGAAATTGTCTAAAGCCAAAAACGTGGACGATAAACCTTATCAGCAGCTGATAGGTTCACTTATGTATTTGAGTGTGTGTACTAGACCAAATATTGCCTATGCATTGTCATATTTAAGTCAGTTTAATTCTTGTCACAGTGAGGAGCATTGGCTTGCAGCCAAAAGGGTATTTAGGTATCTTAAAGGTACGATAAACCAAGGACTCATTCTTAAGTGCACTGGTTTAGATTTGGTAGGGTTTGCAGATGCCAGTTTTTCCACAGATGGTGATAGTAAGTCCTATACTGGTTATCTTTTCAAGCTTGCTAATGCTGCCATATCATGGGAAGCTCATAAGCAGAGCTCAGTTGCTACCTCATCGACAGAGGCTGAGTATGTAGCTTTGTCAGAGGCTGCGAAGGAAGCAGTTTATCTTAAGAATCTGATGTTTGATTTGATTGGTTCTAATCAAGGTCCAATTAAAATTGAATTTGTTCAAGGTGAATGTGATTTTCAGTGTGTGTTGATGGATTGTAATCAAGAAATTGATTTGTATAATGACAGTGAAAGTGCACAGAAAATTGCAAAAAATCCTGTTTTTCATGGGCGCACTAAACACATCAACACCAAACATCATTTCATTAGGGAAAAGGTTCAAGAGAGAATCATTTCATTGCACTATTTGTCCACACAAGAAATGATTGCAAACATTCTCACCAAACCTTTACCTAAACCAAAACATGTGTATTGTATCCAAGGAATGGGATTGAACTGTTAATTAGTATTTTAAGTATACATTGTATTCAAAAAATGTTATCAGTAATTGTATTATGTTTATGTAGGGTACTCTATGATTGAAGTCTGGTTGACAAATGTCTGTTACATTCTAGATCAGCTATTGGTTTAAGTGGGTGTGTTAGAAATATGTAACCCAACAGCTCATCTATGGTTTCAATTCAGCGCCAGGAAGCGCAACGCCATTGGTGGTGGTTCTAGATACGAGAATGTTCTCGTTGATTCTTTTGTATGTTTTTGTATATATACGCCTGTTTGTAACCTTGTCGTTCAGTTCGTATTAAAAATGTATACTGCATATACGCCTACACGTCTTTCTCATGCCATATACTCCTAAAGAAAGCACATGGATTAAGACATGCAACAAACTCCAAGTACTATTGGGAAAATGTATGAGTTATTGTGTCGGTTATTTATTGGAGTTTTAAGGGGCAAAACATCGGTTCAATCCTACACATTGAGATTCGGCTTCATAACAATGCATTGGAACTTAATAAAGGCAGTGACTTTATCCCTTTTTAATTTGTATGGGTTTCTCCCTACCTTGTCCATGCAATAACAACTAAGTTAACTGATGATAATTTTGAGGAACATCACATGGCTTCTTAAAAATGGCACTTGATGTTTGATATTGGCTACCCTTCACGCTGCAATATTCAATATCATTGAAATATTATAATTATTTTTATTATGGTATCATCACTAAGTTAATGAGTATAATGCTCAGACAACAAACCATGGTTTCAAAACATAACTTCACAAAGTGAAATTAGGTTTTGGATGAGGATGTGTGAATTGTGAGTAGGTTATTTCCAGAAAGTCACATGCATACTGTTGAATGGCCTGATTATAAGCTAGGCCTATTCAGATATACTTATTAGTTTAGAAACTGTAGATATGATGATGATGATGATAATTGTTGTTTTAAGGGGGCTAACATCTAGGCTATCGGCCCCTAAAAACTGTAGATAATCAGGAAGCTATCAACATAAATGTTAGGGAATAACCCAGCTCTTTTGGGAAAAACTCTTGTTGATCGACTGAAAAGCATCAAAATTTCATAGGTATGCCTTTTGTTTCAATGTTTTTCTGACACTACCAACTTCATCTAGCTGCATTAGCTTGGATCTATCACTTTTCAGAAACAACCAAAACTCCTGAGGGAGAAAAAAATCATGACTCATAACATTCCAAGAGGCTTGCAGGAAGAGACAAATCCTGGTGAAGTTAGACCCCCAGCCTGTCGGTCTAATGGCAGCAACGAGTCAAGGCAAAGTAGAACACTGCGTCAAACCATGTGTTCTTCATTATGTGTCTGCATACATTGAAACACTGCTCGCCGTTGCCATGGAGACCGTTACCTCTCTCGTCTCCACTCCTCACTTCACCCGACAAGCGGATGCCAGCCATCACCTTTTGTAAATCCGAGTATAGTCACAAGCACCCACTTTATGTTAGCCTACAGCTAAAGATGTCAGAATTATTCTTGGATCAGAAGGTACAGTCTAGGGAAACATAGTAGAAATAAAAAAAGGAGCAAATTGCTGTGAAGGAGCTTTATTTAATATCTAAACAAGTTAGTCATAAGGTTATGTTCTGCTTTACTAATTCATAATTTCGCGAACATAAAGAAATAACAAGCCAAATATCTCCACAACATTAGTCTTTGATGTTCCATACTTTTGGACAGTTGCTTGTTAAGTGAAAACACAAATTTATTTATTACAAAGCACTGAATTGTAAACCTACCACTGAAAAGTATATATGTAATAAAGACTACAATATTACATCAACATGTATATCCTTGGTCACTTGTAACAGTTTCATGGAAACTGGTTGCCAGAAAATCCAAATATTTATTGCCTAGATACGTTGCTTCGCTTGTCATAGGCCACATAACCTACTAGTTTAACATTGTCAAATAACACTCCAAATAGTTGTCACTGCTTTGAATCATAATTAGAACCAGAAATCGTCACTATTCCCGGTACGCAAGTTAATAACGTCGCTGGTTAAAAGGGAAGATTTTTTTCGAAATATGCAATGCATACATTATGCAAATTTCAATCAGCACACTCTACAGCAGTCACCGGTCATGAACGTGATAGATTACGTTTTAACTAATTCTACGGATGAGAGCCACTGCATTATGGAACAATTAATGCACTGCATTAACACTAGAGATCAAAGAATAGAAATAAACATCCCGAACGAATGTAAATAAACGGTCCAACATTTAAATACAATATGTACAGAATCGATAGAATTTGCTTGTATCGATAGACCTGAATCAGAGAGTATCGATCATCACGCATCCGGCGTTTATCAAATTTGCCTATCTACCCCTTATTATTCCCGTTTTTCCAACGGGGTCGGGGATGAAATGCGATGGAAGTATTTGTGGCGATGGTTTTTACGGCCGGATGCCCTTCCTGGCCTCATGAGGGGAGTTAATTAGAGATGAAAAGAATGATGGTGAATGTAACTGGGCAAGGATGTGGAAGGAAGCGGCCGTGGCCTGGCAGAAGGTGCCGTCGAAGCATTCGCCTGGAGTTGAAAATGGAAAAAGATTTCAAGGACGGCCGATGGTGGGGCTCGAACCCACGCGTCTACTGAAGTCAGCAGAGAGCTTGGCCCCATGACCTAACGCTGCGCTTTAGCGAGTCCAGAGTTTCTCAAATAATAGAAAGAAAACAAGACGTTCTCCTTGCTTTCCCATGATCAGAAACGGTCATATTACTTACAAAATAGGAATACATGTTGAATTAGATGGATACCAGGGGCATATATAAGAGGGTGCTGAGGGGGATCCAGACCCCCCCCTCCCCGAAAAAAGCCAATAAAAATTAATAAAGTGTTGCTTTGGTAAGAGCATAAAATAATTGTAAATTTCGTTGTACCCTAATCTTAACTTATTGGCTACGTTATAAACAATATTAAGATTGAAATTAGACTAACTCGTGGTGTAGTGGCTAGCATTCTTAGCATTCTTGGCTGCTGTCCTGGAAGTCCGAATTAGATTCCCGGCTCTGCGCCAAGAAATTTTAATTCTAGTCTGAGGGCTGGAACAGGGTACACTGAGCCTTGTGAGGCAAAACTGTGAATTCGACAGTACGGTACTTTTGAGAAATGAATTATCGACTTGTAAAAGAAAAAAAAAGTTTACCTTTCTGCTTAGTTGATTGACAAATATTTAGATATTTGCCATTCACACTCCATAGATCATAATAGAAAATTCATTAAGTATAAAAATTTATTTGTGTGTTGTATTTTACAACTTTTTTGGTATTGCCTGTATTGTAGGCTATATAAACTTTGAATCTTATCTAAAATAATTACGCAAAGTTATATGCTCTAAGATACTGGTTGATATTTCTGGGTATTTTGCGGTGACAATCCCCTGAAAATACTCACAATCTTCCAGGATAGCCAGCCACCCCGAAACAAATTGTATATATGCCCCTGATGGATACACTACAGGTTTCATTAAAATCGAAGATTATCCCACCATCTATTGGTTACTAACATAAATAATTGGTGGCCTGAAATGACTCCAAGCGCTTTGAACGCTGCCTGTTGGAACCACTAGAGCCAAGCTAGAATTGGCTTCAAAACCCACTATACAGTTTTAGGGGCAGATGACCTCGTAGTAAAAGACAGCAGTGGTTACGCTGGCTAAAGCGCAGCGTTTGGTCATGGGACCAAGCTCTCTGCTGACTCGGTTGATGCGTGTGTTCAAACCCCACCGGTGGCTGTCCTTGAAATGGTTTTCCATTTTCAACACCAGGCAAATGTTGGGACAGAACCTTCTGGCAGCCACGGCCGCTTCCTTCCACATCCTTACCCAGTTTCATTCATCTTCATCGTACTGAACTCGAATTCTAAATGATTCAGGATGGACATGATGCTATTTAGGACGTTTTGGTGAAATTTGGAGAAGATTGCGGTATTTTTGGAGGAATTACGACATTTTTAAAATTTTAATACGAGAGGAAGCTTCAGATTGTGTTTGACAACAACAAAATGGCGAGCGAAGCCGCTCTTGGGGCAATGCTGCGTAGTATTTTCGCTAGGCTGCCCATAGCAACTTGTAGAGTTCGAAGAGAAATGCGTTGATTGGCTAATCCAATTGCCAGAATCAGTAAGTGTAGGAGATATGAGCGCGCTTGATGAGGAGCTTCGTCGACTTATAAACTGCCATTTATTAAAGAAGAGAGAATCTGCACATTTAAAACTATTGAAAAAGGATTTAAATTAAAAGGATTTATGATAGTCACCCAGAGATGGAAGTTGGATAATCCTGTAAGAAGATATAAGTAATGATTGGTTTTCCGCTTCTTTTCATGACGCGCCATTCGATTGGTTTTGAGGTGCGTGGTAACGGGCAGCCGATCGAGGTCTTTTGTGCTGAGGTGACGTGCGGAACGGACCTGCGACAAGTGAGTTCCTGAAATTAGCGTGTGCGAGATAGGGGTCTCACGCGAACATAGTTTGTCGGCAAGGGAGGCAGTCCCGTCGGTCAGAAGTTAACATGAGAAGTCCGGTGAAGATGTGGGGAACAGAATATCGTCGTAATATCAGTTCTCGTGTGAAACTAGTATTGAAAGTTTGACTAAACTAAAGAGAAACATCGTGTGCACATTACATGAAAGTTTCAAGACGAAATTCGAATGAATAAGATAGTTTTCTTTGTTGAAAGCACTTTGGTTAAATAAGCACGTTTCGCTTGGTGCGTGTCAGCTATACAGGCGAGAAGGCAAGGCCCGTTATCTGCCTGTGCTAACATTTGTAGGACAGCAGCACTCATTTATAGCAAGTCTCTGTTTAGTGGCAAGCTTTTTATCGAAATGTTCGACATGCAATCGTTAAGGGGTACAGTTAACGTTGTGTTTAACGCAGTAGTGATCATGTTTTAAGCCAAGTTATGCGCAGGGAACGTGATGTTACACTGTTGGACTGGGATACCGGGCAACCGAAATTAATCTTAAAATTATAAGATGTGGTGTAACGATTACAAGGCTACAATCCAACATTACGAGATGGAACTTGATTACCGCGTCATGGCTAGATATTATCAGACCCGAAGCGAAGCAGTTCATTATTCTTCGAGACTGGGGGATTCTTGCGTTACCGCTGATCGAGGCGAGCTCCGTGTTCGAAGCCAGCCAGGGAGATTGACGATCGGGGAGCAGGGTTCGAGTCGTGACAAGGCAGTCTTCCCAAGAAAGGGGATGAAGATCTGTAAGTGTGGGATTGCTGGTGTCGTCAGTAATTCCCTCCATACTTCTTCCACAAGATGTCATCGCAAGGTAGAAAAATATATCCTCATTAGTAGCTATTGTTGGTTCTTATTGAAGTTAGTCGTAGAATAGAATATCAGAGAGCATGGCACCATTTCAACGCTAAATTATTTTGTTGTGTGTGAAATAGTTTAAGCCCAGGAATTATTTTTCAGCGTTGGACATTTAAATATTAATTTTCTTTTAGTGAGATTTTCGGATAGTAACATTTGGATTTTTGACTTATAGGTTTTGAGATTTAAGCTCATTTTATTAATAATTTCGTTTATCGAAGTTCTTTCGATCCACGTATCTTTGGGAATTTTATTGCACTTTATGGAATTTTATTGAATTTTAATGCATTTTATTGAATTTAATTGAACGTTATTGAAGTTTATTGAACATTATTGGAATATTATTGGATTTTTATTGGATATTATTCAATATTCTAGAAAATGGTATCACTTTACCCAAGCAACTTAGACTTTGAAAGGAATATTTATTTGGAAATGAATTATTATTTGGACATTTCCAAGACTTTATAGTCATCTTCGAGTCTGACTTCGCTCAAGTAATTATTCAATCAAATATTTTGAATTGGTGGAAGGATGAAACATTATTTGGACATTCCACTTTAGCCAGTTATAACTAATAATAATTTACCTGTGGATAAATTAATTTATTTTATTTGAGAGATCTTATCTGCTCGGACAAATTAGCACATTTGAGTATTCTACGAAATTTTATAACACTCTTGGAGATTGTTATTGACTTTAATTGCATTAACGCAATATTTTGGAAAGACCAGAGAGAAGTAACGAATGTTTATATTTATTAAATGTTAACAACAATTATTTGAAATCTAAAGTAACTTATACTAGTAAACCATTACGTCATCACTGTTTATTAGAGTCGATTATTATGTATTTTCACAACATCTGAAAGAGCTATACGCTGTAATTATTATAAGTAAATATATTATGAAAGCAAGGCATTATATGCAATTTAAATAAGTTGTTATGCCAGAATACTGTAATAAGAGATTGAAGTGAAGAATTATAGCAGCTTTATTTGTTTAATATCAAGCTGAGGAAAATGTTATACGGAATTTACCTATGTAATTGGGAGAAGTCGTTGTTTAAGTATTCTGTGGATATTTGTTCAGTCTATTAGAGAAGGGAAGGTCATTATACGCGTTGTGAGCGTTTATTAGGAAATTATAAGTAAATATATTACAGTAAAGAATTAAGTAAGACCTTAGTTGTCCAGTATTATTGTAAAACGACTCTCAGTTGAATTGATTAGTTCTATTGGCGGAAAATATTAGGGAAACGGATGGAAAGTGAAAATGTTGTTAATTATTATTAAGATATTATCAAGGATAAGACATTAATTATATAAGCTTAACTTAACCGTTCGGCGATGTATGTATGCCAAATTATGAAACGAAACATCTTTATTATGATGATAGTGATATGAAATTGTAACAGTGACACTTTATTTAAGAGCATAAAAATTTGGGATTGTCAGTAGTTAACCAGAGGAGGAAGGTTGGATGATTGAGAATCATCACGAATTATGTAAATAACATAAGACATTTGTTAACAATATTTAAATATAATACTATTAATAACTAGGAGAATTTAACGATATAATAAAGTTAACTGAATAACTTTCTTAATAAATATCTGATCCTAAAACAATAATAATAATATGGTTTATTATTTGGATTAACATGATTAATAATTATTTCTAATAATTAATAAACATTTAAATAACGAACATTTTACAAACTTAATTAATAATTTGGAAATATTAATAGTCTTTAATTAAATTATTTAATAATAATTTCTACCATTAATCATTAAATAATTTTGGGAACCTTAGTTGACAATTAAACAAAAGTTTAATATACTTAAATGTTTTTAAACGTTTAAACCATAAATTGGAGTGACGTTTAAAGAACGTGACGACGTTCTTTAAATACAGTAAGGTTGTTTACTATTGTGTAAAGGTGATCTGATGGAAGATCAGTATAAAATTATTTTCTATTAATTTTACCAATGGAGGACATTGGAATAGTAAGTAGAAATGTCATGGGAAGACATTGGATGTATTAAAACCAATCTTTGTTCATATATTACTAGGGAACAAGAGTAAAATTTAAGAGCTGTTATGCAAACAGCTGATCGATAATTTGTTTATTTAATTTTATTTAAGAAGTGGAGTACTTCTAACGTCCATGGGACGATGATTTAATTTCATAATCTTATTATAGGAATTTTTGCAGAATCAGTTGCGGATTACATGTGAATGTTATAGGAATATTTGTTAATTCAATTTATTTATTATCACTTCGTTAATAAATTTATTTGTTAGTTTTGTAACTGCGTTTTGATGATTTATTTAAGTTACGAAGGAGGATTATGTTTTGGTGCATTTGAGGTTTTATTGAACCACTAATTTCGCCCACTTAACCGAGAATAGTTTGTATCTCGAGCTCTTCGTTTATTTAGTTGATATACCCATTTTGCTTTACCAAAACATGATCTTAGAAAGTGTGCACCCCCCATTTAGCTATTGTTGGTAGGATTTCCAGGTTTTTGAGCCGGGGACCTCGAGATTCTGCAATCCAGCTGATCTTCGGATACGACAAGCAGCTCTAATGGTTTAAACGGGTAGAGTACCATCTCTCATCCTGGCGTGCAGGTCGCCCACGGGCGTCGACTAGAAAGAACTGCACTCTGCCTCTCAGGTAGTCACACGCCAAAAAAAAAAAAAAAAAAAAAACATACTTCCACCCCTTACAACCTCAATAACTAACTAGAGTTTCACCGGATTCACATTCAGGTACCAACGATGATACAGCAGCTTAGCCGCTACTTACCAAGGCACAGGTCCACCAAGAAGTAAGTTATTGTTGTTTTAAGGGGCGGAACTACGAGGTCATCTGCCCCGCCATCAAGAAGGGGGAGGGCAAATGCATAGGGGCCCATAAGCAATGAGGGCTCGTTACTGGTACAAGTTAGTAGTTTATTGTAGCTACTTTCGTATTATGTAAATTGTTGGCTATAACTTACAACCTGTCCGAGGCTTTGCAGAGTAAGGATGTTGATTTACGTACAGCTCTACAGAATATATATCATATTAATGAACTTTCAACTGTCCAGAGAAATGAGGCAGAAAATCATTCCAGAGGCATACACAGAAAAAGTTCCTCAATTCTGCAAATGACAAAAAACACGTAATTTACCATACCTTATTCTATCCGAAGAATTATTATCGCCAAGCCACTGGCATGCTCTTGACGTGGCTGAATATGTAGGAAAGCGTCTTGCATAGCCTTCTCAGTGTGTGCCTGCTACGCATCTTGGTAGGTGTGCCTTTATCAACTGAAGACCCCAATTGGCACACTGGGGCGAAACGCTAGCAATTTGTTGAGTTATGCAGGAAATTTTTATCACTTTATGTGTTAATTATAATGGCTCAACGGACAATATTCATTCTGATTCTCTTTTGAGAACATTCGATTATACTGCTGACCAAAGAAAGGAGCGGTAGCCTTGATAATGCCGGACGCAGTTTCCAGTGAAACGTCGGGAGATATCCTGTCTGAACCACGTCCTACAAGCTCGAACAACTTGCAACTACTTATGACGCCGGCCGTGAAAGCCTAAGCTGTTATAATGGTTGCAGTAAAGTGTCAATTTCACATGTACGAGGATAATAACTGGCATAACTGCTGACTTTAGTGCAGTCATAACCCCCTATACTCACCATATTGGAACCTTCAGAACAGACGGCAGGATTTAGACTAAGTCCGTACATTGCCAATGCGCATGCGCTAGGAGTTACACTCACTAGGAGAAGGGGTGTGAAGTTACCAACACACAACAATTTTCTGTTGAGAGCTGAGCTATTTACGTTGCGAGGGCAGAAAATACGACAGAGCGAGTAAACAAAATCCGAATAATTTTCTATTATGTAATAGATAATGTGAACATTACAATTCTGTGGTAAGATCTGAAGCACTCTTTGGAGCTGAAACATTAAAGTTAATGCAGAAAGGTGACATAAACAAGATCATGCTCATGGAAAAAAGATTGGTTCGATGCATCCTTGGCCCAAGGAAAACAGAAACAGACTCTAACAGACCACGACCTAACAAGAAAATATACACCCATGTGGAGAACATAATTCACACCATGAGCAAACGAAGGATGTCATTTTTTGGGCATTTAAATAGAATGAATAATGACAGGCTAACAAAACAAATTTTTAATAAAATTTTAAAACTTGAAGTTCAACCAGCGTGGTTTACACAGACATTAAAGGATCTTAAGGAAGCCGACATTGACATTACAGTTACAAGTAATAGGAATTTATTTCGGGACAAAATTCAAAAAGTGATCTTCAGGGAGGAACAAGAAAGACAACGAAAGCAGCCACGGAACATTGAACAGCTCCGAAAGCAGAGATCAGAGAGGATGAAGCGAATGTGGGCAGAGAGAAAAAAGACATGTGGCAAGATTTGAAGTATTGATTATACGTGCTCTGTAATAGTGGTATTCGATTAAATGAATAATAATAAGATAATGTGACCCAGATACAGGAGATGAACATTTTATCTCTAGAGGGTGTTGCATTTTTTTTTTTTTGCCGCTTTTCTCACAAGTGGAGAACATGGAATATGGCTTTACATACAAACACAAACCTAATCTGGGGCTTACACTCCAGACCCCATTGCTTGTAGTACGCCTAGAAGCAGTAATTTTCGTCCAGACTGTCGTCTAACCTCACTACAGGGGAGTGTGGTGAAGCGCATAATTGCAGTCTGTCGAGGGCTATGAGATATTGTTGATAATCTCTGAAATGTTGCATCTGGGATGCATGCACAGTGCGTACCCTGTGCGTATGTGCAGTCGAGTATTTTACGAATTGTAATATAGTTTGCTCGTGAGTTGGCTCAGCGAAGGAATAGCCTGCATATCATAAGGATAAAATTATCATAAACGTGTCAAAAATACCCAGTCCCCGAGTCAGGGGTTGAACACTGGAGATAATCCCCACAGCCAGGTCAGGAATGAAACCCACAAACCTTCAGGTCAAAGCGTAGAATGCTAAGGACCTCTGGATGCAATCGTGGATGTTAAATGAAAAAAATACATATCTGCAAATTTGCTTGTATAACAAAGAATCCCTCATTAGTAAAATTTGGCTCCCTGGTGTGACATTATAACAGTTATTATTTACAAAAGTCGTTGCCTGGAGGTAAGCAACAGGAAAATTGCATTCTTTTCTGACCCATTGACTGGACTGACACAGAAATGCAATTGCACAGGTCTATGACTGAGAGGTTAACAATTGTTTCCTGCAGTCGAGTACCCGCAAGAAGGGCCTATTGGCGAGGCTGGCCACAACCACCCTACATCATAGCACAATGGCAGCCCAGGGCCTAGCCCATCCACCCCCCTCCCAAAGCCACTATTCACACCATAATCAAACTCCTACCTAATTGTCCTAAATATAAATGAGTAGGTCTGCAGGCCTAACTCAGTAATACAATGTTTTATTGAAACCAGATATACATAATTCCCATTTAGATGTTATTGACAACATTGGCACAGGATAATTAAATTATTATTAGCAATATTCTGGCATTACTAGTTTATCCATGAAATGTACCTTTGATTAATGGTCTTGATTATGTTTTAGAAGCTCTAGTAACAATCACAAGCAGTAAAAAGTTAAAAAAACAAAAAGTTTTTTTAATGCCCACATTTTGGGCAGTTAAAACTGCTTTGGGCAAATGCCCATTTATAGATGTTCTGCCAACTGGGCATTTGTTGGAATATGTGACCATGGTTTGTGCTGGTCACACTGGTAATCAGTAAACCTGTTCCATAGAGATATGTTTCTCTTTCGTTTTTTGTTGTTGTGGTATGTATAAAAGAATGTTGTATCACCTTGGTCGTTCAGTTCTGTTCTAGTAAATGTCAAGTACATTAAACGTGTGTTCCATTTCAATAATTGCCTGTGTGCCTCGTAATCCTACAGGTTATGGGCCCAGCCACGAATCCACCGTGCGAATATAAAGTGCGTATGATAGCCTACTCGTTATATGAACTGTGAATTTCGCTACGTATCGAAATCAACATGTCTGCAACCAGCACCTCGTTACCGGCTATAGATAAGCTGCGAGGTAGTCTAAATTACGTGGATTGGCGATTCGAGATGGAAAACGTCCTAAGACTCGAAGATCTGTGGAGCTGTATAGTTGGCTACCCGGATGGAGATACTACAACATCTGCGAAGAAAGCGAAAGTCGAAAGTCGGGCTAGGGCCAGACTTAACCTCATGGTGGATAAATCAATTTTCCCAATCGTCATGCCTTGTAAGACCGTGAAGGAAGTCTGGGAAGCTCTTGAAAAGGCCTACTCAGATAAAGGAGTGAATCGGCGGATCGTCATCTTGAAGAAATTGTGCAAAGTTAAATTAAAGCATTACAAGACGATGGAAGAGTATGCTAGTGAGGTTATGGGACTTGCTCAGCAACTTTCGTCTATGAATAAGGCACTGGACGACGAGTTTGTGGCAGCTCTTATGCTGAAAGGTCTACCATATGAGTTTCAGCCTATGATTATGGCTCTGGAAAGTTCCGAAACAGACCTTACTGCAGACACAGTCCGAACCAAGTTGCTACAAGCTACTACTTGGAGTGGGAAAAGTACTTCCAAGCCATCCAAGGATTCTGTTCTGTTTTCACGAGAAGATAAGACGAAGAAGAAGCCCTTCTGCTGGAAATGCAAGAAGCCAGGACACTGGAAGCGGGATTGCAGGAAAGAGGAGATGCAGAGCTCAACTCAACAGAAGTCGAAGAAAGACAAGATGATGCTGGCGACCGATGGACAGGCATTAAGTGCAAGGGCCTCTACAGGGGCCTGGTTCATTGACTCTGGTGCTACTAAGCACATGAGTTCAAGCAAGACTGCGATGGTGAACTACACTGCTGGTCCTAATCTGGAGATCAGTACAGCAAACAATCAAAAATTGTATGGCCAAGGATCTGGTAATGTAACTGTTCAATTAGAAAATGGTATTTCACAAACCTTGTCCAATGTAGAATATGTTCCTGGTCTCACTGTTAATCTTTTATCTGTGTCTGCTGCTACTCAAAAGGGTTATGTTGTGGTATTCACCGACAATACTTGTGAAGTTTATGATAGTGAAAACTTTGTTGCTACAGGTAATGTAGCACTGACTGCGAGTAATATGGGGGGTGTTTACCAAGTCAATGCTCTCGGTGCTCAAGCTAATATTTGTACCGAGGACTCAGAATATTTATGGCATAAACGACTAGGACATCTTAACAACCACAGCATGAAGTTCTTAAGAGATGGTCTCACTCATGGAATTAATTTCTCAGATAATGGTTTTAAAAACTGTTTTTCATGTGCTGAAGGTAAACAAGCTAGACAACCATTTAAGTCAAGTAAGAGTAAAACTGTATGCAAAAATAAGCTAGATCTTGTTCATTCAGACTTATGTGGGCCTATGCCAGTTCCATCTTGGAGCAATGCTCGCTATTTCTTGACCTTCATTGATGAGCATTCTAGAAAGGTTTCTATGTATTTCCTTGCTAAGAAAAGTGATGTTTTGGATTGCTTTATTGATTTCAAGGCACAGGTCGAGAATCAGTGTGAAAGATCTATTAAGGTCCTACGAACTGATAATGGGGGTGAATTTTGTAGCAAAGCCTTTGAGAGGTTACTTAAATCAGAAGGTATTCAGCATCAAACTACAACTAGCTATTCTCCACAGCAGAATGATGTAGCTGAACGCATGAATAGAACATTGCTTGATAAATGTAGAGCCATGATGAGCGAGTCTAAAGTAGATAAACGCATGTGGGCTGAAGCAATAAATACAGCAGCCTATCTTGTAAACAGGTCCCCGACCAGAAAAAATCCAGGTAAAGTTCCAGAGGAGATCTGGACTGGTAACAAGGTCAATATGGAGCATCTAAGAATTTTTGGTTGTGTAGCACAAGTTCATGTCCCTGATCAAAGGAGAAACAAGTTGGATCCTAAAAGTGAAAAACACATTTTCTGTGGTTATTGTGAGGACAGTAAAGCCTATAGATTCATGCATCCTGTTACTCATCAACTTGTTAAGTCCAGGGATGCACAGTTCTTTGAAGATGTGTTCCAGGAGGTGTCTGATGTGTCTCCAGGTAATGTTGGCCCATCCTTGCAGATTAATGAACCTGCAATGGTTCAGATCTCAGTTCCCACTGACAGTGAGGCAGAACACGACAACTCGGCGGATGGGGCAGAGTGCATTTCGGAACTTGAAAGCGTATCGCCCATTAGCAGTGCTGGTGTGGCTGAGACTGTTGACTCAGCTGATTTAAGCTATGTCCCTAGTGGAACAGATTCAGACTGCAGTGACTCTGTGGGCTCTGCCACCATCGTCAATGAGCCAATGGAGGGGGATGTCGAAGGTAATCAAAGGTATCCTAGGCGCCAACAAAAGCCTGTAGACATGTCAGACTATGTGACATACTTGACTCTCGCTGATGACTCTGAACCTAGTACACTTAAGGAGGCACTGTCCATGCCTGATAGGGTTAAGTGGGAGCAGGCTATGAAAAGAGAAGTGGAGATACTTCAGTTAAATTACACATGGGATCTAGTTGATAAACCCCAGGGCAAGAATGTTGTCAGTAGTAAGTGGGTTTTCAAAGTAAAAAGAGACACTAATGGTAACATTCAAAGGTATAAAGCCAGACTTGTGGCCAGGGGCTTCACCCAAAGGTACGGAGTAGATTTTACAGAAACTTTCTCTCCTGTTGTTCGACACAGCACGCTAAGGATGCTGCTTGCCTTGGCTGTCCGAACAGATCTGAAGGTGGTACATTGGGATGCTGAATCTGCTTTCCTCAATGGAAAGTTAGATGAAGAGATCGGCATGTATCAGCCAGAAAGTTTTGTCAAGAAAGATTCAGAGCATAAAGTTTGCAAGTTAAAAATCTATTTATGGCTTAAAACAATCTTCTCGTTTGTGGAATGAGAGAGCTCACTCTGTTCTTGTCAAATTGGATTACAAAAATTGTGTTGATGAACCCTGTGTGTACTTTAAGAAACAAGCCCAAGGTATGGTAATTATTGCATTATATGTGGATGATTTCATTGTGGCTTATAATGATGAGTATGAGATCAAGTCATTGAAGACCTGTATTGATAAAGAATTTAAGGTACGAGATCTTGGACCAATTTCTTATATTTTAGGTATTAAAGTAAGGCAAGATATGAAGAATGGTACAATGTATCTTAGCCAAGAGCAGTGCATCAGTGAGATTGCAAAGAAATATGGTATGCACGAAGCACGTCCCATTGGTACTCCTTTGGAAACCAAACCAAATCTTGGTGTTTCTGATACAGAAACTAGTGATCTTCCTTATAGAGAACTCATAGGTTCACTCATGTATTTAAGTGTTTGCGCGCGTCCAGATATAAGCTATGCGATATCATATCTCAGTCAATTTAATCATTGTTACAATGAATCTCACTGGTCTGCTGCAAAGCGAGTGCTGCGTTATTTAAATTGCACAAAAGACTTGTCACTTAAGTATGTCAGGAATGGAGGTCAATTCATGGGATTTGTTGATGCTGACTGGGCTAATGATAGCACTCACCGAAAATCATACAGTGGTTTTGTGTTCAAAATGGCAGGTGGTGCTATATCATGGGGGGGCTCAAAAGCAAAAATGCATTTCCTTATCATCTACTGAAGCCGAATATGTTGCACTGAGTGAAGGTGTAAGAGAAGCTGTTTGGTTGAAACGTGTTTTGTCTAACTTTATAGATCTCAAGTCACCCATTTTATTATTGAGTGACAGTCAATCCGCTCAAAAACTGGCAAAAAATCCAGTCCACCATAATATGACCAAACATATTGACACTAAATATCACTATGTTAGAGATGCTTTGGATTCTAAAGTCATAAACATCAAATATTAGGACACTTCAAAAATGACTGCAGACATCCGAACAGAGCCTCTTCCTAAGCCTAAGCATATTTATTTTTGTAAAGACTTGGGTCTTGAGTCATGTCCTCTACTCCCACAGGTTTAAGGAGGTGTGTTGGACTATGTGACCATGGTTTGTGTTGGTCACACTGGTAATCAGTAAACCTGTTCCATAGAGATATGTTTCTCTTTTTTTTTTTTTGTAGTGGTATGTATAAAAGAATGTTGTATCACCTTGTTCGTTCAGTTCTGTTCTAGTAAATGTCAAGTACATTAAACGTGTGTTCCATTTCAATTGCCTGTGTGCCTCGTAATCCTACTGCATTTGCCCGGCCCACATCACTAGGAGTGACGGTTCTCTTCATGGACTGAAGTCACTTATCTCGAAAGGGCAAAGATTAATTGTGGTACATGCCGGTTCAGATCTAGGTTTCATTCCAAATGCTTTGTAGGTTTTCAAATCCAACCAAACAACAGGGGTCTATCACGATGAGATAGACTATAGAAATTACGAAAAATATCTGACAGATAAATTAATTCTAAATTTGCCACCCAACTCTGTAGTCGTGATTGACAATGCCTCGTACCACAATGTCCAATATGAACGCGCACTCGCATAATCTTCCCGAAAAACAGTTACGCAGGATTGGTTGACCGATAGGGATATTCCATTTTCTACACAGATGGAAAACCTCAACTGTATGCTTTGATTGAATCCCATAAACCACGTTATAAGACATATGAAATCGGCAGACTACTTGCTAACTATGGACACACGATATTGCGTCTACCACCGTACCACCCTGACTTGAAACCCTATCGAAATGATTTGGGCTCGTGCTAAAAATGATGTAGCAGAAAAGAATGTTACTTTCAAACTTGATGACGCAAGAACATTACTTATGCAAATAATTGCGTCTACTGGAGCAGAAGAATGGTCGAGTCGGTGTAGTTACGTAATAGACATTGAGAAGAAGTGCATTGATAGCGATCACATAATGGATGAAGTATACTATCAGACCGCATAATCATTATTGGGGGGGGGGGGGGGGCGATAGAGACAGTGACAGAGAGTGTGTTAGTAACGTCAACACCAATAGCACGGATGACAGTGAAGGTGATAGGAGTGGCTTTCAACCTCTTTCAGAAGACGTGGACTAGTATCGGATTTTGTTATTATGGATACTCGAGTTTAGGCCTTAATTACAAACAAACCAACAGACAGCCAGCTTGGTGTCCTAGGCGAAACCCCACACAAGACACGGCACAAACCTAGAAAAATTACTGAGCCTGTCTGGTTCCCAGTCGATCTGAGACAGGTTGTCAAAGTGCGAGGTGCGCGAATGCGACATTCCGTACCGCTAGCGTGTAACAACTGGCTGGAATCGGCGTTGTGAAATAATGTAAGTATTTAACTTATTTTACCTTTGTTGTTTCTTTCTATGCTTCTATCATTATTATCGATGTCAGCACATAGTCTGCAAGCTTGCCTTCTTTTTATAGGTCTCTGACATGGCTGTCAACAACAGGAGATTGACAGGTTGCTCTAAGTACTTGATGAGAAAGAAGGGTCTCTGGATGAAGAGGATCTATTCGATTTTTAAGTCCTAGTGCAGAGTTATTTTGTGTATTTAGGCACTGTATATTATTTCATAATCTAAATTAGCAGAAAGTGTCCTTTTTCAAGCCAAGAATCTAAGTGTATAGGCCTACATGATCTGACAAACAGTTTTACTTTTACTCTAGTGTATTTCTTGAGCTTGTTGAGCATCAGGTACAATGTCTTGTAATATGAGCCTGAAAAAAGGGCAATCTCAATCCAATAATTCTCAATATCTCTTTTGTGTGTGATTTTTTTTCTTCTTTGTCCAATAGATGTTTATAAGAATTTTTAATTACATTAAGTATGAATAGTAAATATGTCCTTATCCCATCCCTCCCAATAATATATTTTATTAATAAGAATTTCGTACATACTGATAAGATTTTTTCAATGTATTCTTATAGCTTCTGTATAATTCTCCATACAAATCAATTTTAGCCGTTTAGCATGTCACTAAATTACGAAAAAGAATGAAGAAATATATTGCGGCATGGAATGCCGCTAGCGTGATCGAATGTTAGTGAAAGAGATGCGTGTAGCTAAGGGTTAATTCACGGGCCGTGAAAGCCAATATACCATCTTAATCACTTTGTTGTTTCCTTCATCTTCAACAATAGATTACTGTGTCCTGGCTCAGGTTATAACTACTGTGTAAGGCATTACATACACGCACTGAGATCTCACTTGAACCCCAGTCACAGTTCAGCCAAGCCTGAGCAGCCATCCGTTTACAAAGGCTGCCAGCGAGCTACTGAGCGAAGTGGGAGGGGGTGTTCTGCCACTACCGAGCCCACCCGAACATCTGCGAAGATCTGCGCAGCATTCTGCAGCAATCTCTTCTTGCACGTATTCTAACAAACGGTAGCACTGAATGAAAGTAGAACGAGCGATAACTTTCTCTCTAGTACATGAATTAGCCAAAATACCTTATCAAACGTCGAGAAATAAATCAAGGAATGATGTTTTAAAAGATGTTTCCTCATCTACCGTCTGTGGCCCACCCAGCCATCCAAAATAGGATCACGACTTATATAGCCAAAATTACAGCTGTAGTCGCCATTAGTCCAAATGAATCATCATCAGTTGCGGTCGTGAGTATTCGGGTCGCTTCGTTAGCCCCGCTGGTCTGTCTCTAAGCACTAGTATCATTAAAACAGTACTGCCAACCTCGCCCTTAAGGTACTATATAAAACAAAGAAGCGCCCAGTTCATTCTCGAGTGCGCATCATTCATGTGCCATCGTGAAGTGGAAGTTAGGAGGATAAAACATAACCTATCTATAACCTGCAACAAGAGGATACCCGGACGTCAAGGCCGCACCTACACCTGACCATTCTTGTCCAATCCAATGGTTTTTGACAATGGTTACAGCCTAACGCTCACAGATCAATGGTTTTGTGTCTACCGTGCCCCTCTAGCTGTGCGGGATCAAGGCCACACCTATACCCAACCATTCTAACCTTCATTTTGTCCAGTTCAATGGTTTTTGACAAAGGCTTCAACTTATCACGCCCAGGTCAATGATTTTGAGCAACCGTGCCCTGATAGCTGCACATTTTGGCCGCACCGACACCCGAACATTCTAACCTGTGTTTTATCCAATCCAATGGTTACAGCCTATCGCGTCCAGAGCAGTGGTTTTTGACAATGGTTACAGCCTATTTATAACGCGTCCCAGTTATTTTAGTTTTATTTTTTTACAGTAATTTTGTATCCCACATGTTGGCAACAATGTGTGTGCCTCGGTGTGTAGCCTACCGCTAGCATGCGCCTGTTGACAGTTGAACGAGATGCAAGTGCTGTCGAAACATGGCAGCTGTTATTAAAAGAGCATAATGTCAGTAATTGAGGTCCGTATTGACTAACTATATATTAGTTTTAACAACAAATTGTATATCCGCCTTAGTCAATACATAAACGAAAAATAAATTATAATTACATTTGCTCCTGGTAACTTACATGTTTCAGGGATTAATAACTTTTATCCCCATCATCAGCCAAGACCAATATCCGAAGAAAGATATAAAATAGCGTAGCACTCAAAAAAACAAATGGCTATTTAACTAAATATGGTGCACCATATAAGTAGGTCACAGAAAAATGTTGAGCAAAACTAAAAATATATATGAAACAGCGATGATATTCAGCATCAAAACACAGAGAATCAGTAGACAGTTCATTCGTGAATCCGCTCCAAAACACTGGTCGAAGCTTGAATTGGCAAAAATCACAATACTTCACCATATGAACACAAACAATGAAGAAGCCTTATGCTTAACAGGTCCATAAGCCAAATCAAATGCCTGCATACAAACTAGACGAGCGTGGAAGGAACAACTTCATTTAGCAATGAGGTTAGCTCAATGCATAACCAGAAAAATAACTGGAAGGACCCCCCAGGAGCCCACCTATGATTTTACAATTGAAATGGAAGGTGATCCAAGTATGACATAATGGCAACCACCAATGGAACTGTAGGACTATGTACAAGTGACGCGATATTTAAAGGCAAGTGATAATGAAGTCGCCTCAATTTCTCCAACATAATTTCCCGCTGCGGATTGAAGGTTTCACACTGAAACAATATGTGATGCAATGTACCTCGTACCCTACCACATACACACCTATCATTGTCCCTGAGATGCATGCGCTCCAAAGCTACTGGTGTAAGAGCGTGCTGGAAACGCATTCGAATGATGGTAATAATATGACGCCGCGAATATTTTCCGACCCGGAACCAAGGCGCTGTAGTTACGGATGGTTTTATTAAGATTTTTTTTTTTTTGCTTTACATTTTGCTATCTCGGTCCATTCATTTTGCCAAGCACTGACGACTCGCTGATGAATTATCGGTACTATATCCGGATATGGTATCCCGATATTATAAACAATTCCCTGACCGCATGCCGCATTCTTTGCCCAGAGATCTACTGTTTCGTTTCCCGCTATATGAGAATGCCCAGGAATCCACATGATGACCACATCTTGTCCTGTGAGTGTAAATATATGGAAATACTGCACTATTTGGTAAAGATACCAATTATTTGAGTGCAGAAAATGAGGTAAGGCATTAATAACACTCAAAGAATCCGTGCATATTAGCACGTGAGGTAAACGATGGGCATGGATATAGTGACAAGCCTGGCGTTTAGCAAAGAGTTCAGCTGTAAAGATTGTAAGATGAGGGGGGAGGCAATAAGTGCGACTAACCTGTAAGTCAGGAGAGTAAAAAGCCGACCCCACGCGATCCGGTCGAACCATCTCTGAACCATCCGTAAAAAAAATCGTATAATTGGAATACAAATCCTGAATATCTCGAAATGCACGAGAAATGATATTCGGATGATGCTTGAACATTTTAAATAGCAATGGAAAGGAATTATGCAGAATCTTAGGTTGGGTATGCAAAACCCTGTATGGGATTGTATATGGAAGTGCAAAACGGGTGTGTAACACATCCTTCCTGAAGGGTTGTAAAATCTCATAAGCCATGACAAGTGCAGGTTTATGTGAGCGATCTAAACGATTTTGTGCGTAATATTCCGTCAGAAGTTGTAATTTAGAGATAATCGGAGACGCCATTAACGACAATTTGTAGAATAAATATTTGCCCGCTATAAATGTGCGTCGATGTGATAAAGGAAACTCACCGGCTTCCACCAACAATGCACTCGTGGGGGTGGAGGCCAAAGCCCCTAGATTTATACGGATGGCTTTATATTGCAGTCTATCTATCATTAACAAGCGACTGTTCGCCATTACATCGTAAAAAAACTGCCGTAATCTAATTGTGAACGAATAATGTTCTTGTACACTGCCAATAATATTGCGGGGTCCGCTCCCCAACGACGCTGTGTCAAAGTTCGAAGGACCTGTAACCGTTTTTCGAGTTCAACTTCAAGATATTGTACCTGCCGTGTCCACCGGAGTTTATCGTCATTATAAATGCCTAAATATTTGATATTGCGCACAACATCTATGGTACCCTGTCGAAATAAAATAGGGGTCCGATCGTACCGCCGTTGATGCGTGATAATTATTGCAGAGTTCTTACCCGGAGATGTTTCCAAGCCATGATTAATTAGCCATTCATGGGCTAGAGTTAAAGCAAGATATAAATCTGCTCGACATTGATGTAAAGTGTCACGGGAACAATAAATCATAAAATCATCCACATATTGTGTGATACGGGCATAAGGCAAAATTACCGCTTCTAATTGTTGAGTATCGATGGAAAACAGAAACCTACTAAGTATGTCCCCTTGCGGCAAGCCCTGAGACGTCTGACGGTGGTCCAGCATCCCCTCGGGGGTACGTAATATGAGACGCCGATGAGTTAAAAAATTGTGAACAATACAAAGAAATGGAGAGAGGAACTGAAGCTCCTGCAGTTTCCGTTGTAAAATCATGGGATCTACGGCATCGTAAGGCCCCTTGATATCCAGACAAACATCAATGGTGTGATGTTTGTGTCCTTTACCTAATAAGACATAAGTTAAGAAAATAGAAAGAGCATCTACAGTACTGCTACGTTTACGAAGCGCGAATTGATACTTAGAGAATAAGTTGTAATATTCCATACACCATTGCAAACGTTGCAATAATACTTTTTGAAATATCTTCCTTACACAGGAGCCTAAATTGATCCCACGGTAATTCTGAAGGTCACGTGCGTCCTTCGAAATTTTTAAAATAGGAAGGATTTCAAAGATAATCCACTCAGTGGAAAACGTGCCAAACCGTAAAACTTCATTATATACAGAAATAAGCATCTCCAGTGCTTTATAGGGAAGATAGGCAACCATCTGATATGTTATGGAATCCACACCCGGACTAGTCGATTTCGTACCTCGTAGGGCAGATTGAATTTCCACGTGCGTTATGGGTTGCAGTAAAACGTTGAAATGATCGGAAGCGGTATAAGACGGAAGCGGGCCCTTATTGATAACTGTATCTGGCGTGAGATTGATATAAAATTCTTGAAAACCCTTCCGGCTAAGTCCTGTAGACGGCCCCATATAACGCGTATTGGACAAACTTTTGATGGTAGACCATAACTTAGGTAATGAGGTTGTGGCATTTAATGAGCTGATGTGATGCTTCCATGCATCGCGTCTCTTTTCATTAAATACTCGTTGGATCGTAGCTGTGACGCGCTTATACAAGATATAATTGTCAAACGTACCATGTTTCCGATATTTTCGTAAACACGCCTGCCGTCTCTTTACTAGTAAGGCGCACTCTTCATCCCACCACTGTATAGTCCCAGGGCGTTGGAACCTACTATACGGAATTGGACGCTTCGGGTGATAACAATCCAAATATTCCTGAATAAGGTGATACCAAAGAGAGTATTTCTGACTTGGGAGGGGTGGGATGCGGCCCAGATTATCCTGAATGAATGTCTGAAAAAAGTCGAAATCAATGTATTTTAATGAACGAGTTATTTTAGTGCCCCGGTGTATCGATGGTGCTACCCCAGTGCGATCATAAAAAATTAAAATAGGGAAGTGATCACTCTGATGCGTGTCCCCGATCGTGCTCCAATCTAATTTATGTGATAAGTCCGGGGAGTTGAAAAAAAATATTACCGCACTTTTTGGACTGCCCGGGGGTGTCAATCGCGTAGGAGAACCGTCATTTAACACATTTAAGGAAAATGTGGAAATCGCATGAGCAATATGTCTACCTTTGGCATTGGTTCGTTCACTGCCCCAGAGTCCATGGTGTGCATTAAAATCTCCTAGAATCAAATGTTAAGATCTTTGAGACACATATTTAAAATACATAAGCCACTGTTGTTGCGTGCCCTGAACACGTGGTGGGCAATAGATATGACTGACATATATCTCCCACCCGAAAAAAATGATGATAACAAAAAGGGAGTTGATAAGGCAAGGACACAGGAGTTATTTGTAAATCCGTTTTACAGAGGGTTATTAAGCCTCCGTATCCCGGACCATCTTCACGAAAGGCCGTATAATTGGGAATTTGAAAACGATAATGTGGGTATAGCCACGTTTCTTGGATAAATACGATCTCAGGGTGATATGTCGATATTAAATGAAGCAATTCATGCTTCTTATTTACCACACTCCGACAGTTCCATTGGAGCAGCCACATCCTTCACCTATGAATGACATGAGATGAAGAAAGAGACTAAACGAATACAACCCCAAAAAAAGAAAAAGAAAGAAACTATTGCCAAACTAAACCAGTGCCCTTTGGTAGTGGTTTTTCGAGGGGTGGAAGTAATGGCAGTATTTTATCTAATAACTTTTAACACAGTGCGCCCACTGTGTATTGTGGCCTAAAAGATCCATGAGTTCTGTAAATTCGTCGAGGATTATTTGCGTAGGAGCAGACTTATCGGGCCCCGAATCGGGCTTCAGGCGCCGGACACCGGATGTGCCCGGTTCGCTGGGCTTCTCAAGGGGTGATATCCGTTCCACGGTTGGGGTTTTTATCAGTTGCAGATATGCCGACCTATCATATCCCAAGGGTATAATCAATTTCGGAGCCGGATGTACCAACTCAGTAAATTTACGCTTGCGCGGGGGATCAGACCGTTGCCCACTACACGACTCTGCCAAAGGGGGGAATTGTTGGGGGAGTGCTAAAGGGTGAAACTGGGAACTTCTCTGGCGCTTCACAATTTCATTGTATGATTTGTTCTCAGTACACATCAGCCTCTTTATCTCCATTTGCTGCTGATGCACCTCACAGCTCACCGCTCCCGCCATATTCCTTGACAATTAACGCACTTGAATATCACTTCTTTACAGTCACAAGTTAAATGCTCCTGCGCACATTGTCCAAATCTAGGGCCCCGGGCCCGACAGTGAAGTTGCACATGCCCGTACCTTTGGCACTTCTGACATCGAAGAGGTGAAAAAATATATAAGCTTACTTCCAAAAGAACATTGAAGATGCTGACATGAGTCGGCAAGTTTTGAGTTTCGAAAAAAAAAATCACGGTGCCCGTTGCAATTTTTTCCGATTTTCCATCTAAGGTTTTAGTACGAAAAAAACGTTGTAAGCGAACGATAGGTACGGGAGAGTCAATGAAACGCATTAGTTCCTCCTGCGTAAAGGAGGTATCTACCCCCCGAATGAGTCCTACTCGTTGTATGCTTGACGATGGAATAAAGGCCATTAGATTTCTATCCTTTAATACTGGATGTTCCAAAAATGATTTGGCATCTCGAAGTGACTTAAATTGAATTTGAACCCGATTGCGCCCTTTTCGTTGGATTTCTTGAATTCCTGGGATTTTACGTTCGTAAAACAAACGTCCCAAAGCCATGGGATGCAGATGTCCAATCGCTTGAGGCTCAACACCTTGAACAAAGACTATATACGGTCCCGTATGATTTGGGGAGTAGCGATAGTCACTGGGAGGGGTACGAGGTTGAACAGGGGTTTGGACCACAGGAGTAGCCCGAACTTCCGACGTTGTAGTGTTCACATGTTCATCCACAATATTGATTGATTCAATGTTGGCGTAACCATCAATAATAACCGCAGACGAAATATCCAGTGGGAGGCCTATTTGACCTCCCCCACTCTTCTCGACATTGCGGCGAAGAATTTCCGAATGTATAGTACTTACATAAATCGTAACCAAGCACAAGGAAATAAAGACGAAAAACATACTTAAATATGGATAGCAAATCGCACACCACACCGTTCACCGCACACGCAAACACCAGACTAAAGCGACGGATATGTTACTGCGTTCACAGCGGACGAGCGACTGTCCTCGCAAATTTTATATGCTCCTCAGCAACGTAGTTGGATTCTCGTCCAGTTTTCCTTCACTGCTTCACTGTAATTGTCATTTTACCATCAGCTGTATATCATATTTTTCAAATGACTAGTTCCGTTGAACATTACTACTCCATGCCATTACAAAGAATACTTAGCTCGCAAGTGTTGGAACCAGATAAGATCAAAGAATACGGACAAAGATATGCCCTGCAGAACATTATTTCGAGAACTGCACAGCTACACAATCTAACCAATGGGAAGGGCGTATGGAACGCTCCCTCTGTGGCTTCTAGCTTTTCCAAACACGCATACGGTACGGTATTAAAATACGTGGTAGTACACAATATAATGGTGTATGCAATACTATAAATTGTTTTCAGGATTAGAAGAAGCCTACCGGTAATTCTGATCAAAATGTGATATAGGTAGAGGTTGGGTGTTGACGGAATAGCATTACTCAAAACGTTTGAGCAATACATGTTAGCAAGGGGTAGAAAGCATATCGTAGACTATATTAAAACCCAGTACTTTTGCCTAAACCAAACAGAACAACTGTCAACATGTCGTCCAGTAGCATGCTTCCTACTGAGCACTGTTGCTGCATAGAGGCTGGCGGGAGAAAAATAAGAGAAGGCACCGCTCTACGCCCGCAGTTTACACACAACCTTCCCTTTGAACACAAGGCGCTTCAAATGTAAGTGCATGTATGAGATGGAGGGCCTAATCCCATGAATATCCATGCTTACAACAGAGTGCGCACATTTTTACTACGGTATTGCAATATGAGGCAGATATAGACATAAGTAATACGTGCACTAGTCCACCTTTTGGTGTAGCGACTAGTTATTTGTTATTTGACCATAGGAAAGGGGGAATTTAAAAAAACTGAACCTATAGGGACATTGATGCAGATGACTCCGAATAAGTAGGCTATACCAAAATGAACATTTTTCAGTGTTGCCTTAATAACGATTGATAACTTTCTACCGTTCAACATGAATTGATGCTCAATTATATTGGATGGGAAATATTGTTATTATTTGCAGAGATTACAAGGATAACTTGTTAATGTATCATTCGTCAAGCGAAGATGAGATCCAAGTCCGTATCGTGTTGGAAGACATTTTTCAGTGTTGTCTTCTTCTTCTTCTTCTTCTTCTTCTTCTTCTTCAAGTGCCTCGTCCTGCAAGAACATTGGCGATCAGTAGCATGATCTGCTGTTTGTCCATAGCTGTTCTAAACAGTGACACAGTATTGAGTCCAAACCAATGGCTTAAGTTCTTTAGCCAGGATATTCGTCCACGTCCTGGACCCCTAATACCATGAATCTCCCCTTGGATAATTAATTGCAAGAGGTGGCATTTTGTTGTTGCGCATGAAATGACCATAGTATACTAGTTTTCTCCTTTTGATGATACTGAGAAATTCCGAGGCTTTGTTCATACGCCGCAGTACTTCCACATTTGTGTTGCCTTAGTAAACGAAATATTAAATGTTTTTCAGTTGGTCAACACATTGCACCTAATTGTAATGACTTATGAGTATTATTCCCAAAACCAGAAAAAAATACTGTACAAGCAGGCCTAACCTGTCAAATCAATCATACCTACAAGACACCAAAATGCTCTATGAAAAACTATTAAAACCCCATAATGGTAATAAAAAATAATCTCAGACCACCGACACTAATTCGCGAAGGTGCAGAAAACTCTTAATAAAGTCAAGCTATTCGTAATAGTAAGCTACTGTTGTGATATACCGCTATTGAGTGATATGCCCCCGAAATGGAGCTATTTATCTTAATGTCTACAAGATAACGAAATTGCAAAAAAAAAAAACACACAATGCCACCCACAAATCTCTAAAAGACAACACTAAAAATGGCTTAAAAAAAATCTGATCAACTAGGCACCCACCCTTCACCAACAATAATGTTTGTAATTCAAGCAGGTTATGTTAAATTGTGATTAATGGCGGAATTGATCACGGCTGTGTGGCGCGAAGGACGACAGCCTTGAACATAAGTGTTCAGCCCATATGGGAAAAGTTTTGATTTGGAGACCATGCAGGGAAAATTTTTGAAAGTTTTGATTCACGGCTCTTCGTTAAGCCCCCACTCTAAGCTTTGGTTCTGACCAAAATGGTGGCTTAACGAAGACGACAGGGGATCATTTTTTAAATTTTTGTAGATAGAAACACACCCCTTGGCTTCACCATGCACTGCACCGCTTCGTTGCAGGAAGCGAAAAGACCAGAATCTCTACAAGCAGTTACTTGACCAACAGAGTGCTCTATTCCCATAAGAATTTGCGCTCTCGGCAGACGTAAGTGTGTACGAAGGTAGGGGTGTGTTTCTATCTCCCAATTTTTTTTAAATGGCCCCCGTGGCGTTAACGAACAGCTGATTCGAACAACAAATTAAAAGTCAGTGAGAGTGGAACGCGAATTAGCATCCGCGCTAGTCACCGCTGGCTTGTTTAAAATTATCACCAACAAGGCGGCGAGAGGAGGATGATCTTGCTAGCAATTTAATTTATGTAGAAATCTATTTCAGTTCATGACAGTATGAAGTGCAATTCATTTATCGATGAGGAATTGTATGTGCGTTTATATTTAAATTGCAACGATACACTGTTCAACAAAACTATGTGAAAATAAGAAGTACAAATCAACACTCTTGCTGATCAACTGAAAGTTTCTTCTACTTTGGATGCAGATCAAATGGCTGTCGTTTCCACCAGTTTTATTCATCAGTTCGAATTACATTCAGTACAATAACCCTTTGTGCACCATAAAACTACTTTATTGACCATTGCGTATTGATGTTGCTGTCTGAATATATTTACCAATTTCATGACATGTAATTTGTAGGTTAGGCCTAAGGCATATGATTTCTGTGGCCGGTTGTATTTTGAAGTCCTTACTGTATTTATGTACAAATATTATGGTTTTATAATGAAGCAAGGTACTGCACCCGAATTCCGCATAGTCATAGCCTATATCCGCTGAGATGGAAAAGGATTGTAGGGAGGTCAATACCCAGCCAGGTTAACCAACACTACCCTACTAGTATAATGACTAGGAAACTCTCGATACATACCGGCCATGCAACAACACTACCGATTAGTTACACATTTACTAGAAATAAAATATCCTTAACATAATGGTAGGACGAGAATCTCGGATCTCGAGCGTGAACGGTGAAAGTTGAGACTACGCGAATTCTAGTAACTAATTCGCAGTATTATCGCATGCCGATTGCAAAAATGAAAAGGTGATCAGATTTATAAAAACGAACAGGCAAACAAAAATAGTGCCTGGGATTTATTAACAATAAATCACAAACAATAAGATATTCCCTATCACCAATAAAATATATATATAAGCAAGTTAAAATTAAATATCTCACACGTCAGATAGTCCTACTATCTGTATAATAAATGTTCTTAAACATTATCATTACAACAATGTAATTATATTAGAAATTATTTAAATGTTTACGCAATTAATAGTCACCCTGTGACTCTGTCACTGAAGCAGTCTGATCTACATCAGCTGTTCAATCACCATAAATGAATTTAACAGTGCAAAACCCTACATTATACACATTCGTGTGTAAAACGTGAATATCTATGCTAATAATAATAATAATATAAATTAAATATGGTTTAAATATATACATTATATACAATTATCCATGTTTAACACGGTATTGAAATATACTATTCGCACTATCAGTCACGATCTGACAGTCTTATAGTGTCTCTGTTAAATACCAGTTCTCTGAACAATGTTTCACACAACAATAAATTCTCAGGTATTTCTGGTGATAAGTCAAAATAAATAAAGCTTGTATATCAAACACTGAAGTTAAATATTGCTTAGAATATGTCGTGTCAATGAATAAAAACAATAAAATAAAGAGCGATGCGAAACTACTTAATAATCTCTAAACACTTCGTGGATCATATACTGATACTCTCTGACATAAACAATACAAACATTAACCTTTGTGTTAGCGCTTTTTACACATACTGTAACAATTCGTTGCTCCACATGGCAATACATTTCTTTCTCTCGTAATACAGTGAACAACACTCATAAATGGCGTTTGCTACGCTCCAAATATATCATACCTTCATCTTTTCATTACTACCAACAATCATCAATACTCCGCACGGCATTACTTCAATAAAAAAAACTCTTGCTACAGACATGAAGAAGAATTAGTGATTTTACTAGGTAAATACGCAATTGTATACTGCCGTTCAGAATGCACTCCTAACTCCAACTCTCCTCTAAATTATTAAACCTCGTGCATCAATAACAACAATTACATGTTCGTTCACAACAATTCACCTCACACAGTATTTCTTATTTCTTTCATTAGCGCTATTCGTTCACTTAGTTCCATAATAAACTGTTGTCCACGTTACCAAATGTTAACAATACTAACTCGTAGTTCGCTCGTCTTTAGTAGTTAATAAAGATAAATCCATATCCTCACGCTTCTGGTGTACATTTAAATAAATGAATTATTCATATAAAAGATGATTTTAGAACATACTAGACATCAGGTAGACTAACAAATCTCCTGGTCTATTTAATTCAGTTTAACAATGTTTCCAATTTAATTGTTAATAAATATAGGCATCATTTGACCTCAATTGTCACTATCATGATCCTATTTTATAGTGTATTTTCGTAATAACAATAGTCCAAGACTATATAGTTGTCAAATAAATTGTATTCCGTTATTGGAATTTTAAAACATCTATATTGTTATAAATAAATGTTTCAGTAGTATTTTGACATAATAATGTCTGCTAAACAATGTTACAGCATTTTACAATAATGCTTTCCTATATAAAAATGTAATATAAATATACAAATGTATTCTGTCGCTGTTACGCATTTGTAACTGTTAATAACAATCCTAATGTTCAAATGTTCTTACAATTTAAAAGTATTTTCAATGAAATATGTCATTATCGAAGCATTCTCTTCGAAATACGATACTATCGAAGCATTTACTTTATAAAACGAGTTTCGTTCGAAAGTGAGTATGTTAAAACGATTCCTTCAAAAATAAATATATGAAACAAAATATCTAAGTCAAAAATGCATGAAATAACGTCTTAAACGACACACGAAGGCGTATCAAAGAATTACAATGAATCTCAAAAATTTTAGCCATAATAAACATAGAATAAAGATACGAATATCTACAATGAAGCTGGTCACTCCCAAATGGGTTTCTAATACTACTGCTGATTTTAGAGCAATCAGTTTTTCTACCTTTGAGATGGCTTCTGCTGTCGAAAATACCTCTATCAGATGTACTTGATGTTCCGTTGAGACTGCGAGCGCTCGTCTTCTCTGGAAACCAGTTCCTGCCAGGCGCGTGCGAAACAGCTGCGTACGACCCCGTCTCGGTCGTGTTGCGTTCACTGCACTCCACCTCGGCTGTGGCTGCTAACGGCAAATCTTCCAGCTTCACGGTCAGCGACCTGGGAACTGCGTCTCTTGGTCCAATTGGCTACCAGCGGTCGTCTTCTTCTTATCTCCATATAACAGAGTGGCATCATCAGTGTAGATCTGAATGTCCTGGGTTGACATCTCCTCCTGATGGTAATGGACATCTCGCTTGTAGTATAGAAATTCATCATGGAGTACTGCAAGTTGTTGAGCAGTTGTAGATGTATCGATCCTTGATCTTCTAAGTCACTCTGACTTTCCAATCCATGGTAAAGACTAACCTCCTTCCACTGATTTAGTTACCCATAATAATCTTCTCAGTATTCGTAGAAAAAGTTTGTCCTCCCCGACTCAGGATGGTTGCGTTCATGTTGACTATACTGTTGAACCGTAGAATAGATATAGTGGCAATAATGTGGCTGTAGTGAATAGTTATTGCTTTGCTGTAGACTAACGCTGTTTTTGTGAAGTCTTCTTCTGGTGATAATCTCGTTGCAAAATACAATGCTGTTCTCTTGAATATCTAGTGCATTTGCACTTCACCGGCTCCTCTAATATCTTCCTCGGCGATTGGTCGATCTCCTGGCGGTACTTCCTCGTCTGTGCTCCGTATTTCTTTTTCGTATACAAGAACTGTTCTGCCGCTGTTGCTGGTCGCGTGCCTCACACGTCCGTCCGGTTTAAGTAGCTGGATAAGAGTCCTGGCTCGCTTCTCCGCGATAGCGCGCGTGCCAAAGCTAGCCTTTCCTCCTAGCCTCGCACAGTTGCATTTTAATAGAAATATACTCATAGTTTCTCTATTAGCCAATAATTTATATTTCTATTTAACCAAATAAATTCCATATTCCATTCTACACCTGTAGATGTGTTCATTTCGCTTTATATATGCCAAATTTATATAAAAGCGATTCCTACAAAATTTATGTGCTTTAATCTGATTGGCTGCTGATATATCGTGATAGAAGCTCCTGGAACTAGCCTCTTATCAACGGGTCGTGTGCATAATTTTATTATTGTCGCCAGCTAACCAAAACTGGTTTTCTGCTACCTAACATGAAGCCTTGTACATTTTCCAGCCTCGAATGATCCAACACTTCCTTAGTTAAAATCTCATTCACCAGAATATTTCCAAATAATAATTCCTTAAAATGCTTCAAAATTTTCCAAAATACTTTCATTATTCATCATTAACTTCCAAAAATGCATATATAAATATTAAATTATTTTAATTCCATATTTCCAATTTTTCTCTCCAATGGTTCACAAGTCGGTTCGAACCTCGGCTCAGTCAAAGTCCTAAGCTGGGCTGAATTCGAGTTCAGTGCCTACATATATTTCCTAGAGTAATCGAGTATTCAGTCCGGGGAGGGTGATGGCGCAGTGGCTTAGCTACTTGTCTTTCACCCGGACGGCCGGGATACGAATCCCGGTGACAGCGGGGTGGAATTTTCACTTGAAATATCACGTGGCGTCAGGAAGGGCATCCCGCCTTAAATCCCCGGCTAAATCCAAAATGAGCCTGGTTGGCTCCGGCGACCCCAATTAATTGGGAAAGGCCGAAGAAAGTAGTAATCGAGTATTCAGTCCACAGACCGTTCTGTTGTCACAAAATAATACCGAGCAGTAGTCTACATATATGGCTGGTTGCTGCTCTTTTTTTTAAATATTGATATGTAGTTTCTCAGTCCGGTAACTTCTTGGATTTGCTTGAGATAGATTTATAGTAATAAACTACCTTATTAACCTGCAGTCTGATGTTTTAAAACATGCCCAGGTGCATAGCATAAGGCCTACTGCGGGCTATGTCGATCCTAAATGTTGGCCTATTATAGTGCTCATGCCAAAGGTCGTCCTATGGTTTTAACTATTGAGACTTGATTTGCATTCAAGTTACTTTCAGCTGAGTCTCGCAATGCTTCGTAAACTTGGGCGCGACTTCACATTTTCATTTTTCCTACACAACTTAACTTGATACCAACCACTTAAATCACAGTGTTTCAAGATTTTTCTCTCATTAAACATCACCTACAATTTTTTTTCCATAGTGGTAGGGTGTGTTCGAGTCTACAGAAAATAAAGTTGAGTAATAAAAATACATCTTAGGTTCCCATTACACAGTTGCATTTTATCCTACTGTATCTCCACTAAATATACCAATCCTACCAATGTTTTCTAATTCCTCGTGCATAAATAAACATGACAGATTACAGCATTAGCAATGTAACAGTCCGGTAACTTCTTGGATTTGCTTGAGATAGATTCATTGCTTCCATCTACATGTACTAGGTCTAGTAGTACCAGGTGTTGTGACTGTTTCTCCAACTCCGTCAAGGAATCTAATTCTGAACTAAGATCTGGAATGGATTACAATTGCTAAAATGTTTTTAAAGGAGCTCTAATCAGAAGCTCATTTTGTGTGCCACAGGTATGTAGAATGAACCTCCATCCGAATAACTTGTAGGCCTAACCTGAACATAATCCATGTTAAGAGCTGTTTTTTGGTTTACAGAAAAACCTACCATTTAAAAACTTTCACATAGGCTACTAATCATGTTATGGTGCAAGAGGTTTCTCAGTCACTCTCTGGTTGCTAATCCTTAACCTACGGTAATTTAAACAATCCTGGCTATCAACTACTGATTTAAATATTCCAGACATCTTTCTTAACTCCACTTCTACTGACAGCATGTATGTTCCTACTACTGTCTTTCAAGCCATTGACCAGTTATTATTTTCATGAGGAACTATTTTAGTAATTCTTCTCTAAGTGAAATACAGTTCATGACAACTGTCTGTCATCTGCATGGTATGTAGCTGCCTGAAATACTCATGAGTTTTTTCTTGTGTCGCTTCTCTGGTTGCCTATGACACTTCCTAATTATTAACAGAATGTTCCATCGAATTGTTGTATCCAAGTGACCAACTGGTAATATATTATGGCTTGCTTTAATATTCCTATGATACACTTTTACATTCCATACATTAATGAAATATACAACGTAGTCTGACATGTTGAACCTATCTCCCATTCCCTAACACTCCCAACTAAAGGGACATAAGCTACCTAGTGGTTAGTCTCACATTGCTTCCATCTACATGTACTAGGTCTAGTAGTACCAGGTATTGTGACTGTTTCTCCAACTCCGTCAAGGAATTTAATTCTGAACTAAGATCTGGAATGGGGTATAATGTCCCACGAGGACAATTAAGGACAACTTTAACCATTCAAGTGATTTTCTATTTCATTTCACCAACTAACCAGGTGCCTGGAAATGCTAGTGATGGAGGCAGCTAAGTAGGCTAGCCTATTGGTATTCACCATTCAGAGAAATTCTCAGCGATTTGTCTTTGCACATGACACAACTTTCATAAATTGATACAGAACGCTAATGGTGGCCAGCACTCACAGCTTAGCATAGCACGGAGTGGATTCCAGCCTCAGATTAACTCATGATCCCCAACAGGTTTTCAAACAGATTGAGCACACACCCAGGTTCAGGGGTCTTGATCATGATGTTCCAAACCTCTAAATGAAACACTCCAATTTAAGACATACTGGTCTTGCATCCATGGTCGATCAACATTCTCCTGATCTCAGTGTTCTCAAGTTTCTGATGGCTATGGACATGTTTTTATCCTGACAACTTCATATTTTAAGGGGTTGGGGTACCTGCCCTATTCTTAATTAGTTCAGCATAAGATCATTAAATCTCCCAAAGAAAAATAGGGAACATCCATGTGTTATTTGACCATAGGAAAGGGAGAATTAAAAAAAACTGAACCTCTAGGGACATTGATGCAGATGACTCCAAGTAAGTAGGCTAGATCAAAATGAACATTTTTCAGTGTTGCCTTAATAACGGTTGATAACTTTCTACCGTTCAACATGAATAGGACTATATTGGATGGGAAATATTTTTATTGTTTGGAGAGATTACAAGGTTGACTTGTTGATGTATCATTCGTTAAGCGAACATAAGATCTAAGTCCGTATCGTGTTGGAAGCCATATTTCAGTATTGACTTAGTAAAGGAAATATTAAATGTCTTTCAGTCGGTCAACACGATTGCACCTTATGGTAATGAGTATTATTCCCAAAACCAGAAAAAATACTCTACATGCAGGCCTAACCTGTCAAATCAAACATACCTACAAGTCAACAAAAATGCTCTATGAAAAACTATTAAAACCACATAATGGTAGTCAAAAATAATCTCAGACCACCGGCACTAATTCACGAAGGTGCAGAAAAATCTTAATAAAGTACATCTATTCGTAATAGTAGGCTACTGTTGTGATTTACCGCTATTGAGTGATAGGTCCCCGAAATAGAACTATTTATCTTAATGTCTACAAGATAACGATATTGCCCAAAAAACACAATGCCACCCACCAATCTATAGAAGGCAACACTAAAAATGGGTTATACAATTTCTAATCCACAAGTCACCCACCCTCACCAACATTAATATTTGTAAATTAAGTAGGTTATGTTAAATTGATGTTAATGGCGGAATTGATTTCGGCTGTGTGGCAGGAAGGACCCAATAAGTGGTCAGCCAATCAGAGAAATGTTTTGATTTGGAGACCATGCTCGGTAAATTTTAGAAAGTTTTGATTCACTGCTCTTCGTTAAGCCCCCACCCTAGGCCTTGGCTCTGACCAAAATGGCGGCTTAACGAAGACGACGGGGGGCCATTTTTAAAATGTTTGGAGGTAGCAAACACACCCTAGGTAGGTTGGCGAAGCCCACTTGAGTTACGTTTGACGTAGTACGGGCTGACGACGCGACGTTTGGAGCATGGGCGCCCACTGGATTGTTTCCAGGGGGGGGGAGTAAATATTTTCGTTTCATTATCTACCTGCCCCCCCCCCCCACACACACACAAATAGAAGGTTTCATTTCTTACTTACATCATGAAATTCATTATTTTACTGCTCTGAAATCATTGGCTACTTCGTGGCAAGTATGGGAGGAATGTTTTTCTTTGAGTTTTTGTCCGTTAACGTTCGCTTTTCTTCGTGATTCAACGTCGTAATTTTCAGTTCTTAAAAACAGGAGAAAACTATTGGTATCGACAAAAATAAAAATCAAGTACCGTAGTTCATTAAAATGGTATTGTTAATCCAGTTCGCCAACTTTCTAAATAACTGGACATATTTTCACATGATCCCAAATCACTAAGTTAAACTGTGGAAATATCCCAACATCTGAATCAGCCCAATTATTTAAATAGCACTGTTTCCAAATACGGTACGGTATCTAGTTTGTACTTGCCATTACAGCAGATCGTCACGTCTTTCCTCTTCTAAACAACCAATCGGAAATACTTCGCATTGCCCTTATTAGAATCATGAAACCCTTGTAGCCTACGAACTGATAAACTCGGGCCTATGGTTTTTGTAAAAATTTGTTTTGTCAATAAAAATATTTCGCCTGATTATTACTAACGACTAAGTAAAATGGATAAAAACCACTATATCACGTACTTCTTACTACCATTATACGCATTCTCGCCTGAAATAAGAGGAAAGGTGATACGAACGTAAACAAACCACTCCTTTCAATGTGTAATTGAGCCTTATGCTCAAGCTTTTCTCTGTTTATGAAAATAATAGACGATAAAATAAAACTAACAGATATTGTATAATTCCGTAGAGTTTTATAAAATAAACAAGTGATATATTTCGCCGTATTATAGTACCTGTGCCGTAAATAATATACTGTCTAACCAATCTAATACAAATACTTTTTGATTTTTTTAAAATTTATGTGTGTTAAGGCTACCCTTAAAGAGGGGAAAATTAACCTTTTTATATTCAATAACTAGCATTGTTGTAAATGTTGTTGCATTATTTGTAAACAGGTTTAAACCTCACCCCTTGTACTTGACTCTGAGTGAAATTCCGGTTTATGTAATAACGTGTCATTAGGCGAGTGTGTATAAGTAATGTTATTTCAGAGTACCGATACCGTAGTTTTGAGATGAGTGCCCCGGAACATGAAACATGATACATACGTGGTATTTCCCTGAAGGTAGTGTTGAAAATATCGTAGGCCTACTAGGGATGGCTGCTGTCAGCGTCGGCAATCACATTTCGAATATTTAGGTAACCAGTCGTCATCGTGCAGCTTAAATGGAGGTACTCAACTACACAGATGGGCTTAACGATCAAATTACTACATTCTGTCCTTTCTTACAATGCATGCCACGTATGGATTTACGTCCAATTGGTGGTATTTTGGCAAAATAGCAGATCTATGTTGTTCATGTCTTCCAGATTTTTATAGTAGCCTGGAAAAGAAAAGCGCTACTCACGCAGCTGTTTAACTTGGAACGTACATTTTTACACCCTTCATTTATAAGTTTTTTTTACACTATTTCACAGAATTGTCAGGCTAACTAAGGCACATATTAGGCCTAAATATGAAAGTTATGATCTTTATGTTTACTGATGATCAGACATCTTTTTGAATTTGTTGAAGTACCATACCCATTTCAAATTGCTGGTTGTTACGATTAAGCATCAAGTCGAGCTTAATCTTTATTCAGTGAATAATATACTGCCTAAACAATCTAAATCATTTTTTTTTAGTTTTTTAAAATTTATGTAGGCCTATTTATGTCTCATATGTTACGCATCCAAAATTGCCTGCTTTGCAAGAGGGTTCCATTGAAATTATACACAACATTACGAAGTCTATCACTATTGAATTCACCATTTTGTCTATATTCGATTAAGAGTGCGAATCTTAGTCACTTTGATTATGGCACAAACATTGCAGGATAATTTAACTACTGTATTATAAATTGCTTCGATTGTAGAAAATGTAACACTGCAGGTTAAGAATCTACAACTGCAATGTTAGATTGCTGTTCATTCGTAGCAATAATCGCTTTGTTGTCAAGAAATGAGCCACCGTACTATTGCACACCTTTAAAATAAAAATGTACAGCATTTCGCGACACGAATATAACAAACGCGGAAAGGCGAGCCGGCGTAATATGGCGAGAGTATAATACAGTCAGGCCCATATTTAGGGTTCTTGACGCCTCTGGGAGTAATCCAAATGCAAAATGTCATTTTCATAGCCCTTGTGGTTACAAAGATACGATGATTAACGAGTGAGTACCTCCTTTTTGGATTATATATAATAAGAAAAGATTGCAATACTTACCTTTAAATGAAATACAAATCCATTCGTAGAAGATGCACAAAAAATTAATAAATAATACTGTAAGCACACTGACACAGTCTAGGCGGCCGTTCATAGTGAACACAATACACACGAATGGAATGTAGGCTACGTGCATATAAATTACAAAATTCCTTTGTAATATTATTCAAGAGTCTAATTTAAAGCGAAAGCACACCAGCACTATTGCATAACTGACATATTACGTAGGATGATTTTAACCTTCCGGTGGGTGCTACTGATCTGACGGGCGCACGAGTTAATTCTTATTTCATATTCGTCAACATATTCGTCAACTACCTTTCAGTAGTTACGTCTTTCCACATGATATTCAAGTCCATATCAGCCAGTTTGTCAATGACCCTTCTACACATTTTCTGTTGTTGCAAAAGTGATATGCGAGGCAAATTGTGCCTGATCGAGCACCGTTACGTAATAGACTATGTAGAGAACGAATGAGTGTATTCACTAATAGAAGCAAAACTATTCTTCAGCAAATATTGTAATTTTTAAAAATTCAGATTTCTGAGGTGTGCCAGACAGGCTTAATGCGCCCACTGCCACTATACAGTATTTAATGTTTGGCCTGTCGGAATGTTAAATATCTGAAGTATTTATGTTTAGTACAAATTAATTAGAATACTGTAAGCACTTTTGAAAACAAAACAAAAAAAGCTTTTTTTCTCAGTCTGATTTTCATATAGTTTTATTTTTCAAGGATCCAGGGGCCATGGCCCCCCCCCCTGCCCCCCCCCCCCCCCCGTATGGGCGCCCATGGTTTGGAGTGCTAGCAATCAACATACACTACCAAATACTGTCGTTTTGCTCGCTGTCCGCTAGTAGGACAGTCTTCGGCGTGAATGAAACCCTTATTTTATCCATCTAATTCCACATACTAGCTTATCAATAATGTGATCGTTTATGAACATGGTATTTTGGTATTTTTTAGTTTTATTAAAGAAACAATGCAAAATTACGACATTTTAATGCAGTTGTTAGACCAGTCATCTTGTACGGCATGGAAACTACAAATATGACCGGAATGGAGAATTTGCTCAAGATAGAAATAAGAATTTTAAGAAGGATTTATGGTCCTAGGAAAACACAGGAAGGTTATATAGACTGAGATCCAATGCAGAAATGTATAGTAAAATCGGCAACCGTGAAGTGATGATAAGAAAACGGCGACTTCAGTTCTACGGACATATGGTCCGCATAGATTGCTCAAGGTTAAACAAACAAATTTTTGATAAAATCTGGAACTATAAAGGGCAAGGAGGCTGTTTAAAACAAATGAAAGAAGAACTTCAAAAATTCAAAATTACTGAAGAAGATTGTCTAAATCGAATTGAGAACAGAAAAAAAATTGGCTTCAACATTCTTGCCGGGGAGAAGAAAAATCTCAACAGAGGAGAATGGACTGCTGAAAGAAGAGCTGTGCAGTCGACCAGGATGAAAGACTTCTGGAAGAGAAATAAGGAAACTAGACCTATAAAAAAGTGATATTTGCGTGGTCCTTGTTGGCCTGTCCGCAGTGTATATATATATAAACAACTATTGATCGATTCTCTTCCGATTCATGCCTATCGATGCGAAATACTCTCGATTGTTTAGAGAATTTGAAGGCCTGTGAAAGCTTCGCCTGGCGATGACGCCAAGAACCGCCAAACCATGGTTTGATCAACGAATTTTACAAACTCAAACAGAAAACCTCGAACTTCCTACAAAACACTGCTGCGACAAAAGAAAGCGCAGTATCTAGAAGTACAAGCACTACTGCAAGCTGAAGAAGTCATAAATGATCCTTTTGTAGCGCTCAAGAAACCGAACAATTTCAGATAGTTACAAATTATTTGGTACAAAAGTTATTGTAATGATTCTGAGTATTTTGTGGGATACCCTTTTGATTTATTCACAGCTTCGATTTTTCACGGCATTGAGTTAAGCAAAGATCAGAGATCTTTTAGTTTGATCTCTCTAAGCCATGAATTGATGATGGCCACTTTCAGCTCCCTCTTGTTACTGTGATTCTGTCGTGAAACCACAGTTTTCTATAAATAAACATTTATCTCTTGTTTTTAGTTTTTATAACATTTTTATATATATTAACTTATATTTCAAACAGTGGATAATAGGGCATGTTTCATGGAAATTTTTAATAAATTAAAATGTATTGTTCCCGTTAATCAGCAGTGAATTGGATGACATGGCGAAAACATCGCATTCCACGCCGATAAACCAAGAACCATGGTTATAAAAAAAGATTGGGATCTAGGTTCGATTTGACAAAAAAAAGAGGATACGAGTTCTCGAGTAGTCTCAGGGATGGTAGAAAAGATAGAGGCGCACCTGGGAAGATCAACCCTTCCCTAGATCCGAATCAACACCATAGATCAACTCAGAAGGAAAGAAAATCTTAAAAACCAGTATCCATTTATTGGGCTGCTCCTAAATCAACATGCAATATAAATAATCATCCAAGAGTCTATTCTGCTTCGTAGATTTAAATTAAATTAAGAATTGCTGTGGATTTATTCTATTCTATTTATTTCTATTTCTAATTATTCTATTCTATTCTGCTTCGGAGATTTAAATTAAATTAAGAATTGCTGTGGATTTATCAAAAAATTATTAAATGTCAACTGACATTAAAGGTTAATGGGCCAATAAATATCCTCAGTCCTAAACTTCGATATAAATCAAATTAGGAGATTGGCCTACTCGAGGAAGAGAGAAAATACAAGTTAGACACTGTCTCATTTGACCACAACATTAATTTAACACCCTGAATGTCCGTCAGTTGATGTTTCAGATCATAAATGGATTCTATCATCACTTGAGGTCGTCAGAAAATTAAATACATAAATTGCCCTAATTCAAATTAAGTCTGAAAATCATAACAACCAGATTGTGGTCAAGGTTTATGTCAGCATATCCCGGGAAAATAGTAGGAGAATCCGCATTAGGTGAAAGGAATGATCGAGGAAGCAGGCTGATGGAATTCTGCACCGAGCAGGTGTTGGTAATAGCTTACACCTTATTCAATAACCACAATAGAAAAATAGACACATGGATGAGACCAGGAGATACAGGGCGTTACCAAATCGACTTCATTAGAGCAGAGATTTCGAAACTAGACTTTGGATTGCAAAAGGTGGCGACAAGTAACAAATCAACCAAGTGCGGTCAGAGTGAAAAATGTGTAACTGATAACGAAGACTACATAATTTGTGATGGGGAATGTGGTAAATCATACCACAGAACCTGTGTAAACATAAAGAAGAAAGTTTTTAACAGGCTTTTGTCTGACAAAGCCAAATAATGGTATTGTGTCGAGTGCAGTGCAATGAGTAAGTCAACTATGGATGAGGTTTCTAAAATCGCCTTGCCAGACGAGAATGTAAGTAAACCAGATTTACAAGATCTTGTTTGTGAAATCAACCTCCGACTGATAAACTCGAAAATATTGAAAAGACGCAGAATGACATGTTTAAGTCCGTGACATACTTTTCTGATTGTTTTGATGGTATGAAAAGTGACATTTCAACTGCCGCACAAAATCTGAAGCAAGTCTTGTCAGAAATAACAAAGCTCAGTTAAAGAGTTTGTGAATTAGAGAAGGATAGGAATATCGCTTGCAGTGAGGTCAAAATGTTAAAGGAAGAGAATCTCGAGCTTCAACAGTACGTTCGGCGAAACAACCTAGAGCTTCATGGCGTGCCGCACACTTCAAACGAAAACCACGTTCAGATTGTCAAGACTATCGCTGACCAGTCGGATGTCACAGTTGTTGAGTCCGATATTGACGCCTGCCATCGGATACCACAAAGCAGAGAAGGTCTTCCACCTCCTTTACTAGTCAAATTCTGCAGCCGGCTAAAAAAGAGGCAATTTGAAAAGGCAAAAGGTCCAAACCCAACCTGAACTCAAGTGATGCTGGAATCAATGCAAGGGCTAGGCCTATCTACATTAACGAGCATTTGACGCCTGCTAATAAAGTACTCCACAAACAGGCAAGAGACGTCCGTAAATTAGGTTTTAAATACGTCTGGACCCGGGACTGTAAAATATTCGTCCGTAAATCAGGTAGTGACAAGGCTGTCAGGATCAGCTCGCCAGAAGACATTGAAACGCTGGTAAAAGTCTCTTCCATCAACAAGGCTCAGCCATCCCATTCATAGAAATAATGAATCAAGACATGGACCTACTAGTTGATGTTGACTTACACACATCACTTGATGAGCGTAAATGTGACTGTACCCACGACTACATAGCAGACACTAAAAAGGAGGTTAGCCAAATCAAGTGTATTTACCTAAATAGCAGAAGCATAAAAAATAAACTGGAAGATATCGAGATACTAATACATATTGTGAAAAATCTAGATGTCATAGTGGTAACCGAGACTTGGGTGAAAAGTAATGAAGCTAAATACTTCAACCTGAACAACTATTCTGTTGCATTTGCACACAGAGACAATCAGGATGATGGAGGCGTGGGAGTTTATGTCCACAAAAATGGAATATTAAAGTTCTTAACCTAGTTGAGATTAACCATAGCTTGATCCAGTTAGAGCTTAAAAGAAGTGATACTGTTCGTTTCAATTACCTGCATACTATTAATATAATTGCAGTATATAATCCTAACATAATAACGCAACAAATTTCATGCAATCTCTAGAGCACATTCTCTCGAAAACAATGCCAACCTTTGCTTATGCATTGGTGATACAAATATTAACTTACTGAACAAAAATAATGTAACCAAATCATACCTCAACCTACTATCAAGCTATAGTTTCACACAAGGCAATACTTGCTATCCAACAAGAATATGTGAATCAACAAGTTGACTCCTTGATCAGGTAGCCACTAATAACTGTAAATATGCCTATAGAATAAGCAATATAAATAGAGATATTAGTGATCATAATATTCATGTAACTGAGATTTTCCGGTCAAATTACTATCCAGGCAAAAGCCCAATCTCGAACATGACATTTAAATATCCCCCTCAACAAGCAAACATCGTAAATAAAAATTACCGGTACGTGAACAAAAGCAAATTCTCTAATGATCTCAATCAATTAGACTGCTTAGATGATGTAAACGAAACTTACACCGCCATGAAACACAAAATCTTGATAGAGACACCCAACAAAGAAAACACTGACACACCTTTGCAGGTAATACACCAGAACCACAAAAAACCATGGATAAGAACATAATTAATTCAGCTAATAAAACAAAGGGACCTACTACATGCTAAACTTATAACTAGCATTCACAGAAACAACGAACTCTTAATGGAAGAGCACATAATATGTAGGAACAAAGTGACAGCTTTAAAACGGAAATGGAAATCCTCATACTATGAACATAAATTAACATTTAACGCCAATAGCATAACAGATACTTGGAAAGTAATCAATGAAATGATCTACAACTGCACAACTGAAAACAAAGATGGTCCCAGTGAGATAATAATTGACGGTAAATCTTTCACAGGAAAAGAAAATATCTGCAATGCTCTAAACACTCACTTTATAAACATAGCACACAAGTTAGCCAAAAACATCCTCCCAGGGAAGAAAGTTAATGAAATTAATGTCAACACAGATTCCATATTTATGACCCCGACTAATGAGATGGAAATTCGCAATATTATATCAAGCCTTAAAATGAAAAGTGGCCAAGACAAGGATGGTATGTCAGTAAATTTGTTTAAAAAAAACTCCATTGACATGCTAACTAGCCCACTAACTACTTTAATACATTTATCGTTAGAGACTGGCCTGGTGCCTGATGATCTAAAAATAGCACGAGTCATGCCTATCTATAAAGGAGGTGACAAAAGCAATCCAGACAATTACAGACCCATTTCCATCCTCCCACCCATATCCAAGATACTCGAAACAGTAGTAAAAAACAGAATTGTTAATTTCTTAAATAAAAATGATTACTTCTACAAAGGGCAGTGTGGATTCCGAGAAAACTCAAGCACAGAAATAGCCACAATTGATATTATCTTTAACTTGCAGGATGTGATAGACAAAAAGATGACAGCGAGTGGCCTTTTCATAGACCTGAGAAAGGCGTTTGCTACTGTAGACCATGAAATCCTTTTAGGGAAACTTGATAAAGCAGGTATCCCAGGAGTAGCTTGGACATGGTTTAAAAATTACCTATCCAATCGTAAGCAGTATATTGAAATAAATGGCTACAGAAGTGAGGAATTACTGTAAATATTACCCACGGTGTGCCCCAAGGATCAATATTGGGTCCTTCCCTCTTCTTAGTATATATTAATGACATAGCAACACTCCGTTTTCATGGTAATATAACGTTGTTTGCAGACGACTTAAGCATCTTTTACAATGCGTACACCACCAACACGCTGATTACACTCATGCAGGCGGACATTAATACAAAACGTGGCTGGACCCAGTCAAACAAATTAAAATAAATGAAGATAAACACATTATTTAATAATATCTAAGCGTTGAACGAAGTTAGATATCACTCAGAATATAATGCTGAATGGAAAGGCAGTTAAAAGGGTCTCATCTGCCAAATACCTAGGCCAATAATAGATGAAAATCTCTCATGGCAAAAGCACATTGATGCATTAGTAAAGAAAATATCACCTGCCGCTGGGATGATAAAAAATTGAGCTACTATATCCCAAAATATCTACTCAGGAAAGTGTATATTTCCTTAATCCACAGCCACTTACAATATTTGAATACAATTTGGATAAAATGCTCAAATTACCTAAAAAAGAAATTGAGGTAATTCAGAATAGACCCAAAAGAAATATTTATAACTACCCATTTTTAACACCAACCAAACACCTTTATATTACGAGTAAAATTCAACCTGTAGCCCTAAATGCAGAAATCAAATCAAATGTCCTGATGTACCAAATCCTACACAAAAGTATCCACACGAATTTTAAGTTCACTAAACAATCTGATTTGTATGCTTACAAAACTAGACATGCAGATGACATATCACTTTTCCAAATCAATTCCAAACAATATGGCAGTAATAGCATTAAGTATAGTGCCTTTGTAAAGTTCAATAGACTACCAGAAAATATAAAAAATGCACCTAGCCTACCAATCTTTAAAAGGAGGCTAAAACAGTTTATGTGGAATGGTTATAAAAAGTAAGTTTGAAGAAATTCCAAAATCTGAGAAGACAGAAGAAGACCACATTGTATACAAAACTTATGAAAGCTACAAAATGTTGTATATATTTTCATACTGAAAACTTTGTAAACTAAACATTGAATTGTAATTTGTAGCCAACAAATAAAACTGTACGATTCCTTTGTATATGCGTCCTTGACTCGTTAAGGGATTAATAAAATGCATTATTATTATCATTATCCCTGTGCTGACATAAACTCTGACCACAATCTGTTTGTTATGAAATGCAGATTAAAGTAGAAGGAATTAAAGAAAAGTCAAAAGCCAAAAAGTTGGGCAATAGACAGACTGAAAGAGAAGGACAAGAACTGACGTTTCAAGACGAGTATAAAGGAAGGACTAATGAAAATCCCTGAACAAAGTACAATTGAAGAGGAATGGGCACTTTTGAAGAATGAAACAATAATATCCACAGAAGAAAACATTGTTAGGGAAGAAATAGGTAGAAAACCGTGGAATACGCAGGATATACTTGAATTAATGGACGAACGGCGGAAGCACAAGAATGAAAGAGATGGAAGGGGATAAGCAGATTACAGACGTCTGAGAAATGAGGTTAAGAAGAAGTGCAAGGAAGCAAAAGAAAAATGGTTGAATGAAAAATGTGCAGGTGTAGAAAATTGTCTGAAATTAGGAAAGATAGATACAGCTTATCGAAGAATTAAGAGTACTTTTGAGGAAAGAAAGACTAAGTGCTGTACTATTAGGGACTCAGATGGCAAACGTCTTACAGATAGGGAAGAAAAGGTTGAGAGATGGAAAGCTTACATTGAGTGTTTGTATCAGGGAAAGGATATTGAGAATCATGTAATGGAAAGGGAAGAGGAAATTGATGAGGATGAGAAAGGAGATTTAATATTGAGATCAGAACATGACAGAGCATTGGGAGACTCAAGCAGGTACAAAGCACCAGGTATAGATGATATACCGATTGAGTTGCTAAGCTGCATTGGTGATGAAGGCCTGACAAGGTTATTTCACTTGCTGTGTAGGATTTACGAGACAGGTGAGGTACCCTCTGATTTCAAGAAGAATGTGATCATCCCTAAACCGAAGAAAACAGGAGCTGACAGATGTAGTATATCCCTTCACACTTTGGATATTGCGTAATCACGCAGACGTCATAGACCTTTTGGTGACTTCATGGGCTCTTAGAGCGAGCACGTGCACATGTTAGCGTGGGAGGAGGTTGACCTTTAACCGCTTGAAGCAGATGTATAATTGACGTCATGGGATAAGAATTTAACCTTTGGTTTGTTTATGCGATAGCAATAAAGAATTAATGGGTGTTGACGTCATGGGAGTTGTTTATTAGGATGCTAACCGTCATCTGACACCCGCGCGAGTGTGAGCACGTGCACCAGTGCGAGCGATCACGTGATATGTCTGCAGTGTTCGCGTGAGACGAGGTGACCTTTAACGTCATTGGATAAGAATGTAATCTTTGACTTCTTTAAGCGATAGTGATAGAATATTAATGGGATGTTGCGTCAGAAGCTTGTTTGCTGCATATGGTATCTTAAGTGTGGGTGGGGGTGAAGGATATATAAATGGACGAGTGCGTGGATGAGTTTAACTTCTACTTTTGCACGAAGAGAGAGAGAGTGTGTGTGTGTGTGTGTGTGTGTGTGTGTGTGTGAAAGAAATAAAGAAAGTCAACGACAAGGTACAAATTGTGTGATGGATATTATAACGAATCTCAATAAGGTAGCCAGTTCGGCGCAGTATTCTAATAAGAAATTATCAGAACTAATAATTGATTTACCGTATGTGGTCCAAACTCTCCGGGCTGTGGAGACAAGATTTGGAAGAAAAATAGTGGTGGACATTATCGATGAAGACAAAATAACTAGTGTATTTTTATCACAAGTATTTGCAAAACTAAGCGAGTCGGAGCTCAACGAAATAAACTCACTTAAAGGTCAAATGAGTATGGTGTATTCGGGTTTGAAGAACGGGTCACATCAAGTTGTTTTTCAACAGAAAATTTTTACTGAGTATATATGTATTATATGTATTGATTTATATAATGATTTATATATATTTAGTTGCTAATTATTTCTTAATTTGTTTATTTTTCAGATTATCTAAAAACTAATAAATGAATAGCATAATGAAGTGGAAAACTGTTAATTTTCTGAGTGGAACTGATCATCGATCACATCCGGTAATAGAGTATCATCGTGTATGCTTCCAACAGTCAGAAGAAGAAGAAGAAGATAATGAGATGAGTCATAATGAGAAAGAAGCTTGTTTTAACAAATGGGCATCATCAAGTGGAATTTCAACATTTTCAGTCTACGTTACTAATGTTAGCAAATCAGATGATAGTCAGCGAGAGGTAACAGAAACAGTTCTAAGATATTTGTTAAAAGAATTATATGAAGATGAACATTTTATTTGTTTTTTCGCCTATAATACATTCGATGAAGTTAACAAAATTGAATGTTCTGTGACATGTTATGATGTAACAAAATTCAACGAGAATTGAAACAAATTGCTTGGTAAACTTCAGGACGAATTTCCTTTTGAAGCAGTTCATTGTTCATTGGAGATTACAGGCAGTAATTTATCTCAATGGCTTGAATATTCTTTAAAGGATTATAGGTGTTTGGTAAGCCGATGTTACAGCAACTGCTGGTGGTGTATCAACAATAGTGCAAATTGGACAATTGCTTAGACAAGAATGGCGACACCTCTTAGCAAACGTAGAAAAGTTGATATTGTAATACATAATAATAGTGAAAATATAAGAAAACAATTGGACAATGCATTTGAAAGTGTTTCTAATTTTAGAAGTGAACTAAACGGTGCTATTTCAATATCATATCAAATAGGGGAAAACACTCAAACCGAGTTGATTGAGAACAGTGATGAGTTGAATGAATGAAAATCCACAGCCTGCTTCCAGTCTCCGACCGGGTCAGGAATGGAATGAATGAAGCCCCCATCTAGCGGCGAGGATATGAACTGTGCCGGCTGCCGAGGCCTGACGCACTCCTCTGGGGCAATGATGAAATGAAAGACAGATGAAATGAAATGATAGTGGAGAGTGTTGCTGGAATGAAATTTTGACAGGGAAAACCGGAGTACCCGGAGAAAAACCTGTCTGCCTCCGTTTTGTCCAGCACAGATCTCACATGGAGTGACCGGGATTTGAACCACGGACCCAGCGGTGAGAGGCCGGCGTGCAGCCGCCTAAGTCACGGAGGCTTCCTTATGAGTTGATTGAATGTTGGAGAGTTATTAGTGACCACATATTGCAACAAGCTGAGAATTTTGAAGAAATTTCAGTTCAAATAAAGGATGAGACATTTTTAAGTTGAAAGTTAATTGAAACGGCATTCAATTCTAGAGTGTACACACTTGCAGCTTCAAATGTTAAGAATGAGTTTTTGGATCCTCGCGAATTTTTAGCAAATGCTAATATTTGGTTTGCAAAGTATGTTAAGAAAGCGCTAACTGTACAAGCTGTAAAAGTGAATTCAGTTTTGTGTGCAAAATATGTGCTTCGCGACTTATCAGAAACAAAATATTTTGCTGTCAAAAATAATGTAATTTTGGAGTATAGTGATTTAAATGAATTTTATAATAATCATATAATTAAAGGTACTGTTGGGTAGATTATTGGCTGAGGAATAACCCACCCACCAAGGGAAGATGATTAAGAAAAGGAAGTGGGTTTCGGACTGGAGAAAAAGGATAGAGAAATAGGATGAGAGTTCCACAAAAGTTATAAATTTAACCTTTAATGCATTTAGAGGCGGTTGCAACTGCAAATCCGCTCTCTGATACCTAAAGTGGGTACGAGCTTGGTCGAAGCTGACGGGAACCGCAGCTAAGACTTGGGCGGTTTGCCAGAGAAAGGCTTTAGTGTATTTCCTCCCAAGTATGCATAAGGCTACTATGGGGAAGGGTGATAGTCTGGCAAGACAAATAGTAGCAGATTTGTTCTGTATTAACGTTGGCATGAACTTGGGAAAAGTCAGGGAAGACAGGATCTTGCCTAACTGTAGTATTAGAAAAATGAAAAGGCAAAAAGAGACGCTTAATTTATTTAACAATTCAAAAGAAGTTGATAACTTTAACAAATATATATTTTCAATTTGGTTAACAATTTTGGGGTCACAGACCTCAGAAAACATTAAACGTTTGCTCCAGGCACTTAACAATTCTTCAGGTTTCAAACCTTATATATGTACTAAAATCTTTGTAAGATTTAAAAAAGACAAATGAAGTCATTAAAGTTTAAATATTCAATTAAGTACAAGGAGTGTACTTTAAGAAATTTCCAGGTAACTATTTTAGAAAAAGTTACAACTTCGAAAATAACAAAGAAGAAAGAGGGTAGAATAAAGGAGAAGTTCCTATAACTTCTTATATTTATACATAATTACTGTTGGTTATTATACAAATAAGGGCAGGTCACTTACTGTGAAACCTGAAGAGAAAATCAAAAGGAAGGTTCTCGACCTCCTATGTTTTAAGTAGGAATCACGAGCCAAATGGGGCAGTTTCCATTTCGTGAGACCTAGAAATAACTCACTCAAGAGTTGAAAGAATTGTTTTCCCTTATTATAAGGTAGAAACAATGTAAGTTTGAACCGTGTATAAAACACGTAGTTATGCAGAAATTAAGTAATGCTAAACAAGATGGAAGGGCACTTCGTTAGAGTGACACCTTATTGGAAATGATCCAGATTTATAATTTTATTAATATGGTTTGTTAGTAAAAGGTTTAGGAAAGATCGATTGGGATGGAGGATAAATGTCCATGGCCTTATTTAATGTAAACGGACGATCGCGACGCGGAAGAAATACTGAAAGCACTGTTTCTCACTATAGTCTTTTGAATAGATGAAAAATTCACTGTAGTAACACGAAAGTTTATGGGAAAGAAAGTTATTGCAATGATGAAAATAACTGGTTGCACGAGGTCGGAGAGAGTCTATTTCTTGAGGAGTTTGTGAATTACAATTAAATGCGCCATAGAACATTCCAGCGGTGGAAGAAAATTCTCTATTGCAGTAATTTATAATGAAGATTCCTCATTTTAAATAGTATTCCCACAAGTGGGTGAAAAATACATGACGGCAAGACTTGTAGATAAAGTACAGGATCTGGAAGGTTCCAGAACGATCTTAATAGAAGAATGGGGCCAAAGTTAATCCAGCGGAGGAATTGGCTTAGTGATTTATAGACAGCGGGTAATAAATAATATCCCACGTGGTGAGAAGATTTCTCATTTGGTTAGCTTAAGAAGAGCTACTTTCCATTAAGGTTGGCTTAGACAGACAAAAGCTCAACATGGCAAATCCCGCGAAGAGTGATTATTTCAAAAAATAAATAATTTCACACTGCCTATAAAAGATCGTTAAAAGCATGTAGAAGTTGAAACCATGAAGATGAGGTTAAAACTTGAAGTTTGTACTTAACTTGATTGCATGTCGAAGGTGAAGTTCCCTTTGATGTTTAAAGTTACCACATGGCGTGGAATCTGAAAAATGCCTCGTTAGGTCAGGAGGCTAGCTCTAGTTGAGCCTTAACTGAGTCGACGGCCGGCGCACTAGTGAGACCCACTCAGCGACGCACAGAGGGACCAAGGAAGGGAAAGGAGTGGGGGTAGGAGACAAAAGGTATACATATCAGCATAACCAACATAAGAAATGAAATTCTCTTGAGGAGATGGTCTTCAAAGAGTTGATAACAGGCGATACTAGCACAGCATGGTGAGTGAAAAAGTAGACGAAAGTATCTTGCTCATGGAGAAAACAGCTGGCGATGGTAGCAAGATCTGGTGGCCAGATGGAAAAGGAAGTCCTCTTGCACCAGGAAGAGTTGAAGAGCTTCAGAGATTCGCTGCTAGATGACGCTAGGTGGGTCATGGAAGATATATATCTAGAACAGACTCACAAAAGATATAAGCGACATGATCACCAAAGAGAAAATAGAAGATCACTGTTGGTGTTTGATGAAAAGGAAGGAATGAACAAGCAAAGAGCATTAAACTTTATATTCTCTCATACCGTGTATTCCAAGAATACACCAACTGTACGCGTTTGGGGAGACGAGACGGAAAATTATACAAGTAGTGGAAAGTTTTCTAAATTAGCCCATGTTAAAATTTATCGATGCTGGAAGCGAACACAAAACTGGTTTGGTTAGAGAGTGAATTAACTGAGTTAATTCGGCCGACCAATAGCAAATTAGTAGTCGCAAGGGGACTCGGAACAAGCTTCGCTAGGATGACAAAGAACCCGAGCAGTCACGAGGACGCCCGAGTGAAAAAGAATGGGGAGAGGAACTAAGCGTGTGGCAAGAGAAAGAAGAGGGGAGCCGACGCGAGACCGACAGGCGACCATGACCAATGGGAAGCCACCTATTAAAATTAACACCAACAGAGTAAATAACATATATAATTACTAGGACAAAGTTATTACATTAAACCATCATGAAGAGTGTTAAATGATAATTAAGAACGATTGAATATAATTACAGCCGAGTTCTTAAGTTATTAATGAAGAGTTTGATCAATTAATATAAGCAACCAATCAGAGCCATGGATTGAAAAGGACGCGGTTTTTGGAAAAGAGACGCGGAGAAAAGACGAGAGGAAGCGAGGCTCTTATCAACCACGACTTCGAAGTAGAAGGACGTTACAACGAACTAGTCTCCTAGTTGAACGAAAGAGATAGAATTATTCATCGAAGGCACTCAGTAATGTGCATGTAATATTAACATAGATATTCAGCGAGGAAAGAATATTAAATTTATACGACAAAGCTACAGCTTCAAGATGATAACAATTCAAAAGTTGAGGGAGGAATTTCATGAAGATTCTACAGGCGTCGTGATGAACGCTTAAACAATTATGGGAACAACGCTATGATGGCATCAAGAACATCCGAAATGACTTAACATCAACATCTCGGGGGAGATTAACATCTCATCTCTCCCGTAATAGAAAGTCTACAATCGTCAGTCATTTTACCATCTCAAATGACGATCTACAGGGAACTACGGGGGAAGAAGGCTGCAAGTTATTCATGTACGAGGGCGACCAGGGAATTACCCGGTGCCGAAGAGAGAAAGGGCTATCCCATCTCAATCAGAAGAGTCATCGGCGGCAGGAGGAGACAGCACGATGATGATCGAGTTCGAATCCCAGTACCTGACCGCACGAGATATTCGGAGGGAGATTTGGACATGAATGCTGACCACCACGCAGTCTTAAGCCGCTAGAAACATTCCGTTTCTAATGGGTAACCAAAGGGAGTCCACTTCATGTCAACTCTAACCCAGTATAAGGTAGTCCAAGGACCAACGTTAAATATCCCACTATGTAGAATTGTAGATCTTGAATATCGGACAACTATTGTTGAATGTCATTTTTCTATATTGTTTATTAGTTTATTGCAGTTTTCATTGTTTTATTCGTAAAAACATCATGCGGATGTTTGATAGTATTTTTCGACGACTTCGGAATTTTAGGGATTTTTCATTTCGATTTTAGATTTTTGCGATATTCGAAATTTGAAGGTTTTATTTTATACTTTAATTCAGATTTTATACTTTAGCTCAGGATTTTATAGTTTGTTCAGAATTGTTATTGTAAAGTTTAATCGTGTATTAAATCGAACGATACCTATGTTTTATTAATAAATGTAATAGTGGAAATGTTTTCCAAGTATGTGAAAGGAAGTATATGTCAAAGAATGTAATTACGAATGATCTATTGTAGAGATCTAGAGAAAGTCACGAACTCAGAAATAATGAAACGAATTTAGAGAAGAAAGTTTGTAAGTAATGGTTTTTTGAAAGTATTAGAATTTGTTGAACAGACATTAAAGAAAGAATTTGTGAAGTATTATAATGTGGAATTATCAGATGCGAATGAGAGCATATTTTGATGTAAACAATAACGTAATGATAAAATGGAAGAAATGTTACAGTTTGTTGAAAGAATTTTGAGAAATGTGAGTCAAGTAAAGAAATAAGATTTTATTTAAAGATTATCATTTTATCGCATTACCTATTAAATTGAGGCAGGGAGAGAACCAGTATCTTTATTATATGTTCATTAAGATTGTGATGACTGAAAGAAGAGTTTATTATTGGAAAGTGTAGAGAAAGAAATGTTATGGCAGTTTGCCAAGTATCTCGATGGATGAGATTTATTATTCCCGTTGTAGACGGAGGTATTTGTTTTGAGACAATGAGCCAGTGTGTAGCCATTGATCTATTTTTGAGGAAATGTCTGTAGGGACAGACGCATGTATTTCATGAAAGTAAGAAGTTATAAGAGAATTGTTACGGAAGTTTATTAATTGTGGATGTTATTGAAATAGTCTCAATAGATTTGAAACTCCTTGAAATTCACAGGACAGCGGATTCTGGATGAAGTTAAATCTGGTAGAAATTATAGAGTTTAATGGATCTTTGTTGAAGCTGAGAGTAAACTGAGATCTATTAAATGGTTCTTATCCTAATGTTTGTCATTTATGGTAATTATTCAACGAGTGGAAAAGTGTATTTTTATTAAGTATTTTTATCACATGAACAGATAAGTTGTAGGAGGTTTTTGAACTAGTATCTACTTAATTGTATGGATTATGGAATCCCAGATGTTAACGTAAAACACGAATAAGACTAAGAAGAGTGAAGTGATATTTTTCTGAAGCCCGTTGAGATTTAGAAGTAATGTGGAAGGACAATTACATGTCGTATTGTCGGGAGAAAGGAACGAACGTGTTGTAAATATTTTATTTCTAAGTAAGTAATTGACGAACTACGACGTGATTATTTTCATTGTATAGAATGTTATATTAAATGTATTTCAGATAAATTCGTAAATAGATTTAGGAGTGTTTTATATTTTAAATTTAAACCTTAAAACTTGGTGTAGAGATTTTGAGCTTCTTAGAGGAAGAAATATTAATGTTAGGGTGTGGGAGATGAATTGTATAGAGTAATGATTAGTATTGGTAATGACGGAGATCTACGTCATGGGTATCGTCATTTATTTTTGGGATTATTTAATTTTTTTAACTCATAACATTTTTCTTGTTATAAACTCCAGTCACCTAGGGCACAGCAGTTGTTCGCTGTATATAAACTTATTTAAGCTTACACGTAACAATTTTTACGGTTTCTTAGCGAAACAATTTGTACTTGTATATGGATTAATGACATTTAGTCATATACTTTATTTCATGGTTTATTTTTGAGAGCATTTAATCAAAGCTCGGTGACACGAGATGTGTATTGTTTTTTTTTAAATAAATAGACGGATTCGTGTTGACGATTTCCTGATTGTTTTATAGGAAATTGGCATTATACTTGTAGTGAAATGGTAGAGGAATGTGCTGTAGGGTGGAAGTTCCCGAGGGACCTAATTCGTATCCTTACGCCCGAGATTTTTATAGTTATTTTTCTTAATCCTAAGTAGTAAGTTCTGTAGTTAGATACTGCAGCACATTCCGTTTGAGAAAATACCTGTCCCTTATTCTGAGTGTTTTCGCCAAGTGGCACCATGTCGCTTTTAGCCGGGGCGTCAAGATGCTACAATCCCAGATTATTTCCAGCCGGAGGATATTGGTCGATCATCCATATATAAGGGTACAGTACATTAACAAAATTGAGCGAATTTTAAGCAAACGTTCTGGGTGGGCTTTAGAAAAAAATCATAATTTGAGAATTAATATAAATAAATATGTTGGATTTCAAGTAGGAATGTCCAATAATACTAGTTTGCCTGACGTAATAGTAAATAAACACGCTGTGCTAAATTTGTATGATACGAAGGAAGCTTGTTTTGAGTGGAGTGTGGTTGCTGGTTTGTATCCAAAAACTCGAAACGTGAATCATCTTTCTTCCTATCCTAATTACAGAGATGTTTTAAATTTAGATGATATTCCAATTCCAATGCAAATGAAATATTTAAATAAGTTTGAAATTCAAAACAATATTTCTGTAAATGTGTATGGAGCACAATACGATGAAAACAAATGGGTATGTATAGGAACAAACGAAGTAAATGAAAAATATTTACTATTGTATCTTTGTATGTATCAGATAAAGTATATGAAAGGAGTGTGGACTTATTGATGTTGCAGATTGGAAACAGTGAATGTTATCACTTTTGTTTATTTAGAAATCTCGCTCGCCTTGTGCGTTCAAGCGTCACAAGCATTCATAGACGGATTTATATATAAAGACGTTGTTTGTCATATTATTTTCTTGAGGATGAGTTAAATGTTCACTTTGCGAACTGTAAACAGTTTCCTGTAGCAAAAAGCATAACTGCTGAACAGAGATTTGTTAATTTTACAGAATTTAAATTTAAAGATACAGTTCCATTTATAATACATGCATGCACTGAATGCGTTTTGTCTCCTATTTCCTCTCGTTTTCCAAATAGTGACATTCCTAACTCTACTTTAACACATAAACATATTCCTTACAGCATTTCTTTATACCTTCATTGTAATTTTGATAGTGAATTGTGCAGTTTTAAACTCTTTAGGGGAAATAATTGCATAGAATTGTTTGTAAAGGAACTTTATAGTATTGTGGATAAACTTCAAACATATTATTTATCGTCTAAACCGATGTTAAAGATGACAGAAAACGAAGGAAAATTATTTTTGTTAAGTAAAATTTGTCATATTTGCGAGAAACCGATTGCAGATAATGAAATCAAAGTACGCGATCATTGTCACATAACTGGAAAATATAGAGGAAGCGCACATAATCGTCATAATTTAAATTACAAAGTAACAAAGGTCCTGCCTATAGCATTTCTTAATCGAACTGCCTATGATGGACATTTTATAATTAAAGAAATTTGTGAGAAACAAGATGGAGACGTGTTGCATAATCCTGGTCATATAAGTTTGTTAGCAATGAATATGGAACGTTATAAAGGATTTACAAAGTATGTACGGGTTAAGAATGGATACATTTAGTTAAGATTTATCGATACATATAATTTCTTGCCCTGTTCACTAGGTCAATGTTAATCTTCGTTAAGTGAAGATTCAAAGCAAATAACTAGACGTTATTTTAATGATGATGCACAGTTTCGACTTAGTGGGAGAAAAGGCGTGTTTCCATATGAATACGTCACAAGTATGGATGTACTTAACGAAACTAAATTACCTGAAATATCCACGTTTTATAGCAGTCTTTATAATCAAACAATATCGAACGAGGAGTATGAGTTTGCTCAATCGGTGTGGGAAACTTTTTCTTGTCAAACATTAGGAGATTACGCCGATTTGTATTTAAAAGTTGACACACTTCTTTTGGCGGATGTCTTTGAAAATTTTAGGTCAAATGGCATGGAAACCTATGGCATTGATGCAGCTCATTTTTACACTGCTTCATCCATGTCTTGGTGTGCAATGAAAAAGAACCAATGTTCAACTTGAATTGCTTCAAGTTATTGATATGTTACACTTTTTGAACGATCTATTCGAGGAGGTAATGTTCAGTGTATAACACGACATGCCATTGCTTATAATAAGTATATGAAAACTTATGATGAGAAAAAACAAGAGTCCTACATAATGTACTTTGAAGTTAATAATTTATATGGATATGCTATGATGGAAAATCTTCCAACAGGTGGTTTTAAATGGGTTGCAAACGTTGATGGGTTTGATGTTTTAAATATTGATGATACTTCAGAAATCGGATATATTTTGGAAGTAGATTTGAGTTATCCTCAAGAGTTACAGGCCAAACATTCAGATTACCCTCTATGTCCAGAAAAGTTGACAAAGCTAATGGCTATCCTATATAATAAAGAACGATATGTTTTGCATTATAGAATGTTAAAGCAATGTATTCAACTCTTTATTTATTTATGTTGTGAACATTACAGGAAGCCCCAATTACATTGCTCATTTCTAGAATTAGATAATATACAACAATATATAAATGGAAATAAAAAAGATACATTAAGAGAAGATATAGATAGAGATACACGTTATAAATAAGAAGAAGAAGAAGAAAAGAAAGGTTAGGTATGAGAAGGAAATGGGCTGAATACAGTACAATATATTACAAGACATCTTGCAGTTTATCACAGGACGCTGCAAACTGGTTTTCTGACATACTGAAAATATCAAAGTCAAGATGATGAACTTTATTATAGGGGGATAAAATTATGTTAATCGGCGAATTTTTATGGTTGTCTGTGTGAACTCTCGGAATAAAGAAAATGTTTCGGAATCTACTAGGTTTCACAGCTGGGACATATAACGTAATTCTCTCTCGAATTTTAGCGTCGTCAATTTTATTGTTTACTATTTTATAGAGGAAAAGTAGGCCCTGACAATTTCGCCTGTGAGATAGTTTTCTGACATTGAAGGACTGTAATATAAATGTGTAAGATTCGTAAGAGGGATAATAGCCAAATCTTTTGTAATATACATATTTTAAGAATTTCTTTTGGATGTTCTCTATAAGCTTATTATGTTTCAATGTGTATGGATTCCATATAACTGAAGCATATTCTAGTTGTGATCTGATGGAGGCATTAAAGAGCAATATTAAAATCCCATAAGAGAAATTAAATGAATTTCTTATTACAAATCCCGTACATTTATGTGCTTTAGAGACAATTTTCTCTATATGTCTTTGAAAATTCAGATCATTGGTAAATACAATTCCCACATCCTGAACTTCATGAATTTTAAGTAAGCACTCCCCGTCAATGTCATAGTGAAAATTTATGTAATTTTTCGCCTAGTAAAATTAATTTGCTTGCATTTACTGATGTTAAATGGCAGTTTATTTTCTTTCGTCCGTATGTTTAGTTCATTCAAATCATTTTGAAGTTTGATACAAACGGAAGGATCACATATTGATTTATATAATTTTATATCGTCTGCGAATAATAAAATTTCTGAGTGTTGAACTTTATTAGAGATGTCGTTTAAAAATAATAAGAATAGTAATGGTCCTAAGTTAGATCCCTGAGGAACTCCTGAGTTGGTGGGAAATGTTTTGGATTGTTGCGTTTTATATTTCACAACTTGTGTTCTGTTCTTCAGGTATGAAATCATCAGACGAAACAGTGGTTCAGAAAAAATATACGTTGATAGTTTAGTGATGAGTACGTCATGATCCACTTTGTCAATGCCATTTGAAAATCGGTATGTATTACATCTAATTGGCCTTTGTGATCTAGCTCCGTGGATAAAAATTGCGTAAAATTAATAAAGTTGGTCATGGTTGACCTGTTTGGTATAAATCCATGCTGATTTGGGGAAATGATCACTTTAACATGTTGAAAAATATGACTGTACAAAATACTTTCAAATATCTTAGCCGGAGATGACGATACAGCTACAGGTCTTTAATTCTTAATCTTAACCGACTTTCCGGATTTTTGAATTGGTGTTACTTTTGTATGTTTCCATTTATCTGGAAATGTGCTGGGCTTCAGTATAAGATTGTATATTATAGTCAGTGGTTTAGTAATATATTCCTTACAGCCTTTAGAGAGGTATGGTGGTAACCCATCAAGCCCCACTGACTTTTTTGGTTTTAGTTTCTTAATGGCGAATTCAACCACATCCTCGGTGACTTCAGATATAACTAAATAATTTTGAAAATACTGTTGCTTTACGTTATTGCTGTTTGTGTTCATGTTATAGTTGGAAATAGTTTGCGAAGATACTGATTTGAAATAGTCAGCGAAACAATTGGCAATTTCCAATATTCTTTACCTTGATATTCCATCGCCAATCCTGATCCTTTACGCTCCTTTCTGTTTTTATAAAGTTCCAGATGCTATTGCTATCTTTTCCCATGTTCCGCTCAGTAAGAGTTACATAGTCATCATATGCTTTTTTTTATGTCTATTTTAGTTTTAGATCTAAGTTGAGCATAATTATTCAAGTAATATTCGGATAAATTTTTCTTTTTTCTATATTTTTCCTTTAGCTTTAAATTTGATATTATAGACTGAGTGAACCAAACAGGATATGTGCGCTTGTAATGTTTAGTTTTTGGAACGCACTGGTCAATTATGGAGTATATTTTGTCATAAAAGATATCAACAGCTTCGTTTACATTTCTACAATTATTCATGTTATCCCAATTGCATATTTTCACTAATTCATACAATTTTAAGAAGTCTGCCCTGAGGAAGTTATATTCATAGGTTAAACTTTCATGTGATCTGGTTATTTTCCCCTGTTTGTATAAAATTTGCAATGCTGGATGATTTTCATCTAATCGGACTAAGGGGTCGGTTTCTTCCTGGATATGCAACTGGTCAATGTTACTGATTATTAAATCAAGAGTTATTCCATTAACATTCTTAATGTCATTAAACAGTCTGGCATTCAGCAGGTGCAAACAATTCTGTAACTCATTGGATTTGTTTGAACCCTTCAATAGATTGTAAGATTTATCAGTTACTTCCTGTAAATTAAAGTCACCAATTATAAAAATATAGTTATCTTTAAAAAACTGCATATTTTCTTCTATTTTCTCATAAAATGATTTGTATGCTTGTATATTGGAATTCGGTGGAAAGTATGGAACACATACATAACATTCCCTATTGTTGAATTAAACTTAAATCCATAATGATTCGGTATCTGATTGGCATTCTCTTCGAGTGTATTGTACTTTCAACACTTATTAAAATTCCGTCACCATCTTTCTTGGAACTTAAAGAAAAATCTCGTTCTTCCCTACAAAATATATCTGTCATCAAAGAGCTCAGAACTGCTTACACCCTCAAGAAGCCATGTTTCAGAAAGACAAATAATATCATAGTTATTTGACAGTGTATTTAAAAATTAAGTATTGGATTTGGTCCGTAGTCCTTTTACGTTCTGGTAGTAAATGATGGTGTCTTTTTTCTTATGAGTCATCTTCAATGTTCAGGTTAAAGTTTGTCAAGGTCCTCTTCAGTGTTGATGGAGATTACCTGAGAGTGGTCGTGTTTCCTCATGAGTATTCTGCCATTCTTTGTCCATAGGAATGAAATTAGAACGTATTCACAGAATAATTGAATTCAATCAGAGTCAATGATGTAAACACAGAGAAACGCAAACAGGCAAAAATGATTTTGATTTTTTAAATAAATTGATGAATAATGCAATTTTTGGTCGTTTACTGATGAATGTGAGGAAGTTAAGGGACATCAAATGGGTTACCAAATGGCATGGACACTATGGTGCTAGGTCTTTAATAGCTAGGGCTAATTTTAAACATAGAATTATATTCGATGAACAATGTATGGCCATTGAGAAGAGCAGACTAAAGATTTTTCACAATCAACCAGTATATGTTGGTGCATCTATATTAGATTTGTCTAAATGTAAAATGAATGACTTTCATTACAATGTTATTTTAGCAAATCCTGAATCAAATGTTAAGTTGTTATACACAGACACCGATTGTTTTATGTATATATTATATTATGATATTTATGAGTTCATAAAACCGCATTCAACTTTGTTTCATACTGGAAACTATGAAACAAACAATCCTTTTGGCATTGTGAGACAAAATAAAGGTGAAATTGATTTAATGAAAGATGAACATGCTGGAAGGATTGTTGAAGAATTTGTGGGGTTAAGACCCAAAATGCATGCAATAAAATTGTGTGATGAAATTAATAGCTTGTGTAAGGCTAAAGGCATTAAGAAGAGTGTGAGTAAAACTATGAATATTGATGATTATAGAAAGTCTCTTTATAACAGAAATCAAGCCAACAAAGTTCAAGTTTGTATAATTTCAAAATCTTATTCTGTATTTACTGTTCGGCAAAATAAGTTGGCAATGTCATCAAACGATGATAAGAGACACATAACTGAAAACGGAATTGTTACTTTACCGTTTGGTCATTTTTTTTAAATTATTAAAAACAAATTTGAGATTAAAGCACTTCATCTCTCTTACTTACTTTATTTCATTCACACACACACACTTTTATTCTGATAATAATACTAATTTTTGTGTGTGCTTATGAAAAAAAAAATTTGTGTATTATTTACATCTCCTCCCCCACCATTCCTAATTTCCTGAAATATATATATATATCATTTAGTAATGGTGCGTTGTAAGAGAAGCAACTCTGCCTCTCAATATAAACGATCAGGAAGTGGATCACTAATTAGTCGTGTACTTGACAAAACAATTGATAATTTACCCGTGGTATTGCACATCCCAGGATATGAATATTGTGGACAAGGAACACAATTAGAAAAGCGATTGAGCCGTGGTGATCCTGGAATAAATATATTACACTAGCAGTAGTACCCGGCTTCGCCCGGTGGATTTATAAGTTTTATTGCGGATAATGTATACTACAACAGAACTGACACATGACACTTAAACTACCAGAAAAAACTATTTTTTAATATAGCTTTTTGTGGTGGTGGTGGTGGTGGTTGAAGTGGGGGTGGTAATCAGTACAGTATAATGGACGTAACATTCAGATCGTTTTCCCGTAATAATAATAATGATAATAATGAATAGGGAAACGGCTATTTACTAACTACAGCACTGACACATGTAATTTACAAACAAATTTCTAAAAATGGTTAGAAAGAGGAGTAAATGAAATAAAAGACACTGCCTAGGGCCTATAACTCATTGTCTGTTAGAAATGTAGACACCAATAGTGTCGTCTTTTGTCTCAAAGCGCTGTAGGAAAATAATTAGAACACTTTGGAAAACTTCGACTGTCACGAGCTCCTGAGGTAGCAATAGTATCATTTATCGCCACATAGCGCTCAACGATAAGTTTCGGAAGAAATTAAGGTAAATTTGAAAGAACCAACGTTTATTCAGCTGATAACCTCAATGCATTGCACTAACACCATTGCACTTATACAGAGGCATAATATGTTCATGATGATAACTGTTTTAAGGGGCCTAAGAAATCTTTTTGCACTAATTACTCCCCGTGACTGCAATTTATAAGAAGCGCAAGATTTAACTATTTTCGCGATTCTGCACCAAAACACTGGTAGGGACGACGTGATGCAGCCCGAATTGCCAGTCAACAATAGACTTATTAAAATACTCTTACAGTTACACTACTACGGGCATGGATGGTTCTAGGGACTTAATACGTGGTTTTCAAGTTCAGTTTGTTTGTTATTCTAAATGTAGGGAATGGAGAGCGTTGTCCAAAATATGAAGTGGACAGTGTTACCATCAGGGTTTCAAAGTGTATGTAAAATTTAGTGCAATTAGGAGGAACGGTGTAGATTTGTGGTAAAGGGCATAAATACAGGGAATGAAGTGGTCTGACTGAAATTTAAAGTGGACAGTGTCACCCGCAGGGTTGCAAAGGGTAAGTGTAAAAAATGTGGTTCAGATCGGTGAAACGGTGTAGATTTGTGCCAAAGGACCTAAATGCAGGGAATGGAGTGGTCTGTCCGAAATTTCAAGCAGACAGTGTTACTCGTCGGGTTCCAAAGGGTAAATATTTGAAATTTGATTCAGATCGGTGAAACGGTGTAGATTTGTGCCAAAGGGCCTAAATGCAGGGAATGTAGTGGTATGCCCAAAATTTCATGCAGATAGTGTTACTCGCAGGGTTCCAAAGGGTAAGTACACAAAATTTGTTTCAGATCGGTGAAACGGTGTAGATTTGTGCCAAAGGGAATCAATGCAGGGAATGGAGTGGTCTGTCCAAAATTGCATGTAAACAGTGTTACTCGCAGGATTCCTAAGGGTAAGTATACACATTTTGGTTCAGATCGGTGAAACGGTGTAGATTTGTGTCAAAGGGCCTAAATGCAGGGAATGGAGTGGTCTGTTCGAAATTTAAAGTGGACAGTGTTACCCGCATTGTTCCAGAGGGTATGTATACAAATTTTGGTTCAGATAGGTGAAAAGGTGTAGATTTGTGCCAAAGGGCCTTAATGCGGGGAATGGAGTGGTCTGTCCGAAATTTCATGCAAATAGTGTTACTCGCAGGGTTCCAAAGGGTAAGTATACACATTTTGGTTCAGATCGGTGAAAAGGTGTAGATTTGTGCCAAAGGGCCTAAATGCAGGGAATGGACTGGTCTGTCATAATTTTCATGCATACAGTGTTACTCGCAGGGTTCCAGAAGGTAGGTATGCAAATTTTGGTTCAGATCGGTGAATCGGTGTAGATTTGTGTCAAAAGGCCTAAATGCAGGGAATGGAGGGGTCTATCCGAAATTTAACATAGCCTAAACCATTCCTCTTGGATCTGCCTATCATATACAAAATGAATTTTTCGAATCCGACTGGTAGTTCCAGAGATTAGCGCGTTTAAACATACAAACACACAAACTCTTCAGCTTTATTATATTAGTATAGATACATCGTGTAAAGAGCACGACATTGCTTACGCAAATCATAAAGATTCAGACAAAAGAAGAGAGGCTGATGATATTTTAGCTTCAAAAGCTTGGTTTCGTGTAAAATCTCGTGACGCATCATTAGGAGAGAGAGCGGCTGCACTAACAGTCAGTGGCATAATGAAAGCTAAGTCTAAGATTGGAGGAGGTAAACGAAAATTAAATTTAAAAAAACAACAAGAAAATATTTAAGAAAAGAATATAAAAAAGCAAGGGGGTATTTTACCCCTACTTCCGATATTTGCAGCCTTGTCGGCTTAGGGGGTCTAGCTGGCGGAGCAGCCGGGGTAGCATCTGCTATAAACAAAGCAAAAGCTGCTCAAGAAGAATTAAAAGAAATGAAAAGACACAATCGAATGATAGAAGCAATGCGAGGAAAAGGAGGTCAAGGCATTTATTTAAATCCTCCTGCATACAAAAGATAACCAAATACCAAATAAAGCATTATGTAATTTTGATTTAGCTAAATATGCACATCAATTAAAGATTCCAAATTTTAGAGGAGTCTTTGTGCGAGATACATTACCAAGATATCCTCGAAAAAATGAAAACTGCATTGTTAACCAAGAACCGATGGTTAAATCTGGTTCACATTGGGTGGCTTTCAGTAAACGAGGTAGATACGTGCATTATTTTGTTAGTATTGGTAATTTAAGACCACCATTAGAAATTTTAACATATCTTAAAAATTGCTATCTACAATATAATTTTCATTCATATCCAACAGTTACTTCATCAATTTGTGGACATTTATGTTTGGTCATCTTGTATTGTATAAATAAGGGAAACACAAACAGTCTTTAAACATTGCTAGGATGGCTTTCGAAAGACGGATAACTCTTGAAGTTAAAGGCTCGAAGATTGATGTTACATTGGAGAACCCAACTCATCTTGTAGGAGCACCGTTTTTTGAAATAGGACTTGCACGATTGTATACATCTAATTCTATTGGAAATGTTACCGACACAAATAATACATTTCGCGTTCATTTAAATAATTTTTTATCAATTGAATTAATGATACCACCAGGTATTTATGAATTTGAAGATCTAACTTCAACATTTGAAGATTGACTTGGTTATCACTCATTGTTGCAACTTATAACAAAACATTTACAAAGAACAAATATTTATTTGGAAGAGGATATATACGGAAAAGGACGCAACCGTCTTGTTTTGTCTTCTCCGTTTAATATTGATTTCAGTGTAGACAACAGTGTAGCAGAGGCTTTAGGTATTGAAAAGAAAGTTTACCCTAAAGAGAAAAAAGAAATTGAGATTGAGATTGATCGAAATCGAATCGAAAATGAAGTAATAATTAGCCAAAATAATAACGTTTTAGCTATAAAGATGAACGATGTGGATACAGCGATTTTAATAATACCCGATGCTAGCTATACTTTTCAACAATTGAGTGAAAATATTAATGAATTATTACTAGCACATTTATTAGGTGGAAAAGACAAATTTCCTTCATATATTTATATTAATTATGAAAAAGTATACTAGCATTGTAAACTACATTCGGAACTTTTAATGTTGCAGATTCTATTGCAGATTTGTTAGGATTTTCTCATAAAAAGTTCGACGCAAACAAAACTCATTATTCTGAATATATGATTAAAATTAACACTGTTAATAGTATTCGAGTATGTTGCAACCTTGTACTTGGTACGAGTTCTTATTTGAACCATAAACCAACACACTCTTTATATAATTTTAAAGCTCTTGTTCCGGCTGGTTCTCCAATTGTTGTGCAGCCAACAACAATTAACTTTTTGCCTATGAACAGCAAGGTTATTCAACATGTATGTGTGCAACTTGAAGATCAACTTCAACAGCTCATTGATTTGCAAGATGAAGATTTAACTGCAGAATTAATTATTCGTCCTGCACGATATCTTGCTATATAAAGTAATGAAATACTGTTATATTTTCATTCTACTTTAGTAAGCTTACTAGAAAACATTCACAAATATGTTTATACTATATAACACTCAAAGTTTGAAAAAGAAGTCAACTCTGATTCGAAAAAAGTATCAATCAGCTAAAATTTCTAAAAATACAAAAACAACAACAACGCACCTTAAAATCTAAGAAACAGTTATCGAGTAACAACAAACATTTCTTACAGCCTTTAGGCTATCGCGTACTTTAATTTCAATATAAATATATATGCAATTGTTAATCTTATTATGTTTCTATCTATATTTGAAGCTGTTAACATGTTTAACATAACGGATAAAATAGAGGTTGACAACAGAGTTGTGCGACGAGAAGAAAGAGTTTATCAACCTTATTCAGCTAATAAATTCGAAAATAATTATGAAATTCGAATACCAATTCAAAATGAAGAAAATATAGTTTTGTTTTCAGAAGGTGTTCTTCACTTAGAAGGACAAATTATTACTTCTAACATAAATCCAGCTGCTTCTACTACAGCACATCCTGACCAAAATTTTGGGGCTAATCATTTTAGCGAAATTCGCGTTACGTTAAATGGTAAAGAAATTGATCGTACACGCCGTGTAGGTATAACAAGTTCTATAAAAACCTATGCATCATATTCAAAAAAAGAATATACAGCTTTACAAAATGCTGGTTATTTTCCCTCTTTAATGACACCACCAAGTGAAAAAAATATTGTTGATAGTATCACAAAACGTTTCCATGTAATACTTCCTTTAAGCAACCTGTTAGTTTAGCGGAGGATTATAGAAAGTCGATTTTAAACTGCAAGCATGAGCTAATACTTCTTCGATCTTCAAGTGACGCACGTGCGTTGCGATCGGAAACCGAAAATGATCTTTCTAAGGTGAAGTTATTTAAAGTTTATCTAAACATTCCTGTTTTTTATTATCAGACGAAGAACAAATTAAAAGATTAAAACTAATGCAGAAAAATATTCATATACAGGTTGGTTTTCGATCATGGGACGTTCATGTCTTGCCTTCTCTTCCTAGAACAACTAAATATAGTAGGACTGTAATGACAACTTCTGAAATTGAAAAACAACGCCAATATTTATTAGGTTTTCAAACTAAAAGAAACGTACTAAATATGTACTCTTCCTATTTTGACCATTGTAACATTAAATCTATAAGAGTTTTTTAATTCAAATTATTATCCATATGAAATGCCAACTTCTGAAATTGCTATAAATGACTACAGCGAATTGTATGAAATGTTTGTTAAATTTCGTAATGTATATTATCAGATCAATGATTATCGTTCAGAGACTCTAGTTTCACGAGATGAATTTAAGTCGCATTGTAATTAATTGTCTCGAGCAAGTGGAAGCAGTAAAGACATCTTCAGTTGATGTGTGAATTGATATCGAGAAAAGTGAGAATATACCTGAAGATACAACTATTTATTGTGTTCTTATTCACGAACGTCAAATATCTTACAGACCATTAACTAATGAAATAATTATCTAAACCATTATTTGCTAAGTTATAAGCAAGCAAGTAAACAAGTATTCTCACTTTAGTTGCAAACATGGAATTGGCTACAACAAACTCTCCTTCTACTGATGCCAACACGTGGAATAACAAGCACCCAATAGTTGCAGACATACGCAAGCTACCAAACGATAGTTTGGAACTTGCTTAATGTATCTTAAATAACAGCAATATACCTTCATTCAGTCCTGTGTTAACATGGGTCGCAGCGTATTGTGAAAAAACTCTTTCTTCCTTTTTTGACTCTATTAAAAATAAATATGAATATTTAGTTGCATATAATTTGCCACACGAATTTTCTTTGTTTGCACTAAAAACACTTTCCCCATGCTCATTAATCGATCTTAGTACGATTGATGGAATGTCAGGTCTAATGTTGAAGCATAGCCAACGTTGACCTACAGATTGTCCAAAACATTTATCATCTCTTGCAATAGGAAGCAATAGTTGTGCTAAATTTAATGTTAATGCTGTTCAACATTGGTTTAATTCTTCTGATGGCATCATGAAAATCGTGTGTTCGATAATAAACAAGTTTCGAAACAACGGACTTCAAGGTTTTACTAAGTTTGATTGAAACTACTTTCCTTTAAACGTACTAACTATATATGAACCACAACGAATTCGTCAGGACAGGGAGCATCTACCAGATCATCTAAAAAGAAAATTTCAACTGTTTCATCTTCGCTGCAAATGTGATAACTGCATTCAGCACCCATAAATGTAAATAATTAAATCTACTACTGCCATTGACACCTATACAGATTTTGTTTTTGGTTGCTTTTTAAACACATTGTATTTTTTGTCTACAGGAAATAAACATCTGGACAACTAAAAGAACAAGATCATCTCAATACACTCATCTGGACAACTAAAAGAATGAGATTACTTCAACGCTCATACAAGAGAAATAAAATTGTATTAATTGTAATTCTAATTGAATTTAGAAGAAAAGGTCTTTTTACCAATTCATATTAAAGTTTTTTTTCTTTTAATCATCGAATACCTCCTCACTCCAAATGTAAATAAAATAATATTATCAGGTGAGGGATTTGAACTGTCGCTTTCAATTTCTGAAAATTAGACCGCTCGGCCAACCCGACACACGCAAAACATGCATATTAGTCAGTGTGTTTTGTAGATTCATATCAGTTCACATTTAGCTTCGTGTGGTGAACATCTTTCGTGAAGTAAAGCAGCAGCATGAAGTATTTTGCTTGTGTAAAGTATTGCAAACACAGTTAATGCAAATGATATTGAGTCAAAAAGAAATAAATTTAAAATATGAAAAAAATCGGCTTAAACATTTAAGAAAAAGAGTGGATAAAAGTTGGTGATGAAACATTTCCTATAACAGAAGGTCTACTTGAATTGATTCAAAGGAAAGTACCAGATCACACTCTAATAGATAGGAGTGATTTAAGTTCATATTTGAAATTATTAAATGTTTCAAACGTGCATAAAAGAAATTATACAAGCAATGGAGCTCCAAGAGGATCGCAATCTCATAAGTATAGAAATAGAATTGAACCCCTTCTTACTGAAGACACAGATAGAATTATAAAAACACCTGATGAGAATGAAGAAGCAAATACTACGACGCATACTGGATATGGGCAAAAAAACACATCACACCGCAAGCCATTTGGAAATTAGAAGGGAGAACAATATTGAATTTGTGCATTGGAATGAACCAAACAAATGGGTATCAAGACTTAAAAAATTAATTGCATCAAAAGCTGCAGGTCACACAGGACTCGACAGCGAAATCTTTGCAATTGAAGAAGAACTAAGAAATGCAGGATACACCGGTATTAAATAAAAAATCAAATAATTGTAAAACAATGCACAGTATGTTATAAATCTTTGTTTAGAAAATAACTATGAACGAAATTAGACGAGAAATTGCAAAATAACTTCATCACAAAGTTACTGTAAATAAACGTAGTGCAAAATAAGCATTACCAACATACTTACTAACTAATATAAAAAACTTAAGTTGTACAAAACAATTGATTATCTTTATGATAATAAGACATTCTAGCACCCTCACTTAACCGATTGTTTGTACACACAACACATGAATTAATCTGCCAGCCCCATAGATGCAATGCAAAAATCATGTTTTGCTCTTGAAAGTGCTTTGGCTAGACATCAGCAATCATCTGTTCAGTTGACAAGTATAGAACACTGACAACACCACATTTCACCCAATGCTTTATTTTATGGAGCCCGACATCAATGTGTTTACTTTTGCTGCCAGATGACTGGTTCAAACACATATTAAAATCTCCTTGGTTATCATTGGAGCTACAAAGATGGACAGAATAAGAAATGAGAGGAACAGAGAATTAATGAAGGAGGAATCATTACAGGATGGTATAGAGAAATCTAGACTTAGATGGTATGGACATGTAAAACGAATGGAGGAGAAGAGGATACCCAAGAGGATACACGTGACGAAGTGGGAAGGAAAGAGACCGAGAGGAAGACCGAGAGACAGGTGGCTGAAGGGGCTGGAAGAAAGCGTGAAGAAGAGAGGAGAAGACTGGACAAGGGTGGAGGCTGAGAGATGGTGGGAAGACAGAAGACGTTGGAGAGGCTTGTGTTCCAAACAGACCCGGCCAGTGGCTGGAAACTGTGCAAGATGATGATGATGATGATGATTGGGACTGATAATTCCCCCAAGAAGGCCTCTTAAATACACACCATCCTTATCACATTCACCAGTAGAAACATACTCTGCAAAAGTTGTGCTATCTGCAATAGTTACAGATCCTTGTTTTCTTGCCTGCCAACTAATGGCTCCACCTGCTAGCTTGAACACATAGCCAGTAACAGATTTTCTATCAACAGCACAAGCAGCAAAATCAGCATCTGCATAAACCAGTTAAACTACAACCTCCTTTACAATATTTTAGCCCTAAGCCCACAGTACCCTTCAGGTATCTAACCTCTCTCAGGGCAGCATTGAAATGTTTTTCATCATTGCCCTTGTTGAACTGGCTTAAATAACTAACAGCAAGACATATGTCAGGTCCGGTGCCTACCGCCAGATACATAAGGGCACCTATACATTTTTGGTACAGTGGATGATTTGTAGAATTCAATGGCCTGACAAGTTTTACAGCAAGTGCTAGGGGCGTGTTCACTGGTTTACACTCCTCCATACCATAGTTTTTGACAATCTCGAGAGCATAGCTCTCTTGATCCAACTTAACTGAATGAGATTTCCGGTCTCTTGTCACTCTCATACCTAGACATTCACTTACAGGACCCAAGTCCCTTATTATAAAACATTTAGACATAGTTTCCTTATGTTTCTTAGTTTCCTGCTTACATTTTGAGAAAATATAGAAGCCAACAGCATGCAAGCCAATTGATACACATGTTTTACCTTCGTTCTTAGTGTAGATATATGCATCATTCTCTGAATTCTGGAACTTATGTTGATTAAGAAAATCATGAATGTTATCATTCCAGGATTTGGCAGCTTGCTTGAGACCATATAAAGCTCTTTGCAATCTGCACACTTTACCTTCATTGCCCTTTTCCAGAAAACCTTCCGGCTGCACCATGTAAATTGTTTAAGACAAATCACCATAAAAACAGTTGTTACGTCCACATGGTCTATTTCCCAGTCTGACACGGCAGCGAGGGCAAATAGGACCCTTAGCGATGAGGGCCTGACAAAAGGTGCAAAAGTCTGATCGTAGTCTCTACCTGGAAACTGAGTGAATCCTTTTGCCACAAGTCTTGCTTTGTAGCGCTTGGACCCATCCAGTCCTTTCTTAAGTTTGTAGACCCACTTACACTGAATAAGATTGTGATTTGATGGTCTATCGACCAATCTCCAAGTTTGATTATTAGTTAATGACAACATTTCCTCTCGCATGGCATTTCTCCGTAGCTTCTGATCTGACCTCGAACATACTTCTCAATAATTTTGAGGATCTTGTGGCCCAACAGTCAGAAAAGAGTATTCATAATCCTCATCCCTCTTGGCCGCTCGGGTACGCTGGGGATATCTGCCCCCCATCATATCAGGACGGTCATGCTGGGGACCAGGCTCATGACTAACAATATCCTCAATTGAGCTATCATCATTACCAATATAGAAGTTAGAAATGTCAAAACTACTATCACTATCAGATGATTCAGCTGGTGTAGTGTCATTGGACACAGTCACAACCCTTTCAGTTTCATCACTCATAACATCAACAACTACAACACAACATTGTGGTGATCAACAAAAGTATTAATTACAGGCACAGACAATGCTGACATGTCGTTTACAGCATTAGTTACTGGATTATTTGCATTCACTTGGAATGATGGACCTTCAAGAAAAACAACACTCCTAGCTACAACAATACGCTTCGGATCACTTTTTCTTGCAAGGCGGTATCCTTTTTGTGTTTCACAATAACCTACAAATATCATCTCATCAGATTTCTTGTCAAACCTCTGCCTTTTAACATCAGGGACATGAACCTGTGCTTTAGAGCCAAAAATTTTAAGGTGGGAAATATCAACTTTTACTCCAGACCATGCCTCCTCTGGTATGAGATCCCTCACTGCAGCCGTGGGTGATTGGTTCTTGAGATAGATGGCAGTGTTCATAGCCTCTGCCCAGAATCTCTTTTCTAGACCTGACTCAAACAGCATGCAGCGAGCTCTCTCTGCCAAGGTCCTGTTAGTCCTTTCAGCAATACCATTTTGCTGAGGACTATATGGAATAATGGTTTGATGAATAATTCTGTTCTCCTGTAAATACAACTCAAATTCCTTACTAGTATATTCTCCTCCATTGTCGGTTCTTAGACACTTAATGCGTTTATTGAGCTGGTTCTCTACCATCTCCTTGAAGAGGTGGAATTTAGAAGGAAAAAAAACTTCAGATTTAGAAGCAATCATATATCTAAAGATTTTCCTAGTAAAGTCATCGACAGAAATCAAACAGTATCTGGCTCCGCCCCACGATTGCACCTCAATGGGACTTTGTACAACACTATGAATAACATCTAGAACATATTTAGCTTTGCTCCCCTTTTTAGGAAATGACTTTACTATTTCCTTACCTTCCAGGCAGGTAACACAAACATTTTGATTGATTTGATTAAACTTCATGCCAGTGAAAATATGTAGTAGTTCTTTCATACTTTTACGATTTAAATGACTATTATGTATCTAGTTTATGTCCTCTAAGGAACTTGGTCGGAGTGTATATATGCTTTTACTCTGTGACGATGTTAGTTGTAATTTGCTCAATGTGTTAAGATGTACATTGAGATGTGTGTGCATATTAAATTGCTATAATATCCTTTATTCAAAACATAATAGCTATAATGTGCTTTATTCAAAAAATATTAGTTGGCGACGAGGAATTGGGACTTGATTCACCGGTACAGATATAGCCTATATCAATGAAGTACGGTACCGTATGTACGTCGTCTGTTTCAACGGCCTCGTGAGTAAAATCAAGAATGAGGCAAATCGACATGAAATTTACACAGAGTACTTGTAAACGATCCTAAGCAACTCATCGTATATTCAGCTGCGTGTGCCTGCATGCCACATATTCAAAATAATATTTATCGCAGTTCGAACTTTGAGGTTATGCAATGTATTTTTTCTCAATCCCAGGATAATATTCGGTCGTCGATCACTACCCAGTGTGTTTTAAATCGGTTATCTTGAAACATTTTATTATATTTGAACTGTGATTTTTAAAATTATTTCAAAGTTCCGTCAAGATGGTCGCAAATCAGTTTCAACAATTACTGAACATTTTTACCGATTCTCATGAAAAGTTACTTGAAAGGTATCAAGTTCACCAGTCCGTCACAACCCCACAATCCACTAACATCACACCTTTTGAAAATTTTGATTCTGAAAAGGAAAAATTTGTGTCGTATTTAGAACGATTTGAGAATTACGCAAACTTCAACAATGCCACCGATTCAACAAAGAAAGCTCAACTCTTGTGTACATCAATAGGGGCAATTCATTATAACAATCTATCTGCATTTTTAGGCTCTGATAAACCAATCAAGTCTCTCGGTTATAATGACCTAGTAAAACATTTCAAGCAAATACTGTCACCTCAAGTCTCAACCGTGGTTTCCCAACACTATTTTTTGAACATCAATCAAAAAGAAAGTCAAAATATTGCAGGATTTGTTTCCACTCTTAGAAGCCACTTACTAGACTGTGACTTTTATATTCAGTGTACATGTGACGCCAGAATTTCAATCGCGGATGTTTTTCTTCGTGCACAATTTGTACGTGGCTTGCGAGATAATTGGATCAGAGAGAAACTTCTCCAGTCTAATGACACGAAATTCGATGATCTCCCGAAGAAGGCTATAGCCTTGGAAGCATCTCGGTATGAGAGTAATCAGCTGTCAAAACAGCTCACTGCACCGTCAGACACTGTCGAGGACACAAACAAAGTAACAAAAGCCACATGTTCAAATAATGACCGAAGTATGAATCAATATAGGAGTGATACTCAGTCACGTTTTGTTCACCAACCTAGCCCAGGCTCTCACTCACGTTCACAGTCCTGGGGCCGTCGTAGTTCTGTCAATTATAGAGCACTAGGTATCGATGGATTATGCCTGAATTAAGGAAATTCAAACCACAGGACAAGAGATTGTCGCACAAACAGAAACTCTCTTAAATGTAGGTCATGTAGGAAAGTGGGACATGTTGCATAAGTTTGTATCACTACACTTCTTCAACAGTCAAATACACACACCATTGCAACTGAGAACATAGATGACAACTTGCATGACCAACCTGAAACGAATTTCGGGATAGGACTACTGGAATGCATCGAAGACCTCTTTGAAGTAAGACAAGAATCGGATAAATATTTTATCACTGTTAAACACAATAATAAATCACAAAGATTTGAAGTCGACACGGGAGCAAAATATTCACTCATCCCAGAGAACGAATGTTCAACCTTGGGTCTTGGTTTGCCATTGCATCCAACAAATGTTGTTTTCGATCATATTCTGATCATGTTATCAAATCCAGAGGAAAAATTGTTGTCACAGTATTGTGCCCAACTCTAGGAATGGGTATTCCAAGATTCAGACACCTAGATATCAAGGGAAAGGCTACAGCCACTTTTGAAAGTTGAGATATTTGAATATCGCGCTACATTGCTTCTAGAAGCAATTGGAAAGAATATACCGCTAAGAGCATGTCAAGTGACGTAGCGAGTAATAGCAGAGGGCGAGGCTATTTATTGATTAAATAGTTAACCATGGAGTAGAGACTTGAGACTTGGATCAGATTACTGGCACGGCCAGATGAAAGAGAATGCAATTAGTATCAAGTAAATCGGACCAGGGATACCAGAGTGAGGATTTCCAGATTTCAACTGATTCAGCGTGACCCTGACCGTTTTGAATAAAAGCCGGCCGGCACAAGCAACTTCAGCTCACTTCGAATCAAGCACTTGCCGAGCAAGGTGCCGCTACGCTGGGCCAAGGCACATGGTTCCCGGATCTACGCAGAAGTTATTTTCAAAATTGTGATAGTCACAAAAGTGCTGCGCTACGAGTGGAACTTAGTAAGTTTCCGGCAGAGAGAATCACTAAGGTGATTGATATTTTTCTACAGACACTGGTGAAATATTTTTATTTCTACATGGACATATGCTAGACTATGTCTAGAATAGTACTTTGTCACCGTCCAGTAATAACCTAATACTTGGATATTTTAGTCCAATTCAGTCAGTTTCATATTTGTAACCTGATAACCACTTCGATCTTTCAGTATATTGAAGGCCAGTCTATCACGGTGTTGTTCATTAGCCAACGCAGGGAAACTACATGTTGCTTCGCGCATGGTAGATGGTGTGAAGCCATGCCCAGGGAACGATCTTCAGAACAGCCGTTGATTGGTTTAGACTGTCAGTGTTTTCTTGTACTGAAAAGATTACCGTGAGTTATGTTACAACTGACATATTTGAGAATAGATCATTTAGATCTGACCCCATTTAAGCAAACTGTTATGGCTTTAACAGAAGCCAATATTAAAATGGATCAACAGTTACTTCAAACGTCAAGAGATATTACCACTATGTCTTGTTAGACGGATTGTGGGTATATAATGGCGGCCGATACAAGGATTATACGTGCTTGTCCGATAGGGCATGTCTATGGATAAATCTGGTACAAACCAGGTTCACTACGCTTCAGGACCATCAAGAAATGTAAGCCACATTTTGACTTTATATTATGCCTAGCTAATTGGAACAAACTATTTTTCTGCAGATGACCAACACATTTATTTTTCTTCGTATTTAAATCTTGCAATGATTTACGCAAGACATATTAGAGTTATTCTGAGTATTTTCAGCACTCAGAACAGTTTAGGATCGATGACCGAGCATATCGAGCATTTATTTGAATATTTCATATTTTTGGGAAGTCACGGAAAACCGTCGATGTAACTGTAAAAGTTAATTTTTTTGTTGTTGTTGAGGAATGGATATTTTTTTCCATATTCGAAGGTTCGAACATGTGGATTCTCACATAATGAGATAATTATTAAATATATTTAAAATAATATAAAAAATAATAATCATAATAATCCACTGATAATAATAATAATGATTTTTATAACTTTTCTAAATAATTTTTGATCTTATATTTTCTAATAATCATATGTATTGAGAGAGAGCCTATGAAGTAGTTTAATCATTTCTAGTTTGGAACAGGAGATTTTCCGAAGGAGAGTGGTTAGCGCAAGCCCGCATTCAACCAACATTTCAGTTCTGGTTGAACAGTTAATATTAGCAATGAGCAAAGTATATTTTTCAGATAACACGGAGAGGCATGAAACGGGAAGCAATTGATAATTGTATCAAATAGGATATTTTTGTATTTATATAAAATCATGACGTAAATACACATTCGAAAGTGAAATAAGATTTTCATAAGTATGGTAAATTCACGGGTTGAACTGAATGGTAAAATAAAATAAACTTGTAAGTTTATTAATCTTCCAGTGTTGATAACAAGCAGAGGCTTGATTTATTGTATAAATTTTGGGAAGAAAATTTATGTGTGTGGAGTAGTTGAAATGCCATTCCCAGGTGCGCATGTTTAAGTCGCAGGAATGAGGAAGTTTTTTCGAGCATCAATCAAATAGCAGGTTCGATGGCTCAGGTTTATAGAAGGAGTATTGGAACCACACATTTCGTCGTATGAATAACCCGAAGGTTATTTCTTAGAAACCATCAGTTCTTATTTCAACCTTGTTTACGGATTCCATTTAGACTTTGATTTTGCTAGAACCCGGATTTGTCATGATAGTATTTTATTCTTCTTCAGAGGAAGACCTTTGCCGTTGTTGTTGGAATATTGTGTTCTTACACAAATAATAGAATGGGCCACTGCCAATTAAAAATAATTCTATAACCACGAATAATTTGAAGGATGTTTTTAATCCTAGTGCCATGAACTAAATGAATTTATTATGAAGCTACAATTCTTATTTCCGCATTCTGTCGAAGAATCGCAAGTTGTGAAAATTACTAAAATGGCCATGAATATAAATATTTTTCTTGATAATGTTCCCAAGTGGAAAATCAAATAGTTGAATGGTTCAACAATATATTAATCAAGTTGATGATTCAGAAATCATATATTTTGTTAGGAACTTGAAGTTCATAATCGAGTCACTTCTCGAAACATTTAATGTCAGAAGAACAATTAATTTTTGTTGTGCTTCGCACAGGTCTTCGATGCTATGCTCAAGGTCAAATACTTTTCAGATGTTATTATTATGTTCAAATAATTTGTGTTGATTCAGAAATAATAATATTTTTTGACAATATTTTTTGAAACTGGAAAAATAAGTGAAAGTTAAAAATTCTATGAACATTTATTCTACGAGTGTTAATATTATGTAAAAATTCAAACAGTGAACTACGATATTTCCAGTAAAGACAATTAAATTTGAACTGGATTTAATCATAAATAATAAATAATTTTGGAACACAGTCTACAGGACAAATAATCAGACTTGTGTTTCCAAAAAATAATTGTCCAATGTGTTGGAAAACTTCTGTACATTTGTGTAAATAGGAATGTGGGTCGCCACACGTGAATGATGCTGCTTTGAGCATTTTTGCAGTCAATTTTAACTTCAAAATAAAATGAGATAATTTTACATGATGTGTTATGCCCAGTTGAATCTCCTTCTATCCTTATTGTTGCATTAAGCCAAAAATCAGTAAAGCATTTTTTTTTCACTTGATGTCGTTTTTGCGATTAGCTTTAACCCATCTGGCGCCCCGGGATATTTTGACTCTCGTGCTGATTGATTATTGGTAAAATGCATATGTGGTCGTGCGGACTCCGGTCTAAACGGGCACATAAAATAAGATAGAGAGAGAAATGGCTTCGAACGTGGGGCTCGAGTTAGACATGGTCAATCGCATGCCGATTTAAATTGTGATAATTTTTTTTATAAATATTTTGGGAGTTGAGAGATGTCTGGTTTGGATGAATAAATTAGTAGGAAACCCAATTAGTGGGGAAAATTAAAAATTTAACAGGTTAATAATTAGAATGGGTTTGATTATTTTTGATAATGGCTTAACCATTAGGGCGTCAAGTAAATTCAGTAGTAAACGTTCGATGACTGGACATACGCATTATTAGAATCCAGGTGGAGGATATTTGAGAACTTGCATATTTTTCTTGTGATATTGTGGTAAATGTAATTCGTAAAAGTAGAGAATTTTGTTTCCATCACGTCGACTTTAGGACAAATCTCATTTTATTAGAGTGTTCCAATTAGCTATTCATATTTCTTGTTCTAGTTAAAAGCTTGTGTTTGCCAATATTGTATACCCCTAAGTTTTGAATAATAATTGAAAATTATGGAAGAGATGATGAGGATGATGAGGAGTTTGGAGGAGAGTTCAAAAGAAGCTGGACGGCGTGTAGCCGCCATTATGAAAGAAAATACAGAGGCTTTGGAAAAGAAACTTAAAGAAAATTCTGATTCTTTAGAAAGTAAACTTAAAGAAAATTCTGATTCTTTAGAAAATAAACTTAAAGAAAGTTTAAATGAAAAACTTAAGGAAAATTTTGATTCTTTAGAAAATAAACTTAAAGAAAGTTTAAATGAAAAACTTAAAGAAAATTCTGATTCTTTAGAAAATAAACTTAAAGAAAATTTAAATGATAAACTTAAAGAAAATTCTGATTCTTTAGAAAATAAGCTTAAAGAGAGTACTGATTCTTTAAAAAGTAACTTGAAAGAAAATTTAAATAGTAAATTTAATTCTATGGAAAATAAATTTAAAGAGAATTCCGAAATTTTGAAAATGTCACTTGAGAGTAAAATGTCTAAATTATGCGAAAAAACACATGAGCTCGAAACTTCATTAGCCACTAACGCAAGTTTAATGGACGATAAATTTCGCGATGCCGATCTTAGATCCCAAAGCTTAGCTGATAGGATAGAACATGGTCTTAGGAAAGTTGGTGAAGACATGGTCAACCTAGAAGTCAGAGTGAAGAAAGAGAGTAATGAGATGGGAATTCTAGTTGTTCAACGGTTGACAGAACAATTCAAAGAACTTGTAATGGGAGAAATAAGAGAAGGTGTGATTAATGAGTTACAAACTGAAATTAAAACCACAGTTGTCAATGAAATTAAAGATACACTCAAGCTGGAGAACCAAGAAGGAATCAAGGAGATTAGGGAATCTTTGTCATCCCATATTCAAGTAATTTCCAAAGATATCCAAGCAACTCAGAAGGACATATCAGATATGACAGGGTCGTTGAAAAGTCACGAGGCTGTTATGAACCAGATATCCACTGATGTCAAGGAGAATTGTAAGGAAACCGAAGCAATTAAAAAAATGGCAGAAGAAAACCATAAGGAACTTGAGGCTATGAAAACCCAAATCAAGGACGAGAAGCAGTCTGACCATCTGTTAAATATGCCAAGTGTAAGGGGAAAAGAACAGATACAGATAAATCTAGGAGCAGCTAGAGAAACTGATAGTCAAAGACAGGATGAGGTCAGGACAGTATTTCAATCCAACCCCATAACTGTATTCAAGAATGTAGAGGATAAGCCTTCTAAATTTTCAGGGCGAGATTCTGTGACACCCGTAGAATTTTTGAGAGAAGCAGGTGATTACCTGAAAGATTCCAAAATCCCTAAGGAAAGACAGATCCGAGTGATAGGGAAGTTTTTGGAAGGTCCTGCACTTCTTTGGTTCAGAGCATTTAGATCCACTCTAACCACTTTTGAGGAGTTTTCTCGTGGGTTATTAAAAAAGTTTTGGTCCCCGGAAACCCAACAGCAAGTCAGAGCAGAATTATATTCGAAGAGATTCTCGACGTCACAACCTACCCGATACTCTACTTACTTTTCTGGACAGCTTTCTAAACTGCAACATTTAGATCAGCCGATGCCAGATAACGAATTAATTACTGCATTAATACGTCAGTTTCCAACAGACGTCCAAAGAACTTTGATCGCTGCTGACATCTATAATATGGAGCAATTTGACGAGGTATTGCAGAAGCTGGATCATACGAACGCTCAATTCTTCCATCAGAAGGGAGGAAAGAATAACAACGCTGTGTACGCTGTTATGGCCGATAGTTATTCCCAAACACCTCGAGAGATTCGAGAGGGGCGAGAAGAGAAAACGCTGAGGGAAGAGCCCGATAAAAGAGGATGGAATCAGTACAGTAACAGATACAGTTACAAGCCTTATGCAAGACCGGATGGTGGAAATCGATATAATACTCGATGGAGAAGGCCCAGGGATAATCAAGGAAGGTACCAGGAAAGAAGATACTATGGTAGAAACAACTACAATAACAGAGGGAATGTGAATACTCGTCAGTCCAATGAAGAGTTCAACAAGGAGACGAGGAAGAACTTAGAAGAAAGACACCAAGAAAACTTACAGTTCTTGGAACAGAGGCCCAATGAACCAGGTCCATCGGGAACACAACAATCCCGGGGGAATGGAAACGAAAAAAAAACTTCGAATTCACAGTAGAAGATAGAATTTTAAACACTTTCACTTCCAGAATTATTAAATGGCAAGCAGAGGATGATGACTTAATTTAACAGAATGACGAACGGAAAGAAATGGGTACAAGAATTAGAATGCCGATCATATCATGCGAAGTATTCGGTATGCCTGTCGATACTTTGATTGATACTGGGGCTATGCTTTGTCTTGTAAGCGAGAAGCTTTATATTCTGTGGAAGCTCAAAGAGAATTTAGAGGAGATTCCAGTATCAGGAAATAAGATCCAAGGAATAATACCCAACAAAATATCTCTGTGTAAAACACAATTATACTTATGTATTACTATTGGAGGACATGATTTCCGACATGTGTTTGTAGTAATGAAGGACATGGCTTTTGACATGATATTGGGAGCGGATTTCATTCAGAAATATCAAGCAGTGATAGACATGAAGACAGAGACGATCAGATTCAAGAATACCGAAGAGATAAACTTCGAGGGAAAAGAAGAGGAAGACATCGAGGGAGATGCTCAATGGTCTCTGATTTTTCATGAAGCTGAAGGAAGAGAAGTCTACACTGAGAAGGAGTCTCCAGAGCTAGGGAAAATTTTGGAAGAGTATCACGATATTTTTGATATTAAACCTGGTGAAATTAAAGATTTTGAATATCGTATTCGGGTAAATGATGATGCACCTTTTCATGCTAAATTGTATCCGGTAGCGGAAAAGCATCGAGAAAGGGTAAAAGTGCTTATCAAAGATATGGAAAGCAACAATGTGATTGAAAAGTACACTACATCTTATGTCAATCCATTAGCAGTAGTGTCTAAGCAAGATGGAAGTCTGAGACTATGTTTAGACGCGCAAAATTTGAATTCAAGATTACTGCCAGAGTATGACAGACCACCAATCATTAGGGAACTGTTAAGGAAATTCCAAGGCAAGGTCTAGTTCTCTAATATTGATCTCACTTCGTCCTACCATCACATTAGGCTTAGTGAAGATTCCAAGAAGTTTACAGGATTTATGTTTGACCAGCAGACATATGTATTCCGCCGTCTACCATTTGGAGTCAAAACATCTGGATCCGTTTTGATCAGAGCGCTGGAACAAAACTTGAGTCCTGAAGTGAAAGAGATAGCAATTCGTTACATAGATGATATCCTAATTGCATCTGAGACTAAGGAGGAACATTTATTACATCTTCAGATGTTATTCGCAGATTTGAGAAAAGCGAACTTTAAAGTAAACCTTCGAAAATGTCAGTTCTTTCGGAAGGAAATAAAATTTTTGGGTCACATTTTGGATGGAGAAGGATACCGTCCCAATGAGACAAAGATACAGGTGATTGCAAATTTCCCTAGACCTACTAGAGTGAAGAATGTCCGCAGTTTTCTCGGAACATGCCAATTCTCTGCAGGGCATTGTCCAAACTTCACCAAGACGGTAGCGCCACTGCAGGAATTATTAAAGAAAGGGAACAAATGGAAATGGGATGAAGATTGTGAACAATAATTTCAAGATGCCAAGAGGTTATTGGTAAACAGTGTGAAATTGGAGTATCCTGACTTTACCAAGAATTTCATCATAGAATCTGATGCATCCACCGTAGGGATTGGAGCTATTCTTCTTCAAGAAGATGACGATCACAAGAGACGTTACCTGGCGTTCATTAGCAGGAAACTTCGTCCATCAGAAAGGAATTATTACACCACGGAGTTAGAAGCACTTGCTGTAATCTTCGCGTTGGAGTCGTGGAAGAAAATGTTAATTGTACATTCAGTCATTGTGAGGACTGATCACCACGCATTGGAGTTTATCTTGAGAAATAACTTTGCCAGTGATAGGATAACTAGATGGTCACTTTTTATTCAACAATTCAACCTAGTTATTGAACACACTCCTGGAAAGTTGAACGTGGGAGCTGATTTATTGAGTAGAGCAGTGGAATCTACGTCTATGGTTTTTCAAGTTAACCTGACGCAGGAGGATGAGGATACCTTGAGAAGGTTAAGATTGTTGCATTTATCCCAGAGGAGAGACCGACGTTTTAGAAACATTTTTCGTTTTCTACAGGGAGACAGGGATCCACATGATGATGATTTTGTGGAAACTGAAAGAATTTCAAGAGATTTTATGATGTTAGATGGTTTAATCTACAAGTTTGCAGATCCCGACCATACGAAGCTGAGAGTCGTGATACCTCCACGAATGCAAAAACCCATTATTTGGATGGCACATCGAATCGCAGGTCATGCTGGAGTAGATAAGACGGTCGACATGATTCAAGAGAAATTTTCGTGGGAGCGAATGCGACAAACTGTCAGAAACACTATTCGAGAATGCGACTTATGCCAAAGGAGTAAACATAATTCTAGATTACTGAGAGAATTACCAAGGCCTATTATTCCTTCTAAGCCTTGTGAAATCTTCGCGACTGATTTATATGGTCCTCTCCCAAAGTCTAAAAGAGGTAACCGATATATTCTGGTGACCATGGATGTATTCAGCAAATACACTATGTTACATCCAATTCAGAAGGCAAACGCAAAATATTGTGCGAAGAGAATTAGAGACAACGTAATTCCGGAAGCAGGCAAACCGGAATTCCTTTTATCAGATCGTGGACCCCAATTTACATCTTTAGAATTTAGAACCATCATGAATAATCTTGGGATTAGACAATTGTTTTGTTCTATTAGACATCCTGAGAGCAATCCAGCAGAACGCGTGATGGCTGAAATAGCAAAATTTTGCCGCCTCTATTGTCCAAATGAGCATTGGAAATGGATGGATGTTCTCTCTTTAGCATCCGAATCCATCAACTCTACAATTAATGAGAGTACTGGACAGATTCCCATGTTGCTTCATCATGGAATTAAACCAACAAGATTATGGGATCGAATCATCTCTATTCCACCTGAGATTGAACCAAGTCGTCAGATGAGGGAAACTCTAGCTTTAGACAAGTTGAGGAGCCAAGCTGAGAAAAGAGAGCGCAGAGTGAGAGGAAAGCGTTTTCGCAGACCCTTGCGCGTAGGAACTCTTGTGTTAGTGAAAAGAGTCCTACACCCTCTGACGTGCAAAATCGAGTGTACTCGAAATTTGCAAGCCTTTACGCTGGACACTATCGTATTGTGGAAGTAAACAACAATGGAAGCTATGAGATCGCCAATACACGAACTGGTAACATCGTGGGAACTTATAATGCATCGAATTTGAAGATTTACTATTCAAGAACCAGATGATTTAATGTGTAGATAGGAAAAATATTTTTTTTTTCAATTTTTATTTTTTGCTAGGTGTGGGGTGGATGTGCCCACCTCTAGGAATGGGTATTCCAAGATTCAGACACCTAGATATCAAGGGAAAGGCTACAGCCGCTTTTGAAAGTTGAGATATTTGAATATCGCGCTACATTGCTTCTAGAAGCAATTGGAAAGAATATACCGCTAAGAGCATGTCAAGTGACGTAGCGAGTAATAGCAGAGGGCGAGGCTATTTATTGATTAAATAGTTATCCATGGAGTAGAGACTTTAGACTTGGATCAGATTACTGGCACGGCCAAATGAAAGAGAATGCAATTAGAATCAAGTAAATCGGACCAGGGATACCAGAGATATGAGGATTTCCAGATTTCAACTGATTCAGCGTGACCCTGACCGTTTTGAATAAAAGCCGGCCGGCAAAAGCAACTTCAGCTCACTTCGAATAAAGCACTTGCCGAGCAAGGTGCCGCTACGCTGAGCCAAGGCACATGGTTGCCGGATCTACGCAGAAGTTATTTTCAAAATTGTGATATTCACAAAAGTGCTGCGCTACGAGTGGAACTTAGTAAGTTTCCGGCAGAGAGAATCACTAAGGTGATTGATATTTTTCTACAGACACTGGTGAAATATTTTTATTTCTACATGGACATATGCTAGACTTCGTCTAGAATAGTACTTTGTCACAGTCCAGTAATAACCTAATACTTGGATATTTTAGTCCAATTCAGTCAGTTTCATATTTGTAACCTGATAACCACTTCGATCTTTCAGTATATTGAAGGCCAGACTGTCACGGTGTTGTTCATTAGCCAACGCAGGAAAACTACATGTTGCTTCGCGCATGGTAGATGGTGTGAAGCCATGCCCAGGGAACGATCTTCAGAACAGCCGTTGATTGGTTTAGACTGTTAGTGTTTTCTTGTACTGAAAAGATTACCGTGAGTTATGTTACAACTGACATATTTGAGAATAGATCATTTAGATCTGACCCCATTTAAGCAAACTGTTATGGCTTTAACAGAAGCCAATATTAAAATGGATCAACAGTTACTTCAAACGTCAAGAGATATTACCACTATGTCTTGTTAAACGGATTGTGGGTATATAATGGCGGCCGATACAAGGATTATACGTGCTTGTCCGATAGGGCATGTCTATGGATAAATCTGGTACAAACCAGGTTCACTACGCTTCAAGACCATCAAGAAATGTAAGCCACATTTTGACTTTATATTATGCCTAGCTAATTGGAACAAACTATTTTTCTGCAGATGACCAACACATTTATTTTTCTTCGTATTTAAATCTTGCAATGATTTACGCAAGACATATTAGAGTTATTCTGAGTATTTTCAGCACTCAGAACAGTTTAGGATCGATGACCGAGCATATCGAGCATTTATTTGAATATTTCATATTTTTGGGAAGTCACGGAAAACCGTCGATGTAACTGTAAAAGTTAAATATTTTTTTTTTGTTGAGGAATGGATATTTTTTTTCCATATTCGAAGGTTCGAACATGTGGATTCTCACATAATGAGATAATAATTAAATATATTTAAAATAATATAACAAATAATAATAATAATAATCCACTGATAATAATAATAATGATTTTTATAACTTTTCTAAATAATTTTGGATCTTATATTTTCTAATAATCATATGTATTGAGAGAGAGCCTATGAAGTAGTTTAATCATTTCTAGTTTGGAACAGGAGATTTTCCGAAGGAGAGTGGTTAGCGCAAGCCCGCATTCAACCAACATTTCAGTTTTGGTTGAACAGTTAATATTTGCAATGAGCAAAGTATATTTTTCAGATAACACGGAGAGGCATGAAACGGGAAGCAATTGATAATTGTATCAAATAGGATATTTTTGTATTTATATAAAATCATGACGTAAATACACATTCGAAAGTGAAATAAGATTTTCATAAGTATGGTAAATTCACGGGTTGAACTGAATGGTAAAATAAAATAAACTTGTAAGTTTATTAATCTTCCAGTGTTGATAACAAGCAGAGGCTTGATTTATTGTATAAATTTTGGGAAGAAAATTTATGTGTGTGGAGTAGTTGAAATGCCATTCCCAGGTGCGCATGTTTAAGTCGCAGGAATGAGGAAGCTTTTTCGAGCATCAATCAAATAGCAGGTTCGATGGCTCAGGTTTATAGAAGGAGTATTGGAACCACACATTTCGTCGTATGAATAACCCGAAGGTTATTTCTTAGAAACCATCAGTTCTTATTTCAACCTTGTTTACGGATTCCATTTAGACTTTGATTTTGCTAGAACCCGGATTTGTCATGATAGTATTTTATTCTTCTTCAGAGGAAGACCTTTGCCGTTGTTGTTGGAATTTTGTGTTCTTACACAAATAATAGAATGGGCCACTGCCAATTAAAAATAATTCTATAACCACGAATAATTTGAAGGATGTTTTTAATCCTAGTGCCATGAACTAAATGAATTTATTATGAAGCTACAATTCTTATTTCCGCATTCTGTCGAAGAATTGCAAGTTGTGAAAATTACTAAAATGGCCATGAATATAAATATTTTTCTTGATAATGTTCCCAAGTGGAAAATCAAATAGTTGAATGGTTCAACAATATATTAATCAAGTTGATGATTCAGAAATCATATATTTTGTTAGGAACTTGAAGTTCATAATCGAGTCACTTCTCGAAACATTTAATGTCAGAAGAACCATTAATTTTTGTTGTGCTTCGCACAGTTCTTCGATGCTATGCTCAAGGTCAAATACTTTTCAGATGTTATTAATATGTGTAAATAATTTGTGTTGATTCAGAAATAATAATATTTTTTGTCAATATTTTTTGAAACTGGAAAAATAAGTGAAAGTTAAAAATTCTATGAACATTTATTCTACGAGTGTTAATATTATGTAAAAATTCAAACAGTGAACTACGATATTTCCAGTAAAGACAATTAAATTTGAACTGGATTTAATCATAAATAATAAATAATTTTGGAACACAGTCTACAGGACAAAAAATCAGACTTGTGTTTCCAAAATAATAATTGTCCAATGTGTTGGAAAACTTCTGTACATTTGTGTAAATAGGAATGTGGGTCGCCACACGTGAATGATGCTGCTTTGAGCATTTTTGCAGTCAATTTTAACTTCAAAATAAAATGAGATAATGTTACATGATGTGTTATGCCCAGTTGAATCTCCTTCTATCCTTATTGTTGCATTATGCCAAAAATCAGTAAAGCATTTTTTTCACTTGATGTCGTTTTTGCGATTAGCTTTAACCCATCTGGCGCCCCGGGATATTATGACTCTCGTGCTGACTGATTATTGGTAAAATGCATATGTGGTCGTGCGGACTCCGGTCTAAACGGGCACAGTATCATACAAAGGAACAGAAATTGTTGCAGATCTCTTTATAGTTCCGCAAGGCCATGCCGCATTGCTTGGTCGTGTTTGAATCAGGGGCCTCGGCCTTGATCTGAAGGAAATTGACAAAGACACAAATCAATCACTTCACACTGAATTTGTCAACTCAGTGCAGTCAATTCAGGATATTTTACATCAGTATAGTACAATCGTTGAAGAAAACATTGGATGCGTTCCCAATATTGAAGTAAAACTGCAACGCAGAGAGGGGGTGAAACCTGTCTTCAATCGTGAACGTGATGTCCCTTTTGCTCTTCGGGAACGCGTCGAAAAGGAACTCGCTTCATTGGAATCCGAAGGAGTTATTTCTCCCACAGCTTTAAGTGATTGGGGATCGCCTCTTGTTGTTATCCCAAAACCGGATGGGGGAGTTAGGTTATGTGTCGACTACAAATGTGGAGTAAATTCAAGGTTGATTTCTGCAAACCATCCCATAAGACCAGTTAATGATGTTCTACATAGTCTTAGAAACTCAAAATTTTTCTGCAAGTTAGACTTTTACAAGGCATATCTACATCTGAAGGTTGATGAAGAAGGTAGTATGTTTCAAACTATATCCACTCACAAAGGAACCTTCAGGATGCACCGACTGAGTTTTGGTATCAAAACTGCCCCCTCAGAATGTAATAGGATATTATCACAGATCCTTCATGGACTTCCAAAAGCTGAATCTTATTTTGACGACATCATAATACATGGTACAACGAAGGAGGACTGCACCAAGAACTTAATAGCCTGTCTAGAACGACTTACAAAAAATAATCCGCATTTGAACAAAAGCAAATGCTCATTTTTCAAGGAAAACATAGACTACCTAGGGCATATTGTATCATATAATGAGATCCGCAAGTCACCAGAGAAAGTTCAAGCTGTGTCACAAATGCCACGTCCTATAAACAATGAAGAAGTGAGACGCTTCCTTGGTATGGTGACTTATAACGCAAAGTTCATTCCTAAAATTTCAACGAAGTCCCACCCATTACGGCAGTTATTGCGGAAAGGTGAACGGTTTTTCTGGTCTGCAGCCTGTGAAGCAGCTTTCTTGAATCTCAAGTCCGAGTTATGTAGTGAACGTGTCCTTACCCCATTCAATCCATCACTGCCTATCATCTTGTCAACCGCTGCCAGTCCTAATGGTGTTGCAGCAGTATTAAGTCATGAGATGGATGGCCAAGAAAGACCCATCGCCTATGCATCTCGTGACCTAACACCAGCAGAATGTAATTACTGTCAGCTTGACCGGGAAGCGCGGGCAATAATTTTCGCCACAACACACTTCTACAACTATATTTTTGCAAGAAATTTCATTCTTGTGACAGACAATAAACCTCTGTCTCGAATTTTTCATCAGAACAAGGGCCTGCCACAAATGACATCCGCAAGGCTCCTAAGATATGCATCGTTTCTCTCCGGGTTTGACTACACGGTACGAGTGAAAAAAGGGAATGATAACGAAAATGTTGATTGCCAATCCCGAGCCCCCTGTTGCATCTACCTCGCAAAACATTGAAACATCAATAAATGCAGAAGTTTCACAACTCTGTGCTGAAACGATTCTTCAAGTGTCAAGTGAAGCCATTACATACGAAACTATCCATGATGAGACTATGTTAGACCCAGAACTTAGAGCCACACTGCAACGTCTTCAAACTCAATCCTTGGATGAACCATATACAGTTGAAAATGGTATTCTATTCTGTCAAGACCGAATTGTTATCCCAAAGAAACTACAAAGAATTTTTTTGGAAGAGTTACATTTAACACACCTCGGCATTGTGAAAACAAAACAGTTAGCAAGACGATATGTCTACTGGCCGCAATTAGACAAAGACATTGAAAAGCTTATCAAATCTTGTGAAGAGTGCGCACAGACTCGTTCAAATCCTCCAAAAGCTCCAATAAACCCCTGGGATGAACCAGAAGAAAATTGGGAACGCATACACATTGAATATGCGGGACCATTTGATAACCACCATTTCTTGATGTGTGTTGACGCGAAATCCAAAAGTGGGTCGAAGTCCGAATGGTGAAAGACGCTCCATCCACTGCAACTACTATCAGTCTGCTTGACAATATATTTACCGTACATGGGTACCCGAATGTCCTTGTGTCAGATAATGCCACTATCTTCACGAGTGATGTATTCAGATCCTATTGCAAGGAGAGAGGGATTTTTCAGAAATATATTGCACCAGGGCACCCAGCAACCAGTGGGCTAGCCGAGAGAAAGATCCTAACTTTGAAGAGACGACTTCGGGCTGCTGTAAATGACCCGGCACCATTATCGACTAAGTTACAGAACATCTTGTTTCAATACAGAGCAACGCCATTGGCATGTGGACAGTCTCCAGCTGAACTATATTTGAAACGTCGGCTACGTATCCGGTTGGATGCTCTACTTCAAACCAAAAGAGCTTGACTACATCCAGTTTCTCACCCCCTGTTCGCTCTTTCAAAGTGGGAGAGAGAGTGCAAGTCCGGATTCACCAGAAAAACCGTGATATTTGGCAGTTTGGTGTTATACAAACTAAACTCGGCCAGCGCCACTATGATGTGAAATTGGATTCGGGACGAATTTTAAAGCGTTATGTTGACCAGTTATTATCGACTCTCGTGCCAAAGAAAGATAAGCCAGTCACCTTTGCTCCAACAAATCCTCCAGTGCGTGGTGTTCCAAATATACCAACCCAGTCAAGACTAGAGAATGATGATATTCCTCCTGCAACCCACTGGGTAGATTATTGGCTGAGGAATAACCTAACCACCAAGGGAAGATGATAAAGAAAAGGAGGTGGGTTTCGGACTGGAGAAAAAGGATGGAGAAATAGGAGGAGAGTTCCACAAAAGTTATAAATTTAACTTTAAATGCACTCAGAGGCGGTTGCCACCGCAAATCCGCTCTCTGATACCTAAAGTGGGTAAGGACCTGGTCGAAGCTGACGGGAAACGCAGCTAGGACTTGGGCGGTTTGCAAGAGAGTGGCTTTAGTGTATTCCCTCTCAAGCATGCGTATGCCTACTATGTGGAAGGGTGATGGTCTGGCAAGACAGAGAGGAACAGATTTATTGTATATCTGTTCAAAGAAATTCGTTTTTGCGAAGTAATTCGAAGAATGCCAATAATTTGAATCAGGTTTAGTATTTCCAGTTTTAGAAGTTATAGAGTTCCTGAAAAAGCGACCAAGTGCTTCCAAGAAGGATAGTGATAAAAAAATATATACCTTGGGGAGTAATTTTGGTAAGTGAACCAATAGTTGCATTTGGAAATGGCTAAGCTTTTACTCAGCAAGGAGCCGACTAAAAGTTTAGGCAAAGAGAAACACTTATCTTTTAGAAAACCAACTATAAGTTTTTAGAGAAGATCTCCACAAGCAGGTAGCTGGCGTAGCGAGCTGTACTTGCCTTACTGGCCAGTTAGAATTAGCTATTAAAGCAAAGAGAAACTTTAACGAGATTACCACTAAGAGTTCTTGCTCAAATGCATCGAGTGGTGAAAGCCCTATCAATAGATTTAATGGCATTGAGTAGGAAAAGCCAAGGAAGACAGGATCTTGCCTAACCGTTGTACTAGAAAAATGAAAAAGCGAAAAGAAACTCTTAATTTATTTAACAATTCTAAAGAAGTTGATAACTTTAACAAATATATATTTTCAATTTGGTTAACAACTTTGGGGTCGCAGACCTCAGAAAACATTTAACATATGCGCCAGGCAATTAACAATTTATTAGGTTTCAAACCTTTATAAAATCCTCGCAAGGATTTAAAATAGCGAAGATAAAAATTCAAAATTTTAAAGACAATTAAAGTGATTAAAGTTTAACAACAACTAGAGTACAAGGTGTGTACTTTGAGAAATTCCGGAGAGAATGTTCTAGAGAGAGTAACAACTTAGAAAATAACAATAACAAAAACAGGAAGAATAAGATAGAAGTTCCTAGAACTTCTTGTATTGAAGCAGCATTACTTTTAGTAGTTACACAAATAGGACAGGTCACTTACTGTGAAACCTGAAGAGAAAGTCAAAAGAAAGGTTCTAGACCTCCTATGTTTAGATAGGAATCACGAGACAAATGGGGCAAGTTTCCATTTCGTGAAACCTAGAAATAACTCACTTATAAGTTGAAAGAATTGTATCCCCTAAATTAGAAGGGAGAAAAAAGATAATTTAAACCGTGTACAAGACACGTAGTTATGCAGAAGTTAATTAATTACACATAAGAAAAAATGGGAGGGCACATCTTTAGATTGACACCTCGTTGAAACAGACCAAAATTAACAATTTATTATGGGTTGTTAGTAAGAGGTTTAGGAAAGAGCAATTGGGATGAAAGGTAAATGTTCATGGCCGTGTTTATAATAATCGGACGAGCGCGACGCGGAAGAAATACTGAAAGAACACTGTTTATCACTATAGTTCGTTGAAATGGATGAAAAGTTCACTGTAGTAGCGCAAAAGTTTATGGCAAAGAAAGTTATTGCAATCGTGGAAAATGACTGGTTGCACTAGATAGGCGAAAGTCTATTACTTGAGAAAGTTGTGGATTACAATCAAATGCGCCAGAAAAAATCCCAACGGTGGAAGAAAATTTAGCTATTGAGCATTAATTTATAAGGTAGATTCCTTAGTTTGAAATGGCATTCCCACAAGTGAGTGAAAGATTCATGACGGCGTGACTTGTAGATAAAGTGCAGATTCTGGAAAGTTCCAGAACGATCCTAATGGAAGAATAGGGCCAAAGTTACTCCAGCGGTGGAACAAGCTTAATATTTATAGACAGTGGGTATTCTATAATATCCCCCGTTGTGAGGAGATCTCTCATTTAATAAGCATAAGAAATGCTGCTTTTCACGAAGGTTGGTTTAATTGGATAGAAGCCCAACATGGAAAATCCCACGAAGAATGATTATTGCCACAAATAAATATCTCACACTGCCTATAAAATAATCGTTAAAAGAATGAAGACAGTAAAACCGATGAAGATGAGGTTAAAACCTGAAGTATGTACTTATCTTTGTTGCATGGAGAAGGTGAAGTTCCCTTTGACGTATAAACTTAATGTGCCAACATGGCGTAGAATGTAGAGAGTGCCTCTTGGTTTGTGGAGACTGGCTCTAGTTGAGCCTTGACTGACTAAGTCAACTGCCGACGTACAAGTGAGACATGCTCAGCGAAGCGCGGAGGGACCAAGGGAGGAAAAAAGTGGGGGTAGGAGACAAAAGGAGAACATAACAGAATAGACAACTTTATAAAACTAAAAGTTCTTCTTGATGAATGGTCTTCAAAGAGTTGATAGCAGGCGATACTAGCACAGCATGGTGGGTGAAAAGGTAGACGAAGTTCTCTTGATCACAGAGATGATAGCTGGCGATGGCGACGAGATCTGATGGCCAAATTGATAAGTAAGTCCTCTTGTACAGGGAAGAATTGAGGAACTTCTGAGATTCGCTGCTAAATGACCCTAGGTGGGTCATGGAAGATATATATCTAGAACAGACTCACAATGAACATAAGAGACATGACCACCAAAGAGAAACTAGAAGATCGCTGTTGGTGTTTGATAAAAAGGAAAAAATGAACATGCAAAGAGCATTAAAAATTATATTCTATCATACCGTGTATTCAAAGAATACACCCCCCACACTTCAGATGATACAAGGCAGACCATCCTGCAACCAGATGAACACCCTGTTCGAAACAGCCTTCCACCACCTGCTGATAATTATTTAAGAAGATCAGCCAGAGACAGGCGACCTCCTCAGTATCTGCAGGACTATGTGCCCAAATTAATATGAATAGTTCCTTTTATTTGTTTTTATATAAGTGGAGGAGACTATTATGTATCTAGTTTATGTCCTCTATGGAACTTGGTCGGAGTGTATATATGCTTTTACTCTGTGGCGATGTTAGTTGTAATTTGCTCAATGTGTTAAGATGTAGATTGAGATTTGTGTTTATATTAAAGTGCTATAATATCCTTTATTCAAAACATAATAGCTATAATGTGCTTTATTCAAAACATAATAATGACCCAGCCTTTTGTGCCACAGTTCCCCATCAGAGATACCTTCAGCAGACAATGTCCTCACTGGTCCCAGTGAACACTCAGCTATTGAGTATAAACCATCCTGTTTTACACACTTAAACTCAAAATTTCCATCAACAGAAAAAATTGACTTTACAGGACTCATTGTCAAAGACAAGGTTGTACCCTTTTTCTGTCATTTTATGTACTGAGAGCAAATTTGTAGATAAATTTGGAGCATAAAGTACATCAGTCCTTGTTTTAATATTATCATTACCAAGATTCAGGACAACCTTACCGACACCTTCAGACAATATCTCAGAATCGTCTGCAACGCTGATTGACGTACGAGCACTTGAGTCAACATCTTGCAGTGATGCCCTTTCCTTGGTCATGTGGGACGTTGCACCTGAGTCGATACCCATGCTGAGGGAGCCACCTTGGTAGTCAACGCCTTGGTGAGGAGAGTCTTATGCCCGCCTGATATTCGGTTAGCAGTTGATGCACGGTTCGCTTGAAATTTCTTGCTTTGCTTCAACTTCGGACAATTGGGTCGACCATGTTCAGGGCTGCCACACTCGTAACATTTAAATCCAGGATCGATTGGCTTTCTCTTGTTATCAATTTTCTTCTTGCATTGATTGGAGACCAAAGCAGTGGCAGATGATGATTCACATTCTCCTTTCACTCTTCTCCTCTCGCTTTCACCCAGAAGAGCAACCTTTACATCTTCTGAAGTGAAATCTTCCTTCAACTGCTGGTTCAGCGCCCCCACGAAATTTTCATATTCGTTTGAGACACCATTCCTCATAACGAATGAGACCAATTTATCTTCAATAGTTTCACCTATATCGGCGAATTTCTGCACGGTCATCATGATGTTGTTGACGAACTCTTCCATTGTGCTGTTTCTTGCCTTATGTTGAAACATTTCCGGGTCAGCACGAACTTTGTGGCCATACTACATCCCTCTACGGCCTGTTTGAGGTTATTCCAGACATCCTTCGAGTAGGTAGCGTTATGCACGTGAATATAGCAAGAAGGTTTAACAGCCAGGCATATTTTTGCTAGCGCACTCTGGTCACGAATTGTGTCCACATGTGAAGTAACGGGAATTGTTCCATCGACATAACCTAACAATCCCTCCAGCATAAGACACATTCTTATTGCGATTTTTCAGCTTCCATAATTTTGCTATTCTTCTAGTTTCTCTATATTAGGCACTGATGATGAAACAGTATTCCAGAGATAACAGAAGTCGATGCGGAAAACGTGGTTGAGGCATTTGATTCACTCGTTGTTCTATAATGTTTAAATAGGCTACACCGTTTCTAAGTATTCACTGAGCGACGTTGAATATTAGTTTCAAACACGCACTACTAATCCGGTCTGGGCCCATAACCTGTCAGTTAATTAAAAGGCACACGGATTGATAGTTGAATACTAGATGTATTGTGGCTAGTACAGAACAATTGATTATCTTTATGATAATACGACATTCTAACATAGAGATGAATCGATTAGCTCAGGACTGGGAAGCATGGAGGGCTGCATCAAACCAGTCGAAGGACTGAAGACTCAAACAACTACAAATTGACAGTGTATTGATCTCCGTTCTAACTAAAGATTAAAAAATCTTAAATATTTCAACCAAAAAAAATATCCACCACATTTATTATTTATGTTTATCAATATTAGATCTTATTTGACCGTCATGTTGCTGTTTCATTGTTTGCCATTTGACCATCCTATTTAATTGGTCAAATCCATGGTAGATTTACTGTTTCATTTTTATTTACAACTATTATCACACCATCATCTATTTACAATAATATTTCTCCACCATTCTATTTACATTTATATTCATCACTTAATTACATTATTCCGTTGAATATTTCAATAATATCACCAATTAATTACTCGTGTTTTTCAGTCTACCAATTTGATCATCCGGAGTCCATGTCATAAAATATCATGGTTTTTAAAGTCCGTTGAAGACTATTCCAAAGTCTATTACTAAAATACAATTTCAAAAATATTCACCCTTGTATCCTTCATTTATGGTCAAAATAAAATTCATGGATGACTATGACATTTTGAAAAATAGATCCCATCTTTCCCTATTAGATGGTATGTTCATAACACACATTAAATTCTACCAAAGATATAGTCATTAGACTACCAACTGATTATAAAAATACCTGATTCATTTCATTTCAAATTTCATATTTATTCATCAGTGCTTTACACTATATTTACAGTACACTTAAGGGAGTCTCTGAAAAGAGGAAAGCCCCACTTCGCATTCGGGATGCGTCAGACCTCCACTATATACACTGGATTATATTTACATATGTACACAAGATGGCAATTAGTGAGAATCGAGCAAGGGTACATTATTTACAGTATACATTAGAGGGATGGTAAATTTATATTAGATAAAGGAGGACAACAAGAGAAGAGAGCACATAGATATGGCAAATGGAGATACACATGAAACACTAGCACAACAAAGAATCGGGGCATAATTTATGAGGAACAACCTACTTGTTTAACAAATAATGCCGCAGCTTCATTAACAGCTTACTGCAACTCACATGGTCAAACTCGTATCCAGGGGCGAAACTAAGGTTGTTTTTTGTGTGTGTGTGTGTGTGTGTGGGGGGGGGGGGGGGGGGGGAGTGTAATGCCAAAAATTTGCCGAATCGGTTATTTTGGAATCACTTTTTGCCGACTAATATTTTTTCCAAACTCAGGCATGCATTCGTTACATACCTTCATTTGATAAATTAATCAGCAGACATGGTAACAGTAGCAAATACGTTATTTATGTATTTATATTACAAAAACGTAGAAATGAAACGAAGATATAATACCAACTTGGAAAAAAGAACTCAGAAACAACAATTTAAAAAAAACACGGCCATTAGGTACCTATACATAATTGCTTAAATATTAATTCGCCTCTTCTTCAATAGCGACCACCTTTTAACAAGAACATCTAAGTATATTTTGGCTGATAAATCTTTTTCACAATGCAAAACCATGAGGTTCGCTAACCTAACATTTTTCATTGTACTTCGTTTGAAATCTTTTACATTTTTCAATTTACTAAAACTGTGTTCATTACTAGCTACTGATACAGGTGCTGTAACTGCAATTCGACAAATATAATTTGCTGCAGGCAACGCATTTTTGAAAATTTCACAAATTCGCAAGATATCTTTCATATTTTAGGGGTTTTCACATTGGTCGGAGAAAATTTCCAATTCGACTTTCACAGCTAAACTATCTGTAAATGGGCAGCAGGGAATTAATTTCAAAACTTTCTCAATGCGTTCTGTGGTACAAGATTCTCGGTTGAATGGTGTTTTGAACATTTCAAAAAGTGGTTTAATCAAGTCGATTAATACAGAAAGGTTATCACGCGTCTTCTGGATCAACACATTCAGAACTTCTTTGAATTCTTTACGATAAAATTGCTCCATATTTAAAACAGCTGCGTTTTGAGGATTTCAATCGACTTTTTGGGGGGCGAATTCGTCTTCGATGATGTTTCACAAAATCGTTTTCATCATCCACGTTCATTTTTGAAGAGAACATTTTTGCTGCTTCTACTAGATCATTCATTCCTTTCTCATATGAAAGCATAGATTCAAACGATTGAATAGTACTTTGTATCACAATAGCAGCATCAACTATATTTAGATCAGGCGATTCTAAAATGTCTGTCAAAACTTTTGCCTTGTACATAACATTTTTCATAAACATCAGGAATACAATGAAATCGAAACTGAGCATAGACTTCTTTATGCTCAGTGCTTGTGATTTTGTCTTATTATCAAAATTCGAATCAACTTCCAAAATTGTTTCCAGCACTTCCACAATACCTTCAAAAGAAGTCCAAACGACTTTTAATGCTTGCGCTTGGGTGGTCCATCGAGTTTTTGATATGTTGGCCAGCTGTATCGAATTTTCTATCATTGAAATTTCTTCTCTCAAACAGGAAAATCGTTTGGTGCTACTAGAAAAAAATGTATACAATGATTGTAGGGTATCAAATATATTGGTAACGAAGATGCTCGCATTACAGGTATGTTCCACAAAAGTGTTTAGGCGATGAGCCTGACAAGGTATGTATGGAACAGTTCTACCTAAAAGTTCAGACAGATTTTTTTGAACTCCTTGCTTTTCTCCGGACATACAACTCGCATAATCGTTGGATTGGAAAATTAAATTATCTGTCAATATTTCATGTTTATGCAAACATTGCAGTATGTTATATGCTAGGCCAGCTCCTGTTTTGTCAGTTACTGCAATCATGTCGATGATTCGTTCCAAAACACTACCTGTATCATCAATATAACGTACAATTATCGAAAGCTCATCGTCATGAGATACGTCAGGAGTAGTGTCTGCCATTACTGCGAACATTCGTGTATTATTCACTTCTTGTACAATACTTTTGCGAATATCTCTTGGGATTTAGAAGATAAATACGACGCTCTATATGGTTGGAAATGAGCTTCATGCAACCACTTTTCATGGTAGGATTATGACGTGAAATTAATTCTAGTATCTGTAGAAAATTTCCTTCTTTGTCATCACCATGACCGCGAAAAGCCAATCCTTGTTTAGATAAAGTGCAAGTAACATCGAATAAAATTGTAATTGCATCTTTATTGAAATGACGCAAAAGCTCCTTCCTGATGTCTTCATTTTGTGCCTTTTTTGAGAACATTGAATCGACGTGGGAATCTTCTTTAATAAAATGACAGTGATCTGCCACAGCAGCCTTATGTGCATCAGAAGAAAAGTGCAATTCAAGTTTGCCTTGTCTTCCTTTCCCACGGCTCTTCATTTTGTGCCATTGGCGCAAACTTGAAGTGGTCCACGTTGGATGTGCTTTTGATCTATCGGGTCCAGAAGGAAATAAGTAACAGGCAAAACAAAAAACCGCATCTTTGGTTATACTGTACTCCAGGTGTTCATATTCTTTGAACGAAATATGAGTAAATTTGTGTTGTTTATTTGACGTAATCAATTCATTTGCAGGGTAATGAGAAAGTATTGGTCGGTGTGGACCTAATGATAGTAAAAATAACTTTTGGTTCCGAGTGAGCGTAGGAGGTCGATTGCCAGGATCGTGAGAAACAATATTGTCATCACTAACTGCTGACCTACTCTCTTCTGTGCTCAAGTCTGCCATTACCTCTTTACAGGCTGCGTTCGCATTTTCTAAAGAATCCACACATTTCTGTCGTATTGATTTCAGAAACGTTTCTATCTCCTGTTTTATGAAAACGTTGGTTTCCTCTTGTTCCATTTCATCATCTGCCCTAAATATATATACCGGTATATAAATTATATGAAGAATTCGTGTTTTTCAATTCAAAGTAAAGACATTTATCTATCCGTACCTATCCAATGGAAACCATTTTTATTTGGTGACTGTAGGCCTAATGAGAAAATTGACATTGACCTACCATTCGTTGTAGTTTGGATATCTAACGAATCTTGTTTTAGAACCTCGTTCTCATCGACATAAATCACTTTGGAACTGCTTGTTTCTAAACAAAAAGAGGATTCACAGTTTTTAATTCCAAGCATACAAAACAAATGTACGGACGGTGCCTATCCAGTGAAAAAAAAAGATAATTTCTATTTGGTGGGTAAAATACAAAAATTAACCTACCAGTTGTTATAGTTCGAGTATCTGACGAATGCTGCTTTGGAATCTCGTGCTCATCAACAGAAATCACTTCGGAACTGCTTAAAATTTCCTTCATAATATTGTGAGGTGTCGTATCATTTGAATCAGAGCACGTTTTGAAGAGCTTGAAGCATCACCCTTTAAATCAAACAATAAAATACATTAATCTACTTGAAATTTATTTCACACATGGTACGGTAATTGCATAAAAATGAGTCAGTTCAATCATTCATAATTTGAAATCAGAAGTTTGTCATAATTGTTAGTTTTAATGTAAATCTTTATTTATCAAGTGAGAAATACAGTACAAAATACAAATCATCTTTTGAGACGCTTGTCACATGTCACGCGAACACGCACAGACTTTGCACTGACTCGTCTTTTGTTCTCTTCTTTATTGTACATGTCTATTTCACCATAGACTTCTTTATGCTCAGTGCTTGTGAGCACTGTGCTGTTTTTCTTTCAAATATTAACACTTCCTACAAAGAAAAATCAAATACAAATAAAAAACTAAACAAGATGAACTATTGAACACTTTTCAGCCTCTTAGATGTCATCTTCTGCACGCCAATCCTCTCACTCAGCATCTCGAATCTGACCCTCTCCAGAGGTTTAGTTAGAAGATCAGCTAATTGATTGGTCCCGTCGATGTGCTCCAGCTCAAGGTCTCCGTCCAAAAATCTTTCCCTCACATAGAAATGACTTACCTCAATATGCTTGGATTTTCGATGGTACTCCGGATTTTTAGCCAATTTAACTGCACCAGCATTGTCGATGTAAAGCGTAGGAGGTTTGTCAGCAGTTCCCAGTAATTCAGAAAACAGTCTTTTCAGCCAAATCAACTCCTTTGTTCCTTCACTTGCAGACACAATTTCAGCTTCAGTTGTCGATGTTGACACAGACTTCTGTAACTGACTTCTACACGATACAGCTCCATGATTGTAGGTCAAAATGACGCCCGTCGTTGAACGTCTCGTCCTCTTGTCACCGGCGTAGTCAGCATCACTGTAGACCTTCAAAACGTCCTCTTTCCTATAGACGATTCCATGGTTCACTGTGCTCTTTAAATATCGAAATATCCGTTTCACTTGACTCCAGTCTTGAACTGTAGGATTCTCCATGGCTCGAGCAGATTTGTTGACCGCGAATGCGATATCTGGACGTGTAGATGTAGTCAGGTATATCAAGGATCCCACCGCCTCACGATAAGGAACCCTGGCCGAAACCTTTTCTCCGTCTTCACTTTCTTCGCGTCCAACTGGGGTAGACACTCCATTTGACTCGGCCATCCCAAATTTTTCTAGGATTTTCCTCGTATAATCCTCTTGACCGATTGCAATTGATCCATCATGGTTTTGTTGTATCTTCATGCCCAGGAAATTGTTGAGAGATCCTCTGGTCGTGTGAAATTCCTGCTGAAGTTTTTCCATGAACTGCTCGATGTCTTCTTCGTTGCCAATTACCAGACCATCATCCACAAAGATTACAACAGCCAACCACTTTCAATTTTTGTTGCTGTAAAAGAGACAAGGATCAGCTTTGCTGTTTTTGAATCCAGCTTTCTCCATGAATTTCTTGAAACGCTTGTTCCAGCAGCGTGGAGCCTGTTTTAAACCATATAAGCTTCTTTTTAGATGACACACTCGGCCAGTACCGTCCTGATGACCTTCTGGCTGTTCCATGAACATATCATCTTCAAGCTCGCCCTTCAAGAAGGCCGTCTTGACATCAAATTGACCAAGTTTCATCTCCTTTTCAACAGCTACTGCCAACAGAGCTCGAATGGTATCATACCGTGCAACAGGGCTGAATGTTTCTTCATAATCGATTCCTTGCTGTTGCACATAGCCTTTGGCTACCAATCGTGCCTTGAAGCAAACTTCTCCACTGTCCGTTGTCTTCTGTCGAAGAACCCACCGATTTTTCAGGACACGTGCACCATTTGGACGCTCAACCAATTTCCAGGTATCATTTTCCTTTAAGGACTCCAATTCTTCATTAATTGCTTTCAGCCACTGATTTTTATCACTAGACTGCAGCGCTTCAGAGTATGAATCAGGGTTCTTTTCAACGATAGATGGTCCAGCCATGTACATGTAATTTCCACTGATCATCCACGATGGCTTCTTACTTTCACGTTTGCTTTTCCTTCTTTCTTCAGTCTCTCCTTCTTCCTCATCTTCGCTTCCTCCGGAACTGGATGCCGAAGCAAAATCTTCAATTTCGCTTAAGTTCTCATCTGAATCTGACCTCCTCTGTAGACCTACATCAGACGATGAATTAGACTGATTCCTCTCCACGCGTTCTTCAAGCGTGACTTCAATTTTCCGGCGTTGGCGCGCAGATTGCAGACAACTTCAGGTTTGAATTTCACATCATGGCTTAGAACAACCTTTCCCTGAGTTGGAATCCAGACTCTAAATCCATCCCTGTCGTTCACGTACCCAACCAGATGTCCAAAAACAGCTTTGTCGTCGAACTTTGAGCGAAAATTCTTGTCGATATGCACGTAGGATTCTGTTCCGAAGATCTTCAGATGATTGAGACTTCCCACTTGTCGTCCATACCACAATTCATAGGGAGATTTGTTTTCAATGGATGACTTCCCAGTGCGATTCAGGAGGTACACCGCAGTGTTGCAGGCTTCAGCTCAAAGTTGTTTCGTTAACTTGCTGGGATTCAGCATAGATTTTGCGCACCCCACAATCATCCGATTTTCACGTTCCGCAACTCCGTTTTGTTGTGGTGTGTACGGCGTAGTAATGCTGTGTTCTATGCCTCTGCTTGCGAGTAGTTCAGAAACCTTCTTGTTATCAAATTCTTTTCCTCCATCACACCTGAACAGCTTCACGGCGTGTCCATTTGTTTTGGCTTCATTCAGGGACTGTTCCAGAACGGTGTACACTTCACTTTTGTGCATTAAAAAGGAAACTCGTCGAAACTTGCTGAAATCATCCTTGAAACATACGTAGTAGCGTGCCTTTCCAAAAGATTCATTAGACATTGGTCCATTCACATCGGCGTGGATTTGTTCACCGGTGGCTGTTGGTCGATTCATTCGTGTCTTGAATGAGAGTCGATGCATTTTTCCCAGTGCACATCCATCGCAGAAATCCTCTTTACACATGTCTACATTGATGTTCATCTGCTTCAGTACATTCCTAAGATGCGCTTTGTGTTGATAACCAAATCGTTCATGGTAGATCTGCAGTTTGTCCGACGATGTAGCTAAATTCACTTGAATGGGTTGCGCCGGTTTCACGACGCGCATGTCAAGTACACACAGACCATGACTCACACGTCCAGCCATCATCGCCTTTCCAGTAACCCTGTCTTCAATTCTAACAGTTAGGTCGTCAAGTCTTGCACAAAAACCTTTCCTTGCAGCAGCTTTCACAGAAAACAGATGAGCCATTGTATCGGGAACATACAAAACTTCAGTCATCTCAGCACTCAACCAAGCGTTGTTCAGCCGCACTTGAATGTTTACAGTTCCTTTGCATGCTCACACCTCGTTTTCCTAGCAAAATCTTCTCTGGAGCAGCAAACTTGACGTATGTTGTAAAATACTGTTAGTTCGCGGTGATGTGACTTGTGGCGCCACTGTCGCAGTACCACTCGTCGGCTTGAACAAAGTCGCCGTAACGCACTCATAGCATGTGTCACAAAAGAAGCATTGTTCTCCTTATTTTTGTTTCTAGTGTCACCCTCTTTCTTCTTCACTGGACAATCACTTGCCCAATGGCCCAATTCCTTACATTCGAAACATGGAAACTTCTTCTTTAATCGTTGAACATTTTTCTTCGACTTGTCATCAGCGCTGCCTTTGCCACTGCCATACTGGGAATGCTTCTTGGGAGCACTACGTACCACAAACGCAGTCGATTCCACGTGTCCTTGGTCACGCAGTTCAATCGTGCACAATTTTTCAATCAACAAGTTCACAGTTTGATTTTCCGTCGGAATCGTGTCCCACACATCCTTGAAATTATCATATTCTTTTCCCAGCGTGTATAAAATTCGACCGTTCAAAATCCTTTCAGATAATGTGTTTTCGTTGTGCTTTCGGAGCTCGTCATTCAGATCCTGATAAAGCTTCTGTAAATTCGCGACATGGGTGCTGATGTCCTCCTTGTCGTCACGTGTCACCCGGAAGAATGACTCGATCAACATGTTCAGTCGCTGCGTACTGCTTCGTTCGAACCGTGCCCTCAATTTTGTCCAAATTTCACTGGCATTTGTGCACGTCAACACGAGCTCGGCAACAGATTTTCCTAGCGCACCTGCTAGCAAACTGGCCGATTTCGCGTCTTCTTTCAACCACTGCTTATATGCCGCTTTTCGTTGCGCAGTTGCATCTGCCGGCAACACAGGACACTTTTTCTAACCATCAACAATATTTTCCAGTTCATACGACCGCAAAACCATCAACACACGCCATTTCCACTTTGCCCAGTCTTCAGGTCCTTCAAGTTTATCCACTTGAACTTTGTAGTCACTGCCGGTAGCCATTTTGAGTTTATTCTTACTCACAAAAAATACAGCACGTGTTCCACAGGCGCTCAGATTCGGATCCACTCACGAGATAATGCCATTTACACGTGGCCTGGGTCCATAACCTGTTAGTTTTAATGTAAATCTTTATTTATCAAGTGAGAAATACAATACAAATCATCTCTTGAGACGCTTGTCATATGTCACGCGAACACGCACAGACTTTGCACTGACTCGTCTTTTGTTCTCTTCTTGATTGTACATGTCTATTTCACTACTGTGCTATTTTTCTTTCAAATATTAACAATAATATTAATATTTCAAATTCATAATTTATACCTACCTGATCGTGAGTCTCGCCAGTTTTCTTTTTTGATTGTGCATGCAAAAGCGCCAATATGGAGCAGTAGCTCTCTGGTAATCCAAATCATATGGTTTTAATTGGTTGATCATTATGTTTCTTTTTTATAAAGAGATACGTAGTCGTCATCAAAAACGCTGCCACAATCGAGACACTGAACTTTGTATCGCTTCCTAGATTTCTTATTGTTATCCATATTAAAGTTTGAAATTAAAACATGAAACACAAACACAAATCGCAAGCAATTGAACAAAAACACAAAAAGACGTCAAGAGACTCGCAACAACGAAGATCAGTAACAGTTTATAAATTATAAGCAGGAAAAAAAGACCAGTCTTCACAAAGAATGTGGTTAGGTTAGATTGACCAAATGCCAGCAATTAACAACTCGAACACTTGGAGAACAATTTCTGTGAATGCCATCGCACAAAAGATGCATACTTAGCAGTCTAACTCCGTATGAAACATAACCGTACCGAACCGAACCCAGTCTGCTGTTACAAACGTAACAAGGCTTATGTTTTTACTGGCAAAATTTCTTACTCAGTTTGTTCGGCAATGATGGGAATATTAAAAATTTTTGTAGATAAATGCCCAATCGGCAAAATCATTTCCAAGTTGGCAATATTTCCAATTCGGCAATTATAATTTTTGAAAACTTTTTTTTCATGTGTGAATGTTATCATATGAATTGCCGACGTGAATAACAAACAAGTCAAATTTGCCGACTTTTTCAACTGGAAAAAAATATTGGGGGGTGTTCTGACCCCCAATACCTCCCGCCTCCCTAGTTTCGCCCCTGCGCGTATCAAGAAAGATTATATATGCCACGTATTATTTTTTATGTGCACAAAGTATCTTTATCTGGTATAACCTTTAAATAATGCCATAATTCATTCCCAGAATATGTGAACTTCACCATTAATTAATCTCACAACTTTATATTCAACTTCTTTTTTTAAATTAAAACTACGCCAACCTATCATTTTATCTTGTGTAGAATATTTTACCATACCATTTTATGATTATGACTCTTTCTCTTAATCTCACATAAATAATGCACATAAATTAGAACCAAAGATTGCTATGACTTGCAGCAACGTCAAATGGGTAGAAAAAATAAAAATAATAATAGCATGTGCAAAGTAATCTATCAAAATCTTCATGCAAAATGTTTGAAAAAATATAGGAATATAATTCCTGTCATCTATTGTAACGATTCGATCCCATACCTGTTAGATATAAAGGGTTATTCATTCATTTATTATCATATTTATTATTCTTATTAATTAGTGCATCGATGAGATGATTTTTATATCAGATACTTGTAAGCGGTTATTATTATTATAGTCAGAAAGATTTTTATTAATATCCATTTGTAAAGAGACGAAGGATTGTATGTCACAAAAATTGCAACTTGGTGCAATAGTTTAAACCCGGTGACGCAGTAGTTATTTCACCACGCCAGCCACTCATTTTCTCGAGATGCTGAAACCCACATGAGTAATCATCACGTGTGTGACCATCTAGTTCCTTCTGGAAGGAATAGAAGCTTGATATTTCACCTTATTATGAAAGTAGCGCGTCACCACTGAATGTACGCTGCTAAATTATTTCAACTCATTGTGCAAGTAACGCGTCAATACTGTCTCGTGAGTGAATGAATACGAGAGTGGGAGATGTACTATGAAGAGAGGGAAGTCGAGAGACCACGTGACGGAAGAAGAATATAAACGCACTCCCGCGTCTATAGGGTCATTAGTGAACGACAAGTCATTAGTGACAGATTATTGAGAGGGAGCAGCGACTGAGGTCCACCGACTGCTACCTGAGAGCTCATTCATAGCTTTAGCATACATCATGTCTCGACATAATAACCACAATGTTGACAAGATATATATAAAAGCCGACAATGGCTTATAGTTCAATACTACAATAAATCTAGAGATGGCAACACAATGGATCGTAGTACGCTGTATCTTACGATATAATACAACATTTTTACATACGTGACGGAATATTAAGGTGATCTGCCATAACCTTATATATGACGAATCTTCGACTGGGTGAGCAAGCAATTAAATAGCTCTCGTCTCTATTAACATGTAACTTCAAGATAGATTCAATTCATTAATGTTTATTTTCTTTAAAATTAATTGCCGCATTGAGTAATTTTAAATTCAATTGTGTGACTATCACTATTCTGTTTTATTAATATTTTGTTTTTGCATTTAATAAATTCATTTTCTTTAACGTAATGCCTATTTCTTTCATAGTGGTTAGCAAATACTATAGGCAAATCAATCATACTCCTTAAATAAGTACTGAATGGTTAGTCAACTAAGTTACACTACGACCAGGGGTAGGTGGTCTCGACTCTACTGCTGACTGCCGAGGATATATTTTATAAATTTCGATTCTCTATCTTTAATAGGAATCTGGCGCTCAACAACTTATTATATCCTATTATACTATCACAGGTAAGGTCACACCACAGTGTATTTATTCTTATCATGTTTGTTTAATTGAACCATTATAGTTAACACAACAGCGTAAGGCACTCTAATAAATGTTACATTTGGCGCCCAACGTGGGGAACGAAAACCATTCGGTATCTAGGAGAGGAGTGTATGATTTCAGTGCAAATTGTCAGTGCTTTTGGGGGACAGTGAAGTGAGTGAATTTTGGAAGGGCAATCTTTATACGGTGTACTTCAGGATGGCGGATGAGAAAGAAAAGTCTATCGATATTCCTGACGATAAATTCAATTTACTCATGAGGATGTTGCAGAATATGGATGGGGGAAATCAGGAGAGTAAGAAAGATAATCAGGAAAGTAGGACGGAATTCAATGATAAATATGAGAAATTAGATAAAGATATGGGCAGGCTAAATCAAAATATGAATGACAAGATTAATGATAATAAGCGAAGTACGGAGGCCTTTCTTAATGAAAAATTGGAAGAGAATAGTAGTAAAATAAATCAAAAATTGGAAGAGAATAATGTAAAACTAGATATTGTGGAAACGATGAATAGAGAATTAAGTATGAAGTATGATATGCTGCAGGAGAGTATTCAGGGGGTGAAACAGGAAATCAGAGGTGAAATTAAGGAGGTGGTAGAGATGAAGGCTAAAGATATTATTAAGACAGTAGATAAGAAATTAGAAGCAGCAGAAAGTAGGATTCAGGAAAGAATAGTAACTGTGATTGAAGAGAAAATAGCAACTCAAGGTGAAAGTGTTAGCAAATTGGTAGAAGCGGAAACTAGGCAGGTAAGAGTAGATTTAGGGGATACTGCAGTAGAATCAGTAAAGACAGCCTGTAAGGAGACTGTATTTGAAAGTAGATTGGAGACAGAGGAGATAGTAGAAAAAAGCATAGTAGAGTTGGAGGAGATTGTAGGTGAATGTAGATTAGAGTCAGAGGAAATAGTAGAAGAAAGCATAGTAGAGTTGGAGGAGATTGTAGGTGAAAGCAGATTAGAGTCAGATAAGATAAAAGGAGAAAACATAGTAGAGTTGGTAGAGACGTTAGACATAGATGAAAGTAGCTTAGGTAAGGAAATCAGCGGAGATGTTGGATGAACGCAGGATAGCTGTAGAAGAGACTATAGAACGTAGTGAAGAAGAAGAGAAGATGAAAGAAAAGATCGGGATAGAAGTCGGTAATATAAAGAAAGTACTAGGCACTCAAGAAATTAAGATGCAGAAAATCTTAGGTGAAGAGGATATGTTGACTAGGGAAGAATTTAATGATGGTGTAGCGGAAATTAATGTAAAATTATTAGTGGCAGAGAAGCGTGCGTTAAGTCATAGTCAGAAGAACATAATTAGTAAACAGGTTAAGAGGAGGAGAGAGATAGATAAGAGCAGAAGCAATAGTCCACGGCTAAAGAGAGCATTAAGTGATAGTAATGGTGAAGTGAAGGGAAGACATGTAGGTAGATATTTTGGAAGTTAAATGAAAGAGAAGAGAATTAAGTTGCTAGAGGAGAAAGAAATCAGGATGAGAGAGAGAAAGAAAGCATATGACGTGCAGTGTCGTACTGAATTAGCTAGACTTGGAGAAGTGAGAGGGGGAAAGCCGAAGTATAATATTACTATTGATGAGTGTAGTCCGAAAGAGGTAGAAATTAATGTTATAAGGAAGGAGGAAAGTGGAATCCTAGAGAAAGATAGAATTGAAGATGAAAGTGGTAAGAACTGTGAAATGCCAGAAATAGTAGTGATGTAAATTTATATTAACGATAGTTACTGTTCCGTATGACCTAAATATTAAGTAGAGAAGTTTAATAGGATTTAACAGAGGTAGATAAGGAACCTGCTGTGTGTAATTTTAATTCAGTCGTGAAGTTAGGATGGTAAGGGGCGCGTAGTGCCTGCGCTTATTGATTTAGGTTGTCTAAAGTCATTTAATTTGGAAGATAGAGGTTGTCATGCTATTTAGCAATTCAGGTAAGTTGATGTGGGTCCTTAAACTGCAGGTAAGTTGGAGAAAGTGAGGATTAAATTTTTAAAAAAGGTAGGAAGATTATTACAAAGGTAAGTATTAATAATGATAATGAAGATTTAATTCAAAAGTGAGTAAAGATGATGTAGTACAGTCGTAATAAAATTAATGAGTTGAAGAAGAAAGTATTGATATAATAAAGAAGTTTCATTTTGGGGACAGCGAGGTTATCAGTGGATAAATTTGAAGAAATTTAGAAGTGGTTTAGAATAGTTGATGGTAATGCGTTGTATGAATTAACCAACATCGGGTTGAAATAAGGAAGTAGTCACTAATTAGGGCATCTGGTACTTGGTGACAGATATGTGTGTGTGTGTGTGTATTTTCACGTAAATAGACGTGAGTTTGAAGTAATAGGCCAACGAAGGTAATGCCGTTGAGCAATGTGGTTTTAAGTTTTGGTAATATGCCAAATGGAGTTATAATGGAGGAAGTTTTGGTAAGATGCCAAATGGAGTTTTAAGAAGTTTTTGGAGGATGAAGTAGGTCAGCGAGCTATATTCCGTTGAGCAATGAGTTTTTTATGGTGTCTACGGGACTACGTGAAGTTAATGTGGGGAGATTTTAAAGTATATATGGTTATACGCATACAAAGGTACAAAGGGATTACAGAGGTAAGATGATCCAAGTTTTAGTTACAGTTACGCACGTTGTAAAGATATTACAAGGCTTGTTATCGAGCTAAACCACTTTTAGTAAAAACGTTACTGATGATTAATAATGAATTAATGATGTGGTAGATTGTTGTCCTACACACAGGTAAAAGTAAAGATAATAATAATAATAATTAGATGGTTGGCATAATATTTACTTGTATTGAAAGGAATGTGTTATAATTCGAAGTTTTGAGGATTTTAAAGGTAAATCATTTTTTTAGAAGAGGAAAAATTAAAGTTTTATTTATGTCATACGGAGTTAGTAAAGAGAAGTGTGTAAATATATTTTGAAGACAAGAGTAAGTTTGTAAGGTAAGTATACCTAAGGGGTAATAATGAAGTTTCAATTAAAGGCAGGTGAAATTTACGCATTTAATTTGGTAGAGCAGAGAGTGTCTGAACTGTGTTATAACTCAGGACTTGCTTTATGAAGTGATTTGGGAAAATATTTGCCAATTAGGAGTGTCGGTGTTATTGACTATCAACTGGAACACTGTCATTATTTGAGGAAGAAAATAGTTAGGAAAACAAAGTGTGATGTTATTATTCCAAGGAGTTAGTCGAAGCATGTAAGATTTTTTTAGCTGAAATTTAGTGTTATTGGTCAGTAAGAGGTGACCTGTAACAGTACGAAGATGTGGGATCATACCACGAATAGGGAAGGTTTTTGTATGTGACGTGTGATGTCACGATGAGTTGTTGAGAGTTCTGAGAGATTCTGGTGTAGTAGGAATAAGCTATACTCCAGGCGGTCAGAACAAGTAGGAAGTGATTTTTTTATTTTTATTTTTATTTTTAGCGTATGGCTTTTAGTGCCGGGAGTGTCCGAGGGCATGTTCGGCTCGCCAGTTTTGTAGCTGCTTCGAGACGGACACCCAATGGGTGAGCTACAAGTACCGTTGGGGAGGGAAGGAGGGAAGTTGGAATGTAAGGTCGAGGAGTTGGAAGGTAGCGGCTGTGGCCTATAGTTAGGGACCAACCCCGGCATTTGCCTGGAAGGAAGATGGGAAACCACAGAAGACCATCTTCAAGGTTGCCGGTGGGGGGATTCGAACCTCCTCGCCTCCCGGATGTGAGCGACTGCCATCAGTCATGCCGTAACCACCACGGCTAACTCACCCGGTAGTAGGAAGTGATGTCTGTAGGATACGGTACTTAATTAAGAGTTTTGAGAGAAAACTATGGGGGTTTTTAGGTATTCAGCGAGAAGTCAAATCATGTATTGTACCCGTTCGTCCTGGGGATGCGATGACCCATCTGCTATTAGATCGCATTCCTGGATTTCCAGGACAGAGCGGAGTTAAATGAACATCTAGTCAAATAAGGAATGTGTCGGAAATTCAGTTGAAATATCTCAAAAGCAGAGGGTAACACGAGATAAAGTATCTCCAGGTTCGTTACGGGTTTCAATTTAATTTAAAAAATACAAATATCAATGGGCGCCATCAACTGAATCCCTAGCAAACCACATCCTTCCTGGTTAAGCCTTAATTAAGACAAGGAAAGAAAATAGGAAAATCACATCATCATCAGATCACAACTAAGATAAAAACAAATTTATTCAACTTTGATAGTCAGACAGACATATTAAACACTCATCCTACCTGAGAGCATGGTCGAATGCCAACGTTAAATTGTCATTGTCCAGAAAATCGAACCATCTCTATTCTACTCAAAGTGTATTTAAACCACATAAAATAGGAAACATTTCTAAACTCCTCTTGGGTTCTCAGGATCACCGTAGCACTATGTCTTTGCGTCACTGACATTCGTGATAACTGAGACCTAACTTCTCTTTAAATTAACATCATGAATGTGGATGTAAAAATATTATTAATCTGTCTAAACACACATATTATAATCACATATTTAAATATCACATAATTTATGGCTTGCATGGCATTATTCAAATACTGAATATGTTAGTAAAATGCTCCTAAACATCGAATAATTAATTTACACTATTTACACTGTCATTAATAATTGCTTGTTTGTGAATCACAGAAAATCCACTATTCATTGGTCATAATCATCATCATCATCAAAATTAAATATTTCTCACTTTAGTTTTCATCTCAAAATTCAATATATTCAAGTCAGAATAATTAATTCATTATTATCAAATCATTTAAATGAATATTATAATCATCAATTCTTCATGCTCTCTAATTATTCACACACTCTCCTTTCATCATCTCCTTCAGATTAAATCATCTTAAATCATCAATATAAATTGTTTAATTCATCAACTCAAATTGCAATTCCTCAAATCATATCTCAATTAAATTTATTTAAATCCATTCAAATTTAATAATCATCAGCTTCTTTAGTTAATTATCACCTTCTAATTCAGTTATTCATCATCTATTTAATCATCTATTAATTTATTTAATTCAGCTTATTTATTCAATCTTTAATTCATCAATTTATTTAATTCATTGATCTATTCCAAAATTTAATTTATCAATTTATTCAAATTTTATTCATCTGGTTATTTAGATTTTTATTATTTCATCTAGTCATTCTGATTTTTATTTCATTAGGTCAGATCATTAATATGCTTAAATTTCAGATTATTATTTCATTAATTATTATTATCAGAAAATCTTGTATTATCAACATAATTTATTTGTTTAATTTCCTAACAAATTGTTTAATATGATTTATAGAACGTTGTCTTACAGTTTTATCACTTCCAAGTTATATCTCGTATTTAATTATCATGCCAAAAATATTATTGCCATCACAAATTCACGTTGGATCTCACTATCCACAACTGCATTATATATTCTCACTTTATCAAATATCACATTTGAATACCACAATTATTCCACAAAACTCCATAAATATTCAGCGCACAGCATGAATCTCAAAAATTATGCTAGACTGGGTTCGACAACCTCATGTCTGCTTCAAAATACATTAGCAATATTGCAACTTCCACTTGGCAACTTCCACAAAATGCCTATCACAAACTTCACTTAATCACGTTGCATGATCTACAAAAAATATAACTGGCTTCAAATTATCAACGCACACAATCTCCAATAACTGTAATTAATCTGATCACATCTAGACAACTTCTTAAACAATTAGGAAAAATATTACCTTAGTAACTGAAATCAATTCAAGATCTGCTTTCAAATAGCATAAATTCTCTTAAAATTCTCATAATTCACTTCACAGAAAAACACCAATGTGCTATAATCTCTCATATCAAAATATGCAATACTGATCTGCCTTAAAATAAATCAGACCATTAATGATTCATCTTACAAGATTCAATTACTTTAAATCCTTCTCAAAGGTATCAAACTCAACCATAGAAATTATCAAAAGCATCAGCTGTATCAGCTGTTAAATGAAAGTACTCTCAAAAGAGTATAGCAACAAAATATTGGATTGGCAAACAAGAATTACAAAATGTAACCCTGCTGACATGTATTTTTAATTTATTTAACAAAATTCGACTGATATGTGACTAGTAGTTTCTTGTTTGATCCTCTTACAATCTCAAGTACACTCGGATGATAAAAATGAGTTCCTCAATGGCAAGTAAGATGAGTATCCACCACACAATCGTATAAATACGAAAGGCCTTGCCCCGTCGTCTAACATGATAATGCCCTGAACGATGGGTAAAGATGTGTACCACCACGCAATCGTATAAATACGAAAGGCCCCATCTCGTCGTCTAATGAGTGAATGTACCAGATTGGAATCAACAAGTCTCTAGTTGTCATATAAAAGCGATATTCATTCACTTGAGTGAATAACATCTTAATATCTCTAAACAATCCAATGGAAAAAATCCCTACTGATGAATAATACACACTCGCTAGTATGCAATGAACTGACGAGGTAATTTAAATAATCCAAATGCAGATCACGAGTTCGAAATACTCGCCACAAAAAAATAACTATCCAAGAAAAATATCCTTACTGGAAAATGTCTAAAAGGCCAAACATCTGCTTAATAAAGCCAACCAATGGTGAGAATTTCGTATAATGGTGCCTGCCATATCATATGGTAACGCCATATTCTAGCAAAATTTGGAGCAAATAATGTTTAAGCCATGTCTAAATAAACGTAGAACTCCTACTAGAAAAATATACAAGTATGCCCAGTGTTCATGAAAATAATCATATCAGAAAGTCATAACTCTTACAGTACCTTCTCATATCAGCTGTTAATATATTTCAAAGATCGTCGATTATCCTCGTGTGTAGTAAATTTCTCTAAAGATCGACGTGAATATCGTTTCACCCACGCAAAAACGATCGCCTTCATATCCCAAGTGAATCAGCTGTTAGACCTCCTCTTCTTCAGGAATCGAATCCATCGCTCCGTGGTGCCATCGCGTCTCTGTCTTCGTTTACTCCGACATGATGAACTGCATGTTATCCATAGCGGATACTGTCCAAATTCTTACGTAAAAGTTCATAAAAGCAGCGTACCCCATATTCTTCTTCTATGTTACGCCACTGTCCCATACAATGCTCGGTTTGCTTGTTAAAAGTTCAATCTCCACAGCGGTTAAGTCTCACTTGCAGAAAATAAATTTTATTTATGAGAGTGTATAAGTTTTTGAAACACCCTGTAGCTGTGTTCGTACTCGATATTTTATGATAATTCATGAAAAAGAATTCTATTAATGCACGTGCCTATGTTCATGAGTGCATATAATTGTAACATTTCGTTTGCCTTAAAAGTGTTAATGTTGTTTGGACCCCATGGTCGCTCTACATGTTCCGTTATGAAATGCATAGTCGTAATGTCATTTGAATATCTAAGTTCATAATTGCAGTAAATTATAATTATCTGCCTGCACAATTCGATTACTGAATACAAGTCCCAACTCAATGTTGTAACTGAATGTTGAAATGAAATTCAGCTTCTTTAATGTTGCCTGCGTATAAAAGTCGGAAACTAGCCCGCTCTGATCTACTGCACTGTTCCAGAATGATCTACGCTTAAAGCCGGCCTCGCCATGCCGCTTCGCTGTAATGTTCTGCGTTACAAAATGCAGCTCGAAGTAAAGTCCTCAAACTCGTATTATAATGCTGTCCTAACCCCGGCTTTTCTCCTGCTTACACGGCCCACACAGCTTGCCTCGAAACCGGTCCTCTCGCCGTCTACCGTGCGTTGCTCGCCTTGGCTCACTGACCTACATCCTGCTCTCTGCCTGATGAAGCAACACTGTCGCTTTCACGCCACGTAACAAGTGCTGTGCACCGCTCAACTCTGCCGTACGCTCTGCGCATGTGTTCTACTCAGCCCTGACGACTGAACTCGACTGATGTCTCTAAACTGCTTTGAGGAGCTCCTAACCTGGCGCTGTCACGTGATGCTCCCCCACCTTTCTGCGGTCGTGCGTCACAAGTATAATCTCGACCACCATCATCTCGGCTATTAAGTTATACAATAACTTAAGGGATTATCTGTCTTTCTTCAAGTTATTATCATATATATTGCTTGACATTTCTTCTCTTTTGAGATGATATAATACTATGTTCCGCATGGATCTTAATAAAACTTTAATATTCCTCCCATAATTCCATCTGCTTGACTGGCAGTGCCTTCTTGATCCTTGGCCTTCTACGTTATTTCCTAACATTCTTCTCGACTCGATTTGAGCGCTATCTTGACAACTTTTCCCATAAATCTCAACTACGGCTCAATGTCAGCTGGCGTAGCCGATAGCCTCAACTGGTATCGGGTACAGTATAGACTAAGTTTAAAGTATAAGAGCATTAATATTTTGTGGAACGAGTTATTTTATTCCGAGGAGTTTGTCATGTGTTTTTGTGAAATAGTATAGTGATATACGTAATTCAGGTATAGAGTAGTATTTTGTCCAAGTCTTAATCATTTTGTTATGGCAAGTAAGGAATGACGATACAGTAAAGTTATATCTTAATGCTAAAGTTAAATTTAATATTGTGAACAAGAAGTCAGATTTTATGTTTATTTGTGATTTTGAAAATTCAAGTTATTGTTTTCGAGAAGTAGTGAAGAGAAATTATGGTTTTATCAGAAGTTAAGAAGTCGTGGAGACTTAGGAAGTATTAATTTGAAAGGATTCGGCCGTGGCCTAAGAAGGTAAGAAGCCACGTAGGCAAGTTAGTAGTAACTTGTGTATGTAAGTGAACTGTTTATTAACTGCTTTAAGGTATTTCGATGTCATTATGTATTTGGGGTAGTATTTACATGTACAACATCTGCACTGAAATATGAATTGCCTTAGGTATCTTGCTAAGTTATTTTTTCTTCAATTATTGAAATTTTACTGCATTTGAGTAATCCCTTTATAGAGACGAAAGGAATATTGTGTTGTTTGCATATCGTGTGCTGTGATAGTTATAATGTGTTATTCAGCTGGTACGACATCCATGTAATTCTACACAAGACTGACGAAAACTACGTTCACTAGATATGAAGACAAAATTGTATGTCAAGCATACGATCACCAAGATAAACAAGTGCAGCGTTGACATATATGTCAAAATTAGAAGTGAATGGCATTTATGTATATTTTTTACAGCTCGCTAATACATTATATAAAGAAGAAAATATGGAACATTTTGAACATAAAGAAGAATGTATGTATTCAAACGGAAAGTACTATGAACATTTTAAGAAATGACAGTACAAATATGTAAAGTGAAAAGAGTATATTTCTTGTATATTTTTGTGTATTGATGAAGAGTATATTGTATGTTGTCTTTTTGGGGGTTATAATATTTATATTTATAGTTTTTTATGTTGGATGTGGTAAGAGAAATAATGTTAAACGTCATTTAAATTATTTATCTTAGGGGCGATTGTAACGATTCGATCCCATACCTGTTAGATGTAAAGGGTTATTCATTCATTTATTAAGAGTTTAGTGCTTTTCAGTCGGTCAACACGAATGTACCCAAAAGAGATGGGTTATGCCCTAATCCTGAAATAAATTACATGAGATTAATAAAACACTAGGATGACCAGTTTCGATCGTCAAGCGATCATCATCAGATCCAATACACTTAGGCTATAAAATCTATGTTTGAAATACAGGTGAAAATATTTACAATATGTACAATTATTTAGTTGCAGTATTGGTACTGCAACTGTCAGTGTATGCTAAATGCAGTATATATGTTAGGTGAAATGCTAAATGGTGATGGCTATCCGGAGATTGTACTTTAGAGAGATTATATGGTTGTAAACTATGGTTAAACTATAAAATTTTAGGCTAACTACTTATCTGATTGTCTTCCGTACTACAGCTATTCGCAGTTTCCGTGCTCACTTGAACTCGCTGTGCGGTCGACTGCGGTGGTTATCTTAACGACTGGTTTTTCCCTGCCTTCCCCCCCTGTCCCTACGTGCTGTGGGGAGTGATCGCGATGTGTTTATGTGAGGTGTTGCCAACCTAGATAAGATGTATGTTATTGAATGAGGTGGATCTACAACTATTAAAGACCGTGGATTAGTCCTCGCCACGCGTGGAGCATAACCCATTCTAACTAAGCGTTGACGGTCTTATGAGGACGTCCCGGCACCTTTAATACTGCCTCTAATATGGGCCTTGGTTTATTGCAGAAGAAAAGTACATCGTACACCTGATCCAGATAACATTTACCTATTAAAAAACCCCTAATTTCTCCCCTTTTTTATCTAGCTTGGCTGTGTCGCTAAATTGTGTTTTGTTTCCGACAGGGTGTGTTTTTTAGTAGCGTGAAGAGGGGTGAGCTCTCCATGAACGTGTGTTCATTTAGATTGTTGGGATTGTTTCGTTTGGCTAGGTGTATCTCGATTGCTTCCTTTATGTCAAGAGCTCTGCCTTTCGATTCGTGATGGATTATTTTAAGGTCCGACTCTATGTTGGTAAAGCTATGCCCTGCGTCACACATATGTTCGCACACGGCTGAATGTGTTCCGTATCTTATCGCATTTCTATGTTCATTATAACGTGTGTCTACTCGCCTTCCACTCTGCCGGATGTAATTAGCTTGACAATCGGTGTCTTGGCACGTTATAGAATATACCCCTGACCTTGAATACGGGTCACGTTTATTTAGATTACTATTTAGGAGGTGCCTAGCGGTTGTGTTTTTCGTCGTGAAAGCTATCTTTATGCCTTGCTTTTTGAATAGGTTAGTGATTTTATATGTATTCGCATTCACATAGTTGAAACGCGCAAATTTTTTCTCATTACTGTCCGGTTTGGGAATCGTTTTATCTTTATTTTTATGTTTGGCTATAATTTGATTTATTTTGCTTGGCGAGAAGTTGTTTTCCTTTGCTATTTGCATAATAGTTCTTATTTCCTTATTATAGTTGTCTTTTGACATGGGTATGTTTAAAGCCCTGTGCACCATTGAATTGAAACCCGCTAGTTTGTGCGTACTGGGGTGATTAGACTGATTGTCGATTGCATGCGAGGTTTGTGTTGCTTTCCGGAATATGGAATATGAAAGGTCGTTGTCTTTACGTTCAATAGTTATATCGAGATAATTTATTTTCCGGTCTATTTCGGATTCCTTAGTGAATTTGATAGAATGGTGAAGGCTATTAATGGATTGGAGAATTGTTTCTTCGCTTGTTAGTTCAGTATCGTAGATGCAAATTACATCATCTACGTATCTTTTCCATATTACTATTCCCTTTGTTGAAGTCTTTTCTAAGAACGCATTTTCTAGTGCATTGATGAAGATGTCAGCGATTAACCCACTTAGTGGCGATCCCATTGCTAGGCCTTCTCTCTGTGTGTATATTTTATTGTCGAATTGAAACACGTTTTGGGTGAGAACGACCCTCAGTAATCTCACAATCTCTTCAATTTCTTTTACCGAATTGTTGGATTTTAAGTTGTTTTCGATAGTGTTGATTGCTTCAATAATCGGAATATTGGTGTACATGTTAGTTACGTCGAAGGATACTAGCCTGAAGCTAGGTTTCATTTGTAGGGTGTTCAATGCTGTTACTAGTTCTGTTGTGTTCTTTACAGAGTTGTTTTTGTCGTTGGAAAGACGGCATTTTAAGATTTTTAGTAACTCTTTGCTGATTTTGTAATTAGGGGCATTCCTACAATTGACTATTGGTCTCATTGGGCATTCCTTTTTGTGTATTTTTGGTTGTCCCCTCAATGACGGTATTTTCGGGTTCATGTTTATTAGTTTTGATTTTTCAGCTTTGGTCAGTATGTATTCTGTTTCTTTTAGCGCACTTTTTATTTGTTTTTGGAATTTGTTGGTGGGGTCTTTTGTTAATTCCTTGATTTCGTTGTTGTTTAGGAATTCGACTGTTTTTTCAATGTATTCTGTTTTGTTCAAAATTACTGTAGTGTTTCCCTTATCTGCTTTTGTGATGATTAAGTCATGTTCTTTTAGTTTTTGTTTCAACGACTTTATTTCTTTGATTTGTTTGTTGTTTTGAATGTTATTGCTATCGCCCTCTCGTTTGAGGATTTTTTTGGCTTCGTTGGTGGCGAGATTTTTGGTTAATTCCCTGTCTTCTGCTGGGAGCTTGTGGCTGGCTATCTCAATATCTGTGATTAACTGTTTTATATTGTGGTTCGTGTGTGCGTCTGTGCAGTTGTATTTCAAACCTTTGTCTAACATATTCATTTCACCTTGAGAAAAGGTTACGTTCGTTCTGTTGTTTACTCTGCTGTGGAAATTGAATTCATTGTTATTCGTGTGTTGTTCGTTAGATTGATGGTTCTGTGTTTCTCCTAGTTTTCTTAATTTATTTTCTAGCGTTTCATGCTTCCTCGTTGCTCTGATTTTGATGGTGTCATGTAGGTGTTCGGTGAAGCTGTCCCATTGGGCTGCGTGCCAGAAATTACTTAGTTGCAATTGAATGTCGTATAATTGTTGGTTAATTTTTTGCTTTCTTATGTATGCAAATCTTAATTCGTTTTTTATCCAAAGCGCTTTGGCTTGTTTAGTTGAAATGATCGAGGCTGGTGTGTTCGGTACGGTTTTAATTGGTACGTATTTAGGGGTGAGGTTTAGTTCTATACATTTTTTGTTGAACCAAATTGACTTGTCTAAATTCATGAGTTTAAGCCTGAGTGATTTGAATTTCTTGGCTTCACGATTTGCCTGACTAGCCGTGAACATTGTGGTGTTTGAAGCCATATTTTCAGTGTTGCCTTAGTAAACAAGAGTTTAGTGCTTTTCAGTCGGTCAACACGAATGTAATAGCAAAGGAAAACAACTTCTCGCCAAGCAAAATAAATCAAATTATAGCCAAACATAAAAATAAAGATAAAACGATTCCCAAACCGGACAGTAATGAGAAAAAATTTGCGCGTTTCAACTATGTGAATGCGAATACATATAAAATCACTAACCTATTCAAAAAGCAAGGCATAAAGATAGCTTTCACGACGAAAAACACAACCGCTAGGCACCTCCTAAATAGTAATCTAAATAAACGTGACCCGTATTCAAGGTCAGGGGTATATTCTATAACGTGCCAAGACACCGATTGTCAAGCTAATTACATCGGGCAGAGTGGAAGGCGAGTAGACACACGTTATAATGAACATAGAAATGCGATAAGATACGGAACACATTCAGCCGTGTGCGAACATATGTGTGACGCAGGGCATAGCTTTACCAACATAGAGTCGGACCTTAAAATAATCCATCACGAATCGAAAGGCAGAGCTCTTGACATAAAGGAAGCAATCGAGATACACCTAGCCAAACGAAACAATCCCAACAATCTAAATGAACACACGTTCATGGAGAGCTCACCCCTCTTCACGCTACTAAAAAACACACCCTGTCGGAAACAAAACACAATTTAGCGACACAGCCAAGCTAGATAAAAAAGGGGGGAAATTAGGGGGTTTTTAATAGGTAAATGTTATCTGGATCAGGTGTACGATGTACTTTTCTTCTGCAATAAACCAAGGCCCATATTAGAGGCAGTATTAAAGGTGCCGGGACGTCCTCATAAGACCGTCAACGCTTAGTTCGAATGGGTTATGCTCCACGCGTGGCGAGGACTAATCCACGGTCTTTAATAGTTGTAGATCCACCTCATTCAATAACATACATCTTATCTAGGTTGGCAACACCTCACATAAACACATCGCGATCACTCCCCACAGCACGTAGGGACAGGGGGGGGAGGCAGGGAAAAACCAGTCGTTAAGATAACCACCGCAGTCGACCGCACAGCGAGTTCAAGTGAGCACGGAAACTGCGAATAGCTGTAGTACGGAAGACAATCAGATAAGTAGTTAGCCTAAAATTTTATAGTTTAACCATAGTTTACAACCATATAATCTCTCTAAAGTACAATCTCCGGATAGCCATCACCATTTAGCATTTCACCTAACATATATACTGCATTTAGCATACACTGACAGTTGCAGTACCAATACTGCAACTAAATAATTGTACATATTGTAAATATTTTCACCTGTATTTCAAACAGAGATTTTATAGCCTAAGTGTATTGGATCTGATGATGATCGCTTGACGATCGAAACTGGTCATCCTAGTGTTTTATTAATCTCATGTAATTTATTTCAGGATTAGGGCATAACCCATCTCTTTTGGGTACATTCGTGTTGACCGACTGAAAAGCACTAAACTCTTGTTTACTAAGGCAACACTGAAAATATGGCTTCAAACACCACAACATTCATTTATTATCATATTTATTATTCTTATTAATTAGTGCATCGATGAGATGATTTTTATATCAGATACTTGTAAGCGGTTTTTATTATTATAGTCAGAAAGTTTTTTATTTATATCCATTTCTAAAGAGACGAAGGATTGTATGTCACATAAATTGCAACTTGGTGCAATAGTTTAAACCCGGTGACGCAGTAGTTATTTCACCACGCCAGCCACTCATTGTCTCGAAATGCTGAAACCCACATGAGTAATCATCACGTGTGTGACCATCTAGTTCCTTCTGGAAGGAATAGAAGCTTGATATTTCACCTTATTATGAAAGTAGCGCGTCACCACTGAATGTACGCTGCTAAATTATTTCAACTCATTGTGCAAGTAACGCGTCAATACTGTCTCGTGAGTGAATGAATACGAGAGTGGGAGATGTACTATGAAGAGAGGGAAGTCGAGAGACCACGTGACGGAAGAAGAATATAAACGCACTCCCGCGTCTATAGGGTCATTAGTGAACGACAAGTCATTAGTGACAGATTATTGAGAGGAAGCAGCGACTGAGGTCCACCGACTGCTACCTGAAAGCTCATTCATAGCTTTAGCATACATCATGTCTCGACATAATAACCACAATGTTGACAAGATATATATAAAAGCCGACAATGGCTTATAGTTCAATACTACAATAAATCTAGAGATGGCAACACAATGGATCGTAGTATGCTGTATCTTACGATATAATACAACATTTTTACATACGTGACGGAATATTAAGGTGATCTGCCATAACCTTATATATGACGAATCTTCGACTGGGTGAGCAAGCAATTAAATAGCTCTCGTCTCTATTAACATGTAACTTCAAGATAGATTCAATTCATTAATGTTTATTTTCTTTAAAATTAATTGCCGCATTGAGTAATTTTAAATTCAATTGTGTGACTATCACTATTCTGTTTTATTAATATTTTGTTTTTGCATTTAATAAATTCATTTTCTTTAACGTAATGCCTATTTCTTTCATAGTGGTTAGCAAATACTATAGGCAAATCAATCATACTCCTTAAATAAGTACTGAATGGTTAGTCAACTAAGTTACACTACGACCAGGGGTAGGTGGTCTCGACTCTACTGCTGACTGCCGAGGATATATTTTATAAATTTCGATTCTCTATCTTAAATAGGAATCTGGCGCTCAACAACTTATTATATCCTATTATACTATCACAGGTAAGGTCACACCACAGTGTATTTATTCTTATCATGTTTGTTTAATTGAACAATTATAGTTAACACAACAGCGTAAGGCACTCTAATAAATGTTACATTTGGCGCCCAACGTGGGGAACGAAAACCATTCGGTATCTAGGAGAGGAGTGTATGATTTCAGTGCAAATTGTCAGTGCTTTTGGGGGACAGTGGAGTGAATTTTGGAAGGGCAATCTTTATACGGTGTACTTCAGGATGGCGGATGAGAAAGAAAAGTCTATCGATATTCCTGACGATAAATTCAATTTACTCACGAGGATGTTGCAGAATATGATGGGGGATATCAGGAGAGTAAGAAAGATAATCAGGAAAGTAGGAGGGAATTCAATGATAAATTTGAGAAATTAGATAAAGATATGGGCAGGCTAAATCAAAATATGAATGACAAGTTTAATGATAATAAGCGAAGTACGGAGGCCTTTCTTAATGAAAAATTGGAAGAGAATAGTAGTAAAATAAATCAAAAATTAGAAGAGAATAATGTAAAACTAGATATTGTGGAAACGATGAATAGAGAATTAAGTATGAAGTATGATATGCTCCAGGAGAGTATTCAGGGGGTGAAACAGGAAATCAGAGGTGAAATTAAGGAGGTGGTAGAGATGAAGGCTAAAGATATTATTAAGACAGTAGATAAGAAATTAGAAGCAGCAGAAAGTAGGATTCAGGAAAGAATAGTAACTGTGATTGAAGAGAAAATAGCAACTCAAGGTGAAAGTGTCAGCAAATTGGTAGAAGCGGAAACTAGGCAGGTAAGAGTAGATTTAGGGGATACTGCAGTAGAATCAGTAAAGACAGCCTGTAAGGAGACTGTATTTGAAAGTAGAATGGAGACAGAGGAGATAGTAGAAAAAAGCATAGTAGAGTTGGAGGAGATTGTAGGTGAATGTAGATTAGAGTCAGAGGAGATAGTTGAAGAAAGCATAGTAGAGTTGGAGGAGATTGTAGGTGAAAGCAGATTAGAGTCAGATAAGATAAAAGGAGAAAACATAGTAGAGTTGGTAGAGACGTTAGACATAGATGAAAGTAGCTTAGGTAAGGAAATCAGCGGAGATGTTGGATGAACGCAGGATAGCTGTAGAAGAGACTATAGAACGTAGTGAAAAAGAAGAGAAGATGAAAGAAAAGATCGGGATAGAAGTCGGTAAGATAAAGAAAGTACTAGGCACTCAAGAAATTAAGATGCAGAAAATCTTAGGTGAAGAGGATATGTTGACTAGGGAAGAATTTAATGATGGTGTAGCGGAAATTAATGTGAAATTATTAGTGGCAGAGAAGCGTGCGTTAAGTCATAGTCAGAAGAACATAATTAGTAAACAGGTTAAGAGGAGGAGAGAGATAGATAAGAGCAGAAGCAATAGTCCACGGCTAAAGAGAGCATTAAGTGATAGTAATGGTGAAGTGAAGGGAAGACATGTAGGTAGATATTTTGGAAGTAAAATGAAAGAGAAGAGAATTAAGTTGCTAGAGGAGAAAGAAATCAGGATGAGAGAGAGAAAGAAAGCATATGACGTGCAGTGTCGTACTGAATTTGCTAGACTTGGAGAAGTGAGAGGGGGAAAGCCGAAGTATAATATTACTATTGATGAGTGTAGTCCGAAAGAGGTAGAAATTAATGTTATAAGGAAGGAGGAAAGTGGAATCCTAGAGAAAGATAGAATTGAAGATGAATGTGGTAAGAACTGTGAAATGCCAGAAATAGTAGTGATGTAAATTTATATTAACGATAGTTACTGTTCCGTATGACCTAAATATTAAGTAGAGAAGTTTAATAGGATTTAACAGAGGTAGATAAGGAACCTGCTGTGTGTAATTCTAATTCAGTCGTGAAGTTAGGATGGTAAGGGGCGCGTAGTGCCTGCGCTTATTGATTTAGGTTGTCTAAAGTCATTTAATTTGGAAGATAGAGGTTGTCATGCTATTTAGCAATTCAGGTAAGTTGATGTGGGTCCTTAAACAGCAGGTAAGTTGGAGAAAGTGAGGATTAAATTTTTAAAAAAGGTAGGAAGATTATTACAAAGGTAAGTATTAATAATGATAATGAAGATTTAATTCAAAAGTGAGTAAAGATGATGTAGTACAGTCGTAATAAAATTAATGAGTTGAAGAAGAAAGTATTGATTTAATAAAGAAGTTTCATTTTGGGGACAGCGAGGTTATCAGTGGATAAATTTGAAGAAATTTAGAAGTGGTTTAGAATAGTTGATGGTAATGCGTTATACGAATTAACCAACATCGGGTTGAAATAAGGAAGTAGTCACTAATTAGGGCATCTGGTACTTGGTGACAGATATGTGTGTGTGTGTGTGTGTGTGTATTTTCACGTAAATAGACGTGAGTTTGAAGTAATAGGCCAACGAAAGTAATGCCGTTGAGCAATGTGGTTTTAAGTTTTGGTAATATGCCAAATGGAGTTATAATGGAGGAAGTTTTGGTAAGATGCCCAATGGAGTTTTAAGAAGTTTTTGGAGGATGAAGTAGGTCAGCGAGCTATATTCCGTTGAGCAATGAGTTTTTTTATGGTGTCTACGGGACTACGTGAAGTTAATGTGGGGAGATTTTAAAGTATATATGGTTATACGCATACAAAGGTACAAAGGGATTACAGAGGTAAGATGATCCAAGTTTTAGTTACAGTTACGCACGTTGTAAAGATATTACAAGGCTTGTTATCGAGCTAAACCACTTTTAGTAAAAAGTTACTGATGATTAATAATGAATTAATGATGTGGTAAATTGTTGTCCTACACACAGGTAAAAGTAAAGATAATAATAATAATAATTAGATGGTTGGCATAATATTTACTTGTATTGAAAGGAATTTGTTATAATTCGAAGTTTTGAGGATTTTAAAGGTAAATCATTTTTTTAGAAGAGGAAAAATTAAAGTTTTATTTATGTCATACGGAGTTAGTAAAGAGAAGTGTGTAAATATATTTTGAAGACAAGAGTAAGTTTGTAAGGTAAGTATACCTAAGGGGTAATAATGAAGTTTCAATTAAAGGCAGGTGAAATTTACGCATTTAATTTGGTAGAGCAGAGAGTGTCTGAACTGTGTTATAACTCAGGACTTGCTTTATGAAGTGATTTTGGGAAAATATTTGCCAATTAGGAGTGTCGGTGTTATTGACTATCAACTGGAACACTGTCATTATTTGAGGAAGAAAATAGTTAGGAAAACAAAGTGTGATGTTATTATTCCAAGGAGTTAGTCGAAGCATGTAAGATTTTTTTTTAGCTGAAATTTAGTGTTATTGGTCAGTAAGAGGTGACCTGTAACAGTACGAAGATGTGGGATTATACCACGAATAGGGAAGGTTTTTGTATGTGACGTGTGATGTCACGATGAGTTGTTGAGAGTTCTGAGAGATTCTGGTGTAGTAGGAATAAGCTATACTCCAGGCGGTCAGAACAAGTAGGAAGTGATTTTTTTATTTTTATTTTTATTTTTAGCGTATGGCTTTTAGTGCCGGGAGTGTCCGAGGACATGTTCGGCTCGCCAGTTTTGTAGCTGCTTCGAGACGGACACCCAATGGGTGAGCTACAAGTACCGTTGGGGAGGGAAGGAGGGAAGTTGGAATGTAAGGTCGAGGAGTTGGAAGGTAGCGGCTGTGGCCTATAGTTAGGGACCAACCCCGGCATTTGCCTGGAAGGAAGATGGGAAACCACAGAAGACCATCTTCAAGGTTGCCGGTGGGGGGATTCGAACCTCCTCGCCTCCCGGATGTGAGCGACTGCCATCAGTCATGCCGTAACCACCACGGCTAACTCACCCGGTAGTAGGAAGTGATGTCTGTAGGATACGGTACTTAATTAAGAGTTTTGAGAGAAAACTATGGGGGTTTTTAGGTATTCAGCGAGAAGTCAAATCATGTATTGTACCCGTTCGTCCTGGGGATGCGATGACCCATCTGCTATTACATCGCATTCCTGGATTTCCAGGACAGAGCGGAGTTAAATGAACATCTAGTCAAATAAGGAATGTGTCGGAAATTCAGTTGAAATATCTCAAAAGCAGAGGGTAACACGAGATAAAGTATCTCCAGGTTCGTTACGGGTTTCAATTTAATTTAAAAAATACAAATATCAATGGGCGCCATCAACTGAATCCCTAGCAAACCACATCCTTCCTGGTTAAGCCTTAATTAAGACAAGGAAAGAAAATAGGAAAATCACATCATCATCAGATCACAACTAAGTTAAAAAACAAATTTATTCAACTTTGATAGTCAGACAGAAATATTAAACACTCATCCTACCTGAGAGCATGGTCGAATGCCAACGTTAAATTGTCATTGTCCAGAAAATCGAACCATCTCTATTCTACTCAAAGTGTATTTAAACCACATAAAATAGGAAACATTTCTAAAGTTCTCTTGGGTTCTCAGGATCACCGTAGCACTATGTCTTTGCGTCACTGACATTCGTGATAACTGAGACCTAACTTCTCTTTAAATTAACATCATGAATGTGGATGTAAAAATATTATTAATCTGTCTAAACACACATATTATAATCACATATTTAAATATCACATAATTTATGGCTTGCATGGCATTATTCAAATACTGAATATGTTAGTAAAATGCTCCTAAACATCGAATAATTAATTTACACTATTTACACTGTCATTAATAATTGCTTGATTGTGAATCACAGAAAATCCACTACTCATTGGTCATAATCATCATCATCATCAAAATTAAATATTTCTCACTTTAGTTTTCATCTCAAAATTCAATATATTCAAGTCAGAATAATTAATTCATTATTATCAAATCATTTAAATTAATATTATAATCATCAATTCTTCATGCTCTCTAATTATTCACACACTCTCCTTTCATCATCTCCTTCAGATTAAATCATCTTAAATCATCAATATAAATTGTTTAATTCATCAACTCAAATTGCAATTCCTCAAATCATATCTCAATTAAATTTATTTAAATCCATTCAAATTTAATAATCATCAGCTTCTTTAGTTAATTATCACCTTCTAATTCAGTTATTCATCATCTATTTAATCATCTATTAATTTATTTAATTCAGCTTATTTATTCAATCTTTAATTCATCAATTTATTTAATTCATTGATCTATTCCAAAATTTAATTTATCAATTTATTCAAATTTTATTCATCTGGTTATTTAGATTTTTATTATTTCATCTAGTCATTCTGATTTTTATTTCATTAGGTCAGATCATTAATATGCTTAAATTTCAGATTATTATTTCATTAATTATTATTATCAGAAAATCTTGTATTATCAACATAATTTATTTGTTTAATTTCCTAACAAATTGTTTAATATGATTTATAGAACGTTGTCTTACAGTTTTATCACTTCCAAGTTATATCTCGTATTTAATTATCATGCCAAAAAATATTATTGCCATCACAAATTCACGTTGGATCTCACTATCCACAACTACATTATATATTCTCACTTTATCAAATATCACATTTGAATACCACAATTATTCCACAATACTCCATAAATATTCAGCGCACAGCATGAATCTCAAAAATTATGCTAGACTGGGTTCGACAACCTCATGTCTGCTTCAAAATACATTAGCAATATTGCAACTTCCACTTGGCAACTTCCACAAAATGCCTATCACAAACTTCACTTAATCATGTTGCATGATCTACAAAAAATATAACTGGCTTCAAATTATCAACGCACACAATCTCCAATAACTGTAATTAATCTGATCACATCTAGACAACTTCTTAAACAATTAGGAAAAATATTACCTTAGTAACTGAAATCAATTCAAGATCTGCTTTCAAATAGCATAAATTCTCTTAAAATTCTCATAATTCACTTCACAGAAAAACACCAATGTGCTATAATCTCTCATATCAAAATATGCAATACTGATCTGCCTTAAAATAAATCAGACCATTAATGATTCATCTTACAAGATTCAATTACTTTAAATCCTTCTCAAAGGTATCAAACTCAACCATAGAAATTATCAAAAGCATCAGCTGTATCAGCTGTTAAATGAAAGTACTCTCAAAAGAGTATAGCAACAAAATATTGGATTGGCAAACAAGAATTACAAAATGTAACCCTGCTGACATTTATATTTAATTTATTTAACAAAATTCGACTGATATGTGACTAGTAGTTTCTTGTTTGATCCTCTTACAATCTCAAGTACACTCGGATGATAAAAATGAGTTCCTCAATGGCAAGTAAGATGAGTATCCACCACACAATCGTATAAATACGAAAGGCCTTGCCCCGTCGTCTAACATGATAATGCCCTGAACGATGGGTAAAGATGTGTACCACCACGCAATCGTATAAATACGAAAGGCCCCATCTCGTCGTCTAATGAGTGAATGTACCAGATTGGAATCAACAAGTCTCTAGTTGTCATATAAAAGCGATATTCATTCACTTGAGTGAATAACATCTTAATATCTCTAAACAATCCAATGGAAAAAATCCCTACTGATGAATAATACACACTCGCTAGTATGCAATGAACTGACGAAGTAATTTAAATAATCCAAATGCAGATCACTAGTTCGAAATACTCGCCACAAAAAAAAAATAACTATCCAAGAAAAATATCCTTACTGGAAAATGTCTAAAAGGCCAAACATCTGCTTAATAAAGCCAACCAATGGTGAGAATTTCGTATAATGGTGCCTGCCATATCATATGGTAACGCCATATTCTAGCAAAATGTGGAGCAAATAATGTTTAAACCATGTCTAAATAAACGTAGAACTCCTACTAGAAAAATATACAAGTATGCCCAGTGTTCATGAAAATAATCATATCAGAAAGTCATAACTCTTACAGTACCTTCTCATATCAGCTGTTAATATATTTCAAAGATCGTCGATTATCCTCGTGTGTAGTAAATTTCTCTAAAGATCGACGTGAATATCGTTTCACCCACGCAAAAACGATCGCCTTCATATCCCAAGTGAATCAGCTGTTAGACCTCCTCTTCTTCAGGAATCGAATCCATCGCTCCGTGGTGCCATCGCGTCTCTGTCTTCGTTTACTCCGACATGATGAACTGCATGTTATCCATAGCGGATACTGTCCAAATTCTTACGTAAAAGTTCATAAAAGCAGCGTACCCCATATTCTTCTTCTATGTTACGCCACTGTCCCATACAATGTTCGGTTTGCTTGTTAAAAGTTCAATCTCCACAGCGGTTAAGTCTCACTTGCAGAAAATAAATTTTATTTATGAGAGTGTATAAGTTTTTGAAACACCCTGTAGCTGTGTTCGTACTCGATATTTTATGATAATTCATGAAAAAGAATTCTATTAATGCACGTGCCAATGTTCATGAGTGCATATAATTGTAACATTTCGTTTGCCTTAAAAGTGTTAATGTTGTTTGGACCCCATGGTCGCTCTACATGTTCCGTTATGAAATGCATAGTCGTAATGTCATTTGAATATCTAAGTTCATAATTGCAGTATATTATAATTATCTGCCTGCACAATTCGATTACTGAATACAAGTCCCAACTCAATGTTGTAACTGAATGTTGAAATGAAATTCAGCTTCTTTAATGTTGCCTGCGTATAAAAGTCGGAAACTAGCCCGCTCTGATCTACTGCACTGTTCCAGAATGATCTACGCTTAAAGCCGGCCTCGCCATGCCGCTTCGCTGTAATGTTCTGCGTTACAAAATGCAGCTCGAAGTAAAGTCCTCAAACTCGTATTATAATGCTGTCCTAACCCCGGCTTTTCTCCTGCTTATACGGCCCGCACAGCTTGCCTCGAAACCGGTCCTCTCGCCGTCTACCGTGCGTTGCTCGCCTTGGCTCACTGACCTACATCCTGCTCTCTGCCTGATGAAGCAACACTGTCGCTTTCACGCCACGTAACAAGTGCTGTGGACCGCTCAACTCTGCCGTACGCTCTGCGCATGTGTTCTACTCAGCCCTGACGACTGAACTCGACTGATGTCTCTAAACTGCTTTGAGGAGCTCCTAACCTGGCGCTGTCACGTGATGCTCTCCCACCTTTCTGCGGTCGTGCGTCACAAGTATAATCTCGACCACCATCATCTCGGCTATTAAGTTATACAATAACTTAAGGGATTATCTGTCTTTCTTCAAGTTATTATCATATATATTGCTTGACATTTCTTCTCTTTTGAGATGATATAATACTATGTTCCGCATGGATCTTAATAAAACTTTAATATTCCTCCCATAATTCCATCTGCTTGACTGGCAGTGCCTTCTTGATCCTTGGCCTTCTACGTTATTTCCTAACATTCTTCTCGACTCGATTTGAGCGCTATCTTGACAACTTTTCCCATAAATCTCAACTACGGCTCAATGTCAGCTGGCGTAGCCGATAGCCTCAACTGGTATCGGGTACAGTATAGACTAAGTTTAAAGTATAAGAGCATTAATATTTTGTGGAACGAGTTATTTTATTCCGAGGAGTTTGTCATGTGTTTTTGTGAAATAGTATAGTGATATACGTAATTCAGGTATAGAGTAGTATTTTGTCCAAGTCTTAATCATTTTGTTATGGCAAGTAAGGAATGACGATACAGTAAAGTTATATCTTAATGCTAAAGTTAAATTTAATATTGTGAACAAGAAGTCAGATTTTATGTTTATTTGTGATTTTGAAAATTCAAGTTATTGTTTTCGAGAAGTAGTGAAGAGAAATTATGGTTTTATCAGAAGTTAAGAAGTCGTGGAGACTTAGGAAGTATTAATTTGAAAGGATTCGGCCGTGGCCTAAGAAGGTAAGAAGCCACGTAGGCGAGTTAGTAGTAACTTGTGTATGTAAGTGAACTGTTTATTAACTGCTTTAAGGTATTTCGATGTCATTATGTATTTGGGGTAGTATTTACATGTACAACATCTGCACTGAAATATGAATTGCCTTAGGTATCTTGCTAAGTTATTTTTTCTTCAATTATTGAAATTTTACTGCATTTGAGTAATCCCTTTATAGAGACGAAAGGAATATTGTGTTGTTTGCATATCGTGTGCTGTGATAGTTATAATGTGTTATTCAGCTGGTACGACATCCATGTAATTCTACACAAGACTGACGAAAACTACGTTCACTAGATATGAAGACAAAATTGTATGTCAAGCATACGATCACCAAGATAAACAAGTGCAGCGTTGACATATATGTCAAAATTAGAAGTGAATGGCATTTATGTATATTTTTTACAGCTCGCTAATACATTATATAAAGAAGAAAATATGGAACATTTTGAACATAAAGAAGAATGTATGTATTCAAACGGAAAGTACTATGAACATTTTAAGAAATGATAGTACAAATATGTAAAGTGAAAAGAGTATATTTCTTGTATATTTTTGTGTATTGATGAAGAGTATATTGTATGTTGTCTTTTTGGGGGTTATAATATTTATATTTATAGTTTTTTATGTTGGATGTGGTAAGAGAAATAATGTTAAACGTCATTTAAATTATTTATCTTAGGGGCGATTGTAACGATTCGATCCCATACCTGTTAGATGTAAAGGGTTATTCATTCATTTATTATCATATTTATTATTCTTATTAATTAGTGCATCGATGAGATGATTTTTATATCAGATACTTGTAAGCGGTTATTATTATTATAGTCAGAAAGATTTTTATTTATATCCATTTCTAAAGAGACGAAGGATTGTATGTCACATAAATTGCAACTTGGTGCAATAGTTTAAACCCGGTGACGCAGTAGTTATTTCACCACGCCAGCCACTCATTGTCTCGAGATGCTGAAACCCACATGAGTAATCATCACGTGTGTGACCATCTAGTTCCTTCTGGAAGGAATAGAAGCTTGATATTTCACCTTATTATGAAAGTAGTGCGTCACCACTGAATGTACGCTGCTAAATTATTTCAACTCATTGTGCAAGTAACGCGTCAATACTGTCTCGTGAGTGAATGAATACGAGAGTGGGAGATGTACTATGAAGAGAGGGAAGTCGAGAGACCACGTGACGGAAGAAGAATATAAACGCACTCCCGCGTCTATAGGGTCATTAGTGAACGACAAGTCATTAGTGACAGATTATTGAGAGGAAGCAGCGACTGAGGTCCACCGACTGCTACCTGAAAGCTCATTCATAGCTTTAGCATACATCATGTCTCGACATAATAACCACAATGTTGACAAGATATATATAAAAGCCGACAATGGCTTATAGTTCAATACTACAATAAATCTAGAGATGGCAACACAATGGATCGTAGTATGCTGTATCTTACGATATAATACAACATTTTTACATACGTGACATATTAAGGTGATCTGCCATAACCTTATATATGACGAATCTTCGACTGGGTGAGCAAGCAATTAAATAGCTCTCGTCTCTATTAACATGTAACTTCAAGATAGATTCAATTCATTAATGTTTATTTTCTTTAAAATTAATTGCCGCATTGAGTAATTTTAAATTCAATTGTGTGACTATCACTATTCTGTTTTATTAATATTTTGTTTTTGCATTTAATAAATTCATTTTCTTTAACGTAATGCCTATTTCTTTCATAGTGGTTAGCAAATACTATAGGCAAATCAATCATACTCCTTAAATAAGTACTGAATGGTTAGTCAACTAAGTTACACTACGACCAGGGGTAGGTGGTCTCGACTCTACTGCTGACTGCCGAGGATATATTTTATAAATTTCGATTCTCTATCTTAAATAGGAATCTGGCGCTCAACAACTTATTATATCCTATTATACTATCACAGGTAAGGTCACACCACAGTGTATTTATTCTTATCATGTTTGTTTAATTGAACAATTATAGTTAACACAACAGCGTAAGGCACTCTAATAAATGTTACATTTGGCGCCCAACGTGGGGCACGAAAACCATTCGGTATCTAGGAGAGGAGTGTATGATTTCAGTGCAAATTGTCAGTGCTTTTGGGGGACAGTGAAGTGAGTGAATTTTGGAAGGGCAATCTTTATACGGTGTACTTCAGGATGGCGGATGAGAAAGAAAAGTCTATCGATATTCCTGACGATAAATTCAATTTACTCATGAGGATGTTGCAGAATATGGATGGGGGATATCAGGAGAGTAAGAAAGATAATCAGGAAAGTAGGAGGGAATTCAATGATAAATTTTAGAAATTAGATTAAGATATGGGCAGGCTAAATCAAAATATGAATGACAAGTTTAATGATAATAAGCGAAGTACGGAGGCCTTTCTTAATGAAAAATTGGAAGAGAATAGTAGTAAAATAAATCAAAAATTAGAAGAGAATAATGTAAAACTAGATATTGTGGAAACGATGAATAGAGAATTAAGTATGAAGTATGATATGCTCCAGGAGAGTATTCAGGGGGTGAAACAGGAAATCAGAGGTGAAATTAAGGAGGTGGTAGAGATGAAGGCTAAAGATATTATTAAGACAGTAGATAAGAAATTAGAAGCAGCAGAAAGTAGGATTCAGGAAAGAATAGTAACTGTGATTGAAGAGAAAATAGCAACTCAAGGTGAAAGTGTCAGCAAATTGGTAGAAGCGGAAACTAGGCAGGTAAGAGTAGATTTAGGGGATACTGCAGTAGAATCAGTAAAGACAGCCTGTAAGGAGACTGTATTTGAAAGTAGAATGGAGACAGAGGAGATAGTAGAAAAAAGCATAGTAGAGTTGGAGGAGATTGTAGGTGAATGTAGATTAGAGTCAGAGGAGATAGTTGAAGAAAGCATAGTAGAGTTGGAGGAGATTGTAGGTGAAAGCAGATTAGAGTCAGATAAGATAAAAGGAGAAAACATAGTAGAGTTGGTAGAGACGTTAGACATAGATGAAAGTAGCTTAGGTAAGGAAATCAGCGAAGATGTTGGATGAACGCAGGATAGCTGTAGAAGAGACTATAGAACGTAGTGAAAAAGAAGAGAAGATGAAAGAAAAGATCGGGATAGAAGTCGGTAAGATAAAGAAAGTACTAGGCACTCAAGAAATTAAGATGCAGAAAATCTTAGGTGAAGAGGATATGTTGACTAGGGAAGAATTTAATGATGGTGTAGCGGAAATTAATGTGAAATTATTAGTGGCAGAGAAGCGTGCGTTAAGTCATAGTCAGAAGAACATAATTAGTAAACAGGTTAAGAGGAGGAGAGAGATAGATAAGAGCAGAAGCAATAGTCCACGGCTAAAGAGAGCATTAAGTGATAGTAATGGTGAAGTGAAGGGAAGACATGTAGGTAGATATTTTGGAAGTAAAATGAAAGAGAAGAGAATTAAGTTGCTAGAGGAGAAAGAAATCAGGATGAGAGAGAGAAAGAAAGCATATGAGGTGCAGTGTCGTACTGAATTTGCTAGACTTGGAGAAGTGAGAGGGGGAAAGCCGAAGTATAATATTACTATTGATGAGTGTAGTCCGAAAGAGGTAGAAATTAATGTTATAAGGAAGGAGGAAAGTGGAATCCTAGAGAAAGATAGAATTGAAGATGAATGTGGTAAGAACTGTGAAATGCCAGAAATAGTAGTGATGTAAATTTATATTAACGATAGTTACTGTTCCGTATGACCTAAATATTAAGTAGAGAAGTTTAATAGGATTTAACAGAGGTAGATAAGGAACCTGCTGTGTGTAATTCTAATTCAGTCGTGAAGTTAGGATGGTAAGGGGCGCGAAGTGCCTGCGCTTATTGATTTAGGTTGTCTAAAGTCATTTAATTTGAAAGATAGAGGTTGTCATGCTATTTAGCAATTCAGGTAAGTTGATGTGGGTCCTTAAACTGCAGGTAAGTTGGAGAAAGTGAGGATTAAATTTTTAAAAAAGGTAGGAAGATTATTACAAAGGTAAGTATTAATAATGATAATGAAGATTTAATTCAAAAGTGAGTAAAGATGATGTAGTACAGTCGTAATAAAATTAATGAGTTGAAGAAGAAAGTATTGATTTAATAAAGAAGTTTCATTTTGAGGACAGCGAGGTTATCAATGGATAAATTTGAAGAAATTTAGAAGTGGTTTAGAATAGTTGATGATAATGCGTTGTTTGAATTAACCAACATCGGGTTGAAATAAGGAAGTAGTCACTAATTAGGGCATCTGGTACTTGGTGACAGATATGTGTGTGTGTGTGTGTGTGTTTTCACGTAAATAGACGTGAGTTTGAAGTAATAGGCCAACGAAAGTAATGCCGTTGAGCAATGTGGTTTTAAGTTTTGGTAATATGCCAAATGGAGTTATAATGGAGGAAGTTTTGGTAAGATGCCAAATGGAGTTTTAAGAAGTTTTTGGAGGATGAAGTAGGTCAGCGAGCTATATTCCGTTGAGCAATGAGTTTTTTATGGTGTCTACGGGACTACGTGAAGTTAATGTGGGGAGATTTTAAAGTATATATGGTTATACGCATACAAAGGTACAAAGGGATTACAGAGGTAAGATGATCCAAGTTTTAGTTACAGTTACGCACGTTATAAAGATATTACAAGGCTTGTTATCGAGCTAAACCACTTTTAGTAAAAAAGTTACTGATGATTAATAATGAATTAATGATGTGGTAGATTGTTGTCCTACACACATGTAAAAGTAAAGATAATAAAAATAATAATTAGATGGTTGGCATAATATTTACTTGTATTGAAAGGAATTTGTTATAATTCGAAGTTTTGAGGATTTTAAAGGTAAATCATTTTTTTAGAAGAGGAAAAATTAAAGTTTTATTTATGTCATACGGAGTTAGTAAAGAGAAGTGTGTAAATATATTTTGAAGACAAGAGTAAGTTTGTAAGGTAAGTATACCTAAGGGGTAATAATGAAGTTTCAATTAAAGGCAGGTGAAATTTACGCATTTAATTTGGTAGAGCAGAGAGTGTCTCAACTGTGTTATAACTCAGGACTTGCTTTATGAAGTGATTTTGGGAAAATATTTGCCAATTAGGAGTGTCGGTGTTATTGACTATCAACTGGAACACTGTCATTATTTGAGGAAGAAAAAAGTTAGGAAAACAAAGTGTGATGTTATTATTCCAAGGTGTTAGTCGAAGCATGTAAGATTTTTTTTAGCTGAAATTTAGTGTTATTGGTCAGTAAGAGGTGACCTGTAACAGTACGAAGATGTGGGATTATACCACGAATAGGGAAGGTTTTTGTATGTGACGTGTGATGTCACGATGAGTTGTTGAGAGTTCTGAGAGATTCTGGTGTAGTAGGAATAAGCTATACTCCAGGCGGTCAGAACAAGTAGGAAGTGATTTTTTTATTTTTATTTTTATTTTTAGCGTATGGCTTTTAGTGCCGGGAGTGTCCGAGGACATGTTCGGCTCGCCAGTTTTGTAGCTGCTTCGAGACGGACACCCAATGGGTGAGCTACAAGTACAGTTGGGGAGGGAAGGAGGGAAGTTGGAATGTAAGGTCGAGGAGTTGGAAGGTAGCGGCTGTGGCCTATAGTTAGGGACCAACCCCGGCATTTGCCTGGAAGGAAGATGGGAAACCACAGAAGACCATCTTCTAGGTTGCCGGTGGGGGGATTCGAACCTCCTCGCCTCCCGGATGTGAGCGACTGCCATCAGTCATGCCGTAACCACCACGGCTAACTCACCCGGTAGTAGGAAGTGATGTCTGTAGGATACGGTACTTAATTAAGAGTTTTGAGAGAAAACTATGGGGGTTTTTAGGTATTCAGCGAGAAGTCAAATCATGTATTGTACCCGTTCGTCCTGGGGATGCGATGACCCATCTGCTATTACATCGCATTCCTGGATTTCCAGGACAGAGCGGAGTTAAATGAACATCTAGTCAAATAAGGAATGTGTCGGAAATTCAGTTGAAATATCTCAAAAGCAGAGGGTAACACGAGATAAAGTATCTCCAGGTTCGTTACGGGTTTCAATTTAATTTAAAAAATACAAATATCAATGGGCGCCATCAACTGAATCCCTAGCAAACCACATCCTTCCTGGTTAAGCCTTAATTAAGACAAGGAAAGAAAATAGGAAAATCACATCATCATCAGATCACAACTAAGATAAAAACAAATTTATTCAACTTTGATAGTCAGACAGACATATTAAACACTCATCCTACCTGAGAGCATGGTCGAATGCCAACGTTAAATTGTCATTGTCCAGAAAATCGAACCATCTCTATTCTACTCAAAGTGTATTTAAACCACATAAAATAGGAAACATTTCTAAAGTTCTCTTGGGTTCTCAGGATCACCGTAGCACTATGTCTTTGCGTCACTGACATTCGTGATAACTGAGACCTAACTTCTCTTTAAATTAACATCATGAATGTGGATGTAAAAATATTATTAATCTGTCTAAACACACATATTATAATCACATATTTAAATATCACATAATTTATGGCTTGCATGGCATTATTCAAATACTGAATATGTTAGTAAAATGCTCCTAAACATCGAATAATTAATTTACACTATTTACACTGTCATTAATAATTGCTTGTTTGTGAATCACAGAAAATCCACTACTCATTGGTCATAATCATCATCATCATCAAAATTAAATATTTCTCACTTTAGTTTTCATCTCAAAATTCAATATATTCAAGTCAGAATAATTAATTCATTATTATCAAATCATTTAAATGAATATTATAATCATCAATTCTTCATGCTCTCTAATTATTCACACACTCTCCTTTCATCATCTCCTTCAGATTAAATCATCTTAAATCATCAATATAAATTGTTTAATTCATCAACTCAAATTGCAATTCCTCAAATCATATCTCAATTAAATTTATTTAAATCCATTCAAATTTAATAATCATCAGCTTCTTTAGTTAATTATCACCTTCTAATTCAGTTATTCATCATCTATTTAATCATCTATTAATTTATTTAATTCAGCTTATTTATTCAATCTTTAATTCATCAATTTATTTAATTCATTGATCTATTCCAAAATTTAATTTATCAATTTATTCAAATTTTATTCATCTGGTTATTTAGATTTTTATTATTTCATCTAGTCATTCTGATTTTTATTTCATTAGGTCAGATCATTAATATGCTTAAATTTCAGATTATTATTTCATTAATTATTATTATCAGAAAATCTTGTATTATCAACATAATTTATTTGTTTAATTTCCTAACAAATTGTTTAATATGGTTTATAGAACGTTGTCTTACAGTTTTATCACTTCCAAGTTATATCTCGTATTTAATTATCATGCCAAAAAATATTATTGCCATCACAAATTCACGTTGGATCTCACTACCCACAACTACATTATATATTCTCACTTTATCAAATATCACATTTGAATACCACAATTATTCCACAAAACTCCATAAATATTCAGCGCACAGCATGAATCTCAAAAATTATGCTAGACTGGGTTCGACAACCTCATGTCTGCTTCAAAATACATTAGCAATATTGCAACTTCCACTTGGCAACTTCCACAAAATGCCTATCACAAACTTCACTTAATCACGTTGCATGATCTACAAAAAATATAACTGGCTTCAAATTATCAACGCACACAATCTCCAATAACTGTAATTAATCTGATCACATCTAGACAACTTCTTAAACAATTAGGAAAAATATTACCTTAGTAACTGAAATCAATTCAAGATCTGCTTTCAAATAGCATAAATTCTCTTAAAATTCTCATAATTCACTTCACAGAAAAACACCAATGTGCTATAATCTCTCATATCAAAATATGCAATACTGATCTGTCTTAAAATAAATCTGACCATTAATGATTCATCTTACAAGATTCAATTACTTTAAATCCTTCTCAAAGGTATCAAACTCAACCATAGAAATTATCAAAAGCATCAGCTGTATCAGCTGTTAAATGAAAGTACTCTCAAAAGAGTATAGCAACAAAATATTGGATTGGCAAACAAGAATTACAAAATGTAACCCTGCTGACATTTATTTTTAATTCATTTAACAAAATTCGACTGATATGTGACTAGTAGTTTCTTGTTTGATCCTCTTACAATCTCAAGTACACTCGGATGATAAAAATGAGTTCCTCAATGGCAAGTAAGATGAGTATCCACCACACAATCGTATAAATACGAAAGGCCTTGCCCCGTCGTCTAACATGATAATGCCCTGAACGATGGGTAAAGATGTGTACCACCACGCAATCGTATAAATACGAAAGGCCCCATCTCGTCGTCTAATGAGTGAATGTACAAGATTGGAATCAACAAGTCTCTAGTTGTCATATAAAAGCGATATTCATTCACTTGAGTGAATAACATTGTAATATCTCCAAACAATCCAATGGAAAAAATCCCTACTGATGAATAATACACACTCGCTAGTATGCAATGAACTGACGAAGTAATTTAAATAATCCAATTGCAGATCACGAGTTCGAAATACTCGCCACAAAAAAAAACTATCCAAGAAAAATATCCTTACTGGAAAATGTCTAAAAGACCAAACATCTGCTTAATAAAGCCAACCAATGGTGAGAATTTCGTATAATGGTGCCTGCCATATCATATGGTAACGCCATATTCTAGCAAAATTTGGAGCAAATAATGTTTAAGCCATGTCTAAATAAACGTAGAACTCCTACTAGAAAAATATACAAGTATGCCCAGTGTTCATGAAAATAATCATATCAGAAAGTCATAACTCTTACAGTACCTTCTCATATCAGCTGTTAATATATTTCAAAGATCGTCGATTATCCTCGTGTGTAATAAATGTCTCGAAAGATCGACGTGAATATCGTTTCACCCACGCAAAAACGATCGCCTTCATATCCCAAGTGAATCAGCTGTTAGACCTCCTCTTCTTCAGGAATCGAATCCATCGCTCCGTGGTGCCATCGCGTCTCTGTCTTCGTTTACTCCGACATGATGAACTGCATGTTATCCATAGCGGATACTGTCCAAATTCTTACGTAAAAGTTCATAAAAGCAGCGTACCCCATATTCTTCTTCTATGTTACGCCACTGTCCCATACAATGTTCGGTTTGCTTGTTAAAAGTTCAATCTCCACAGCGGTTAAGTCTCACTTGCAGAAAACAAATTTTATTTATGAGAGTGTATAAGTTTTTGAAACACCCTGTAGCTGTGTTCGTACTCGATATTTTATGATAATTCATGAAAAAGAATTCTATTAATGCACGTGCCAATGTTCACGAGTGCATATAATTGTAACATTTCGTTTGCCTTAAAAGTGTTAATGTTGTTTGGACCCCATGGTCGCTCTACATGTTACGTTATGAAATGCATAGTCGTAATGTCATTTGAATATCTAAGTTCATAATTGCAGTATATTATAATTATCTGCCTGCACAATTCGATTACTGAATACAAGTCCCAACTCAATGTTGTAACTAAATGTTGAAATGAAATTCAGCTTCTTTAATGTTGCCTGCGTATAAAAGTCGGAAACTAGCCCGCTCTGATCTACTGCACTGTTCCAGAATGATCTACGCTTAAAGCCGGCCTCGCCATGCCGCTTCGCTGTAATGTTCTGCGTTACAAAATGCAGCTCGAAGTAAAGTTCTCAAACTCGTATTATAATGCTGTCCTAACCCCGGCTTTTCTCCTGCTTACACGGCCCGCACAGCTTGCCTCGAAACCGGTCCTCTCGCCGTCTACCGTGCGTTGCTCGCCTTGGCTCACTGACCTACTTCCTGCTCTCTGCCTGGTGAAGCAACACTGTCGCTTTCACGCCACGTAACAAGTGCTGTGCACCGCTCAACTCTGCCGTACGCTCTGCGCATGTGTTCTACTCAGCCCTGACGACTGAACTCGACTGATGTCTCTAAACTGCTTTGAGGAGCTCCTAACCTGGCGCTGTCACGTGATGCTCCCCCACCTTTCTGCGGTCGTGCGTCACAAGTATAATCTCGACCACCATCATCTCGGCTATTAAGTTATACAATAACTTAAGGGATTATCTGTCTTTCTTCAAGTTATTATCATATATATTGCTTGACATTTCTTCTCTTTTGAGATGATATAATACTATGTTCCGCATGGATCTTAATAAAACTTTAATATTCCTCCCATAATTCCATCTGCTTGACTGGCAATGCCTTCTTGATCCTTGGCCTTCTACGTTATTTCCTAACATTCTTCTCGACTCGATTTGAGCGCTATCTTGACAACTTTTCCCATAAATCTCAACTACGGCTCAATGTCAGCTGGCGTAGCCGATAGCCTCAACTGGTATCGGGTACAGTATAGACTAAGTTTAAAGTATAAGAGCATTAATATTTTGTGGAACGAGTTATTTTATTCCGAGGAGTTTGTCATGTGTTTTTGTGAAGTAGTATAGTGATATACGTAATTCAGGTATTGAGTAGTATTTTGTCCAAGTCTTAATCATTTTGTTATGGTAAGTAAGGAATGACGATACAGTAAAGTTATATCTTAATGCTAAAGTTAAATTTAATATTGTGAACAAGAAGTCGGATTTTATGTTTATTTGTGATTTTGAAAATTCAAGTTATTGTTTTCGAGAAGTAGTGAAGAGAAATTATGGTTTTATCAGAAGTTAAGAAGTCGTGGAGACTTAGGAAGTATTAATTTGAAAGGATTCGGCCGTGGCCTAAGAAGGTAAGAAGCCACGTAGGCAAGTTAGTAGTAACTTGTGTATGTAAGTGAACTGTTTATTAACTGCTTTAAGGTATTTCGATGTCATTATGTATTTGGGGTAGAATTTACATGTACAACATCTGCACTGAAATATGAATTGCCTTAGGTATCTTGCTAAGTTATTTTTTCTTCAATTATTGAAATTTTACTGCATTTGAGTAATCCCTTTATAGAGACGAAAGGAATATTGTGTTGTTTGCATATCGTGTGCTGTGATAGTTATAATGTGTTATTCAGCTGGTACGACATCCATGTAATTCTACACAAGACTGACGAAAACTACGTTCACTAGATATGAAGACAAAATTGTATGTCAAGCATACGATCACCAAGATAAACAAGTGCAGCGTTGACATATATGTCAAAATTAGAAGTGAATGGCATTTATGTATATTTTTTACAGCTCGCTAATACATTATATAAAGAAGAAAATATGGAACATTTTGAACATAAAGAAGAATGTATGTATTCAAACGGAAAGTACTATGAAAATTTTAAGAAATGATAGTACAAATATGTAAAGTGAAAAGAGTATATTTCTTGTATATTTTTGTGTATTGATGAAGAGTATATTGTATGTTGTCTTTTTGGGGGTTATAATATTTATATTTATAGTTTTTTATGTTGGATGTGGTAAGAGAAATAATGTTAAACGTCATTTAAATTATTTATCTTAGGGGCGATTGTAACGATTCGATCCCATACCTGTTAGATGTAAAGGGTTATTCATTCATTTATTATCATATTTATTATTCTTATTAATTAGTGCATCGATGAGATGATTTTTATATCAGATACTTGTAAGCGGTTTTTATTATTATAGTCAGAAAGATTTTTATTAATATCCATTTCTAAAGAGACGAAGGATTGTATGTCACATAAATTGCAACTTGGTGCAATAGTTTAAACCCGGTGACGCAGTAGTTATTTCACCACGCCAGCCACTCATTGTCTCGAGATGCTGAAACCCACATGAGTAATCATCACGTGTGTGACCATCTAGTTCCTTCTGGAAGGAATAGAAGCTTGATATTTCACCTTATTATGAAAGTAGCGCGTCACCACTGAATGTACGCTGCTAAATTATTTCAACTCATTGTGCAAGTAACGCGTCAATACTGTCTCGTGAGTGAATGAATACGAGAGTGGGAGATGTACTATGAAGAGAGGGAAGTCGAGAGACCACGTGACGGAAGAAGAATATAAACGCACTCCCGCGTCTATAGGGTCATTAGTGAACGACAAGTCATTAGTGACAGATTATTGAGAGGAAGCAGCGACTGAGGTCCACCGACTGCTACCTGAAAGCTCATTCATAGCTTTAGCATACATCATGTCTCGACATAATAACCACAATGTTGACAAGATATATATAAAAGCCGACAATGGCTTATAGTTCAATACTACAATAAATCTAGAGATGGCAACACAATGGATCGTAGTATGCTGTATCTTACGATATAATACAACATTTTTACATACGTGACGGAATATTAAGGTGATCTGCCATAACCTTATATATGACGAATCTTCGACTGGGTGAGCAAGCAATTAAATAGCTCTCGTCTCTATTAACATGTAACTTCAAGATAGATTCAATTCATTAATGTTTATTTTCTTTAAAATTAATTGCCGCATTGAGTAATTTTAAATTCAATTGCGTGACTATCCCTATTCTGTTTTATTAATATTTTGTTTTTGCATTTAATAAATTCATTTTCTTTAACGTAATGCCTATTTCTTTCATAGTGGTTAGCAAATACTATAGGCAAATCAATCATACTCCTTAAATAAGTACTGAATGGTTAGTCAACTAAGTTACACTACGACCAGGGGTAGGTGGTCTCGACTCTACTGCTGACTGCCGAGGATATATTTTATAAATTTCGATTCTCTATCTTAAATAGGAATCTGGCGCTCAACAACTTATTATATCCTATTATACTATCACAGGTAAGGTCACACCACAGTGTATTTATTCTTATCATGTTTGTTTAATTGAACCATTATAGTTAACACAACAGCGTAAGGCACTCTAATAAATGTTACACTATCAGTGTTCTCCAATGAAAATTATTACCAACACTTGAAATCTAAATTGAAAATCAAATTTATGAAGGACACCCTAGCTCTCAACAGCCTTGCTATCATTTGAAAAAACATTCAAGTCTTATTTACTCAATAATAATTTTCGTAAAGCCCTCATGAGACATTCCATCCAAAAATACGCAGATACTTGCCATGTTACAATATCCTGATCGTAATGAAATGTCAATCAATAATTCAAAACAGTGATGGTTTACCAAATTTCAGAAATAAATGAAGTGGTTCGTGAATTATGCCTCGAATTATCGTGACCCATAAACTCCTGGATCACCAGTGATTGCAAATTAATTCCTCGCAGGCGAAAAATATAAAGCTAATAATAATAATAATAATAACTACTGAGAAAATAATTAATAATTAGTTCAATTCCATGACCACAATAACTACTGAGTAGTCAAACCACTAGTATTACTAATAGTTGAAAAATAGTCTCGCACACCTGCTGGCAGAAAAGCAAGAAAATATGGTACAATCCTAGCCTGCTCATAGTATGCTGGACCTCGGAAACCAATGAAGTTGTCTTCATCTTCCTCCAGGATCATCTCCTTTCGTCTCTACCTTCACTATTTGCTTTGTCAACTCTGTTCGAATGACGACAGTGGTTTCCCTTAATTCCTTTCTCACTTCCACCATCTCTCGCTGATATTCCTCTTTAACTTGGTCTACATGTGAAGTAATATCAATCCCCATTCCTTTAATGCTTTTATCTAACCGCTAACCGTTCCTCTAGAGTCCTGGTATGGGTATTCAGTTCTTCTATGTCATTCCTCACACTCTTCTGAATTCTTCCTATGCCCTCTATCAAATTGTCCTGCATAGTAGCCTTCAATGCATCGAGTTTAGCATCCATGCTATTATCTGTTTCCACTTGACCTCTTGTTATTCGCTTTCTTAACTGAATTATATCCGCCTGGGTCTTTAATGATTGAGCCGCTGCCTCACATCGGTGTTTAAATTTGTTTTCTAGATCAGTGTGGTTTTGCTTTAGACTGTTCTCTAATTCAGTGTGATTGTATTGTAATTTCTGTTCTAATTCGGTTTGATTTTGTTGTAGATTGAAATTTAATCTACCTTCTAACTCCATTTGACTTTGCTTTAAGTCACCTTTCAGGTCCTCCTGACCTAGCCTCATGTCAGAAAACATCGTCCTTAGCTCCTCCATATCAGACAGAATATTGATAACCAGTAAAATAATATCCAGAAAATATAAGGGAACTATCAAGGGTGACCACACCAAGGTTGTACCATAAATTCTACTATACCAGGTCATGGAATTGAACGCATGTCTACGAGCAAAATAAATTAACCCGTCTCCGATTCCACTTAATCGGATCATTTAACTAACATACGAACAGAGACCAAAACACCAAGAATCCAAAATGAAATACTGAAGATTTTGTTGTCTATACCACAGAAAAAAAAAGGAAAAATCCAATTACTGAAGGTAATTAGACTTCCACAAAAGACAAACATCGGCATTCCACTTAAGTACCTCAAATTGGTAATCCAATGTATTTGAGCCATTCAAATCCAAATGTCAACAAAAAAATGCAACCCTCTCTGGTTGTCCAATTTTATTGTGTGCATCTTGTTGCAACACCTTCATGTGGTGCGATCTCTCTATTCGTGGCCTTTCACGTATGGGCGCCATTTTTTTCCTATGTCCCTGTTAATCGGCAGTGAATTGGATGACCCGGCAAAAACATCGCAATTCACGCCGATAAACCAAGAACAACGCTATTAAATTTTTTTTTGGGATCTAGGTTCGATTGGACAAAAAAAATGCCGGAGGGTACGAGAAGTCGAGTAGTCTCAGGGGTGGTTGAAAGGATAGAGGCGCACCTTGGTAGTTCAACCCTTCCCTAGATCCGAATCAACACCATAGATCAACAAAATCTGAAGAAAAGAAAATCTTAAAAAACAACCAGTATCCATTTATTGGGTTGCTCATAAATCAACAAGCAATAAAAATAATCATCCAAGAGCCTACCTATCCTGCTTCGGAGATTTAAATTAAATTAAGACTTGCTGTGGATTTATCAAAAATTAATTAAATGTCAACTGACACTAAAGGCTAATGGACCAATACATCTCCTCAGTCCTAACCTTCGATATAAATCAAATTAGGAGATACTCGAGGAGGAGAAAAAATATATTTCAATACAAGTTAGGCACTGTCTCATTTGACCACAAAATTAATTAAACACCCTGAATGTCTGTCATGTGGTGTTTCAGACCATAAATACATTTTATCATCACTTGAGTTCATCAGAAAAATAAAATAAATAAATTGTCCTATATTGACATTGATTTGATCTCCGTTCTAACTAAATATTTAAAAAACCTTGAATATTTCAACCAAAAAAATATTCATCCACCACATTTATTATTTAAGTTTATCAAAATTTGATCTTATTTGACTGTCATGTTGCTATTTCATTGTCTACCATTTGACCGTCCTATTTAATTGGTCAAATCCATAGTAGATTTACTGTTTCATTTTTATTTACAACTATTTTCACACCATGATCTATTTACAGTTATGTTGCTCCATTATTCTATTTACATTTATATTCATCACTTAATTACATTATTCCGTTGAACCTGAAACTTGGTGGTGTTAGCACCGAGATTTTCATGAACAGACTGCTCCCGAGAGGTTGATCCCTGTAGGTAATCGAAAGTTAAAGACTTGGGTGTTGGACCACCCTGCTTTTTTTTTACCCCTCCCCGAATGTCATCGACTTCCGATCACGGGCTGTCACAGTAGGCACTACCCAGCCAAGGCAAGACCCACCTAGCTTGGAAGGTATTGCCCGGGGTCCAATGTTTTACAATGCCTTATCGGCATGCACACCTACCCTTCGGCCTATACTGGAGATATTCAGCTCTAATATTCGGCTGAGCGGGGACTTGCGGAGTCAGGCGGATACTACTGCACGGGTACACGGCGCACCTACCTATCGGCTTGGCCAAGACCGAACAGGCTTTCGAGCGTAGTCGCCCAAAAAGCGGCCTTTACCATCACAGTAAGCACAAAAAGAAATTTTGAGTGCCAGACCCTGAAAGCATGCACGAAAAGAAGTGCGATATAACCTAATGAGAGTTATATAGCACGGATGTGTGTCTTTTAGAGCTGGCGGTCAAACCCTCAAGAGGGAGCCTATCCAAGAAACCCTTTTAGTCACCTTTTACGATTGGCAGGGATTACTGTGGGTGTATTTGCTCCCTCCCACCCACGGGGGATGGTCCAATTCACAAACCAACTCTGAATCATTAAAATATAGCCAAGGTCGCCCCTTTTAGTCACCTCTTATGACAGACCGTGGATACCATGGGTGTATCTAAACCCCGCACCCACAGGGAGGATGCTTTAAAAGAGTACGGTATAAGAGTGGAGTAAACCTCATTAAATACCTCACAGACCCAACGGCCTGCTCTCACGGGACAGTCACAGAGCAGTGCAGCAGTGGCTTCATTGTGGAGTGCGCGAGCATGCTTGTGTTCATATGGGACGGGTACGCGATAACAAAGGGTTTCCGTGTGAAAGGTCAAAATAGGGCAGAGCTCTTAACATTAAAGAGTCCATAGAAATATATCTAGACATCCACAGCGGCATCTATGCTCACTAAAGCGCAGCGCTAGGCCATCGGGTCAAGCTCTCTGCGGACTAGCTAGACGTGGGTTCGAGCCCCACCGTCGGCCGTCCTTGAAACTGTTTTCCGTGGTTTCCCTTGTTCAACTCCAGGCAAATCCTGAGATAATACCTTCTGACAGACCACGGCCCCTTCCTTCCACATCCTTGCCCAATTTCATTCATTCATTCCATCTACCATCGAGTCCTCTTGTGAGATTGGCGACTGGAAGGGCATCCGGCCGTAAAAAAACATCCGACATATAGAATTTCATCGCATCTCATACCCGACCCCATTGGAATCGGGAATAATAAGGGGTAGACATACACAGAAATATATCTAGCCAAGAAAGATAATTTCGAGAATCTAAATGAACATACGTTTCTAGAATGAAACCCACGATTTGTACTGCTAAATAAAGTGAGTCCACAATCATAATGATTAGATGAGGCAATGAATGCATATGGGAAGGAATAATTAGGGAAACATGTTATTTGAGGAGAATGCACCATGTGGCAATCTATAAAAAAAACAAGGCCTCGCACAGGCAGTTCTGTAGGGTCCTATGTCACCCTTAAGACCGTTTGCAAGCTTATATGGATTGTTTCTATGCTGTGGCAGGTGAATTAAATGGCCTACATTAGTAATGAGAAAGTTCCAGAATCAATAACACACACCACTTTATAAAGTCATTCCAGCCTCAGAAATTCTTCACATGATTTGAATTTAATTTTAGGAGTAGTTACAACTTCAGTCAATTGATATATTGTAAGGAGACATGACATATTTTTACAATGAACACAGATATGCAACAAAACACGGTAGACGATCCAGGGTTGGCATATCCCACGGACTAAGCGAGGGATCCCAGCTCTACCGCCATTGAGGGCAGTGTCCTCGTGCTTGGACTCTGAGAAGGGGGATATAACTGGGGAGTGTGACTAGCACTACGCCTAGGCGGCCTCACCTGCAAAGGGAACAGGGGCCTTATGAAGGGATGGGAAGAGAGAATTAGAGAATTTTTTCATAGAAAACTGCCACTGAGGCTAAAGCGCTCCTTTATGTAGCATATACAATGGTCTGGATTGAAGTTTTGTAATGAGAAACTAAACCTAGCTTAACAACTAATATAACAAAATATAAAATATACTTATAACTAAACAAGCCAATTAGCAAACATTCTATACAGGATGAATAATACAAATTGGAATATAATCTCTACTTAGTATAAAACGAAGTCCCCGATTTGTGTTTGTTACGGGTAAACTCGAGAACCACTGGATGGATTTTGATGCGGTTTCCACCATTTTGTAAGGGATATCTCGAGGATTATTTATGTAGAAAATAATTTATTTATGATCAAAGGAAGCCGAGCAGTATCGATTTCAGTGGAAAAGTCGAAAAAAAACTGGCGTCCGAGCGCTTTGTAAGCTTACGCTGGGCAAACCGTTAAAAATATCTCAATACTATGAGTGTAAGAATTGTTCAGCATGAAAAGTTCTACAAAAAAGTCCACGAGAGCATATGTCTATCCTCAATACATCGCCCACTATAAGTGTTTTTACGTTTTAATTTCTTCCAAACATGTCCATTCAACTACTGAGGCGACTGAGTACGAGCTAGCTAAGGGCGAGTCTATCATCTCTGTTACAGCCTAGCTAGCGGGCGAACCTATTGCCCCAGATAGAAGCCAGCAGCAAACCGTCCAGTCGTGTTGAGTTAATACTCCTGAGAAGGGTGGTTGCGTTTGGAGTTTCCCTGGAAGTGTAACTCGGGTTTTCTTCATTTCGCCTGTGAAACACAGGCAAGTTAAGAGTGGACGGAAGGGGGATTTGAGTTTCATTCACCTCGCCATTCCCTGGAAATGCAACTCTCATTTCGCCTGTGAACTTTTCGTTCCGCAAAATTCACAGTCAATTTAGATTGGACGGGAGGAGGATTATATTATATTAAATTATACTGATTGGCGTATAATCTCTACTTAGTATAAAACAAAGTCCCCGATTCTTGGATGTTACGGGTAAACTCGAGAACCACTGGATGGATTTTCATGCTGTTTTCACCATTCTGTAAAGGATGAAACGTTGTCGCTTTTGCTCCACGTTGAGCGTACAAATGAAACGTTTTGACTGGTCCTTACTTACACTTTGAAATATTTACTCTGCCTAAGATATGTTGTTTTAATGGGCGCCAAGACCTCAACGCAATGTTGAAATCTAAATTTGTATTTAACAACACCTAGCTCTGGTAAAACACCTTCAAGACTCTATTCACTCAGATCGTGGTATGATTTGATCATTAACCCAACAAACAATTGTATCAGGAGAAGGAGTTGGTCTATATCTAATGCTACCTACTGAAAGCAAAGATTGCACGGTTAAAAGAAATGAATTTGTTATATAAAACAAGTTTTGCAAAATTAATAATAATAATAATAAGTTTAAAATTGAAATTGGAGCTTTGCGATTTGAATATTACCGCTAGAAAATTACGTGAAAACGGATTCGGATAAATTACTGATTTTACTCTTATCCCCAAGCTATGAAGTTACTGAATACTGAATATAAAACAAAGAGAAACGAGAGATTGAGTAGTTCTGCGTCATTCACGCTTACCACTGGAAATTGCCGAAGCATTTCCCTCGTACTGGATGATGAAGAGAGCTTCCCACTGTTTCCTGGACGTCGTCATCTCCTTCGTTAGTAGATGCTATACTTGTAGATTTGGTGACTTTATGGTCCGAACATCGGAGCCATACACTCGTACAACCACACTGGTTAAGTTTTACAAAGATAGTCCTTTACTCCACGGAACATTGGAGCCATACACTCGCGCAACCATACTCGGTAAGTTCTACACAGATTGTCCTTGCTCCACGGCGCGCCAAACGATATATGCACTCGTCGCATCCCCACTCCGGTGCCGACTTCCACCTTACGTGGTCTCCACTGATTGGCTGTGCCACCCCGCTACTCCCCTCCTTAGGCTCAATACACACGGCGCGCGGATGATGTCGTTTGCCGTTCCAGATTATTTCACCTTTTCTTCACGCTGCAACCCAGGCTTGTGACATACTTCTTGACAAGACTAAGCCTGTAGCCGAATTCCCAATGAGTCATCTCTCTCATAATACCCTAACTGACAAAACTCCGTAAAATTCCGTAATCATATATTTTCCTATGATAATGTTGTTCGTAATAATTTGCTTTATAGTGTTGTGGTGTTTGAAGCCATATTTTCAGTGTTGCCTTAATAAACAAGAGTTTAGTGCTTTTCAGTCGGTCAACACGAATGTACCCAAAAGAGATGGGTTATGCCCTAATCCTGAAATAAATTACATGAGATTAATAAAACACTAATAAATAATAAATTAACATGAAAATCCTAGTGTTTTATTAATCTCATGTAATTTATTTCAGGATTAGGGCATAACCCATCTCTTTTGGGTACATTCGTGTTGACCGACTGAAAAGCACTAAACTCTTGCTTTATAGTGTTTTCTATAACATAGAAAACCTATCTGTATACTTATAATTTTATAAAATGCTCCGAAAAAATACCTTAATAATAATAATAATAATAAGTTAATAATAATAATAATAATAAATTAACATGAAAAATTCTCTTGGCTGAAAAATTTGCCGCGTAAATAAATATAGAATGGCTTCCTACTGACTTATGCCAGTGGCGTAAAATCCCTCGAAAAACACGTTACATATTCGCCTCGGATCATCGGATGATTTACCGTGACGACCGTCCATTATCCGATTATCCCAGACACGTTAATAAACCCCATCCAAAATACACATTACATAAATGAAATCACCCTAAATTACAGATATATACACTCATAATTTTTCTTTACGCACTTTGCGTCAAAGTTTGTTGTCACTATAGATTGCACTTTGCAACCAGTCCAATGTTTTTCATATAGAACAATGTTCCACGGATATTTCCGCCTCTCAAATTTTTCTATGTTGGAAAAATTGACATAAATAATGTGTGAGCACTATGTATATAAGATGTCACATCACACGCATCAAGGTTGTTCTGATATATGTATATATCCATAGAACTTCCTAATTTCACTGGAGGTTCCTTCCTTATGGTGAAATTTAATCTCATTTATCACTGAGCACACGAACACACTATTGTGGCAGCGCATCGTGTCCATAATACTTAATCTCTCTTTATAATAGACGATATTAATATTGACTTCTGAAAAAAGAAACAGTAAATGCACATTACATATAACACCAAATATTTCTGTGCCGTAATCGCCCTGTCTTCTTAAGTTCCCGTAGACCATATTCTACTTAATACTAGTTCTCAACTCAGACCAGTTCCCCTCACTCAAATAATACCATTGTACAAATTACCTTAAATTACACACTTACAAATCTTACATGGCGAGGCCGTAAACAGAAATCACGTGTGCTGTTATGTATGAGTTTCATGAAGGACTGTCTCGCCTTCTGATGGCCCATCTTTTGTCTCGTGGACGCCTTAAGCAAAAATACCCTGTTCAAGCGCTCACCCATCTCTAGGAGACAAATGGGAATTCATCATCGCTACCAAATTCTGGCCTTGGTGTATCGAGACATTTTAGTGCTCAAGAGCATCCGACAATCCCGTCATATTTCCCTGTACCTTAAAAACTCTCAATTACTTACATACTACCCCCCTGTGTGACTTCTGATACGCCTGCCTGGAAGACCATATCCTCCCACGCACCAAATACCACACTTACTCATTTGATAGGCTGGCTCGCCAGCTAAACACACTTACTTTATGACACATACTTTCGTAGACTATGTATATTATACGTCCCGTATAACCTGTTTCCCTTACTATCCTCCAGCATATATGCTGTTTTGCCAATACGTTTGGAAACTATAAATGTTACTGCGTCACCTGCTTCCAACCTTGCCAGTGGCTCCCTTAAATGAACGTCATCACGTTACTCCACTAGCATATTTCTCAGTGTATGTAACGATGCCCTGTTGCTACTGTCCACACATGTTAACCCTACTTTCCTCTGGTGTCACACCTCTACCCGACACTCTATGATCTAAAAATGTCACTTCTGACTGACAGAATGACGACTTAGACAGCTTCAAAGTGAACCCTGCCTGATCTAACTTCTGAAAAACTATATCTAAATGACGTAGATGCTCCTCAAAACTGCGTGAACTAATTACCATATCATCAATGTAAATGGTTACAAACTCTCCTGTGTCATCCCCTAATGCGATGTTTAAAGCCCTAATTAAAGCTGCTGAACTACTCTTTAACCCATAAGGTGTTCTACAAAATTGATAAAGGTTATATTTATGACTAAAAGCTGTAAATGGTCTATCTTCGTATATAAGTGGCACTTGCCAAAAACTGGAACTCAAATCTACACAAGTGAAATACTTCTTCCCCTCAAATGTTTGCATTAATTCCTCTTTTGACATAGATTTCAGCTGATCTGAACTAATTCTACTATTAACCAAACGAGCGTCTAAACAAATACGAACCGTGCCGTCGGTCTTGTGTACCGTGATCAAAGAATTAACATACGGACTGTTAGAGTGCTCAATAATCCCATCTTCAAGCATCTGGTTAATTTGTGCCTCAACTGCACTCTGATAAGCGAAAGGTACAGGATATCTATGTCCTGTGAATACTGACCTATCAATAACGTTCAATGAATGTGTATAGCAATTGGCCATACCAATGCGGTCCTCAAAAACTCTCCTATTACACAATAACACATCATAGAGCCGAACACATTGTTCCAACTCTATATTTCCCTGAAATGCAGCATCACGTAACGAGTCCTCTAGACTACCGTTCGTAATCACACTGCCCACAAAACATGAGAACCCCGCTCTACGGCTGGCGATATCTCATTTAAAGTACAAATCACACCTACAACACTACTTCTCTGAATATGGTCATTGAACGCTACTTCTACTGCAGAATCTCCCCATTTAAATTTCAAACTCCCTACATCATAACATAAGTTACCAGACACTCTACTTAGCCACTCTGAACCCAAGATAACACTGAATACTAAATTTGGAATTACAAGACAAATCTGCTTTTCTATATGATTATTAATTTTAATGTCTACTATAACTTGCTTAGAAATTACTTTAGACCTCTTCCCAACAGCTGTGATAACAAAAGTGCTTTTAATTGGCATCTCCTCAAAATTTACTCCAGTTCCTTTCATTTTATCATAAAATGCACTACTTATGCAACTCTTCATACAACCACTATCAATTAAAACATCTGTGTACGCCTCGGACACGTTAAATTTTATTTATTTATTTTTTATTTATTTATTGATTTACATAGGTCCCAATGAGCCTGAGCTCGTGTTAGGGACAATCAAGTAACATAGTTACAGCATGGCATATATATAATTTTTGTAACATTATTGTTTAGTTTAATAGTAGGCTAACTTATATTAGATTGCTAGTGACTAACTTTACAGAGATAATTCGGTATGATACATTGCATTGCTTAAGGCTATTGTACATGGGCTATTCATTCCTTAATAGGAAGTCTTTTGTTTTCCTCTTAAATGTTTTTATAGAGAAACTTTCCCTTATGCCTAATGGTAGCGAGTTGTATTCTTTTATTATAGAGGTCATAATTCCTTTAGTTCCAAATTTAATGGATTGGGAATGGCTGGTGAATATTTGATTTACTCCTCTTGTTGCATAATGATGAATGTCATTTGCATGGGTAAAATGGATGTGTGTGTGTATCAATTTGTTTTCTAATTTGTATACAAATACTGTTGCTGACATAGCTATTTGTTTTTGCAGTGGCATAATTTTAGTTCTTGAGTATAATTCATTTGAGGGTGTTAGCCAAGGAAATCCAAAGATAGATTTTATAGCACGTTTCTGGAGTATCTCAAGTTCTTTTATCAGCTCCTTCTTACAATATCCCCATATGAAATTCATGTACATTAGATGTGCATGTATCAGAGCAAAGTATATATTTTTCAATTGTTGGCTAGTAAGACAGCTATATCTTAATCTGAAAATAATACCAATTATAGGGCTGATTTTATGTTTTACATTTTCTACATGATTTTCCCAGGTTAGTGTACTATCTAGTGTGATACCTAAGTATGTTGCCGATTTAACCCTATTTCTTTGTTGGCTATGTTGACTATGTTTGTGGTCTCAATCATGTATGATGGTTTATGGAAGAATAAATATTTTGTTTTAGTGATATTGATAACCATTTTGTGTGCTCTCAACCAATCCACCAGCTTATTGAGATCATAATTAATATTTAGCATAATTTCCTGTTCAGATGTTCCCAGATAGAGTATAAAAATATCATCTGCAAATAGTTTAAGCTTGCCTTTCAATTCTAATAATACTATATCATTAATATAGGCCAAGAAAAGAATTGGTCCTAAGACAGAACCTTGAGGTACTCCTGTGTCAATTCTCATTTGAGATCCTTTTACATTATCGATTGCAACATATTGTTTTCTGTTAGTGAGGTAGTTCTTGAACCAATCATGTGCCACTCCTCTGATGCCTGCAAATTCTAGTTTATTAAGGAGAATCTTATGGTTAACCAGATCGAAGGCTTTTTGAAGGTCAATTAGTACACCAGCAGCTAGTTTGTTTTTATCTAATGCCATTTCTACATCAGTTACTACTTCAAATATAGCACTATCAGCTCCTCTATTTGGAATAAACCCATATTGGCAGTTTGCAAAGTAATCATTTTTCATGAAGAAATTCATAAGTCTTCGTTTAACAACGCTTTCTAGAACCTTGCTGATGGCAGATATAATATTAATGGGTCTGTAATTTGATGGGTGGGTTTTGTCTCCTTTTTTGTAGATCGGGACCACCCTAGAGACTTTACAGACATCGGGGAATATACCAGTCATCAGTGAAAAATTTCTTATTTTGACAAGATATGGTGTAAGGCCCTCAAGACACAAATGTAGCATGACATTAGTAGTGTTGTCCTCACTTATATTGTTTTTGTGTTTTAGGGAGTTTATAATTGATTGTATTTCATTAGCATCAGTAGGTAACATAAAGATTGTCTTAGTGCTAGTAGTATTTTTATAGCTTGTAATGTCCGAGGTAGAACCGTTTCCTTGATTTTCCCATATACTGTTAGCAATATTGACATAGTATTTATTAATTTCATCACATATATTTTCCTTTTTTTTCGACATTTGTGCCGTCGACTATAAGTTTGACAATTTCATTTTTCCCCTTCTTTGGCCTATTTAACATCTCATTAACAACACTCCACACTTCCCTCTGATTATTTGCATTTTGATTTTTTTGGTCAAAGTAGTCTCTTTGTAGGTTTCTCTTAAGTTTTGTTACTTGGTTGCTAATAATTTTATATTCTTCTAAAATGTCTGCAGATGGATTTTTGACTTTGGTTTTTGTATATATCTTATCTTTCCTGTGTATTAGTGCTAAAAGATCTTGTGTGATCCAGGGTTTTATTGGTGGGGCACTTGGCTCCTTATTCGTATATTTCATAGTACAGGCTTCTATTCCTTTCTTAATAAAATCACAGAATTTATTGTAGTAGTCATTGATGTTAGTTTCATTGCATACAAATTCTTGAGTTATTAAATATTTATTAAGTTTTTTGTAGTTTATTTTATCCTTTTCTATTGGCCTATCATCACATATTGAGTTCCTGTTCATCTTTTTGTTTCTCATTTCACAGATTAGTAAATGGTGATCACTCAAATCATTATCAATATTATAGACATTACATATTTTGTCACAGTCGTTCACCAATACATGATCAATTAGTGTAGAGCTAGTTTGTGTTACACGAGTTGGATATTTTGTATTACATAAGACTAGACCATATGATTTGAATAGGTTAATATAACTACTAGTATATCTGTCCCCAAATAATAGATCGATATTCATATCACCTAGTATTATAACAGGATTCGTTAAGTAAGAACTAATAATTACTTCGAGATCAGTTAGAAAGTGTGGAATGTTGCTTTTATGAGGGTTATAAGCAGTGATTATATTGTATTCTTGATGGCCTTTTCTCACAGTAATGTGCAGTATGCTGTGGGTGGAATTTATTTCCTTTACAAGGGGACTGCTACATTTATTTGAAATATACAAAGATACTCCCCCTCCAGTTTGCTTTCTAACTATGTGATATGCAACATATTTCTTAATATTGAAAAACATTTTTGTTTGTTCTGTTAACCAATTTTCTGAGATTGCTAGGACATCTACACCGTTGATTCTGTCTAACATTATTTGGATATCATCGAACTTGTTTTTTATGCTATGTGCATTTATGTGTACGCATTTTAGTGTACTGGTATCGGTTATTATCTGTTTACTGTCCTTAATTTTATAATAATCGCTAAGTGTATTACAGTTACACTCGGTTAATTCTAGTGTATTACTTTTTGCATTACCTAAAAAAATTAATTTCTGTAATTCTAGTTCCATATGGGATAATACTTAGTAGATATCTTACTATTACATAGATTTTAGTTTGAGAGGGCGAGTTCATCCAGTATTTCAGCACTTGATATAAGCTTTGAGGGTCCATTTTGATTTTTCCGAATGTATATTTTGCAGTCTCTGACCCAAGTTGCAAAGATTTTTCCCTTTTGTCTCAATTCACGGCACTTTTTGGCGATGGTTTCATTTCTTGGGATCAGGTGTTCATTGATATATATATTACCACCATCACTGTAACCAATTTCACTCGTCTTCAGGGTCTTCTTTTGTCTTCTGCTACTGAGAATCTCTTCCTTCTTCCACCTATTATTTAATTTCACAATTATCGGTTGAGGCCCAGGCTTTGTTGACGGGAGGCGGTGAGCTGCGTCTATGTTTGCCCTGGTGATTTCAACTCCTAACGTCTTGCCAATGTCCGAGATTTTGTGAAATACATCCTCCTCTCTTTTAGTGGGTATTCCATACACTATCAAGTTGTTCTTGCGCTGGTACTGTTTTAGTTCCTCCAATTCGTTGATAGCTCTAGATGCTGCCATTTCTCCGTCCTTGACGGTTTTTCTCTCTTTCTTCAGAATTTCAATTTCCCGGTGGAGTTCATCATACTTTTCTGATAGGAAAGTTGCTAGTTTTCTTACCTCGTGGTTTTCTTCTCTCATCGCCGAAAGGGATTCCTCAAGTTTCTGGGAGAAAGATGCCATAACCTCTTTGAGGTTAGGTTGCGGGAGGCAGTCTTCACGATTGCATGACCATTTAAAAGTATCATCTTTCCGGAATTGTTGGTACGTGTCTTTACTCATTTTCATGCATGTTACACGAAACCAGCGTCCACACTCACCATCACATTCTACAGCCTACTGATTGTTCTTGATCTTTTTGCCGCATGGAGCACAGTTGACCGTCATGATATTAAATGTTATATGTCTTCTCATTTAACAAGTTATGTATTGTATTTCTCTTGCGTATTTTATCTACACTGTTCACACAATATTTAACACTTTAGTCACTCGCGTAATCCTCGGTAAACCTGCGTAATTTCTTAATTTTGCTTACGTTTGGAATATAAACCTTTTACATATCCGCCATTTTAAAATCGCAAAATTTAACTATGGGGCTCTTACTAACCACTTCCTGAATAATACCTTCATCGTTTAGTTCATGTAATAATTCATTTCTTACATTTAGGTCATAGGGTTCCTGTATAATTGTATGGACAGGGCATGTTACAGACTGAGATTCTGACCTTACTTCGCAGCCTGGTTCGCGTTTAAAGAACCGCTACAGCTGGCTGTAGTACTACTAACTACTGCACTGGTCTGGTTGTTCTGGGCTGTGTTGTCATTGTTTGGCTGTATATTACTACCAATAGGCTGTCCTCTTCCTTGACCCCTATTCTGGTTGTAATTATTGTCATTATAATTTCTCCCTTGATTTCCCCTGAAATCATTATTTCTCCCTTGATTTCCCCTGAAATCATTGTTCCTCCCTTGATACTGATTACCAAAGCCATTTCCTCTGTTCTGATTTAGCTGATTATTATTATTATTTCTATTTTGAGCGTTGGCCCCTTCGCCACCGTTCCCTTGAACTTCCTGATGCCTGGCTTCATTAGGCCTATTATTATTATTACTCTGGTTCCTATTGAAATTGTCCTCATAACCCCCTCTCCCTAGTGCATCAAATGTGCTTAACAAATTTTCTACTTGTGATATTGTCTTTACATTCTGGATACAAGCAGCCTCCTCGATCCTATAGGGAAAGTGCCTAAGTAGGAACCTCACCACATCACTTTCCTCCTTCAAGCCATCCAGATATTTACACACTAATACCTGCCCTAAAATGTATTCGGTCATGGTGGAGCTTCCTTTAGGGTTATATTTACCACACACTACTCCCTCACGATGCTGCGACTGAATAACCTCATTCCAGAACTTTTCACAGAATTTCATTTTAAAATCATTAATATCAGTAAACTTGTCTCTGTAGACAGCAAACCAATTCCTCGTTTCCCCCACAAACACTTGTTCTAAAATTTCAACTACCTGGCACCACTCAATACTACCATTTTCCAACCTCTCCCCGAATTTATTTTCTATAGTGTTCATGAACTCCATTGGGCACCCCTGTCGATTGCTGAACTTACCCAGTTCTACCTCCCTGTGTGTGCTATTCACAAAAACTGGCCTATTCTGACTATTTTCTTGCCTGATCCTAGCTTTTAATTTTAATTCTAATTCTGCGATTTTCTCCTCAGCCTTCCTCTCAATACTGTTTACTGTTACTTTAATGTTTCCTTCTGATTCTTCTATTTTATCATATAGCTTTGCTTGTTTCTCCTCAATCTTGCTAATGCTCTCTCCATTACTCTCTCTTAAATCATTTTTTTCTGCAACTATTTGCGAGTGGACTTTCTCAATTCTACCCCCCAGCTGTTCCTTAACCTCTTTAGTTGCTACCTGAATTTTGTCAATTTCTCCCCCCAATTGTTTTTTGACCTGCTGTGTTTCCAGTTGCACTAGTTCTTTTAAATTTTCAGCCTGTGTACTGATTCTAATTTCTAACTCCTGTACTTTTCCTAATTTTCTGTCTACATCTGCAATAATCTCTTTAGCCTTCTCTTCCATCACCCCCTTGATCTCACCTCTAATCAGTTCGAATTTATCACTAATTTCCCTACTGTTTGTTCTAATTTAGCATTTAAAGTTTCAGTACTCTCTCTATTTTCCCTACTATTTTGTTCTAATCTGACGTTTAAGGCATCTGTACTTTCTTTATTTTCACTACTGTTTTGTTCTAGTTTAGCGTTGTTTTGTTCCAGTTTAGCATTTAAAGCGTCTGTACTTTCTTTATTTTCCCTACTGTTTTGTTCTAAATTAGCGTTGTTTTGTTCCAGTTTAGCATTTAAAGCGTCTGTACTTTCTTTATTTTCCCTACTGTTTTGTTCTAATTTGGCGTTTAAGGCATCACTACTAACTTTGTTCTGATACATAAACTCGAGAAGTAAAGTTTTTAATTCTGGTTGGCTGCCTACACTCCCTGTTTCAGTATCGGGATTTACCTCCGCTACCCCGGTACTACCTTCACTCGACATACTGCTCGTATCATCACTCTCCAGTTTATGACCACTACGTAACCTCATCTGGCTTTCTTTCTCATCCCCCATAATGATATACACTGATACAGACAAATAACCCCCAAAATACAGGCACAGAAATATATACCCTTCTCCTTCCACAAATGTTATTAGGTTTTCATCCCCAAGTTGCCGGCGACAAATGAAACGTTATTTCCTTTGCTCCACGTTGAGCGTACAAATGAAACGTTTTGACTGGTCCTTACTTGCACTTTGAAATATTTACTCTGCCTAAGATATGTTGTTTTAATGGGCGCCAAGACCTCAACGCAATGTTGAAATCTAAATTTGAATTTAACAACACCTAGCTCTGGTAAAACACCTTCAAGACCCTATTCACTCAGATCGTGGTATGATTTGATCATTAACCCAACAAACAATTGTATCAGGAGAAGGAGTTGGTCTATATCTAATGCTACCTACTGAAAGCAAAGATTGCATGGTTAAAAGAAATGAATTTATTATATAAAACAAGTTTTGCAAAATTAATAATAATAATAAGTTTAAAATTGAAATTGGAGCTTTGCGATTTGAATATTACCGCTAGAAAATTACGTGAAAACGAATTCGGATAAATTGCTGATTTTACTCTTATTCCCAAGCTATGAAGTTACTGAATACTGAATATAAAACAAAGAGAAACGAGAGATTGAGTAGTTCTGCGTCATTCGCGCTTACCACTGGAAATTGCCGAAGCATTTCCCTCGTACTGGATGATGAAGAGAGCTTCCCACTGTTTCCTGGACGTCGTCATCTCCTTCGTTAGTAGATGATATACTTGTAGATTTGCTGACTTTATGGTCCGAACATCGGAGCCATACACTCGTACAACCACACTGGTTAAGTTTTACAAAGATAGTCCTTTACTCCACGGAACATCGGAGCCACACACTCGCGCAACCATACTCGGTAAGTTCTACACAGATTGTCCTTGCTCCATGGCGCGCCAAACGATATATGCACTCGTCGCATCCCCACTCCGGTGCCGACTTCCACCTTACGTGGTCTCCACTGATTGGCTGTGTCACCCCGCTACTCCCCTCCTTAGGCTCAATACACACGGCGCGCGGATGATGTCGTTTGCCGTTCCAGATTATTTCACCTTTTCTTCACGCTGCAACCCAGGCTTGCGACATACATCTTGACAAGACTAAGCCTGTAGCCGAATTCCCAATGAGTCATCTCTCTCATAATACCCTAACTGACAAAACTCCGTAAAATTCCGTAATCATATAATTTCCTATGATAATGTTGTTCGTAATAATTTGCTTTATAGTGTTTTCTATAACATAGAAAACCTATCTGTATACTTATAATTTTATAAAATGCTCCGAAAAATACCTTAATAATAAGAATAAGTTAATAATAATAATAAATTAACATGAAAAATTCTCTTGGCTGAAAAATTTGCCGCGTAAATAAATATAGAATGGCTTCCTACTGACTTATGCCAATGGCGTAAAATCCTTCGAAAAACACGTTACAAGGATATCTCGAGGATCATTTCTGTAGAAAATAATTTATTTATGATCAAAGGAAGCCGAGCAGTAACGATTTTGGTTGAAAAGTTTAAAAACAACTGGCGTCCGAGCGCTTTGTAAGCTTAAGCTGGGCAAACTGTTAAAAATATCTAAATACTCTGAGTGTAAGAATTGTTCAGCATGAAAAGTTCTACAAAAAAAAGTCCGCGAGAGCATATGTCTATCTTCAATACATCGCCCACTATGAGTGTTCTTACGTTTTAATTTCTTCCAACCATGTCCCAAATACTGAGGCAACAGTTTACGAGCTATCTAAGGGCGAATCTATCATCCCTGTTACAGCCTAGCTGGCGGGTGAACCTATTGCCCCAGATACAGCCAGCAGCAAACCGTTGAGTCGTGTTGAGTTAAGACTTCTGAGAAGGGTGGTTGCGTTTGGAGTTTCCCTGGAAGTGCAACTCGGGTTTTCTTCATTTCGACCGTGAACATTTCGTTCCGCAAAATTCACAGTCAAGTTAAGATTGGACGGAAGGGGATTTGTGTTTCATGCACGTCGCCATTCTTAAATTACATCTGACAAGAATTTGTTGCACATGCATCTTCATGATAATATAACTAATAGTCCAGTCAGTGATTTTAACCCATCATGCCGAGACTAAAAACGGATATTGGTCATTGTTCATTGACACTGGAGAAAAAGCGCTTATCACGTAATGCATTCTCCCGGGCGAAGCCGAGTCGGGTTTCTAGTAATTAAATAAATAAATAACCTACCTAATGTATTGTTAAATCTATTGAAAATAAAAACAAATTATAGTACGTTAAAAAAGGGCTACTAGTTTTATGTGAATTATAATGTATGTCTACCCCTTACTATTCCCGTTTTCCAACGGGGTCGGGGATGAGATGCGATGGAAGTCTTTGTGGCGATAGTTTTTACGGCCGGATGCCCTTCCTGACGCCAACCTCATGAGAGGAGTTAATGAGAGATGAAATGAATGATGGTGAATGAAACTGGGCAAGGATGTGGAAGGAAGCGGCCGTGGCCTGTCAGAAGGTACCGTCCCAGCATTTGCCTGGTGTTGAAAATGGGGGGAAACCACGGAAAACCATTTCAAGGACAGCCGACGGTGGAGCTTGAACCCACGCGTCTACCGAGTCAGCAGAGAGCTTGGCCCCATGACCTAATGCTGGGCTTTAGCCAGCGTAGCCACTACTGTCGGTTTTTTATGTGAATTATAATATGATCTATTATTAAAACAACTACATGAGTGACATGATTGCTCGAACTACCATAAATTCCACGGAAGTTGTCTCTTGTTTACTAAAAATATTATAGAAAGCTGTATGGCACGGATATACAGTATTTCAAAAATGTTGTATGAATTATTTATATTTTTGATTTGTATTCCTTCAGGAATCTTGATATTCGGTATTTCTTGGGTTGTGTAGTGTTAACAGAGTTTGTAAATGACTGAAGGTGGAATGTATTAAAGAACCGTGAAGCTGTGCAAAGGAATGATTTATTGTATTTAGTTGTACGGTGGACAGGAATCTGTAGACTAGAATCAGTAAATTTATTTTCTCTGTTGTGGATGGAGTTCATTGGCTTAAACACATTATAGAGATAACCAGGGATTTTTGTACACAATATTTTCTGGGTTAGGATCGCAATTGACAGCTGCCTACGTTCACGAAGTTTCAACCACTGCATTTGCACATAATAAGGTGTAATGTGTACATCATGCCTGACGTCTAAAATGTAACGAAAGCATGCATTTTGAAGAGTGGGAGGGATGGGCAAGGAAGAGGGAAGGAAGCGGCCATGGCCTTACGTTAGGTAACATACCGGCATTTGCCCAAAAACGAAGTGGAAACACATGGAAATCCACTTCGAGAATGGCTGAGGTGGGAATCTAACTCTCCTCAACTCATTTGGACCACCCGAGGCTGAGTAGACCCTGTTCCAGTCCTTATACCACTTTTCAAATTTCGTGGCAGAGCCGGGAATCGAACCACGGACCTCCGGGCTGGCAGCTAATCATGCTGACCACTACACCACTGAGGCGACTTTATGTTTCTTTGTGCTAGTGGATATAGTTGGGAAGAAGGAATAGGGGAAGTAGCAAAATTACAAAGAAAATATCATTTGCATTTCTTCGCAACCTACCAAGATCTAGACTGGGCAATGTTATGGACTCCATAACCTGTTTACAAGACTGGTTATTGATATACTTCTGATGACCACAGGGCAGTCTTATTAAGACATGGATTTGTTTCTTGGGTGAAGGACAGATGACCTCGCTATTCTGCCCCTTAAATCAATTTAAAATTCAACTACTTTCTCAAAATTCTTTGATCTTTAGATTTATTATAAGATAGTTGAATTTTATATATTTCCTTTCATTGACACTATTGTTTGAATGTAACCTTGGACACGGTATTTCATTCTTACATAATCTGAAAACTTTTCATGAGATACTGCACATGCTTTTATAAAAGCTACTCAAATTCAAAGAACTCAGATTAATATTATTTTATAGATACAGATTTTACTAAAGCCTACACCAAAAGTAGTTGTCTGGAGCTGCCTGTAGACATTCCACAATTTCAGATCTTTCAACGTATTAGTACTACACAAACAATATTTTATGTTGTACTTACAGCTTTTAATCAACACAACAGAGTAGGTACTTGTAGTGCATTTCTGCATATTAGTTTACAATTCTACAGTAGTTTTAGGGCTTAATGCTTGGGTGTATCACAACAATAGTAGCTACACCTTCATCGATTAGTTTGAGGGAGGAAGATTGTTTTTGTTGATGGGATTGTCGTTTCTAGTTTTTGCAACATTAAAATAAATAGTTCTTTTTTTGAATGCTTAATGCTTTAATATTTAGTTCGTTTATCGTTAGAACAAAACATGGAATTTTTTACAATTTTTCAAAAAAGCTCAATTTTTAAAATTGTCTCTATTTTAGAAACTAAGAATTTTACAAAAAAGTGTATTTGAGTAAAATTAAAGGTCTCTAAGTCCTTTAACGTTAGATCAAAACAATACATTTTAACAATTATTTTTGAAAATTTTTGTTTTTGAAAGTTGGCTATATTTCCAAAACTATTAATCATAGAATGTTGTGCAATGGCTTAAACGAATGGTCTGTATGTCCTTTATCGTTAGAATAAAACTTTATATTTTTTACATTTTTTTTCCAAAAAAGTCCAATTTTGAAAGTGGGCTATATTTCGGCAACTAAGAATTTTACAAAAAAGTGTGTTTAACGTAAATTAAATCAATGGTCTTTACCCTTTCTATCTCGAAACCAAGTTTCAGGTCTCTAGGACAAAAACTGTGCAGTAGTGGGAGGTTGACAGTTGCACCTCACTCGACGGCTGGCGTCGCAGAGCGCCCATGTTATGACGGGGTTCTTATATTTCGTATATGGAGGGCAGAGACTGTCTGTGGGTGTCGGTGCAGGTTTGGTAGTGGTTTGTAGAGCTATTTGTTTTACATATTTGGATCCGATAATGCTAGCTTGACGAGTGAAACATGTAATTCCTTAGTTTTCTTCTTCACCTTCTTTAATAGTCCATAACAATATACAGTCGAACCTGCCCTAACGGACACCCTTATTCAGCGGACACCTGCCTATACGGACATTTTTCCTTGGAACCGATTTTATTTTACATAAGACAAGTGTTAAATTAGCCTCATTTCAGCGGACACCTTGAAGTCCGGACAGCGGACTCGCCATCTGTCCCGTCCACTTGATTTAGGCGGACACTTCACACGCTGCAGGACATTTTTTACACCGGACCATGTTATCCTTTCTTTTAAAACCATTCTGCAGACATACGGAAATCTCTCTTGAATGTCTGTAGGCCTACTACACCTATTTCGAGTCAAAGGAGGGAGAGAGTGAAATGCAGGCTACATGGCAATGCTGTAGTAGCCGTAAAGTTAATTCTTATATACATTCCTCTTCAATTTGTTATGGTGTTCTACCTCCTGGAGTACATTCCGAGAATTCTAATTGTCCAGGATTGCTGCCAGTGACTGTTTACTCAAGAGTTACATGGGGATTTTCTTCCCTGCTTGCATCATTCTATTCATAACTCAGATTGCCACCGATAAGGTCGAGCTCAGGTAGTAACCTTGAGAAGGAAAAGACTTGCAGTACATGCGCTAATTAGTGAGACCGAAATACCGTAGCATTTCAGTCGTCGAGTAAACATGAGTAACAAGAGACGAACGTGTTTAGACCTCAAGCAAGAAGAAATGTGATTGTAGAAAGTGACAAGGGACTTTCAGTGAGAAAGCTTGCCGAAAAATTCAAATGCGGGAAAACTAAAACAAAAAAACAAAACAAAATAATAAAAGAAAGATGTGTATGTTTAAGGTGGATGTACTTTGCCGTTAAAATGTTCGATTATTTTTACAAACTTGTTTCAGCGGACACTTCTCATAACGGACATTTTCCCTCGGAACCGACGGTGTCCGCAAAAGGGAGGTTCGACTGTATATATAAATCTTAATCACAGGTCATTTATTTCAGGTTATTTTTCACATATTTCAGCAATTGGATGTATTTTGTGTTGACCGACTGAAAGCTACAATATTAATTGTTAATAAGGCAACACTGAAAAATGGCTTCAAAGCTATCTTTACTCAAGGCCAGTTTTGTCACCAGAGCTGCTTTGCAGGAGCGAAATATACAGCTCGCAATGCCAAATACTCATTTAATATTCCTACAGCTACACTCTCAATTCCCAGCATTTCTGGACCACCGCTTCAACACTCTCATTGCTCCACACACCCAGATACTCAAAAACTTTACTAATTTCATGCACACATTAACACGAACATGAGGCTTTTTATATTGCAATTTAAATTACCGATCAACGCCAAACCTAGTATACTGTAGGTCTTTCTCTTAATACTACCGGTACCTAATAATTTCAAATCCTACTGTATCAAATACCCCTTTAGATGTTTTTCTATTTCATGATGTTGCTGCTAAAACTTAAAATATTAATCTCTCACACAGTTAAGCAACATTGGATGTGATTACCGTGAGATGGGTGACTTGTAAAATATCATTCAACAGTATTTAAAATTTACGATTTACATTAACGGTCATGGAAGTTATACAGTAGCTGTTTGGTACCCAGTGTGTACCATTACTTCCTCTAAAAAAATATCTAAATCAAAAATAAATAAAATTGTGAAGTCATTGACTTAAATCCACCAGCTGATTGCTCATATGTAAATACAGACTCTTAACTAAATAAGTTTGGTAGACATTTTATGACCACCACAGTAGTCTGGGGGCAGCGTCCTAGCTCCTCGCTCAAGCAGCCTCAGGTAGATTCACAGTACTGGCCAGGAGGTCTGGGACGGCGTCGTAATGACAATTGAGGAGCTACAGTGAGTAGCGGCACCTGTCAGGCAACCAAGAAATGTGACTGAAGGAAGCATTGTGCCAACCTCTTAGACTTTGAGCTGGGCAGCAGCCATCTTGGATGCTACGGACCTTAATGACCTGCCAGTGCAGGGTAGGTAAGAAGACTTATAAAATACGGTACTGTACAAAATACTTATTATTACAATTACAGGGGATGTCTCATAAGCAATGTCGTTTTTTAAAGCAATTTTTATTTGGAAAGTTTTCTGACAAGAAATTAACTATTCTTCAAACAAGAGACCATCACATTCTATGATCTTGAGCCAACTTTCAGCAGGGTTTCTAATCCCGCAACGGTAGCAGTCTCTGGGTATTGATGCGAAGAATTTGGAGAGAGACCCACTTCCACAGCTTTAATGTTTTCGAAATTTCTTCCACGCAAGAAATGGGCCATGGATCAAAAATATAGTAATCTGAAGGCGCAAGATCAGGCCTGTATGCTGGTTGTGGTAGCAGTTCGACTCCTCCCAATTCTTGAATTTTTGCCATGAATATTCGTGCAGTACAGTATGAGGTCTCGCATTGCCCTGCTGCAGAGAGCTCATTTCGGTTAACTAATGCTAGGTATCTCCGTCTCAAAATCTCATGAACTCATTCCAGTTGTTGAGAATAAAGATCAGCATTGACTGCACGCCTCTTTGGAACAACCTCCTAGTGAATCACTCCTTCAAATTCAATAATAATAATGTTATCGGGTTTACATCCCTTTTAACTACTCTGGCTTTTAGAGACGCCAGGGTCCCGGAATTCTTCCCCGAAGGGGATCTTTAACATGCCAGTAAATCTACTGACATGGCTCCCTTGCATTTGCGCACCCTCAAATGACAGCTGATTGTGCCAGGATTCGATCCTGCAAACTTGGACAAGCAGGCGAGAACGTTACCGCTGAGCCATAGAGCCAGTCCCTTCAAAATTCCACCAGACACACAACATCACTTTGGGGCCGAACCAATCCATTATACTTATAGTAATTAAACACCAAACTTAGAAAAAGGGACATTACTTATGAGACATACTAATATTATTATTAATATTACCGTATTATTATCACTACCAGTTAAATGGAGACATCCTAATATCATTATTACCATATTCACTACCAGTTAAATAGTCAACGACCGCCACTGGCGGCTAGCATTCATGGCCATCACCCCGGAGGTCCGGGATTTACTCCCGGCTGTACCAAGAAATTTAATTCTGGCCTAAGGGCTGGATTGGGCACACTCAGCCTCATGAGGCAAAACTGAGAACGGTGGGATCGAGTTCCATCTCAGCCAGTGGCGGTTTCTGGGTATTCGCCCTGGAGCCAGTGCACACCCATTCTCGCAATATTAGACTTGCTTTGCATTTTAGTTTTATAAATATGTAAATAACAACATGATTTTATGGTATTATTACGCGTCAACAAATATCCTGTACACCGCGTGTGCTACTCCTCGCTGTATGTTGGCTCGGGTATCACCCAGTGATCGCCGTTCGCCACGTACAGCTTTGCAGCCGGACCGAGCCAGACTTTAGGCTATACGGCTGCAGGGGGGCAAGAGGGATAGTGTGTTAACATTATGTCTGTTTCTATCTCCCAAAATTTTAATAATGGCACCCCGTGGCGTTAACGAACAGCTGATTCCTCACCTCAAGTTAAAACGCAATGAGAGTGAAACGCGAATTATGATCCGCGTCATCCTGGCTTGTTATTGGCTGGCAATTATTACCAGCCATTGGGCGTGTTTCTATCTCCCAAAATTTTAATAATGGCACCCCGTGGCGTTAATGAACAGCTGATCTGAAATCTGAAGTTAAAACGCAATGAGAGTGAAACGCGAATTATGATCCGCGTCATCCTGGCTTGTTATTGGCTGGCAATTATTACCAGCCATTGGCTGCCCGCGGGTTTGTTTACAATTGTCACCAACATGGTGGCGAGAGGAATAGATTTCTGCATCAATTAAATTGCTAGAAATCTATTCCAGTTCATGACAGTATGAAGTGCAAATCACTTATTGATGAGGAATTGTATGTGCGTTTATATTTAAATTGACGCGTGACACTGTTCATCAAAATTTGTGAAAATAAAAGTACAAATCAACACTCTTGCCAATCAACTGAAAGTTTCTACTACTTTGGATGTAATGGATGTAAATCAATTGGCTGTCGTTTCTACCAGTTTTATTCATCAGTTCGAAATACATTCAGTACAATAACCTTTTGTGCACTATAAAACTACATTATAGACCATTGTATATTGATGTTGCTGTCTGCTTATATTTACCAATTTCATGAAATGTAATTTGTAGGTTATGCCTAATAAGGCATATAATTTAAGTGGCCGTTTGTAATGTGAAGTCCTTACTGTATTTATGTACAAATATTATGGTTTAACTAATGAAGCAAGGATTAAAAGTGCAGTTTGCACTGCCACCCTTTTTTTGTTTAAATATTGATATGTAGTTTCTCAGTCTGGTAACTTCTTGGATTTGCTTGAGATAGATTTATAGTAATATACTACCTTATTAACCTGCAGGCTGAGTTTTTTTAAAACATGCCCAGGTGCATACAGTAGCACAAGACCTACTGCAGGCTATGTCGATCCTAAATGTAGGCCTATTATAGTGCTCATGTCAAAGGTCGTCCTAAAGTTTTAACTATTGAGACTTGATTTGCATCGAAGATAATTTCAGCCGAGTCTGGCAAGGCTTCATAAACTTGGGCGTGACTTCACATTTTCATTTTTCCTATACAGCTTTTGATACCAACCACTTAAATCACAGTATTTCAAGATTTGCTCTCATTAAACATCACCAACACTTTTTTTTTCCCTGGTGGTGGGCTGTGTTGGAGTCTACAGAAAATAAAGTTGAGAAATACAAATACATCTTAGGTTTCCATGACACAGTTGCATTTTATCCTACTATATCTCCACTCAATATACCAATCCTACCAATGTTTCCTAATTCCTCATGCTGCATAAATAAACATGACAGATTACAGCATTAGCAATGATGACAGTAATTTATGAATTGTTAAAATGTTTTTAAAAGATGCATAGAAAGAGGCTTGATAAATCCTGTATCATCAAACCATTTAAACATTCCCACAGAGCTCTAATCAGAAGCTCATTTTATGTGCAACAGGTATGTAAAATAAACCTCCCTCCCAATAACTTGTAGGCCTAACCTGAACATAATCCATGTTAAGAGCTGTTTTTTGGTTCACAGGAAAACCTACCATTTAAAATCTTGCACATACCGGTAGGCTACTAATCATATTAAGGTGCAATTAACTAGGGTAATTTTAAAAATCATGGCTATCAACTACTGATTTAAATATTCCAGATATCTTTCTTAACTCCACTTTTACTGACAGCATGTAAGTCCTTACTACTGTCTTTCAAGCCATTGACCAGTTTTTTTTTTTTTTTCATGAGGAACCATTTTAGTCATTCTTCTCTATGTGAAATACAGTTGATGACAACTGCCTGGAAGACTCAGGTGTTTATTCTTGTGTCGCTTCTCTGGTTGCCTACGACACTTCCTAATTATTAACAGAATGTTTCATTGAATTGTTGTATCCAATTGACCAACTGGTAATATATTATGGTTTGCTTTAATATTCCTATGATACACTTTTAGATCTCGTATATTAATGAAATATACAACAACATAGGCTGAAATGTTGAACCAGTCTCCCATTCCCTAACACTCCCAACTAATGGGACATAAGCTACCTAGTGGTTGGTCTCACAATGCTTCCATCTACATGTACCGTACTAGGTCTAGTAGTACCATACATATTGTGACTGTTTCTACAACTCTGTCAAGGGAACTAATTCTGAACTAAGATCTGGAATGGGGTACACTGTCCCTCGAGGGCAATCAAGGACAACTTGAATCATTCAAATGATTTTTCTATTTCATTTTACCAAATAACCAGGTGCCTGGAAATGCTAGTGAAGGAGGCAGCTAAGTAGGCTAGCCTACTGGTATTCACCATTCAGAGACATTCTCAGCGACTTGTCTATGCATAGGCCTATGACACAATTTTCAGAAATTGATCCAGTAGTCACAGAACACTAATGGTGCCCAGTATGCACAGCTTAGCATAGGACGGAGTGGATTCCAGCCACAGATTAACTTATGATCTGTCAACGGGTTTTCAAACAAATTGAGCACACACCCAAGTACAGGGGTCTTGACCATGATGTTCCAAGCCTCTAAATGAAACACTCCTCTTTAAGACCTTCTGGTCTTGCATCCATGGTCGATCAACATTCTCCTGATCTGTGTTCTCAAGTTTCTGATGGTTATGGACATTATTTTTATCCTGATACATGCCCTATTCTTAATTAGTTCAGCATAAGATCATTGAATCCCCTTAAGAAAAATAGGGAACATCCATGTGTTATTTGACCATAGGAAAGGGAGAATTAAAAAAACTGAACCTCTAGGGACATTGATGCAGATGACTCCGAGTAAGTATGCTAGATCAAAATGAACATTTTTCAGTGTTGCCTTAATAAAGGTTGATAACTTTCTACCGTTCAACATGAATAGGCCTATATTGGATGGGAAATATTTTTATTATTTGCAGAGATTACAAGGAAGACTTGTTGATGTATCGTTATTTTGTTAAGCGAACATAAGTTCCAAATCCATATCGTGTTGGAACCCATATTTCAGTGCTGCCTTAGTAAACGAAATATTCAATGTCTTTCAGTCGGTCAACATGGTTGCACTTAAAGGTAATGAGAATGAGCATTATTCCAAAAACCAGAAAAAAACTGTAGGCTACATGCAGACCTAAGATGTCAAATCAATCATGCCTACAAGACAACAAAAATGCTCCATGAAAAACTATTAAAACCCCATAATGGTAGTCAAAAATATTTTCAAACCACCGCCACTATTTCACGAAGGTGCAGAAAAATCTTACTATAGTACAGCTATTCGTAATAGTTGCTACTGTTGTGATAAACCGCTACTGAGTGATAGGCCCCCGAAATATAACTATTTATCTTAATGTCTACAAGATAACGAGATTGCCAAAAAAACACAAATCTATAGAAGGCAACACTAAAAATGGCTTATCTAATCCACAAGTCACCCACCCTTCACCAACATTATTAATATTTGTAATTTAAGTAACTTAGGTTATGTTAAATTGAGGTTAATGGCGGATTTGATTGCGGCTGTGTGGCGGGAAGGACCCAAAAGTGCTCAGCCAATCAGGGACGTTTTGATTGGAGACCATGCTCGGAAAAATTTTAGATCGTTTTGATTCTCAGGGCTTCGTTAAGCCCCCACCCTAGGCCGTCATCGTGTCCAAAATGGCGGCTTAACGAACACGACAGGGTGCCATTATTAAAATTTTGGGAGACAGAAACACAGCCATTGGCTGCCCGCGGGTTTGTTTACAATTATCACCAACATGGCGGCGAGAGGAATAGATTTCTACATCAATTAAATTGCTAGAAATCCATTCCAGTTCATGACAGTATGAAGTGCAAATCACTTATTGATGAGGAATTGTATGTACGTTTATATTTAAATTGAAGCGTGACACTGTTCATCAAAATTTGTGAAAATAAAAGTACAAATCAACACTCTTGCCAATCAACTGAAAGTTTCTACTACTTTGGATGTAAATCAATTGGCTGTCGTTTCCACCAGTTTTATTCATCAGTTCGAAATACATTCAGTACAATAACCTTTTGTGTACTATAAAACTACATTATAGACCATTGCATATTGATGTTGCTGTCTTTTTATATTTACCAATTTCATGACATGTAATTTGTAGGTTATGCCTAATAAGGCATATAATTTAAGTGGCCGTTTGTAATGTGAAGTCCTTACTGTATTTATGTACAAATATTATTGTTTAACTAATGAAGCAAGGATTAAAAGTGCAGTTTGCACTGCCACCTTTTTTAATATTGATATGTAGTTTACCGACATTAGTGGCTACGCTGGCTAAAGCTCAGCATTAGGTCATGGGGCCAAGCTCTCTGCTGACTCGGTAGACGCGTGGGTTCGAGCCCCACCGTCGGCCGTCCTTGAAATGGTTTTCCGTGGTTTCCTCATTTTCAACACCAGGCAAATGCTGGGACGGTACCTTCTGACAGGCCACGGCCGCTTCCTTCCACATCCTTGCCCAGTTTCATTCACCATCATTCATTTCATCTCTCATTAACTCCTCGCATGAGGTTGGCGTCAAGAAGGGCATCCGGTCGTAAAAATCATCGCCACAAAGACTTCCATCGCATCTCATCCCCGACCCCGTTGGAAAACGGGAATAATAAGGGGTAGACATACATTGATATGTAGTTTCTCAGTCTGGTAACTTCTTGGATTTGCTTGAGATAGATTTATAGTAATATACTACCTCATTAACCTGCAGGCTGAGTTTTTTTTTAAACATGCTTAGGTGCATACAGTAGCATAAGACCTACTGCAAGCTATGTCGATCCGAAATGTAGGCCTATTATAGTGCTCATATCAAAGGTCGTCCTAAAGTTTTAACTATTGAGACTTGATTTGCATCGAAGATAATTTCAGCTGAGTCTGGCAAGGCTTCTTAAACTTGGGCGTGACTTCACATTTTCATTTTTCCTATACAGCTTTTGATACAAACCACAAATCACAGTGTTTCAAGATTTGCTCTCATTAAACATCACCAACACTTTTTTTTCCCTGGTGGTGGGCTGTGTTGGAGTCTACAGAAAATAAAGTTGAGAAATAAAAATACATCTTAGGTTTCCATGACACAGTTGCATCTTATCCTACTATATCTCCACTCAATATACCAATCCTACCAATGTTTCCTAATTCCTCATGCTGCATAAATAAACATGACAGATTACAGCATTAGCAATGATGACAGTAATTTATGAATTGCTAAAATGTTTTTAAAAGATGCATAGAAAGTGGCTTGATAAACCCTGTATCATCAATCCATTTAAACATTCCCATAGAGCTCTAATCAGAAGCTCATTTTATGTGCAACAGGTATGTAGAATAAACCTCCCTCCCAATAACTTGTAGGCCTAACCTGAACATAATCCATGTTAAGAGCTGTTTTTTGGTTCACAGGAAAACCTACCATTTAAAATCTTTCACATAGGCTACTAATCATATTATGGTGCAATTACCCACGGTAATTTTAAAAATCCTGGCTATCAACTACTTATTTAAATATTCCAGACATCTTTCTTAACTCCACTTTTACTGACAGCATGTAAGTCCTTACTACTGTCTTTCAAGCCATTGACCAGTTATTTATTTCATGAGGAACTATTTTAGTCATTCTTCTCTATGTGAAATACAGTTGATGACAACTGCCTGGAAGACTCAGGTGTTTTTTCTTGTGTCGCTTCTCTGGTTGCCTACGACACTTCCTAATTATTAACAGAATGTTTCATTGAATTGTTGTATCCAATTGACCAACTGGTAATATATTATGGCTTGCTTTAATATTCCTATGATACACTTTTAGATCCCATACATTAATGAAATATACAACAACATAAGCTGACATGTTGAACCAATCTCCCATTCCCTAACACTCCCAACTAATGGGACATAAGCTACCTAGTGGTTGGTCTCCCATTGCTTCCATCTACATGTACCGTACTAGGTCTAGTAATTCCATAGGTATTGTGACTGTTTCTCCAACTCCGTCAAGGAAACTAATTCTGAACTAAGATCTGGAATGGGGTACACTGTCCCACGAGGGCAATCAAGGACAACTTGAATCATTCAAGTGATTTTTCTATTTCATTTTACCAACTAACCAGGTGCCTGGAAATGCTAGTGAAGGAGGCAGCTAAGTAGGCTAGCCTACTGGTATTCACCATTCAGAGAACATTCTCAGCGACTTGTCTATGCATAGGCCTATGACACAATTTTCAGAAATTGATACAGTAGTCACAGAACACTAATGGTGCCCAGTACTCACAGTTTAGCATAGGACGGAGTGGATTCCAGCCACAGATTAACTTATGATCTGTCAACGGGTTTTCAAACAAATTGAGCACACACCCAAGTACAGGGGTCTTGACCAAGATGTTCCAAGCCTCTAAATGAAACACTCCTCTTTAAGACTTTCTGGTCTTGCATCCATGGTCGAACAACATTCTCCTGATCTGTGTTCTCAAGTTTCTGATGGTTATGGACATTATTTTTATCCTGATAACTTCATATTTTAAGGAGTTAGGGTACATGCCCTATTCTTAATTAGTTCAGCATAAGATCATTGAATCCCCTTAAGAAAAATAGGGAACATCCAGGTGTTATTTGACCATAGGAAAGGGAGAATTTAAAAAACTGAACCTCTAGGGACATTGATGCAGATGACTCGGAGTAAGTAGGATAGATCAAAATGAACATTTTTCAGTGTTGCCTTAATAAAGTTTGATAACTTTCTACCGTTCAACATGAATAGGCCTATATTGGATGGGAAATATTTTTATTAAGTTATTTGCAGAGATTGCAAGGATGACTTGTTGATGTACCGGTATCATTATTTTGTTAAGCGAACATAAGTTCCAAGTCCATATCGTGTTGGAACCCATATTTCAGTGCTGCCTTAGTAAACGAAATATTCAATGTCTTTCAGTCGGTCAACACTGTTGCACTTAATGGTAATGAGCATTATTCCAAAAACCAGAAAAAAAAAACAACTGTAGGCTACATGCAGACCTAACATGTCAAATCAATCATGCCTACAAGACAACAAAAATGCTCTATGAATACCGATTAAAACCCCATAAGTTAATGGTAGTCAAAAATAATCTCAAACCACCGCCACTATTTCGCGAAGGTGCAGAAAAATCTTAATGAAGTACAGCTATTCGTAATAGTTGCTACTGTTGTGATAAACCGCTACTGAGTGATAGGCCCCCGAAATATAACTATTTATCTTAATGTCTACAAGATAACGAGATTGCCAAAAACCACAATGCCACCCACAAATCTATAGAAGGCAACACTAAAAATGTCTTATCTAATCCACAAGTCACCCACCCTTCACCAACATTAATATTTGTAATTTAAGTAACTTAGGTTATGTTAAATTGAGGTTAATGGCGGAATTGATTGCGGCTGTGTGGCGGGAAGGACCGAATAAATGCTCAGCCAATCAGGGACGTTTTGATTAGAGACCATGCTCGGAAAAATTTTAGATCGTTTTGATTCATTATTAAAATTTTGGGAGATAGAAACACAGCCATTAACAGCAACGGAGCCACTTCCTTCCCCGGCGAAAAGAACTGCGCATGCTCAGTTTATCCCATCTCTTTCACAACTAATGACAAGTGTCAGACTCAGACACGAGCTTCGATAACAACTACCGCACTATCTGCTGGAGAATTAGTGTACCAAGTAGCAGTTTGAAAGGTTGTGTCATTTCTCCGCTTGTAGCGCCCTTGTCATTTGATTTTCATTGTACATTTAAAAATCACAGAACAGCCAACTGAATGGATGTTATATAAGCTATAGTTATAAAAGTTAACTCAGTTTCATAACATTCCTTTATAATTTACAGATTGTTAAGGCCCATTATAATTGTATTTGGATGTACCGTAACAGAGGATTAACATGACCTATGATATAAAATAAATTTATTCCTCTCGAGAAGTTGGCTATCTTGGCCGTGGCAAGTACTTTGTCAGATGTGTGTTTTTTAAGTTGTGGATATTTGAGTGTGTGTTTATTATTAACATAGGTATTTATTTATACATTTATTATTATGAATACTGTTCAGGAGTTAAAAACCATTACCTTTTCCCAACTTACTCTGCAAGAAAAGGTGGCCATAAAAGAAAAGGGAAGGCCTATCCCAAACCTAAATTTAGTTCAAACGACTCAGTGCAAAGGCAAGGCTAGGACTCGTTTATTCCATAATGACGTGTATGGCAAATATGAGTGGGTTTGTGGCTGTGAATTAACCAACAGGATGTATTGTTTCCCGTGCTTAATGTCTTCATGTGACAAAGACAAAAGCAGTGATACCTGGACCAAAGCAGGGTTTTCTGACCTAGGACATTTGAAACAAAAAATGGACAAACATGAGCAAACAAAAACACACCTGAATGCCGAATTAGAATTTCAAGTACTAGGGAAATACGAGATCAGACAGCACCTTGATTGTGCATTCAGGAGGAACATAGAAAAGCAAAATATCGAGGTATCGAAGAACCGACACGTTCTGTCACAGATCATTGAATGCATCAAGTTTTGTGGAATTTTCGAGCTGGCATTGAGAGGGCACAATGAGAAAGAAGATTCTGTAAACCCTGGTATTTTTAGAGGACTAATAGATTTCACAACCGAATTAGATACGCTTCTGAAGGATCATCTAAAAAGTGCAACAGTGTTTAGAGGAACATCTAAAGAAATTCAGAATGACTTATTACAGTGTATGCTTGACGTATGCCAAGATGAAATTAAAACTGAAATCCAAGAAGCAGACTTCATCTCCGTAATGGCTGAAGAGACATCGGATGTTTCATCACAATACCAAATGGTTATAGTGTTTCGCTACCTGCTGCAGTAGGTGAGCAGGGAGGGTTCTGACTCGAATACCGTTATTTATGCAAATGAGGGGGGCGTGTCAAGGTCAATGACCTTGAGGTTGGTCATGGTCAATGACCTTGAGGTAGGTCATTGACCCCAAGGTCACCGGGACACCGGAAGGTAAACAAACCTTGGAGGGTTCAGGAACCGGTTTGAGGGGGTGTGGGTGGAGGGGAGGTGTGGGGGAGGGGGAGGTAAGGGTGGAGGGGAGGGAAGGGTGGGGCTGGGGGTGGGGTGGGGGATGAGGGGGAAGGATGGAAGAGGATCTGCACGAGACCCTCCTCGACCCAGTCTCTCTGTTGGACTGAGAGCCTTCTCTGTTATTGTCTCGTGCTATATAGCTTTGTTTTGTACTTGATGAGATCCGAGTGTAGCCGAAGGTTTCCGAATCTTTGTCGGTGAATGAATCGTCAGATTTGAACGGTCAACTGGCGTGTGTGTGACGTCATAGTATATTACGGGATGTGGGGTAGGTCATGGACGGGAGTGTTTTGAATGGAAAACATGAATGGTGGTGGATGGTGGTTGTTGAACCCTGGCGTGCTAGGTTTGCGGGTAAATAAACGTGAATGAAGATGGCACCGTGAATGGAGGTTGCGACGTCACAGCAGGTTACGGAATGTAGCGCAGGTCATGGATGAGAGTGTTTTAATGGGAAACATAAATGGAGATGGATGGTGGTTGTTGAACCCTGACATGCTAGGTTGGCGGGTAAACAAACGTGAATGAAGATGGAACTGTGAATGGAGGTTGTGACGTCACAGGCAGAATGTAGTGTAGGTCATGGATGGGATTGTTTTTTTCTAATACTTAACGGTAAACAAATTGTTAATGGGTGGGGGATACAAAACGCATGGCATGTCGGTTCAGCCAGCTCGACATGAAATAAAAACAAGAAGGTGCAATGTCTATTGATGACATTGGAATATTCCATCTAGTTGTGAAGATATGAACTGTGCCGACTGTCGAAGCCTATCGCACTCCTCTGAGTCAGCGATTGAATAAATGACTGATAAAATTAAATGATGGTTGAGAGTGTTGCTGGAATGAAAGTTTGTCAGTAAAACTAGAGTACCAGGAGAAAAACCAGTCTGCTTCTGTTTTGTCCAGCACAGATTTTACTTGGAGTAACTGGGATTTGAACCACAGACCCAGCGGTGAGAGGTTGGCATGCTTCTCCCTAAGCCATGGAGGCATAATCACAGAGACCTAGTGCAGCCGAAGGATTTTCATTTATGCTGACTTGGGAGATTTGAATTTATGTGTTATGGAGCTGAGGATATGGAATGTGTGCTAGATGGTTAATGGACATGGATGGGTGTTAGAATGAATAATCTGATTTGAACGGTCAACCGATGTGTGATGTCACAGGAGTGAATTTCTGAGATTGACACCTGACATGTTGGCTCGCTCAGCTTCATATAAAAAAATAAAAGTGGGAATGATAGACAAATAAATCAATCAAAACAAGAATATTTATTATTATTATTATTGTTTTTTTCTTTTTGCTACATTACCAGTAAATGTTTAAATTATTTTTTGGTAGCTTCTTCTTCTGCTTCCTGTTCAGTTTCGCTGTCATCCTCACTTTCATTTTCAGCCTCCATCATCATCATGCGGACGAAAAACTCCGCCATGACACGGTCATTTGAAAAACTATAAAATAGAAAAAATGTCTATCAATGTCATTAGAATACCCAATCTAGCGGCGAGGATATAAACTGTCTTGATGTTTGTGTCAGGGATAACCAAAGTACACAGAAGAAAACCTCCTAAGTTATGGAGGCATACTCCTTGCACTTCTCTGCATCAATGATTAAATGACAGGCAGAAGGTAGGAAATAATGGGAAAAGAAGACTGGCCTCTTGCAGAAGGAGGGAATCAGAAAAGATGTGGCAAGGGCAATTAAGGCGGGAACGGAAGGGACTCCCTAGGCCTTGGATACTCTAATACTGTTGGAGTTGGAAGAGAACAAGAGTTGGCCAAGCGAGGTTGACAGGAAAGAAGACAGAGAGGAGCTTGACACAAGTAAGTGGAAGCAATGCCGAACTCGGCTGGCACCTCTGTAGTTGTAAAACCCACGTTCTGCTATATGTAAGCATTTGGAAGCTGAGTTTAAAAAATGTTTTCCAAGAAGAGAATAATACTGTTAATTTTGTTATCCTTAATTCAACCTTCTTGATTACTCATGCTTCAAAGATCCTGTCTAGAATGATTTACAAGAGGATTGAAAGCCAGATAGAAACGGAGTTGGGTGAAGACCAGTTTGGTTTCAGGAGAAATGTAGGAACAAGGGAAGCTGTACTAAGTCTTAGGCTGATTTTAGAAGGTAGAATAAGGAAAGATAAGAGAACGTTCATGGCTTTTGTAGACTTAGAAAAGGCTTTTGATAAAGTTGATTGGACTAAATTGTTTGACATTTTGAAATCAATTGGAATAAAGTACAGGGATAGGAGGGTGATATAAAATCTGTACAGAAACCAGACAGCAGTCATTCGAGTTGAAGGACATGAGAGAGAAGCTGGTATTCAGAAAGGTGTAAGGCAAGGCTGCAACTTATCACCCATACTTTTCAATCTTTACATTGAACAAGCAATGAAGGAAATTAGAGAAAAATTTAAAGTGGGAGTGAAGATTCAAGGAGAAATAATTTCAACTCTGAGATTTGCTGATGACATCGTCATCTTGGCCGACGAGCCTGAGGATTTGAATGAGTTTTTGAATGGTATGGACTCCGTCTTACGGAAAGAATTCATGATGAAAATAAATAAATAAATGTAAAACAAAAATACTGGAATGCAGCCGAAATAAATCAGAAACCTCTATGGAGATCAAATTGGCAGGTGAAAAGCTGAAGGAAGTAGGAGACTTCTGTTACTTAGGAAGCATAATAACCAGTGATGGACGAAGCAAAGAGGATATTAAAAGTAGGTTGGCTCAGGCAAAGAAAGCATTTCTACAAAAAAGGAATCTGCTGACATCGAATATAGATTTAGGTATTAGGAAGTCATTTTTGAAAGCCTTTGTCTGGAGCGTGGCGCTCTATGGAAGTGAAACTTGGACTATTGGTGCAGCAGAAAAGAGGAGAATTGAAGCATTTGAAATGTGGTGTTACAGGACAATGATGAAGATCAGATGGGTAGATAGGGTTACAAACAAAGAGGTATTAAGACGAGTGGGAGAGGAGAGATGTTTCTGGTGACTGCTAATGAAGAGAAGAGATAGGTTGGTAGGACACATACTAAGACACCCAGGAATAGCAAGCTTAGTTATGGAAGGAAGGGTCGAGGACAAAAACTGTAGGGGTAGACCAAGGTTAGTATATGTTAAACAGATTGCCTCCGATGTAGGGTGTTGGAGCTATGTAGAGATGAAACGATTAGCTCAGGACAGGGAGGCATGGAGAGCTGCATCAACCCAGTCAAAAGACTGAAGACTCAAACAACAACAATTCAACCTTTGTGTAACCCTACACAGATCTCACATGGAGTGAGTGAGATTTGAACCGCGGACCAGCGGTGAGAAGCTGGCGTACTACTGCTAATTTACATAACAGCGCAACACTATTGTAATGTATGAGTAATTATACTGTTACTACTCTAAGATATTGAAAGCCCTTTTGACAATAGACTGGTAGCAAGATTGATGATGTATTAACTTTTATTTTTGTTAAAGCAGTATGTCTTGGCAATACAATGAAAGCCATTATATTTGACAACGGCAATAAATTTAGCGTGTCTCCAACCGGTAATACAATGCGCATTAAATTACAAGAAATTGGTCTTGGTTCTGAAGTCGAACAGAGAGAAAAGAAAGTTGTTTGTTCCAAACAATGTCTGAATACAAAGTAGGATGCAATACACTGTATTTTAAAATCGTCAACATGTGCGCTTATGCAACATAAAATGTAGGTATATATGATAGTATTACAACCTCTTGACTAGCTATGAAATTAAATTAAAAGTTTGTGGTGAACAATTTTTATAATCAAACACTGTTCTCCATGACAGGAGGAGTTAATGAGTGATGAAACTAATGGTAGGTAATGAATAATGATTGTGCGACCTCTGGAGAGGCCAAGTGCATGTCTTTCTAGTTAACGCCCGTGGGCGACTTGAGCGTTATTATGAGGATGAAGTGATGATGAAGACGGTACATACACCCAATCCCGGACCGCAGGAATTAACTCTAGGTGATTACAATTCCTGAATAATGATTGTGTGGTCTCTGGAGAGGTTGAGTGCAGGTCTTTCTAGTTGATGTCTGCGGGCGACCTGCGCGTTATTATGAAGATGAAGTGATGATGAAGACAACACATACACGCAACCTCGGAGCCCCAGGAATTAACCTCAGGAGATTAAAATCCCTGATGGCTTGGTTGAGAATCGAACCCGGGGACATTTTGGGTCAATGCCTAGCACGCTAACCATTTAGTTACAGAGCTTGGCATGATGGGTAATCAACCTCATAAGAGACAAAACTAATGCTGAATGGAACTGGGTAAGGATGCAACCGCGGTTTGTTAGAAGTTATCATCCCAGCATTTGCCTGGAGTTGAAAATGGGGAACCGCAGAAAGCCATTTCAAGGACAGTTGACGGTGGATACTCGAACCCACACGTTTACCTAGTCGGCAGAGAGCATAGTCCCCATGACCTAACGCTGCGCTTTAGCGAGTGGAGTTGCTGTTATTATAGTTAATTAATATATATGAACATGTGTTGAAGAAAGGTACTACTTGCATACAATTTGCAGTCTCGACTAGTACAAGTTATTACACAAAGGCTACACCCAGCTAAGTTTATAAAACCTTAACACCTATCTAAGTGTTCAAAGCTACTTGACCACAATTTGACAAACGCTATTAACATTAACAGCAATAGTGCTATCCACTTGCAGTCAGACTGCTCTGCTATAGTCAGTCTGCGAGTAAGCTTGACATTGCATTTAAACAATAGTGTAATAATTAACTTGACTGCTTATTGCGAGACAAGAAAAGACTTAATGTTTTGCTCCAATTACCAATCAAATCACGCAGTGATCTTATTCCAGATCACAACTTGGAGTTGCAATGAAACTTTTTCACAACAGCAGTGCCAACTCGCAAATTAATTGAACATGTTTGATGTTCACCAACGTTCCTTTGTACAACTATGTGTATAGCTGTGTGGCTCAACTATACTGTTCTTGGCTGCTGTTAGGCTTTGAACTGGAGGGTCCTGGGTTAGATTTTTGGGAGGGTTGTGGGGATTGTATTTTTTTTTTGGTGGTTAATTCCCCTGGCTTGGGGACTGGGTGTTTGTGTTGTCTTAATTAAAAATATATATTCCGGTCCCATGGTTAATTGGTTAGCGTTCTATGCTTTGATTTAATTTTTTTAGCCTGGTATCAATTTAAAAAAATGAATATTACTTACATGAAAATGTCTAGAGACGAATCCCAATTGTAGCATTCTTCTTCATCAGCATGGATAAAACTCTCCTGATCAGACATAGCAGTGAATGGCAATTCTTTGTAAAGTAGCAGGTTCATTTATACTGAATATGGAGGTCATCCAGTTACTGACAAAGCGGACAAACCGGGGCGTTGCCTCTGATTGTAAGGGTATATAAGCCGTGACATTATTGTTGTTAGCCAGAGAAGTCCACGAGTTTGTAGTATACACATCGTTTTGCTGCAAAGATCTTCTATCAGGTAATATTGAACACAGTACTTTTAGTATCTCTAACTGTCGATGGTTACACAGTTCACCTTAAATATTTATCAAGTGGATAATAATAATATCAAATGGGTATATAAAACTATTATTGCAACTAACAGTCATTACCAGGTTTGACGTCAGTTAAAAGAGATATTACCTTATCTAGCCCTATCTTACTGATTACTGGGACTAAGCGCTGTTAGGAGACTCCTCGTCTTAGCAAATAAGTTTTGTATACACATTTGATGGTTTTGTCTATAGATCAGGGTTTGAGTTAATGTGCTAATAAATAAAGGTGGAGGATACCTGAACCTTTTTAATAGTTTACCTAAACACTTTATAATTAACTTTCAGAACCAATATGGCTGCTATAACAGTTGCGAATTCCATTGGCAGAGCAACCGGCCTGGAGACTAAACGTCTACAGGACCTGCCAGTTAACGAGTCCTATTTGGTGACAGCTGTTCGCAGGGTAAAAACGAAATATGGGGGAAGAATAGTTTGTTAACTAGAAGATTTCGCTGTCTTCTTACCTGCGAGGTTCATGGAACTCAACGACGAAGCTGTAAATGACCTCAACAAAGGAACCATCTACCTAAAATGTTTGGGACTGGAAAATAAAAGATGTTTGGTAGAATTTATTGAAGAATCAAATAAAATTTAAAATTTGTTAATGTTAAAACAGAATTTGCAGAGACAATAAACTTTGTTTGTTTTCATTCTCTGCAAACTGTTCAGTGATTTGCTGTTTTTGTAGTAAATGTAATTACTGTAAGTGTCATGATGTCAGTACCAGAACTTAGTTGGCAGGACGTGGATAGTTGCTTTTATAACAAGTTATGTAGCTTTAAAATTAATAATGATGCTAAATTTTTAGACCCAAATGAATTTTTAAACGCTAGCTACAACATTTATCAAAATAAAATGCATGAATGTTTAAGAGAACATGTAGCGTTAAAGATTAACGCTGAGTTATTATGTGATTTTGTTATTTTAAAACAAGGTGAGGAAATAACTAAACCAATTTATTTACATACGAAAATGTGTGAATTGTACCGCACTGATAATATACACAGTTGGTATAGTAAAAAACATTGTTGATAAGCTCATGACGCGCTTTGCCGAGTTTCAAGAATTGGAAAGTGGCAAATCGCTGGAAGCTATCAACCATTTTAAAATTAATGTATGCACCTTTGATCCCATGAACAGTGGTTCAGCTCATGTTAATTTACCTAAACAGTTGGAAAAACATCACGCAGTCATCAATGTGGATAATAATGACGTTTTTTGCTTTGTTTGGACCTTGGCTGCTGGGTTAAGTCCTGCAACTAAAAATGTTCACAGAATGGAAAAATATCACCAGAAATTTATGGAATTAATGATCAGTCTAAATTTAGCAGACATAGAATTCCCAATGGACCTCAACGCCATTTCTCGTTTTGAATCTAAAAATCCGCTTTACTCCATTAATGTATACGGAGTTGAAGGGGACAAAGTTATTGGTCCATTGTATGTGACAAAGGGAAAAAAAAGAAAAGCATTTTAATTTACTGTACATTGAAGGGGAATTGTGCAACCATTATTGTTATATCAAAGATCTTTCTAGACTTGTTCGTTCACAAGTTACAAAAAAAATAGGGTATATATATGTGATCGCTGTTTGCAATATTTTACTAGCAATCAAAAGTTGACAGCTCATACTATTGATTGCATCACACAACCAGCGGTAAAAATTACATTTCCAGAAAAGGATAAAGCCAGTATGAAATTTAAAATGTGTCTCGTCAAGAACCGCTTCCATTTACAGTATATGCAGATTTTGAATGTTTAACCACACCCATTGACACATGTAAACCAGAACCGACACGTCCGTACACTCAACAAGTACAGCAACATGTGCCATTCAGTTGTGCCCTAATCGTGATTTGTTCATACGACCCTTCACTTTCATACTTCAAATCTTATCGCGATGCAGATGCTGCTGCTTGGTTTTTAATTGAATTGGACGCCTTGGCAGATCGGGTGTACAATATCCTGCAAAATCCAATTCCGCTTCAAATGTCGGACGCAGACGAGGTGGTTTTTGCAAATGCAACCACTTGTCACATTTGTCAAAAACCAATAGCACCTTGTGACACGCCAGTGAGAGACCATAATCGGTACACTGGAAAATTTAGAGGAGCGGCTCATAGTGTATGTAATTTGGCATATAAAAGAGCACGCTATATTTCTTGTTTCTTACACAACATGTCTCGGTATGACAGCCATTTAATTATTAAGGAATTTGCTAACCTTGAAAACCAAAATTTTAATTTAATTCCACAAAATCATGAAAATTTTATTTCGTTTTCGAAATGGCGAAATGGAATCAGTATACGATTTTTAGATTCGTATAGATTCCTCGCATCATCATTGGATGCGCTTGTTCAAGGGCTTCACCCAAACAATTTGAATTTTGTACGTCAACACTTTACTGATGCCAAACAATTTGAATTATGCATTCGAAAAGGGGTGTTTCCCTATAATAATGTAAACAATTGGGCATGTTTACAGGAAACTGCACTCCCTTCAAAGGACAAATTTTACAATGACTTAACAAAAAGTCATATTTCTGAAGAAGACTATTTACACGCCCAAAAAGTATGGAACGTGTTCAAGATATCAACTTTGGGCGAGTATGCTGATTTATACCTCAAAATTGATACACTACTTTTGACAGACGTGTTTGAACACTTTCGCAAACTGTGTCTTGAAATTTACAATCTAGATCCAGCCCATTACTACACCCTTGCCTGATATAGTTGGGACTGTACGTTGAAGGTGACTGAAATAGAACTGGAACTATTAACAGACATCGACATGTTACTCTTTTTTGAACGTGGAATACGTGGTGGTCTTGTTTCGCTTGTGCAAAAGCACGCCAAAGCAAATAATCCATATATGGATACATACAAATCAAACCAACCTACAACATACCTCACCTACCTAGATTGTAACAATTTATACGGATATGCTATGGAAAAACCTCTTCCATATCAAAATTTTCGATGGCTGACTTCAGATGAAGTTTCAAATTTTAATTTAAAAGATGTATCGAGCAATGACACGCGTGGCTACGTTCTAGAAGTCGACTTATTATATCCCTGTGAGATACACAATGATCATTCTGATCTACCATTTTGTGTTGAAAAATTACAACCTCCTAGTTCACGTTCCAACAATGACAAGTTGCTGGCAACGTTAAATTCAAAAAATCGGTACGTCATACACATTGAAAATTTAATGCAATGTTTGAAACATGGTTTGAAACTGCAATCCATTCACCGCATTATTTGCTTTGACCAAAAACCATGGTTACAACCGTACATGCAATTGAATACTCATCATCGGCAGCACGCCAAGACCACATTTGAATCAAATTTTTATAAATTAATGAACAATGCGTGCTACGGTAAATCAATGGAAAATATTCGAAAGCATACAACTATTCATTTGGTAAACCACTGGGACGGTCGATATGGCGCACGAAAATTTCCATTCTGTACGAGTTATTGAAACTGATTTAGTAACCATTGAATTGTCAAAGACAGAAATCATGTATAACAAACCAATTTACTTGGGAATGGTAATACTTGACTTTTCAAAATTTGTAATGTATCAATTTCATTATGAGTTTGCCAAACAAAAGTTTGGAGATGTAAAATTACTGTATATGGATACAGACAGTCTTATTTATCAAACCAATAAGATAGATGTTTACTCAGTGATGAGAGAACATCCAAATTACTTTGATACCTCAAACTATGAGGTTAACAATATGTTTGGCATAATTCCCATGAATAAAAAATAGGTCTATTTAAGGATGAGTGCGCCGGTGATGTTATAACAGAATTTGTGGTTTTGGCGCCGAAAATGTACGCATTTTCAACACAAAAGAATAAAGGTCAATGCAAAGCGAAGGGTGTTCTTCGTAGCGTCACACAATTCCTCAATGTTGAGGAATATCGATGTGTACTCTACACAAACACCTCTCGCTTATACCAGCAAACACGCATTCTTTCAAAGAACCATAATATTTTTACAGTAAATCAAAATAAAACATCGCTGACAACATATGACAATAAACGTCTGTGGGATGGTGTAAATAGCTTGCCTTTTGGACATTTCCACACCTAGTAAAAAAGAACACACTTTCATTTTCAATTCTTTTTATTAAAATTGTATGTTTGTTTACAAGAAGAAAACTAAACCATATTTTGTGTATACTATGAACTGGTGGACTGACTCTCAAATAAATACTTAACAATATTTGATTCATGTTTATTACTTTGTCCTTTTCCTCACTAATGCACCACCAATCATTAGCATTGACTTCATCGCTCCTGCTACAATCAAGGCTGCAATCTTCTCACCAATAGAAGCAGTAGATGACATCACACGCTGCATGGCCTTTCTTAGAAGAATGCGGTCTGCAACTCGACGTACTTCTATATTCTTGTTGTTGTAAGCAATGTCATGATCTCTACACGCTGCATCCAATATGTTGATTCCAGAATTCCCTTGTGCTAGACGTTGGCTTAGTTTAGTTCCAGGTCCACAAAATTGATAGCCAGGAATATGCAGTTCAATGGGAAGTAGATCAATGGCCATGTTAACTAGACCATGACCAGCAAAGGTCTGGCATATCTTTTTCAAGCGTTGTCTTACTTTTTGGTGCTGGCGATACTGCCGCTGCTGTCTCTTCTTCCTCTTCTTCATCGCACCCATGAAATGACGAAGCAAAGTCTTTACAGGACGGTATATTTGTATGCCGGTGGTACAATTTGATGAGCTGACACGTTCCACACTGTTTAATGGAGGGCATTTTAGTGATAGACACTTGCTGGTGATGATTAAAGTCAGTGCATGGTTGTAGTTCGCGCAGACCAGGATCTCTGGTCCACTCACTAGGTACACTGTGCCAAATATTTTTCACCGCGTTTGAAGCAACATAAAAAAGGAAGGCCTTGGGCAAAGCGTTCAATTCCTCGTCTGTGAAACTGTCTAGCTTCTTTTTGCAGGCGAAAAACTTGACAATAGCTCGCTCTGTGGGGTTGGCGTCCAAACCTTCAATTGCATCCATAATTCTACACATCCGCACTGATCGCTGGTATGTCTCACACTGTAGCCGACGTTACAGCGCTTTACACTCAACATGCAAGTTTTGACATGCTTTGCGAGCTAGCCAATCAAAAAGCTTCCAAACATTTTGAAGTGTTTTATTTTGTAGAGGTTCATCAGGCACGGACAGGTTGTACAGTGCAGGACATCCCAGATCATGAAGGTCAACAAGTTGACAAGTTGAATTAACATACTGACGCAACCATTCCTTTTTTTCGCTTCCCTTTACAAAGACAAGGTCAGCGCCAAACAAGTGAGCTTTCAGAACAAGTGATAGATGATGGTAAGGAATGTCACCTTCTTTCCAGACTAGTCCCAAATTGCGTTGCAACCACTCTGTTTGTCTTCTGTCCTCGTCTGACTGCAAATGCAATGGAAACGGCGGTTCAAAGACAAAACTGGTTACTCTTGGTGCCCACATGGTTGTGCAGTCAATAATTCCAACTTCTTTAAATACAAACTTGTTTCCGTTCACCTTGAAACCCTGCACGTCGACAATCAATGTTTTCGGCATGGCGACGGATATCACACCTTCCACTACCGCTGCTTCTTAACAACTAACTGATTGGATAGGAGCGAGAAAATAATATACACACAAAAATCAATTACAAAATTTTATTCATAAAGTTATCAGTACATCGCTTACAATTTTTCATCATAGGATTTGGACCATCCCAATCACAATGAGAATCTTCTCGATGCATAAAGTGTCTACGACAGGGACGGCAGGCTGCAACATCCGCCGACATACGGAGGTGTAATGGTAGCTTTTCCCAATTAAGATCAATGTCGTGTGCACCGTACGCGGTCAGAAATCCAGCTGGTAAATAGGCAATCAGATGCTGCGGCATTTCACGAAGAAATTGCGCTTTATGGTAGGCGCGTATTGCTAAACTCACCAGGGTGCGATAAATCTCAAATGCTGCATCAGCGTCTCGACTTGTTGAGCAACGATCGCATTTGCAGTCCATGCAATCTACCCGCTCTCCAACATGACAAGATGAAGCTTTGGCAACACCATCGTCCACATTATTTGTTTGATTGGTGATGGGCTTGTTGTTGTACCCCTGTCATGAATACCAAACGTAGACATGAATCCATCTGGTAAATAGTGAACCAGATGCGGCGGCATTCTAAGAACAGTATGATTCTTGTGATAGGCAGTTATTGCTTCACTCACTAGGGCGCGATAAATTGTAAACCTTGAATCTTCGTCTGAACTTGGTAAATCACTTTCACATTTGCAGACCCACCTCGCAGAGGGGGTTGTGACTTCATCGTAGCTTTCCATGACTGTGAAGGGCAATGGAGGAAGACATGCTATTTATACTCTGGTCACCATGTTGGACAGCGGTTGATAAAACACTTGCACCTCGTGAACAATAAGGCAATAGGCTGTCGTTTTTTTCTGGAATAACTGTAGATGTTTCAAATTCTAGTCTGATATCAATAGTTGTTTCCTTCATCGACTCCTCCAAATACGAACAGTCCATCACCACCAGAGGCGCCTTGGACTTGAAGTCTTGTGGTGATAATAGCGGACATGCCTCTTTCTGATAATAGGATGACTGAAAGTTTACAAACATGTCATAGAGCTTATCATATTTGTTCTTGTTAAAGTTTAAATCCATTCCCTCATAGGGAAAGGTAACACCGTTCAAAGAGAGTCGTATATTTCGTAATTGGATGTGATCAAATTTTGATGCATCTTTATTCTGTTGATATTTGCGATCTGTTTGAAATCCAACCAGGACGTAGAGGGGACGCTCTGTATACCGTGAGGTTTTTATAGACCAAGTATATGTATCGGAGAGTGGTAATACCGGGTATTCATGCAGCTCCCAGCTTCGAAATTGAATGGGTAAAGCTGTATCCTTCTCCACAATCTTGAGCAGACTCAATTTTTTCTGATCTGATAGAGTAACGTGCGGTACTTTCCATAGAATTCGTTGCAGTAGAATTTTTGTATCTATTGGCGCTGTATCAGCCACCTTTAGCGCATTATAATCACTCCTGTCTCGTACAAGAATCAGATCCTGTCTTGCGTTCACAACAATGCGCTTATGATCCTCTGCAAAGCCTAGTATTAATTTTAGAGGTAAATGTCCAGTAAATGTACCATCATCGTTAATCATCCAGTCGTTGGTTGAGTTGGGACACCAACCAGCCATACAAAAAGCTTTACTCTCTTCGCTTCCATACGAGGGATAAAGTTTCATGACACTTGTTATGCCAACATTTCGAGTAGTATCCACTTCAATACCGTTGATCACGTAGCGAACCTCAGAAAACAAAAAGGCCAAAGCATTGTTGGCCAACTTTGACGTTGTTGGAATGGTACCATCCAATTTGGTGAGTTGTCCTTCAATCTGGATGTAACTTTCATGTGGAAGCGTGTAGATATCTTGTTGGTTAATAGTAATGCGAATCTCATCATTATTACTTAGTCCCTGAGTATACGGTTGGTAGGAATGGTGTTCAATTCTTACAATACCCTCCTGTACTTCGACAGGGTTTGTCACGTCTAGAATCGAATTCATGACGTAAAGTGTAACCAAGTTGTTGTAGGATCTGCTTGTTGACACGTGTTAACCTGTACACGTGTTGAGCACAACTAACACCTGTTCTTGAGAGCGTTGCCGCTTTATACACTTGTTTCATGCTGGCTTCAGATACAGTTTGTAGGTCACAGGTGTATGAGGGTCTAACCGGATGAGACGTTGGTTTCTATTCACCAGTCTTAAGGTAATATTCCTGATTTTGGTCACACTCACAGGATGATAGAGCACCACCGACGGGTTTTCGCGGATGATGTAACCACCAGGTGAAGTAACAATAAAATCATAAAGCGAATGCGAGGGATCTTGATTGGTGTAGACGTCTGTAATAATATTACACGTGACAGATACGTGATGATCTTCAATTATTTTCACCGGTTGGTCAGACTTGTGTATCACGTTCGGTACTAACACTTGTGGTGAATAGCCTAACAATGGCCCAATCGAATCTGGTTGAGATTTGAAATCAATCCTAAAAGAAGAAAGAATACTGCAGCGATGTGTCACGTTGTTGGCTATGAGTTCAAACTTGCGTGTCCCGTCAAGAAATGATTTTAGACTAAATTCCTTGGTGAGGGTTGTGTAGATGTGATCGTGAATATCATCTACGGTGTAGCTGCCAGACGGTAGAGTTAACACATAGTCATCGTAGTAGAACTTATCATTGACATCTTCAATTATGTTGCAGATTCCATTACAGCCTTCAAACGAAACAAGTCCCAGCGCGTAGGGTCGTCGTCCCAATTCAATAGGAGGATAAAAGTCAACAGTTACTTCCGCACCTTGTCCGTGCACTGTAAACGTTCTACTTTCTGTTGTCATAATGACCACGTCACCCGCCATGCTCGGTCTTATATAGAAAAGTCAAACATAGACGACCGCACTGTTGCGTGTTAAAATTTTGCACTCGTTTCACATTATAGTGTATTTTTGCACTGCTTCCAAAATAGCGAACAAGCTCTGTCGGAGGAGGAAGGTTTCCAAAACTGTCAAAGTACCACACGGTTCGCCCATGCTTTATGTAGGCCACATAATGCGTTCCCGGTCCATGACTGTCATCCAAATTAACAACTGCACTTTCATGGCTCCGTGGTCGAGACGGTAGTTGGTTGCGCATAAACACACCTCGAAAGTGGGAGATCTTTAGCTGTTTTGCATATCTTATAACTTCCTCATGCGTCATGGCTCGTCGTGGCAGTGCATCGATTAACCGTTTTTTGGCGACATGTAAATGCCGAGTCCTTTCTTGTAGGGTGCTAGCTTCATGTTCACACCTTTACCGCGCAGTGCTATGGCCTCCATAGTTTTATTATGCCTTTCACTTTCCTTCAACTGTTGCTTCGCCTCCTCAACAGCTTTCACCGTTCGTGCTACCGCACTTGCTCCTCCAAGAAGTGAACCCAGGGCTGCTAGTCCAGCAAACAGTGCAGGTAAAAATCCACCACGTTTCGGCACAGGAATAACTCGGGCACGTTTTCTAAAACGTAGTTTACTTTTGGGATTCGCATGCAATCGTGCTGCTCGGAGTGCTTTCTTAATAGCCAACTCACTATTTGTTTCTCCGCGCGAAGCTTGACGTGCCGCATGAAGAATAGCTTTAAAGCCCCCCTTTCTTGACAACTTCTTCCTCTTCTTCACCACATATCTCTGTTTCACCATCGCGACCAAAGCACATGACAACCTCACACCGCAAAGTATAGAACACAACTAACACTAATCAGGAAGGGAACCTATAATTATTTATTCAATGGTGGCTGTATATTCAAGTTCTATATACAGAGGAAAATCGTTCATCGTTTTCCCCGCCTCTTTTTATTCAGACGAGAGTTTCAAGTGAAAGAATAATTTGTCTCCGGCTTTCACCGGTTGATCAATAAGTGGTTGAACACTACCGTTTAATCGTACCTCTAAATGTTTCAAATCTGGTGCATACTCAATTACACGAATGGCACCATCATACATTAAACGGTAATTGTTATACCCCGAACGTAGTATGTAGGCGAGGTTATTGGGATCTTTTACCGGTTGTTGGTTTACAATGTGAAGCAGAAATATAGAGGGTATTGATTTAATAAAAATCGATAACCGTTGTTCCAAAAATCGTTTGGTCGTCACGTCGTGAGGTTGCACAGGATCAGCAACTTCGGCTATTCGTCTTCGCTTCATCTGTAGAGCGTTCTCCTTAATTTCCCACACCTTTTCCATTTCAGAGTTTAAGAACCGTTTTGTACAAACATCTTGATCATCTTCAGGATCGGCCACATGCACAAGGCGTGCATTATTTGCTGTATAGCCCTTTCCAGTTAGGGTGGGCACAATACTGAGCACCTGTTTCACCTTGTTATCTACATAGTCCTTTCTAGCAGCATCCGTGTTGTTTGTTGGAAGAGCCAGCTGAGTGATTCGACGTTGGTGTACGTCATAGTCCTTTGCTTCTGTTAACACCACAGCATTGGTTAACATATAGGCTTTGGTGCACACATCTTGATCGTTCACAGGATCTGCAACGCCCGTAATACGTTTATTCTGAGCCTCATATTCTCCTTTGATACGTCGTAAGCGGAAATAATCTACATACTTTTTTGAACATGCGTCCGAGGGTAATACGGGTTCTGTTATATTGGTCAATCGCTTTCCATTAAAGTCGTAATTGCCATCTGTTGTGCGTGGCAATACATTAGCATCAACATATCGTTTAGTTGCCGGTTCTGTATCATGTTTTGGATCGTTTGTCAAAGGAAATCATTCATTTGTTTTAAGAGTTCTTCCAAAGGCGTCCATGGTTACACTGGAACTGAAACACCCGCTTGCCTCATTTATATAGAGACCAGCTCTTCCCCTTTCACATTTAGTAGATATGCAGATTATTAAGCAACAACATTCACTTCCGGTGGGAGACTTGGTTTCACACCTCTTCTCAACATCGTCCGAACAACGTCATGGATCACTCTTCCCATCCTCCATTCGCTGTCTCATCGCCGGCCCGTCGGGATGTGGAAAAACCAATCTTCTGCTTACCCTCATCACCTCCTTAAACGGAGTGCGCTTTCAAAATATCTATATCTTTGCCAAATCGCTGTATCAACCGCTGTATGTGTTCTTGGAACAGGTCATGTCAGCTCTGCGCAACATGGGCTACTTCACATTCGCAGCACATGAAGATGTCATTTCTCCAGACAATGTTCGCCCCCATTCGCTTATGATTTTTGACGATGTGGCCACAGAACGACAAGGCATTATTCAGGCTTACTTTAGCATGGGACGTCATAAATATATTGATTGTTTTTTTATCTCGCTCAAACCTATTCGCGAATACCAAAACAGTTAATTCGTGACAATGCCAACGTGAGTGTTCTCTTCCGTCAGGATGAGCGCAACATGCATCACGTCTACGATGATCACGTGAACCCAGACATGACCTTTCAAGCCTTTACACAGTTGTGTGCCATGTGTTGGAACGCTCATCGCCACAGTTGTCTTGTTATTGATAAGCAGAGCAACATCAACAATGGACGCTACCGCATGGGATTTGATCATTTCATTCGTATTTAAGTAGCTGCATTGCTTTTCTGAACATCATTTGTTCAGATGTCATGGCGACAACAGGGAGTCAATTAAAAAAGCACATAATCCGTGCAAGAAATAGCATTCGACAAAAGTTTCGCTATCTAAAACGTGCACATGCCGACAGTGAACTGTTTGTCGAAAAACATTTGAAGTCGCCTCTGGAAGCTGTGTTGAAAGGAACATCAAGGCCTGGTACACGCTCAAAAGAAACACAAACAATTGAAGAGGAGGAGGAGGAAGAAAATGATGAAGAACCTGACGATGTTTTTTCTCCATTGCTTCCGTCTTCTAGCTCCAAAGAATCACCGCTGCCCCAGTTTTTGAAAACATCAATAATTGCTGAAACACCCACTAGACCCAAAGAAAAGCAGCCTACTCTTAAAGAAATATTAAATACGCCCGAACAATATGTGCGGTTAAAATCCATTTTACTACAAAATTATGGTGCGTTGGTTACCCCCTTCCTTGAAGATCTTTTTACTACGAAAACTGATACTACCTATGGTGTTCGCTATGAAAACAATAGATTTCGAATTGGCGATTCACCAATCAAGATAAGTGACAATGTTTTGATTGTTAAAACAGTTCGTTACAAATTGACGCCAGGTCTTTTAGAACTTTGATTTTCACGTACACCTTCTACCGAGGACTATGATAAAGAAGATCTTGAAAAGTATAAAAACATCTTGATGGCTACAAATGGTTTTAGACGTAATTATAAACATTCTGTAGCAGTAAATGCTAATAAGGGCTTCAAATATAAAACCATCATATCAAAATTGTTTCCCACCTATGCAAGTGTTCGCCGTGCAAATTCAGCGTCCGGTATCACATTTAATACTTTGAAACCATTCATCGATTTCGCCTATTGGAACAATCCAAATAAGTTGGTTAAACGTCTGCAACTGTTGCGTGCATCAGAACAGGACGGTCATACCGGACACGAGGCGGAAGTTTTAGAAATAGAAGAGGAGCTTCGTCATGCAGGCATTATTGTCTAATGAGTCAACGTGTTCATACATCCTCGCCTGTTAAGGCTGCCATTGCTCGCGAGTTGCATAGACCAGCTCGTCGTCTCTACCATCGTCGTCATGTAATCACACGGGGCGTTGACGATCTTTGGCAAGCTGATCTGGTTGAAATGATTCCCTATGCCTAAGCTAACAACGGGGTCAACTATCTGCTCACCGTCATCGACGTTTATTCCAAAATGGCCTTTGTTGAACCTGTTCGGAATAAATCTGCACAACTGGTCACCGCTGCATTCAAGACCATCATTCAGCGGTCAAGACGACAACCTCGTTTGCTTCAAACAGATCAAGGCAAAGAATTTTTCAACAAGACTTTTTCCGCTTATCTCAAATCACTTGACATACATCACTATTACACTTTTAGCAATCTAAAGGCAAGTGTTGTAGAACGTTTCAACCGCAAACTCAAGACGCGCATGTGGGAACAATTTACAGCAAGAGGATCCTATCGCTGGCTTGAACTTGTAGGCGACCTGGTGACACGTTACAACAACACTAAACATAGAACCATCAGAATGAAACCATGCCTTGTAACCAAGAACATTGCGCAATTGGATCGCATTCATCACAAAATCAAAACGGCAGATCCGCGACGTCATCGATTACGTATTGGTGATTATGTGCGCATCAGTAAACATAAAACAATCTTCGCCAAAGGATACACACCAAACTGGAGCACAGAAATATTTCGTATTCGCAAGGTAAAACTTTCTAATCCAGTTGTTTATTTACTTGATGACCTCAACAAGCAGCCAATCCAAGGAGGATTCTACATGGAGGAACTGCAAAGGACTCAATATCCCAAGCATTATCTTGTTGAAAAAATTGTACAAAAACGTGGCAATAAACGTTTTGTTAAGTGGCTAGGTTTTAATGCCACATATAATTCATGGATTAATAAATCAGATCTGGTGTACGCCTTCTTGTTTTTATTTCATGTCGAGCTGGCCGACCCAACATGCCATGCGTTTTGTATCCTCCCCCCACCCTACCATTTACAGGAAATACTACTCCAGATTCATTGATGTCACCATTGAGCACATTCAACAACCAGTTCATTCCCCCTCTCTCTCAATCCCATTCACTACTCCAGATACCATTGATGTTTGTTTACCATTGAGCGCTTTCAACCCCATTTTGTTTGTCTCTCAGACCCATTCGCACCTAACCAACCTACCACGTCAGGGTTCAACAACCACCACCATCCACCACCATTCATGTTTTCCATTCAAAACACTCCCGTCCATGACCTACCCCACATCCCGTAATATACTATGACGTCACACACACGCCAGTTGACCGTTCAAATCTGACGATTCATTCACCGACAAAGATTCGGAAACTTTCGGCTACACTCGGATCTCATCAAGTACAAAACAAAGCTATATAGCACGAGACAATAACAGAGAAGGCGCTCAGTCCAACAGAGAGACTGGGTCGAGGAGGGTCTCGTGCAGATCCTCTTCCATCCTTCCCCCTCATCCCCCACCCCACCCCCAGCCCCACCCTTCCCTCCCCTCCACCCTTACCTCCCCCTCCCCCACCCCTCCCATCCACCCACACCCCCTCAAACCGGTTCCTGAACCCTCCAAGGTTTGTTTACCTTCCGGTGTCCCGGTGACCTTGGGGTCAATGACCTACCTCAAGGTCATTGACCATGACCAACCTCAAGGTCATTGATCTTGACACCCCCCCCCCCCTCATTTGCATAAATAACGGTATTTGAGTCAGACACCTCCCTGCTCACCTACTTGCTGCCAAATGGCAAGCCTGTTGAAAGGGTCTGGGCTTTCAAGAACCCTAGCGGTCATGACGCACAGGCCTTGGCTATATGTGTTAAAGACGCTTGAGAGGAAGTGGTGTCAGAAAAGACCAAAGTCATATCTCAAAGCTATGATGGAGCTAATGTGATGAGTGGAACGCACTCCGGTGTACAGGAGATTGTAAGAACATCCGTACGCTTATTACATACATTGTTACGCCCACAAACTTAATCTAATAATGGCTCAAGCTAGTAGCCAAAATACACAAGTACGTATATTTTTTGCAGATCTCAATGAAATTCCTCAGTTCTTTTCGAACTCAACTCAAAGAGTTAATGTGTTAGACGAAGTGGTTGGTAGACGAATTCCTTCAGGTTCAAACGTTAGATGGAATTTCAAATCTCGAACGGTACAAACGGTGTATGAACATAGAGAATCTTTGATGGAATGTTTTGAGAAAATTGAAAATTCAAGTAAACAAATAAACACCATCACACAGGCAAGAGGTTTACGTTTGAAAATAGAGCAGCCTGTGTTCTTATTCTGGCTTGAATTTTTTCACCACATAATGCCACATGTGGATATTTTATATCAACAGCTCCAAAAGAGGACAATAGACACTGTTACCGTGAGAAAAGCAATAAATTCATTTGAATCTGCAGTGGAAAGTGTTCGGGATACAGTGGATAACATTTCAGAAGAAACCTCTTCAGCAAAACGAAGACGTGAGGAGACTCCAACTTCAAGAAAAATTGCAGCTAAAGAAGTGTGTGATGTTATTTCTATGCAAGCTAAAGAACGTTTCTCCTTCACGGGTCATCTTATGGCTTCAAATCTTTTTTCTTCGGAAAATTTCAAGTCGTTCGATAAGAAATTTCCAGAAGAAAGTCTTTTCCAAGCTTGCCAAGCCTATCCTTTTGTTGACAGATCCAAATTGAGAACAGAATTAGAAGTTATGTACATGCGTGAAGACTTCCGGAATGTCACCTGTGCAATTGACTTGATTGAATTCATTATTGAGAATAATTTGGGGAAAATATTCAGTGAAACGCTCAAAGTTCTCAAAGTCTTGACTACCACACCTATGACCACAAGTGAAGCAGAGAGGTGTTTTTCTACACTAAAAAGAATAAAAACATTTCTCCGAAGCACAATGTCACAAGATAGACTGACGGCATTAGCAATGTTGTCGATTGAAAAACAACTTGTGAGGTCAATTCCAAATTTCAATGACAAAGTTATCGATAAATTTGCCCAGAAGAAGGAGAGAAGAATGAACTTTATTCACAGAAAAGTGATTCAAACGTAATTTAAGGTTTTAATATTGTGTATTCATTGTTGTTATACTTTATTCAAGCCATATAGGCTACTTTATAATTAATCTGTGCATTTCACAAATGTTCTTGTAAATAAACTCAAGGTGCCACTAGTGAATTTGGGGAATATAATGTGAGTGACATCGTCAGAGTAAATGTCACAAAATTTCAGACTGTCCACCCAGCATAGGATTCATGTCTGTAATAGGAAGGATTGGCACGGTAAATTATACATTTTGTACATTTCTATGAAATGAAAATCCACAGCCTGCATCCAGTCTCCGACCGGGTCAGGAATGTACATTTCTATATCAGATATAAATGTTTAAAATTAATTTCTTGAACTGTATTTACAATAATGTTAAAGTAAAATTTTGCGTTGACCAGTTTTCGCAGTAAAACATTTCGTTTAAAAATATTTAATATTTTGTTCATAAGCAATCAGTTATTAAAATCGTGAAATCGTAATGAAGCTGTTATTTTGTATGGTTAGGTTTGCTTGCATTTATATCAAATTTAGACAATCTTTTAAAACAGTGCACACCCATGATTTCAAACCACCAGCAGCCACTGATCTCAGCCATCCTGGATGTGTTCTTTTGTGGTCCACCATTCACCTCTATGTAACTTCTCATATTGCTGACTGATCATTTGATATCAGGTTTATTATTTGTCGTTTTATGCATTTGTGCAATATTTCGTCGGTGTAAATTCAATTAGTCGGCCCCAGGGTGTTGCGGTAGCGACCCTGCCTCTCACCCAGAGGATCCGGGTTCGAATCCCGGCTCCGTCAAGGATTTTAGAATCTGACGTGAGGGCTAGGACGGGGTGCACTCAACCTCATGAGGACAATTGAGTAGCAGTCTGACAGTGAGGCAGCAACCCGGTCACGAAAATCAAGATTAACGGCCGAGGGGACCCAATGCGCTGACCACGCGTCACCCCAATATCTACAGGCCAAATGGCTGGGCAACGGCCTCATGATAGGCCTAGGCCCTTAATTGGCTGTAGTGTCAGGGATTATTATTATTATTGTTATTAAATTCAATACATGCTAAGTGTAAAAATAGATGTTTTCAATTAAATACACAGTTCCCTAGATGGCAGCACTATGGATTGACTTGCAATATCTGTTTTGTGCAGTCAGTTTTCATTCCCGGGTATGTTCTATTCAAACCATACCAGCTATGTGCCAATGCATGGTGGTTATGTGAAGAACAGCCCACGTTCGTTCTCATAAACGGGAGAAAGCATCAGGCAAATGCCTGGACAAAATAACTACTGTGAAAGGAGCTATTAGACTGAATATTTTGGGCTAGGGGAGTGCGGCCTGGTTCTTTATCCTCAACTTTAAGTCTAAATTTAACACTGAACATTTAAGCATTAACATAATATAAACTTTATTTGTTGTTTGAAACAAGTGATAAATATTATACATTACTGGAAGCCCCTTGGGTTTAAAAATTAGTAGGTTGGCACAACTTGGTGCTATTTACAAGAGTTCATTTTAAAGACACACTATTTTGAAAACAATTGCACTTGCAAGCAATATTAAAACCATTAAAACATATAAGATTGATAAAAATAGAGAATAAAAGAACGTAACTTATCTTCCGATGCTATTCATGTTGACTAGAGAGGTTCATTGCTGCAGGTCGGCCGTGGCCAGAGCTTGCTGGTGTGGTAGTTGTAGTTTGTAGAACACTGTACTATGTGATTGCGATGTCCAGCATCTCGAAATAAAGTATCGGCTTGAAGAAGGTTTCTTCTTTAGAACCAAAGTACACTGAAGAGCGAAAGTAACAAGCAAGCTTTCATCTTGCGTAGCGGTGAGAACTGTAATCTGAGCCTGGCAACAGCTCATCTAGTTGTGGCTTTGATGCGTAGTAATCTCCAGCGTAGCGGTGTGACGTGCTGAGTACACCGTCTTACTGTAGAATACCGTCAGGTATTTGCCCCATGGAACGAAGCTTTGGAAGATACCATGAAGTGATGCGGTAATGTCGTACTGGATCTGGTTGTACTGGATCTGTACTGGATCTGGTTGTACTGGATCTGAATCTTGAAGAGGAGAACCGCTTCTTAAATAGGGCGTAGAACAATCGAGAAATCAGCACTGGCTGGCGGCGACTGATTGGCTAAAGCGGAGATGTGACGACAGTCCTTCACGTAGCGGCTAGGCGAGAAGCACACTTGGCAGTAGTAAACTTGTGGCTCGGAGAGTCAACATCTATGAACAGGCTGAGGTATGTGTCTTAGAAATTTTGTTTGTTACGAGTAATCACTCGAAAATTACATTATATATTATAAACATAAATGTGATTAAATACATTAATAGTTCGGTGGTCCCAAAGCATTTGACCGACAAATGCGGCATAAGAAAACAACACATTAAAAACATCACGAAAGTGATCATGCTCCGAGACCCCCGAAAGAAAACAATCAAAGAATCATCTGGAAAAAACATGAACAACAATGAAAGAGGATGACACTAAGCCTCAACAGGCAAAATAGCAACCATAGAAATTGGTCTAGTATAGACTCCCTTACTAGTGAGAACATCTACAACTCTCACATGATTATCACGACCCAAATGGCAGTGAGTTACCCTACCAATATTCCATACGAGAGGGGGACTTGGATCTCGCAAAAGAACCATATCTCCCACTCGCACATCAGGCTGGGAAAGCCGCCACCTCTCTCTCCTGTTAAGTGAGCCGAGATACTCCAGCTTCCAACGGCGCCAAAAGGAGTTTCGCAAAGATTCTAACTTTCTCCAGAAAATAGGCAACCCGAGATCACAGCGTCGACTCAGCAAAGGAGGCGTAGAAGCTAAAGAACAGCCTATTAAAAATGACCAGGTGTTAAGGGAAGAAGATCCTTAGGATCGTTAGACAAAGGCGTGAGCGGCCTAGAATTTACGATACCCTCAACCTGAATAATTAAAGAATTGAATTCCTCATAGGAAAGGATGGCTGAACCAAGGGTTTTCTTCAGCTGTCTCTTCGTGAGCTTTATGCAAGATTCCCAACGACCATCATGATGGGGGGCGTAAGGGGGACTGAAATGCCATTTGAATCCCTTAGCATGAGAAAAATTAGAAAACTGTTCCTTAGCAGAAGGGGAGGTAAGCGCAGTTTTCCAAAGATCAAAAGTACTAACAAAAATTTTTGCGTTATCTGAGAAAACCTCGGAGGGAACACCCCTTCTAGCGGCAAATCTAGAAAAGGCTGCTATAAAATAAGGAGTAGAAGCACTTGTAACCAACTCAAGGTGAATGGCTCCTGTCACCATGCACACAAATAAAGAAATATAAAGTTTACCTAACAACTTTCGCTTAGATAAAGGGGAATTAACTTGATAGACATAAGGCCCAGCATAATCGATACCCGTAAGGGCGAAAGGCTTACTAGGTTCGGAACGAAAATATGGCAAGTTTCCCATAATTTGCGTGATTGGCGGGGGCTTAGATTTGAAACAAGGTATACATTTCCGAATAACAGAAGAAACTTCATGAACACCGTTAATGAGCCAATATTGCTCGCGAATTAAACAAAGCAAAGTGCGGGTGCCAGCGTGCAAATTCTGATAATGAAATTTCTTTACGATGAGAGTAGTAATAGGATGTCTAGAAGGGAGAATAATGGGATGTTTTTTCTCATCTGAGTAACTAGAATATTCTAGCCTGCCCCCCACTCTTATTAATCCATCTTGGTCCACAAAAGGGGTGAGAGGTAACAGCCTACTAGACTTCGGTAAAGCTTTTTTGCTTAAAAGTGTCTGATACTCAAGAAAGAATACTTCTTGTTGCATAAGAAACAAGATTCTACGAGTAGCAAATTCCAATTCCATTTTAGTGAGAAAGGGTTGCGGCTTCACAGGCTCATCAAGAACAAGAAATTTCCATCGAAATAAATATGCTACCACACGAATTAATTTATTAAATGAAGAGTAACGCTGAAAAAGACTAGTAGCAATAGAAGTTAGAAAAAGGGAAGCGGTAGCGATGCGAGCATCAGGAACATCTTCTGCGAGCGGATTAGATGAACGAGGCCAACAAGAGAACTCCTGACTGAGCCACGCCGGACCATTCCAGTATAATTTAAAAGAAATTAATTTCTTGGGCAAGCAGCCACGTGAAATTATATCAGCGGGGTTTTCCTTCCCCGGAACATGATTCCATTGGTCAAAATGAGACAACTCTTGTATTTTAGAAACGCGATTAGCCACAAAAGTGGTCCAATGTGAAGAAGGTTTTGAAAGCCAAGCTAACACGATGGAAGAATCACTCCAAAACCATGTGCTCGAAAATTTCAAATTTAAACTGATTTTTAATTTACTGGCTAATTCCACAGCCATTACAGCAGAACATAATTCCAATCTAGGCAAAGATATGGATTTGAGTGGGGCTACCTTTGATTTTGCGCAAATTAAATTGGAAAATCCGGGTAAAGTATTGGAAGGGCGGCCTACTAAGTAGGCGCAGCAACCATATGCCTTTTCAGAACTATCTGCAAATATGTGCAAATCGAAATACTGACATGAAAGGTCCGAAATTAAAGTGCGAGGAATAGAAATTTGAGAAAGATCTAACAAACTCTTGCGGTATTTCAACCACTCATCCAAAAGGGGGGAGGGTACCTGTTCATCCCAACCAATTTTCAATAACCAAAGTTTTTGCAAGAAAATTTTTGCAGTAATAACCACCGGAGCAATGTACTGCAATGGATCAAAAACTTTTGCTATTTCTGATAATAATTGCCTTTTCGTTCGAGGGTGAAACTCAGATAAGTGTACCTGATAGGAAAAGGTATCTGAAGAAGGAGACCAAAAAACACCCAAGGTTTTAATAGCTGATTCCTCAGTAGGAAGCGCAACACATTTATCAACAGGAGTTACTTGTGAAAAGTTAGATAAAAAGTCGGTTGAGTTCGAGTTCCACTTATGAAGGGTAAACCCACCACCGGAAAGAAGAGAGTTTAAATCTTCACAAACACGAAGTGCTTCAGAAATACTAGAAAAGGAATACAGAAAATCATCTACATAAAATGCAGTTTTCAAAACTTCAGAAGCTAGAGGATGAAAAAGATGACCATCTTGTTCGGCCAACATGTGAAGAGATCGTATTGCGAGAAACGCAGACGGCTTAAGACCGTATGTCACTGTTCTTAAACGAAATATTTTTATAGGTTTTGCATTGTCATCTCGCCACAAAATTCTTTGCAAATCACGTTGTTCTGAATTTACTAGAATTTGCCTATACATTTGCTTGATGTCAGCAAGAACAGCAATGGGGAATAGACGAAAGTTAAGTAAAACTGAAGTAAGATCTGTCTGAATAGCGGGTCCAGAATGCAGAGTGTCATTGAGAGAAACACCATTAGCATCTGGAGATGACCCATTAAAAACTACTCTTATCTGTTCTCGGGTGGAAGAATTTTTCCAAACCGGATGATGATTAAGATATACTATTTCTTTAGGAGGATTACTAATTTCTTCAGATTTTGGAACTACTTCCATGTGATTCGCTGATTCGTATTCTTCCATGAAGGAAGTATACTGAGTTTTTAAGAGAGCATCCTTTTTAAAGCGATTTTCAATTGCGAATAAAGCTTTGAGAGCTCTGGAATGTGATTCTGTAATAACAGGGGGGTTACAAATGCGAGGAAGAGTAACCACGAATCTGCCTTCAGTAGTGCGAACAGTGGTTTCTACGTAGTGTGTTTCACAGATCTCATTATTGCGAGAATGAGGTGAGGTAACTTGAATATCCTCAATGTCCCAGAACTTAATTAATTCTTGATTTAAATCAGCACCAACAAAATAACAATGAGATTTTTGTTGAACGGGGTTGCGGTATATTTGCCCAGTGGCAATCCAACCGAAATCAGTTCTACGAAAGAAAACATCACGGGCAACTTTAACCTTTTCCGGATGTAAACATTGCCAAAAAATGCTGGCACTTAAAAGAATTTCTACAGATGAAGCTCTGTTGAAATTCGGATCTGCAAGTTGCAAATGATGCGGAATATTCCAACCCTGGACTTGAAAAGAAGTAATGGGGGTGTCATTACCTATGGAATTGATAATTAAAAAATCTAAATTTAAATGAATGCCGAGATTATTGGAATCTTTTACATCCACTTTAGCATAACTCAGAGATTGCGATTTGGAACCATTAATTCCTGTAACCTCTATAGAAGTAGGGCATATTTGTAGACCTAACTTGCGAACTAGCGATTCACTGATAAAATTGTTAGTTGCAGCATTATCTAACAATCCTCTTACAGAAACCCATTTTCCGTGAACATTCTTCACTAGAATTTGGACAGTGGACAATAAAACTTGAGTTTTACTGAACGAAATAGAGCTTTGAGTAAAAGACTGAGCGTTATTCGGCGAAGTCTCAGAATTAGATTTAGCGGATGAACTATTGGTTGCTGATGACCGCGATCTTTCATGTCTATGCAGGAGAGTATGATGTTTTGCTTTACAGTGAAAACATAACCGTTCAGAATGACAATTGCTTATCATATGTGTCCCTGATAGGCAATTGAAGCAGTGCTTGTGGGTGGTAATTAATTTGCGTCTTTCATCCACAGATAAAGATTTGAATTGAGCGCATTGGTACAAGTTATGCGGTTGTTGACACAAAACACAAGCTTGTGCTTGATTGGAAGACCGAATATTTGTAGAAAAGGCATGTGACCTTAGCACTCTATGAGTGGGGCTGATGTCCTTACTATTAGAGGGAGGTTTGAAGGTAGAGCTACTCTTTTGGCTGGCTACAGCAGAGAGAATTTGGCATTTCGCCTTTAAGAATTTAATAATAGCTTCATAGGTACACAATGAATGTTGCGACAGATCTGCTTCCCAATCTTTTAAAGTTTTAGTGTCTAATTTAACAGAAATAAGATGAATCAAAAATAGATCCCAATGGTCAACTGGTTGGTCCAAATTTGCAAGCGCACGAATATGAAGTTCTGCAGCATCGATCAAATTACGAAGCGAGGCAAGATTATCAGCTTGAACCATAGGTAAATTGAATAAACCCTGTATATGACGTTGAGTTTTTAAACGAGTGTTCCCAAACCGATCTCTGAGAAGTGCCAAAGCTACTTCATAATTTTCATTTGTCAACGTAAGCTCTTGGATGAGTTTGAGTGCGTTGCCTTGCAAGGACAAACGCAAATAATGAAACTTCTGTATTGAAGGAAGAGAATCGTTTTCGTGAATCAATGAATTGAATAATTCAAAAAATGGTTCCCATGTAGCTTCATCTCCGGTAAATTTAGGTAATTCTATTTTCGGTAATATAACACGGGAAGGAAAAGAAGAAGATTCTGAAGGAGTTTTCTCCTGCTTTTCCCGCAATGTTAAACTTCTTAAAAGCTGCTTTGCGTCTGCAAACCCCTTATAATATAAATTTTCAACCTCAGCACGGTCACTTTGCTGGTCGGGATATTGTGTCTCAATATTACTTTGGATCTCGTCATACTTTTCAAAGGCCTGTTCATAACCTTTCAGTCTTTGAGAAATTATGTCACTATTACGTTCTTTTTCCGTAAGCTCATATAGAAAAGTGCGAAAACGCGTGAGTTTGCCCTTGACCGAAGCCCTCGCATTAATGAGTTTTTCGTCCATTGGCATTGTGAAAGTTTGTTGTGAAAGTACTCACGACTTCCCTGTGAACTCGTACAACAGCCTGCCAGAAGAGAGAGAAAGCAGCCTTTCAAACGGTTAAATGTGGAACTTGTTTTTGTGTTTCCTCTTCCAGTGCCAAACATGAACTCCGAGCTGAAACTTTCCAAAAGAATTAGAAATCACAATTTTTGAACAATTTATACACTTAATGTTCAGTATGAGAGAAAAATTTTGTTAATTAGTTTAAATATTAATTTCTGAGAAAGGTTCAATCTACAGACTTGCTTCAACAAATGTTTACCAAACGCACTCCCGGTTATCGGCTCCATATGGATATGTGAAGAACAGCCCACGTTCGTTCTCATAAACGGGAGAAAGCATCAGGCAAATGCCTGGACAAAATAACTACTGTGAAAGGAGCTATTAGACTGAATATTTTGGGCTAGGGGAGTGCGGCCTGGTTCTTTATCCTCAACTTTAAGTCTAAATTTAACACTGAACATTTAAGCATTAACATAATATAAACTTTATTTGTTGTTTGAAACAAGTGATAAATATTATACATTACTGGAAGCCCCTTGGGTTTAAAAATTAGTAGGTTGGCACAACTTGGTGCTATTTACAAGAGTTCATTTTAAAGACACACTATTTTGAAAACAATTGCACTTGCAAGCAATATTAAAACCATTAAAACATATAAGATTGATAAAAATAGAGAATAAAAGAACGTAACTTATCTTCCGATGCTATTCATGTTGACTAGAGAGGTTCATTGCTGCAGGTCGGCCGTGGCCAGAGCTTGCTGGTGTGGTAGTTGTAGTTTGTAGAACACTGTACTATGTGATTGCGATGTCCAGCATCTCGAAATAAAGTATCGGCTTGAAGAAGGTTTCTTCTTTAGAACCAAAGTACACTGAAGAGCGAAAGTAACAAGCAAGCTTTCATCTTGCGTAGCGGTGAGAACTGTAATCTGAGCCTGGCAACAGCTCATCTAGTTGTGGCTTTGATGCGTAGTAATCTCCAGCGTAGCGGTGTGACGTGCTGAGTACACCGTCTTACTGTAGAATACCGTCAGGTATTTGCCCCATGGAACGAAGCTTTGGAAGATACCATGAAGTGATGCGGTAATGTCGTACTGGATCTGGTTGTACTGGATCTGTACTGGATCTGGTTGTACTGGATCTGAATCTTGAAGAGGAGAACCGCTTCTTAAATAGGGCGTAGAACAATCGAGAAATCAGCACTGGCTGGCGGCGACTGATTGGCTAAAGCGGAGATGTGACGACAGTCCTTCACGTAGCGGCTAGGCGAGAAGCACACTTGGCAGTAGTAAACTTGTGGCTCGGAGAGTCAACATCTATGAACAGGCTGAGGTATGTGTCTTAGAAATTTTGTTTGTTACGAGTAATCACTCGAAAATTACATTATATATTATAAACATAAATGTGATTAAATACATTAATAGTTCGGTGGTCCCAAAGCATTTGACCGACAAATGCGGCATAAGAAAACAACACATTAAAAACATCACGAAAGTGATCACATGGAAGGTGTAAGTTAATACCTGCTAAGTGCAAGAAATTTCACATGACTGGTATTCTAAGGCCACGTCAATAGGAAATGATTAAACATATGACATGCTGCATTGTGTCATCCATTGTCAAGACATGACAAGGTGAATGTGAGTGTGGGAAGTTATCACAGCCTTGTCAACAGAAAGGTAAGGTTTACCTATTGTAGGTCTTAATTAAGATGAAAAATAGTTGGATAACATAGAGCAGTGTCTTGGGTAGTTGGGTAACATAGTGCAGTGTCATATAGTTGTGTAACATACTACAGTGTCATACAGTTGTGTAACATAGTGCAGTGTCATACAGCTGTGTAACATAGGGCAGAGTCATAAAGTTGTGTAACATAGTGCAGTGTCATACACTTGTGTAATATAGTGCAGTGTCATACAATTGTGTAACATAGTGCAGTTTCATACAGTTGCATAACATAGTGCAGTGTCATATAGTTGTGTAACATAGTGCAGAGTCATACAGTTGTGTAACATAGTGCAGTGTCATACAGTTCTGTAACAGAGTGCAGTGTCATACAATTGTGAAACATACTGCAGTGCCTTATAAATGTGTAACATAGTGCAGTGTCATACAGTTGTGTAACATAGTGCAGTGTCATACAGCTGTGTAACATACTGCAGTGTCTTGGGAAGTTGGGTAACATAGTGCAGTATCATATAGTTGTGTAACATAATGCAGTGTCTGATAGTTGTGTAACATAGTGCAGTGTCATACATTTGTGTAACGTAGTGCAGTGTCATACAGTTGTGTAACATAGTGCAGTGTCATTTAGTTGTATAACATAATGCAGTGTCTGATAGTTGTGTAACATAGTGCAGTGTCATACAGTTGTGTAACTTAGTGCAGTGTCATACAGTTGTGTAACATAGTACAGTGTCATACAGTTGTGTAACATAGTGCAGTGTCATACAGCTGTGTAACATAGCGCAGTGTCATACAGCTGTGTAACTTAGTGCAGAGTCATACAGTTGTGTAACATAGTACAGTGTCATATAATGGTGAAACATAGTGCAGTGTAATACAGCTGTGCAACATAGTACAGTATCATACTGTTGCATAACACAGTGCAGTGTCATATCATTGTGTAACCTAGTGCAGTGTCATACGGTTGTGTAATATAGTGCAGTGTCATATAGTTGTGTAACATAATGCAGTGTCATATAATTGTGTAACATAGTGCAGTGTCATACAGTTGTGTAACATAGTGCAGTGTCATATAGTTGTGTAACATAGTGCAGTGTCATACAGCTGTGTAACATAGTGCAGGATCATATGGTTGTGTAACATAGTGCAGTGTCATACACCTGTGTAACATACTGCAGTGTCATACAGCTGTGTAGAATAGTGCAGTGTCACACAGTTGTGTAACAGAGTGCAGTGTCATACTGCTGTGTAACATAGTGCAGTGACATATAGTTGTGTAACATAGTACAGTGTCATACAGTTGTGTTACATAGTGCAGTGTCATACAGCTGTGTAACATAGTGCAGTGTCATATAGTTATGTAACATAGTGCAGTGTCATACAGTTGTGTAACATAGTGCAGTGTCTTGGGTAGTTGGGTAACATAGTGCAGTGTCATATAGTTATGTAACATAATGCAGTGTCTGATAGTTGTGTAACATACTGCAGTGTCATACAGTTGTGTAACATAGTGCAGTGTCATACAGTTGTGTAACATAGTGCAGTGTCATACAGTTGTGTAACATAGTGCAGTATCATACAGCTGTGTAACATAGTGCAGTGTCTTGGGTAGTTGGGTAACATAGTGCAGTGTTATATAGTTGTGTAACATACTACAGTGTCATACAGTTGTGTAACATAGTGCAGTGTCATACAGCTGTGTAACATAGGGCAGAGTCATAAAGTTGTGTAACATAGTGCAGTGTCATACACTTGTGTAATATAGTGCAGTGTCATACAGTTGTGTAACATAGTGCAGTGTCATACAGTTGCATAACATAGTGCAGTGTCATATAGTTGTGTAACATAGTGCAGTGTCATACAGTTGTGTAACATAGTGCAGTGTCATACAGTTCTGTAACAGAGGGCAGTGTCATACAATTGTGAAACATACTGCAGTGCCTTATAAATGTGTAACATAGTGCAGTGTCATATAGTTGTGTAACATAGTGCAGTGTCATACAGCTGTGTAAAATACTGCAGTGTCTTGGGAAGTTGGGTAACATAGTGCAGTGTCATATAGTTGTGTAACATAATGCAGTGTCTGATAGTTGTGTAACACAGTGCAGTGTCATACATTTGTGTAACGTAGTGCAGTGTCATACAGTTGTGTAACATAGTGCAGTGTCATTTAGTTGTATAACATAATGCAGTGTCTGATAGTTGTGTAACATAGTGCAGTGTCATACAGTTGTGTAACATAGTGCAGTGTCATACAGTTGTGTAACATAGTACAGTGTCATACAGTTGTGTAACATAGTGCAGAGTCATACAGCTGTGTAACATAGCGCAGTGTCATACAGCTGTGTAACTTAATGCAGAGTCATACAGTTGTGTAACATAGTACAGTGTCATATAATTGTGAAACATAGTGCAGTGTAATACAGCTGTGCAACATAGTACAGTATCATAATGTTGCATAACACAGTGCAGTGTCATATCATTGTGTAACCTAGTGCAGTGTCATACGGTTGTGTAACATAGTGCAGTGTCATATAGTTGTGTAACATAATGCAGTGTCATATAATTGTGTAACATAGTGCAGTGTCATACAGTTGTGTAACATAGTGCAGTGTCATATAGTTGTGTAACATAGTGCAGTGTCATACAGCTGTGTAACATAGTGCAGGATCATATGGTTGTGTAACATAGTGCAGTGTCATACACCTGTGTAACATACTGCAGTGTCATACAGCTGTGTAGAATAGTGCAGTGTCACACAGTTGTGTAACAGAGTGCAGTGTCATACTGCTGTGTAACATAGTGCAGTGACATATAGTTGTGTAACATAGTACAGTGTCATACAGTTGTGTTACATAGTGCAGTGTCATACAGCTGTGTAACATAGTGCAGTGTCATATAGTTATGTAACATAGTGCAGTGTCATACAGTTGTGTAACATAGTGCAGTGTCTTGGGTAGTTGGGTAACATAGTGCAGTGTCATATAGTTGTGTAACATAATGCAGTGTCTGATAGTTGTGTAACATACTGCAGTGTCATACAGTTGTGTAACATAGTGCAGTGTCATACAGTTGTGTAACATAGTGCAGTGTCATACAGTTGTGTAACATAGTGCAGTATCATACAGCTGTGTAACATAGTGCAGTGTCTTGGGTAGTTGGGTAACATAGTGCAGTGTCATATAGTTGTGTAACATAATGCAGTGTCTGATACTTGTGTAACATAGTGCTGTGTCATACAGTTGTGTAACGTAGTGCAGTGTCATACATTTGTGTAACATAGTGCAGTGTCATATAGTTGTGTAACATAATGCAGTGTCAGATAGTTGTGTAACATAGTGCAGTGTCATACAGTTGTGTAATATAGTGCAGTGTCATACAGTTGTGTAACATAGTACAGTGTCATACAGTTGTGTAACATAGTGCAGTGGCATACAGCTGTGTAACATAGCGCAGTGTCATACAGCTGTGTAACTTAGTGCAGTGTCATACATTTGTGTAACATAGTTCAGTGTCATATACTTGTGTAACATAGTGCAGTGTAATACAGCTGCGCAACATAGTACAGTATCATACAGTTGCATAACATAGTGCAGTGTCACATAATTGTGTAACCTAGTGCAGTGTCATACGGTTGTGTAACATAGTGCAGTGTCATATAGTTATGTAACATAATGCAGTGTCATATAATTGTGTAACATAGTGCAGTGTCATACAGTTGTGTAACATAGTGCAGTGTCATATAGTTGTGTAACATAGTGCAGTGTCATGCACCTGTGTAAAATAGTGCAGTGTCACACAGTTGTGTAACATAGTGCAGTGTCATACAGCTGTGTAACATAGTGCAGTAACATATAGTTGTGCAACATAGTACAGTGTTATACCTCTGTGTAACATAGTGCAGTGTCATACAGCTGTGTAAAATAGTGCAGTGTCACACAGTTATGTAACATAGTGCAGTGTCATACAGCTGTGTAACATAGTGCAGTGACATATAGTTGTGTAACATAGTACAGTGTCATACAGTTGTGTTACATAGTGCAGTGTCATACAGCTGTGTAACATAGTGCAGTGTCATATAGTTATGTAACATAGTGCAGTGTCATACAGTTGTGTAACATAGTGCAGTGTCATATAGTTGTGTAACATAATGCAGTGTCTTATAGTTGTGTAACATAGTGCAGTGTCTTTAAAGATTTAAACAATCTCCCACTGCCCTGTAGTCATATCTTTGCAAGTATTATGTTTTTTAAAAATTATTTTATGGATAAAGACATTTTTCTTAAAACAAACAATGATGTTCATAGACATAACACAAGACAAAATTAAAACATTCATATTTCGCACACACACACAAGCATATATCAAACAGGAACTTTTCATACAGGAGTTAAATTATACAATAAACTACCCCAGTATACAAAATTTGCCACAAAAATAAAAAACTTTGAAAGAATGATGAAAGCTTACCTGCAGTACAACTGTTTTTACTCTGTAGTTGAATACCTTAGCATACAGGAGCGATAATTATAATTATATTTTAATTGTGATACCTAGCTATAAGTTGTTGTATATATAGAATTAAGTTTTCATATTGTGACAATGGAGTAAGATGTAAATAGTTGTCCAATAAGATTGTATGTCTTAAGATCTGTTATTATAATAATTTATAAATAGTTATAGTATTAGTAATATATAGGCTACCCATAAGTTCCTTTATTTTCTATGTAATTTCTGACATGTCCTATATCAAAAATGTATTGTATACATGTAATTGATTCTAATCTAATCTAATCTAATCTTCTAGTTGGGTAACATAGTGCAGTATCATATAGTTGTGCAACATAGTACAGTATCATACAGTTGCATAACATAGTGCAGTGTCATATAGTTGTGTAACATAATGCAGTGTCATAGAGTTGTATAACATAGTACAGTGTTATATAGTTGTGTAACATTGTGCAGTGTCATACAGTTGTGTAACATAATGCAGTGTCATAGAGTTGTATAACATAGAACAGTGTTATATAGTTGTGTAACATAATGCAGTGTGATATAATTGAGTAACATAGTGCAGTGTGATACAGTTGTGTAACATAATGCAGTGTCATATAGTTGTGTAACATAGTACAGTATCATAAATGTTGTATAACATAGTGCAGTGTCATATAGTTGTGTAACATAGTGCATTGTCATACAGTTGTGTAACATAGTGCAGTGTCATACACATGTGTAACATAGAGCAATGCCTTACAGTTGTGTAACATAGTGCAGTGTCATACAGTTGTGTAACATAGTGCAGTGACATATAGTTGAGTAACATAGTATAGTATCGTACACTTGCATAACATAATGCAGTGCCATATAATTGTGTAACATAGTGCAGTGTCATACAGTTGTGTAACATAGCGCAGTGTCATATAGATGTGTAACATAGTGCAGTGTCATATAATTGTGTAACATAGTGCAGTGTCATACAATAGTGTTACATAGTTCAGTGTCACACAGCTGTGTAACAAAGTGCAGTGTCATACTGTTGTGTAACATAGTGCAATGTGATATAATTGAGTAACATAGTGCAGTGTCATACAGTTGTGTAACATAGTGCAGTGTCATATAGTTGCATAACATAGTGCAGTGTCATAAAATTGTGTAACATAGTGCAGTGTCATACAGTTGTGTAACATAGTGCAGTGTCATATAGTTGTGTAACATAGTGCAGTGTCTTATAATTGAGTAACATAGTGCAGTGTCATACAGTTGTGTAACATAGTGCAGTATCAGACAGCTGTGTAACATAGTGCAGTATCATACAGCTGCATAACATAGTGCAGTGTCATACAGTTGTGTAACATAGTGCAGTGTCATACAGTTGTGTAACATAGTGCAGTGTCATAGAGTTGAGTAACATAGTGCAGTGTCATACAGTTGTGTTTCAAAGTACAGTGTCATACAGTTGTGTAACATAGTGCAGTGTCATACAGCTGTGTAACATAGCGCAGTGTCATACAGCTGTGTAACTTAGCGCAGTTTCATACAGTTGTGTAACATAGTACTGTGTCATATAATTGTGTAACATAGTGCAGTGTTATACAGCTGTGCAACATATTACAGTATCATACAGTTGTATAACATAGTGCAGTGTCATATAATTGTGTAAACTAGTGCAGTGTCATACGGTTGTGTAACATAGTGCAGTGTCATATAGTTGTGTACCATAATGCAGTGTCATATAATTGTGTAACATAGTCCAGTGTCATACAGTTGTGTAACATAGTGCAGTGTCATATAGTTGTGTAACATAGGGCAGAGTCATACAGCTGTGTAACATAGTGCAGTGTCATACAGCTGTGTAAAATAGTGCAGTGTCACACAGTTGTGTAACATAGTGCAGTGTCATACAGCTGTGTAACATAGTGCAGTGACATATAGTTGTGTAACATAGTACAGTGTCATACAGTTGTGTTACATAGTGCAGTGTCATACAGCTGGGTAACATAGTGCAGTGTCATATAATTATGTAACATAGTGCAGTGTCATACAGTTGTGTAACATAGTGCAGTGTCATATAGTTGTGTATCATAATGCAGTGTCTTATAGTTGTGTAACATAGTGCAGTGTCTTTAAAGATTTAAACAATCTCCCACTGCCCTGTATTCATATCTTTGCTAGTATTATGTTTTTTAAAAATTATTTTATGGATAAATGCATTTTTCTTAAAAACAAACAATGATGTTCATAGACATAACACAAGACAAAATCAAATCATTCATATTTCGCACACACACACAAGCATATATCAAAAAGGAACTTTTCATACAGGAGTTAAATTATACAATAAACTACCCCAGTATACAAAATTTCCCACAAAAATAAAAACCTTTGAAAGAATGATGAAAGCTTACCTGCAGTACCTTTGTTTTTAGTCTGTAGTTGAATACCTTAGCATATAGGAGCGATAATTATCATTATATTTTAATTGTGATACCTAGCTGTAAGTTGTTGTATATATAGAATTATGTTTCATATTGTGATAATAGAGTAATATGTAAATAATTGTCCAATAAGATTGTATGTCTTAAGATCAGTTATTATAATAAGTTATAAATAGTTATAGTATTAGTAATATATACCCGTAAGTTCCTTTATTTTCTATGTAATTTCTGACATGTCCTATATCAAAAATGTATTGTATACATGTAATTGATTCTAATCTAATCTAATCTAAACTTCTAGTTGGGTAACGTAGAGCAGTGTCTTGGGTAGTTGGGTAACATAGTGCAGTGTCATATAGTTGTGCAACATAGTACAGTATCATACAGTTGCTTAACATAGTGCAGTGTCATTTAATTGGGTAACATACTGCAGTGTCATACAGTTGTATAACATAGTACAGTGTCATATAGTTGTGTAACATAATGCAGTGTCATATAATTGTGTAACATAGTGCAGTGTCATACAGTTGCGTAACATAGTGCAGTGTCATATAGTTGTGTAACATAGTACAGTATCATACAGTTGCATGACATAGTGCAGTGCCATATAAATGTGTAACATAGCGCAGTGTCATAGAGCTGTGTAACTTAGTGCAGTGTCTTGGGTAGTAGGGTAACATAGTGCAGTGTCATATAGTTGTGTAACATAGTGCAGTATCATACAGTTGCATAACATAGTGCAGTGATATATAGTTGTGTAACATAGTGCAGTGTCATAGAGTTGTCTAACATAGTGCAGTGTCATTTAGTTGTGTAACATAGTACAGTGTCATACAGTTGTGTAACATAGTGCAATGTCATATAGTTGTGTAACATAGTGCAGTGTCATACAGTTGTGTGACATAGTGCAGTGTCATATACTTGTGTAACATAGTACAGTATCATACAGTCGCATAACATAGTGCAGTGTCATATGGTTGTGTAACATAGTGCAGTGTCATATAGTTGTGTAACAAATTGCAGTGTCATATAGTTGTGTAACATAGTAGAGTATCATACAGTTGCATAACATAATGCAGTGTCATATTGTTGTGTAACATAGCGCAGTGTCATAGAGCTGTGTAACTTAGTGCAGTGTCTTGGGTATTTGTGTAACATAGTGCAGTGTCATATAGTTGTGTAACATAGTGCAGTGTCATACAGTTGTCTAACATAGTGCAGTGTCATATAGTTGTGTAACATAGGGCAGTGTCATATAAATGTGTAACATAGTGCAGTGTCATACAGTTATCTAACATAGTGCTGTGTCATATAGTTGTGTAACATAGTACAGTGTCATACAGTTGTGTAACATAGTGCAATGTCATATAGTTCTGTAACATAGTGCAGTGTCATAGATATGTATAAATAGTACAGTGTCATACAATTGCGTAACAGAGTGCAGTGTCATACAGTTGTGTAACATAGTGCAGTGTCATATAATTGTATAACATAGTACAGTATCATACAGTTGCATAACATAGTGCAGTGTCATATAATTGTATAACATAGTGCAGTGTCATACAGTTGTGTAACATAGTGCAGTGACATATAGTTGTGTAACATTACGCAATGTCATATAATTGTGTAACATAGTGCAGTGTCATACGGTTGTGTAGCGTAGTGCAGTGTCATATAGTTGTGTAACATAGTGCAGAGTCATACAGCTGTGTAACATAGTGCAGTGTCTTGGGTAGTTGGGTAACATAGTGCAGTGTCATATAGTTGTGTAACATTGTGCAGTATCAAACAGTTGCATAACATAGTGCAGTGTCATATAATTGTATAGCATATTGCAATGTCATATATTTCTGTAACATACTGCAGTGTCATAGAGTTGTGTAACATAGTGCCGTGTCATACAGTTGTGTAACATAGTGCAGTGTCATACAGTTGTGTAGTATAGTGCAGTGTCATATAGTTGTGTAACATAGAACAGTATCATACAGTTGCACAACATAGTGCAGTGTAATATAGTTGTGTAACATAGTGCAAGTCATACAGTTGTGTAACATAGTGCAGTGTCATATAGTTGTGTAACATAGTGCAGTGTCATACAGTTGTGTAACATAGTGCACTGACATAAATTTGTGTAACACAGTGCAGTGTCATATTGTTGTGTAACACAGTGCAGTGTCATACAGCTGTGTAACATAGTGCAGTGTCTTGGGTAGTTGGGTAACATAGTGCAGTGTCATATAGTTGTGTAACATAGTGCAGTATCATACAGTTGTGTAACATAGTGCAGTGACATACATTTGTGTAACATAGTGCAGTGTCATACAGCTGTGTAACATAGTGCAGTGTCATACAGCTCTGTAACATAAGCAGTGTCATATAGTTGTGTAACAAAGTGCAGTGTCATACAGTTGTTTAACATAGTGCAGTGTCATACAGTTGTGTAACATAGAGCAGTGTCATATAAATGTGTAACTATAACTATTTATAACTTCTTATAATAACAGATCTTAAGACATACAATCTTATTGGACAACTCTTTACATCTTACTCTTTTATCACAATATGAAAACTTAATTCTATATATACAACAACTTACAGCTGGGTATCACAATTAAAATATAATTATAATTATCGCTCCTATATGCTAAGGTATTCAACTACAGAGTAAAAACAATGGTACTGCAGGTAAGCTTTCAACATTCTTTCAAAGGTTTTTATTTTTGAGGCAAATTTTGTATACTTGGGTAGTTTATTGTATAATTTAAGTCCTGTTTGAAAAGTTCCTTTTTGATATATACTTGTGTTTGTGTGCGAAATATGAATGATTTGATTTTGTCTTGTGTTATGTCTATGAACATCGTTGTTTGTTTTAAGAAAAATGTCCTTATTCAATAAATTATTTTTAAGAACATAATACTTTCAAAGATATGAATGCAGGGCAGTGGGAGAATGTTTAAATCTTTAACAACACTGCACTATGTTACACAACTATGAGACACTGCATTATGTTACACAACTATATGACACTGCACTATGTTACACAAATATAAGACACTGCATTATGTTACACAACTATACGACATTGCACTCTGTTACACAACTGTATGACACTGCACTATGTTACACAACTGTATTACTCTGCACTATGCTACACAACTACCGTACCCAAGACACTGCACTATGTTTCACAGCAGTATGATACTGCACAATGCTACACAACTATATGACACTGCACAATGTTACCCAACTACCCAAGACACTGCACTATGTTACACAGCTGTATGACACTGCACTATTTTACACAACTATATGACACTGCACTATGTTACACAACTGTATGACACTGCACTATGTTACACAACTGTATGCCACTGCACTATGTTACCCAACTGTATGACTCTGCACTATGTTACACAACTTTATGACACTGCACTATGTTATGCAACTGTATGATAATGTAATATGTTACACAACTCTATGACACTGCACTATGTTACACAACTATATGATATTGCACTATGTTATACAATTATATTACACAGCACTATGTTAAGCAACTGTATGATACGCCACAATGTTACACAACTATATGGCACGACACTATGTTACACAACTACCCATGACACTGCACTATGTTACACAGCTGTATGACACTGCGCTATGTTACACAACTGTATGTCTCTGCACTATGTGACACAACTATATGACACTGCACTATGTTATGCAACTATATGATACTGTACTATGTTACACAACTATTTGACACTGCACTATGCTACACAACTGTATGGCACTGCACTATGTTACACAATTATATGACATTGCGTAATGTTACACAACTATATGACACTGCACTATGTTACACAACTGTATGACACTGCATTATGTTACACAACTATATGACACTGCACTATGTTACACAACCATATGACATTGCACTATGTTATGCGACTGTATGATACTGTACTACGTTACACAACTATATGACACTGCACTATGTTATGCAACTGTATGATACTGCACTATGTTACACAACTATATGACACTGCACTATGTTACCCAACTACCCAAGACACTGCACTAAGTTACACAGCTCTATGACACTGCGCTATGTTACACAACTCTATGACACTGCACTATGTTACCCAACTACCCAAGACACTGCATAAAGTTACACAGCTCTATGACACTGCGCTATGTTACACAACTATATGACACTGCACTATGTTATACAACATTTATGATACTGTACTATGATATGGTTGTGTAACATAGTGCAGTGTCATATAGTTGTGTAACATAATGCAGTGTCATACAGTTGTGTAACATAGTGCAGTGTCATATAGTTGTGTAACATTACGCAATGTCATATAATTGTGTAACATAGTGCAGTGCCATACAGTTGTGTAGCATAGTGCAGTGTCAAATAGTTGTGTAACATAGTACAGTATCATACAGTTGCATAACAGAGTGCAGTGTCATATAGTTGTGTAACATAGTGCAGAGACATACAGTTGTGTAACATAGTGCAGTGTCATACAGCTGTGTAACATAGTGCAGTGTCATGGGTAGTTGTGTAACATAATGCAGTGCCATATAGTTGTGTAACATTGTGGAGTATCACACAGTTGCTTAACATAGTGCTGTGTCATATAATTGTATAACATAGTGCAATGTCATATAGTTGTGTAACATAGTGCAGTGTCATAGAGTTGTGTAACATAGTGCAGTGTCATACAGTTGTGTATCATAGTACAGTGTCATACAGTTGTGTAGCATAGTGCAGTGTCTTATAGTTGTGTAACATAGTACAGTATCATACAATTGCATAACGTACTGCAGTGTCATATAACTGTGTAACATAGTGCAGAGTCATACGGTTGTGTAACATAGTGCAGTGTCATACAGCTGTGTAACATAGTGCAGTGTCTTGGGTAGTTCGGTAACATAGTGCAGTGTCATATACTTGTGTAACATAGTGCAGTATCATACAGTTGCATAACATTGTGCAGTGTCATATAGTTGTGTAACATAGTGCAGTTCCTTACAGTTGTCTAACATAGTGCAGTGTCATACAGTTGTGTAACATAGCGCAGTGTCATATAGTTATGTAACATAAGACAGTGTCATACAGTTGTGTAACATAGTGCAGTGTCATACAGTTGTGTAGCATAGTGCAGTGTCATATAGTTGTGTAACATAGTGCAGAGTCATACAGTTGTGTAACATAGTGCAGTGTCATACAGCTGTGTAACATAGTGCAGTGTCTTGGGTAGATGGGTAACATAGTGCAGTTTCATATAGTTGTGTAACATTGTGCAGTATCAAACAGTTGCATAACATAGTACAGTGTCATTTAATTGTACTGCATAGTGCAATGTCATATAGTTGTGTAACACACTGCAGTGTCATAGGGTTGTGTAACATAGTGCAGTGTCACACTATTGTGTAACATAGTGCAATGTCATACAGTTGTGTAGCATAGTGCAGTGTCATATAGTTGTGTGACATAGTACAGTATCATACAGTTGCACAACATAGTGCAGTGTCATACAGTTGTGTAACATAGTGCAGAGTCATACAGTTGTGTAACATAGTGCAGTGTCATACAGCTGTGTAACATAGTGCAGTGTCTTGGGTAGTTCGGTAACATAGTGCAGTGTCATATAGTTGTGTAACATAGTGCAGTATCATACAGTTGCATAACATAGTGCAGTGAAATATAGTTGCGTAACATAGTTGAGTTCCTTACAGTTGTCTAACATAGTGCAGTGCCATATAATTGTGTAACATAGTACAGTGTTATACAGATGTGTAACATAGTGCAGTGTCATATAGTTCTGTAACATACTGCAGTGTCATACAGTTGTGAAACATATTGCAGTGTCATACAGTTGTGTAACATAGTGCAGGGTCATACAGCTGTGTAACATAGTGCAGTGTCATACAGCTGGGTAACATAATGCAGTGTCATACAGTTGTGTAACATAGTGCATTGTCATACAGTTGTGTAACATAGTGCAGTGTCATACACTTGTGTAACATAGCGCAGTGTCATATAGTTATGTAGCATAAGACAGTGTCATACAATTGTGTAACATAGTGCAGTGTCATACAGTTATGTAACATAGTGCAGTGACATATAGATGTGTAACATAGTGCAGTGTCATATAGTTGTGCAACATAGTATAGTATCGTACAGTTGCATAACATAGTGCAGTGTCATATAATTGTGTAACATAGTGCAGTGTCATACAGTTGTGTAACATAGCGCAGTGTCAAATAGTTGAGTAATATAGTGCAGTGTCATATAATTGTGTAACATAGTGCAGTGTCATACAGTAGTGCATCATAGTGCAGAGTCACACACCTGTGTAACAAAGTGCAGTGTCATACAGTTGTGTAACATAGTGCAGTGTCATATAATTGTTTAACATAGTGCAGAGTCATACAATTGTGTAACATAGTGCAGTGTCATATAGTTGCATAACATAGTGCAGTGTCATAAAATTGTGTAATATAGTGCAGTGACATATAGTTGTGTAACATAGTGCAGTGTCATATAGTTGTGTAAGATAGTGCAGTGCCATATAATTGAGTAACATAGTGCAGTGTCATACAGTTGTGTAACATAGTGCAGTATCACACAGCTGTGTAATATAGTGCAGTATCATACAGCTGCATAACATAGTGCAGTGCCATATAGTTTTGTTACATAGTGCAGGTTCATACAGTTGTGTAACATAGTGCAGTGTCATACAGTTGTGTAACATAGTGAAGTGTCATACAGTTGTGTAACATAGTGCAGTGTCAAATAGTTGTGTAACATAGTGGAGTGTCATACAGCTGTGTTACATTGTACAGTGTCTGGGTAGTTGGGTAACATAGTGCAGTGTCATATAGTTGTGTAACATAGTGCAGTATCATACAGTCGCATAACGTAGTGCAGTGTCATTAAGTTGTGTAACATAGTGCAGTGTCTTATAGTTGTTTAACCTAGCACAGTATCATACAGTTGCATACCATAATGCAGTGTCATATAGTTGTGTAACATAGTGCAGTGTCATACGTTTGTGTATCATAGTGTAGCGTCATACAGTTGTGTAACATAGTGCACTGTCATACAGTTGTGTAACATAGTGCGCTGTCATATATTTGTGTAACATAGTGCAGTGTCATATTGTTGTGTAACATAGTGCAGTGTCATACAGCTGTGTAACATAGTGCAGTGTCTTGGGTAGTTGGGTAACATAGTGAAGTGTCATATAGTTGTGTAACATAGTGCAGTGTCATACAGTTGTGTAGCATAGTGCAGTGTCATACAGTTGTGTAACATAGTGCACTGACATAAATTTGTGTAACATAGTGCAGTGTCATATTGTTGTGTAACATAGTGCAGTGTCATACAGCTGTGTAACATAGTGCAGTGTATTGGGTAGTTGGGTAACATTGTGCAGTGTCATATAGTTGTGTAACATAGTGCAGTATCATACAGTTGTGTAATATAGTGCAGTGACAAACATTTGTGTAACATAGTGCAGTGTCATACAGCTGTGTAACATAGTGCAGTGTCATACAGCTCCGTAACATAAGCAGTGTCATATAGTTGTGTAACAAAGTGCAGTGTCATACAGTTGTTTAACATAGTGCAGTGTCATACAGTTGTGTAAAATTGAGCAGTGTCATATAGATGTGTAACATAGTACAGTATCATACAGTTGCATAACATAGTGCAGTGTCATAAAGTTGTGTAACATAGTGCAGAGTCATACAGTTGGGTAACATAGTGCAGTGGCATACAGTTGTGTAACATAGTGCAGTGTCATATAGTTGTGTAACATAGTGCAGTGTCATACAGCTGTGTAACATAGTGCAGTGTCATACAGCTGTGTAACATAGTGCAGTGTCTTGGGTAGTTGGGTAACATTGTGCAGTGTCATATAGTTGTGTAGCATTGTGCAGTATCATACAGCTGTGAAACATAGTGCAGTGTCTTGGGTACGGTAGTTGTGTAGCATAGTGCAGAGTCATACAGTTGTGTAACATAGTGCAGTGTCATACAGTTGTGTAACATAGTTCAATGTCGTATAGTTGTGTAACATAATGCAGTGTCTTATATTTGTGTAACATAGTGCAGTGTCATATAGTTGTGTAACATAATGCAGTGTCTCATATTTGTGTAACATAGTGCAATGTTGTTAAAGATTTAATCATTCTCCCACTGCCCTGCATTCATATCTTTGAAAGTATTATGTTTTTAAAAATAATTTATTGAATAAAGACATTTTTCTTAAAACAGACAACGATGTTCATAGACATAACACAAGACAAAATCAAATCATTCATATTTCGCACACAAACACAAGCATATATCAAAAAGGAACTTTTCAAACAGGACTTAAATTATACCATAAACTACCCCAGTATACAAAATTAGCCACAAAAATAAAAAAAACTTTGAAAGAATGTTGGAAGCTTACCAGCAGTACCATTGTTTTTACTCTGTAGTTGAATACCTTAGCATATAGGAGCGATAATTATAATTATATTTTAATTGTGATACCCAGCTGTAAGTTGTTTTATATATAGAATTAAGTTTTCGTATTGTGATAATAGAGTAAGATGTAAAGAGTTGTCCAATAAGATTGTATGTCTTAAGATCTGTTATTATAATAAGTTATAAATAGTTATAGTATTAGTAATATATATCCGTAAGTTCCTTTATTTCTATGTAATTTCTGACATGTCCTATATCAAAAATGTATTGTATACATGTAATTGATTCTAATCTAATCTAATCTAATCTTCTAGTTGGGTAACATAGAGCAGTGTCTTGGGTAGTTGGGTAACATAGTGCAGTGTCATATAGTTGTGCAACATAGTACAGTATCATATAGTTGCATAACATAATGCAGTGTCATATAATTGTGTAACATTATGCAGTGTCATACAGTTGTATGACATAGTACAGTGTCATTTAGTTGTGTAACATAATGCAGTGTCACATAATTGTATATCATAGTGCAGTGTCATACAGTTGTGTAACATAGTGCAGTGTCATATAGTTGTGTAACATAGTACAGTATCATAAATGTTGTATAAAATAGTGCAGTGTCATATAGTTGTGTAACATAGCGCAGTGTCATAGAGCTGTGTAACTTTGTGCAGTGTCTTGGGTAGTTGGGTAACATAGTGCAGTGTCATAGAGTTGTGTAACATAGCGCAGTGTCATAGAGCTGTGTAACTTAGTGCAGTGTCATATAGTTGTGTAACATAGTTCAGTAACATACAGTCGCATAACATAGTGCAGTGTCATATGGTTGTGTAACATAGTGCAGTGCCATACAGTTGTGTAGCATAGTGCAGTGTCATATAGTTGTGTAACATAGTACAGTATCATATAGTTGCATAACATAGTGCAGTGTCATATAGTTGTGTCACATAGTGCAGAGACATACAGTTGTGTAACATAGTGCAGTGTCATACAGCTGTGTAACATAGTGCAGTGTCATGGGTAGTTGTGTAACATAGTGCAGTGCCATATAGTTGTGTAACATTGTGGCGTATCATACAGTTGCTTAACATAGTGCTGGGTCATATAATTGTATAACATAGTGCAATATCATATAGTTGTGTAACATAGTGCAGTGTCATAGAGTTGTGTATCATAGTGCAGTGTCATACAGTTGTGTAACATTGTACAGTGTCATACAGTTGTGTAGCATAGTGCAGTGTCATATAGTTGTGTAACATAGTACAGTATCATAGAGTTGCATAACGTACGGCAGTGTCATATAGTTGTGTAACATAGTGCAGAGTCATACAGTTGTGTAACATAGTGCAGTGTCTTGGGTAGTTCGGTAACATAGTGCAGTGTCATATACTTGTGTAAAATAGTGCAGTATCATACAGTTGCATAACATAGTGCAGTGTCATATAGTTTTGTAACATAGTGCAGTTCCTTACAGTTGTCTAACATAGTGCAGTGTCATATCGTTGTGTAACATAGTGCAGTGTCATACAGTTGTGTAACATAGTGCAGTGTCATACAGCTGTGTAACATAGTGCAGTGTCATACAGCTGGGAAACATAGAGCAGTGCCATACAGTTGTGTAACATAGTGCATTGTCATACAGTTGTGTAACATAGTGCAGTGTCATACACTTGTGTAACATAGTGCAATGTCATACAGTTGTGTAACATAGTGCAGTGTCATACAGTTGTGTAACATAGCGCAGTGTCATATAGTTATGTAACATAAGACAGTGTCATACAGTTGTGTAACATAGTGCAGTGTCATACAATTATGTAACATATTGCAGTGACATATAGTTGTGTAACATAGTGCAGTGTCATTTAGTTGTGCAACATAGTATAGTATCGTACAGTTGCAAAACATAGTGCAGTGTCATATAATTGTGTAATATAGTGCAGTGTCATACAGTTGTGTAACATAGCGCAGTGTTATATAGTTGTGTAACATAGTGCAGTGTCATAAAATTGTGTAACATAGTGCAGTGTCATACAGTAGTGTAACATAGTGAAGTGTCACACAGCTGTGTAACATAGTGCAGTGTCATAGAGTTGTGTAACATAGTGCAGTGTCATATAATTGTGTAACCTAGTGCAGTGTCATGCAGTTGTGTAACATAGTGCATTGTCATATAGTTGCATAACATAGTGCAGTGTCATAAAATTGTGTAACATAGTGCAGTGTCATACAGTTGTGTAACATAGTGCAGTGTCATATAGTTGTGTAACATAGTGCAGTGTCATATAATTGTGTTACATAGTGCAGTGTCATACAGTTGTGTGACATAGTGCAGAATCACACAGCTGTGTAACATAGTGCAGTATCATATAGTTGCATATCATAGTGCTGTGCCATATAGTTGTGTAACATAGTGCAGTGTCATACAGTTGTGTAACATAGTGCTGTGTCATACAGTTGTGTAACATAGTGAAGTGTCATACAGTTGTGTAACATAGTGCAGTGTCAAGTAGTTGTGTAACATAGTGCAGTGTCATACAGCTGTGTTACATTGTACAGTGTCTTGGGTAGTTGGGTAACATAGTGCAGTGTCATATATTTGTGTAACATAGTGCAGTATCATACAGTCGCATAACATAATGCAGTGTCATTAAGTTGTGTAACATCGTGCAGAGTCACACAGTTGTGTAACATAGTGCAGTGTCATATAGTTGTTTAACATAGCACAGTATCATACAGTTGCATACCATAGTGCAGTGTCATATATTTGTTTAACATAGTGCAGTGTCATACGGTTGTGTAACATAGTGTAGCGTCATACAGTTGTGTAACATAATGCAGTGTCATATAGTTGTGTAACATAGTGCAGTGTCATACAGTTGTGTAACATAGTGCACTGACATATATTTGTGTAACATATCGCAGTGTCATATTGTGGTGTAACATAGTGCAGTGTCATACAGCTGTGTAACATAGTGCAGTGTCTTGGGTAGTTGGGTAACATAGTGCAGTGTCATATAGTTGTGTAACATAGTGCAGTATCATACAGTTGTGTAACATAGTGCAGTTACATACATTTGGGTAACATAGTGCAGTGTCATACAGCTGTGTAACATAGTGCAGTGTCATACAGCTCTGTACATAAGCAGTGTCATATAGTTGTGTAACAAAGTGCAGTGTCATACAGTTGTGTAACATAGTGCAGTGTCATACAGTTGTGTAACATAGGGCCGTGTCATATAGTTGTGTAGCATTGTACAGTATCATACAGTTGCATAACATAATGCAGTGTCATAAAGTTGTGTAACATAGTGCAGCGTCATAAGTTGGGTAACATAGTGCAGTGTCATATAGTTGTGTAACATTGTGCAGTGTCATACAGCTGTGTAACATAGTGCAGTGTCTTGGATAGTTGGGTAATATTGTGCAGTGTCATACTGTTGTGTAACATAGTGCACTGACATATATTTGTGTAACATATCGCAGTGTCATATTGTGGTAAAACATAGTGCAGTGTCATACAGTTGTGTAACATAGTGAAGTGTCATACAGTTGTGTAACATAGTGCAGTGTCAAGTAGTTGTGTAACATAGTGCAGTGTCATACAGCTGTGTAACATAGTGCAGTGTCTTGGGTAGTTGGGTAACATAGTGCAGTGTCATATAGCTGTGTAACATAGTGCAGTATCATACAGTTGTTTAACATAGTGCAGTGACATACATTTGGGTAACATAGTGCAGTGGCATACAGTTGTGTAACATAGTGCAGTGTCATACAGTTGTGTAACACAGTGCAGTGTCATATAGTTGTGTAACATAGTGCAGTGTCATACAGCTGTGTAACATAGTGCAGTGTCTTGGATAGTTGGGTAACATTGTGCAGTGTCATATAGTTGTGTAACATAGTGCAGTATCATACAGCTGTGAAACATAGTGCAGTGTCTTGGGTACGGTAGTTGTGTAGCATAGTGCAGAGTCATACAGTTGTGTAACCTAGTGCAGTGTCATACAGTTGAGTAACATAGTGCAGTGTCATATAGTTGTGTAACATAATGCAGTGTCTTATATTTGTGTAACATAGTGCAGTGTCATATAGTTGTGTAACATAATGCAGTGTCTCATAGTTGTGTAACATAGTGCAGTGTCTTCAGGCGCGGATTCAAGGGGGGGACACGGGGGTCATGACCCCCCCCCCCCCAAACGGAGACCAAATTTTTTTGCAAACTCAAACAACGAAAACACAATTACCAGACAAATAAAACTTAACGAATTTTAACTGAAAAACAGTTTTATTTTCATTTTATTCAATACTGAAATATCTTTATTCGAATTATTATGTACAACTGTACATATTTACAACTTCAAACCTCTTATATAAAAACGATTATTTATACAACAAAATCAACTCGTCTACTTTGTTTAGCAAACCATGTGATTACCGAATCGATGTCTATAGTGATGTCACAATGAATGTGCAGCAATGCACGGATAGGTATTTTGGGCTTTTTTAGCTTCAAAAATTTTTGCCGGCGTCCAAACTGCAAGCTTGGTTGGCAATTTGAGCTGTGACTTTCTCCATTTGTCGGTACCAACTCGACTTGCCGAAACTGTAACGTACCTTGATACCTTTCTCGAAGCTCGATGTAAAAGTCGCAAAACATGCCGTTGCAATTTGTACGAATGTTTTTGGTTCGCTAAACGCATCAAATTTCTATCCATGAGGCTTGCAAAAAAATTGGTCTGGTTTTGTACATTTGGTTATTTTGTGATTGCGTTTTTAGTGATACCATATTTCTCAACAATTTCGATTCTCTGACCCCCCACCCCCAAGCCAAACTCTAGATCGATTCTCTGACCCCCCCCCCCCAAAACCAAACTCTAGATCCGCGCCTGAGTGTCTTTAAAGATTTAAACATTCTCCCACTGCTCTGCATTCATATTTTTGAAAGTATTATATTTTTAAAAATAATTTATTGAATAAAGACATGTTTCTTAAAATAAACAATTATGTTCATAGACATAACACAAGACAAAATCAAAACATTCATATTTCGCACACAAACACAAGCATATATCAAAAAGGAACTTTTCAAACAGGAGTTAAATTATACAATAAACTACCCCAGTATACAAAATTTGCCACAAAAATAAAAACCTTTGAAAGAATGTTGAAAGCTTACCTGCAGTACCATTGTTTTTACTCTGTAGTTGAATACCTTAGCATATAGGAGCGATAATTATAATTATATTGTAATTGTGATACCTAGCTGTAAGTTGTTGTATATATAGTATTAAGTTTTCATATTGTGATAATAGAGTAAGATGTAAATAGTTGTCCAATAAGATTGTATGTCTTAAGATCTGTTCTTATAATAAGTTATAAATAGTTATAGTATTAGTAATATATACCCGTAAGTTCCTTTATTTTCTATGTAATTTCTCACATGTCCTATATCAAAAATGTATTGTTTACATGTAATTGATTCTAATCTAATCTAATCTAATCTTCTAGTTGGATAACATAGAGCAGTGTCTTGGGTAGTTGGGTAACATAGTGCAGTGTCATATAGTTGTGCAACATAGTACCGTATCATACAGTTGCATAACATTGTGCAGTGTCATATAATTGTGTAACATAATGCAGTGTCATACTGATGTGTAACATAGTGCAGTGTTATATAGTTGTGTAACATAATACAGTCATATAATTGTGTAACATAGTGCAGTGTCACACAGTTGTGTAACATAGTGCAGTGTCATATAGTTGTGTAACATAGTACAGTATCATACAGTTGCATAACATAGTGCAGTGTCACATAGTTGTGTAACATAGCGCAGTGTCATACAGTTGTGTAACATAGTGCAATGTCATAGAGCTGTGTAACATAGTGCAGTGTCTTCGGTAGTTGGTTAACATGCTGCAGTGTCATATAGTTGTGTAACATAGTGCAGTATCATACAGTTGCATAACATAGTGCAGTGTCATACAGTTGTGTAACATAGTGCAGTATCGTACAGTTGCATAACATAGTGCAGTGTCATATAGTTGTGTAACATAGTGCAGTGTCATACAGTTGTGTAACATATTGCAGTGTCATACAGTTGTCTAACATAGTGCAGTGTCGTATAGTTGTGTAACATAGTGCTGTATCATACAGCTGCATAACATAATGCAGTGTCATATAGTTGTGTAACATAGTGCAGTGTCATTCAGTTGTGTAACATACTGCAGTGTCATATAGTTGTGTAGCATAATACAGTATCATACAGTTGCATAACATAGTGCAGTGTCATATAGTTGTGTAACGTAGTGCAGTGTCATACAGTTGTGTAACATAGTGCAGTGTCATACAGTTGTGTAACATAGTGCAGTGTCATACTGTTCAGTCCAAGGGTCGGGACGACCATAGGACCTGAAACGCCATTACACCCCTTCATCTTTCACCTATAAACTACCCCTTACTGGCTGTAAGCCTCATACACTTCCTTAACACAGGCAGGCGCAGCGATCTAGCTGTCAGCCAATCTTACATCACTCATAAACAAATACACTATCGCCGGAATCTGGAACACCAACAGTGACGAAACGCCAAGTCAGCAGCTCGGGAGACCTTAAAAGGTAGACCCCAGGAAAGCCCAATGTTTATTCGCGGCCGTCGACTCTGCATCTCCGGTTCCAGCTCCAGCACCACCAGGTGAGAATAGAGTGTGCTCATATCTCCTTATAACTTACACATTTGTACTTTATCACCCAAACCCACACTTGTACTTGTACACATTATTTTACACCTGTCCACTAGTAAAAGGGACAGCAGATCACCATAACTGACCAAATAAACACTTGTTCAGTAAACACACATCTTATACTTATTTCATTTAGCTTTACATCCTCACACCCATTCTGCCCTCAGTCCTAATTGCCCCTGACCATGAACGCCAGGAATTGCACCGTCAGAAATTCCATTGTATTTGAGTAGCAGCCAGAAAGCAGCGGCCAAGTGCCGACTCCGCATATGAGCTCGCTATCGCTCGCTCACACTTAATTGGTAAACTAAGTTAATAGCTCTTTATTAAGCATTCATCCCTTAACGAGTAGACGCACCCCGTATGATCGCACCCCGTTATATTTCATCCTAAAACAGACACTTACACTAGTAGTTTCCACAAATACGGGAAACTGCACATTTCGGAAACCACCCCTAAAATTATACATATACACATCCCTGTTCATTCCTCCCCCCAACACGGGGATAGAACAGGTTGGTGGAGGCGCCGTGCCACGCAAATTAAGGGTAGGGATTCATACAAGCAGCCCTCGTGGTAGATCGGCAAAAAGGTACTAAAAGCAGCCAAGCAAAAGTAGATTTTTTTTCTAGAGTACTCCCTACGGTTTATCTTTATTATACTGGGATTTGTATTATTATATTCGCCCACACCCTCCCCCCCCCCCCACTAGGGCAGAAGTTATTTTTATTTTGTTTTTGATTTTGTTTTCTAACCAACGCTATTAAAAATACATTAGTCCTGCCAGGACACACTACACTTAGATGGCAGCATATACTAAGAATACGCTATACAGAATGGCACCACATGCAGAGGCAACAGGGATTGTAAGCCATAGAAGGGATAGGGGGGCGCCAGTATTACTCGGCTTGTTACTAAGGTACCAAAGCCATATACAAAGGCGACAGACACAAATACGGGCACTCCAAACGAGGTTAGGAGCAATACAGGGTAAACAGTCATGCACCCCGTCGGAGGGTAAGATAGCGCAATTGAAACGCGCACACAAACATATACATGGCATACACGAACATCTCAATAGGAACCATGTTCGAAGGAACAGGATATACGACCGGTTGAACACTACATATGGCCCAATACCAGATAGCACAACTTTAGAGAGAATAAGGGTGCACTACACGATGTTATATGCCCAATACAGGGAGCTTGTTCGTGAACAGGCGCTCCTCCAGTTGGCGGCCACAGAACTGTATAGGACACAAACACAGTAACGCTACAATTCGCGAAAGTGTCTACTCCTATACCTACCAAAACACAATGGAAGGAGTCTGCCGTGGCCATAGCCCAGAAAACGGCCAGGCTAGGCTCCAATACACTAAAGGGCCAAACTCACACAGACACACGTCCCGCAGCTCCGGTCCGTGAGGAAATTTTGCCAGACCGAGGGGCGAAACCTACACCAACCCCCGCAGAACGAATGCACGAGAGGGAGTTGACGCCAGGCCTCCCAGACACACAAATTTACACAAAAAGGAACCTGGAGGAACATACATCATGGGCAGATGACGTAGAAAACGTGCCACAGCAACGTAAGCCCATTCAGACAGACACACATAGCAAAACACAATGGAAGGGGTCCGCCGTGGCCACAATTCAGAAAACGGCCAGGCTAGCCTCCATGACACTAAAGTGACATGCACACACAGATACACGACCCCTACCGCCTGCTCAGACGGCGATTTCGCCAGAATGGAGGCGGACAATTACATATGCACCCCCAATGCAAAGAAACAGAGGGGGGTTGCTTCCAATTCCCCAGGGTGCAACACACACGCCTGGACGTACTATCATGCCTCAAACACAGTCTACACGGGGCATAAGGGAGGTTTTACCGCCCACCCCACGAGGCCAAGTAGACAGGAGAACATATACCCCCACAGACACGGATAGGGTAGTGCAAGGGCAATGCAGACCCTCAGGCACAAACACACCTAGGAAGATGAACAGGCAACACGGTAAACGTAGGCCCAGGCTCACCCTACTGAAAAACCCTCAGAAAGACAGTGGGGACCCGCCCCAGGGGAGGGCAGAGGCCTACGCCGTCATTTCAGGACGAGCAAAGTCACCCCGTCGGGCAACAGCGCTCGGGCGAGGATAAAAACATTCACCGTGAAAAAAACAACTTAAAGATAGAAAAAAACTAGCTAGAAATAAGGCAAATAACATGGCACAGTAGAATTAAAGCCATGGACATAGACACGGGGACAGACAATTACACAGACATCTCACAAACAACATAAAGACACAATCACATAGAAACCATAGAATCCCTTACACGCACGGCAGCCCATAGGTTATGGTTATGAATTAATGCATGCATGAAAGGGTTATATTATAACTGTATGTATATGTACTCGCATACCAGCATGATGTACTGTCCCCGTAAAATGAATATTTAGGATGAAAATGAGAATAATACATTTTTTTTTCGAAGCCCATGATAAAATTTAACCAAGGAATATGATGGCTGGAACTAGGCAGAAACCAGTCGTGAGGCGACGTCGAGCAAGGATGGAAATTCCGTCACGTGATTGTATTGCGTAATGGAAGTTTCTAGAAGCTTGGAATCGACCTAGCAACAGCGAATATTCCCAGGATTTGTTTAAATATTGTAATAAATTATCCCATTGGATATGAGCTTACAGCCAATAGGAAGAAGTTTTAGAGAAGACGGGAGTTCCAGCAACTAAATTTTTATGGATATTTAATTCATTTAAGCCCTTAGAGAATGAATTTATATATTGGAAAAGAGAAGAATATGATAATAAAATATTGGAAATATTTTACAAGTCAATAGCAGGTCGCTATTGGGAGGAATAAGCGATTTGCTAGAGCCCGCGCGAATTCGAGAGGGAACTCGAAAAGGCGACTAGAATCGGTAGACTTGGAGGGGAGACGCCAAGCACCGGGGCTCTTGTGTATCTGAACGTCGGAGAGGTCAGACGTGTGCAATTGGAAGATAAAGGAGTTCCGAGTGTTTCACCGAGCTTGTAGAAGTTGACTCGTGGAGACAAGGCATAAGCAAGGGCGGAATTAGGAGATGACCGCGCCTTGAATCTAGGTGAAGTTGCGAGGAACACATATACCGCAACCACTTCGGTCTGATCGGCTTCAGAGAATTTATTTCAACTACATATTGTAGCTGACTAGCAGATATTGTATATTACGAACTTTCAGAAGTTTGAGAGAAGTATTTCAGCAATTATAAGCAGTTTTGTGAAGCGCGAGAAAAGTGTTTCTTTCCAGCGCGATACGACACTTTGTCCGAGCGACGGCAGCTCAGGCAACAGCCACAATTGAGTACGAGTGCATATTAATATTGCTTGTGTGGAACTGTATTATAACACAGGATAGAGATGTATTCCATAGTGAAGAACAATATTCAGTCGACTATTATGAAGATTATTATGGACTAAATTATTATGTGCGCCAGGAGTATAAGCAGATAGAAGCAATATAGTCAACGATGGAGCTTCGTTAGAGGAGACTGTTCGTGAATGTCTACTTAGCGAGCGATCATGAGACTTGATGCACAACTCTATTCTAGTGCATTCTTGTCAAACATGTGCTCAACATTAACATCAGAGACTACAGAACGATATTCAGATTCCATCTACATGAATGTTCGTTATACGAGTGAGGTCCAAGACTCTCTCTTCAAATGCCTTTTGAAGTGGAAAGCAGAACTTTTGACGCTACTCACTGTTATGATGAGACTGTGCTGTGACGGAGATAGAAGAAACATCAAGATTATCAAGAGGTCCAGGGTTATCCCGGTCACAAGGAAGATGATGATTGGAGGCCCGCAGTTCGATTCCGGTCGGAGCTTGCTGTTTCCAGTGGGGGAATTCGTTCCTTTCCTGAGGTCACGAGTTCGTGGAGACGAGCTAGGATCCAACCCAGATCTTTGGGAGATGTAACATCCGAGTATTTTGTTATACTCTATCTTGATCATCTAGACTTCGAGACCAGGTAGCAGTGTTCACTAACCTTGTAGTTAGAGCTTGTAGTGACATTTTCTGAGCAAATCCTTTATCCATATTTCGATGCAGTTTTTATGTACTCCATGTATAGCATCTTTATTCTTCGAAATTTATTATAGTGATCGTCTTGCGACGCTATTTACTTCGTTTGTTAGGAATCCAGTTCCTGAACTGAGATTATTTACTTGTTCGAGGAACAAGATTTTGTCATTTCCTTTAAGGAAGAGTAATTTATTTTCGACGTTTTTGTATTCATTCTGAATGCAGGTGATAGACATTTTCGTCTATGTTACCCATTAAATTAATTTTTATTAGTTTAATTTAGGCATTTTATCCATCGAGAAGAAACGTCAAGAAAGAAGATCTTGGTAGTGATATATTGTGAAATATCATGTCACATTGTGGAATAGAAACATTTAACGTGGACACGATTATTATCGTCAGAACTCATTGACATTCGTTCTGAATGAAGATAATACGAATATGACTAACTGTATGTTTTATTGAAGAAAGCTTTGAACTTTCAGTCATTTAATTTATTGGAAGCTAGAATCTTCTTGGAAGATTAATTATCATCCGACGGTAGGGTGGTTATCGTTTGATGTCCTCGTCGTGATAGATTCTTGTTGGACACAAACACATAGATATGATGTTGTGATTAAATATTTACGAGGAGTAATATCATGTCACGTTGTAGACATAATATTCCTTCTTCGATTAAAGTCGAACCCAGATGTGTGAAGATGAGATGTAGTATTTTTATTAAATGTATGCACGACAGTTTATACTTATCAGAGTATCGTTTCAAGAGTATTAAGTGAGGAGGTCAGTATCGTAAATTCCGAAGGTCGTTAAGATGTATAAATTAATAATTTAACAATTGTTGTTATTGTTCATGAGACCAGCGATTGTGGTGACAACGCTGAGAAATTATGCCCTTTTGTAGGGAATGCCAGGTTGAAAGAAGTGGAGTTGATAACCCTTTGATAGTGGTTTTTTATGTATTTCCGTATGTAGTTGGCATACGAGGTTTTTGCGAAGGTGTGTTCCGCATTTTATAGTACAGTCATTGCGTGGGCATGACTAGTTTTGGGCAAGGCATTAAAAGTGTGAGTAGAGAGTACTCCTTATTTTGTTATACACGACCTGGGATTTAGAGAGGACAAGAAGGGTCACGGTTGAAATTGGAACAGGAAATTGATGATGACAGCTGTTATGCTATACTTTTATCGAGATTATTAAGCACAGACATGTAACGGCATATGTTTCACCTTAAGTGGTCGAATGTATTTAAACTATCTTGACACCAGATCAGAGAGGAGAGACTGGTGGTTATTTCTGGAGATGTGGAAGATTTTACGGATCACAGTTCACTGTATTTGACATTTCGAGCACAGGCTCGAGTGTATTTAGACGCTATTACTTTGGAAGGACTATAGCTGATGCTATAACCTTTATTATTTGCCAATCGAGTGTATAACGTGTTAGAATAGGAAGTTTTTACTTTGTTTAACGTAGAGGTTAGAGTATGAATGAGTATGTGACTGTATGTGGTTTGTTTCTTTTTCATAGCGAATGAAATGAACTCCATTGGGACGTCACAATGCGAGAGTATGAATGAGAGTGTGTGTAGAAGTTTTATGCCAGTAGCATGTAGGATTTGCGTACAGTTCACGTATTTGTCTGACGTGAATCTACTTCATTTTAACACAGCTTTTATTGTTATGGAGAGCACATATGTGGACCAGGCGGGAATAGCGAGGACTTCTTTAAAACTCGTTTCTAGCCAAGGCCATAGCTCGGCCACGTGGCAAGGGTCGCGTGCTCCGAGCGCCCATTTGTTCTTGGGAGCGTGCCAGAAGAATGTAAATACACAGAGATGTGTAATTTTTGTACAGCTTGATCTATGGACACAAGCTACACCAAATTTTGTCATTATGTTCATAGAACGCAGTTCTGTCAGTGGCGTGAGTGTAGAGATGAGCGAATGGGAGTGTGTTATTTTATTTTGTTGTATGTATGTTTAGCCTTAGTTTACATTTTGTTATTAAATCGTTTAGTTTTATTGGAAGCTGTGTCGTCATGATTCATTTTAGATATAAGGAGATGCAACTGTGAAACCCAATTTAGGTCCAGAGAGGCTGACCACGAGATCCCCGAGAATAAGGTAGGTATTTTACCGCGAGCTAAGTGTATTTTTCTTGTAATTCACAGTTGTATTGTAATTTCCGCCACGCATATTCGCGAGGGTCTAGTTGGAGGTAGATCCTTGACAAGTATTTTGCTCCGGAGCAGTCAGGGTCTACGAATCCAGCTGGTGCTTCGGATATCCAACAGAGCGCCTCTAGAATGTATGGGGACAGTACGTGTCTTAAATAGACACCAGGGTTGACATATGAATTTCACTAACGTCATTCACAACACAAACATAAACACGGGGAGGTTCTTTTACATACAGGGAATACATAAATTGACACAAAAACACACCGAGAGAGAGAAAGGCAAGCCCTGAAGCACAAAACTACAAGGACACAAACACATAAACTACACAGATAGAAACACCGACATGCAGCTTCGACACATGATACTAGATGCCACATGGGCAGACATCGATTACAGATGACATGAATGCTACACTAAACAACTCTGACATATGTAGCGTCATCATATTAGAAAGGCAAAAGATAAGACACGGTAATTGTAAAGAAGCGGAGGGTCTTTTGGAAAACATATACTAACAAGCTCACATGATTTGTAGCATGATTACAACATGGGTGCTGCACACTTTACATGTTAACAGCGGCACGAAGTAATCTCCTCGCCGGCGATTACCGCATATGTACCCAATACTCTGCAAAGTCAGCACGCACACGCGTCACAACACCGTAATACAGCCACAAGATGAGCGTACTGCGACCACGGTAACACTGCGGTGGCCAGAGAATCATTTAGTACAAATTCAAAACCCCACTACGCTCTCAGTTCAAAACCAGGGGTGACCAAAATTCGCACAGGCGACATACGCAGGGCATACTTACACGTGCGCAGGCCTGTTCCATGGTACTCGCTATCATAACCTAGTTAGGGCATTAGCGACCCCGGGACTACCAATAGGGGATATATCAAGAACACCAGGCCTCTTCGAGACCACGAAATACTCTTTCAAACCATAACGCCCGAACTCTAAGACGAGGGACGTTCAAGAGTATTCAGAACACTTATATTAAGGAACACCGACACACCCATCTTACACACACTATGTGCGCCACGGGACGGAAATTGCCAAAATGAAGGTCCCGAAATGGGGCACAAGGCATACATTGTGGGCCGCGTCAAGGGCACAACCCTAGAAAATACACGGTCATACAACACAGGCACAGGAGACAATCTACAAACTCCGGTAGAGGAAACGTAGCTAACACAAGTAAGCCAACGACAGATAGTTGCGGACTACGATACCAGAGGCCACACAGTGACACACGATAGCAATACGCAATCTAGGGTCCGCATTTTAGATAAGGACGGGCGGCCCAACGAATAGTAAGGGAAGAAGGAGTTGACTGACTAAAGAGCAACTAATTCAGGTGCACGGATCACAGGACAATGATATCACACACGCACACAAACAAAAATACACCAGGGCAGACATATTCCACAACACGGGGAATATGAGGGGACCAGACACACGCTCACACAAAATATGGTAACACCACATCTCGACGGCCGAAAATCATGAATATTCAGTACAGGGGCAGGTAGATTACCCCGGACACAGACCAAATAGACTTGCTAGACATAAATAATAAATAATTGCATAAAGCGAAGGAATTGCGGAAGCAAGTTCCCAAACAAGCTAGTAGCGGAAATATTACAGGTTAACAAATTGCTCTTTTTCACACAAACATATATTGACACACGAGCAATAAGTGACAACACAATTGTTATTCTTCCTGCATGTCGCTGAAGACATTAAGTTACACAAAGGCGATAAACAAAATACAGGAAACAGCGCGGTGCGAACACAGCGAATTCCAGCGTGACGTCACACACTGTTGCTGAGGAAATTTCGCAACAGCGGAACGGGACAACAATACACAAACATGATGCCACTGGCACAAGCAATAGTAGGAAGCTATACACTGACAACACGGATGTTTACACAGGAAATGAGGACGGTATTACATTAGGTTCTGCCCAAAATATTACACATATATGGCAGACAGATTTGAATTGGGAGACTACACTATTTCAGACCGGCCAGTAATAGAACGGGAACATGTATACAGCTGCGATAAGCAACACTAGACGGCGTGTGCCGAGTAGCCACGCGGTACAGATAAACCCTCTCAGATAACAGGACACGCGCAGGCGAGAACTCAGCTTGCAGGAAGCCGCGGGTATAAAAGCGCGCTGCAAATTGAGGCCACGGCCGCTTCCCTCCCACACGCGCCCAGCACTTAGGGGCAGCAAGGCAATTACACACAAACACACATATATACTAATTAAGGACGGGCACACACAGATTCCAAGGAGGAACGAACCCCCCCCCCTAATAATTTCTCTTCCTTCCCCAAAACTACTAAAGGCAACTATGCCCTACCAGTCTGTATTCGCAGGCCACAGGGTTATTATAGTGACATAGGGTCACATACGAACAAAACACACCCCATTTTTTATTTAGAAGGCCTAGTATACGACAGGCATTGTGGAACTGCTCAGCCCACGTGCAAAGGGACTGGCGAACTCCCGCGATAGGGCAAATATTTTAATCACGAACACAGTTATAGAGATGATAGACCCACGGGCATTACACAGATTAGTATTTTGGCACACACTAGGTGCTGTATGGCATCTCAAATGACATATAGACGCTCAGCGAGCGCAAGCTTTAAACACCTTAGAGAGCGAAAGAGAACACAGAACAGCCAAGAGAGGCTGACACACCATAAATGGAGTAAGGTGGATAATGCCATCAGGATGGTCATAGTACAGCTTACGGGCAAAACATCCCCACACCCTTCCTTCCATTTATCCTAATACCCAATACAAACTCGCATAGACACACAGACACATAAAAACATATTACACTACATTAAAATAAGTACATAAGGGGTTGGTTTAGACATTCATGTGTTTCACAACTCAGAGGTCTACTGCACCTTGTGTCATTATGCCGGCACCTGAATATTAGAGGTGATTCGGACACCAATGTTAAGCGCCGATGGACATCTCCATATAGAGAGATGAGGCCATATTTACATACTAACCAATGTTTCAATAAATAATCCCGCATGCAGAAGACATAGACTTATTGCACACTAATACACCCCTTCTCCTCAAATGAGAGCAGACATGCGCTCATATCCATCTCGAGGCTTGAGATATCCCACCCACACACCAAGGGTAGTATTGTTATCATACCTGCATGACGCATTTCAAATGTGGACACCTGGGGAAAACCCACCCCATCCACTCACAATAATAACATCCTAACAGCATCACCGACTCTTGGCCACCATAAACATAGAGTCCAACGATGCATCACCCTTTCCCACCACGCTTTAACACTATTCGTCAAATAACACCCTTTCGGATCATAATAACAAGGGACCAGACATCCCATAATCCCACTAATATCTCCAGAAACATAACAAAGCATCAGCGCTGGAGATCCGACAAGGCAATGAAAGACCTAAAGCAGGCACTGCGTTTAGAATGCTCTACAACCCCAGAACACTAAGAATTGTACCACATTACACTAGTACACAAAATTATACCAAAATATTACATCCAAAACACTACAGTATACAAAATTACGCTTGTCATATAACTCAAAAGGAATCTAAGGTCACACTTGGTGGTGACAAACATGCATATTGATGGGAGCAGAACGCCACACGAGGGCAGAGTCGAGGACGTGGAACGGACCCTGACGACCAACTGGACTAGACTCATAGTTAGATGTATGCTAAGTCAGCTCTCGGAGGCGTAGAGGGCAGTCTTCCGCCCGCAGGAAGTAAAGAAGTGACTCAGGGTTCAACGGGACCATCCCTTGAGCACGACAAGTCCTCATTCCGGAAAAATGGGGCGAAGATGATTTAATAAATGATATATAACGAATAATAAATGATAAATAATATGTATGGAAAGAATGCGATCATTCGGTCCCGAGCCCACGTAAATGGGCGCAGCGGGCCTCCAGAGCTTAAATGGGAATTGCAGCGAGCACCCAGAGATGTACATGGGGAACGCGGCGAGCTCCCAGAGGGGTCTGGGCCACCCACTAATAAATATAAATGGTGAATAAAGCGACTATAAGCATTATATAAACGTAAACGACACGGATATCCGCGCGCAGTGTTTGCCAATTAGCAACACAATCACACAGGCCTCTACACGCTACACATTTGTTATTAAGGGGGGAAGTCGACAGTTAGACTTAAGGGAGCGGAATTCCAAAGGGTCTTTCGGCCAGGTGTTTTTGGAAGCAATCAGTGTTTCCAAAATACACACGGGTGGTGCCCTGAGGAGGGAAACCTGCCTCAGGCGATCGCTCCGATCAAAATTCCAGTATGTAAGGCAGTTGCATTTGGAAAGCAACTTAGACTTAAGCAAATTTAATAAGCACTGTTGTAAAACAGTAGCTACAACGCATTTCGGCAGTAGGTTAAGGACCATTTCGGCATGTAAATAAAATATTTTTTTAATTTTTTAGTATTAATTAGTAGTAACTTAGGTTAAGTACACTTATACACATAATATAAATAGCCATATGCTATACGAACGCGACATACAGCGTTCGGCACCTGGCAACTAAAGCGTTACCAGGGTAAGACCGGCAACACATAATATAAATAGCCATATGCTATACGAACGCGACATACAGCGTTTGGCACCTGGCAACTAAGCGTTACCAGGGTAAGACCGACAACACATAATATAAATAGCCATATGCTATACGAACGCGACATACAGCGTTCGGCACCTGGCAACTAAGCGTTACCAGGGTAAGACCGACAACACATAATATAAATAGCCATATGCTATACGAACGCGACATACAGCGTTCGGCACCTGACAACTAAAGCGTTACCAGGGTAATACTGACAACACATAATATAAATAGCCATATGCTATACGAACGCGACATACAGCGTTTGGCACCTGGCAACTAAAGCGTTACCAGGGTAAGACCGACAACACATAATATAAATAGCCATATGCTATACGAACGCGACATACAGCGTTCGGCACCTGGCAACTAAGCGTTACCAGGGTAAGACCGACAACACATAATATAAATAGCCATATGCAATACGAACGCGACATACAGCGTTCGGCACCTGGCAACTAATGCGTTACCAGGGTAAGACCGACAACACATAATATAAATAGCCATATGCTATACGAACGCGACATACAGCGTTCGGCACCTGGCAACTATGCGTTACCAAGGTAAGACCGATAACACGTCAAGGAAAACGGACAAAGCGATAAACACGGTATCATAAACGGTACAGCAACCGAGGCTGACCAACCTCAGCAGCACGCGAGACGTCCGAAGAGGTCTCAAGGGCGGTGGCACCATCCAAGCCGACCCTTAAACAGCGCTGCGCGATATATGCGCATAATAATATTTGGCCAAGGGCATATTACCAATGTACTTTGCATTACAGATTTGAGCTCCATCGCTACGGCAGAGATCATCGAAAACCACGGTCACAGGTAATGGCAATGCGCAAAGGCAGAATAATTTTCCTTTAACAACACACTTGTTACACTACACTGCCCTATAGCCGGCTACTCATTTACAAATACACTGAAGAAGGAGAGAGCAGTACAGATAACATGGTAAGATCCAGCCGGCTTAGACTAAGATAGGCTAGGTGGCGCTAATGTAGAATATATGTTTTATGTGCACTAAATAGGTATAATATATATAATATGCATATACATGTATGATAACATTGAATCCCATTTCAGACGACCAAGGAAGCAACAGCAAGGCATCCATTGCCAAATAAATGCATAATAAACCATTCTTTCCAGTTGAAGCAGCAATTGTACATATACCTGTTGTAAATATATTTCCTAACACATCAAAAGAACACTATACTCCGATAGTATCACTCACATACAAATACACTATCCATCGTTCTTCAGTCGCGCCAATAAAGTGACTGCAACGGTGCTCAGCAACAGACAGCGGTCGTGGGACGCTGAACGCCACTGGCACAAACCACACCGACGCTTAAATAAGGAGCGACATGCGATGGCCAGGAACGGTACAATTTTGTAAGTGCCAAACCTAGCCATCAGGGTGAAAGTTCTCCCGCCCACGAGGAGAAATTCACTAGGACAAGGTAAAGAGGGACTAGCGATTTGACCGCTAAAACACGATCCAGAAAGGCCGAGTAAAAGGAAAGCAGATAAGGTATAAAGAATAAGGGTTAGCCGGCATAAGAGAGGAAGACGCGGAAGAATGGCCGCACGAAAGGAGCTCTAGAGAAAGATATTATTAGATTTTATTACATTTTGTATTTTAAGTATATTTTATTTTTGTATTTCATTTTGAATTTCATTTTGTATTTTATTTAGTATTTTGTTTTGTATTATATTTTGCACTTATCGAAATGCCACACTGTAAACAGCCAATACACTTGTTTTTCTTTCCTTTATTCTTAATAACGATAATTTGTAAAGGCGTTCTATTTACCCAAACACAATAAATTCATTTTAATATACACCCTTAAAATTACACCACAGAGCGCCTATTTTTCTTTCTTCTTCACTCTTTTCATACATTATATTTCAGTGGCATACCAAGTGTAAACGCAGAAGGCAATTTCTTCATCCTGCTGCAGGGCAGCATCACAGCCAAAACCTATGTCTTTTCCCTTCTGTGACAATGCAAAATAACAATTTCCCACACTATGTATTCAAGCTATGTATTTTTAATCTCCATGTAACAAATTTTTATGATTGATTCTACACATACGTAAAGCATAAACATGTTCCATACCCAATACCCACCCTCCCTGAGCACACTCTAAACTCACATCGCCAACCAGACAGGACGACACAACACCGACATATACACAGCATCGAAGAAGAAGAGGGAGAGGAAGAAGAAGAAGAAGAAGAACCACTACACCGAAACATCTACACTATTTTCCGTTCGTGAGGCCACGAACAAAGGCCGAGAAGGTCTTGTTCAGCCCAAGGGTCGGGACGACCCTTGGACCTGAAACGCCAACACACCCCTTCATCATTCACCTATAATCTACCCCTTACAGGCTGTAAGCCTCATACACTTCCTTAACACTGGCAGGCGCAGAGATCTAGCTGTCAGCCAAGCTTACATCACTCATAAACAAATACACTATCGCCGGAATCTGGAACACCAACAGTGACGAAACGCCAAGTCAGCAGCTCGGGAGACCTTAAAAGGTAAACCCCAGGAAAGCCCAATGTCTATTCGCGGCCGTCGGCTCTGCATCTCCGGTTCCAGCTCCAGCACCTCCAGGTGAGAATAGAGTGTGCTCAGATCTCCTTATAACTTACACATTTGTACTTGATCACCCAAACCCACACTTGTACTTGTACACATTGTTTTACACCTGTCCACTAGTAAAAGGGACAGCAGATCACCATAACTGACCAAATAAACACTTGGTCAGTAAACACACATCTTATACTTATTTCATTTAGCTTTACATCCTCACACCCAGCCTGCCCTCAGTCCTAATTGCCCCTGACCATGAACGCCAGGAATTGCACCGTCAGAAATTCCATTGTATTTGAGTAGCAGCCAGAAAGCAGCGGCCAAGTGCCGACTCCACATATGAGCTCGCTACCGTTCGCTCACACTTAATTGGTAAACTAAGTTAATAGCTCTTTATTAAGCATTCATCCCTTAACGAGTAGACGCACCCCGTAGGATCGCACCCCGTTATATTTCATCCTAAAACAGACACTTACACTAGTAGTTTCCCCAAATACGGGAAACTGCACCTTTCGGAAACCACCCCTAAAATTATACATCTACACATCCCTGTTCATCCCTCCCCCAACACCGGGATACAACAATACAGATGTGTAACATAGTGCAGTGTCATACAGTTGTGTAACATAGTGCAGTGTCATACAGTTGTGTAACATAGTGCAGTGTCATATAGTTGTGCAACATAGTGCAGTGTCATACAGTTGTGTAACATAGTGCAGTGTCATACAGCTGTATAACATAGTGCAGTGTCTTGGGTAGTTGGGTAACATAGTGCAGTGTCATATAGTTGTGTAACATAGTGCAGTATCATACAGTTGTGTAACATAGTGCAGTGTCATACAGTTGTGTAACATAGTGCAGTATCATGCAGCTATGTAACGTAGTGCAGTGTCATACAGCTGTGTAACATAGTGCATTGTCATACAGTTGTGTAACATAGTGCAGTGTCATACAGTTGTGTAACATAGTGCAGTGTCATACAGTTGTGTAACATAATACAGTATCATGCAGTTGCATAACATAGTGCAGTGTCATATAGTTGTGTAACATAGTGCAGTGTCATACAGTTGTGTAACATAGTGCAGTGTAATACAGTTGTGTAACATAGTGCAGTGTCATATAGTTGTGTAACATAGTGCAGTGTCATACAGTTGTGTAACATAGTGCAGTGTCATACAGCTGTGTAACATAGTGCAGTTGGTTGGGTAGTTGGGTAACATAGTGCAGTGTCATATAGTTGTGTAACATAGTGCAGTATCATACAGTTGTGTAACATAGTGCAGTGTCATACAGTTGTGTATCATAATGCAGTTTCTTATAGTTGACTTTTGTAGCTTTTCAGTCGGTCAACATGGTTGTGCCTAATGAATGGGGGGGGGGGGTACAAGATACAAATATATAAATACACTCCTTGTAAAAATTACATGTGTTAGTTAATATTCACAATTAAATGGGGCAATTTAGGATTAATAGTTTTGACCCTAAAGTGGCCATCATAAGATTCTGATTACTGTGTGGAAATTTGAAGCCATCCTTTTTCCAGTGTTGCCTATAAAAATTGTATTTTGCTGCTTTTCAGTCGGTCAACAATGGTTGTGCCCAAAGAATTGGGTGGGGTACAAATTATAAATATGTAGGCCTAAACACACTCCTGGAAAAAATTGCATGTATTAATTTGATAACTAACTAATACATGTATTTTTCTCCAGGAATGTGTTTACATAACTAACTAATACATGTAATTTTTTCCAGGAGTGTGTTTACATAACTAACTAATACATGTAATTTTTTCCAGGAGTGTGTTTACATATTTATAATTTGTACCCCGCCCAATTCATTGGGCACAACCGTTGTTGACCAACTGAAAAGCAGCAAAAGCCAATCTGATCAGTGATCATTGTATCCAAATTTTAAATTTTCAATAATGGAAATTCACTTTTGTAGTACAATAGTATCGTTAGGTGGAATTATAATACGATTCGCTTGAATCTTGTCATACATTAGTTTTTTTGTGAATTACATGAGTAACGGTATGTATGCACGTGTGTACAATTTAGATTAATACACTGTAATTCACTATAACAATAATAGACTAAATTAACAATTTTGGCATGCACTAGAAAAAATACATACATACATCTTTATTCACGGCTTACACCATTTTCTTTTATCCGGGATAAAATATATTAAGAATATATACAAATATTTACAATGTAGTATACAAAGTCTACTTTATGTACAAGTACAATCTATTCATACAGATTTCCTAGTGCATTGGAAAACAGATACTGTCTAAGGGGTCTTTGATCAATATTGAACAAGAGTCTATGCTGAGCCCTTTTGAGATTCGCATCATTCTGTCAATGGAACCATTTAGACCATAGTTAGTGGGACGCCAGTTTGTTTCAAAGACATGATGCATGCGCATCGAATGGTGGGGGGGCACATAGATATTGATTTCATTTAGTAATTCTGGGCAGTCTATGTGAGAGTTTATGATCTTGTACATACTAAGAATATAAAAATTATCACGACGGGATTTTAGAGTTGGCAGCTTCAAATACACCATTACTTCAGAGTAGTTCTGATTCGTTATTGGGTGTAGAAAACGATACGCATAAATTCGTAGAAATTTGTGTTATACTTTCTCTAATCTTTCAATTTCTGTTTTACTGAAAGGGCTCCAAATCGGTGTACAATATTCAATTAAGGGTCTGACGAGGGTCAAGTACAGTAGGAAATAAATATTTGAGTCCCAAAATCCCTTCGAATAACGAGTTATGCAACCTAATCTCTGCGAAGCCTTGTTTTTAATATTTTCCATATGTTCATTAAAATTAAGAATTTGTGTGTCTGAGAATGTTACTCGTAGGTCACGAATACTTCTAACAGTATGAAGTGGAGTAGACGATAGAAAGTGATAAGAGAATTCAATATTCTGCTTCTTCTTTGAGAGTCTAACTAGTTTAATTGAGCAGTAACCCATTTAAAGAACCATACTCTTCTCGACACCAAAGTTCTTCCTGGAGGAGTATACAGTCCTGAAGAGAATGAACTTTCATAAAGAACTTTGTGTCAAAGGCTACCAGGAGGATTTTGGCATGTATGAAAAGTGTATTGATATCATGATATTTCAACTCCTATGGCAGTTGGCAGTTGGAGTGAAAGTTCGTGTTTTTCCCGAGCTCGCAGATGTGCTGAAATGGGTTGTTCTCTGGAGTCTAATCGCGCGAGGATTGGACTGTGGTATGATAAGGTTAGTCGGGATTTCCAGTGTTTGTGTGTGCGTACGAGGCCTAGTAACTTGTGGTTTATAGCCCTAGTAATAGCTGCGTTGCTAGTTATTGGTGAAGTGGAAGTAAATACAGGCCCGGTTACTCCAAATGTGAATCAGGCAAATGATCCAGTGGCAGCTGTAAAGTGTTCGACGTGCAGTAAAACATTGAAGAACGGTGTTGAGTGTGGACTATGTGAGAAATGGTTCCACTTCGGCTGTATTAAGGTCAAGAAGGAGGATTGTGATATCGGGAATTGGTTTTGTAAAATATGTGATACGCCGGACTGTTTGAGCGTGCAAATCAAAGCAAGGGATCAAATAATACAGGAACTTAGAGCAAAGCTTCGTGAATCAGAAGAAACGGTGAAGGATGTGACTGAACGGCTTTCAACTGGGATCAGTGTGGAAGAGGGCGTGCAGGAGCAAACTGAGGATGACGTTATCATAATGGGTGATTCTATGATACGATGGAGTGCGAATATCTCGAGGAAATCAGGTACGAAAGTGCTGTGTTATCCGGGGATTAAAATTGACCAGCTTGCCCAGCAAGTGGAAGAAGCAAATGTAGAGGACTGTGAAAAAGTTAAAGTGTTGTTGCTCCATGCTGGGACGAACGATTTGAAGAAGCGGGCTACAGCTGATTACATCATGGGCGAGCTCTACGAACTAGGCAGAAAAGCTATAAGCAAGGTAAGAAATGCAAAAATTATAATGAGTGGTATTGTTCGGCGTGGAGATGTTCCGTTGAGGCGAGTTAAGACAGTAAATGACCTCATGGACTGGGTATGTGCACAACTGGGATTAGTGTACGTAGATGCTGACTGCTGGATTGGTGGCCGTGACTTCGCCCGAGACGGGCTGCATCTAAATCGACGGGGCGCTTTCAACCTAGGGAGCCTACATGACAGGGTCATCGGTTCGTGCCGGCTTTTGTGAGGAGGAGCAGGTCCAGAGGTTGCCAGCCATCGGGAACAGAAGGAGCTATTTCAAGATTTTTGCTGCGGAGGTAAGACTCTAAGATTACTGCTGGTTAATTGTCAGAGTTTAGGAAATAAATTAATTGAATTTTGGAATCTTGTAGAGACGTATTCTCCGGACATTGTCATTGGTTATATGAGGATATAAATAGTAGCTAAATAATTCAAGGGACCTACGAAATGTACAGAAGGGATCGGGGGAAGCGAGGTGGTGGGCTATTTATTTGTGTGCGCAAAAATATAGCTAGTTTTTTAAAGTGGGCTGATACGGATAATGAAATTTTATGTGTACAAATTTCGGATAAAGGAAATAAATTCCCTCTTCAGGTGATAGGGGCGTATAGAGCACCGAAAAAAAACTTTTCGCTCCTCGACACACTGTATGACAAAACTTGTACGGGTAATGCTATGAAAAAGAGCATAATAATTGCCGGAGATTTAAACCTCCCCAAAGTAGACTGGTCTGGTGAGTCAACCAGCTGTGGTCAAGCACAGAGCTCTGCAAACAAATTCTTAAGGGAAGGGGGATTTTCCCAAGTAGTTGACTTCCCTACTAGAGACAATAATACCTTAGATGTTTATCTCGTAAGGCCTGTAGAGCTGTATATTAACTGTCTGAAAGGACCAGGAATTAGTGACCATTCTGGGGTTGAATTAGCAAAAAAGATCATATTCCAGTATCGTAGGGCGGATCAGGGCAAATTTCAGGGGTATTTGATTGAGCTATTTGTAGGACGGGCATCGGAAGGAAATCACATTAATATCCTGTGGACTAACTTTTTTGAAAATTTTAAATAGCGCTATTGATAAATTTGTCCCATTTAAATTACTGAAACAAAACCCAGATCCTGAGTATTACACACGAGAGATCAGGAGTCTAAAATGGAAAATTAGGAAATTATACAATAAAAGACATGATAGTGACAAGTATTATGTTGAAATTCAAGTCCTTATCAAGAGAGCTCGTCTTAAAAAAGAGGGCTGCTCATGACAATCATATGCAAGGTTTACTTGGTTCGGGAGGCGATGGGTGGAAAAAATTTACAGTTAGGAGAAGAAAGGGAAATTCAAATAATTTGTCGACGATAATGTCCGGTGACGGTAAATTAATTACTGAGAAACAGGCCATTGCTAATGAATTAAATGTCTTTTACGGTTGTGTGTTCAATAAATCCTATAGCTGTGTGTTGGACCTTAACGGTGAATCAGGGGCTCCCCGTTTCCAAATAAACCAGTCAGCAAATTGTAAAGCTAATACAAAAACTACGTTACAATATATCGAAGAGTCCTGATAATATAGTTGGTGAAGTACTTAAACTAGGAGGTAGGGTCGTGGCACGATACTTGGAGGTGATGTTTAATGTGTCCATAAACAATGCGCAAATCCCAGATGTCTGGAAAAGGGCTATAAAATAATAGCCCGTCTTCAAGCAAAAATGTTCAAGGCAAAACGACATACGTACCGTAATAGAGGTAACACTTCAGGAGTGATGAACCAGGTAGAATACTTAAATTAGCCTAAATACCTTGTGTAATGATGAATAATAATTGTGGAAATGATGTCCTAATAGATGTTTTCTCCTTCGCCATCTCTAACCCACCCGCTATCCCCTTTACAACACGACTCATATACTGTAGGGAAATTTCAGATTGATTCTGTACAAAGTATCACTCTTTTCCTTTTCACTTTCACTTTGATAATATATCGTTTTCATACCATATTTTATCTTTTGGCGGGGGGGGGGGCATTATCAATTGTAACTACTAACCTTGATCACTTCTGCACCGAATATATGTGCTAAATCACTTAAATATGTGTTTTTATTTATTGTATATTTAACAACCGCAGCCATGTTCGACAGCATATTTAGTATGTGAAACTGCTGCAGCGATCACATTGACATCATTAGTTACCAACATATCCGATACAAAATAGGCCTACATTAGACAACACATGTAATGTTGCAATTATGTGAAGAAAAAATAAATAATCGGGCTCTTCTTAGTTAGACGACTGTCTGGACGAAACCATTGGTCGCTACTTGGTTAGACGACAGTCTGGACGAAAATTACTGATTGCACTACTGGGCGTAAGCCCCAGGTTAGGTTTGTTTTGTATGTAGAACCGTATTTACCACTGTAATGAACGCTGATCGCAAGGATTCCATGTTTCGAACTAATCGGCAAAACCAGCGCCTCAATGCCTAAAAATTATTGGTCTAGGCACAAACCATTGGTTTGGATGAAAATTATTGATGCGTGTCTATCCCCACTGTGCGTGACAAAAGCCAGGAGTGGTGTTTGTATGGCGTAACGACCTAACAATTATTGGTCAGCCATCACAGCACTTTTCGGTAAACGAAAACAAACCATGAAATTAAGATTCGTGCAATTAACATACAAATCCATGACACAAATCATAGTGTTCACAGCTGGTAGGAGAAACACAACACGCAACTACGGAGTGTCACTACTCCAAAGGTTTAATGCTTATTCAGCACAAATAGCACCGAGTAAATATGACCAACTTGCCCACCACATTAATTCCCTTGGCAGCGCTGCCGAGCGATTGAAAAACACAATAAGGCGTTTGATGCTGGGAGTACGCTACTCTGAACTTTGCCTAGCGATTGAAAAACAGTCAACCTCCATCAAAATCTGGAAAATTTTCTACAGTAACTTATGTAATGTGACTAAGATACAAGAGTTGAACATTTTATCGCTAAAGGGTGTTATTACATTTTTCAGCAGTGCCAACATTATTGTTTGGCACTGGTCTTGCCTCTTAGTTCGAGCGTGGTGAACCCGGAATAAGGCTTTACATAAAAACCTAACCTGGGGCTTATACCCCAGACCCCCTTGCTTGTATTAAAAGCAGTAATTTTCATCCACACAGTCACCTGGCCTAGTAGCGGCCAATGGTTTCGTCCAGACAGTCGTCTATTCTAGAGTTGTATTTTTAGAGATGTGTTCCGACAGTTCGGCGGATAAGCCATTGAGCTGAAGGAAGCGGGTAATCTCGAGAACCTCTGGATGGATTTTGATGCGGTTTGCACTGTTCTCGAGGGAGGTAATTTTAGAAAAAATAATCATTTATGACCAAAGGAAGCCGATTTTGTATCCCACATGTTGGCAACAATTTGTGCGCATCGGTGTATGCCTCTAGAGTGCGCCTTGTTGACAGTTGAACGAGATGCAAGCGCTGTTGGAACATGGCAGCCATTTTTAAAGAGCAATAAATAAAAACGCATATTTATGTACTTATGCACATATATGAAGTGCAGTAGTGACCAGGGTTCCTAATTTCAATACGTAATATCGCCCAGAAGATGAAACAAGGACACAAGGTATGTAATGTCACATTCATGTCCGATGCAATTGTATAAGTCGCGTTCTACTTTCATTCAGAATTAATAATACAAGTAGCCTAGGCTATAGTTGCGAGCAATATTTATAACGTATTGCAACCAGTGGCTTCGCACGAACTGTGTCATCTAACCAAGTAGCGAACAGTGACTTTGTCTCACCCAACTTAAGTACATCAGTAATTTTCACACAGACATTCAGTAGTGCAGTAACTTATGTCGAGAACTAAACGAGCCAAGAGATATTGTTGGTATTTTCTGAAAAAGTGCATCTGTGACTCAAGCGCAGTGCATATCCCATGCACATGTGAGTATATGGCTCTTCAGAATGATGATTGATTCATGTTGCACAACCCTTGAAATTCGTTGAAGGCTTCCACACTAATCTGTCGCAACCATAACTGAAACAAATAAAAATAGGCCTAATACAAATATTGTATCTGCCTACTACTAAGTAGGCTATAGGTCAGTAGCCAACTACATAATCACCAATACATTCACACTACAACTAGCCGAGTGTGAATCATAGACTACTTTCAAGCTTACGAGTAACATATGCAATGTATTATAATATTATGGCTGACGGCACTTGGAAGTCGAGAATAAGATACTTTGCAATATTAGAAGGCGAATTGATCCTAAAATATGTTCCTGGGAGTGAACTTACATACGCTATATTTTAGGTTATGTTTGGTTTGTATTATACGAAAAATGCAGCCAGAATACTTTTTCAAAATTTCCAAAGACCATTAAGGTTCTTTATTACGTTATTTTTGCTCGGACTGAATATAAAAATAAATAAAACAACGATTAAATAACTTTGTACTTTTAATTTTGTAGATAGGGTCTAGGCTACTTACTCAAAACCTAGTTGATTCGCCAGTGATCTTCAGAGTTTCTCCAATCCATCTCCAATTTTGTTCTCGCGTTTTTTAGACGTCATGATGAAATCTAAATAAGAATTTATCCAAAAATTAATTAAATAAAAGCTTGCAAACATCTCAGACGAGTGGGTATGAACATGCACATATTCCATAATCAAGGGTCTATAATAACTGTAAAAACTGTTTTAATCGATGTATATTAGTAGTACTTACCTAGTACAACTTCTTTTAACTTCACTAGACTTGAAATTCGAAAGAAAACTGTGAAATTATTCAGATAATAGGCATTAGTAAAATTCGTAATTATTATGTTGGGAGAATGTATGGAAAATGCATTCTGGGAGAACAATGTCGGCAACCGTGTGTTAAGAAATTTTACTGGTATTATGGTCTTTGGAGATGGCGAGATTTTAAGCAGGGTTGGCGACAATGTGCTAGCACATGAAAACAACTTAACTTCTAGAAATTCAACCATAACCCAACATTTACGTAGGTATAGGGGACGGGACGGCTGTTAATGTTGGCTACCTTGGTTTGATCTAGTAACTTATTTAAGCTGTCCCGGACTATACGGTAGTCCCAATATTTAAGGGAGGGAGCAGACTTGAATTGGGCAACTACAGGCCGGTTAGTCTTATGTCCATCGTTAGTAAACAGATGGAGCATCTCATTTGCGACTACTTGAGTGAACAGTGGAAAACATTATCATGGTTTAATGATAGGCGACATGGAGTTCGGAAAGGTTACTCATGCGAGAGTAAGATGCTATCACTTTTTCAAGATATTAGCGAATCGTTAGACCATGGAGTTTCAGTCGACGCCGTAGTTATAGATTTTGTGAAGGCATTTGATGTCGTGCCGCATGACATGCTACTCCATAAATTAGCTTCAACGAAGATTGATAGAAGTGTAATTTTATGGATCCAAGAATTATTGACGGGTCGTTCCTAGAAAGTGAAAGTCGAAGGCCGATTCTCGGATGAAATTACCATAACATCGGGTATCCCTCAGGGCAGCGTAATCGGAACTTTGTTATTTTTGGCGTTTATAAATGACTTACCAAATGGGATTCGCAGTGACTGTCGATTGTTTGCGGATGATTGCAGTAGCGTAGCCAGGGTCGACCAATGGGAGGGGTTATAGGTACTCAAGCCAAATTCTACAAGCATTTCGTCCCGCGGCATAGCAGCGTTCGTCAAACGTGCACCATGGTCGCGAGGACAGCTGTGGTAAGTACGGATATCGTAGGTTCGAATCGCGGTGCTGACAGCGGTTATCCTGAGTGTGTTTTTCCCAGGGTTTGACCACACTCCCTACAGGAAATTGTCGAGAGAGTGCCTTGCTCAAGTCCCGGAGCGTCTACTCCATCCCTGTACCAGATACATTTACACGCACAACTACAATCATCACAGCAATACAGGTTGCCAGACAGTTTCAACACACTCCCAACCACACGGGACTGATGACCAAGGTGTCTCAAGCCCCTCAAATGAATTAACAACAACTCTACAAGTATTTCCATTTCTCTATGAGATATTATTACACAAGAAAAGTTCGATGTATTTTGATCCCGAATTTTTCGAGTAATACAATATGCTCAAAAGACAAAAACAAACCAGTTCTTTAAAAAATTAAGTTAATTTTTTACCAAAATGTCTCACCTCAATGGTAAATCTAGAAAATTCCTGTTCCCCTGACAGGAACAAAATAAACTCAATATCTGTGCTACCAACATGAAGACTGCGTATCTCTCAACACGAGAAATTATTTACAGATGTCTCAGCAAAAGTGGGCATGTCCTCTCACGATGTATCATGTTGATTTAAGATATGAGTAATTCAATACCGGTACACATTTTTATTTTTATTCAGTTTTTCCAACAAGATCCTGTGCTTTATATTGCAATTAGTCCTGAATGCCTAAAGTGTCAGTTTCGAAGATTTTTGTTCAAGGTCCTTCTTACCTTACAAATGCTACATGCAGCCGGAAAAAGGTTTAATTGCTTATACTACTCAGGCGACAAATTTCACCCATTCGTAACTGGGAGATATCCGTAATTCGGGGAATTGCTGGACATAATATTTACGTAATATGAAACAACTCGGCTGATGGTTATCTCATGCTCAAGATGTTAATAATGATCCCAAAATTAGTGTTAATGTACCCATAAAATGTTCTAAGTCTTTATTAAAAGCGCGTTATTTTTAGTCAAATCTAGATTAATTTACATATAACTTCTCTCCCGCCAAGAAAAGAAAAAAAAGCTAATATTATCCCGCTGTGTGGAATACAAAATTATTTGGCGCTAGCCTCAGTTTGAAATAAGTTAGATTGACAACCCTGGGAGGACGGAATTGTATTACCACAGTCTAAAATACACAGTCGCGAAGCTCGCTGCGTTACGTAATTGCATCCTCTTTGTAGGTGAAGCGACACTAGCGCTCGCGGCCAGCAAGCCACAATGTTGATATGCTGTACACTTTTAACGCACAGAAACATAAATAGAATGCTCTGTTTTTATTAGTTCAGTCCTCTATAAGTATCCCTATGTACAGTTGTATGACGTATTTAATGAGTCTTACGTAGAATTCATAGTCCATACTAGTTATAAATTCATGTATTTGTTTTAATGATAGTCGCTGGCATCTCTACATAAAACCAAGTCCACGATTCCTGGATGTAACGGGTAATCTCTAATCCACTGAATGGATTTTGATGCGGTTTTCACCATTCAGTAAAGAATTTCTCGAGGAAGGTTTCTGTAGGAAAACATTCACTTATGACCAAAGGAAGCCGAAATGTAACGATTTCAGCGAATCGTGTCGAAGGAAAACCTACCGTCCGTGCGCCTTTTAAGCTTACGCTGGGTAAACCATAAAAAATAATTATATACTATGAGTGTAAGAATTGTTCAGCATGAAAAGTTCTACAAAGAAGTCCGCGACAGCATATCTTTATCTTTAATACAATGCCAACTATAAGTGATTTTACGTTTTAATTTCTTCCAAAAATCTCCATTCAGTGGAAATTTAAATTACTAGCTTCGGAGCGAGTTTACGAGCTAGCGAGCGAGCCCATCACCTCAGCTTCGACCAGCATTAACTGTCGAATCGTGTCGAGTTAAGACTTCAGAGAAGAGTAGACTATAGTGTTGGAGTTTCGCTGTTCACCTCGGCTTTTCTGAATTGAGTCTGAGACCTACCGTCCGTGCGCCTTTTAAGCTTACGCTGAGTAACCTCTTTAAGATACCAGGCGAAGCCGGGGCGGGTTGATAGTATGGGTATAATATAATATCAAATTCTTAACCATATGAAAAGCTACTTATTCAGTAAAATTGAGTAATATTATAGTTAATGAGTAAAAATACCAGTGTGATTTGTGAAACGAAAAGTATAAAAAAGAAATAAGGTCTTAAATGGCTCAATTGAAGGTACTTGGTATTTTTTCTGTGGGTTTAAAACCATTCATTCCTGAATTTGACAAAATAATACAATGCCAATTTTACAAAATATCGGCAATAACAATTGTGTACCATACCTTCACAGCAGCCATGTGGGAGACCAGGTATTTCATAAGAGAATTAACAAACAGTGTACCACATCTAAGTTTGTGAGCATTATCCTGACGACATAATTTGGCTTGCTCCCAAAGGATTCAAGAATAATTTTATATTATTGTGCAAAATCTTTATTCATTAAATCAGCTCTCTGACTATTGAAGAGTCATTTTCTACATCTGAAAATTAAAATGTCGGCACGCGTTTGAGATGACACCTTTTACGTTTACGGTAGGCTAACTACCGTATGTCTTAATTTTCAAAATGCATAGATATTTATATTTGATTTGCAGCCATTGGCCATAGCAGGGCATTTCACATGAACGCCCGTAGGTACCCCAATTTCAATGTCAAGTAGTTCCAACCTAAGCTACCAGAACTGAAACCCAACGGCGAACGTTTGAACATGATAGAGCGTGTCTAACACAATAGCCTACAGATTTTGGCTACACACTACCAATTGTAGTTGTAAGTTCTTTTACGTGCCATAAATCTATGACATGGGCCCGACGACTTCGACTGGGGTTGAACCCGCGATCTTGGGCATAGCAGTTCAGCATGCTACCGACTACACCACCGAAGCCATGCATAGATATCCTACTGAGACATGCTTCTGATTTATAACCGACTGGCTCCGTGGCTCAGCGGTAACGTTCTCGCCTGCTGTCCCCAAGGTTGCAGGATCTAATCCTGGCACAGTTAGCTGGCATTTAAGGGTGCATACATGCGAGGGAACCGTATCTGTAGATTTACTGGCACGTTAAAGTTCCCCTTCAGGCCAAAATTCCGGCACGCCGGCGTCTCTAAAAGCCACAGTAGTTAAAAGGGATCTAAAACCAATAACATTATTATTGATTTATAACCAGTTAAAGACCTAGTTCCGTTGTTTGATTGAAAAGTTTTTAATGCTTTCTACTGCGTATCCCAATTAATTGGGGTCGCTGAAGCCAATCAGTCTCATTTTGGTTTTGGCCGGGGATTTAAGGCCGGATGCCCTTCCTGACGCCAAAGCCACGTAATGTTTCAGGTGAAAATTCCACCCCACTGTCACCGGGATTGGAACTCTAGCCGTCCCGGTGATTGACGAGCAGCTAAGCCACTGCACCATCACTCTCCCCTTGAAAACCTTTATAATACTAGCCTAAAATCCATAGCTCAAATCTTACCTTTTAGAGTCCTTTGGCAACTCGGGTGTCGTCTTGCTACTTGAACAGTCTGACTTCCCAGTCGGTCAACACGAATACACCCAATTAGATTGGGCGAGGAGTAACAATTAATTTCCCTGTGTAATTCATAATACAATAATTATTTATACATTTAATAAAACGCTTCTCATACAACCACCACCACCCCCTCCCCCCCCCCCCCACCGTTATGTGAGAAGGGTTCTATTAAGTGTATAAACTATTCATGTATTTTTATTTTTTATTTCAGGCATTAGGAGATAAATTGCCACTGCCCACCTAATCTAATTGGGTACCGTACACTCGTGTTGACCGACTGAAAAGCGATCGTATAGGTTACTTAGCAACACTGAAATATTGCTTCTAACATTAGATCTATTTGTTGAACTGCACATCTCCTCTTGTAAAGCACATGTTAAATAGAAATTACCTTTACACATACAGTAAATCCAGCAACAACAACATACACCAACACAGCGCAAATATGAGCCAAGCTTCTCGATCTGTAGGTAGACTGTGGTTATACGTTGTGCTAAAGACGTGTGCACCCACGAATGGGGACCCGGGCTGAAAGGCGACAACAGTACATCACCACAGACACAAATCACAACCTGCCAATTTTCCAATGGGAGGGGTTCTAACCCCCCTAACACCCCCTTGGCTACACCACTGGATGATTGTGTAATATATCGAAAGATACATGACTCACAAGACAGCGCAGTACTTCAAGATGACCTGAACTTGGTCTGTAAGTGGGCGATTGAAAATAAAATGAAAATAAACACAAGAAAATGTAGTCTCATAAAAATAGGGGAAGTGCGAAGGCAAGATTTTCAATATAACATTGGCTCAGAAATACTTGTAGAAGAAGATTTTTGCAAATATTTGGGCGTTCACGTAAGAAATGATATGAAATGGAGTAGTCATGTAGGATGTGTAGTTTCTAAAGCTTACAAATGAGGGTATTATTGTAATGAGGGTATTAAAAGGAAGTAGTACCTCTGCTAAAGAATTCGGATATTTGTCACTTGTAAGACCTATTCTGGAATACGCCTCGGCGGTTTGCGATCCATATCAAGTAGGACTCATAAATGAGTTGGAAATGGTACAAAGAAAGGCCGCTAGATTTGTGCTCAGTGACTTTAATCCCAGGAGCAGTGTGAGCCGTATGTTAAAGAAACTTGGGTGGGAAACACTTGAGGCTAGGAGGATGAAATCTAGACTCTGCGCTATATACAAAACGTATACAAATCAACCAGCATGGGGTGAGCTTAGCAAACGTAATGGAAAGCCCACTTACATGTGTAGAAGCGATCATCCTTTCAAGTTAAGGGCCGACCACAGCATACAAATTATGGTAAATATTGTTTTGTAAACCGTGCCATTGATAATTGGAACTCTCTACCTGCCGCAGTCTTAGAGCCTTTTCCCAAACATATAGGTGTGTTTAAGAAAAGACTGACTATCTGTGTAAATACTCCAGTTTAATTGTTATTGAATTGTTATATATAATTATTTATTTGTTATGTATATCCAATTTGCCACCGGGGGACACACCCCCAATTGCAAATAAATGAATGAATGAATGAATGAATGAATGAATGTCGTTTACGTAAATGAGAAATAGTAAAGGTCCCAATTGATTTCCCTGAGGTACCCCCCTTCCCACCCTAGGCTGTTCTGACACTGACCCTCCAACCTTTACCCTCTGACTTCTCCCCTCCAAAGATCTCACCCAATGTACCGGTACTACTCTCCTGCCCAATCCTACTGCCTCCACTTTCCTTAATAGAATACCATGGTTGACCCTATTGAAAGCCTTTGATAGGTCAACTGCAATGCAGTCAACTTGACCTCTATTATCAAAGGCCTCACTGATATCCTGCTGAATGCCTGCTAGCTGCGATTGACAGGAAAATCCCTCTCAGAATCCATGCAGTTTATTTGCCAACCACCTACTATTTCCTAAGCATTCCATTATGTAATCATTCATAATTCCCTAAAAAAAATTGCATTTAATACATACAGCCATCCCATAATCTTTAACAATTCCCCATGCTTTTCTCGACCCTAATTCCCGTATTGCATTATAGATATCCTTATTTACATAACATAATTTCTTACTCTCCTCAATACTCTGCTCTACTTCCTGATCTATATTTCCCTCCCCTGCAATTCCTACCACCTTACCATACACGTTATTAAATGCCTCAGCCTTCTCCCCATCCTCCACCAGCAGCGTTCCACCCTCTCCTTCGATATCAGGTATACGGCCTTGAACTCCTCTTACTCCCCTAAAATAGACATACAGTACATATCTCTCCACCATGCCTTGAAACTCATCCCCCCTCCAACCAGCATACCCATCAAATTTCTCTTAGCTACTATCTTAGCCCTGTCCAGTTTCCTCCTTAACCTATTTAATTCTATTCAGTGGCCTATCCCCTTCCTAGTCTTATTGCTTCTAATCCACATTTCTTCTTTAACCTTCTTACCTCCTTGTTGTCATCATCATTTTTAAATGGCGCATGTCATTTTTCACAATCTAGAATTATTGTTTTCAAACCAGCCCACAGTCTACCTACATTTAATCCCCTCTATATCCTCTGATTGAAATTTTCAGCTAAGTAACTACCAATCTTTTCTTTATTAGCTTTGTAGTACTGATTTATCAATCTTGTATCCCTTTTGACCGGCTTCTCAATACCATACTCAACTTTACAGCCTTGTGGTCACATATCCCTTCAATAATCTCTGATTTTAACCTAATATCCTCACCTAATAAGCTGTTCGCCCAAGTGCATCCCCCGATAACTTGAACAAAGCCCTCTTCCCATATGATTTTGTTGGCCAGCAATTGATAATGTTCTTGAGAATCTGCCCTACCTTCCCAGTCCATTCCAGGCATATTAAAATCATAAAATTATATTCCTTCCTGCCCTGTCAGCCTCCATAGCATAATTTACCAAAGTTGTTCCTAAATTTACATCCCTTTCCCCCCTTCCTGTTCTATATACACCCAAAATGTCTACCATATTTTTAAAACCAACCTTAACCCCCAGAATCTCATTTTTCTCATCTGTCAGAACTAGACGACTCTTAAATATATCCTTAACTAATTTAAAAACCCCACCTCCTGAGTTCCCAAGTCCCTCCTATATAGATAGATAGATAGATAGATAGATAGATAGATAGATGCCATTTATTGCAGGAACACAAGAGAACATCAAGTACAATGCAATCGTCAAACAAACTAACATATGGAAATGTAGAATATATATATACACAGTGTTGTGCTCTAAATCACACACACAGACACACACACACACACACACACACACAAAAGAGTACATTATGTACAGCATACATTTACAACATAAACTGAAACACATAAGAAATACCTCTCCTTCTACAACATTATCAACTGGCCATGACTCAACCCCGATTATTACATCTGGATCATATATTTCTACCATGGTTCCAAATGTTATGCCCTTTCTAATTACACTACGACAGTTTACCAGAAGGCATCTCAATCATCCCTCACACTCTTCACAAAATTGAGAATTCTCACCTCTCACATAATTTCTCTGTATTTTTTTTGCTTTTTTTTTGCAAGCTCGTTACTATTCTTTCAAAGAATTGCCCTAGTTACACTGAGCCCCTTCTATTTAAATTTAGGCCATCCCACCCCAAGTCACAAACTTGAACCAATACTCCTGAATTTACAAATATTGCCCTCTCTTCTCCACACACCCAGTTAAGTATCCCATTTACTCCATCAATATATCATGGATCTACATCCCTTTTATACAGTATGCCGCTTACAACAATGGACGTTTTAGGATATTTCCTCCTACAGGTCCTGATCCGATTTTTCATATCATTGCCAATTGTGTCCGGAGTACCAGAGCTTCTAACATCATTCGTCGCTACATGAATGACCATCGAGGCTATATTTCGTTCTCAATTCATGGATTCCACCTGCTTTCTGATCTGCCCCGTGTGAATTCCGGAGAAACAATTTAGCCAACTAATGGCTAAGCACCGCACTACTGCACAGCTGAATGCAACGGGAAACTACAGCCGTAATATCCTTCCCGAGGATATGCACCTCGTTGTTGTTTGAGTCTTCAGTCTTTCGACTGGTTTGATGCAGCCCTCCATGCTTCCCTGTCCTGAGCTAATCGTTTCATCTCTACATAGCTACCACACCTTACATCCTAAGCAATCTGTTTAACATATTCTAACCTTGGTCTACCCCTACAGTTCTTATCCTCGACCCTTCCTTCCTTCTATAACTAAGTTTGCTATTCCTGAGTGTCTTAGTATGTGTCCTACTAACCTATCTCTTCTCTTCATTAGCAGTCGCCAGAAACACCTCTCCTCTCCCACTCGTCTTAATACCTCTTCATTCATAACCCTATCTACCCATCTGATCTTCATCAATCTCCTGTAACACCAAATTTAAAACGCTTCAATTCTCCACTTTTCTGCTGCTCCGACAGTCCAAGTTTCATTCCATAGAGTGCCACGCTCCAGAAAAAGGCCTTCAAAAATTACTCCCTAATACCTAAATCTATATTCGATGTCAACAGATTCCTTTTCTGTAGAATTGCTTTCCTTGCCTGTGCTAACCTACTTTTTATATCCTCATTGCTTCGTTCATCACAGATTATTTTGCTTCCTAAGTAACAGAAGTCACCTACTTCCTCCTTTAGCTTTTCACCTTCCAATTCGACATCCATAGGGGTTTCTGATTTCTTTCGACAGCATTCCAATACCTTTGTTTTACATTTATTCATTTTCATCATTAAAGCTTTTCACCTGCCAATTCGACATCCATAGGGGTTTCTGATTTCTTTCAACTGCATTTCAATACCTTTGTTTTACATTTATTCATTTTCATCATGAATTCTTTCCTCAAGACAGAATCCATACCATTTAAAAACTCATTCAAATCCTCTGGTGTGTCGGCTAAGACGATGACATCAGCAAATCTCAGAGATGAAATTATTTCTCCTTGAATCTCTACTCCTATTTTGAATTTTTCTCCAATTTCCTTCATTGCTTGTTCAATGTATAGATTGAAAAATATGGGTCATATGTTGCAGCCTTGCCTTACACCTTTCTGAATACGAGCTTCTGTCTCATGTTCTTCCACTCGAATAACTGCTGTCCGGTTTCTGTATGGATTCTAGAACACCCTCATATCCCTGTACTTTATTCCAACCGTTTTCAAAATGCCAAACAACTTCCTCCAGTCAACGTTATCAAAAGTCTTTTCTAAGTCTACAAATGCCACGAACGTTCTCTTATCCTTTCATTTTCTAGCTTCCAAAATCAGCCTAAGACTTAGTACCGCTTCCCTTGTTCCTACGTTTCTCCTGAAGCCATTCTGGTCTTGACCCAACTCTTTTTCTTTCTGTATTTCCATCCTCTTGTAATCTATTCTAGTCAGGATCTTTGGAGCATGAGTGATCAAGCTGATTGTACGGTAATCTTCACAACTGTCAGCTCCTTCTTCTTGAAATCAGAGGGTACCTCACCTGTCTCATAAATCCTACACACCAAGTGATATAACCACCTATGCAGCGTTGCATCTCAATCGGTATATCATCTATGCCTGGTGCTGTGTTCCTGCTTGAATCTTCCAATGCTCTGTCCAATTCTGCTCTCAATATTACATCTCCTTTCTCATCCTCATTAATTTCAACTTCCCTTTCCATTGCATGATTCTCAATCGCCTTTCCTCTATACAAACACTCTACGTAAGCTTTCCATCTCTCAACCTTTTCTTCCCTATCTGTTCTGAGTCCTTAATATTACAGCACTTAGTCTTCCTTTGCCTAAAAATACTTTTAATCCTTCGATAAGCTTTACCTACCTTTCCTAATTTTAGACAATTTTCTATACCTGCACATTTCTCTTTCAACCATTCTTCTTTCGCTTCCTTGCACTTCTTGTTAACCTCATTTCTTAGATGTCTGTATTCTTCTTTTCCCCTTTCATCTCTTTCATTCTTGCGCATCCCCCATTTGTCCATTAATTCTAGTATATCCTGCGTGATCCACGGTGTTCTACCAATTCATTCTTTCCTACCTATGTTTTCTTCTGTGGATTTTGTTATTTTGTTCTTCAAAAGTGCCCATACCTCTGCAATTGTAGCTTGTTCATGGTTTTTCATGAGTCCTTCCTTTATACTCGTCTCAAATCGTTTGTTCACGTCCTCTTTCAGTCTGTCTATTGCCCACCTTTTTGGCTTTTGACTTTTCTTCAATTTGTTCAACTTAAATGTGCATTGCATAACGACCAGATTGTGGTCAGAGTTTATGTCAGCACAGGGATATGTTTTGCAATACAAAATCTCGTTTCGAAATCTCTGCTTGACCATAATGAAGTCGATTTGGTAACGCCCTGTATCTCCTGGTCTCATCCATGTGTATATTTTTATATTGTGGTTATTGAATAAGGTGTTAGCTACGTCCAACTCATGCTCGGTGCAGAATTCCATCAGCCTGCTTCCTTTCACCTAATGCAGCTACTATTTTCCCTTCTCTTCCTTTCCCTACCACAGCATTTCAATCTGCCATTACTAAAACATTTTCTTCACCCTTGACATACCTCTGAACTTCATCTATTTTTCGTAGAATATTCAACATCTTCATCATCAGCTTGACTGGTGGGCATATAGACTTGTACTACAGTGGCGCGCTTTGGTTTTGTATCGATTTTTGCTACAATAACCCGTTCACTATATTGCTCATAATATTCTACACGCTGTCCAAGTTTCCTAGTCAATATGAGATCAACCCCTGCTTGGTCACTGTTTGATTTAGTGCTCATGATCCTATAGTCTCCTGACCGAAAGTCCTGACCTTCCTGCCAGCGCATTTTACTAATCCAACTAAATCCAACCTCTACCTATCCATTTCCCTTTCTAAGTTTTCTATCCTTGCACTGCCTATAAGACTTCTTACATTACAGGCTCTGATCCGTGGAATATCAAATTTCCTCTTTGTCACTTCTGTGCTGTCTCTATGCGTAATTACATATGATGATGGGCCTAAGCTCTGTGCGGATACGGAAATCCGCAAAATTTTTCGACATGCGGTTAAGGTTTGCATGAATGAGCGGATAGCAGGTAAGCTGCGGATTATGTTTGGAGTAAATTTGCAGAGTATTTGGAATATTATGTTGAACTGGAACTTTTTTAAATAATTTTAGTTTTTGCTTAGATCTGCGTCTCTTACTTTTCTTGCTATTTCCTTATTTGCCTTCATTTGGATTGTATGAGAATAGAGAAGTAAGAGAAGCTAGTCATGGGAATATCCTCAATTAGTGATGACTTCGGTCAAAATAAGTCCTCTGCCTGCGCGTGCCTGTGTGTGTAAATCCGGCCACTAAGTTAATGCTATAATTAGTTACCCGCTGTTTCACATGCTGTTACTGTACTCATAAGGACAAAACTCAGTCAACATTGTCTTGCGATTCAGGTAAATTTTGTAGTTCACTTAGTGTATGTTACCAGGACTGGGAGTGTGAACATCATTCACCAAAATAAAACAAGACGAATATTCATTAGTGCGTGAAACCAAGTTAAAGTAAACGAAATGGCAGACATTTGGTTACGATTTTAACAGGAACGTAAAGGTGAACAATGTGGTGGGCTGTTTTACCTGTAAAAAAAAATATTCATAAACTGGAAGCAAATTGGGAACATCAAACTTTTTACGGCACAAGTGCGAAAGTAGCTAAAACAAAGCATAGCCAGTTTTTTGCCTTTTAAAGTGGAGGTCAAGAAACCAGAAATGTCACCAACTTGAAGTCACTTGCAATGAAGCAAATTGTCAGGTATGTGACCAAGGACATGGTGCCATTTCAAATTATATCTGTGCATGGTTTCACCCAACTTGCGCAGTTCCTCATCGATGTGGGAGCGAAGTACGGGACAGTGAATGCTAAAGAATTAATGCCTCACCCCATTACTGTATCAAGGCACGTGAGTGAAACAGCTAACAGTCTCTAAGGAAATGTATCAGAGATGACCAGGGATGGTGTGATATTGGTGACAAATGCAAGATGATGATCTCATTCAAATTATGTCATGAAGCATAATTAACACTCCGAACTGATAAGAGTTGCTATTCTGGTTGTATAACATTCTTTTTAAACATAGCACATGACATACATAGCATAGGGGAACAAATTTCTCCTCAAATGTCTAAATATGTTGCTTTAATACCGGACTTGATGCTTTATCTAATAAATTAAAAATATCATTGTAATGTCAGCGGATTCAGATAACGAACGTGCGGATGCGGATAACGTTTTGTTTATCCACACAGGGCTCTAATGACAGCCTCACCTTTTGTGAAATTCCATTCCGGTAAACAAGTCCCTCGTTTGGATCTCCGGGTGGGGACTACTCAAGAGGGAGTTGACATCACAGAAGTGACAAAGAGGAAATCTGACATTCTACGGATCAGAACGTGGAAGGTTAGAAATGGAAATGGATAGGTTGAGGTTGGATTTTATTGGGATTGGTGACGTGTGCTGGCAGGAAGAACAGGATTTTTGGTCAGGAGACTATAGAATCATTAGCATTAAATCAAATGTCCATGCGAGTTTAGGTCTCATATTGACTGGGAATATTGAGACTATAGAATCATTAGCATTAAATCAAACGTCCATGCGAGTTTAGGTCTCATATTGACTAGGAATCTTGAACAGGAGGTAGAATATTATGACCAATATAGTGAACGGATTATTGTAGCTAAAATCAATACGAAACCGACGTGCACCACAGTAGTACAAGTCTATATGCCTACCAGTCAATCTGATGATGAAGATGTAGCAAAGGTATACAGCACCTGTGACCGGGAGCGGTCATATCGTTTGAGGATTTTCAATGAAACGCCACGCTGCATTTTAAAACGAGCGCCGTGTGAGTGGGGGACCATTCCACTGCTGAGCATGAGTGTGCAGAGAATAACGGGCCATCTAAGTTGCGAGAATAACTGACTAAAGCTTATCCCGTTGCCCAACAGAGGAGATGACCATGCTATAAAACAGGACTGATTTTTACGATGAATTTACAAAAAGAATTATATTTCTATCGGTACGCGTTCATGAGATATTAATAAAAGAAGCTTTGGAGCGTTATGTCATCTGGACCGTAAGCCACACTCCCGGGCAGTATATATGTCGCAGCAGTTCTCTTTGCCAGTAGCTATATTTGTGGCAGCTCTGTACGTTGCAGCTTTCTTTGCTTCTGTGATCTGTGCGTGAGAATTATCGACGCTAGCAGTCTACGAAGAGTGCTAAGTCCGCATCGCCGTAATACCAGTGCACCTGTAAGATAAGCCACGCAAGCCATGCCGCCAGCCAATACGCAGTAACTTAGTGCTGAAAACATAAGTTTGTGCCGGTGAATGTGAGTAATTGACAACGAACTACCTCACTTAGTCTTTTCCAGTGGAAGTGTGCTTGGCTTTTGAACTTATTAAGTTATTGAGATAAAATGCATAGACATTGACCATTATGAAGATGGTATTAAATATTATCCGTGTTGACTGATGTTAATCTCAAATTATAAAATCCGCCTTGTCAAACACTAGAAAGTAGTTTAATAATTAAATTAACACCTACATGTGTCGTTATATCAATGATAACTTATTCAGCGTAAAAATCTTAGAAACTACGGTATCTTAACAAAAACTAAAAAGAAAATGGATATCCTTACAATAAGTCATTAATTTAAATAAATGAAATGTCACAAAAAAGAATTCATAAATAATTATAGGATATGTGAAATACTTGGTCGTACCATATACACCTGCGATATCAGTCATTTCAATAAATTTTGCACATGGGAAATGTCTATGTCCTGAAGCAAACCATTCCCATGTGCAAAATTTATTGAAATGACTGATATCTCAGGTTGATATGTGTTAATATTTGAAAGAAAAATAGCACAGTAGCGCCACCTGGTGAAATAGACATGTACAATAAAGAAGAGAACAAAAGACGAGTCAGTGCAGAGTCTGTGCGTGTTCGCGTGACATGTGACAAGCGTCTCAAAAGATGAGTTGTATTTTGTATTGTATTTCTCACTTGATAAATAAAGATTTACATTAAAACTAACAGGTTATGGGCCCAGGCCACGTGTAAATGGTATTATCTCGTGAGTGGATCCGAAGCTGAGCGCCTGTGGAACACGTGCTGTATTTTTTGTGAGTAAGGATAACCTCAAAATGGCAGCCGGCAGTGACTACAAAGTTCAAGTGGATAAACTTGAAGGACCTGAAGACTGGGCAAAGTGGAAATGGCATGTGTTGATGGTTTTGCGGTCGTATGAACTGGAAATTATTGTTGATAGTTCGAAAAAGTGTCCTGTGTTGCCGGCAGATGCAACTGCGCAACAAAAAGCGGCATATAAGCAGTGGTTGAAAGAAGACGCGAAAGCGGCCAGTTTGCTAGCAGGTGCGCTAGGAAAATCTGTTGCCGAGCTCGTGTTGACGTGCACCAATGCCAGTGAAATTTGGACAAAATTGAGCGCACGGTTCGAAAGAAGCAGTACGCAGCGACTGAACATGTTGATCGAGTCATTCTTCCGAGTGACACATGACGACAAGGAGGACATCAGCACCCATGTCGCGAAGTTACAGAAGCTTTATCAGGATCTGAACGACGAACTACAAAAGCACAACGAAAACACGTTATCTGAAAGGATTTTGAACGGTCGAATTTTATCCACGCTGGGAAAAGAATATGATAATTTCAACTATGTGTGGGACACGATTCCGACGGAAAATCAAACTGTGAACTTGTTGATTGAAAAATTGTGCACGATTGAACTGCGTGACCAAGGAAACGTGGAATCGACTGCGTTTGTGGTACGTAGTGCTCCCAAGAAGCATTCCCAGTATGGCAGTGGCAAAGGCAGCGCTGATGACAAGTCGAAGAAAAATGTTCAACGAGTAAAGCAGAAGTTTCCATGTTTCAAATGTAAGGAATTGGGCCATTGGGCAAGTGAATGTCCAGTGAAGAAGAAAGAGGGTGACACTAGAAACAAAAATAAGAAGAACAATGCTTCGTTTCAGACACATGCGATGAGTGCGTTAGACGGCGACTTTGTTGAAGCCGACGAGTGGTACTGCGACAGTGGCGCCACAAATCACATCACCGCGAACAAACAGTATTTTACAACATACGTCAAGTTTGCTGCTCCAGAGAAGATTTTGCTAGGAAAACGAGGTGTGAGCATGCTAGCTCACGGCAAAGGAACTGTAAACATTGAAGTGCGGCTGAACAACACTTGGTTGAGTGCTAAGATGACTGAAGTTTTGTATGTTCCCGATGCAATGGCTCATCTGTTTTCAGTGAAAGCTGCTGCAAAGAAAGGTTTTTGTGCAAGACTTGACGACCTAACTGTTAGAATTGAAGACAAGGTTACTGGAAAGGCGATGATGGCTGGACGTGTGAGTCATGGTCTGTATGTACTTGACATGCGCGTCGTGAAACCGGCGCAACCCATTCAAGTGAATTTAGCTACATCGTCGGACAAACTGCAGATCTACCATGAACGATTTGGTCATCAACACAAAGCGCATGTCAAGAATGTACTGAAGCAGATGAACATCAATGTAGACATGTGTAAAGAGGATTTCTGCGATGGATGTGCACTGGGAAAAATGCATCGACTGTCATTCAAGACACGAATGAATCGACCAACAGCCACCGGTGAACAAATCCACGCCGATGTGAATGGACCAATGTCTACTGAATCTCTTGGAAAGGCACGCTACTACGTATGTTTCAAGGATGATTTCAGCAAGTTTCGACGAGTTTTCTTTTTAAAGCACTAAAGTGAAGTGTACACCGTTCTGGAACAGTTCCTGAATGAAGCCAAAACAAATGGACACGTCGTGAAGCTGTTCAGGTGTGATGGAGGAAAAGAATTTGATAACAAGAAGGTTTCTGAACTACTCGCAAGCAGAGGCATAGAACACAGCATTACTACGCCGTACACACCACAACAAAACGGAGTTGCGGAACGTGAAAATCGGACGATTGTGGAGTGCGCAAAATCTATGCTGAATCCCAGCAAGTTAACGAAACAACATTGGGCTGAAGCCTGCAACACTGCGGTGTACCTCCTGAATCGCACTGGGAAGTCATCCATTGAAAACAAATCTCCCTATGAATTGTAGTATGGACGACCAGTGGGAAGTCTCAGTCATCTGAAGATCTTCGGAACAGAATGCTACGTGCATATCGACAAGAATTTTCGCTTAAAGTTCGACACGACAAAGCTGTTTTTGGACATCTGGTTGGTTACGTGAACGACAGGGATGGATTTAGAGTCTGGATTCCAACTCAGGGAAAGGTTGTTCTAAGCCATGATGTGAAATTCAAACCTGAAGTTGTCTGCAATCTGCGCGCCAACGCCGGAAAGGTTGAAGTCATGCTTGAAGAACGTGTGGAGAGGAATCAGTCTAATTCATCGTATGATGTAGGCCTACAGAGGAGGTCAGATTCAGATGAGAACTTAAGCGAAACTGAAGATTTTGCTTCGGCATCCAGTTCCGGAGGAAGCGAAGATGAGGAAGAAGGAGAGACTGAAGGAAGAAGGAAAAGCAAACGTGAAAGTAAGAAGCCATCGTGGATGATCAGTGGAAATTACATGTACATGGCTGGACCATCTATCACTGAAAAGAATCCTGACTCATACTCTGAAGTGCTGCAGTCTAGTGATAAAAATCAGTGGCTGAAAGCAATTAATGAAGAATTGGAGTCCTTAAAGGAAAATGATACCTGGAAATTGGTTGAGCGTTCAAATGGTGCACGGGTCCTGAAAAATCGGTGGGTTCTTCGACAGAAGACAACGGACAGTGGAGAAGTTCGCTTCAAAGCACGATTGGTTGCCAAAGGCTATGCGCAACAGCAAGGAATCGATTATGAAGAAACATTCAGCCCTGTTGCACGGTATGATACCATTCGAGCTCTGTTGGCAGTAGCTGTTGAAAAGGAGATGAAACTTGGTCAATTTGATGTCAAGACGGCCTTCTTGAACGGCGAGCTTGAAGAAGATGTGTTCATGGAACAGCCATAAGGTCATCAGGACGGTACTGGCCAAGTGTGTCATCTAAAGAGAAGCTTGTATGGTTTAAAACAGGCTCCACGCTGCTGGAACAAGCGTTTCAAGAAATTCATGGAGAAAGCTGGATTCAAAAACAGCAAAGCTGATCCTTGTCTCTTTTACAGCAACAAAAATGGAAAGTGGTTGGCTGTTGTAATCTTTGTGGATGATGGTCTGGTAATTGGCAACGAAGAAGACATCTAGCAGTTCATGGAAAAACTTCAGCAGGAATTTCACACGACCAGAGGATCTCTCAACAATTTCCTGGGCATGAAGATACAAGAAAACCATGATGGATCAATTGCAATCAGTCAAGAAGAGGATTACACGAGGAAAATCCTAGAAAAATTTGGGATGGCCGAGTCAAATGGAGTGTCTACCCCAGTTGGACGCGAAGAAAGTGAAGACGGAGAAAAGGTTTCGGCCAGGGTTCCTTATCGTGAGGCGGTGGGATCCTTGATGTACCTGACTACAGCTACTCGCCCAGATATCGCATTCGCGGTCAACAAAGCTGCTCGAGCCATGGAGAATCCTACAGTTCAAGACTGGAGTCAAGTGAAACGGATATTTCGATATTTAAAGAGCACAGTGAACCATGGAATCGTCTATAGGAAAGAGGACGTTTTGAAGGTCTACAGTGATGCTGACTACGCCGGTGGCAAGAGGACGAGACGTTCAACGACGGGTGTCATTTCGATCTACAATCATGGAGCTGTATCGTGGAGAAGTCAGTTACAGAAGTCTGTGTCAACATCGACAACTGAAGCTGAAATTGTGTCTGCATGTGAAGGAGCAAAGGAGTTGATTTGGCTGAAAAGACTGTTTTCTGAATTACTGTGAACTGCTGACAAACCTCCTACGCTTTACATCGACAATGCTGGTGCAGTTAAATTGGCTAAAAATCCGGAGTACCATCGAAAATCCAAGCATATTGAGGTACGTCATTTCTATGTGAGGGAAAGATTTTTGGACGGAGACCTTGAGCTGGAGCACATCGACGGGACCAATCAATTAGCTGATCTTCTAACTAAACCTCTGGAGAGGGTCAGATTCGAGATGCTGCGTGAGAGGATTGGCGAGCAGAAGATGACATCTTAGAGGCTGAAAAGTGTTCAATAGTTCATCTTGTTAATTTTTTTATTTGTATTTGATTTTTCTTTGGAGGAAGTGTTAATATTTGAAAGAAAAATAGCACAGTAGCGCCACCTGGTGAAATAGACATGTACAATAAAGAAGAGAACAAAAGACGAGTCAGTGCAAAGTCGGTGCGTGTTCGCGTGACATGTGACAAGCGTCTCAAAAGATGATTTGTGTTTTGTATTGTATTTCTCACTTGATAAATAAAGATTTACATTAAAACTAACAATATGGTACGACCAAGTATTTCACATATCCTATAATTATTTATTAATTATTTTAGTGAACATCAAGGTTGTTGACATTTGACGTTGTTCCATATTGACGAGATTATATAACTGGAATAAATAATTATCCTTGTATTTATGGGTCCGCCCAGTCAATACTTTTAATTATAATGCAATCAAGGATCATATCTATTGAAAATTACAGTACATGTTTCAGGATCCAAATGATAATTTGTACTGTACTGTAATTTTAAACAGATGTGATCTTTGATTGCATTATAATTAAAAGTATTGACTGGGCGAACCCATAATTACAAGGATATTTATTTATTCCAGTTATGTACGTGTTAATTTAATTATTAAACTTCTTTCTACTGTTTGACAAGGAGACTCTTATAATTTGAGATTAAGTTATTGAGAACACATGGTTAGTTCACTAGGACTGTGTGACTTACTAGTTGAGACTATAATTCACAAATAGTGAAGCGTGATTGCACGTAAGAATACCGCAGGGATTGTCGCACGGCACAATTTGCACTAGAACATTATGTTGGCGTGTGCGCCTGTTAGATGCCAGTAACATAGTGCAGAAAACGAATCAAACAGTGAAATATTTTATGTGACGAACTCTCGGTGGATATTGCAGCTTAAGTGTCATACAATTTATATAACAATTGGCCAAGCGAGTGCAGAACGTTTGAGAACACAAATACATTGACATTTCCATTATGTGTGCGGAACATTGCGACAATCTGAAGAACCGCTCTTCTAGATTTTTCCACGCTATGAAAGTTGATGTAAATATGCATTAAACACCAGAGATGGGTTAGAAGAGAAGGAAGAGAGAAGAAAGAAGATGTCGATTCCAGGCCATTAAGGGGATCATGAATATCCACGATGGGCCATAAAATGCAAAGTTGTCCGAAGCTGTTGCTGACTCCAACCGGAGATCGAAGCTGTCTTGTGTGCTATGGGGTGCACAAACCAGCTAATGGAGGAACCGGACTACACCAACCGTAGCCGAACTGAAGGCCTACACGACAACCTGCAAAATCTAAAATGAGACCGTCACCATGTCTTGGTAGTTTTGTCTAGCGTCGTCATGCGTATCCAAACCTACTGTCGACCAAAGTATTATGTGTACTCGAGTTTGAAGGTTGTTTGTTAAGTAACCAATTGACCTACATAAAATCCAATACCATCAACATTTTCGTCGTTCTATTTTACGTTAGTTCATGTAGGATTGGATTTTTTAATTTATATTTTAATATTTTTTTATCGCAGTTGGAACACAAAAAGTGCACGTTTTTAAGCGTGTTTCAACCATGCGTCACATTTAAGAATTATTATCTCAAAAGCCCGTCATCAGATCCAATCCAAATGTTAACACAATATACAATGGAATGTTGTATAACTGGTTTATTAATTTCACAATTTTGTGTGTCCAAGAAACAAAGTTGTTATCATTGTTGTATGGTAACTTTTTCTCGGCTCGGGGTGGTTGGAAAATGTAGTTCTTGGCTGCGTTGTAATCGTTATACATCAAAAAGTTATGCTGTATGACTGTGAAATACGTAAATTAATTCACTTATTTTATATCGGTTTGTATTTGTACGAGGAAATAACACATGGTTCAACAGCTAGCCGCTCCAGCAAAAGCTGTACAGCGTTGCTGAGATGGAGCCCATCACCTCCGAGCGAGACGCGCCATGATGCGTGTGGGCACCATTTCGGCAATGCTGTACAGCTGTTCCCGAGAGCGGCTAGCTGGTGAACCATGTGTCATTTCCTCGTACAAATACAAACCGATATAAAATAAGTGAATTAATTTACGTATTTCACAGTCATACAGCATAACTTTTTGATGTATAACGATTACAACGCAACCAAGAACTACATTTTCCAACCACCCCGAGTCGAGAAAAAGTTACCTTACAACAATGATAACAACTTTGTTTCTTGGAAACACAAAATTTTGAAATTAATAAACCAGTTATACAACATTCCAATGTATATTGTGTTAAAATTTGGATTCGATCTGATGACGGGTTTTTGAGATAATAATTCTTAAATATGACGCATGGTTGAAACACGCTTAAAAACGTGCACTTTTTGCGTTGCAACTGCGAAAAAAATATTAAAATATAAATTAAAAATTCCAAACCTACATGAACTAACGTAAAATAGAACGACGAAAATGATGATGTTATTGGATTTTATGTAGGTCGATTAGTTACTTCACAAACAACCTTCAAACTCGAGTGCACATAATACTTTGGTCGACAGTAGTTCTATTTATTATAGCTGAGCCATATCCAAACCTAGTTCTATTTATTATAGCTGAGTCGTATCCAAACATAGTTCTATTTATTATAGCTGAGCCGTATCTAAACCTCGTTCTGTTTATTATAGCTAAGCCGCATCCAAGTTTAGTTCTATTTATTCTAGCTGAGCTAATACAAGGTGTTTATTCAAGTGTTTCTTTACAAGTCTTGCCCAAGTGTCGAGTGCTATTCCGATATTCCAAGTCTTGTTTATTTAGTGAGGGTTTGCGACAATCATCGCATGCATATTGTTTGACATTCAAATATGCCTCGTGATTCAATTTAGTTTTATGTAAATATATTTTTGGATCTATTCCTGAGCTGAATTTCAGTAAGATAACTCAAAATGTAGTCTTCATGCTATTTCTCGTTTTCATTTGATGCATCAGTATAAGTTTACCTTCGATTGGGGTCAAGTGAAAATAATAATAATTATTATTATTATAATTATGTTTGTCATCTCTCATGGCATATAGTAAAATTGTTATCACACTTATCTGAGATATGAAATATTGAGATATAATAATAATCATAGCTTGAAACTATTCATTATGGTACAAATCAGTGGTGAGATCTGTGACTTATAGCTGACCGACTAAAGATCTTCCATATTCTAGAAAGGTTTAAATTCTCATTCTGTGGTAAACCAGATATTCATATACCGGTACCTAGTTTTTGAGTGGTTATTGATATTATATTAGGATGAGTTGTGGCAGTGATTTATGATGTTGAATGTTGCATTATTTGGAAGCAGGTAAAGCCTCAGTTGAACGGGCATGTCGAGGACGTGGCACCGTTATATTGAGAATACTAGGGCTCAAGCACAGTGGCTTGAGGAAATTGATATTATAAAAATTGATGTTGCTATTTGATAATATGGAGCTGTGTTAAATAGGTGGTGCAAATGATTATTATTAGAAGGATTATGGTCTATTTTGAAGTAAATGATGTCTCAACATAATCAATCTACTCAGAAGGTGGTTATTTTAACATTAAGAATTTTTTTTCTAAATGAGCATTGTCTTCCAGTACAGCCATGGTATGATGGGAGTGTGATTTGAGGTCGGGCAACCTATTAGTCAAATAACCAAAATACCAACTTGAAGGTCATTGTTGAGTGTCAACTTACATAAATATCTGATTTCCAGCAGATTCATTATTATGTTGTGTGCAGTGATTTAATAAATGGAAAAAAATTGAAAACCAAGTGCGAGTGTCAAAGAAATGACCCCTGTGAATAATATAGTGAATGATGAGATTGTGTGAACACAATTTGAACACTTATTTAGTAAATAAGACATTTTTATTTTTTGAGTGAAGGTTCACCATTTGGTCATAGCTAACACCTTAATTCAATAACCACAATTCGAATTCATCATCGTCAATTAGAGATTCCGAAACGAGACTGTGGATTGCAAAACATATTCCGGAGCTGACATAACCTCTGCCCACAAATTGGTTGTTATGAAATGCAGATTAAAGTAGAAGAAACTGAAGAAAAGTCAAAAGATAGAAAGGTGGGTGGTGTATTCATGGAAATCACGGTACGAGAGAATATAAATTTTAATGCTCTTTTCTTGTTCATTTCTTCCTTTTTTATCAAACACCAACAGTGATCTTCTATTTTCTCTTTGTTGGTCATGTCTCTTATGTTCTTTGTGAGTCTGTTCTAGATATATATCTTCCATGACCCACCTAGCGTCATCTAGCAGCGAATCTCAGAAGCACCTCAATTCTTCCTGGTGCAAGAGGACTTCCTTATCCATCTGGCCACCAGTTCTCGTTGCCATCGCCAGCTATTATCTCCGTGATCAAGAGAACTTCGTCTACTCTTTCACCCACCAGGCTGTGCTAGTATCGCCTGCTATCAACTCTTTGAAGACCATTTCCTCAAGAGAATTTAAGTTTACAATATTGGTCATGCTTATATGTATTCCTTTTGTCTCCTACCCCCACTCTTTTCCCTTCCTTGGACCCTCCGCGCTTCGCTGAGTGGGTCTCACTTGTAAGTTGGCAGTTGACTTGGTCAGTCAAGGCTCAACCAGAGCCAGTCTCCTCAAACCAAGAGGCACTCTCTACATTCTACGCCATGTTGGCACATTAGGTATCCGTCAAAGGGAACTTCATCTTCGCCATGCAACAAAGATAAGTACAGACTTAAGGTTTTAACCTCATCTTCATCGGTTTTAATTCTACATATTTCAATGATCATTTTATAGGCAGTGTGAGATTACTTATTTGGGGCAAAAATCATCCTTCGCGGGATTTGCTATGTTGGGCTTTTGTCTGTCTAAGCCAACCTTAATAAAAAGTAGCTTTTCTTAAGCTATTTAAATGAGAAATCTTCTCACCACGTGGGATATTATCTAAGACCCGCTGTCTATAAAATACCGAGCTAGTTCCTCCGCTGGATTAACTTTGGCTCCATTCTTCTATTAGGATCGTTCTGGAACCTTCCAGATCCTGTACTTTATCTACAAGTCTTGCCGTCATGTATTTTTCACTCACTTGTGAGAATACTATTGAAAATTGAAGAATCTTCCTTCTGAATTAAAGCTCAATAGCTAATTTTCTTCCACCGTTGGAATGTTCTATGGCGCATTTAATTGTAATACACAACTTTCTCAAGCAATAGACTTTCGCCTATCTAGTGCTACCAGTCCTTTTTCATCATTGCAATAACTTTCTTTGCCATAAACTTTTGTGTTATTACAGTGAACTTTTCATCCATTTAACAGACTATAGTGATAACTAGTGCTTGTTCAACTTTTCTACCGCGTCGCGATCGTCCGTTTACCTTAAATAAGGCCATGAACATTGATACTAAATCCCAATTGATCTTTCCTAAACCTTCTACTAACAAACCATATTAATAAAATTGTTACTCTAGATCATTTTCAATGAGGTGTCACTCTAACGAAGTGCCCTTCCATCTTGCTTGTTTATCATCAATTAATTTCTGCATAACCACGTGTTTTATACACGGTTCAAGTTTACATTGTTTCTCCCTTATAATCATGGAAAACAATTCTTTCAACTCATGAGTGAGTTATTTCTAGGTCTAACGAAAGGGAAACTGCCCCATTTGTCCCGTGATCAATACTTGAACATAGGAAGTCTAGAACCTTCCTTTTGACATTCTCTTCAGGTTTCACAGTAAGTGACCTGCTCTATTTTGCATAGCTATCATAAAAGTAATCCAGTATAAATATAAGAAGTTATAGGAACTTCTCTTCCATTCTACATGTTTTCTTTTTTTTGTTATTTTTGAAGTTGTAACTTTTTCTAAGATAGGTACGCAGAGATTTCTTATAGTACACACCTTGTACTCTATTTATTGTTAAACTTTAATCACCTTAATTGTCTTTAAATTTTGAATTTTATCTTTGCTATTTTAAATCCTTGCTAGGATTTTATAAAGGTTTGAAACCTAATAAATTGTTAATTGCCTGGCGCAAACGTTTAATGTTTTCTGAGGTCTGTGACCCCAAAATTGTTAACCAAATTGAAAATATATATTTGTTAAAGTTATCAACTTCCTTTGAATTGTTAAATAAACTTAAACTTTCTTTTTTTTGATTCATCATTTCTCTGGTACAACGGTTAGGCAAGATCCTGGCTTTCCTAACTATTCCTAGGTTCATGCCCTCGTTAATACGCAATAAATCTGTTACTATTTGTCTTGTCAGACCATCACCCTTCCCCATAGTAGGCATATGCATGCTTGAGAGAGAATACGCTAAAGCCTTTCTCTGGCAAACCGCCCAAGTCCTAGCTGCGGTTCCCGTCAGCTTCGACCAGGTCCTTACCCACTTTAGGTATCAGAGAGCGGATTTGCGGCGGCAACCGCCTCTGAGTGCATTTAAAGTTAAATTCATAACTTGTGTGGGACTCTCCTCCTATTTGTCTATCCTTTTTCTCCAGTCCGAAACCCACCTCCTTTTCTTTATCATCTTCCCTTGGTGGTTAGGTTATTCCTCAGCCAATAATCTACCCAAAGTTTGGTACCAGAAACCCGGGAGAGTCCATTTGCTATTTCTATTTTTTGTCAAGTGTCATTTGACAATACCTTACAAATTATTAATATCTGCTTTGAATCTTTCAGCTATAACTACATCATGCAAAGCCTGTGAAGGGGAAAGAGGCCGCTCCTGTCTTCCGTGGTGTGTCCCCTTCTTTCAACTTATTTGCTGCTGCCAGCCTGACAGCATTTCCGAGGTTCCACAGTTTCGTAAGTTGTATTTTAATTTACTTACTTTGTCATGGCTCCTACTGAAAAGGATGAAACTCTCATTGCTAGACGTTCTTCCTATAAAGGGCAACTCACCAGATTCAGAAATTTCATCAACAAAATAAATCCCGCCGAGTGTGATTAGACATCTTGACACAACGCCTTAAGTTGTACGAACGGTCCTATGATTATTACGATCAAATTCAAACCGAGATTGAATCCGCTTGCCCAGAACTTCAATCGGATCGGGACGAGGTTGAACCCTTGTATTTCGAAGGGATCGCAAAGGCCCACCACCTGATCCGCAGTATCTCAGAACCGGACACTAGGGTCATCAATCCGGCCCAGTTCGCACCCGCTTCAGTTCATAAAGATAAACCGAAACCCTTACTTCCAAAGATAAGCCTATCTCACTTCTCAGGCCAGGAAGGTGAATGGTATTCCTTTTACGAACATTACTGCTCACTTATTCATGAAAACTCAGACATGGTCGACATTCATAAGTTCTATTTCCTGCGTGCGTCCTTGGAAGGTGAGGCCTTGGCCTTGGTTCAGTCACTGCCTTTAAGCGCAGATAACTACCACATCGCCTTTAATCTCCTTAAAGAGAGGTATGGTAATTTACGCTTGAGTGTTGCTCGCCACATCCGCTGTCTGTTCAACCTGCCAGCCGTCAAACCTAATGACGTCACCTCTTTAAGAGACCTGTTAGACTCTATTCAATTGCACGTGAGAGCGTTATATCAACTCAAGCAACCAGTCCAAACTTGGGACACTATTCTTATTCATCTAGCTACGTCAAGATTCGATTTTTCGACATTAAAGGCTTGGGAGATCGAACTCACTCGCAACGAGGAACATTCGTTTGAACACCTCATCTCGTTTCTCAACAGCCGGTGCCAAGTCCTTACAGCACTCTCATTTCAGTGCGAAAATGTCGAAACGAGTCATAAGTGTCACATTTTTTAGATAAAAACTTGTCTCTTCAAATGGTCATCAGCCCCCATCTGTCGAGAACAAGCAAACCCGTTCTGCTTCTTTCAACCATCCAAGAGAACATATCAGGCCGCTCAACAAATCTTTGAAATGCATGATCTGCAAAAAGTTGCACACTTTGTACTTGTGCAAATCCTTTAAAGAATTGTCTGTCGAAGACCGAAGGAAATTTGTCTTCAATAGCAAACATTGCTTCAACTGCTTGTCACCTAAGCATTCTTCTTCAAACTGTACGTCTTCCAACCTCTGTTTCCATTGTAAAAAACCGCACCATTCCTTATTGCACGTTCATGATAAATCGAGGTCACCAGTACCCGCCTCTTCAAACTCCATGCAGAGCAGCTCCGAACAAACTAATGCTTCTTCCTGCATTTCTAACGCCGAAACTTCTCACAGTGCGCAAGTCCTTTTGTCCACTGTACAATTCGAAATCCAAGATAAATTTGGAAATTGGTTTCGAACCCGCGGTCTTCTCGATTCCGCTTCAACTCACAACTTTGTTTCGCGATCGTTAATTAAAAAACTAGGTCTTTCGTCATCGCCTACTCCCATCAATGTATCCGGCATTGACAATTTGAAAACTCAAGCCTTGCAGTCTTCAAAATTGAAAATCAGTGACGTTTGCCAAAGAAACACCAATCTTAACTTAAACTGTCTCATTCTTACCAGTATTGGCAAGGACACTCCTAGCAGCTCTATTAATACTTCCGGTTTAAAGATTCCTTCGCACTTAAGGTTAGCTGATCCTCAGTTTAATGCTCAAGGTCCCATTGATGTACTTTTCAGTGCCAATGATTTCTGGAATTGCCTTCGTAAACAGGTTCGCAAGTTATCTTCAAAAGTGGTCGCCAGAGACACCGATTTTGGTTGGGTTATTACTGGTGAAATCCAACATCCCAAAGCACAATGTCATTTTGTTACTGCTGATATAAATCCCCTTTCTGAAAAAGAGAACGCCTATGTTTTCTATCTCGATACTTTTGAAAAACACTTGCCGAAACGATGTCTCATTGTAAACAACTACGCCACCTTTGTAAGTTGTTTAAATGATTTTGCCTTCTTCCCGCACAAGATGGCAATTCAAGTTCGCCTCGCCTTGTGTTACTTCGTTTACCTTCTCATGTCATTTTTATAGCAGGTAATTGCTTAAACTCTCTATTGAAAACTATCTTCCCCTTGTGTAAAACCATGGCTATCAGTCACCATCATTTCGCTGTAAGCTATGTTTCACTTCTTTCGCTATTTAGTAGGATGGCCACGGCCGGCTCCTTCCCCCTTCCTCACAATTGGAAGCCGCTTTTGAAACCGCTTGAAAATCTGAATTCTCTAGCATCTCGAATAACTATTCTTACGCATAAACTCCTTCTCAATGTCCCAGCTTCTCTTCTTATTTCGGAAGAATTAAGCTTTTTTCTGTTGAAAATTGTCGGATTCCGTGATCCTCAAAATTATGCGAAATTGATTTCCTACTTTATTTCATATGTCTCTAAATTGGTTTTTCACGTCCAAGCCACGAATGACTGCATGTCGTGTCACTTGCTCCGCTTTAAGTCACAGCTGATTGCGCTAGTGTTGTTTGTTTATTTCGAACTGCTTGTTTGTCAATCTTGTTTGTATACAAGCTCGGATATCGCCAAGCTGTCGTTTATTTCCTGTATGCTTGCCAAAGCTCAGAGCAAGTTTTTCTTATCTCAACTCTGGCTGACTGCCAACCATTGTCTCAAGAGTTACTCCCGTAAGTTCAGAAGCCGTTCACCTCATTACCAAAATAAACTTGTTCCAGTCAAGGACTCTTTCAGCTATTTATATTCCTTATCTCGCTGTACTATGTGGGTCAAGGCCGTGTTTGCCTGTCTCTCCCACTTGCTTACGCTCGTATCCTACAACTGCTTCGATTCTTGTTTCATAACATCGTTGCGTATCTTTTACGCGCTCATGTATTGCTCCTTGCTTACATATTTTGTAATCTTATTGTTCATTGATGAACAAATTTGTTTTTTCTCGTCATCACATTCGATGTGTTTTTGTATTTATGCTTGTCATGTCACGTTTCTCGCTGACTTAAGTATTTTTCTGATTATCCCCTTTGATACTTATTATAACTTGAGGTCATTGTTTATGGCTACTAGATTGTTGTTACCTATGGCGTTCTTGCCTCCTACTCGCATAGTTTCTTTGTTTATTTGGTATATTCTTATCCTTAATAGATGTACTTGTTTCTATACGCTTTGTTTAAACTTGTTAATTCTTCTTTCGCATCTTATCGCAATCGTTACTAGAGCTATACTTCTCGCAGCTTCTAGCTATTTTGTGATTGAAGGTGTTGTTAATTCTCGTTATTTAACTCCGCTTTCCAATGACCCTGATGACCTACTTCCACTCACACCTGGTCACTTCCTTATAGGCCCTTCTCTTTCTGCCCCTCCTCCCCTTTCCAGTTATTTCAGGGATTCTAATTTGTCTATTGTTTGGCGTAAACTTGAAGCCCTCCGCAATTCCTTTTGGAAGAGGTGGAGCTTGGAATATTTAACTTCCCTGCAACGGAGACAGAAGTGGTTTCTTTCCAGTCCCGACATTAAAGTGGGGACTTGGTCTTGGTTAGGGATGTTTCTCCTCCCTTGGTCTGGATTTCTGGTAGAGTGACCGAGTGTTATCCTGGAAGGGATGGGAGAGTCAGGGTGGTCAGAGTCTTGACCACTAATGGTCCGATCACAAGACAACTGTCTTTGATCGCTCCATTACCTTTAAATGTTTAACTGCTTATTTGTTCTCTGTTGGTGTATCCCCTCCCAGTATGGTGTATTCTTGGAATACACGGTACGAGAGAATATAAATTTTAATGCTCTTTTCTTGTTCATTTCTTCCTTTTTATCAAACACCAACAGTGATCTTCTATTTTCTCTTTGTTGGTCATGTCTCTTATGTTCTTTGTGAGTCTGTTCTAGATATATATCTTCCATGACCCATCTAGCGTCATCTAGCAGCGAATCTCAGAAGCTCCTCAATTCTTCCTGGTGCAAGAGGACTTCCTTATCCATCTGGCCACCAGTTCTCGTTGCCATCGCCAGCTATTATCTTGAATTTATTACAGTATCCAGTATATTCTCCCCTGCACTACCAACTAGGTGACTTTGCAGGATCGATTTGACAGCTGTTCTTCCCATGTGGCAACATTTATTTACAGGGGGTGTTTTATCGTACATGTGGTTGTCTTTCTTTAAACTGCCCCATTGTGTTTCCAATCTGTAGAGCACCAGTCTTCTAAGTTTTCAATCATGTGTCTATTAAGAAAAATAAAACCTTTATAGCCAACTTGTACAGCCTTAAACTTATGTAAATATGCAAAGCAATGTACAAACTACATGATTATTACATTTTCCTGAATTTTCTGCCTTACAGGTACAAGAACAAATTAACTTTCTATCGGCAGCTGGTGACCAAATTCCAATTTGAATCTGGTGAGGTACTCCATTCAAATTACTAGTTTGTAAGCATTACGTTTCAAGTCTCATAAAATCTTCTGTTTCCAGTACTTTCCCACACCCAATTACTTGTTCGGCATCAAAAATTGTGTGTCCTTCAACGAGAGGCCACCTTGAGTTGCTAACATTATTCAATACATCAATGAAGTCTATCACCCTTGCGTTCACCATTTTGTCGCGACCTACCTGCCATCTACATTCGAATCACAGTGTGAATACCGACTGAGTTGCTATGTTGCATAGGTGATGAAGGTCTGACCAGGTTATTTCACTTGGTATGTAGGATTTATGAGACAGGTGAGGTACCCTCTGATATCAAGAAGAAAGTTATCATCCCTATACCGAAGAAAGCAGGAGCTGACAGATATGAAGTTTACCATATAACCAGCTTGATCACTCATGCTTCAAAAATCTTGACTAGAATAATTTACAAGTGGATGGCAAGATAGATAGAAACCGAGTTGGGTGAAGACCAATTTGGTTTCAGGAGAAATGTAGTGTGCCCTTTGGAAGAGATGACATTACACGAGAAAACTGCGGGGTCATGATCAGTCACTAATTGGTTTATAGAACATGCCTCTCATAAAGTTTCCAGGGTCCATAAGGTTCTAATGTTATGAATAATTAAAATGACAGGTTAAAACAAAATACAATTTAATACTGAATCAGCCATAGAACAAATATATCCTCCCTTGCGTGTGCTGATAACCCTACCTTCTGTTATGAGTAACAGCTGGGAGTTCATCAACCCACTTAGCGAGTATGAGGACTGGCGATCTGCCAACGTCAGCTGAGAGACGGAAGCTCCATTTGCCCGTGTTGACAAAATTGCCACTCACCACAACAGCTAATAAAAATGAATAACTGATCTGCATGTCAGTTTAAATAGAATTATCTAAACACTTGGCTTAGACAGCCTTAAACCCACGTGATCTAACACATCACGATACAAAATTTTACAAAATGATCAAACAAAATAAAAATACCTGAAATAAAATACAATATTATGTGCCGCGCTATACGTTTTTCGAACTACACTTTGATTAGTTGAGTACTTAGACCGGAATTCACTTCCATGCGCTACATACGACTGGGCCGTGAACTCCTGTCTGTGGGAAAATTAATCACGTCACTACTGGAAAGTATTAGAAAGGTAAAACAAATTAATATCTATGCCGGCATGCACTAACCCTTTTATAAAATAAACACATAGTATCACGAATTGATATTTACAGATTACAAGCGGCCTGTGAGCAGGTCTTATGCCATTTACTCAAATCAGAGCGCTACGTGACAAGGCAAAACAGAAAGAACCGCCGAATGCGTCCCGATAATTACATTAAATTCACACGGCCGACGCCGGTCACACAACAAGAATGCTTACAGCAATAAATGACATGAAATGCAATGCCAAATGGACAAGCACAAAAACACTCCGATTAATACGACGAAAAATCTTTAGACAAAGCGGCGTGGGCATCTAATCCCTTAATTCAATAAAAGTATTTACGCATCGTTAAGCAAGACATTTATACAATTTATGGGCCTAATATCTCAGCACAATGCTGGATGCATAATGAATATTCCAATTCTGGGTCCAAGGTCAAACAAGCGCTGAATCGGTGCCATGTGTGTGCATAATAATATTATTCAAGCCCAAAGCCTGAATCCTCGTAGAAGTCTCGCAGCTCCTGTAATCGCGACATAATAAATTCATCGTTCATAAAAACACAAAATCCCTACCTGGGATATCAAGATTCAATCTCAGCAAATACGCCCCATAGGTCACGTACCCTGAAAAGTATTAGCAACGGCACTGGATATCACGTCCCCGCCAGCTCTCATGTAGAATCACACCGTAGCACACACACATAATATAGCTTGTCAAAAAGACCCAACTGGTACCACAGATCAGAACTGAAGCAATAAAACATCAAATACGGTGAGGTAGAAATTCCTCCCGTGCAACTACTGTTGCTTAAATTACAAAGTACAAAATCACTGCGTTTGCATAACGATCGTAAATATCAGAATTCCCAAACCAGACCTGACATTAATATTATCAAGTCCCACTTGTCACCGCTTATCTAACGTTTCCGTGATAATTAACCTCATAAGTACTAGGCTTTTCAAGTACACAACAACTTGAAGAACTTGTACTCTAATCATAACAGATCAACATCAGCAAATGCCAATAGAATATTAAATGCAAAAAGAATCAGCAAAATTGTCACGTATCGCTATTTAAAATATCATGCCGACAGAATCTACATATTCGCACACAAAACAAAGTTATTTACAAAATATACAATTTTCCAGTTATACGCGATTTTTTTTACCCATCAAAATGAATTAATTCAAATTTTTACTCAACACATCTGCGCCTAGTCCGATGCCATGGAATTGACCTCGTCATCATCCCGTATTATGGACCTAGCCTTCCATAATTTCAACTCTTGAAGTCGTTGCTGATGATACCATGTTCCTTCTGCCGTCGGTCGTCATCTTGGCGCTGAATGAAAGTGTAATGGTTAATATCAAAAATATAACTGCTTATTTGTGCTACTAAATTCACACAAGAGTCCTATCGCAGTATCGCTGACTTGCCCTGACTTTGTGGTGTAAGAACCACTTAAGTACTCACTAAAATCAATATGTTGCTCGACACACAACTTACTAAGTTTTAGTCACTAGCACAAGTAAAAAGTAATCGCTATACAGCCCGGCCTGGCTTCGCCGTCCGCTTCACAAAATCAAGTGTCTTTTCCGTGTTGCTCGGCTCCCAGTATTCATTCAATCACTCAAATCTTTAGGAGGGGGATATCCGCTCCTCAATAAATCGATAAAATTGTCCTATCACGTTTGAACACATATCAAAAGTCTTGTAAAAATTCGCACATTACAGCCATACTATTGCGGAGAATATTGCATCGTAGGATCTATTAATTCACTGTCGCGTGGGTACTTTTAGATTCGGGCCACCCTAAGCATTCGCCTTTCATTGGTCACAAGTTCAAATCCTTTTAAGCATTATGTTCGTGGTCACACCTATTTGTGACGTCAATCAGCGCGAAGATCCAGTACGCATTCAACCTTGGCTGTCTTATACAAGGAAACTTCTGTATTGTGCCTTCAAGCTTATGACGACTTAGTTCAGTTTCATTGTTCGCAAGATGCGAGCCAAAAATAGATTGTGCAGACTTCACGTCTCCAGTATTGTGACATCGCTCGGCTCTCAGAGCATCACGGCCTCCCTCAAGCTAACCAGAACTTCCTTCAAATAACATAAATCTATGCCCAAAGAAAAGAATAATATGAACACTGAAATATTAGCATAGGATTTTAGGGTTCATTCACCCCATAAAAGGTGAAATTTAACTTAGAAGAAGTAGATTTCACTTCCATACGGCACCTCTTTTCTGCGAGAGTAAGCCCCTCTTCAAATCGTAGATCTTATACGCCCCTGATATCAGCCTAGTACTCAGCTACCTTTCACTAATGAGTTTCCTCAATGTCTCGTCGCCTCAAGCGTGTCTGGTATTTCTTCTCTCTCATTCCACTTAGACGTCATTAGCAGTAGACTACCTGCTTTCCTCCTCATATGTAAACAACACAATGTTTACGTTCTTCACAACGAGTACTCACCGATTCTAGCCAAGTGTACTTGTGCATGGTACAATGTCCGTGCAATTTGCTCCTATGACATTATTCCTTCTCGGCTCCCAAGGTTCCTGTTCATGATAAATCTTCATGTTACAAATGTTGTACACGGCCTGAGCTCCGGTACTCACTTCTTCTACTCGATAAGCATTGTTCCCCAGATTTCTGATTATTTTGAATGGTCCCAGATATTTAACACAGAACTTGTGGAATATCTTGTTCGATGGATTAGATAGCGGTGGTTTCTTTATGAGGACCAACTCTGACTCGTTCAGTTCCCGATGGAATCTCTTTCCTCTTACCCTTCTTAGCCGTCTGTCAGCCTGTGCTCTCATGTGTACTACAGTATTTTGAATCCTTAAGTCGTGTGTTGGCATAGGATCACGTGGACAGATGACAATGTTGTCCCACGATCTCTCAGGCACTCTGTTATGGTGGAGAACCAAAGGAATTTCTCCCGTTGACTCATGTCTTGTGTAATTGATACAAGTCTCAACATCCTTAATACGATCCACCCACTTATAGTGTTCATTTGGAATCAAGACCCTAAAGAATGACGAAATATTTCTCATCACACGTTCACTCGGATTTGCAGCTGGGTTGCGAATCGATGAAAATATATGTTTTACTCCAAGATTAATTAATCCTTGTTTAAATTCATTGCTGGTGAAGTAACTTCCGTGATCTGACAAAATAAACTCAGGTTTTCCCATGGTCGGAATCACTTTAATTTTAAGGCGGCTAAGAACCTGTTTCGAAGTGGTCTTTTGTATGGGACACAAAACCACAAATTTCGAAAATACATCTAAGCACACCAATAGATGTCGGCATCCTCTTCTTCCTTTCGTTATTGGCCCATAGGTGTCAATCGCCATCAGCTCACATGGTTTAAGTGGTAGCAAAGGTTTCGGGTACTGCTTCATTAGGTAATTGTTAGGTTTTGTGCGCTGACAAGTATCGCACGTCTTGATTACCTCACAAATAGTGGTTCTCATACGAGGCCAGGTAAATGCCTCTGCTATAGTTGCTTCAACTTTATCGATTCCAATATGTCCCAAGGTTTCATGTGTATGCCATGTTAATCCACGCTGTAAAGACGCTGGTACCAAAATTCGTAGTTTCGAATGTTCTTCATCAATAAATTTGTGTAATAAATTATTGCGGTACATGTATCTTCCTTCCTTTATCAGAGCTTCCTTGTACGCTGGTGTTCCTCTCTGTAGTTCTCCTTTAAAGAATTTTATTAACTGCATCATCCATGGTTCTGCCTCCTGTTCTCTGGGTAGTTCTTTCAGTTCGTCAAGAAACTCACGATCCTTATCTGTTAACTCAAGGTGATTCACGACAGCTTCCTCATCAACTTCCGCCTCAGGGTTCCTGCTAAGCGCATCTGGTATTATATTCATCTTACCAGGGCAATGTTCAATTTCCAAATCAAATTGTTGGATGTAAATGGACCATCTGGTGATTCTTTCGCTGAGCATAGTAGTCTTGGATAAGAACGTTAGTGCCTTGTGGTCAGTTCTTATTGTTATGGGGTAACCAAATACTATTTTACGCCATTTTTGTAAAGCGTGAAGTATAGCCAAAAGCTCCAGCTCTGTTACGGTGTAGTTACGTTCATGTTTGCGCAATTTGCGACTTACGAAGGCAAGGTAAGACCGATGTTGAAGGTTGTTCGGATCTTCCTGGAATAGCATAGCTCCGATTCCTATGAATGAGGCGTCCGCCTGAATAACAAATTTTCGGCTAAAATCTGGGTAACCCAGTTTGATACAATTTTTTAGAAGTAACTTTGTAGCCTGGAAAGACTTATTGCAAACGTCATTCCAAAACCACTTGTTATTCTTTTTGAGCAGTTCCTGCATAGGGGCGACCGTCTCTGTATACCCCGGGCAATTTTCCTTGAAAAATCCCGTAACTCCCAGGAAAGCACGAACATGTTTCACCCTAGTTGGTGTGGGGAAGTTCATAATTGCTTCAATCTTGGCTGGATTTGGTCTCACTCCATCCTTATCGATAACATGTCCTAAATACAAAATTTCATCTTTAAAGAAATGCGACTTTTTAAGGTTGATTTTGAAGTTCGATGTGCGTAGGTTGTCCAGTAACTTGTCCAGATTATTCATGTGATCTTCAATATTGTCAGACGCCAACAATATATCGTCAATGTACCTCACTGTCATCTGCTTGACCTCCTCTGTCAAATTGCGATCTAGGGCTCTTATTAGGGCACAACCGGCTGTTTAAACGCCAAAAGGCATCCTCGAAAATACGAATGTTTGATTGTTGAACAGGAAGCCTGTCAACAATTGGGATTTTTCATCCAATTCGATGTGGTGAAAACTTGAGGTCAAATCCACACTCGAATAAATGCTTTTTCCTCGGAAACCCTTAAGAACGTCTCTGATTAACGGCGCTTGGTCATATTCTGGAAGAAGTCTATTGTTGAGGGGTCTGGCGTCTAAACATAGCCTTATTGAACCGTTAGGTTTGGCAACGGCCAATATAGCATTGAGAAATGGCGTGGGAGTCTTGCGTATAACTCCAGCCTGTAGCATCCCGCCAATAATCTCGCTTACTTGGTTCTGATATTTTTCAGGTATTGGATACAATCGGCTTTTAAATGGGGACCAATCACTGACTTGCATAGAATATTTAAAATTTAAGATTTTCCCAGGTATTGTATCAAAGACATTACGGTGTTTTCTGAGTATCTGTTCGAGTCTTTCTTTGTCTGCACCCCTTAAATTGACTCCATCTAGGCGTTCTTGTAATTGTTGTTCGAAGTCGTCTGCGTTGCCATCTGCTTCAGCCAACAATGCCCATATCTCAGCTCCTTCTTCTTCTTCTTCAAGTTCCATGAGTGCAGTGTTTATGCCATCAGTTCCAAGCTCCAATTCTTCCCTTATCTCCTCACTAATTGCTTCGAGCAGCCAGGTGTTTACCTCTCCCCCTGTAGTCGCTTCATTCATGTTCAACCCCACATTCCTCATTCCTTCTATATTCTTGAAACTCACAGTGTTTTTATGCAAGTCGATGACTGCTTGATATTCACATATGAAATTTGATCCCAGTATTATGTTGAAGTTTAGCTTAGGTAGAATTATGAAACTCTGAGCGAATGTATGCTCCAGAATTTCTAGTTCCAAGTACGCTTGTGTTTTACAAGTCACGGTGCGCTCAGGAATAACGCCACGTACTTTCATTTGAGGGACCGGAATTATAGGTACTGTGTAATTCCGCCCTATCTCTCGCACTAAGGCCTCAGATACTAGACTTATCTGACTACCCGTATCAACTAAACATTTTACCCTTAATCCGCCGATTCTAGCATAAATAACAGGTAATTTCATAATAGTGTCATTGTGAGGTTTAATGATTTCTTCTAGGCAATCCTCTGGTCTCGCGATCCACTCCGTAATATTTGCCACAATCCATCCATCTCCTTCAGCACACTGGTCGCTCGTGAGACTGTCTTCTTGGTCGTTTTTTATAGTTTTTTTTATCCTGGCGACCTCCATTTTGATTTTGTCGTCCAGATTCCTGTCTTTCACGCTGCATCTGTAAGCTTTGCGCCCCGTCATCTTCCGTGTAGTTGTCTGGATCCTTACGTCTGTTCATCGCGTTTTCCCAGCGATTTCTCTCTCCCCCTCCAGTATTTTGTAGCTCCTCTAAATAACGTTGCGATTCCTCGTATCGTTGGTCTAGATTACGATAGTCATCCTGTAGTCCCGATTTTTCGTGATACCGTTGGTTTCTGCGGTTACCATGGTTCTCGTACCGTCTTTGTTGCCACCTCTGATTATAATTGTTGTCGTAATTGTTGCCTCTATATGGGATCTCCTGTCTCCCATAGAATCGTCCCTGGTTCTGGTATCTCCTCTGCGGATATCCTTCCTCATAATATTTTCTCCTCTGCTGGTCGTCGTACCTCGTTTGGAACCTCCTTTCATTTCCCGTGTCGTTTCTTTGGTTCTGATTATTTCCCATGTCGTTTCTTTGGTTCTGATTATTTCCCGTGTTAGTCGACTGCGATTTAGTGTTTCCGGCCTGAGGTTTTACTATTTCAGTGGTGTTAACCATCTCGTCCCTGTTTACTCTTTTTTCCCTTCCTTGAAATTGATTGTTGGACTCATCTAAATGCCGTAATAATTCTTCCGCTTCGACTGCTGTACTTATATTTGCTGCTGCTAAAAATTGCTGAGCATGTGTAGGGAGTTGCTTGCTAATCGTCATTATGAGATCCTGTTCATTCGGTGGGTGGTCAAGATCGCGCAAATTTAACATCTGACGTGTGAAGTAGTCTGCAAATCTGGTTTGTTGTGAACCGTGGTATTTTCTTGCGTAGAGTTCCAACCTCAAGTTTTGCTGATGGCTCGGCCCCCAAAATTTTTTTAAAAACGCCTGTCGGAAACCCTCCATTGTTTCAAATGTATAGCGGAAGCTTAAGAACCAAATTAATGCTCCGCCGCCAAGATAGCGTTCTACTGTCCTCAATTGTCTCTCCGGACTTAGATTTTGGTCCATAAAGAAATTTTCCAATTCTTTCAGGAACATTTTCGGTGTAACTCCAGTATCAGGTATAAATTTATTCGGGCGGAAATCATTCGCTCTAATAACCTGAATAACTTGAGCTGGTAATTGGTTTGCCTGAGGGGTAGAAGCACGTCCCTCGCATTCTCTAAATAGCTGTGTGTTCACGGTGTCTGGGCTCCGACCTGTCTCCGAATTGTTTGAAGTTATCTCCTTATCTAAGTGTTCATCTTTCTGCCTGTCCACTATTGAGGCAAGTATGGTACCCCTTTCCATCGATTTCAACTCGCTCTTTATCAGACGATCATTGTGTTCTTGTAACTTAGCTTTCATGTTCTCTTCAATGTCGCGGATTCGATTGCAGTTATCGCCTAATTGTTTTATCATAATCAACTTCTCGTCCTTCGCCTCTGCCGTCATCCGATTCCAGTCCTTCCTAATGCTGTCCTTCGCCTTTTCCAGCTCCTTATCTAGGCCCTTATCTACATTTGCTTGGTTAGTTTCAATTGTAGTCAACCTTGCTATTACAGTGTTATTGTTAGACTCCATTGTTGTTAGTTTCGCTAGTATCCCGTTATTGTTCGACTCCATCGTTTCCCTTAATTCTAGTTGCTCGGTTTCAATTTCTTTCCACCTACTTCCTGATACAAGTTCTAGTTTACTCATCTTCTGGACCAATCCGCTAATACCTCCGTCAATAGTATCGATTTGTGTCTGGACTAACTGTGCCCCTTCTTCGATTTTAATAAATTTCTCTTCTAAATGATTTTGCGCCCGCTTTATCTCTGCTGTATTCATTGAACATGCATTTTCAATTTGTGCGAGTTTACCCATCACGACTTCATCTAGATTATCAAGTTTTAAGCTGAAAGTATCCTCAATCTTTTTGATTTCGGCTAGTTGTTTCTTAATATTATTCTCCACGTCACTGGCTAATAAAATTAATTGCTGTTTTGTGTAATCTTTTATCTCGGTTGAAAGTGCTACAAGACCGTCGGTATTCTGTTTGGTTATTGTGTTCAAACGCCCCTCTAACTCGTTAGACTGTTTTTCACTTTGAATTTCGAGTTGCGTGTGTAATTGTTCCTTGAGTTCATTCGATTGTTTTTCACTTTGAATTTGCATGTCGTTAGACTGTTTTTCGCTAGCCTGCGCTATCTCATTTGTCATTTCAACCCTAAGTTCAGTTAATTTTTGTTGAGTGCGTTTCGCTGCCTCCTCAACCACTTCACGTATTTCTGCGAGAGTCGCCATATCTTCACACAATATAATATCACACTTTAGAAATATAGGACAATGACAAGACCATCACCAAATTGGCACATATGCACGCACATAATTATCCCCAATTTAACCCTTTGATTACTCAATTCATTTACATTTACCCTAAGCAACACATCCTTGAGTATATCAATTATTTTTATTAGTTCTGTCTTTAAAACCCCTTTGATTCAGTACCAAATTTCTAGCCTTATATCTGACTAATATAACTAATTGACCAACATATTAATTAGCTCTTAAGGTATAACCTTCCTGTCATTCAAATTTTTGGAGTTTGGATTGCTAACAAAAGTATTATTTTAAATGGTTGGGCGCCTGGAACATAAGCTCTAGTATCTACTTATCAAATCTCAATTCAACTACTATGTTCCAAATTTAATTCTATTACAAACTCCAAGATTTTACATAACAAATTTCTAGCGGTAACACATCGCTTATCTAAGTAAATAAAATATCACATCCGGTGATCTATTTATACGTACGACGTGTTTCACTGGTCTAGCCATTCCATATTGCTTTTCCCAGCTTCCACACTTTGCACCAATGTACGCATACACAAAAAATTGGCTTACGTGTCGGAGTCATAGAATCCTTACTGTCACCTTGTGATACATAAAGAAACCAATTTTCCCCACGTTGGGCGCCATAGAAATCTTATGTGCCCTTTGGAAGAGATGACATTACACGAGAAAACTGCGGGGTCATGATCGGTCACTAATTGGTTTATAGAACATGCCTCTCATAAAGTTTCCAGGGTCCATAAGGTTCTAATGTTATGAATAATTAAAATGACAGGTTAAAACAAATTACAATTTAATACTGAATCAGCCATAGAACAAATATATCCTCCCTTGCGTGTGCTGATAACCCTACCTTCTGTTATGAGTAACAGCTGGGAGTTCATCAACCCACTTAGCGAGTATGAGGACTGGCGATCTGCCAACGTCAGCTGAGAGACGGAAGCTCCATTTGCCCGTGTTGACAAAATTGCCACTCACCACAACAGCTAATAAAAATGAATAACTGATCTGCATGTCAGTTTAAATAGAATTATCTAAACACTTGGCTTAGACAGCCTTAAACCCACGTGATCTAACACATCACGATACAAAATTTTACAAAATGATCAAACAAAATAAAAATACCTGAAATAAAATACAATATTATGTGCCGCGCTATACGTTTTTCGAACTACACTTTGATTAGTTGAGTACTTAGACCGGAATTCACTTCCATGCGCTACATACGACTGGGCCGTGAACTCCTGTCTGTGGGAAAATTAATCACGTCACTACTGGAAAGTATTAGAAAGGTAAAACAAATTAATATCTATGCCGGCATGCACTAACCCTTTTATAAAATAAACACATAGTATCACGAATTGATATTTACAGATTACAAGCGGCCTGTGAGCAGGTCTTATGCCATTTACTCAAATCAGAGCGCTACGTGACAAGGCAAAACAGAAAGAACCGCCGAATGCGTCCCGATAATTACATTAAATTCACACGGCCGACGCCGGTCACACAACAAGAATGCTTACAGCAATAAATGACATGAAATGCAATGCCAAATGGACAAGCACAAAAACACTCCGATTAATACGACGAAAAATCTTTAGACAAAGCGGCGTGGGCATCTAATCCCTTAATTCAATAAAAGTATTTACGCATCGTTAAGCAAGACATTTATACAATTTATGGGCCTAATATCTCAGCACAATGCTGGATGCATATGAATATTCCAATTCTGGGTCCAAGGTCAAACAAGCGCTGAATCGGTGCCATGTGTGTGCATAATAATATTATTCAAGCCCAAAGCCTGAATCCTCGTAGAAGTCTCGCAGCTCCTGTAATCGCGACATAATAAATTCATCGTTCATAAAAACACAAAATCCCTACCTGGGATATCAAGATTCAATCTCAGCAAATACGCCCCATAGGTCACGTACCCTGAAAAGTATTAGCAACGGCACTGGATATCACGTCCCCGCCAGCTCTCATGTAGAATCACACCGTAGCACACACACATAATATAGCTTGTCAAAAAGACCCAACTGGTACCACAGATCAGAACTGAAGCAATAAAACATCAAATACGGTGAGGTAGAAATTCCTCCCGTGCAACTACTGTTGCTTAAATTACAAAGTACAAAATCACTGCGTTTGCATAACGATCGTAAATATCAGAATTCCCAAACCAGACCTGACATTAATATTATCAAGTCCCACTTGTCACCGCTTATCTAACGTTTCCGTGATAATTAACCTCATAAGTACTAGGCTTTTCAAGTACACAACAACTTGAAGAACTTGTACTCTAATCATAACAGATCAACATCAGCAAATGCCAATAGAATATTAAATGCAAAAAGAATCAGCAAAATTGTCACGTATCGCTATTTAAAATATCATGCCGGCAGAATCTACATATTCGCACACAAAACAAAGTTATTTACAAAATATACAATTTTCCAGTTATACGCGATTTTTTTTACCCATCAAAATGAATTAATTCAAATTTTTACTCAACACATCTGCGTCTAGTCCGATGCCATGGAATTGACCTCGTCATCATCCCGTATTATGGACCTAGCCTTCCATAATTTCAACTCTTGAAGTCGTTGCTGATGATACCATGTTCCTTCTGCCGTCGGTCGTCATCTTGGCGCTGAATGAAAGTGTAATGGTTAATATCAAAAATATAACTGCTTATTTGTGCTACTAAATTCACACAAGAGTCCTATCGCAGTATCGCTGACTTGCCCTGACTTTGTGGTGTAAGAACCACTTAAGTACTCACTAAAATCAATATGTTGCTCGGCACACAACTTACTAAGTTTTAGTCACTAGCACAAGTAAAAAGTAATCGCTATACAGCCCGGCCTGGCTTCGCCGTCCGCTTCACAAAATCAAGTGTCTTTTCCGTGTTGCTCGGCTCCCAGTATTCATTCAATCACTCAAATCTTTAGGAGGGGGATATCCGCTCCTCAATAAATCGATAAAATTGTCCTATCACGTTTGAACACATATCAAAAGTCTTGTAAAAATTCGCACATTACAGCCATACTATTGCGGAGAATATTGCATCGTAGGATCTATTAATTCACTGTCGCGTGGGTACTTTTAGATTCGGGCCACCCTAAGCATTCGCCTTTCATTGGTCACAAGTTCAAATCCTTTTAAGCATTATGTTCGTGGTCACACCTATTTGTGACGTCAATCAGCGCGAAGATCCAGTACGCATTCAACCTTGGCTGTCTTATACAAGGAAACTTCTGTATTGTGCCTTCAAGCTTATGACGACTTAGTTCAGTTTCATTGTTCGCAAGATGCGAGCCAAAAATAGATTGTGCAGACTTCACGTCTCCAGTATTGTGACATCGCTCGGCTCTCAGAGCATCACGGCCTCCCTCAAGCTAACCAGAACTTCCTTCAAATAACATAAATCTATGCCCAAAGAAAAGAATAATATGAACACTGAAATATTAGCATAGGATTTTAGGGTTCAGTAGGAACAAGGGAAGCTATACTAAGTCTTAGGCTGAGCTTGGAAAGTAGAATAAGGAAAGATAGAAAATGTCAATGGAATTTGTAGACTTAGTAAAGGCTTTCGATAACATTGATTGGAGTAAGTTATTTGACACATTGAAAAGGATTGGAATCAAGTACAGGGATAGGAGGGTGATCTACAATCTGTACAAAAACCAGACAGAAGGTATTCGAGCCGAAGTACTGTACCCGAAAATCCGGAAAGGATCCTGTTGGAATATCCATTGCCCCAGCTGGATTGCCTATTTCTAACAGCACCGGCAAATACTACATTAGAAATCGCTTCCAACATGGCCTTTAGGGATTTACATAGAGCAGTTACAAGCATATTGTGGATCAACAACAAACTACACGGGGCACTTACCTTTACTTACCCCCTCGGGGACTGGGAATTCAGCTTCGCCTACAATACATCCACAATACTCTTCTCCATATATTTAAAATGAATCACACTCCAACAACAACGGATAACAAACTGAATAAAATTTATTAACAATAGTGTAAACTAATCTAGTATAAACAAAATAACAATAAACTAATTTAACAATAGAAATTAAAATAAAAACACGCAATCATTCACACTTCCTTTCAACTCTACATCTTACTACAATGTTGCGTATAAAAATTATTAGCATAAAATCTTGGCTTGTTTTAGGCCTACACAGTTTAAACATAAAACCGTTTAATGAAGGCTCTTACATTCGTGGCATTCCAGACACCTGATTTCATTCACTAGTTTGCGTTTATAGAACGCACGTGCAGTGGCCTTGTTTCATCAATGAAATACTAACACCACGCCGCACTCGGAACTGGTTTATACAATTTATACAAGGCGGTGAGTGTCCACCTGCTTATATTATGTCACACCGTTCTCCAACCCTAACGGTGAATCATTCTAGCCAGCCCACATTGAGACTGCTGGTGTGTGCGTTTAAAATAACACGTAAAATTAACATTTAGATCTTACACAAATGCATACAACTACTCTGTTTCTTAAACAATCATCCTGAAAATTTGTATACACACTTTCATTCGCACCCCGCAATTGTTCATGACCAATCCGGTTCCACATTTACTCTTAACAGTGAACAATCATTCATACCACAATCATCCACTTCTAAAACACACGCTATTTCAAAACAATTGATTAATAAATCCTACTAAATTATTTAACTAATTAAATCATTTTCCAAAAAAATATTTACATATAATATGTTCATAATAATATACATTATTCAGTGTTGCTAACACGTTAATTTCGAGATTCTGGCTTCTCGGTTACAATACAATTCTCAACTAACTATATACACTGGTTTTTCACATAACCCTTCTCTAACGTTCCGTAGTTTTGATATACTGCTTACACATCGTCTTATATAGGTTTCATTACATTGTCGGTATAATACAGTCGAATAATTAAAGTTAACTGTACTTAATTACATAACTTTGGGTTTAATAAAATATAATAATAGTATTATAGACATGAGTAGACAATCGTTCTCAAGTTGTATTTCCGCTAAAACCCTCCTGTTAACACAGCTAAATCGTTACTTCCACAAGAACTGGACTAGTTGTATACAACGGCTCTTATCATGACCCATGCCTTCTTATCAAAGAACAATAATACGTTGACTTCCTTAAAATGCGGAACTCCCTCGCATGAGCACTCTTCATAGCTCTACAAATCCTCATATAACAGTATATCTGGCATAAACAATTATCTTCCACTATGTTAAACAATAACCAAAAATGATTAATTGTTATTAACATATCTTCTGTAGGCACTTCTCTCAAATAATGGCATGACCCTCAGTATCATTCCACATGACTACTGGACTACAATTATACATTCTTAAGTTCTCCAAACGAAACTTCCAATTGTAATGAACTATATTAGACAGTCGTGATTAACCTCCTAAAGTTTACTCCACAACAAGATAATTAACTGTTAACTCGTCTGTCGCAAATACATGTAATAAAAATAATACTCCTGTCTCACCTCACTTGTTAAGCTTTAAATTGTTTATCGTTGTAATATCATGTCAACAAATGACGTGATATTACACAAATAGAATAAAATAACACACATATTATTTATAGTGTCAGATAGAATTCAATCTTGACCGGGATAAACTAGCTTTGAATTCCTAGCCAAAGATTTGAATAATCTTCTATCAAAAGGTATTTCCTCTAACCTATTAAATGAACAAAGCTCTTAGCTTTACAAATAATAAAAACGTTTGTCAATGTCGTAATGTTTTTCCACTCTACAAAAAGAATGTTCATAGGGATTAAGACTTCGGTCTTATCAAACGACTAGTATTTCTTAGATCACCGACAGTTTATGTTCAATAATGATATAACAATATCATTCGATGTTTCTTCTGTTCTTGAAGTTATATGTTGTTACATTAAAGTGCTCAAATTAAATTTAATAAGAATTTAATTTGAAGCTATGACACAATGTCAGAATACTTGGTTTAAAATAAAATTATTAAAATTCGAGAGTCGAAACGACTAGTCTTCTATGAGGCAATATAATTCCTCAAACAAAATTTTTAATGTCATTTCCACAACTGATCCGTAGAATAAAATTGAAAAATAGATGAAAGGCAATCGTCTCCTAAATAATCTTGAAGCATAAAAATCTTAACACACATCTGAAGTGTAAAATACATGAAAACACTGAAATACATGAAATGTGAAAATATAGAAATATGGAATATGGAAATATGAAAATATGGAGTAAGATCGCTGGCTCAGGATGTCACTAATCAAGCTCTATACTATAAATGAGATACACTGCTACCTTATTTGGACGAAAACTTGAAGATCTATGTAAGTATTCCCACAATACTTTAGATGTTTCCTCAGTACAAGACACTGAGATGGGTCTGCATTCGAACCTCGGATCTGCGACCTCAGAGATAGGAAACGCCCCTCTCTGGAATTCACCAACATTCGCCTGGGCTCGAACGACATCCTTCTGGCAAATTCATCTGTGTTGCTGGGCTACCCTCCCTAGCATCTTGACAAATCTCTTCTGTAGAGTCTTCATTCTCCGTCGTAAATATGTATCAGCCTCATCATTGAAATATAATTATAGAAATATTCTTATAAATGGTGAATGAAATATTTCCATTGCTAATTGATGTTATATTAGTGTTCGTAGACTGACGAAAATGTACAAGATGGACCGTACACTACGTCTGTATTCAAGAATATGTCGTCTAACGAAGCTCCATCGTTGTATCTTAACTCCTGCTATCGAATATGTATCTGGCGCATGACTATTTAGTTCATCATATCAACAATATTACTTATGTTGAATGAAGACATTTGAAGAATAATAATAGTCATTCTGTTAATGTTTATGTGTTGCGCCAATATTAAAAGTTCTTCGCTACTGTTCACTTGAACTGTGTTCGTCAACTTCACGTTGCAATTTAAAATGATAATCAGTCTTATTTCCAACACATTTGAAAATCTGACTTAACAGGCTTATATTGTCGAAAAGGTGAGTTTTAAAACGCTCGACTTTTCGCAGCGACCTGTTCTTCATATATATTCGCTTAGTTATATTCAGATCTCAATGATATGAGAGATATAATCAATTCAATGCTCCTCGCAACTTCGCATAGAATGGAAGTGCGGTGATCTCCTACGTTCCACCTAGCTATCCTCGCGTCTCCACAAGTCGACAGTCGTCGCACTCTGACTAAGCCTTGGGATCTCCGTTAACCTAGTAAAAACACTTCCTCACTCTTCAAAGACTGCTGGAATAAGAATCTCGATCCTTGGATCTCCCCCTCCAAGTCGAAATTTTTGGCGGCCATATCAAACTCCCACCATAATTTTAGCGCGTAGATTATTAATGCTTATTACTGCGTAGATTAACCGATCTGCGGTTTTTAAAGTATCAGACATAATTTCTTTTAATATTATCTTCATTACCAAATAAGAAAATCTACTTCTAAGGGCCTAAATGCATAATTTCCATCATATTATGTAATTAAAGTTGATCCCGTCTTCAATAAGACCTCTTCTCATTGGCTCTGGGCTGGGATCGAATAGCATAATTTATAACAATATTTATAATATTAATTTCCAAACTCGCTGTTGCTATGCCAATTATAGCCTTCCAGAAGCGTCTCTTGTGCAATATATCACGTGATCGGGCTCTCCCACAGCCTCGAGCTTGTAACACTACCCTCCTGTGTCACACTTCCAGAAATTATATTTGCTGGTTAAATTTTATCATGGGGACGGAAAATACTCTCATTTTGTCCCAAAATAATTCAATTTACGGGGGCAGTACATGAGAGAGAAGCTGGTACTGTATTAGGAAAGGTGTAAGGCAAGGCTGCAACATTTCACCAATACTTTTCAATCTGTGCAGGAAATTAAATAATTATATAAATAATTGTTCCCTACATAGCTACCACGGCCTACATCCGAGGAAATCTGTTTAAAATATTCTAACCTTGGTCTACCCCTACAGTTCTTGTCCTCGACCCTTCCTTCCATAACTAAGTTTGTTATTCCTGCATGTCTAAGTAAGTGTCCTACCAACCTATTTCGTCTCTTCCTTAGCAGTCACCAGAAACATCTCTCCTCTCCCACTCGTCTTAATAAAAAAGAGAATGGGAAAGGAGTAAGATTGAAAGAATTGAGGAGCGTGCTGTGGAAGGAGATGTTAGGGGTTTGTTTGCTGGTATTAGAAAGGAAAAGTTGGGGTTTCAAGCTCGTGTTAACATGTGTGAGGACAAAGAGGGCAATCTGATGATAGATACAAATAGAAATTCTTGATAGGTGGGTGGAACATTTCATAGAGGTGCTTAATGATATAAATGGATCAAACGTAAGTGGAGGGGATGGGCTAGAATATCTGGGAGGATCTGATTTGAAGGTGAGAGATCCAACGCTAATCGAGGTCAGGACGCTGTTAACAAAATGAAGAACCACAAGGCACCAGGTGAAGATCAGATTACTGCCGAGCTGTTGAAGAAAGGTGGCAGCTTTCTCCACCGCAGATTACATCTTTTGATCTTAAAGATACGGCAAGAAGAGAAAATGCCTGTGGATTGGGAAGTAGCATTGATCTGTCCACTGCAAAAGATAGGGTCCAATATGAAGTGTGACATTTACAGAGGTATCTCACTTTTAAATATTTGTTATAAGCTCCTCACACATATTATAACGACATGGCTGTAAGTTTTTGCAAAATCGATAATTGGAGATTATCAGTGTGGATTTCGGCATAACCGCTCGACAACAGACCAAGTTTTCACCATATGGAATATACTCGAAAAGGTTTATGAATATAATATGCCTGTACATCAGCTGTATATTGATTATCAGAGAGTATATGATAGTGTGAAAGCAAGTTTCCTCTTTGAAACTCTAGAACACTTGGGGGTACAGAGAAAGATCATCAGACTTGTGAAAATGACTTCGAGTAACTCGCAGTGCAGAGTTCAAGTCCAGCAGGAACTTTCAAGGGAATTTATAGTGAACCAAGGCTTAAGACAAGGAGGCCACTGACTTGTGTGTTATTCAACCTTGTGTTGGAGACACTGTTACGACTATCAGTGACAGAGGCACGATGAAAATATATTTGCGACAGGGTTTGAGAGCCGCTGGTACTTATTTTAATCAACCCATTCAGTATCTAGCGTATGCAGATGATGTGGCAGTACTTGGAAGAACTCAGGAGGATGTCGAGAAGGCTTATGTGGAACCATCAGGAGCATCACAAGATGCAGGACTGCATGTGAATGAATCCAAGACCAAGTATGTAGTGATGGAAAGAGAAACGCCAATTCCTAGGGACCTAATAGTGGAAGGAAAGAAATTTGAGCGAACTTGTAATTTTAAATATCTTTGCTTCCTGATAACTGATGAGAACAGCAACTCTGAAGAAATTAAAGAGAGAATTAATGCTGGTAAGAGATGTTATTTTGCCACTACCTATGTGTTAAAATCCAGAACATTATCACGCAGATGTAAGAAAACCATTTATAAAGTGATCATACGACCGGTAGTGACCTGTGTGAGACATGGGTGATGACACAGCGGAGTGAAGATCTACTCAACAAATAGGAAAGGAAGATACTGAGGAAAATCCATGGACCTACCCAAGTTAATGGGGAATGGCAAGTTCGCACAAATAAAGATATTTATAAACTTTTTGAAGACCCTCCCATCACGACAGAAATCACATAGCAAGGATCCATTGGCTTGGTCATATTCAGCGTATGCCGGAAAGTCGGGCCGCGTGCCAGGCCTTCCAAAGTAGACAAAAAGGACGAAGGTTAGTTGGACACCCAAGGAAACGCTCGCCCGATGACGTTGAGGAAGACCTCCACGCCCTTGGAGTCAGAAACTGGAGGAAACGAGCAGAAAATCGTGAAGGCTTGTGGTGGAGCAGGCCAAGGCTCTTTGTGAGCTGTAGCGCCACCAGGTAAGTAAGTAAGTAAGTACGCAATTCAAATATGCTGAAAATAAAAGGAAGTATTTCTTGGAATGGTTGGCTCTAATCCCAAAAGTTACCAGCCCCGATTGCAGATCCACAGGAAAGAAAAACGTTGAAAGTGGATTTCTATAATTTCAAAATATGCACGGCATGTACCGTGAATGGTGTGAAAATAGAGGGGTGCTTCCTCAGTCCATGCCTTGGTTTGTGGAACAGCTTGAAACAACAAAAATCAGGATACACATACCTCAAAAAGATCAATGTGATTTATATCATATGTATACATCAGGAAACTTGTTGTTTGAGTCTTCAGTCTTTTGACTGGTTTGGAGCAGCTCTCCATGATTTCTGGTCCTGAGCTAATCGTTTCATCCCTACATAGCTACTACACCCTACATCCGAGGCAATCTGTTTAACATATTCTAACTTTGGTCTACTCCTACATTTCTTATCCTCGACCCTTCCTTCCATAACTAAGTTTGCTATTCCTGGGTATCTTAGTTTGTGTTCTACCAACCTATCTCTTCTCTTCATTAGCAGTCGCCACAAACATCTCTCCTCTCCCAATCGCCTTAATACCTCTTCATTTGTAACCCTATCTATCCATCTGATCTTCATCATTCTCCTGTAACACCACATTTCAAATGCTTCTATTCTCCTCTTATCTGCTGCACCGACAGTCCAAATTTCACTTCCATAGAGTGCCACACTCGAGACAAAGGCTTTCAAAAGTAACTTCCTAATGTCTAAATCAATATTCGATGTCAACAGATTCCTTTTCTGTAAAAATGCTTTCCTTGCCTGTGCTAACCTACTTTTTATATCCTCTTTGCTTCGTCCATCACAGGTTATTTTGCTTCCTAAGTAACAGAAGTCTCCTACTTCCTTTAGATTTTCACCTGCCAATTTGACGTCCATAGGGGTTTCTGATTACTTTCGACTGCATTACAATATTCCAGGAAACTTAGACCTTGATAAATACACTGTGAACTTGAAAATAAAAGATGTTCAGTGCAAAGGCAGCTGCAAAGGAGAACGCCTCTGATACTCATCATGTAATAACAACGGATGTTCAGAGTGTTCTTCTTGCTCCAAAACTGAAAGTGAGTGCACTATGCTACAGGAGAAAGTTACAAATTAACAATTTTACCACCCAGTGTCTCAACAATGGCAAGGTCAACCTTTACATTTGGCATGAAGCCAACGGAGACATTTCAGCAAGTAGTTTCGTTTCATGCATTGTTGACTACATTGAAAACTTGCCCCCTTCAGTAGCTCATGTAACCTTAATGTACCAAAATACAAACAAGGTCATGGCAAAGAGAAGAAACTTGAAGATACAGCTTTACCTATAGAAAGAGCATACAGTTATGGAAGTTGACAGAGTGCATTCTACATTGGAACATTACTTTAAAGTGCCGTTGTATGTCCCAAGTAATTTCATTGCAAGAGCTCTCCTGGCAAGAAGAAAATAACCGTATGTGATACATCATCTCAATCACACCTTTTCTAAGAACTTCGAAGCCGTTTCAACAATCTGTTCCCTTCGCCACAGACATATGTGCTCTGAAATATTTAACTGACAGCTCTATTCACTTTCGACTTCGACATACATCCAAGTATCAACTTCTTCCTATAAGGAAATGGCAATCTGTGGGAGTACTACCAGTCCTCCATTCAGCAAAAATTTCCGCAGAAAATTACAAAGATTTGCTTACTTTAACCAATCTGATTCCCAAAGATTACCACTCATTCTACAACAATCTTTCTCATGAGAAGTACCAATTATTATTAATCAAGTATTATTAAAATTAAAATATTCACAATTCCTTTTTCTTCTTTTAATTTAATATCAACTATTTCATTTGCTGGCCAAATCAATAAACGTTGGGCATTTATCATCATAATATTATGCATAAAACCTGCTATGTGAGTTCTAATTACATGAAATATCTGTCATGTGTCTACAAAAAAAATATTTTGTAATATCTTGATGTGATAATATATTCTTCGTTATTTTTTCAAATCCTCTTTAATTCAGTCCCTTATCCCACTCAAAGTATATGATGCCTGATCTTCCCTCCAGATATCTTTTTGTGCCTCCTGAAAAGATTGTGGTTTGCACTTAGCAGTAATTGCATTTACACCGACGATTCGTTGTATGAATCACCTTTCTTTATCTGAATAAAATGGCCAATAGTAGTAGATCATTCATAAGTATCATTAACAGTGTATATACATGGTTACCATTCACAGTGTTTAAATTCCACATTTTTATTCTATGCGCTTCGTGGTGTAGTGTTAACATTGTTGGCTACCACCCCAGTAGCACAGGTTCGATTCCATGTACTGCCAAGAAATGTAATTCCGGTTTGAGGTACTGAAACGGTATCGATGACATGCCAGCCACCCAAATGGTGTCAATTTTGAAGACCTGAACCAGACCAGTGGGATGCATAAGTTTGCTTTTTTTTAATTTTTTCCTGAAATATGAACTTTGATATAGGAACTCTGAGAGCAAATCATGTAGTGATTTATGATAGCTCTGTTAGGATAGCTTCCGTAAGATATTCACTGAGGCCAATGCTACAAGTAGCCCTTATGAGTTAATCCAAATGCATATTATTATTTAATACACTTACTGTATTTGAGACATTTTGATTTACATTACATGTTATGTTCTGTACTTAGGAAAACGTTAAAGTTTATTTTTCAATGTTGATGAATGAAATTATGGAACTCGGAAGTTCATTCTATAGGGAGACTTTGCCAATATATATATACAAAGTGCAAGAATTGCTTGAAGGCATGATGATTATAAAATGTGACGTTTGTGTTCAGACAACACAGTAGATTGTCAGGACGATGATGGTAATGATGATGATGATGATGATGAAAATGGTGATTTACTATTTAGGAATTAAATCTCCAACACTTCAGACAAAATCGGATCAATGGAAGACATAAAATCAACTTACAGGTTGGTAACAAAAGTCCAGAAACCATCAAATTATCATATTTTATGGAGAACGACTAATCCAGAAGTAGGCATGAAAGGGAGTAGCCTAGCAGAATTAGATGGAAGTAAACAACATTCTTGTGCGAGCCCTCCATGGATGTAGCCAGGACCCAGTATGCTGCAGACATTGCAGACTGGCTAAAACTCTAGCTCACATTCAAAAATCATATCTATGAAGGGGATTCCAAAGCAATGTCAGGAAACACAAAAATAAATCTAAGATACTAGCTGTAATATTCCATAAATGTTGTACGATCCATGAAGAGCTGGCATGTATTCATGTATTCCAAGTGTTAGATGCAAAAATACAAATGGACATAATTGTTATTGGCCATCACAAGGATACTAGGTTTATTCTGGAGCTCATCATCAGATGTGAAGACAGGTCACATAGAACAAATGATGGACTTCCAAGAGAAGTGAAAGCTTGTGGCACATTTCGAATAAGTGGGAGGAACAACATCAATTCAATTTTTTAGAATCCGTATACAATGTACTCGGGAACAGCATGAGACATACAGGTACTGCTCGGGTCTAAGCTGCGTGAACCTGAGAGGAATATGCATCGCGGACTATGAGAAGTGGTGTTGACGAGTGATGAGGTTTCTCGGTCCGTGCGTAGTACAGAACCAAATACATTGGTCGGTGACTCACTCACTCATTCGTAACATCACAGTGGTTTGAGCAACAGCCCCTATGTTAGCAGTATTGGCCTAGAAAGGAATACCAGATATCATGGCGGGCTGTTGACAGACCCTTCTCTTCTCGCCTGACCCTTCTCTGCTCTTTCCCCTCACCCCGCAAGTTCACAGAGCTTGGACCCGAGCAGTAGCCTAGTGGTACTTCATAACATTTTATTGCTCAACGTACAATGATAAGAAGGAGGAGGAGAAGCAGAAGAAGAACAATCCTGCCCAGACAGGCATGCCAGCTCTACAGTGCTCATGCCTGAAGTGACGAGTTCCGGCACAAACTGGGCTAAGCAGGGCGAGTGAGGCCTGATCACTAGGATTTTTTTTTTAAGGAAAACTTGTTTATTGTCTTGATATATTTAAGGTACACAGGTGATTGTGAGGTGGTAGATGAGTAACAAACATGGATATTGATGAGTTTATCACAGTTATGCTACTTAATATGTAATGTTCATCGTCAGTGTCAATTACAGGAAGGACACTTTGTTGCACTATCACCAAACACAAAACACTCACATGATGCGGGTGAGCTGCTGGGCATAGTCCCCCAGCCGGCGAGTTCTTGTAGTACAGCGAAGGCTCGTGAGGTGAGGACACACTCACTTACCTCGGACAGCATTTCGAGTTCTGTATAGGGCACCTTAGTATTCAGCACACAGTGTACATAACAACCAAGAAGTAACACTACCGCACTGTTCAGTTGAGGTGGTTGCAGACTAAATGTTTTGGTCGATCGAATCGGATCACACTGCGTAAATCGGTGCAGGATTGTATCCTGATGGGAACATGAAGTGCATACGGCGGTCTCCAGCATGTGAATGCGATGGAGTCTGCTGTTTGTTGGTATAAGGTCATAGATTACTTTATACCAACTTTCCTTCGCTGCGCTGGGAAGAATGCGATGGGACACATTCCTCCAGACTCGATTCCAGTTGACGATCAATGCGGATTGCATAATTCTGGGGGCAACATACTGTTGTGCCAAGATAGAACGATACAGCTTTTTAGTTGAGATAGACCTGATGACGTCTTGTGGAACGTAGCTTAATTCAACTCTCAGATACCGGACATGGGGTGCATGATGGTTGATATCATAATAAGCCGGTGGGTTCGAGCAGCCATGGGGACTACACCATCTCCGTAGGAAGTTATGTGACTCATTGGTCCCGAAGCCTGTAAGCAGTTGAAGATTTCGTTTGATGAATAAAGTTCTAGCTTTCTTTTCAACGTCAATGAGTCCCAGACCTCCCTGGGATTTATGCAATGATAATGTGCTGCGGGAAAGACGTAACAGAGCTCCTTGCCAAATAAACCATCCTACGGCGGAAATAATACGTGTACCCACCATCTTTGGCATGGGAAGAATTTGACTGAGATACCATATTTTACTTAAGCTGAACATATTCACGTACATTGTTCGTTGGTTTAAGAGGAAGGAGCGGTGCCGCACTTGTTGCAAGACACCACGCACAGAATGTAGGGCAACGTCCCAGTTCTTTTTAATCATTTGGTGCACCCTATTCAAGAAAGATATGCCCAATATTTTGAGTTCTGAGGCTATTGTTACCCACGCCGGGAGAACACCTTGGACGCGGTCCAATTTCCCAATCCACATCGCCTTTGTTTTTCGTCGGTTTAGCCGCGCACCAGAATATCTCCCGTACACATCAAGGTCCGTGAACAATTGCTGCATGTCAGCGGTTCGATCCACCACAAGAGTGACATCATCCGCATATGCAAAAATACTGATCTCCGTGCCATTGAAAGATGTCTGGAGATTACAAAGAAGAGGTTCCAGGGATAGAACAAAAAGAAGAATGGATATCGGACACCCTTGCCTGACTCCACGATGAATGAGGAGAGGTCGTGTGAAATACCCATTTATGTTCACTTTTGAAGATCCACCACGGAGAATTTTACCCACGAGGGCAATAAACCGCATATCGAAGCCAAGGATGTAGTTATGGTTTACTCTATCAAAGGCATGGTCAAAATCCAGTGATAATAACAGTTTCTTCTTATTACTGACCAGCGACTCACTAATGACATCGCGAATAGCACAGGTAGTGTTGATAATGCACCTGCCTGGTACCCCACCCGATTGGTGGCGAGATGTGGCGTCCTCCATAAAGGCCTGAAGTCCCGTTTTCATACATTTCGTGAAGATCTTGTAGTCAAAGTTTAAAAGCGTCAGTGGGCGAAAGTCACTGAGCTGTGTTGGTTGTGTAATTTTTGGGACTAATACCACCAGACCTTCTTTCAGGGTGTCTATGCTTCGTCCAGGACGACAAGCATCATTCACTACTGCTGTAAGTTCATCGCGAATGGTGGTCCAAAACGTCATGTAGAAAGCCCTCCCCAGGCCATCAGGACTAGGACTCTTGTTCGGCGCACTGTGGAGTATGGAGGTATATATCTCTTCGGCGGTGATGTCCTGGGTCAAGCACTCTTGTTCTCTGTGCGAAAGTCTCCCTCGTACACCATCGAAGAACGGATGCTGTTAGTGAAGTGGGAATGGGGAGTCGTCTGTATACAAGGACTGAAAGAAGTTCTCTACCGTTTCTGTGATTAAGGTATGGCAAGTCACCATTTGTCCCTCAGGTGTCGCAATGCGGTTGATGTATTTCTGACGGCCTTTACGGCACGCCCGTATAAAATGATAAACGGAGGGTGCCTCTGAAGCCAGATTTTGATGATATTGTGCTTGAAGTTTGAGCCCTTCCGTTGCTTTGCGCTGCAGCGTGAGGAGCTGCGCTCGGATTTTCTTTATTCTGCGATATGTATTAGGGTTGGTAGGGTCTTCATTGTATAACTGTCGTAAACATTTATAGTAGAAATCTGTCGTCTGGTGGATGTGGCGTCTTCTCTCGGCACTGTAGGCCTTCAATAACCTAACAGCTCTGGGTTTCGCATACTTCAGCCACCACTCAAGAGTATCTTGAAACCGGTGAATGTGGCGTTTCCAGTTATGCCATTCAGTGGCAAAGCTATCTTTCAAGTCCAAGTGTGTCAGAATAGAATAATTTAACCTCCATGATCCTCTCCCACGCCGAGGTCCCAATTCTGGTTGGCGAATCTTGCACAGATACGCACAATGGTTGGAAAACTCCACCGGGCAAACATCTGTTTCCCTCACGTGTTCTTTCGATTCCCCGCTGACATATATCCTATCCAGTCGAGAAGCACCATTATGGTAGTAGTGCGTGTACTCGGCTGACTCCGATGGCTTCAGTTCCCATGTGTATTTTAAGCGTAACCAATGTATTAAAGCAGATAACGCAGGGCAGCCCTGAAATTGGCCACTTTGGTCTTTGGGCGATAACACTGCGTTAAAATCCCCACCTAGGATTATATTGTCTGTATGATTATGAATAAGGGGGAGAATATCTGTTGTATAAAAGAGCCGGCGTTGTATCCTGGCCTGCGAACCAGAGGGAGCATATACATTGACAATCAAAAGATCTCGAATACGGATACTGAGTCCGCGGGAGTTGACTAACAGGACTGGAGCCGCATATGGTATATGATCCATAATATAGATGGCTGTACCCCGTTTGTGCTCATTGACATTAACTATTTTATCGTAGCCAGAAATGGTAAGGAGGTCTTCAGTAGCCACTTCTTGCAACAGAACAATATCCACATCTTGGTCTCGAATGAGGTTGCGTAAGAGCGACTGTTTACTAGCAGTTTGAATGCAATTTACCTTGAGTGTCATAAGAGTATATGTCAACAACATCGTCAGATAGATAGACATGTTTCTTACCAAAATAAACAAGATGGAGATGGGGTGGTCTTTAACGCTTGTCGCTCGACTTCCCGCCTTGTAGTCGGGGGTCCCTGACACCCGCATAAGGCTTGTGCGTTCCCTCTTTTGACGCCCGGATTGTTTTAGCTTTGGAGGAGGTTTTCAAAGGTGCCTGTTCTTTAGGAGTTAGTTCCTTGTTGTCCATGATCCCCTGGTCCCGTGACCCCGTCTCTTCTGTATCCATGTGGCTGGACAGAATATAATAATTTAACCTCCATGATCCTCTCCCACGCCAAGGTCCCAATTCTGGATGGCGAATCTTGCACAGATATTTCATCCGACCATTTTATACCAGCGGTCGGTGGTTCACAACTAAATATGGACAGGTTTGAGGCTTCCATACTGGTAGCACTTTCTCCTGAGCTCACGCCTTCTGTGACCGCTTCAGGGCTGGCAGTGCTGGTGTCAGGTTTCTGGTCAGTATTAGGAACTAGAGAAGTGGCTGTCCTACCTAGACTGCCATTGGTGTATTGGCTAGTATCAGACGAAGGTGGCAACGCTGGCTGTCCGTGGAGTTCCTGTTGTAATGTGGGAATATGTTGTTGTTTACTAATGGCGGGCAATGGCCCAGCTGGTTGCGGCGATAAGGCGGTGGAGTGAGAAGGCGACACGTCCATCGTGTCTTGTGCTACACTGACGTATCAAGTGGGGCAAGTTGTTCGGGAGGAAAACTGACGTTAGATGAACAAGGTGCCGATAAGGCAGTCGAGGCAATGTCACTTTCCTTGTTGGCTACAATTTCACTGAGAAGCTTAGGGCCGGTTTTGTTTTCAGTTTCACCGCGCCTCACTGGGCATTCCTGTCGAAAGTGGTCTGTGGCATTACAATAGAAGCATGATCGAGGTTGTCCATCTTAGACCACCTGTGCTTTGTAGCCATCTATAGAAATAATGGGTGTAATTGCAGGTATTAGTTCAATCCGCATAGCCCGAATTCCACTCAAAATATTGAATAGGTAGGTAGTGGACCATCTCTCGTTTCTAATTTCACGAACCTTCCCTTACTTACTAAAGTACGACATTATCCGTTCATTCGGCAGTTCAATGGGAAGGTTCATAATTCGGATTAGTTTGCTGTCAATATCCGCACAAGTTATATTTACCTCAGATATAGAGCCATTAAATTTCCGTACCTGGGATTTTCCGTTCGTACTGTTGAGGACCTTCTCCATCAGTAGTTTGCTGGTGAACTTGATGAAAACAGCAGTTTCCAGATTGTCGAGTTGAATGGCTTCTAATTGGTCCACGTTGAGTTTGAGGGTGTACTGAATCCACTCATGTATTTCTGCTGGTCCTGGTTTATTGGCCTTGTCGGGGAAAGCACATTTTATCGTATTTTTCCTAATGCTGTTGGTTGCCATTTTTACTGTACGTGAACTGACTTGAAAGTTAAGACACTCGGAAACGTCACTCGCAAGGAAGCAAAGCGCAGCGAACCGGTCGCTGCCACGGTTCAGACCGTACTGAATACTAACCCTATGAATGGGATTTGAAAGCACTTGCCCAGCTGGCGTGGTACCACACCGCACTATACACCGCTTGCTCACACACATAGCTGGCTAAGAACATTACGTCACTCGCTTGTGGCTTACTTCTTGGACTGTCCGTTAGAGTACAGCAGGATAGAACGTACTACAGGCACTAGGAACGCAGGACCATGCAGTGGAGCCCTCAGTCTGATGTGGAGAAGACAATTTTAATTGCCATTTCTCTTTCAAGATAGCTTTAGTTATTTTGTTTCGCAATATTTCCAACTTTTATTGGTTGTCAAATACAGGCTAAAATACATTCAACTAAGGAATTGGTTGAAATTGTTTATCAAAAGAACTCTATGATGCGAGATTAACAGTTGCATTAATGGTTTCAGAAATACTTAGCAATCAGAGTTGGACAGTACTGAAAATACATGTATTTAAAATTTGTATTTTTGATACATTTGTATCTTGTATTTTGCATCAAAAATACATATTGGAACATTTTGTATCTGTATCGAAAATACTTTTAATGAGTATTCAAAATACTCATTCAAAATATACAAACTACATAGAAACATTCATTGCATTAGGTGATTTTTAGTTTAATCCTGCATTATCTTCCCTTCTCATAACTTGACTTAATTGGTAGAGTATGAGAACAGTACAAATGTGCCAGCAATACACCATCCTTGTGAGACCATGTACGATGCTATTTATTTAGGATGCAGGTAGACCAAAATCTCGGGAGTAATGTCTACCGGATGTTCTGTTATCAGCTTGGTTCATCTCAGAAACCTCTCTAACCAGGAGCCTCAGGCTACTTAAGTATGAAACCCCCAAATGCAAGAGTATGCTCTGAAAATTGCTGGAAGTGCTCTAATAAGAGCTGTACAAAATGAGGCAATTATCTGCCGTAAGAGTTGTATAAAACTTAGAATTGAAAGTAAGTTGTTTCATTTGAGGGGTATGGACATCGTGTCATTTACTGTAGTCCAGTGAACTTGGGTGCGTGTGGAATTTGTTTGATAAGTTGTGTTATTGTGGTGTCTGTAGTAGTTTGAGTGGCTGTATTTATTATGGTCTAGAAGTGAGCAGATGTAGTATGGTGTCATTCCAGCATGTGTCTAGACTGTAGATGACTGGGAGTGAGACATGTAGTGAAGTGGACACCAGTACAGGAGCAGCTGCAAATCACCTAAGTCTACTAAACCACAGTGTCAACTCAGTTAAATTTAAGTTTTTAACATAACTAACCAACTACAACAGCTCACCAAGTAAAAAGGAAATTTGAAAAGTAACGGTTAATAACAAAACAGTCTAGAATGCAATCACTTCAATAGCTTGCAACGATAGAAGTTAATTATTCAAAATGGTACCACACTTAAACAAGGGAACCTGGAGGTGCAGTGGTTAAGCTGCTTGCCTCTCACCAGGGTGGACCGTGTCCGATTCCTGGTAAACGCATATGCGATTTTTGAAGTGAAATATCACGTACTGTTGTTCAGATGCCACGTAAAAAGGAGGTCATGTAGCTCATGCTTACAGGATTAACGCTCACGTAGAACTACAAGTTTCCTCCCTTGTTTTACAATTTTACACATAAAAAGCAGACTACTAACAAAAAATGCAACACTTTAGAAGTGTATTACACTAAAACAATAAACAATTATTTGCTTAAAAAATCTGACACGTTACAAAGTTTAAATAAAACTTTTGTGGCTTAATAAATGTAAATACAGTACTGTTTTACATAAGAGTTATATAGCCTACATATCCACCGGATCTAAATTAAGTCTAACTGAGCAAGATGTTCACTTCACAAATGAACTAGTCATCAAATTTAGCCCCCACCCCTATTTATGTGAAAAGTGTTTCATTAAGCGAATAAATAATTCATGTAATTTATTTCAGACACAAGGAAATTAATTGTAATTCTCCGCCCAATCTAATTTGGGCATACACGTGTTGACCGACTGAGAAACTTTTAAGGTAATTAAATTGCTTAAGCAACACTGAAAATTGGCTTCTAATATTTCAATACATGCTAATAAAGCCATCACAATAACACACGTTATCAGACAAATTACTTACATACCCAAGTACACGGGGATATGTCCATGCAGTGCAATGCCACGATTTCAGGATATATATGTTTAAAAATGAGATGAAAAATAAGTTAAAACATATACAGTCTACTATAAAAATACAAAGGAGGGGGAGATAATTCTATTTTCATGTGAATTTATATTTAGCAGCTTTGGAACTCATGAAGTACCGTACGATACACGGTGGCCGCCTTCATAAAAATCCGGAAAATTTTCTATAGGAATAGGTAATGTGAATAATATACAGGAGTTAAACATTTTACCGCCAGAGGGTATTATTGCATTAATTTTCAGCAGTGCCAACATTATTGTTTGGCGCTGGTTTTGTCGTTTCGTTCGAAACATAGAATTGCAGTGGTGAACGCGGAATAAGGCTTTACATACAAAGCTTGAACCCCTTGCTTGTAGTACAATGAGTAATTTTCGTCCAGACAGTCGTCTAACCAAGTAGCGACCAATGGTTTCGTCCAGACCGTCGTCTAACCAAGTAGCGACCTATGGTTTTGTTCAGACAGTCTAACCAAGTAGCGACCAATGGTTTCGTCCAGACCGTCGTCTAACCAAGCAGCGACCAATGGTTTCGTCCAGGCAGTCGTCAAACCAAGAAGCGACCAATGGTTTCGTCCAGACCGTCGTCTAACCAAGTAGCGACCAATGGTTTCGTCCAGACAGTCGTCTAACGAAGTAGTGACCAATGGCTTTGTCCAGGCAGTCGTCTAACAAAGTAGTGACCAATGATTTCGTCCAGGCAGTCGTCTAACCAAGTAGCGACCAATGGTTTTGTCCAGACTGTCGTCTAACCAAGTATAAGTCCCTTGGAACAAATTGGCCCTTGAATGAGTCAGTGGAGCTGGCCACTGGGCCTACCTCAAGTTCATTGACACTTGCAATGCAAAAGAGGGTTGGGAAGGGACAAGAGGGGGCGAAGGAAGGACGGGTGCTTCTCGTGACAGATTTATAACTGAGAGGTACAGTCTGTTTGGTTCGGCTCGTTGTGAGTGCATGTTTCTTTCGTTCGTATTTTTGTATTCGCTAAGGAAGTGATGCCACCTGTGAATTCTAAACTGAAGTTTACGACAAAAAGAGGACAAACGCAAGAGATTGTTTTCAATGTTTATATGTTTATGAAGAAGGAAGCAGATGAGTGTAAGAATAAGACACAAGAAGACTACAGAAGAAAATTGTTGAAAGTACGACAAAGAGTATCAGAGGCTACATAAGTATCGTAGAAGACGGTCAAGAGAATTTTAGCAGAACAGAGGCAACATGAGACTGAAGTGACTTCATTTGGTACGGCAGGTAAACACGCCAAGCGAAGAAACGTGTGACGGACATTGACGATTTCGATAAGTGTGTTATTCGACGTACAATCCATGAATTCTACATTCATCAGAAAACTTCTCCAGCAATATCCAAATTACTGCCTGTGTTACGAGAGAAGATTGGCTTCCAAGGAGGCTGCACCAGTTTGAGAGGCATTGTAAAAGAGTTAGGCTTCAAGTGGAAGAAAACTAGGAATAATAGGCAGGTTTTTTCTTCTGCGCGAATGGGTCTCATAGGACCATGCGGAATCAACACTTCTTGGCCTTGTTGTTTGCCCAATAACTCTTCATGCGCAACGATTGAGTGAGTCTTCGTTGCTGTGACCAGATGTTTCTGGTAGGTCTTCTCTCTTCTGCCTCAAAACCCCGTATATGAGTAATTTTCCTAATTTCCTCTCGATCCTTGAGATTGGGAAAACCTAATTCAGCCAATTTAGCCCAGGCATTTTGTCTAAAAATCGTCAAAACCTAGAAAAAAATCATGTAAAGCTAATTTTCTCAGAATTTGATAATTTGACCCTGAGGAACAACGTACTAAAATTCTCCAAGCTTCCAATGCCGGCTTCCTTGTTTTCCAGGCCTGGAAACCTGGAATTTCAGGATATTCCTGGAGCGCCCACAAAAACCGAATCGTTTATCCAAAATTGACAAAGTATGGTATCAAATGAAAGAGGAAAACATGCAGGTTCTAAAAAACGCAAGAAAACCAACATTCGGTCACTTCCGGTCGAATAAAAAAACAAAGAAAACGCGCAAAATTCATTTTTTTAATGTTTTTTCAATCAACGCGCTTTTAAGTGACCAAAACATGGGGTTAAAGGAAAATAAGCTAAATAGAACGAAAGAGCATGCTTTTAGATTTCCAGAATTGTCTTTTGTTTGTTTGTACGTCTAATAGTGTACGAGCTACAGCCAGAATAAATTGAACACCAAATTAATTTGGTAGCGCTGTCGCATCGTGTACATTGTTGGGTCGAATGCTCGTTGCTGCTCCTGGGCTACGGCTTACGCCGTGCAAGGGAAGGCTTGTTGTTGCTATTGTGTTGTTGAGTTTAACGTTTATTGGTGGTAGGTTGCGAAATAGGCCTACTATAAAAGTACAGTGAAGAAGGTTGTGTGAAAATGTGGAATTGCGTTTTATGTAAAGAACCTTTAATCCACTTCGAGGATGGCGGAGGTGGGAATCGAACCCCCTCTACTCATTTGGACCACCCGAGGCTGAGTAGACCCCGTTCCAGTCCATATACCAACTTTTAAAATTTCATGGCAGAGGTGGGAATCGAACCCAGGACGTCCGGTGTGGCAGCTAACCATGCTGACCGCTACGCTACCGAGGCGACTTGCACTAATTGATAAAGTCTTAAATGTTGAAATTTAACGAATTTCGAGCCAACTGAAATTGCAAAATTCACATTTGCTTTGTCGCGCAAGGGAAGGTATGCCAGCAAGCTATGTGCACAGCCGTCGGCCTAGCGGCTTAAAGTGCTAAGGAGGGAGAGAAAAAAAAGTGCTGGGTTGGAGTGAGATTTGAACCCAAGACGCACTCAACCTTTGTAAGTAAAAGGGGAGCGCCTTAGCACCCGCGGCCGACAGGCCGGCACCTGTAAGCGATGCTTGCTGGGAAACTTTGCTTATGCGATAAAGCAAACGTGAATTTTATGTTTTTAATCGGCTCTAAATCCGTTAAATTTGAGCGTTTGGAATTTTATGATATACCACCGTGCTCGCCTTTACAAGACCTATGCAATGGTAAGGGTTTTTGAAAAAAGTAAATCCGTTAGCTATTATTTTTACATTAGAAATTGGGATAACGTCCAACGCTTTTTTACAGCTTACTTCTTACAGTTTTTACAGCTTTTTGTGCATGTTACTAACGTTTTTAGTCGAAGTAGGGCTTAATGAAGTTTAATTTAGGAAAACTGACCAGGAGTTTGTTTTGATCTTAAAAACTCTGCTTCAAAGTTGGTTATTTAGATCTAACTGAGGGCCCACTTTCTCGTAGTAAAACCAGGTAAATATTCAACTAATTTTACTTATTTTATTTTTAGGATCGCATACACGCGGCCTGGTTCGATAAAGGCATCTCTAGATAAAAGGCCCGAAGGAGAATTATCCAATGAGGAAACGCTCTTAAAACCTACTCTTCGTTCATCTGTCGACCCTTTCGACATAAAAAGAAGATTGTCTGTTCTGTGGCAAAGAGGCCTCGTCTCGGAAGGAGACGAAAAAAGAAGTTAAGTACAGGCGTATTATCCACGAGATCCGAAGATTCCGGTTATTAAAGGCATCCGACTTCAAGCAATCGAACGTGGCGATGAATGGGGATGTTCTGTATGTGCTCGTGTGAACAGAATAATAGACCTTGTTGCTGCCGAGGCCAAATATCATCGAGAATGTCATCTCCGATTTGTATCTGGAGGCGTTTTGGATGGTGATGGTCAAGTCTGGCCGTGGCCGTCCTGCGGACCTTGAAAAACACGACATCTTTGAAAAGCTCTGTACGTTCTTGGAGACCAATGAAGATTGCTAGTTCCTGCTTGGTGATCTTCATGACTACCTTGAGAAAGTATGTAAAGAAATGGAATGGGGCCCATACGCGCAAAAGTATCTCAAAGAAAAACTACTTAGCCACTAAGGACAGCGAATCTTCATCACCGAGCTGCCAGGTCGAAACTGCATTGAAAATATAAAAGAAACGGCAGAAAACATCTTGCACGACAAATGGTACTGTAACGTTTCGTGGCTAGTGCACAGCTTGGCCCATGCTTGGGTGACATGTTGAAACGTTTCATAGCTCGTGATATAAAATGAGTGCAGTAAATAGCTCGGTTAATAGGGCGCCAATATCCAACAGACGGTTGTGAGATAAATTGAAAAAATAATTTATTAAGAACACAGGATGAGATGAATGACGTCTTGCGACCTTTCAAACAGATAAAATAAAAAGGGGAAGTTATTTCTTTAAATTATTGAAGTTAATAGTATTTACGTCCGACTTGCAATTGACAAATATGCATGAGCTCACCGGGTTGTAGATCTTCATGGGCGATGTTGGAGGAGGTATCTCGTTCCTGAAGTAGACATCTCGCGTAGTCTTCCATGGTTCCCAGTACCAATCCTACCTGATAAAGCTATCTGCCCACTAATTGCACAGATACTGTCGCTTAGCTGAGTGAATGGAATGGTTTCACTCGTCTTCGATATTCAGCGCAATGCTGGAAATATCCTAGCTAGATCTCCACTGAGTTTACTAGTTTAACTTTATGAAATTTTGTAGTTGAATCTCAACAAGTGAAGTCCAAATTTAGAATTGTCAGTGCTTTCAAGTGAAAACATAATAATATTCTTCCTCTCCATACAGCTCTGTTCCGGCTTATATATGGCAATTATATCTCCCACCAGCAGTAGGGGATCTGCCAATTGCAATATCAAAGTATTGTCTACAGAAAGTGACGCTCCTTCCTTATTGGCTGAAGTAAGTCCTTTATAATGCACCAAGTGGCTATATTGGGGTGAAGGTCTCTTCCCCATTGGCACACTTCCATATTGGTGTCATGTAGCGGTATCTTCCTTAAAAATCACAAGGTTGCAGTTTTCTCGTCGTAAAACAATTTATTCTAAAAAGCTGTAGGGTCCATTGTTCTGACATCTTTTAGAATTAGCTTGCTGGCTACCGAGGGTCTCTCCTGGTTGCGGCTCCCTTTCCACTCTTCCGGCCTCTTCATAAGCTGTTTATGACGGGTCGAGCGGTATCTATTGTCAGTTGTTAGTTCCGCAAGTGAGCTCAAGAAATATATTTATTGGGGGAGGGGTTGTAAATTTACGGTTTGAAATCTCGGGTTGACGTCTGATTACAAGAATGGATGAGAATGAACATATGATTTTATATTACCCTTAAACACAATAAATATATACATGCACTATCGTTGCAATTGCACATCAATATAGTACTCTTAGTTCAATTGTTTTGGGTGTGGTGTACAAACACCACAATCGCCCCCATGAGTCGACGAATAAATTCCCAATTTTGAGAATGACTCATCCCCTGAAAACAATTACACAACACTTAAACACATATACACAATACACTCAAATCTTCAGATCAACAATACATTTAAAATGTCATTTCTTTCAATGTTTCTTGTTATCCAGTTTGTCTGAACTTATTTCACTTGAAGGGCGTTCTTTATGGCATACAGCTTTTCAACTGTAGAAGATTGAATTTTACACGGATAATTGCACACGCATACACACGCAAAGTGTTTGCTCTTACAACATGCAATTACAAGTCGGAGGATAAGATATGTCTTCTGCCTTGTGTAACACAATCTTTCAACAAAACACTATTCTTCCCAGTAGTCACTACTTACAGAAAATATATTCTTAACAAAACTTCATGGTATCAAAATTAGACAACTTAGCGACCTAGTGGTACACTGTATCTAACCAACTACCTGCACGCCTACCAGCCTATATATCCTTACATTATCTCAATGCGTTACCATTACTGTTATTCTAACACTATTATTATAATCATCCTACACAATCTTACTCACAAATCTAAATAATATTCACACACTGTATCTTAATCATAATTATTTGAAAAACACCCTCAATTCTTCTCCACCTCATCTAATTACTGGCATCGCTTCTAACATAACTTCAGAGTTCAGTAGCTCTCAATGCTTTCTCTCTCAAACTACTGGTAAACCGCTACTCAATTTAAATTTCTCACGAATTAGTCGTATTTTACTTACCTCTTTCTCTTCTTCAATCCTACTACATTTAACTCAATTAACTTCGAATTTTAACAAATTCCTTTCAATAACTTTTAAATATTATGCCAACCATCTATTATTATTATTATTATTATTATTATTATTATTATTATTAGTTTTACTTTTATGTGTGCCGTACAACAACACAACACACCATCAACTCGCTATCGGTCATCATCAGTAACATTTACAAGTGGTTTGACTAGGTATTTGGCCTTGCAATATATTTGGCTAAGTTCCAAAACTTGCGTATTAAGATCTTGAAACTATAACTTGGATCATCTCTTGGGTGTACTCCCTCATTACTCTGTTTCCTTGTGTGCATACATTCGCTATTTTTATACTTCAAAACTCCCAACATCTACCAAGTACTTCTCGTATTCACGTAGACACCACAAAAACCTCCTCAAAACTCCCAACATCTACGAGTACTTCACGTATTCACGTAGACACCACAAAAACCTCCTCAAAACTCCCAACATCTACGAGTACTTCACGTATTCACGTAGACACCACAAAAACCTCCTGCTCAGAGTTATTAATCTCCTCTGGCATACTTACTTCTCCAAAACCTTCCTCCACCATAACTTCATTTGGCCACTTACCAACCTGAAACCTCATTGCTCAACGGCATTAAAACTCGCTGGCATCCTTACTTACTACCTCAGTCACGTCATTTACGTGTAGTTTACACACATACATACATACACACACATCCATCTCCAAGTACCAGATGTCCTATAGTTTAATACTTCCTTATTTCCATCAGATGTAGGTTATTTCACACCATACCTTACCATCCATCACTTCTAAACCACTTCTAACTATCTCCAACTGTAGTCACTGATGACTTCGCTGTTCTCAAATGAAATTTCTTTTCTGCATATCGATACTTACTTCTTCAACTCGTTAATTTTATTCTCATTGTATCACATCATCTTAAATCAGTCACGAATCTCTACATTATTATTATTATTATCATTATGGTTGTCATAATAGTTCTTATTTTCATTAGGTTACTTACCATTTCTCTTATTACTTTCTCAGATATCCTTAGGATACTTACTTCTGCAGACTATGCACATTTTAACACAGTATATAATTATATATCGATAAGCGGTTCACCGTCTTTATCTAGTTTATAAGCGTAAGCTTCTATTTGCTGCTCGCTCACTGTTTCATACAACTCTGAGCTGATACACGATTTCAGGCCTCAAAAATCCACCAAAATTTAATTCTACGCCCCCCACACTTCTATTTAAACAATGAGCTGACATGCTCCACGACCTTAATCTATATTAATACTATTTACCTCCTTATTGTAATATTCTTTAATATCTACGTCATAACTCCCTAATTTAATTACATTACATCAAATAATACACTTTAACTACACGACTAAGTCTCCGACCTCTTTTTACACTCCACTATTCATTTATGATTCCTTGTACAATTGCTCTCATTTCTTTCTTTCTCCCCGGTGTCATTGTTACTCTTTCTTCTCTTCTCATAATAATAGTCTCTACTTCCTCATTACTAGGCCTATATTTATCTATAGTAAAGCTACTCTTAGTCTCTCCTCCTAACGTCTCACCTAACATCTCTACTTCTAACCTCCATTCCAAATAGTAATCTCCATTCTTATCTTTATATCTCTTTCTAATCTCATCTAACAATGTGACTTGGCTTTTCCGCTTTGTCCTACTCCTAGAGATTTTAACTCCCGTCATCTGCTTTCCTCGTTCACTGTAGTCTACCTGCTGGCTTTGTGCTAGCACACGCATCTCCATCTCCGCTAAGTTTTCGTTACTAAAAACTACTCCTACTTTAGGAAGACTTTTCCTAATGTTCTGCTCTATTTCCACTATCCTACTTTCAACATTTACTCTAACCTGATTGTTCCCTTCTTTAACAACTTCCTGGATTTTACAATCCTGAGGACCTATTGTTTTCTCTACCTCCCATATTTCTACTCCTAACTGTTCTTCAAACATATTCTCCTCTCTCATTCTCTGATCTATCATCTCTTCCTCCAGTTCCTCAACTCTCTCCTCTAACTGTTTATTAGGCTTACATAATTTGTTATGACCAATGTCTACTTTCTGCTCTACTTCTGATATCATTTCAGCTAATCTTTCCTCCACCTGATTCTGTATTTCTAATCTACTCTCATCTTCATACTCTTTCTCCCTTTTCTGTTCTACCTCTTGCTCTTTCTCACATAAACTACTATTGACTATTTCTAGCTTCTTATCTTCTTTTGTTGCCTTGTCCTGCACTTTCCATCTATGGTTGAATTCCGCATTCTGTTTTATTAACGTCTCCAATGCTAGTTTATTTTGGTTTAATTTCTCGTTCACTTCTGATTTATTTTGATCTAATTTCTGGTTATTTTGATCTAATTTCTGGTTAACTTCTGTTTTATTTTGATCTAGCTCATGTTTTATTTCTTTAATACTTTGATCTAATTTCTGATTACTTTGATCAAGTTTTGCGAGCATATCTCCCATCATCTTTATTAACCTTTCTTCCAATGTATCTGATTCTATATTTATGTTTTTGCCCTTTTCTAGGTCTTCCGCGCTCCCCATCGTACTATTCTGTGATTCAACCGACTTGTCTACCTCGCCGCAACTCTGAACATTGTTACTCCCGCTAGCTAAGTCTTTCTCCACTACCTCTGCCTCGGTACCCTTAACTGTGTTACCACTACGTAACGTCATCATCTCGTTCTCATCTCCCATGATTCACTTTACATATACTTTATTATTATGAAAAAAAAATTATTTCCAAATGCAATTTACTAATTTTATTTATTTCTTTAAGGTGTTTTATAGCTTTCGAGCTCCACGTTGAAGTGCCATGTTGTAACGTTTCGTGGCTAGTGCTCAGCTTGGCCCATGCTTGGGTGACATGTTGTAACGTTTCATAGCTCGTGATATAAAATGAGTGCAGTAAATAGCTCGGTTAATAGGGCGCCAATATCCAACAGACGGTTGTGAGATAAATTTATATTTATCAAATTGAGATTCTTTACTTTCGGGGGAGGGGCAACAAAGGCTAGCTGTAAAACACCTTATTCTATTTATTTTGACCTCTGGGAAGTCTAGCATGGGGTAAATCTTGACAGAAAGTCATAGATTGAAAAAATAATTTATTAAGAACACAGGATGAGATGAATGACGTCTTGCGACCTTTCAAACAGATAAAATAAAAAGGGGAAGTTATTTCTTTAAATTATTGAAGTTAATAGTATTTACGTCCGACTTGCAATTGACAAATATGCATGAGCTCACCGGGTTGTAGATTTTCATGGGCGATGTTGGAGGAGGTATCTCGTTCCTGAAGTAGACATCTCGCGTAGTCTTCCATGGTTCCCAGTACCAATCCTACCTGATAAAGCTATCTGCCCACTAATTGCACAGATACTGTCGCCTAGCTGAGTGAATGGAATGGTTTCACTCGTCTTCGATATTCAGCGCAATGCTGGAAATATCCTAGCTAGATCTCCACTGAGTTTACTAGTTTAACTTTATGAAATTTTGTAGTTGAATCTCAACAAGTGAGGTCCAAGGTTAGAATTTTCAGTGCTTTCAAGTGAAAACATAATAATATTCTTCCTCTCCATACAGCTCTGTTCCGGCTTATATATGGCAATTATATCTCCCACCAGCAGTAGGGGATCTGCCAATTGCAATATCAAAGTATTGTCTACAGAAAGTGACGCTCCTTCCTTATTGGCTGAAGTAAGTCCTTTATAATGCACCAAGTGGCTATATTGGGGTGAAGGTCTCTTCCCCATTGACACACTTCCATATTGGTGTCATGTAGCGGTATCTTCCTTAAAAATCACAAGGTTGCAGTTTTCTCGTCGTAAAACAATTTATTCTAAAAAGCTGTAGGGTCCATTGTTCTGACATCTTTTAGAATTAGCTTGCTGGCTACCGAGGGTCTCTCCTGGTTGCGGCTCCCTTTCCACTCTTCCGGCCTCTTCATAAGCTGTTTATGACGGGTCGAGCGGTATCTATTGTCAGTTGTTAGTTCCGCAAGTGAGCTCAAGAAATATATTTATTGGGGGAGGGGTTGTAAATTTACGGTTTGAAATCTCGGGTTGACGTCTGATTACAAGAATGGATGAGAATGAACATATGATTTTATATTACCCTTAAACACAATAAATATATACATGCACTATCGTTGCAATTTCACATCAATATAGTACTCTTAGTTCAATTGTTTTGGGTGTGGTGTACAAACACCACAGTACGAGGAACGTGGGAAATCCGAGACCGATGAACGTCGGTGAATCGTAGAAAAGGCCGCTCAAATTATAAAAGAAGATATTCGAACGCGTGCATATAATCTGGAGGAATATTCGTCCGCAGAAGAGCAGTCGTTAGATGCCGGCGTTCTACCGAATACTCTATCTCTGTTTCTTGATCGGATCATCACGACCAAGCTAGAGGGCGCAGCCGGCAAATCCGCCAAGAAAAAAGCCATTGGGCAGGCAATTATTTCAGTTTGTCGTCCGAAGTCCTTTTTATCTCCTATCTTGTTTGGCAGTTGGCGTGTATGTCCACCGACACTACGGGTCGCGGCAGCTTGTAGATCTTCTTCATAACATGGGTTTCTCCGTGTCCTACAACGAGGTTTTTTGTTACGAGAATAACGTAAGAGCTTTCACGACCAGTGAAAATTACACTGGCGAAGAACAGCTTAGCGAAGCAGAGCCGAACAAAGAATTTGTTCAATAATCCATTGATAACACTGACGTTAATGTGCGCACGCAGACCGGACACGGGACGTTTCAGATCATGGGTGGTGTTATGATGTCTACACCAGCCCCTACTTTACCTCGAAAAGCAGTACCACGGCAACGAAATATATCAGTTGCTGCTGTAACATTTAGTTAATAGATTTCATGTTTCAACATGCTTTTGTGTGTCTATAAGTCTAGGACTTATTTTTATACATATTTCTGTCATTGTAATCATTCGAACGATTCACGAAAAAGAGCTATTAATTTTCCTTTTACTTTCCAGGAGGAGGCCGTGCCAGCCATAGACACCGACGTAGGACATTAGTCGACCCTACATGTACAATATTGCACCAAATATTTTTTTATTTCACAAATGTTTTTTTGTTTTTTATAATTGTCGCTGTTAATAAAACCACAAACCAAATGTTCATTAAAACGCATGTTATCAACTGTACATGTGAGTGTTTTTTTTGTCGGTCTTTGTTATTCATTTAGCAAAACTTGCGTCGATTTATGATTTTTACATGGGCGTCGCGTAACTAACTCAACGTGGCGTTCAACTTATTCTGGCTGTTGCTCGTGCATTATTAGACGTACGAACAAACAAAAGACACTTCTGGAAAGCTAAAAACATGCTCTTTCGTTCTGTTTGGCTTATTTTCCTTTATCCCATGTTTTGGTCGCTTAAAACCGCGTTGATTGAAAACAAAAATTAAAAAATTGAATTTCGCGCGTTTTTTGTTTTGTTTTTTTATCGACCGGAAGTGACCGAATGTTGCATTTCTTACGTTTTTTAGAACCTGCATGTTCTTCTCTTTCATTTGATACCATACTTTGTCAATTTTGGATAAACGATTCGGTTTTTACGGGCGCACCAGGAATATCCTGGAATTCCAGGTTTCTAGACCTGGAAAACAAGGAAGCCGGCATCGGAAGCTTGGAGAATTTTAGTATGTTGTTCCCCAGGGTCAAATTGTCAAATTCTCAGAAAATTAGCTTTACATGATTTTTTTCAACCTAAAATCCTAAAATCCTTTTCCGCCTGTTTGTACCAATTGAACTTTGTTGCCTTTTTCTGCAAAAACGTATAGATTTTTTGTGTTAACCTAGTTGGGTCCATTCTGTCCAAATGTCCCATGAATTGGATCCTTCTCATACGGATTGTGTCTGTGATTTTAGTAATTTTTAAATAGATGTCAGCATTAGGTTTCGGAAGGTGAATTCCATCTTTGATTCTTGGTCTCAAAAGTTTTCGCATGATTTTGCGTTCCTTAATCTCCAATTGATTTCTCAGTGTTTTAAGTTGTAGATTAATTGTCTCGGCTGCATAAAGGGCTGCAGGCAAGACTACTGTTTTATAATGTTGAATTTTACTATTACAAGAGAGGCATTTTTTGTTATAAACTTGTTTTGTCTAATGGAAAGCAGTTTCCATTTTCTGTAGTCTTGCTTCTATAGATTTTCTTTCGTTGCCAGTTTCATTGATCCATTCACCTAAATACTTGAAGTCTTTAACTCGGGAGACCTTACAATTACCGATGCGGAGTGTATTCGGAGCAGTTTTAATATCCGTCATAAATTTTGTTTTGTCAAAAGAAATCCGTAAGCCGATTTTTGCTGCTTGTTCTTGGAGTAATTCAAGTTGTTTCTGGGCATCAGAAATGTTTTAATAGAGGTTTTAATAGAGAAACATGACATAAGAAACATGCGAGTATCTTACCTGACAGCCATAAAAGAATACAGGGAAGAAGGTCGTCCCATCATATATGAAGACGAAACTTATATACATAGTAGCCATTCTACGCCTAAAGCCTGGACTGACGATAGCACTTCGGGAGTGTTCTATCCCGTCTCGAGAGGAGAATGACTGATTATACTCCATGCCGGTGGTCGGAGAGGTTTTGTTCCCAACACGCTACTTATTCACCAGGAGTGAGGACTACCACAAAGACATGAACAGTGAATATTATATTCGTTGGTTAAAAGAGGAGTTGATCCCTTATTTGGAACGCAACTCAGTGCTTGTTATTGACAACGCATCACACCACAACACGCAGAAAGACAAGACCCCAACATCAAATTCTAATAAGGATACAATGAAACTGGCTGCGGGTTAATAAAATCCCTTTTAACGATTCAATGCTGAAAGTTCACATTTATGAACTTATTCAAGTCCATAAGCTGCGACACAAAACCTACATAATAGATGAAATAATGGCCGCTAGTGGACACACGGTATTGAGACTGCCTCCATACCATGCAGATCTAAATCCCATAGAACTCGTCTGGTCTAATGTAAAACACATAATGTCACCTTTAAAATTAATGATGTCAAAAGCCTTTGCGAACAGAGGTTTTTAGAGTTTCAGGAAAGTAATTGGATTAGCGTTTGTGATCACGTAGGGAAAATTGAAAATAAGTATTATGAACGAGAAGGAATAATAGAGGAGAGAATAGAATCGCTCGTAATAACTATTGCAAACAATGACAGCAGCAGTGACAGTGGCAGTGAAACTGAATCTGATGAAAGTGATAGTGAAATGTCTGGAATCGAACCATTAGATGATTAATGACTACCCGGTGATTGCTTTTAAGGTGAAGATTGAAAATGCATTGCCGTATGCTGGGTTCATTAATTATAATAAAATTATTATCATTTCATTCATTTCGTATAGGCCATCTATGGACCGCGTCATTCCAACTGACTCCTACAGGCTTTGATGTTTACCCAGTACGCCCGCATTCGTTCTCGGTGGACTTCCTTCCGATCCTGGGTCCAAATCATTCCCGTTTTCAGCTTCGTTTTCTCTTGGAAACCTTTGCAAGATTGAAGTTTCCTTTTGAGTGGGACGCGCTCCTGAATGTTTGTTGGTGAAATCCCCACTTCTTTCAGATCTTTATCCAGTTCAATGAACCAGGCCCATTTTGTTTTCCTCTCCTGAAAGTAAGTTATGTTGCGGTTGGTCAGTCTAGCTGGGCTCATTCGTTTCACATGTCCATAAAATGTTATCCTTCTCTTCCGGATGACGTCACTTATCTTCTCAACTAGAGTATATAGTTCATGGTTATGCCGTCTTCTGTATTCCCCATTGTTCTTGATGGGACCCAATATCTTTCTCAAAATTTTCCTTTCTTTGGCCTCCAGTTTTTCGACCAAGCCTTTTTTGTTCATCGTTAGGCATTCAGAAGCATACAAGACCACTGGACGGATGACACTGCAGTAATGTTTTAGTTTTGCGTTGAAGGATATTGACCTTTTCTTAAAGATGCCCTTAGTTAAATGGTAGGCCATTTCCATTTTGCTCATGCGCGATGTGAATGCTTCTTTCTCTGATGCATTAGGTGTTATAATTTCTCCCAGGTACTTAAACTTTGCAACTCGCTTAATTTTTCCTTGTTCCACAGCAAGGTGTTTGGGCGCCGGTTCAATATTAGTTATGAACACTGTTTTCCCAAAGGAGATCTGGAGTCCTGTCTTCACTGCTTGAGCAGCTTTTAGTTTCGCGTGACCATTAATCTTGCGATCATGAGCCACAGGACCTAATTTTTACGTGGAATCCGAACCATATGACATGGCATTTCACTTCGAAAATCTCACATGCATTGACCGGGAATCGAATCCGGTTCACCTTGGAGAGGCCAACAGCTTGACCACTGCGCCACCACGCCCCCTAATAATGGTTGATTATTAATAGTACCGTACATTGATGAACTATATAGTCATAATATTTTCTTTACTATATTGTTCCATTATACGTATTAGTGTCATTTAATTATTCTAATCACCCAAAATACAGTTTATAACAAGTGAAATAAATAATGGTTGTTATCGAGTGAGTGAGTGAGTGAGTGACAATTGCTGCGAAAACAGAGTGTACTTCTGACGGTTGACGTAGCGGACACCGTCCAGCAGGCTAAGGTAAGCAGACTCTCTCTTGAGCTTCCCACTAGATTTTCACAAGGGTCAATTAGTTCTGAGGCAGTTATACCAATGGCTTTCGTCTCACCCATTTTAGTACGCTACATCAGTAATTTTCATCTACAGTTGTCTAACCTCGCGTGAGTGCGGTGAAGTGAAGTTGGGAGCATTGCCTGATACAAGTCTTATCCAATACGCTGCCGAAGTCAACGTCACTTCCGCTCCGTTGCTAAGCAACTGGAGCAATACAACATGGCTCCCTTGCAGCTTGCTTCGTCTTTGAGCCGTCATTATTTCCTATTTGTATCGTATAAAACTGTACATGCATGGATGTTCAGAGGCAAGAAAGCATAGAAAAGTATATTTTACACAGTAATTTAACGTAGTTGTCCAATAAAGTTGTAAAATATTGCGTACGGAATGCACATTACATCTTAGAGCATAGGTTGTAGAGATGTGGCCTACGATATTTAACTTAAATTAAGTGAAAACACGAAAATATAACATTTCTGGATATTGTGAATCACGTCCCGTATGAATGATCAATACTACGGAAAATATAGAACCGTAGGCCCTACCAGTAAGTGACGAATAAAATGAACTTAAGGTCTATCAATGCATAAGGGAACAGTTTAAAATATTTTGCATGAGAGTTTAGGCCAAATCTCATCAACGGCTATAGAAGAAACAAAGACTGCATTTCAATACAATTTGTGTGTTTACCACAACGCCTCATTTGTTTGAAAACAAATCAAATTATACCTTAGCTTTGAGTTAAGAAATGAATTTAATGAGGTACGCCTATACTAAAAAAAACATTATCTAGAAAATATGTATGCTACCCACCCCTTCATGATTCAAAGTCATTACTTGACCAACAGAACTAAATAAAATCAGCCTACATTCCTGTTAGGGGCTAATGGCCTCAATAACCACCAACACCACCTACCTGCCATTTGGTACCGTATTACATAATTCACCACAACCTGTGATAAAATGACCTGTTACAACTACAATTAAACTCAGTTGCTCAATAACAAAAAGGCCTATTGTGAGGGGAGAAAAACACATGCACACTTCTGCAGGAGCATGTAAGTTGAATCGCAGGGGAGTGGCCTACTTTCCAATAATATACCAGTACTTCCTGATATCTATTAAAGATGTTTGGTATAAACATTGCAGTTAAGTATTAAGCCTCGATATTTTGAATCGAATTATAGTTTTATTATAACTCATAATAACTTAAAGGTACAATACTGTAGCATTCCATAAATTCATTGAACTAGCCTAATTTTACTGTCCAATGTTTGAAAAATTGTCCAGATAGGTAATGCACAAGAAACTGACTAAGTACACGCCTATGCTATTATATTTCCACTTTTTTGATAACTTTATAGCATCACTGACTTTTTCACTAATACTTCATGCTGAAACGATTAAAACATTTTCTAACAATCTTGACATAATGCCATGATAGCCTGGTTCGCCACTATCCTCATCACCTCATTTCTTGACACCACTGACTTTTTCACCGAAACTTCCCTGACAATCACAACAAGACTTGCCACTCCATCACTTCAGCAATAAGCAGTATTCATTAGCTTGAATAATGTCACTATACGCGAAGCCTCCGTGGCTTAGGCGGCAGCACGCCGGCCTCTCACCGCTGGGTCCGTGGTTCAAATCCCGGTCACTCCATGTGAGATCTGTGCTGGACAAAACGGAGGCAGACAGGATTTTCTCCGGGTACTCCGGTTTTCCCTGTCACAATTTCATTCCAGCAACACTCTCCACTATCATTTCATTTCATCTGTCATTCATTTAATCATTGCCCCAGAGGAGTGCGACAGGCTTCGGCAGCCGGCACAGTTCATATCCTCGCCGCTAGATGGGGGCTTCATTCATTCCATTCCTGACCCGGTCGGAGACTGGAAGCAGGCTGTGGATTTTCATTTCAATGTCACTATACGGTACTGTAACTTTGTTGCAGGGTGTAGGCCTAGGCTACTGGCAGGCCTACATGATAATTGTTTTCTGAAAGTGCAAAAAATAACATATTTAGGCAGAAAATTTCAGTGTGGGATAGGTCTAATTGTTATTTGGAAACAAAATTCACTGCTTAAATAAATTAAGTGAAAAATCACCACTCAGAAGAGTTGTAGGATAAAATTTATTGCTGTTAGTGAATCAGCTGTAAGGTTATGTATGTTGTCGTTTATAATACTTATAGTACAAACCATATTTAATTACAACTACACTCCCCACGTGAACCAAAGAAACCTTTATGTGACATATATGTCCTAAATATCGCACTATATTAGATATACTGTATCCACTAAATGATGTTATAAATAAATATTTATAATTTGTAGTACGCGCCATGCAATTCTTACCTCAGGAGTGAGGTCAACTTTATTCATACTATCTCGCAAAATTCTCGTACTTTATCCATAACATTTTACTTGTATTTAGTAGCTCCAACACCGTAGATGATCTCTACGGGAGGCGTTTGCCTTATTTCACGCATATTACACCTTTTTATCCACAAAATTCAAGACGCTGCGCAGCGTTAATGCAGCTTCCTATGTATAAAAAAACCTAGCAACCAGTTGTTTGGGTCCAATGTGGCTGCGCCCATGTGGTTGCTAGGCGCGTCACTTCGGCAGCGTATATGACGACGTGTTTTTTGGTCTGTTCATAACTGCAAAGTGAAAATGTTGATAATTTCCTTATTAAAGGGTGAATGTCGTGTTTCTTAAAAGCAATTAGGCTTAATAACATGACACAATAAGTAGAAACAAGTTTCAGAGTTATACTAAGAAACGTACCGTAACAAAATTGAAACGGGACACCGTTCACTGAACGAGAGCCACAGCTTTTGATATGAACATGAATACCTTTCTTCGTTGCGTTATCACAATGGATGAGACATGGGTAAGTTCGTACACACCTGAACGGAAAGGAAAGTCAAGTGAATGGTGACATACAGAATCACCATGACCATAAAGATGTCTAGCATTGCTGGATCCTTTGAAACTGATGATTATTGTGTGTTAAGATTATGAAGGCATAATCTTGGTACATACTGTACCTCATGGTATAAAAGTAAATGAAGACTTTATGGGGTGTGAAGCCATTTTTCAGTGTTGCCTTAGTAAACAAAAGTTTGGTGCTTTTCAGTCGGTCAACATGAATGAACCCAAATGAGTTGGGTTATACCCTAATCCTGAAAAACATTACATGAGATTAATGAAAATGAAAATCCACAGCCTGCTTCCAGTCTCCGACCGGGTCAGGAATGGAATGAATGAAGCCTCCATCTAGCGGCGAGGATATGAACTGTGCCGGCTGCCAAGGCCTGACGCACTCCTCTGGGGCAATGATTAAATGAATGACAGATGAAATGAAATGATAGTGGAGAGTGTTGCTGGAATGAAATTTTGACAGGGAAAACCGGAGTACCCGGAGAAAAACCTGTCTGCCTCCGTTTTGTCCAGCACAGATCTCACAGGGAGTGACTGGGATTTGAACCACGGACCCAGCGGTGAGAGGCCGGCGTGCTGCCGCCTAAGCCACGGAGGCTACATGAGATTAATAAATAAGATTAATAAATACACTAGTATATTTAATAGTGTATGTAATTTTTTTCAGGATTAGGGTATAACCCAACTCTTTTGGATACATTCATGTTGACCGACTGAAAAGCACCAAACTTTTGTTTAAATGCAGACTACTACTTGCGTTACTTGGAACATCATTTGCGCCCACCATGGCGTGGTAAACAACCTCAGGCCATTGGGAATCCTATTGTGTTACATGACAATGCTCGTTGCCATGTATTCACAACAGTGAGGAATTTGTTTACAAGGTGGAACTGGGAAGTACTCGAAGAACCACCAAATTCACCTGAAAGGAACCCTTGTGATTAAATATACGACTTATTCTCAAAGATCAAAGAACCTCTACGAGGCGTTCAATTTCAAGCAAGAGTTGACATCCAGAGAGCTCTAGATCGATCATTGAGAGAGATATCCAGAAATGGTGCTGTAGATGGAGTGCGTCATCTTCCAAGGACTTGGCAACGTATTGTTGACATAACAGGAGATTATAAATGAAGTTCGTAATGTCAAAATTAACCAAATGCCGTGACGTAATATCCTTTATGATGTTATAGCAGTGTTGTCATTAATTATCGAATGCCCTTGTACGGTATTACAAGAAAAGGAAGCAGACCATATCAGAAAAGATTAAATAACGAAGGACTTGCTTTTCGCCACAGTTTGATCTTCACATTACTAACTTATATATCACATTTCTACCATCACCGCTTGTACGCCATCATGGAGCTGACGCAAAAGATGTACCGTACCTGTATTAGTTTGAAATCAATACCAGCGTTAAGTTAGATTATTATAGGCTATACCAGACAGGAAAATAGGAATTAATCAAACAAGGGATTGTTGTCAGAGAATTATTTTACATGCTCCCCAACAGCATCACAATAGGTACAATTACGGTACGGTACGAAAATGGCCATGTTTCCTGCAATTCAAATTCGCTTGGCTACAATTGCAGTTAGAAAGTGATTTAATATTACAAGAAAAGGAAGCACACCACATCAAAGATGATTAAATAACAGAGGACTTGCTTTTTCGTCATAGTTTGATCTTACATCGGATAATTACGGTACCGGTACTACAAAAATCATTACCTTCAATTTCCATGTTCTCCATCCAGTTGCCGGAGATAGAGAGGGTCCATAACAAGAAGCGATCGCTGATCTCGTCACTATAAAGTATAGCCAACATCGTCAGCACAAACTAGCAATTTGCTATAATTCCAACCGCAGTGCTGAAGCAGCGGAAGCTTCAGTGTTGGTAAGAGAAATGCTGAGCATTGAACCATAGATAATAGTACCTACAGTTCAATTCAGAGATACCGTTCGAGCAATGGTGGCTATAGAGCTTTCACGATACAGAATGGTAAAAAAAACAACTTAAGCAAACGGGTCGAACTTCCAGTCCACGAGTCTCCGTTAGGTTTTCATTGGCAAATAATCGTCCGCTAATTTTTCCTTTATTACTTATCTTTGCGGTTCTCTTTTCGAGTGTTCAACATATAAAATAAGAAATAGAAAGGTTTTTTTTATGAATGTCCGTAAATACCTTATCCTAAAAGAAATGTCGTTAAAACTTCGCAACAGGAATGACACGAACAAATAACGGGATTATGAAGTGAGCGAGCTGCACATTTCTAAAGTCAATATTCTTACATCTTTTGGACCATAATGGTTTTAAGTTGAGGTCAATTAAATATGTTACATGTGAGAATATTATAAGCCGTTCGTATTAACGTCATTACGTTGGTACGGTAATCGTACTTTCAATTGAATACAGATGTCAGGTCAGCCGCATCAAAATGGTGGATTCAGTGGGGATAGACTTCGTAAAGTTGAATATGATTCCAATGGAATCGTTTTGAAAGGCAGTTATGGATGCGCAACATGTAATTATGAGCGGAGTAGCTTCACAGACTATATTATGCTCGACTTGATGCTTAATCCTAAAAAAAAACAGCGATTTGAAAGGGATACTTCAACCAATTTAAGAATATAGCCGATAATCAGCAACTGTTAAGATCATAGTCTAACTGGCGTGTTTAGTCCTAGTCTGAACTTGAGTAGGCCGAAGAGTTTTTCTTTGCCAGGCAACTATCAACTATCTGGAAGATCTAAACATCATAGATCCGTAATTTTGCCAAAATAACTCCTTAATCGACGTAAATCCATACATCACAAGTATTGTAAGAGAGTGCACAAAGTATTAATATGATACTTAAGGAAAATTTGAGTACGGTACGGTATTTGTGCGCAGGGGGTAATCAAGTGCAGCTACGTTTTTCGAGTTGGTAGTATAACTAGCGACTCAGTCTACTGCTACCCTTTAGGTGTCCTTGTACTTGTCAGACAGGGCAGTCAGTCTGGTGCCAGTTGCTGTGATAGCCGTGAGACGAGGATGAAGAAACCATACAAGCTGCATGTAACTTTCTGCATCCAGCCTACAGTTGTTATTCAATTGTTTAAAACTAAATGCTGTCTTAAATGGCAGTATTTACTGTGTTTCTGCATGTATTTATTTTTCAATATAATAGAGGAGTTTAACGGGATTCAGTGAGTTGCGTCTTAAAAAGCAGAGTGGGGAGATGGTGCGCAGAACATAAAGTTAAAGGTCTACTAGGCAAAGAATGGTTGCATGGGTTCTTGAAGAGAAATCCTGCATTCACATTGGGACAACCCGAAGAAACACGTCGATATAGAACTGCTTCTTTAATGCTGTTGAATGAAGATATTCTATTCTAATATGCAAAACGTCAAGGGAAAACATACTTTTGAAGACAACATAATTTTTAACATTGACGATACGGGCATTAAAATTGGCAAAAGAAATGCTCAAAGATTTATGGACATAAAGGGGGAAAATGAAAGGGGACGAACCATAAGAGGTGTTTTCTGTATGTCTGTCTGTTAGGTAGTCAGCCCGAAGGCTGGTTGGATCCTCAAAAAGCACCGCCGTTACGTTATGCGAGTAGATACTCACAAAAACCCAAGGCAGTGCTATATTGAGGCGTTCTAGGCAAGAAGAGGAGTGAGGTAGTTTGCCATTGCTTTCCTCACTGAGTCAGAACAGTAGTTCTAACCCTATGAGTAGAACCTTTCACAGCATTCACAGGCACTGACTGTGCCCCGAATGCCATTACTAAGCACCACCCATACCTCAGTAGCTTCCATATAATCACAGCCATGAGTGAGACTGAGACATCGGTGAAAAGCCACCTTTTACTCTAGCCTGTGCCAACTGACAAATGCAAATGTACTGTATTCATCATTTGCATTTGTCAGTTGGTACAGGCTTTCTGTATGAGTGTAGCCTATATTCTAAATGCATTTATTTATTAATCTCATGTAATCTTTTTCACGCTTAGGGAAACACCCATTACAATTGGGTACTGTACCCGTAAATATGCCCGATCATGCTCGGTACTTGTCAATCCACATGTGGAAGAAGGATTGCAAAGGCACTGAGGTCCCCGGAAAAACAATCGCAGCTTATCGCTGACAAGAAGCTCATTTTGGGTATTTATAAATATGGAAATCGATGTTGTAATATGGACATTTACTAACAAACAAAAACTTAAATAAAGCTCGAACATGAGATCCCTGAATCTCGAGTAACTATGGGTGAAAATGGGCGCCTATCCATAGTACATCATCTTAATAACTACAGCAAATACAAGACAGAATTTTTAGAAAAGGGGCGAGCATATCATAGAGTGCTCGCAAGTTCATTAATAAATAACATCTACACTAAGAAAATAAAACCCTCCTAAATTCTACCTAAATAAATTGAAAAGAAAAAATATATACATTTATAACAATAATAATAATAATAATAATAATAATAATAATAATAATAATAACTAAGATTCGGTCTATAACCTTGTTTGAAATCAGCTGACTCACAGTCAGATGATCTCTTATCATCTATAGGAGTTTTCCAAAATAAAAGAAATAAAAAATAAAATATTGGAAAATAACTGACAGAACCCTGTTCTTTCAATGAAATTAAGTTCACATAACTCTATACAATAACTCCTATTTCCTAACACAACTAACCTATTTTCTAAACGTGCACGATAACGATCATATTATAATTAATCCTATTAAAACTCTTATACAAATACAGTATTTACAATAATGAACAATGTACAACTTTCGTCTATCCATTCATATGAATGTTCAACAATCTCCACAGAGAATTTTCTTTGAAGCCACACTCCATCATACACTTTCAATATCTGCTACCCTCTCTTGTACATATTTAGTTCATTGTCAAATCCTGGCTTCAATAACCAAAGCGGTTAAGCTTAGTATTCGTTCTTATGTCAAAAACATTAATAATATGATAAATTCCTATGAATTTTATCATTCTTCTAGCACATCTCATATACATCAGTTATTGAGTTAAATTCAATAAACAGCTGTTTATACATCGTTATTACTTTTACCAAGACTTTGCTTAAAATACAGGCTTTACTTTCAATATTCTGTAGCATAAATCTTCACATTTCAATCGTAAAATCGTTTACGTAACCAAACATCGCAATAGTTCCACAGCTTTGTAACTTCCATAATATTAATAATATTAATAACTTTTGCAATTTCATGTAGCATTAAAAGCAATCAACAAATTCTTAGACAGAATACTGTTCTAATAACAATACACGATGAACCTCCCCTTTTCTGATCATACAAATAATGTTATATGCAAAATAACATTGACTTAACACCACCAGTGCTTTCAAAATAACAATCTTGCCCGGGACCAAACGTAACATGGTCATATTAATGACAACTCTAGCTTCAAGCCGTCTAAATTGACTACATAGTCGTCGCAACGCATTTAATATCCCTTTAAATGACTTCGAAGTAAAAAATAAAATTTCAAATAAAACGCCACAACGGGATCAACATCCTGGCTAACTTCAGATACTCTAAATCTCACTCTCCACCTAACTAGCTTCAATCCTGGACTAAACTGTCCACCAACAATGTCGAAGTACTGATACGACTAGATCTCTCCTAGATCTTTCAAAAGACGAACTTCCCCGTCTACCAACAATGTTAATATACTGATACGACTAGATCTCTCCTAGATCTTCTAAAAGACGAACTTCCCCGTCTAGCAACAATGGGAATTGCAAATACATAAATGCAATAACTAATAATATATCTAAATGTTCTAATTCAATATAACATCACCGAAGAAATAAATTTCGATCAAATTCGAAATTATAGGAACTAAAATCAATCTATCTTCCAACAAATCGATGAAAAATCTACAAAAATCTCCAGCGATAAATGAACTCAGGAATAAAATATCTAACACGCAAAATCGCAAAAATACAAATCCAACATCACTAAATAATCCGAAAAAAATTACTCTGAAAATTACGAAAAACTAATAAAATGGTCAATCATGAAATCTCTACATGTTCCAAATTTCTAAAAAAGTATTTTAGAAATCTTCTTTCTACCTTTGCTGCGTAGTCGATTAAAACTCCTCATACCCGGCTGAGTATGATTCCTGAAACCTCGGCTCCTGCCTTGATTGCCTTCGCCTGGATCGGGTTCTCGAAACAGCAAATGGAAGAACATCTCCATCGCACTCTCTCGTTCTGGAACTGCCTTGGCTCGACCTGATGTCTCGTTCGGCCCTGGATTGTTGACTGCATCTCTCAAGATAGTAACGTCCTTCAAGGTTCTCCATCAGCGATTCTCGAAAATCTTTCTTCTTTTGAATAATTTTGAATATTCTAGGTCACTCCTTTCATTCTTGTTAGTTTAGCTTCCCAATTCATGGCGTTTAACCATGCATCTCCACGTTCTCGAAAAGGTTGAGCAATCTTCCCCCTCAACTCGTTATTCTTGAAATCCATTTTCAATTTTTCAAAATAAATTTCGAATACAACTTGTAGATTTTGGAAATATCTACAAAATGATGTGTTATAGACTATCGTAGAATACTGGTGTATATAAATAATTCGTAGAATTAATTGTTGTAGATTGTAGAATTTTGTAGGACTTGGCGAAGTATAATAGAACTTCCCAAGTATCGTTGTACTGGATTTTTACTTTCGAAGAATAATGTTTTTGTTAGTGACGAATATTATAATGTCGTATTATTGCTTTACTTGCAACATAATTGTTTAATGCAAATAGAAGGCGTAGATCACTACACAAACCATTTGTAATACTGTTCATCGGCTCTTCAATAATGGCCGCAATACACCTCGATGTAGCCGGCAATTTCAATAGTTCGCGCACTCAGTATTAGCAAGTCCGTCACATACGTCTGTCACTCACGACATCATAAAATCGAATCTTCTTCTCTTAATATCCAATGGGCTGGTTGACTAGATTTGGCGCTCGCAAACCACGCTCAAATCTGCTAAATGACATCGTTTTCAAATTAAAAGTCCTCTTTCAAAATTTGAAAAACATGGGAAAATACAGAATATTTTTCTGAGTCGAACCTGGTATTTCTTGATGAGAATTACTTCTCTGGAGTAATTATAATTGCAATTTTTCACTTCGTAAAATCAATTCTCTCTTCGTGTCACGTGCTATGTTCTCCAGCAATCAGCTCTCGGTAGACGTGCTCCTCGGCTACGAGCTATGACACGTGCCATCCCCTCATCTCGCTTCTGTACGCGTGCAGACTCGACTCGGCCGCCGCTACATTAAAAAAACTGGTTTGATTGACGTTCGACAAGTTTCTCCCCTAATGCCGCCACATCAAAGCTTCAGCCAGGGCCACGAAAATCCGCCTCGTTTGCTAAAGTCTGATATTATAAATCCACTAAGACAAAGCTTTTTCCATTATAAAATTGTACCACAAAATTTCATATGTTTGCTAGTTCGATGCTCGACGTCCTAACTTTCTCAAATATAGTCCGATTTCCTTCACATTTTGGATTTTGCCATTATAAAGCCCACACCTCACAAATATGACTTTATACAAAACTAATATGGGTGTCAGTACAATCGTGTTAACCGACTGAAAAGCATTAATTTCTATTACTAAGACAACACTGAAGAATGGCTTCCAACACGATAATAACCCTAAAGATTATATGTGTGATTTTCGTTTGACCAAGAAATGAACTTTTTGAAAATTTAAACTTAACAGCAGAATTTTAGTGTCATTGCATATTTATGTTCTTGTAAAGAACATTCAAACATTCAAATATTAATACACATTGCAAGTTTCAGCCAATTCACATTGTTTTATTGTGGCTTGCCAACATTCGTCCCATGCGCACAATTTCCCAAGACATACGCATGATTACCCTGTACGGTGGGTAGATTTGTATATTTGCTAGATTTTGAATCATTGTAACCCACCAAATGTATTTTTGCATTAAATTTGTTTCTGCGCATCGAATGTAGAGTTACTATGGATCCCTTATTCATAACGGCTTGTGTGTTACCTACCTATATTATAACATCACAAGACCGATTCTTGCTTAAGTGCGCACAAATCCCCCACTCTTCCTTAACCCACTTGTCTAGTCGAGTGCCTCAATTTACGCTCCAGGTTGATGACTAATTACCTTAATATTCGCATTTGATTGCCGGTGGTGATAGTGTTCATACCGAGTGTGATATTTTCAATATTAACTTCAGGGAAATACCACGTTGATAAAATGTTTCAAGTACCATGGCACCCATTTCAAAACAACAGTAGGCTACTCCAAAATAATATTACATACTCACTCGCCTACTGACACCACGCAGGTTATTAGACGAATTTTACTCACAGTCAAGTACAAAGGACAAAGTACAAAGGATGAAGCTTCAACATGTGAAGTTTTGAAGCAATTTTTTCAGAGCTGTCTGTACAAACTATCAATTCATACTTTTCAGTCGGTTAATACGCTTTCGGCCCATACTTGATTGGGTGGGGTAACTATATTTTAATACACTATTCCAGAACAAAAATGCATGTATTAATAGTATTCACTTATGAAGGGGTCATTTAGGATTACACGTTTCAACCATCACGCGGTCATCTTCAGATATTGATGAATTTATACTTTAAACTTTATTTATACTTTTATACTGCCCTGGAAAACTTCAAAATCGATCGAGTAACGTGAAGAACTCAATTTCATTCGTTTTTGTTATATATTATGTGACGGCGTGGAGAGAACACCAATGCGCACACAGGTCGGCAGGACGGCAGGACCCGAGAGGATCCGGAGGAGGTACAAGACGGCTGGATGAAGATCGGCCCCCCGGAGGACGTAGGACGTTCCCTTAGTGCGGAGAGTGCGGACTGGCACACAGAGGTCCGAAAGAACCAAAAACGTGTCGAGTGTATTCAGAAGATGAACGAGATAGAAGTCAACTACGGAATGAATACACGTCTCATAAGAGGGTCGAAAACCAAAGGTAACAAATTTATTGATCCGAAAGATCCAAACATGTAATAAGGTGACGTGAGTACAGGGACTCGTCACAACAGGTTATACAGTTACTGAACGGTCAAGGATCCACATCAATATGAGTTTTGAAATAAATTACAGTAGTTAAAGGGGGATAAAAGCGAAAGGTGGATGAAATGAGTTTTGAGGATGAAGCAATTAATGGGGAGATTCATTTAAATCAATTAGGATCCTTTCGAAACATGTAGACAGTTGTACATAGCAGTAAAAGATTACAAATATAAATCAACACTTATTATACATTTTGATTTGACCTTAATTGCGGAGAATTGCCCTGACTGATTTATGTTAGGTTAGGAGATCACCAAAGAAAACAACGGGTTACTACCTGTACTCGTATTACTTAAAGATAGGTCGGTGGTCGATTCTCCCCACCACAGGCTTGTCACGGCGAACGTAAAAAGAAGACATACATTGCACAATTTCTTGACATTCAGTTTCTAGACGCTGTCACCAAACAACCCCACCCTTAAATCAATGGTATGTCACTCAACAAAAGACAAAGTCAACAAACCTCCCAACAAAACAAATTACACATTAATACAACGTCACAAGGCAACTTCCAGAAAACTAACACAAGATGTGACATTCCTAACCCCTTAAAACAAACTCTAATCTGGTGAACAGCACAACATAACCTGCAATGACCCGAAGTAGAACCAAGGAGCAAAACAAAAAAACAGAACTGAATCTCAAAAACTCCACAAGGTACACCTTCTTGTCGGGAGAATCTACGAGATTCACACACCTAACGTTCTTGCGTCATTCGAGTCGAAATCAATATCGGGAATCTGAACATCAACACGCCATGTCACACACGAAAGAATGCCGGATAGATCTCAGGTAACAGGCGCTGATCTAGAGTTTGGCTTTGGAGGGGGTCAGAGAATCGAAATGGTTAAGAAAAATTGTATCACTAAAAACGCAATCACAGAATAACAAAACGTACAAAACCAGACCAATTTTTTTTGCAAGCTACATGGATAGAAATTTGATGCGATTAGCGCACCAAAAATATTCGTAAAAATTGCAACGGCGTGTTTTGCGACTTTTACATCCAGCTTCGAGTAAAGTATCAAGGTACGTTACAGTTTCGGCAAGTCGAGTTGGTACCGACAAAGGGAGAAAGTCACAGCTTAAATAGCCAACCAAGCTTGCAGTTTGGACGTAGGCAAAATTTTTTGGTGCAAAAAAAAGCCCCGAATTCCTATCCGTGTATATATATTGAACCCGCTGAGCTATGGTTCATGTGATATTTTTTTATGACAGAGCATTTATGATGGGATGTTGTACTTTTGAACACACCCAGGAAGCCACGTGAAGCTGAGAGATCACGCGAAACTTTTTGAAGTAGCGGTGAATCGCACTTTTGACTTTGGTGAAAACTGCTAATTATTTATCTGAGGTTTTATTAATTATTTTTATCTTTCCACAAGACTCAGAATATTCCATTTCGTTATGCTGCATTATTAAAACATTTTGGAGAATGTTTATTTTTACTTTAGGTAACGTAATACCCTTGCAGATACGCAAAAAGGAACGTAAGTAGTCGCTCAACGACTTCGTTTTGACGACCTACTTTCTAGAGACGCCCAGTACCTGGCACTGCGTCTTGAGAATCCGCCTTGTGTAGGCGTGGAATTACATTTGTCCAACGAGACGTAGAAGAATATCCGCTGTTTAGCGTTAAAAGTGATTATAAGGTGCCATCGAGCACGCTAATACTATTATTCACTGTTGTTGAAGCCCATTGAACTAAAGAAGAAGTTTGGGAAATAATTATTGGCAAGTATAGTGTATTGCACAACATTGCTGTAACACCACATTTTACCCACGCGTATGTGGAGGGCAGATGCCTAGTGGAAATATACAGGTAATAGTGTTACAATTATCCTGAATAAGTGTGATTACAATTGTATGAGATATTTAAATTGCCATAGTGAAAATTTCATTTTAAAAACGAAGTATAATTCACGGATGCTGCGTGATACAAAAGTGGCGTCACTAGCACGTGCAGAATTATAAAACAGTGTTAGCTCACATGCTAATCCACATCTGCAAGATTAAGGCTGTGTCGTATTTTATAATTGAAGCCTATAACATTCACGACAAACATTATAATTTTGAAAGTGAGAGGATGAATTATTACGCAACTTATTTCACTACCCACGTGATTGGACTTTTCTTCACCATGGTTGAAGCAGTCACCATGGGCTAATACCATCCCGGTATGAGGGTGACGTTTCTACGGGAACCAGCATGATGGTGGAACTTCCAGGACGACGAACGAGAAGGAAGGAGCCAAAAATGCCATTTCCAGGCATATCCACGAAGATGTCGACAGGGACAAATCGAACCCTGGTCTTTGGAGGAGTCCAGATGGGAATCCTGATGAGGAGTATACCGTACCAGAGAGCCAGAGAGGATTTTGTACAACCCTTGTTGTGGAATAGAGAGCTGAGTGAGAGCTCCTCCATTTCGTGAGTTTTTGTCACACCCCTTCCTTGTTCTAGTTTCTGGTGGTATAGTAGATTTAATGTAGTTTGTGAACCAACCGCACTCAGTGTCAGCCATTTTTTCTAGGTAGGGATGTAACTAGATTAGTTAGATGTCATTTATTTCAGTTTAGAGTGAGACACCCTTGGGGTCAGACATTTTGGTCAGCCCTGGTGCAGCCTGATGAACGTCGTAGAACGTCAATGCCTACCTTTTGCCGAACCTGACTGTAGTCATTTTGAGGCTATTTTGTTCAACCCTACTTGGGGTAATTTTCAAGTCTTTGCTGACTTTAGTTATGGCAATCAGATGCCATGGTTATTAATTAACTGCATTCTTTGCAGCCATCCTTTGTTATACCCCTGACTGTCGTTAGAACGGTCGTATCATTTAGGTAGTCGACTGTAACTACCAGTTTTGTAAATGCATTATATTTCATTTTGAATAAGCTCAGAAGCTATTCTTGGTCAAGTTTGAACCTAACAACTAGAAGGAATGTTTCGTTGCCTAGCATCGAACTCAGTTCCCAACGTATCATTAAGCAGATCTAGTGTGTGAATCTGCGCCACAATTATCAGTTTTGCTTGTGTCCTGTGAGACACGTTTTTATTTGATGTACTATCAACTACTGAATTGTACTTTTAAAGCGAAGAGCTCCAGTTATTGTAAGATTACTTTCATTTAGACGTCTTTGGTAGAAAGACGGAATTGTATTGTTATATTCAGATTTATTGAGTGTGTTTTATACACGGACTCTTTAGAGGTCCGTAACCTATGGTAAAGTTTTTTATGAACCGGCCAGGTGCAGGTTTTATATTGATTAAATCGCCGGCCTTGAATAAACTGGTTATGTAACCCAGTGACCTGAAAGCACGCCTGCTTCATTGTGAGACAAAACTACTATTGACAAGGACAGAGTACGATTTGTATTCGCTTCTCCTTTCATTGCTATTTTGCTTATGGAAATTAGTTTCCACTCTTGTATTTGATCACATGTTTTATGGATCGTTTTTTGTTAGTTAAACGCTCTGTTGCGTGTACTGTCTTCTGACAGGTACAGTTATGTAAGGTTTTCTATAGTATGGTGAAGGCTACCCTGTTATAGCAGGATGTTATTGTATGAAGGTATTTTGAGTATGCCTTGTCCGGGACTGTTCCCGTTGACTAGATGTTATTGGAAGGTAACTGTTGTGTACAGGCCTATCCCAGAGTTATTGAACGCGAGCTTAGCGCCGCTGGTAACCCGTGTTATTTTGAGTCCGAGTTGTTGTACTCGTTGATTATATTCCGACTGTTGAGTCGAGGCTTTTTGGTGGAGAATGATCTAAGTGGAGACACTCCGTGCCCAGGCTATTGTCAATGTTATTCGCCATAAACCTACGATAAACCTATAAACCGACATCTTAATTATAAGACGCATAATTGTTGTAAAACGAGGCTAACTAACGATTCTTTCTATCTAACTTTGTTCTTTGCATTCTGGAACTGTTGACATAGCCGTGCAGTTGAAGATAATTTCCTTGTGAGGAAATGACTAGGACAGTTGATATTTCTGTAGCGACCTGAAGCATGCGCGAACCTAGAGTTCGTAGCTTGTGGAGCTCAGGCCATGCGATGTCAGACGTGGTCTCAACTACGCATTCGTCACCGTAATTATACACATTAGATGACTATGGTTTACAAAGAGTAAACCAAGGTGCAGGCAGGAATTTTTAATAAAACTACTGTGTGCATTTCATTACTTATTTATGATGTCAAGTGTATAAATCCTACATGTTACCTTATTGTGTGCTGTTAGCACATAGTTATTAAGCATAATTAAATTGTTTGTTTTTCATGGCTGTACACTTAGCTTTTGGATGTCATTGTTTTCTTTTACGGACGTCATCGCCGTAAATTTTGTTAATTGATAGGACTTAGCTAGATGAATTAACGCTAAATGTAAATGTCGAAATGGTACCATCCTAACTTAGATTTGTCTTGCTACCCTGTTAAATGTAAATTCAGATATTAGCTTAATCTTGTAACTTGAACTAGGGACTTGCGTTGTACCATTTTCCTAGCGTTGCTGTTGTTGCTTTATTATTATGAGTTAGATCTTTCGCGAGGGTTTTCCGTGACTTCTCAGGTAGGGACCTGCTCTTTATTTTTGTTTATTTATTAGCTTGCGGACTAGCCGATTATAACCCCCCGAACTAGGCTAGGGGTTTGTGAATTTTATAAATAATTTTTCACGGTGTTTTACATAAGTCTGGATGTTTATTTTCTCAGTCTAGTTTTAAGGTGAACCTTTCCTTAGGCGGTCTATGACCATCGTCACCATGTACCACGATCCCTGTGGACTACGGACTCTCGTGCCGCTTTAGCCTTTATGGAAGGTCACATGATCCTCACGGTAATTTTATTCGATTTATGGGATGTTAGGAAAGTCATCGTGGTTGTTGACTCGACTAGACGGTCTCATAAAATGGCGCCCAACGTGGGTCCGACGTTAACGTGGTGACCCTCAGTACTGTACCCGATACCTATTTAGGCTATCGGCTACGCCAGCTGACATTAAGCTATAGTTGAGGTTTTGGAAAGAAAGCAGATAAGATAGCGCATCGATCGCGTCAAGAAGAAAGCCAAGATGACGTAGGAGGTCGAGAATCAAGGAGGCATTGAAATCTGTAAGAAGATAGAATTATTAATAAAGATGTGAAGCTTTATTGAAATATATATGGGATTATAATAAGTTAAAACAACTTAGAAGAGTATATATGACATGCATTATATGTGGAAATAATTTTATGGAAATAAGTTATTGTATAACAGAACAGCCGAGAGGAGTCGGGTTCGAGACTATCTTCGTGACGTAGGAGCACCGTGGTGGGGAGAATTAGCCACGTGCCGCACGGAGCTCATAAGCTGGAACACAGCGCTGAGCAGTTCAGTTGGGCTCTATGAGACGAGCAGTACAGAGCAGCTCTATAGCACAGCGAGACGGGCATTGAAGGTCACGCAACACACGTAAACCGTCACGGCAAGTGTAGGCGACATTTCTCGCATCACCGAGCAACAGAGGCCCCGCGGGTCGTTGATACAGGCGACCTAGCCGAGAATACAATTGTAGATAGCCGGGGTATTTCAAAACCACACTGATCGCATATGAAGACTTTGTTTCAAGCTTCATTTCGACGTTGTTCGAACACAGGCTTTCACATACAACCTTATAACCATGCTGTTATATAATACATTCAAAGCGACTTTTTACTATTTCAAGTAAACTGAATGTTTAGCATAGGCTCTGATGAACATTACAGCGTGCATTTATAAGATTTTTATCTTATACAATTTTCATGGATTACAAATTACAGACAGATACAGGGTGTATCGTAATCTTGAACACTATCTAGTAAAAATTTTATTTTACTCAAGTAGAACTTTGCAGTAAGTTGAGAGAGGACTTACAATTCTCAAACGGAACATTTATCGGAACAGTGGCGTATATTAGAAGAAGAGTAGGGGGTCCGCTGTTACCATGAACTTTTCGAGAAGGAGTTGGACGATATCCGCTATGGGTAATTCGAGGTTCAACATGATCGAGTAAACGTGAATAGAGACAAGATGGCACCACAGAGCGATGGATTCGGTTCCTGACGAGAGGAGTCCAACAGCTGATTCGCTTGGGATTTCGAAGGAAATCGTCATTTCATGGATGAAATGATATTCACGCCGATCTTACGAGAAATCTTTAGGTAGGGAAAATCGACGATCTTGGAAATTATATTACAACTGATAATGAAAGGTATTGTAAGAGTTCTATCTACCTGATACGATTATTTTCATGAATACTGGGCACACATGTATATTTTTCTAATAGGAGTGATTTGATTATTAAGACATGGTTTGAATTTATATACTTCGAATTTGCTAGAATATGGAGTGACCATATGATATGGCAGGCATCATTATTCGATATTCTCACCGTTGTTTGACTTTATTAAGAAGATGTTTGATCTTATAGACATTTTTCCAGCTAGGATATTTTTCATGGATAGTTTTTTTTTGTGTAACGAGTATTTCGAACTCGTGATCTGCAATTGATTATCAGAAACTACTTCGTCAGTTCATTGCATACTAGCGAGTGTGTATTATTCATCAGTAGGGATTTTTTTTTTCCATTGGATTGTTTGGAGATATTAAGAAGTTATTCACTTTAGTGAATGAACGTCGCTTTTATATGACAACTAGAAACTTGTTGATTCCTTTCTAGTACATTCATTCATATAGTCCACGAGGTGGGGTCCTTCGTATTTATACGATTGTATGGTGGCTACTCACCTTACCCACCGTTTAGGGAACTATCATCCAAGTCGACGGGGCGAGGTCCTTCGTATTTATACGATTGCACGGTGGTTACACATCTTACTCGCCATTGAGGAACTCATTTTATCATCCGAATGTACACGAGATGTAAGTGAATTAAACAAGGAACTACTAGTCACATATCAGTCGAAATTTTGTTAAATAAAGTAACGATAAATGTCAACAGGATTGCATTTAGTAATTCTTGTTTGCCAATCCAATATTTTGTTGCTATACTCTTTTGAGAGTAATTTCAATTTAACAGCTGTTACAGCTGATGCTTTGATGATTTTTTATAATTGTGTTTGATACCTTTGAGAAGGATTTAAAGTAATTTAATCTTGTAAGATTAATCATTAATGGTCATAATTATTTTAAGGCAGATCAGTATTGCAGATTTTGATGTGAGAGATTATAGCACATTGGTGTTTTTCTACGATGTGAATTATGAAACTTGTGAAAGAGAATTTATGCTATTTGAAAGCAAATATTAAATTACTGAAGTAATGTTTTTCCAATTGTTTAAGAAGTTGTCTAGATATGATCAGAGTAATTACAGTCATTGGAGATTATGTGCGTTAATAATTTGAAGCCATTTATATATTTTTGTAGATCATGCAACGTGGTTAAGAGAAGTTTGTGATAGGCATTTTGTGGAATTTGCCATTTGGTAGTTGCAACGTTGATAATGTATTTTGAAGCGGACATGAGGTCGTCGTACCCAGTCTAGCGTTATTGTTGAAATTCATGCTGTATGTGCTGAATATTTATGGAGTTTTTGTAGTAATTCTTATATTCAAATGTGATATTTGGAATATTGAAGAAATATAATGTCGTTGTGGATAGTTAGATCCAACGTGATGTCGTGGAGACAATAATATTTTTGGCATGATAATTAAATACGAGATATAACTTGGAAGTAATAAAACTGTAAGACAACGTTCTATAAACCTTATTAAACAATTTGTGAGGAAATTAAACAAATAAATAAAGTTGATAATACAAGATTTTCTGAAAATAATAATTAATGAAATAATAATCTGAGATTTAAGCATGTTAACGATCTGACCTAATGAAATAAAAATCAGAATGACTAGATGAAATAATAATCTAAATAACCAGATGATTGAAATTTAAATAAGTTGATAAATTAAATTTTGAAATAAATCGATGAATTAAATAAGTGGATGAATTAAAGATTGAATTAATTAAACTGATTGAAATAAATTATTAGACGATGGTAATGATGATGAATAACTGAATTAGAAGGTGATGATTAATTAAAGAAGCTGATGATTAATGAATTTATATGCAATTAAATAAATTTAATTGAGAGATAATTCGAAGGAATTGCAACTTGAAATGTGAATTTAAATGATGTTATGGTGAGGAATTAACGATTCTGACAGGAATATTTGTAATTTTGAAGTGAGAATTAATGTGAGAAATATTTAATTTTGATAATAATGATGATGATAACCGATGAGAATTTGAATTTTCTGTAATTCACAGATAAGAGATTAATGACGATGTAAATAATGTAAATTAATTAGTAAATGTTTAGGAACATTAGATTAACATGTTCTACGTTCAAATTATACCATGCAAACCATAATTTATGTGATATTTAACATGAGTGATTATTATATGTGTATGTTTAGACAGCTTAATAACTTAATTAAATCCACATTGATGTTAAATTAAAGAGAATTAGGTCTCAGGTTTCACAAATGTCAGTGACGAAAGACATAGTGCTACAGTGATCCTGAGAACCCAAGAGAACTTTATACATTTTTCTTGTTATGTGGATTGAAATAATTTTGCATTAGAAAGGAGATGGTTCGATTTTTGGACAATGACAATTTAACTTTGCATTCGACCATACTCTCAGGTAGGAATTATATTTAAAATGTCTGTCGGACTATCAAAGTAAAATAAATTTGTTTTTATCTTAGTTGTGATCTGATGATGGTGTGATGTTCCTTTTTCTTTCCTTGTCTTGAGTAAGGCTTATCCGGAAAGGAAGTGGTTTTGCTAGGAATTCAGTTGATGGCGCCCATTTATATTTGAATTATTTTTATTAACTTAAGCCCGTAACGACCCTAGAGATACTTTGTCTCGTGAAACCCACTGCTTTTTCAAGAAACTCAGCTGAATTTCCGACACATTCCTTATTTGACTAGAGGTTCATTTAACTCCGCTCTGTCCTGGAACTCCAGGGATGTGATGTTATAGCAGATGGGTCTTCGCATCCCCAGGACGAACGGGTACAGAGAGAGAGGGAGAATTGGCTTTATCCAACTAGTGGGGCTTTTCGATTTTGTTAATTCGATGGAATCACATCAGATTTAGATTACTGAGAGATTGATCTCAAGTTCATTTAAGTGTGTTACAAAATTGATTATACTTAGTCAGACAATGTACTTGTGTGCCCAATCCAGTGTTCATGTTAATCGTATTAGTAATATCATGTTAGTTATAAGATATTTTTCCCTATACCCAAGTGAATGCAGGAATTGAGACATTGCGATGTGTTGTTGTCTAACGTCTCTATATAATTCTATATTGAAATATAATTATGTTGCCGGAGGATTTAGCGAAGGTGTTAGGAGAGTTGCAGACGGGTATGTCTGGAATTGCAGAAACCATTTCTAAGATGGAAACGGAAGTTAAAGAACAAATTAATAATTCAGAAGCTAGATTAGAAGCTAAATGTAAAGAGAATGTAAAATCATTACAGGCTAGTAACGAAGGTAATCTAAACGACAGTTTGAAGTCATTAGAGACTAGGCTACAATCTAGTACTGAGGAAAATTTGAAATTATTGCAGTCAACTAATGAAGATAATTTAAAATTATTAGAGACTAGACTGCAGTCAAATAGCAAAGATGAGTTGATGTTGTTAGAAACAAGGTTACAGTCAAATAGTGAAGCTAACTTGAAGGACAATTTTAAGTTATTAGAAGAGAAATTACAGTCAAATAGTGAGGACAATTTCAAATTATTGGAAGAGAAGTTACAGTCTCGTAGTGAAGAAACTAATACTGAATTAGAAAATAAGTTAACCAGATTAGAGAATAGTTTAACTTTAAAGAATAATGAGATGTTGAAAACTTTACAATTAGACATAATTGCAGTAAACATGAAAGGAGAGGAAAATGTTCAGATATTAAGGAAAAATATTATCGAGTTGGAAAATAGAGGGGAAGAAAATATTTTTATTTTAAGAACAGACGTTATGACCATACAGAAAGACATTAAGTCAGATGTATCGAAGTTGAGATTCGACATCGATGGTTTAGTGGCAGATGTAGGAAAAATTCAAGATTGGTCTACCGAAGTATCTTTCGAGACTAAGATTAAGGGTCTAGAAACGAATCTAGGTAACGAAATAAAAGATTTGAAGACAGTAATTGGGACCATTAAAGATGAAGTCTTGGGAGAGGTCAATTCTAATATAAAGTCGTTAGAAAATCAATTGCAGAAGGATATTAGGAAGATAGACGACGATATAGAGCAAAAGGTTAACGAAAACTTAACTTTATTTAAAAATAGAGTCGGAGCAATTGTTGAAGAACGATATAATGAGGTCGATGCCGAAGCAAAAGAGAAACGTGACGGGTTAGATGAAAAATTAATCGCAGGTATGGCAAACTTAGAAGTTAGGTTTACGGAAAGCAAGGAAGCGATGAAATTAGATTCAACACTATTTAGAACAGATGTTGATCTGTTGAAAGAACAAGTCGCGTTAGTGAAGAACACGTGCGAAGGAAAGATTGACAAGTTGAGGAACGATCTAGACGAAAGTAACAAGACGCAGGACGTTACATCGTTAGATGAGTTGAAGACTCAGGTCAAGAGATTAGCAGAAGACAGGATGACGAAACTAGAATCCATAGTTAACAGTTTTACCAGTCATAATGTAACATCAGGGGAAACATTGATGAATCAAACAGCGATAGACCGCAGTATGACGAATCAAGACACGAGCATGGTAGAAAACCGTCAAATGCAACCGAATGTGACATTCGAAAGGGTCAGTTCAACCCCTCAGGAGAATCCAAGTTCGAGTAGGAGTACGTCGAGTCCAAGTGAACGATACTCAGGTCCAGTCACAATTATAAGGAACCTAGATGACAAACCGAGAAAGTTTTCGGGAAATACAGGAGTTACACCAGTAGAATTTCTGCGAGATATTCGAGACTACATGGCGGAACACAGGGTAGCCAAAGAAAGAGAGCTAAGGATAGTAGAACGCGCCTTAGATGGATCTGCACTTACGTGGTTTAGAGCGTTCAGAAGCAACTTTGCGAACATGGAGCAATTTGCCATGGCTTTCTTGAGGAGATTCTGGAGTGCCGAGGATCAACTCAACGTAAGAGCGGAGATGTACTCTAAACGCTATTCTACGTCACATCCGACGCATTACGCCAACTACTTCACGTCACAGCTGGCTAAATTACAGTTCCTTATTCCTCCATTGCCAGAAGAAGAGCTTTTGCAAGCTATAGCGCGACAGTTACCGATAGAGGTACAGCGATCTCTGATAGCATCGGGAGCCAATACGCTGGAACATTATGATGACATATTGCGGCGGTTGGATTATACGAGCGCACAGGTTACACCGAGAAGTAATCGAAACGACAACAGAAACACGCAAGAAGTAAATGCGGTAGTCGTGGACAATGCAGCTCAAACGGACAGAAGGGATTCCTGGGAAAACCGACGGAACGATGGGAATCGAGGAAACATCCGTAACGCAAGAGGAAATGATCGATATAGAGGACCATATGAAAGGCCATACGATCAAGAAGCGAGAGATAGCCGGTATAGGAATTATAACCAAAATTCCAGGTATCAGGACAGGAATCGGTATAATAACAGATATCGGGGAAGGAATAACTGGAGCCAAGGGCAACAGTTTAATGGAAACGACCGACAGGATGGCCGAAGAAACGATCCTAACGACAGACGGGACAATCGTGGACATGAAAGGTCAAGACAAGAGGATAGACAGCCTAGTGCACCACTCGAGGAGACAATGAGAGATGTCAATCGAGCCAGCACGAGTGGCGAAGGAAAAAAAAAAACGTCAAATTAACTCCAGAGGAAAATGAAATTCATTGGGAATCAATCGTCATCGTAGAAACATATCAGGTCAAGGACGAGGATTTAATCGAGGAAGAAGACATAGTACAACGGGAAAATAGACATGAATTGCCAGTTATTAGTGTGGAAGTCATGGGAAAAGAAATAAAGACACTTGTAGACACAGGAGCTATGGTGAGCTTGATATCCATAGGTTGCCTGGATGAATTAAAATTATTAGGAAGAATTACAATGTTGCCAACTGTTGTTAGCAAAATTCAAGGGGTGATTCCAGACAAGAGTATGAAATGTAAAAGTCAGGTACTTTTAGATGTCGGGATTGGAACCAGAAGTTTTGAACAGATGTTCCTAGTAGTGGGTCAACTACATTTTGACATGATCCTAGGAGTGGATTTCCTAAGTGAGAGTGGCCTGATCATAGATATGCAGAGTAGGCGCATGTACTTTCAAGAAGGGGTCATGGAAAATCAAGAATCAGAGATGACATTCTTTAGAGAGGATATATTGGATGAAATTGTATGCAGCGTTGAAAGGTCTATAGAAGATAAAATTGGCATAACTAGTAAAATAAATCCAGAAATTAAGGGGCGGTTTGATCAAGTAATTTCAGAATATGAGGATATATTCAATGACAAACCAGGTCTCATAGAAAATTTTACATACAGCATCAAGTTGATGGATGACAAACCATACCATAAAAATTTATATCCCATTCCGGATAAATGGAAGGAGGAAGTTAGCATAATGATAAGCGACATGGAAACAGATGGAATAATTAAGAAAATGCCAACTGCTTATTTGAATCCTTTAGCTGTTGTTAAGAAACCTAACGGTAAGCTGAGGATATGTCTAGATGCCAGATCCCTTAACGAAAGAGTTCTTCCTGAACACGATAGACCACCTGTTATTCGTGAATTGTTACGCCGATTTAGAGGAAAGAGTGTCTTCTCGACAATCGATCTGACTAGTTCATATTATCATGTTGAGCTAGCAGAAGAGTGCAAACAGTACACAGGGTTCTTGTTTGACCATAAAACATATGTATTCAATAGGTTACCTTTTGGTGTGAAAAATAGTGGTCCGGTGATGATCCGAGCACTAGATCAAAATTTGTCAGATGCAGTTAAAGAGCATGTTGTAAGCTATATTGATGACCTGATTATAGCGTCTGAGACAGCGGAAGAACATATCAGACACCTTCAAATGCTTTTTGAAGATCTTAGAAGAACGAACTTCAAGGTGAACTTCAATAAATGTCAATTCTTTCATGAAGAAATTGAATTTCTTGGACATAGAATCGATGGAGATGGTTATAGGCCCAATCCAAAGAAGATAATGGCAATTTCAGAGTTTCCAACACCACGAAAGATTAAAGAGGTACGGCAGTTTTTAGGCATGTGTCAGTTCTTTTCAACACATTGTCCTGGATATACTGAGACAATGGCACCTCTGCAGGATTTATTAAGGAAGGGAAATCGATGGAAATGGGACGATAAATGCAATCAAGCATTTTTAGCGGCCAAGAAAATGCTAATCCAAAATATCAAGCTTGAGTATCCTGATTTTACAAGACGATTCTTTGTAGAGACAGACGCATCCAAAATAGGTATTAGTGGAATCCTATATCAGCTGGATGATGACAAGAAACATAGATATTTAGCTTTCACCAGTCGCAAGCTTAGGAATTGTGAGAAGAATTACTATGCAACTGAGTTAGAGGCATTAGCAGTGGTTCATGCTCTCAAAACGTGGAAGAAGGTGTTGTTTGGACATGACATAACAGTGATCACAGATCATAAAGCCCTCCAATTTATTATGAAGACAGACTTAGCGAGTGACCGCATCACTAGATGGGCTCTGTTCTTACAGCAATTTAACCCAACTGTTGTACATAGACCGGGGAAGTTAAATCTGTTAGCAGATGTGCTGAGCAGAAACCCTTGTGAAAAAGTAATAGTCAACCATATAAATTTGATTCAAGAGGATAGTGGTACTCTAGAAAAGTTGAAGTTGTTATCGCAAACTCAGAAGAGATATGCACCTTTACGAAGAATTTACCGTTTTCTGACACGTAGGATGGATAACACTGATCCAGATTTTCAAAGAACTGAGATAGAGGCTAGAAGACATCATATTATGGGAGGTGTTATATGCCAATATATTGACCAGGATCATACTAGACTTAGAGTAGTGATCCCACCCAAGCTTATCAAACCAGTTATTTGGATGATACACCGAACTGCAGCTCATGTAGGTGTAGACAAGACTTTGGCTCTCGCTCAAGAAACTTTTGTTTGGAAACAAATGGGACAAACGATTCGCGACGTCATAAAGACCTGTGACAGTTGTCAGCGAAGTAAATACTCATCTAAGTTAATGAAAGAAATTCCCAGATCAATATTACCCAGCAAGCCAAGAGAACTTTTCGCGACGGACATTTTTGGTCCGATTCCTCGTTCGACGAAAGGCAATCAATTCGTTTTAGTAACAGTCGATGTATTTTCGAAGTACGTATCTCTATGCCCTATACAGAAAGCTACGTCCAAGTACGTAATAAATCGACTTGAGAAAACAGTTATTCCGAGCATGGGGAAACCTGAAGTTTTGTTGAGTGACCATGGATCGCAATTTACTAGCATGGAATTTTCTACTGCTATGGAACGTTTAGGAATCAGGCATGTGTTTAATTCTGTACGGTATCCAGAGGGAAATCCCGCCGAAAGAATTATGCCGGAGATAAGTAAGCTGTGTCGCTTATATGTGTCAAGGCAACACCATAGATGGATGGAAGTGATACCCATCATTAGCCAATGCTTGAATTCCACAGTACATGAAAGCACAGGACAGATTCCATCCATGCTTCATCATGGATTGAAACCGGATAGACCATGGGATAGAGTCGTGAGGGCACCAGCAGATCCTCAACCCACACAAGAAAGAAGAGTCGAGATGGCAGGAGAGAGGCTCAGAAGACAGGCGGAGAAGAGAGCCAGGAGACAGGCAGGAAGGAGGTTCCACGAGCCATTTCAAGAAAATGATGAGGTGCTGATTAGGAAGCCAGTCACTTCGAACCTACAGCTGAAGATCTACCATAAATTCGCTCCATTGTACGCTGGTCCGTTCCGTATTGAACAAACATACCAGAATAATAGCTATAAGATTGTCAGAATGGATACTGATGAAGTTGTAGGAACTTTTAATGCAGCTAGCATCAGGAAATACCATCATGCTGAGTAAAGGAAATTGTAGAGCTATCGTGTACATGTATAATATATTGAATGCCTGAGAGTGTATTTTTTTTCTCAATCCTGATTAAAAAAAGGAGATGTACGGGAGAGATGTACCCGATACCTATTTAGGCTATCGGCTACGCCAGCTGACATTAAGCTATAGTTGAGGTTTTGGAAAGAAAGCAGATAAGATAGCGCATCGATCGCGTCAAGAAGAAAGCCAAGATGACGTAGGAGGTCGAGAATCAAGGAGGCATTGAAATCTGTAAGAAGATAGAATTATTAATAAAGATGTGAAGCTTTATTGAAATATATATGGGATTATAATAAGTTAAAACAACTTAGAAGAGTATATATGACATGCATTATATGTGGAAATAATTTTATGGAAATAAGTTATTGTATAACAGAACAGCCGAGAGGAGTCGGGTTCGAGACTATCTTCGTGACGTAGGAGCACCGTGGTGGGGAGAATTAGCCACGTGCCGCACGGAGCTCATAAGCTGGAACACAGCGCTGAGCAGTTCAGTTGGGCTCTATGAGACGAGCAGTACAGAGCAGCTCTATAGCACAGCGAGACGGGCATTGAAGGTCACGCAACACACGTAAACCGTCACGGCAAGTGTAGGCGACATTTCTCGCATCACCGAGCAACAGAGGCCGCGCGGGTCGTTGATACAGGCGACCTAGCCGAGAATACAATTGTAGATAGCCGGGGTATTTCAAAACCACACTGATCGCATATGAAGACTTTGTTTCAAGCTTCATTTCGACGTTGTTCGAACACAGGCTTTCACATACAACCTTATAACCATGCTGTTATATAATACATTCAAAGCGACTTTTTACTATTTCAAGTAAACTGAATGTTTAGCATAGGCTCTGATGAACATTACAGCGTGCATTTATAAGATTTTTATCTTATACAATTTTCATGGATTACAAATTACAGACAGATACAGGGTGTATCGTAATCTTGAACACTATCTAGTAAAAATTTTATTTTACTCAAGTAGAACTTTGCAGTAAGTTGAGAGAGGACTTACAATTCTCAAACGGAACATTTATCGGAACAGTGGCGTATATTAGAAGAAGAGTAGGGGGTCCGCTGTTACCATGAACTTTTCGAGAAGGAGTTGGACGATATCCGCTATGGGTAATTCGAGGTTCAACATGATCGAGTAAACGTGAATAGAGACAAGATGGCACCACAGAGCGATGGATTCGGTTCCTGACGAGAGGAGTCCAACAGCTGATTCGCTTGGGATTTCGAAGGAAATCGTCATTTCATGGATGAAATGATATTCACGCCGATCTTACGAGAAATCTTTAGGTAGGGAAAATCGACGATCTTGGAAATTATATTACAACTGATAATGAAAGGTATTGTAAGAGTTCTATCTACCTGATACGATTATTTTCATGAATACTGGGCACACATGTATATTTTTCTAATAGGAGTGATTTGATTATTAAGACATGGTTTGAATTTATATACTTCGAATTTGCTAGAATATGGAGTGACCATATGATATGGCAGGCATCATTATTCGATATTCTCACCGTTGTTTGACTTTATTAAGAAGATGTTTGATCTTATAGACATTTTTCCAGCTAGGATATTTTTCATGGATAGTTTTTTTTTGTGTAACGAGTATTTCGAACTCGTGATCTGCAATTGATTATCAGAAACTACTTCGTCAGTTCATTGCATACTAGCGAGTGTGTATTATTCATCAGTAGGGATTTTTTTTCCATTGGATTGTTTGGAGATATTAAGAAGTTATTCACTTTAGTGAATGAACGTCGCTTTTATATGACAACTAGAAACTTGTTGATTCCTTTCTAGTACATTCATTCATATAGTCCACGAGGTGGGGTCCTTCGTATTTATACGATTGTATGGTGGCTACTCACCTTACCCACCGTTTAGGGAACTATCATCCAAGTCGACGGGGCGAGGTCCTTCGTATTTATACGATTGCACGGTGGTTACACATCTTACTCGCCATTGAGGAACTCATTTTATCATCCGAATGTACACGAGATGTAAGTGAATTAAACAAGGAACTACTAGTCACATATCAGTCGAAATTTTGTTAAATAAAGTAACGATAAATGTCAACAGGATTGCATTTAGTAATTCTTGTTTGCCAATCCAATATTTTGTTGCTATACTCTTTTGAGAGTAATTTCAATTTAACAGCTGTTACAGCTGATGCTTTGATGATTTTTTATAATTGTGTTTGATACCTTTGAGAAGGATTTAAAGTAATTTAATCTTGTAAGATTAATCATTAATGGTCATAATTATTTTAAGGCAGATCAGTATTGCAGATTTTGATGTGAGAGATTATAGCACATTGGTGTTTTTCTACGATGTGAATTATGAAACTTGTGAAAGAGAATTTATGCTATTTGAAAGCAAATATTAAATTACTGAAGTAATGTTTTTCCAATTGTTTAAGAAGTTGTCTAGATATGATCAGAGTAATTACAGTCATTGGAGATTATGTGCGTTAATAATTTGAAGCCATTTATATATTTTTGTAGATCATGCAACGTGGTTAAGAGAAGTTTGTGATAGGCATTTTGTGGAATTTGCCATTTGGTAGTTGCAACGTTGATAATGTATTTTGAAGCGGACATGAGGTCGTCGTACCCAGTCTAGCGTTATTGTTGAAATTCATGCTGTATGTGCTGAATATTTATGGAGTTTTTGTAGTAATTCTTATATTCAAATGTGATATTTGGAATATTGAAGAAATATAATGTCGTTGTGGATAGTTAGATCCAACGTGATGTCGTGGAGACAATAATATTTTTGGCATGATAATTAAATACGAGATATAACTTGGAAGTAATAAAACTGTAAGACAACGTTCTATAAACCTTATTAAACAATTTGTGAGGAAATTAAACAAATAAATAAAGTTGATAATACAAGATTTTCTGAAAATAATAATTAATGAAATAATAATCTGAGATTTAAGCATGTTAACGATCTGACCTAATGAAATAAAAATCAGAATGACTAGATGAAATAATAATCTAAATAACCAGATGATTGAAATTTAAATAAGTTGATAAATTAAATTTTGAAATAAATCGATGAATTAAATAAGTGGATGAATTAAAGATTGAATTAATTAAACTGATTGAAATAAATTATTAGACGATGGTAATGATGATGAATAACTGAATTAGAAGGTGATGATTAATTAAAGAAGCTGATGATTAATGAATTTATATGCAATTAAATAAATTTAATTGAGAGATAATTCGAAGGAATTTCAACTTGAAATGTGAATTTAAATGATGTTATGGTGAGGAATTAACGATTCTGACAGGAATATTTGTAATTTTGAAGTGAGAATTAATGTGAGAAATATTTAATTTTGATAATAATGATGATGATAACCGATGAGAATTTGAATTTTCTGTAATTCACAGATAAGAGATTAATGACGATGTAAATAATGTAAATTAATTAGTAAATGTTTAGGAACATTAGATTAACATGTTCTACGTTCAAATTATACCATGCAAACCATAATTTATGTGATATTTAACATGAGTGATTATTATATGTGTATGTTTAGACAGCTTAATAACTTAATTAAATCCACATTGATGTTAAATTAAAGAGAATTAGGTCTCAGGTTTCACAAATGTCAGTGACGAAAGACATAGTGCTACAGTGATCCTGAGAACCCAAGAGAACTTTATACATTTTTCTTGTTATGTGGATTGAAATAATTTTGCATTAGAAAGGAGATGGTTCGATTTTTGGACAATGACAATTTAACTTTGCATTCGACCATACTCTCAGGTAGGAATTATATTTAAAATGTCTGTCTGACTATCAAAGTAAAATAAATTTGTTTTTATCTTAGTTGTGATCTGATGATGGTGTGATGTTCCTTTTTCTTTCCTTGTCTTGAGTAAGGCTTATCCGGAAAGGAAGTGGTTTTGCTAGGAATTCAGTTGATGGCGCCCATTTATATTTGAATTATTTTTATTAACTTAAGCCCGTAACGACCCTAGAGATACTTTGTCTCGTGAAACCCACTGCTTTTTCAAGAAACTCAGCTGAATTTCCGACACATTCCTTATTTGACTAGAGGTTCATTTAACTCCGCTCTGTCCTGGAACTCCAGGGATGTGATGTTATAGCAGATGGGTCATCGCATCCCCAGGACGAACGGGTACAGTACCATGTTATTTTTGAGGATCTTAATGTTGATTAATGGTAAATTGACAGGACTGGGACGAACTTAGAAAGTCGTACTGCAGATCAATTGACCGCATGGCATTCATGTTTGATAGAAGTCCATGGGGTGAGGCTTTAGTGTTGGATAAATGAAGGATAGGATTTTCTTTGAGGATGCCTCATCCTAAGTAAATGTAATACTTTGCTTTGTTCACCGTTGTCTTTGTAAATGTAGAAGCACTTAGTTTGCATACTCCAGCTGTACTCGTGATATTTATATAAATGAAGCAAGCTTTATACCACCAAGTAACTAATCATAGCTGTAAGTTCCAGTAGAAATTGATCCCTCACTTTCTCATATATTTCTTATCTATGGATGAGGAAACTATTCGTCGTGTGTTTGGAGAGATGTTGGCAGGTGTGAATGCCAATCTTCAACAGATTACTGCTGACCTAGGTGAAGTCCGGGGTGACTTGGGCCAAAATACTCAGGCTGCCAATATTGTAAGTGGTCATGTGGACCAGGTTAGACAGGAAGTCAACAATGTAAGACAGGACTTAGAGATTAACACTCAGTCTATAAACAATGTAAGTGGTCATGTGGACCAGGTTAGACAGGAAGTCAACAATGTTAGTGGTCATGTAGATCAAGTAAGGCTAGAAGTTAACAATGCTAGGACTGATTTAACTCAAGTCAGGGCAGACATGGACACATATAGGGTCGAAGCGAGAAATGATCTGACGGCAGGTTTAGCAGCTGTTAGTGTTGATGTCATACGACACCATCAGGAGGCTAACCAGCGCGTAGATTGCTTAACCGACCAGATGAATAGAGCTAGGGAGGATGTGCAAAACCGATTGGAGGAGCACACAGCTCAAATTCAGACAATCTTGAATAAAGTCCAGATAGACATGAGAGCAGATCTGGAACATACTAGGGAAGAATTCGGGACTCGACTAGATCACGTCGAGGGATTTATCGGCAATGTGAAGAAGGACATGGCAACCATGAACATTGGTTTAATCTTGATGAGAGGAGCTGCCAATGCCGTTAATAACAACGTGAAGACTATCGTTGATGGCATGATGGAGGTTAAAGAAGAACTCAACACCAACAGGAGAAACATTTCTGAATTGACGGAAACCGTAGCCAGTCTACGTGAGACAGTTGATGTTCATCATGAGGAACACAAAATTGACCTCATGTTATTGAGAGGTGACCTCAACGAACACGAGACCACAGTCGAGGCTAAGGTAGCCGAGGTTAGAGACGATGTGGGTAAAATCCAAGAAAATATGTCCAGAGTTGAAGGAGAGATCGATTCCTTACAAAAAAGATTTGAGGAAGTCGCGGTGACCGAGAGGTTAGACCTCAGTTATAACCTTAGGACGGCCATACGCGAGGTAGACACAAACCTCAAGGGAAAGGTCGACAGGATCGAGCTGAAATTGAACGACTTAGGCAACAAAGTCGCAGCCAGAACCATCCCAGGACTTGAAGTAATAGAAAGACGTCTGGACAGACTCGAGACGATTCCTAGAGAGAGACACGTACACCCACAGGTGGGAGAATCTCAGGAAACGCCTATATCTCAATCAGGAGGAATGATGCCTAACCATTTCCAACACAGCGCGCCTATGGAATCGCAACCGTCACATTTCACTAATTCAGCGCAAGGTCAGACCTTGAACTTTGACGCTCATCCGTTTCAACCAGCATCTAATCGAATTAGTCATGAGACTAACACTCCTACGCAGAGTTACATGCAAAATACGTTCAGACCCGCGAATACGCAGGGAAATGTCACCATAATTCGTTCAAGAGAGGAGCAACCAGCTCGCTTCTCAGGAACTGGAAGTGGTGTTACTCCAGTGGATTTTCCTAGCCAATATCGAAAGCTACTTACGTGATACTATGGTAACTCCAGAGAGGGAACTAAGAGTTATAGAGCGACTGCTAGAGGGACAAGCCGGTACCTGGTTCAGAGCATTCAGATACTCATTTACAGGCTACCAGGACTTTAAGGAAGCATTATTAAGAACATATTGGTCGAGCGACATCCAGCAGAGCATCCGAGCTGAGATGTACACTCGAAGGTACAGTTCCAATACACCTACTCGTTATGCGAATTACTTCGCAATACAGCTTGCGAAGCTTCGTTGTCTTCAGCCTCCGTTGTCCGAACAAGATTTGGTGAACACAATTGTTTGGCAGTACCCTGCGGACGTACAACGTGTGTTGATCGCTGCAGGGGCATCCACTTTCCAGCAGTGTGACCAGATACTGCGAAGGTTGTATGCTAATACAGAAGAGTTCCCTACACACCGTCAGCAGAAGGATGATAGGCGCGAGGATAGACATATAAATCTGACGACTGTTGATAAAGTGAGCCAGACGCCACAACAAACGCAAACCACAGAGGATTCTGGGCGACGTGATAACAACTACAGTTATAACAGGAGAGAATGGAACAACACTCCTTATACTCGAAATCAACAAGATGACCGGCGAAGTCATTGGAACCAGCGATTCGACCGAAGGACGGACGACAACCGACGTCATGAAAACAACCGCCGAGGGAATGAAGGAAGAAATCAACAACACGGAAGTATCCGTAGAGACTATCGATATAGTAGGGGATACGACAGGAATCGAGACCCTAGATACCAGCCAGACAGGGATTGGAAAGGAAGAGCACGGGAGAGCCGTGAGTACCTCCAACAACCGAGAGAATTGCAGATCCTAGAAGAGGGAGAACGGAACCCTACTTCGAGGGAAAATAGGAATTCGGCGCAGGAGACGGAGCTGAACCAGCCCAGTACTTCTCGCCAGGACAGGAAAAAAACGCCGAAAAATCAATAGATTCTTGTTCGGTTGAGCACCGAGTAACTGCCACCATATTACTCTGGGAGCCAATCCAAGAAGACTTGTTGGACGAACGACGAACGACGAACCACAATTATGAATTAACATGTCTACCCAAGATCGTAGCCACCTTGAATGAAGTCAGTGTAGTCATACTCATCGATACTGGGGCGATGATTAGTGTAATTTCCGCCGATTGCCATGCCAGACTGAAAGCAAACTTTGAGGTGACAGAGCTGCCTATTTCAGCTGTAAGAGTCAGAGGTGTCATACCTGACCGCGTTGTAACGTGCAAAATCCAGATTCTGTGTACTCTGAAGATTTCGAGCCACGTGTACTTGCACGAATTTCTTGTAAAGAAGGGCCTGCATCATGATGCCATTTTAGGCGCAGACTTCATTAGAAAATATGATGGAATCATTGACATGGGACGGAATACGGTAGAGTTCAAGCCGAACGAACCCATTCAGATGAGCCTAATTGAGGAAGAACCGGAATTCCTATCCGAAGTCGACGTAGTCGAAGAATTAAATGGCAAGGAAATTGAGGAGACACTAGATGCCGACGAAGAGGCAGAATCGTTATCAGCACCCATACGTGAGGATCTTGAGGCAATATTGAACGAATACAGGGATATATTCGACACCACACCTGGTGAGATATTAGACTACGAGTATGATCTTGTGTTACTGGATGATTCCCCATTCCAGAAAAAGATCTATCCGATTGCCGAGAAACATCTCGAAGAAGCTGCTAAGAAGATCCATGAGATGGAAGCAGCAGGCACAATCAAGAAATCACCGACTCCTTTCTTGAATCCCGTAACGCCTGTGGTTAAGGTAGATGGAAGCTTGAGACTTTGTCTTGATGCCAGAGCCTTGAATGAACGCCTAGCTCCTGAGCATGACAGACCGCCCAAGATTAGGGACATTCTCAGGAAGTTCAAAGAAAAAAGGATATTTTCATAATTGGACTTGGTTCAGTCTTATTACCATATCAGATTATCTGAGCATACTCAGAAATATACCGGATTCCTGTTTGATCAGACTACTTATGTCTTCCGAAAACTACCATTTGGATTGAAAAATGCCGGAGCCGCATTAATCAGAGCACTTGATGCCAAGCTGACTCCTGAAGTGAAGCAGAGAGTAATATGTTATGTGGATGACATAATCATAGCTTCAGAAACAGAAGAAGAGCATTTAAAGACATTGCGCCTTGTTTTTGAGAATCTTCGACAGGCGAATTTTAAGGTCAAATTTGACAAGTGTCGATTCTTTCAGAAAGAAGTGAAATTCGTAGGACACATAATCAATGGAGAAGGATATAGACCGAATCCGGCAAAGATTAGAACTGTTGCTGCATTTCCAATGCCAACCCGTGTGAAACGCGTGAGACAATTCTTAGGAATTCTCCAATTCTTTGCTGCTCATTGTGAGAAGTATTCCGAGACTGTTGCACCACTGCAAGGACTATTGAAAAAGAACTGCAGGTGGAACTGGAATGATGAATGCGAGATAGCTTTCAGGAGAGCTAAACAGATGCTTGTGGACTCAATTCAGTTAGAATATCCAGATTATTCTCGGAACTTTATTCTAGAAACTGATGCATCTGCCATTGGTATAGGAGCCATTTTACTGCAGGAGGATGATGAGAAGAAACGTCATTACATCGCTTTCTTAAGCCGACGTTTAAGAGCACATGAATCTCACTACTTCACGACCGAGATAGAAGCACTTGCAATTGTCTACGCACTTGAATACTGGCAGAAACTTCTGTTAGGCCAGAAGATTATTGTGAGAACCGATCATCATGCGTTAACCTTCATCTTAAGAACAAGACTGGCAAGCGACAGGATCACACGTTGAACGCTGTTTCTCCAACAGTTCGATTTGGAAATAGTTTATCGACCAGGCAGAGAGAATGTGTTGGCCGACATCCTCAGCCGGAATCCTGAAGCTACTGTTAATGCCATAGACATCGAGGGAGAATGCGAGGAACACCTTCGCCGACTTCGTCATCTACCTGAAGGACAGCGACGTGAGGAGGAACTCAGACATATTATCCGTTTCCTAGAACGAAGAATGGATCCACAGGATGATCATTATGCAAGAATTGCTGCTGTTGCAGATGATTATTTGATTTATCATCGTGTCTTATACAAGTTTGTAGACGAGGACCACACTCAACTGCGTGCAGTTATTCCTAGGAGATACCAAGAATCTGTTATTCTTATGGTACATTTATCCATTGGACATGGTGGAACAGACAAAACCATTGCAACCATCAAGGAGTCTTTTACATGGAAAGGGTTAGGAGCCACCGTTAGACAGTGTTTACGTGCTTGCGACGCATGCCAGCGGAACAAGTACACGTCACACTTGCTGAAGGAACAACCTAGACCAATACTACCAACTCAACCTAGAGAGTTATATGCACAGGACCTGTATGGTCCAATACCTAAGGCTCGTCGTGGGAATCGATACATCGTTGTAACTATTGATGTGTTCACGAAATATACGATGCTTCATCCGATTCAAAAAGCTACTGCACATCAGATTATTCAGAGGATTAGACGTCAAGTGATACCGGAGGCAGGAAAGTCACAATTCCTGTTGACTGATCACGGATCACAGTACACTTCAGCAGAATTTGCCAATGCCATGAATGAGCTTGAAATAGATCATGTTTTATCATCTATTCGACATCCAGAGAGCAACCCAGCAGAATGCGTGATGTCTATTATCGCAAAATTCTGTCGATTATATTGTCAAGAAGAACACTGGCGATGGACTGAAGTCCTTGTTATTATGGCAAAATGTATTAATTCAAGAGTACATGAGAGCACTGGTCAAATACCTATGGTCTTGCATTTGAACCAGATGCTGCTGAGAATATGGGATCGTGTGATTGTAAATCCACCTTGTTTACAACCATCACATGCCAGCAGACTTTTAGCTGCGAAAGAGACTATGGACAGACAAGCTGCCAAGCGCTTGAGAAGAACTAGACGCCAGAGGTTTAGAGAACCACTAGTAGAAGGAGACCTTATCCTTATAAGGAGACCCGGAATTTCTAGTCCTATAGACCGCATATATGGAAAATTTCTGTCCTTGTATTATGGCCCTAGTCGTATCCGACAGCCTTTGAACAATGGAAGTTATGTAATAGAAGACATTAGGACAGGAGAACGCATTGGAACCTTTAATGCAGCCAATCTAAAAAAATATCACTCTTGAATGAATTTCAAAGCAAATAAAAATGTTATCCCAACATTTTATTTGAAACGACGGAGAGGCAGATGAACCCGCTGAGCTATGGTTCATGTGATATTTTTTATGACAGAGCATTTATGATGGGAGGTTGTACTTTTGAACACACCCAGGAAGCCACGTGAAGCCGAGATCACGCGATACTTGTTGAAGTGGCGGTGAATCGCACTTTTGACTTTGGTGAAAACTGCTAATTATTTATCTGAGGTTTTATTAATTATTTTTATCTTTCCACAAGACTCAGAATATTCCATTTCGTCATGCTGCATTATTAAAACATTTTGGAGAATGTTTATTTTTACTTTAGGTAAGGTAATACCCTTGCAGATACGCAAAAAGGAACGTAAGTAGTCGCTCAACGACTTCGTTTTGACGACCTACTTTCTAGAGACGCCCAGTACCTGGCACTGCGTCTTGAGAATCCGCCTTGTGTAGGCGTGGAATTACATTTGTCCTACGAGACGTAGAAGAATATCCGCTGTTTAGCGTTAAAAGTGATTATAAGGTGCCATCGAGCACGCTAATACTATTATTCACTGTTGTTGAAGCCCAGTGAACTAAAGAAGAAGTTTGGGAAATAATTATTGGCAAGTATAGTGTATTGCACAACATTGCTGTAACACCACATTTTACCCACGCGTATGTGGAGGGCAGATGCCTAGTGGAAATATACAGGTAATAGTGTTACAATTATCCTGAATAAGTGTGATTACAATTGTATGAGATATTTAAATTGCCGTAGTGAAAATTTCATTTTAAAAACGACGTATAATTCACGGATGCTGCGTGATACAAAAGAGGCGTCACTAGCACGTGCAGAATTATAAAACAGTGTTAGCTCACATGCTAATCCACATCTGCAAGATTAAGGCTGTGTCGTATTTTATAATTGAAGCCTATAACATTCACGACAAACATTATAATTTTGAAAGTGAGAGGATGAATTATTACGCAACTTATTTCACTACCCACGTGATTGGACTTTTCTTCACCATGGTTGAAGCAGTCACCATGGGCTAATACCATCCCGGTATGAGGGTGACGTTTCTACGGGAACCAGCATGATGGTGGAACTTCCAGGACGACGAACGAGAAGGAAGGAGCCAAAAATGCCATTTCCAGGCATATCCACGAAGATGTCGACAGGGACAAATCGAACCCTGGTCTTTGGAGGAGTCCAGATGGGAATCCTGATGAGGAGGATACCGTACCAGAGAGCCAGAGAGGATTTTGTACAACCCTTGTTGTGGAATAGAGAGCTGAGTGAGAGCTCCTCCATTTCGTGAGTTTTTGTCACACCCCTTCCTTGTTCTAATTTCTGGTGGTATAGTAGATTTAATGTAGTTTGTGAACCAACCGCACTCAGTGTCAGCCATTTTTTCTAGGTAGGGATGTAACTAGATTAGTTAGATGTCATTTATTTCAGTTTAGAGTGAGACACCCTTGGGGTCAGACATTTTGGTCAGCCCTGGTGCAGCCTGATGAACGTCGTAGAACGTCAATGCCTACCTTTTGCCGAACCTGACTGTAGTCATTTTGAGGCTATTTTGTTCAACCCTACTTGGGGTAATTTTCAAGTCTTTGCTGACTTTAGTTATGGCAATCAGATGCCATGGTTATTAATTAACTGCATTCTTTGCAGCCATCCTTTGTTATACCCCTGACTGTCGTTAGAACGGTCGTATCATTTAGGTAGTCGACTGTAACTACCAGTTTTGTAAATGCATTATATTTCATTTTGAATAAGCTCAGAAGCTATTCTTGGTCAAGTTTGAACCTAACAACTAGAAGGAATGTTTCGTTGCCTAGCATCGAACGCAGTTCCCAACGTATCATTAAGCAGATCTAGTGTGTGAATCTGCGCCACAATTATCAGTTGTGCTTTTGTCCTGTGAGACACGTTTTTATTTGATGTTCTATCAACTACTGAATTGTACTTTTAAAGCAAAGAGCTCCAGTTATTGTAAGATTACTTTCATTTAGACGTCTTTGGTAGAAAGACGGAAATGTATTGTTATATTCAGATTTATTGAGTGTGTTTTATACACGGACTCTTTAGAGGTCCGTAACCTATGGTAAAGTTTTTTATGAACCGGCCAGGTGCAGGTTTTATATTGATTAAATCGCCGGCCTTGAATAAACTGGTTATGTAACCCAGTGACCTGAAAGCACGCCTGCTTCATTGTGAGACAAAACTACTATTGACAAGGACAGAGTACGATTTGTATTCGCTTCTCCTTTCATTGCTATTTTGCTTATGGAAATTAGTTTCCACTCTTGTATTTGATCACATGTTTTATGGATCGTTTTTTGTTAGTTAAACGCTCTGTTGCGTGTACTGTCTTCTGACAGGTACAGTTATGTAAGGTTTTCTATAGTATGGTGAAGGCTACCCTGTTATAGCAGGATGTTATTGTATGAAGGTATTTTGAGTATGCCTTGTCCGGGACTGTTCCCGTTGACTAGATGTTATTGGAAGGTAACTGTTGTGTACAGGCCTATCCCAGAGTTATTGAACGCGAGCTTAGCGCCGCTGGTAACCCGTGTTATTTTGAGTCCGAGTTGTTGTACTCGTTGATTATATTCCGACTGTTGAGTCGAGGCTTTTTGGTGGAGAATGATCTCAGTGGAGACACTCCGTGCTCAGGCTATTGTCAATGTTATTCGCCATAAACCTACGATAAACCTATAAACCGACATCTTAATAATAAGACGCATAATTGTTGTAAAACGAGGCTAACTAACGATTCTTTCTATCTAACTTTGTTCTTTGCATTCTGGAACTGTTGACATAGCCGTGCAGTTGAAGATAATTTCCTTGTGAGGAAATGACTAGGACAGTTGACATTTCTGTAGCGACCTGAAGCATGCGCGAACCTAGAGTTCGTAGCTTGTGGAGCTCAGGCCATGCGATGTCAGACGTGGTCTCAACTACGCATTCGTCACCGTAATTATACACATTAGATGACTATGGTTTACAAAGAGTAAACCAAGGTGCAGGCAGGAATTTTTAATAAAACTACTGTGTCCATTTCATTACTTATTTATGATGTCAAGTGTATAAATCCTACATGTTACCTTATTGTGTGCTGTTAGCACATAGTTATTAAGCATAATTAAATTGTTTGTTTTTCATGGCTGTACACTTAGCTTTTGGATGTCATTGTTTTCTTTTACGGACGTCATCGCCGTAAATTTTGTTAATTGATAGGACTTAGCTAGATGAATTAACGTTAAATGTAAATGTCGAAATGGTACCATCCTAACTTAGATTTGTTTTGCTACCCTGTTAAATGTAAATTCAGATATTAGCTTAATCTTGTAACTTGAACTAGGGACTTGCGTTGTACCATTTTCCTAGCGTTGCTGTTGTTGCTTTATTATTATGAGTTAGATCTTTCGCGAGGGTTTTCCGTGACTTCTCAGGTAGGGACCTGCTCTTTATTTTTGTTTATTTATTAGCTTACGGACTAGCCGATTATAACCCTCCGAACTAGGCTAGGGGTTTGTGAATTTTATAAATAAATTTTCACGGTGTTTTACATAAGTCTGGATGTTTATTTTCTCAGTCTAGTTTTAAGGTGAACCTTTCCTTAGGCGGTCTATGACCATCGTCACCATGTACCACGATCCCTGTGGACTACGGACTCTCGTGCCGCTTTAGCCTTTATGGAAGGTCACCTGATCCTCACGGTAATTTTATTCGATTTATGGGATGTTAGGAAAGTCATCGTGGTTGTTGACTCGACTAGACGGTCTCAATATGACAAACAAAAATGCTTTTAATAAACCAATATATACTCGGCACAACAATTAGCGGGCCACTTTTCAATGCATTTTAATGGACAAGTGGCCCGTTAACTGTTGTGCGAAGTTTATAAAAAAAATTAGTTGTGCAAGAAATAGGTATGAAGTCGTAAATATCAACAGTTGTAACAGAACATAATAATTGCAATTAAGATATTTTCAGTAATTAATAAAATGAAAAAAGAACTGTTTTTCAGTTAAAATTCGTTAAGTTTTATTTGTCTGGTTATTGTGTTTTCGTTTTTTGAGTTAGCAAAAAAAATGGCCTCCGTTTGGGGGGGTCATGACCCCCGTGCCCCCCCCCCCTTGAATCCGCGCCTGTCAGGTAAAGCCGCATGCGAATCACAACATTGCTCTCGACTGGCAAGCAAAACAAACACTACAAGAAACGAAGAAACAAGACTAAATCCCTACTCGCCAGCCGATCCCCTTACTAGATAATCTTTATCATCCGCAAAATATCAAACTAGCCTTGAACTGGAATTATGGAGGAAAGGTATTCCTTCCACATAAAACAAGAAACTGATGTCCGTCCTGTCCCAAAGAAAATTAAAAGCCTAAGGCACTCCGAGGGAACTCTGACGAGACATCATGTCATAGAAAACCAGGCCACCATACAATTCACTAAAACAAAACTGATGTCCATCCAGTCCCAAAGAAAATTAAAACCCTGAGGCAATCAGAGCGAACTCTGACGAAACATCTTATCATACAGAACAAAACCCACATGACCTACAGAAATAACACGCCTGACTAATCTAAAACAAATGGTACCAATCCTTAAGACCACCCTAAGAGTCCCATAACCTCGTAAGGATTTAAGAATTGGTAGAAATACGGTTCCATAACATAATTACAATTCATGGCATATGGCAATCGTAAAGGAAACACGTAGTAATAAGGAGAATGCAAAAATGTTCTCGAACATTAAATTTAAAAAACAACACATGATATCCCAGAACGTATGTCCCCTTAATGAATAACGACATAGATCATCCCAAGCGCATGGATACTTAAAAACAGGTACCCCATAATTAACAACTAAATAATTACAACGAGATTAAAATTGAAAGGATAATAAATACGAATTTCACAGAAACGGCAATCTCCTTTTTAATTAAAAACCTAAATTACCTGATGACCGAGGTCTCCGATACCTCGGGATCCATCCACTTACTAGACGCACGACGAGAAACTGACTAAACTGAATAATATAATTACACACGCAAGGGAAGTTAACACCAAAAACGGGGAGGACAGAAATACAGAAAGATGCAATTTAATAAAGTAGGATGACTTTACAATAACTTAGCTGTAATCACAGCTTGGAGCCGGGGACGGAGACAATATAAATTTCGTATTAAGAACGAATAACTAAAGGCATCTTGCCACGGGACCAAAGAAATGACTATAATGCGTCCCAGGACGGGATTGTTTTCACAGGGAAAATACTAAAATGAATTAATATGCCAAAATCATCCAGAGCTCCAGATACAGCACCTTCACGCCATGGCACCCAGAAGTTGAAGGATCTTGTTTCCTTCTTTCAAGATGTATTGTTGTCTACCCATCTGCGTTCATGAATATATCCAAACGTTAGTTGGCCTTGCGTTAGCCACTGTAGGTTCCAAGGATGATTAAATATCGTGAGAAAGCAGGATCGTAGGTTTCGTAAATTAGACGGTAGATTTCAGTCTTTTAAGATTTTACCACTACATGTACCGTGCCGATAAGTGAATCGGTACATATTATATTTAGGGAAATAATATGGTGAAATGCAACTTGTGAGTTTTAGAAAACTCCACGGAACTCTAAAATATCTGTTACATTTCTTTCTATCGTCCATTATTTTTACAAAAAGAAAAAGCTTGAGCAGAACGCTCGTTTACTCATGAAAATCAGCGGTTTGTTTACGTTCTTATCACCATTCCCCTAGTTCCAGTCGAGCGAAAAGTACCGTCGCTTGAGAATACGAATATTATGCAATAACTTGACCCGTTTATATGCGTAAATGTGGCCGTGGAGAAAGGCTACGATTTGCATAACATTTACAAATAACTCAACTATTCATCTCCAATATTCATATTTAAGCAATTATTTAATAAGTATACACCTATTTCACGTATTGCAAGAACGTTATATGTAATAGCAGACTCGGTTCCATATAAAAATCCAAACTTGCCATGTTTTCAACTTGAAAAGCATGCACATTTTTAAGTCAGTAGGACATGCAGCTTGCGGCAAAAAGAATACTCGTTTATATCTTCAATCTAGTCTACGTAAACAAATCACTGACTTCAATTGCATGGAAAACAAGCAAAATTAAGTTAGCAGGTCATGCAGCTGGCGAAAAAAAAATGCACATTTGCATATTCACCCTTGTCTACGTAAGTTGAAGGCCTTATTTTAAAAGTGGTACACTTGCAGCTTAAAACTACCACTGACAGAGTGCACCGTAGTAGGATAAATAAGGCGGTTCTAGTACGGCGGCTAATGCGAAAGATGGCCGCCGCGCGCAACCAGCCCTATACTATTCTTATGGAGGGGACAGACATAGCTGGCGCAAGGGCTAATGACCAAGATGGCTGCCACGCCCTGAGACCGTGAATGACGTCACAGGGAGAGTTCGGCAGTGTAGTTGCTAAATGGAATATTTATTATTATTATTATTATTATTATTACAATTATTATTAGGTAATTATTGATTGATCATGTACAATCAAGACCAGCCTTATATTGTTCACCTCTTGGTGTAGTTGCTAGCATTCTTGGCTGTTACTGTGGAGGCCCGGGTTCGAGTCCTGGCTCTGTCAAAAAAAAATATTCTGGGCTGAGAGTTGGAACGGGGTACACTCAGCCTTGTGAGGCAAAACTAAGAAGAGGTGGGTTTGATTCCTACCTCAGTCAATCAAAGAGTGTTTTTCTGTGGTTTCCCACTTCTACACCAGGCAAATGTATATCTTAACTTACGGTCACGGCCACCTCCTTCCAATCCTCATCTAAATTACAAGTACACGCACTAATACAGCCATTATAATAACACAGGTTATCAACGTGATTTTACAATATTCTAACAAAATGAGATAGGTTGGTAGAACACGTACTAAGAAACCCAGGAATAGCAAGCTCAGTTATGGAAGAAAGAATTGAGGACAAGAACTGTAGGGGTAGACCAAGGTTAGAATAAGTTAAACTGATTGCTTTTAAGGTATGTTGTGGTAGCTATGTAGAGATGAAACGATTAGCTCAGGACAGGGGGCATTCATTCATTCATTCATTCATTCATTCATTCATTCATTCATTCATTCATTCATTCATTCGTTTATTTGCAATTGGGGGTGTGTCCCCCGGTGGCAAATTAGATATACATAACAAATAAATAAATGTACATAACAATTCACTAACAATTAAAGTGGAGTATTTACACAAATAGTCAGTCTTTTCTTAAACACACCTATATGTTTGGGAAAAGGCTCTAAGACTGCGGCAGGTAGAGAGTTCCAATTATCAATGGCACGATTTACGAAAGAATATTTACCATAATTTGTTCGCTGTGATCGGCCCTTAACTTTGAAAGGGTGATCGCTCCTACCCATGTAAGTAGGCTTTTCCATACGTTTGCTAAGCTCACCCCATGCTGGTTGATTTGTACACGCGTTGTACATAGCGCAGAGTCTAGATTTCATCCTCCTAGCCTCAAGTGATTCCCACCCAAGTTTCTTTAACATACGGCTCACACTGCTCCTGGGATTAAAGTCACTGAGCACAAATCTAGCGGCCTTTCTTTGTACCATTTCCAACTCATTTATGAGCCCTACTTGATATGGATCCCAAACCGCCAAAGCGTATTCCAGAATAGGTCTTACAAGTGACAAATATCCTAATTCTTTAGCAGAGGTACTACTTCCTTTTAATACCCTCATTACAAAGTGCAGGGATTTGTAAGCTTTAGGAACTACACATCCTATATGACTACTCCATTTCATATCATTTCTTACGTGAACGCCCAAATATTTGCAAGAATCTTCTTCTACAAGTATTTCCGAACCAATGTTATATTGAAAATCTTGCCTTCGCACTTTCCCTATTTTTATTAGACTACAATTTCTTGTGTTTATTTTCATTTTATTTTCAATCGCCCACTTATAGACCAGGTTCAGGTCATCTTGAAGTACTGCATTGTCTTGTGAGTCATGTATCTTTCGATATATTACACAATCATCCGCAAACAATCGACAGTCACTGCGAATCCCATTTGGTAAGTCATTTATAAACGCCAAAAATAACAAAGTTCCGATTACGCTGCCCTGAGGGATACCCGACGTTACGGTAATTTCATCCGAGAATCGGCCTTCAACTTTCACTTTCTGGGAACGACCCGTCAACAATTCTTGGATCCATAAAATTACTCTTCTATCAATCCTCGTCGAAGCTAATTTATGGAGTAGCATGTCATGCGGCACGACATCAAATGCCATCGCAAAATCTATAACTAAGGCGTCGACTAAAACTCCATCGTCTAACGATTCGCTAATATCTTGAAAAAGTGAAAGCATCTGACTCTCGCATGAGTAACCTTTCCGAACTCCATGTTGCCTATCATTAAACCATGATAATGTTTCCCACTGTTCCCTCAAGTAGTCGCAAATGAGATGCTCCATCTGTTTACAAACGATGGACGTAAGACTAACCGGCCTGTAGTTGCCCAATTCAAGTCTGCTCCCTCCCTTAAATATTGGGACTACCGTAGCTCTTTTCCAGTCATCCGGGATTTGCGCATTGTTTATGGACACATTAAGAATCACCTCGAAGTATCGTGCCACGGCCCTACCTCCTAGTTTAAGTACTTCACTAACAATATTATCAGGACCCTTCGATATATTGTATCGTAATTTTTGTATTAGCTTTACAATTGCTGACTGGTTTATTTGGAGAAGTGGAGCCCCTGATTCACCGTTAAGGTCCAACACACAGCTATTGGATTTATTGAACACACTACCATAAAAGACATTTAATTCATTAGCAATAGCTTGCTTCTCAGTAATTAATTTACCGTCACCGGACATTATCATCGACAAATTATTTGAATTTCCCTTTCTTCTCCTAACATAACTGTAAAACTTTTTCCACCCATCGCCTCCCGAACCAAGTAAACCTTGCATATAATTGTCATGAGCAGCCCTCTTTTTTAAGACGATCTCTCTTGATAAGGACTTAAATTTCAACATATACTTGTCACTATCATGTCTTTTATTGTATAATTTCCTAATTTTCCGTTTAAGACTCCTGATTTCCCGTGTGTAATACTCAGGATCTGGGTTTTGTTTCAGTAATTTAAATGGAACAAATTTATCAATAGCGCTATTTAAAATTTTCAAAAAGTTAGTCCATAGGATATTAATGTGATTTCCTTCCGATGCCCATCCTTCAAATAGCTCATTCAAATACCCCTGAAATTTGCCCTGATCCGCCCTGCGATACTGGAATATGATCGTATTTGCTACATCAGAGTCTAATTTTGTAATGTCACCGTATCTAATATTTAATTCAACCCCAGAATGGTCACTAATTCCTGGTACTTTCAGACAGTTAATATACAGCTCTACAGGCCTTACGAGATAAACATCTTAGGTATTATTGCCTCTAGTTGGGAAGTCAACTACTTGGGAAAATCCCCCCTCCCTTAAGAATTTGTTTGCAGCGCTCTGAGCTTGACCACAGCTAGTTGACTCACCAGACCAGTCTACTTTGGGGAGGTTTAAATCTCCGGCAATTATTATGCTCTTTTTCATAGCATTACCCGTACAAGTTTTATCATACAGTGTGTCGAGAAGCGAAAAGTTATCTTTCGGTGCTCTATACGCCCCTATCACCTGAAGAGGGAATTTATTCCCTTTATCCGAAATTTGTACACATAACATTTCATGATCCGTATCAGCCCACTTTAAGAAACTAGCTATATTTTTGCGCACACAAATAAATAGCCCACCACCTCGCTTCCCCCGATCCCTTCTGTACATTTCGTAGGTCCCTTGAATTATTTCATTACTATTTATATCCTCATATAACCAAGATTCAGTAGCAATGACAATGTCCGGGGAATACGTCTCTACAAGATTCCAAAATTCAATTAATTTATTTCCTAAACTCTGACAATTAAGCTGCAGTAATCTTAGAGTCTTACCTCCGCAGCAAATATCCCGAAGTAGCTCCTTCTGTTCCCGTCGGCTGGCAACCTCTTGACCTGCTCCTCCTCACAATGGCCGGCACGAACCGATGACCCTGTCATGTAGGCTCCCTAGGTTAAAAGCGCCCCGTCGATTTAAATGCAGCCCGTCTCGGGCGAAGTCACGGCCACCAATCCAGCAGTCAGCATCTTCGTACACTAATCCCAGTTGTGCACAAACCCAGTCTATGCTGTCATTTACAGTCTTAACTCGCCTTAACGGAACATCTCCCCGCCGAACAATGCCACTCATTATAATTTTTGCATTTCCAAACTTGCTTTTAGCTTTTCTGCCTAGTTCGTAGAGTTCCCCCATGATGTAATCAGCTGTAGCCCTCTTCTTCAAATCGTTCGTCCAAACATTGAGCAACAACACTTTAACTTTGTCACAGTCCTCTACATATGCTTCTTCCACTTGTTGGGCAAGCTGGTCAATTTTAATCCCCGGATAACACCGCACTTTCGCACCAGATTTCCTCGAGATATTCGCACTCCATCGTATCACAGAATCACCCATTATGATGACGTCATTCTCAGTTTGCTCCTGCACGCCCTCTTCCACACTGATCCCAGTAGAAAGCCGTTCAGTCACATCCTTCACCGTTTCCTCTGATTCACGAAGCTTTGCTCTAAGTTCCTGTATTATTTGATCCCTTGCTTTGATTTGCACCCTCAAACAGTCCGGCGTATCACATACTTTACAAAACCAATTCCCGACATCACAATCCTCCTTCTTGACCTTAATACAGCCGAAGTGAAACCATTTCTCACATAATCCACACTGAACACCGTTCTTCAATGTTTTACTGCACGTCGATCACTTTAAAGCTGCCACTGGATCATTTGCCTGATTCATATTTGGAGTAACTGGGCCTAGATTCACTTCCACTCCAACAATAACTGGCAATGCAGCTATTACTAGGGCTATGAACCACAAGTTACTAGGGCCCGTACGCACACACAAACACCGGAAATCCCGACTACCCTTCACATACCACAGCCCGATCCTCGCGCGATAACACTCCTGAGAACAACCCATTTCAGCACACCTGAGAGCTCGGGAAAAACACAACCTTTCACTTTGCCAACTGCTAATGGAGAGCTGTGTTAAACCAGTCACAGACTGAAGACCCAAACACACATTATTATTATTATTATTATTATTATTATTATTATTATTATTATTATTATTATTATTATTTATAAGTACAGACACACAGACACAGACATTATTATAATTATTTAACTCACGCACGGCGATGTATATATAAAAATGATTACAATGTACAGTAGGCCTTGCCCGATCTTGCTTGATAAGAATACACCGTAGCTTGCAATAAGTGTCACTTTACACTTCCGTCAAAGCAGCAGCTGGCTCTACTGTGAGTGTGTGTATGTATGTGATAAATCTAACGATTTGATTACTCAGACAAAAGACACACCAAAGTACAGTATACTGGGCTACATGGTCACAATATTGTAAGGCTCTTAAAGAATCAACAACAACAACAATGACAACGACGGCGACGACGACAACAACAATTAATATTCATGAAACATCTCTTGGTGTAATGGCTAGTATTCTTGTCATGTCACCTATCAAGTCAGGGTTTGATTCCTGGCTCTGCTAACAAATTAAATTCAGGTTTGAAGGCTGCAATGGGGGTACACTCAGCCTTATGAGACAAAACTGGGAAGATGTGGCTTTGACTTATACCTCAGCCATTCAGGAAGTAGTTTTTTTTTGTGGTTTTCCACTTCTACTCCAGGCAAATGCTGGGATATATCTTAAATGAAGGCCTTGGACGCATCTTTTCAATCCTCATCAGAATTATAAATACACACACTAATACAGCCATCACAATCATACAGGTTATTGGACAAATTCCACACTCAACCAAGTACACGGGGCTATATGACCACGATGTCAAAGTCCCCTCAAATGAAACAACAGCAACTAATGATATATATATGTCCACCTCGTGGTGTAGCGGCTAGTAATCTTAGATACCACCGCTAGGCTTGGATTTAATTCCTGGCTTTGCCAAGAAATTTAATTCGTGTCTGAGTGCTGGAACGAGATGCCCTCAGCCCTGTGTGAAAAGAGAATGGTTTGATTCCCACTTCAGTCACCTGGAAGTGGTTTTAGGTGGTTTCCACTTGTACTTCAGGTGAATGCTGGGATGGTTCCTAAATTAAGGCCACGGCAGCCTCTCTTCCAATGCTCATCTGAATTACAAGTACACACACTCTTGCTGCCATTACAATAGCACAGGTTATTAAGTTTTTTAGCATATTCTAACAAAACACAAGTGATTGATTGGTAGAACACATATTAAGAAACCCAGGTATAGCAAGCTTAGTTATGGAAGGAAGGGTCGATGACAAGAACTGTTTGGGTAGACCAAGGTTAGAATAAGTTAAACTGATTGTTTTAATGTAGGTTGTGGTAGCTATGTAGAGATGAAACGATTAGCTCAGGACAGGAGTCATGGAGAGCTGTGTTAAACCAGTCACAGACTGAAGACACAAACACACATTATTATTATTATTATTATTTATAGGTACAGATACACAGACACAGATATTATTTTAATTATTTAACTCACGCACGGCGATGTATATATATAAATGATTACAATGTACAGTAGGCCTTGCCCGACCTTGCTTGATATGAATACACCGTAGCTTGCAATAAATGTCACTTTACACTTCCGTCAAAGCAGCAGCTGGCTCTATAGTGAGTGTGTGTATGTATGTGATAAATCTAACGATTTGCTTACTCAGACAAAACACACACCAAAGTACAGCATACTGGGCTACATGGTCACAATATTGAAAGGCTCTTAAAGAATCAACAACAACAACAACAACAATGACAACGACGACGACGACAACATCAACTAATATTCATGAAACGTCTCTTGGTGTAATGGCTAGTATTCTTGTCAGTCACCTGTTAAGTCAGGGTTTGATTCCTGGCTCTGCTAACAAATTAAATTCAGGTTTGACGGCTGCAATGGGGTACACTCAGCCTTATGAGACAAAACTAGGAATATGTGGGTTTGACTTTTACCTCAACCATCCTGGAAGTGTTTTTTGTGGTTTTCCACTTCTACTCCAGGCAAATGCTGGGATATATCTTAACTGAAGGCCTCGGCCGCTTCTTTTCAATCCTCGTCAGAATTATAAATACACACACTAATACAGCCATCACAATCATACAGGTTATCAGGCCTATTACACACTCAACCAAGTACACGGGGCTATATAACCGCGATGACAAAGTCCCCTCAAATGAAACAACAGCAACTAATGAAGTATTAATGTCCACCTCGTGGTGTAGCGGCTAGTAATCTTGGATGCCACCGCTAGGCTTGTATTAATACCTGGCTTTGACAAGAAATTTAATTCAGGTCTGAGTGCTGGAACGGGCTACACTCAGTGTTGTGTGAAAAGAGAAGGGTTTGATTCCCACCTCAGTCACCTAGATGTGGTTTTAGGTAGTTTCCACTTGTACTTCAGGTGAATGCTGGGATGGTTCGTAAATTAAGGCCACGGCAGCCTCCTTTCCAATCCTCATCTGAATTACAAGTACACACACTCTTACTGCCTTACAATGGCACAGGTTATTATGTTTTTAGCATATTCTAACAAAACACAATAGATAGGATGGTAGAACACATACTATGAAACCCAGGAATAGCAAGCTTAGTCATGGAAGGAAGGGTCCATGACAAGAACTGTAGGGGTAGACCATGGTTAGAAAGTGTTAAACAGATTGCTTGAATGTAGGTTGTGGTAGTTATGTAGAGATGAAACGATTAGCTCAGGGAGGTATGGAGGAATGCATTAAAACCGTCAAAGACTGAAGACTCAAACAACACTATATAAAATTGTTAACACTCACCTGTATTGGGATTCGCTTATCCATGGAAGACAACACTAGGTCTTAAGCAAAACCAACAATATTAGCAAATCCGACGCCTAGGATGCTAAATTTTAACAGCATTCTGTGCTTTTTTAACTCACTATAATATAACGGTAGATGCTAGTCAACAAGCGCTGACTAAATACTATATACATGAACACGGTTCCTTTAAATTGGTGAATATTTAACAGTGGCGTATACTGGTCTGAAGATCTGGGCTACCGCTGAGCTTAATATTACACAAAACATGCTTTTGAACTGCCGTGCGAAAAGAGTTCATATTTGAAAACCCTTCCTTTCACGACTAAATAACAAACACGGCCAGCAATACAATTGAGACAGTTTAGAACTGCCAGATAACCTATTCCGCCTAGCATATAGCCTATGATGTGAAATGACGTGTATACATTGGCACACAATAATTATTGCAGTTCAGGTGTAGGCCTTGTCATATGTATACTATGAACTTTCTCACTGTATAGACGACGGCTGAAAGGAACTTCTAACAAACTCTCTATTATACAGTCACTGGCATTTAAAGCCCCCGCATGTGTTTGTTCCGTAATTTTCTCACAAAATCACAACTGGCACAGTTAAAACAAAACACTACATAAATATTCTTCAGCATACACACATTTAAATAAATCACACATCGAAAATACTACAACTTCTAAAACATATTCACATATATGAGCGCGATAATGTATATTTATTGTAGGCTATTTGTTCCATTAAACGCTTTTAACATCAAAGAAACCGCTGGTACTCAATTAAATTAGCCTCTGGCGGCGTGTGGGCCAGATATGCGGGGCGACTAAGCGCTCCTTAGCCTGGGGTTTAACTTGAATTGGGGTTAAAAATTGGCGGTTTCTTGCGTGGTTTCAAGTTGTTAAGCGAATAATTTTTATTTGATGTTGTGTATGCAATCATTTAAATATTTGGTATTTTGATGTTATTTTGCGTGGTATACATGTGTTAGTACCTATTTCCCTCCGTGTTACTCAGACCATCGCCGCTCCAAGCTGTGTTTATTCTTGTTAGGCGCTGTCCAGTATGGTAAGAAACCGCTGGCCGTAGCGGCAACTCAGTCGCTATGAGCGCTGGGCCTGCACGGAACAATGGTGGGTGCGGAGAGATGGGGAGGGCGGCGCGAGGCTGCCGATTTCTCGAACGGTTTCTGCTGCGTTGCCGCGTTGACTACTCACTAACCATTATTTATTTCGATAAAGAAGAATGTGCATGAAAGTCACGATTGTTTGAATGCTTTGTTGAACCTGTAATAAAGTGTTATTTATTTTTAATGTAAATTTCTTGGGCTACCGCCGGTAGCCCCGGTAGCCCTAAGAATACGCCCCTGATATTTAATTACAATTCCTAAAATAGTTTTAAAATGTCACGGGACTGATGATCAAAGTGTCCCAAAATTTTTTACACACCTAAGTTTACTAGGCTGTCAGCCGATATTTTTTTTTTCAAGCTACATGTGACGAGCGGCGGAAAACTTAAAAAACACAACACACGGGGCTGATGACAGAAATTTCCCTACATTCAGTACATGTAAACACATGAGCCTGATGACCACATTATTCCAATTTTTTATACTCTTAAACATGCTATACTAATGACGAAATATTCCTTTGGCAAGTCCAGAGACAAGACTGCTACTACATCGCCCCGACAAACACTATTGATGCGTTGACAGAAATATAATCTGTTTCCGCTCGTGCCGTGCTCTAATGGAGAAAACCTGTTTAGATAGCTTTATTATACAGACATGGAATAACATTATTATGTAACCAAGATCGACCATTTTAATGGTCCAGTGGTGAGTACTTTTGTACTTGGGGTCTTAACTTGAATCCACACTTAGGATTAGAACAGGCAACACTAAAGAGAGAGAGAGAGAAAGGGCGTAATAGCTCAGTGCTCAAGATGTTTTCCTCTCTTTACAAAGACCCGGGGTACTCTCAGCCTTGTGAGGCAAAAACTGAGAAAATGTGGGTTTGATTGCTACCTCAACCATCCTGGAAGTAGTTTTCTGTGGTTTTCCACTTGTACTCCTGGCAAATGCTGGGATATATCTTAAATTAAGGCCTTGATCGCCTCCTTCCAATCCTCATCAGAATTATAAACACACACACAAATACAGCCATTACAATCATACAGGTTATCAGACAAATTCAACACACACCTAAGTACATGGGGACTAAATGAGCATGATATCAAACTCCCTTATATGAAACAACAACAACTACTACTACTACTACTACTACTACTACCGGGACTACTACTACTGTAATATTCATGTCCACCTCGTTGTATAGCGGTCTAGGCTGTTATAATTGAAGTACAGATTCGATTCAAGGCTCTGCTAAGGAATTTAATTTTTGGTCTCAGGACTGAAACGGGGTACACTCAGCCTTGTGGGACAAAAACTGAGAGGAGCAGTGCTTTGATTCCTACCTCAGCCAGCCTGGAAGTAGTTTTCTGTGGTTTTCCACTTCTACTCCAGGCAAATGCTGGGATATAACTTAACTAAAGGCCTTGGCCGCATTCTTCAATCCTTATCGGAATTAAAAGTACACACACTCTTATAGGTTATCAAGGTGTTTTAGCATATTCTAACAAAACTAAACATAGCTTGGTAGGACGTATATAGTCACACACTCACACACACACACACATACTATGACACCCAGGAATAGCAAGTTTAGTTATGGAAGGAAGGGTTGAGGTCAAGAACTGTAGGGTTAGACAAAGGTTAGGATACGTTTAACAAATTACCTTGGATGTAAGGACATACAGGTAGTGGGATTTACTTTAACAACAAGAAAGATATTGTCACATGTTAATAGAAGTAGCTGAGTAGCGTAAGGGAATGGAATATGGACTATTAAATCACAAGGGGTTATTTAACACGTATGAACATACAGCTAACTTAGTGGGATTTCGACATGCAAGCTACCCTTTGGGTGTCAAATAACAAAGCTTGCACCCTGCACCCGAGGCCATACGATATTCTTATTATTATTATTATTATTATTGTTATTATTATTATTATTATTATTATTATTATTGTTATTATTAGTGGGATTTACTTTAACCAGAAGAAAGCTCTTATCACATATTGTTACAGGTAGCTGAGAGGTGTAGGAGAATGGAATATGGACTATTAAATCACAAGGGGTTATTTAACACACATGGACATACAGGTAGTGGGATTTACTTTAACAACAAGAAATATCTTGTCACATGTTGCTACAAGTAGTTGAGTAGCGTTAAAAGGGAATGGAATATGCTTTATTAAATCACAAGCGGTTATTTAACACGCATGGACTTTTATGTAGTGGGATTTACTTTATCAACAAGAAAGATCTTGTCCCATGTTGTTACAAGTAGCTGAGTGGTTACACATGGACTTATAGGTAGTGGGATTTACTTTATCAACAAGAAATATCTTGTCACATGTTGTTACAAGTAGTTGAGTAGTGTTAAAAGAGAATGGAATATGCTTTATTAAATCACAAGCGGTTATTTAACACGCATGGGCTTATATGTAGTGGGATTTACTTTAACATAATATCCATCGATTGCTAATATTGATCGATCGAGTGACTAGAAAATGAAAATGAATAATTCCACAGCTAGTATACATTAGACATTTCTTTTTGACATATGCTATAACCAATAAAGGTAAACAATGTCCACTCTATCATGGTTAGGCTACAGTTAAAAATAGAGAGCATTTACTACTCAGAGTATTTTTTACAGGGGAGTAACAAGGAGGTAAGCCAAGCAGATAGGATATTAATAAATCACAAGGTTTATACTAAATCAGATTTATTGATCCAAGAGTCTTTATTAGAGTAAAACCCCAACCATTTCGCAAAGAGTTTTTTTTCATATGTTTTAACCACCTTCTTTCACCAGGAAGTGTTTTGGAAACGCAGTCTTTTGTAATTTTTGAACGTAGGAGCCTCTTTGTATAGGTTGTCCTGAGTTGTCTTGGAGTAAATAGGTGACTGGATTGATAAGTTTTACTTTTCAAATATGAAAAATCTCTGTGCTTTAGTTGAGTGTGTATCTATTGTTGAAAACAGTCTCCGGGATGGGGTGTTGCTACGTTGATCAATCACACAATAATACCAGCATTACGAAGTTCATCTTCTATTTCTAATAGCTCTTCCTCATAACCAGTATGACCAGCCTGTTTAGAAGCATGCAAGAGCTGTAGGCGTTGGACTAATATATTAGGATCGTTACAATAGGCATTATTTATGAGTGGTTTCCCACGGTGAGCAATGACTAATGTTTTCAAAAAACTGGGAATGCGGTGATGGTTTTATAGGTGTAAAATCTTTATCATCATTATCATTATCTTCTTTATCACTATTATTATACTCACCATCATTGTAATTACTATCATCCTCAACATCACTAGAACTATCAATTTCCTGTTACTACAAAAGCCAACACATAAGCCAACACAAAGCCAATGAATAATTCCACAGCTAGTATACATTAGACATTTCTTTTTGACATATGCTATAACCAATAAAGGTAAACAATGTCCACTCTATCATGGTTACTCTTATAACTATAAGCAGCACCATGTAAAATTAAATAATATTCTAATAATGTTCAAACCGAGGTTCTAAGGTCTAGGGTTTCAATTCTGACTATGGTTCTCAATCAATCAAATACATTAAATAACAAAAACTGACATCAAAATAAGCCACCAACATAAGACATTAACATAAGCCACCAACATAAGCCACCAATATAAGCCACCAACATAAGCCAGCAACATAAGCCACCAATATAAGCGACCAACATAAGCCACCAACATAATCCTGAATAAAACGTCAACACAAAATCACACGTTCACCAGAATTGTTCTGACCTTTGTAGTAGGTAGATCAACTTTACAAGACAGTTACTACTATGGAATATACTATAACCAATAAAGGTAAACCACGTGCACTGTATCATGGCTACTCTTATAACTATAAGCGGCAAAATATGAGTGGAATCTTATTTTGGCAGTGCTCAAAACAAAGAACAACACAATGTCTAGGTCATCTAAAAAGTAAAAATGGTAAGGTATCAAGTGTCGGTAATCATCAATGTAGTGTACCAGGGAAACACTGTTGCTGTCAACAAAATATCATGAAAATGCTAAAATGAGTGTTCAAGAAAATGATATTGCTGCTCAAGATAGTGCATTGTTTGTTGAAAAGCATTTATCATCTCCTCAAAAAGTCATGTTAGGACAGTTGTCAACGTTCAAAAAAACCTTAACACTATTAAAAGCAACACAGACTCTTTAAGAGGTCGCTGTTGAAAAGGATCAAGAGGAAATGGATAGTTCTAGTGATGTTGAGGATGATGTTAATTACAATGATGGTGATTATAATAATAGTGATAAAGAAGATAATGATAATGATGATAAAGATTTTACACCTATAAAACCATCACCGCTTTCCCAGTTTTTGAAAACATTAGTCATTGCTCCCCGTGGGAAACCACTCATAAATAATGCCTATTGGAACGATCCCAATATATTAGTCCAACGCCTACAGCTCTTGCATGCTTCTAAACAGGCTGGTCATACTGGTTATGAGGAAGAACTATTAGAAATAGAAGATGAACTTCGTAATGCTGGTATTATTTTGTGATTGAACAACGTAACAACACCCCATCCCCGAGAATATTTTCAACAATAGATACACACTCAACTAAAGCACAGAGATTTTTCATATTTGAAAAATAAAACTTATCAAACCAGTCACCTATTTACTCCAAGACAACTCAGGACAACCTATACAAAGAGCCTTCTACGTTCAAGAATTACAAATGACTGCGTTTCCAAAACACTTCCTGGTGAATGAAAGTGGTTAAAACATATGAAAAAAATCTTTGTGAAATGGTTGGGGTTTTACTCTACCAAAAAAAGTTCTTGAATCAATAAATCTGATTTAGTATAAACCTGGTGATTTATTAATATCCTATCTGCTTGGCTTACCTCCCTGTTACTCCCCTGTAAAAATTACTCTGAGTAGTAAATGCTCTCTATTTTTAAGTGTAGCCTAACAAAAATATTTTCATTTTCTAGTCAATCGATCGATCAATATTAGTAATCGCTGAATATTATGTTAAAGTAAATCCCACTACATATAAGCCCATGTGTGTTAAATAACCGCGTGTGATTTAATAAAGCATTTCCATTCCATTTTAACACTACTCAACTACTTGTAACAACATGTGACAAGATATTTCTTATTGATAAAGTAAATCCCACTACCTTATAAGTCCATGTGTCACCACTCAGCTACTTGTAACAACATGGGACAAGATCTTTCTTGTAGATAAAGTAAACCCCACTCCATGCGTGTTAAATAACCGCTTTTGATGTAATAAAGCATATTCCATTCCCTTTTAACGCTACTCAACTACTTGTAGCAACATGTGACAAGATATTTCTTGTTGTTAAAATAAATCCCACTACCTGTATGTCCATGTGTGTTAAATAACCCCTTGTGATTTAATGGTCCATATTCCATTCTCCTACACCTCTCAGCTACCTGTAACAATATGTGATAAGAGCTTTCTTCTTGTTAAAGTAAATCCCACTAATAATAATAATAATAATAATAATAATATCGTATGGCCTCGGATGCAGGGTGCAAGCTTTGTTATTTGACACCCAAAGGGTAGCTTGCATGTCGAAATCCCACTAAGTTAGCTGTATGTTCATACTTGTTAAATAACCCCTTGTCATTTAATAGTCCATATTCCATTCCCTTAAGCCTCCGTGGCTAAGGCGGCAGCACGCCGGCCTTTCACCGCTGGGTCCGTGGTTCAAATCCCGGTCACCCCATGTAAGATCTGTGCTGGACAAAACGGAGGCAGACAGGTTTTTCTCCGGGTACTCCGGTTTTCCCTGTCAACATTTCATTCCAGCAACACTCTCTACTATCATTTCATTTCATCTGTCATTCATTTAATCATTGCCCCAGAGGAGTGCGTCCGGCCTCGGCATCCGGCACAGTTCATATCCTCGCCGCTAGATGGGGGCTTCATTCATTCCATTCCTGACCCGGTCGGAGACTGGAAGCAGGCTGTGGATTTTAATTTATTTCATTCCATTCCCTTACGCTACTCAGCTACTTGTAACAACATGTGACAAGATATTTCTTGTTGTTAAAGTAAATCCCACTATGTTACCTGTATGTTCATACGTGTTAAATAACCCCTTGTGATTTAATAGTCCATATTCCATTCCCTTACGCTACTCAGCTACTTCTATTAACATGTGACAATATCTTTCTTGTTGTTAAAGTAAATCCCACTACCTGTATGTCTTTACATCCAAGGTAATTTTTTAACGTATTCTAACCTTTGTCTACTCCTACAGTTCTTGACCTCAACCCTTCCTTCCATAACTAAACTTGCTATTCCTGGGTGTCATAGTATGTGTGTGTGTTTGATTGTGTGACTATATACGTCCTACCAACCTATGGTTTAGTTTTGTTTATAACCTATAAGAGTGTGTGTACTTTTAATTCAGATAAGGATTGAAAGAATACGGCCAAGGCCTTAATTAAGATATATCCCAGCATTTGCGTGGAGTAGAAGTGGAAACCCACAGAAAACTACTTCCAGGATGGTTGAGGTAGGAATCAAACCCACATTTTCTCAGTTTTTGCCTCACAAGGCTGAGTGTACCCCGCGTTTTCGTAAGGAGAGGGAAACATCTTTACCACTGAGCTATTACGCCCTTTCTCTCTCTCTCTCTCTCTTTAGTGTTGCCTGTTTTAGTCCTAAGTCTGGATTCAAGTTAAGACCTCACGTACATAAGTACTCACCACTGGACCATTAAAATGGTCGATCTTAGTAGCATAATAATATTATTCCATGTCTGTATAATAAAGCTATTTAAACATGTTTGCTACTTTAGAGCACGTCACGACCGGAAACAGATTATATTTCTGTCAACTCTTCAATAGTGTCAGTCGGGGCGATGTACTGCTCGAGTCTAAGCAGCGTGGACCTGAGAGGAATGTGCATCGCAGACTATGAGTAGTGGTGGTGACGAGAGATGAGGTTTCTCGGTCCTTGCGTAGTAACGGAAGCAAATACATTAGTCGGTGACTCAGTCTCTCATTCCCAACGCTACACTGATTTCAGAAAAGGCCCATGTTAGCAGTATTGGAATAGACGAGAATGTCAGGTAACACGGCTGGCTGTCGACAGGCTTCTCAATTCACGCCTGCTCCTACCCTGCCTCTGCCCTTCATCCCGCAAGTTCACAGAGCTTGGAACCGAGCAGTAGTAGCAGTCTTGTCTCCGGACTTGCTAAAGGAATATTTGGTCATTAGTATAGCATTTAAGTGTATAAAAATTGGAATAATGTGGCCATCAGGCTCATATGTTTACATTTATGTAGGAAAATTTCTGTCATCATTCCCATGTGTTGTGTTTTTTAAGTTTTCCGCCGCTAGTCACATGTAGCTTGATAAAAAATATAGGATGACAGCCCAGTAAACTTAGGTGTGTAAAAAATTTTGGGACACCTTGGTCGTCAGTCCCGTGGCATTTTAAAACTATTTTAGGAATTGTAATTAAATATACACCAATTTAAAGGAACCGTGTTCATGTATATAGTAATTAGTCAGCGCTTGTTGACTAGCATCTACCGTTATATTATAGTGAGTTAAAAAGCACAGAATGCTGTTAAAATTTGGCATCCTAGGCGTCGGATTTGCTAATATTGTTGGTTTTGCTAAAGACCTAGTGTTGTCTTCCATGGATAAGCGAATCCCAATACAGGTGAGTGTTAACAATTTTATATAGTGTTGTTTGAGTCTTCAGTCTTTGACGGTTTTAATTCAGTCCTCCATACCTCCCTGAGCTAATCGTTTCATATCTACATAACTACCTCAACCAACATTCAAGCAATCTGTTTAACATATTCTAACCTTGGTCTACCCCTACAGTTCTTGTCATCGACCCTTCCTTCCATAACTAAGCTTGCTATTCCTGGGTTTCATAGTATGTGTTCTACCAACCTATCTCTTGTGTTTTGTTAGAATATGCTAAAAACTTAATAATCTGTGCTATTGTAATGTCAGTAAGAGTGTTTACTTGTAATTCAGATGAGGATTGGAAAGGAGGCTGCCGTGGCCTTAATTTAGGAACCGTCCCAGCATTCACCTGAAGAACAAGTGGAGTCCTCCTAAAACAACTTCTAGGTGACTGAGGTGGGAATCAAACCCTTTACTTTTCACACAAGACTGAGTGTATCCCGTTCCAGCACTCAGACCTGAATTAAATTTCTTGGCAAAGCAAGGAATTAAATACAAGCCTAGCGGTGGCATCCAAGATTACTAGCCGCTACACCACGAGGTGGACATTAATATATCATTAGTTGCTGTTGTTTCATTTGAGGGGACTTTGACATCGTGGTCATATAGCCCCGTGTAATTGTTTGAGTGTGGAATTTGTCTGATAACCTGTATGATTGTGATGGCTGTATTAGTGTGTGTATTTATAATTCTGATGAGGATTGAAAAGAGGCGACCGAGGCCTTCAGTTAAGATGTATCCCAGCATTTGTCTGGAGTAGAAGTGGAAAACCACCAAAAAAAACTACATCCAGGATGGTTGAGGTGAAAGTCAAACCCACATCCTCCCAATTTTGTCTCATAAGGCTGATTGTACCCCATTGCAGCCGTCAAACCTGAATTAAATTTGTTAACATAGCCAGGAATCAAACCCTGACTTGATAGGTGACTGACAAGAATACTAGCCCTTACACCAAGATATGTTTCATGAATATTAGTTGATGTTGTCGTCGTTGTCATTGTTGTTGTTGTTGTTGTTGTTGAGCCCTACAATATTGTGACCATGTAGCCCAGTATACTGTGCTTTGGTGTGTGTTTTGTCTGAGTAATCAAATAGTTAGATTTATCACATACATACACACACTCACAGTAGAGCCAGTTGCTGCTTTGACGGAAGTGTAACGTAACACTTATTGCAAGCTACGGTGTATTCTTATCAAGCAAGGTCGGGCAAGGCCTACTGTACATTGTAATCATTTTTATATATACATCGCCGTGCGTGAGTTAAATAATTATAATAATGTCTGTGTCTGTCTGTACTTATAAATAATAATAATAATAATGTGTGTTTGGGTCTTCAGTTTTTGACTGGTTTAACACAGCTCTCCATGCCTCCTGTCCTGAGCTAATTGTTTCATCTCTACTGAGCTACCACAACCTACATTAAAACAATCGGTTTAACATATTCTAACCTTGGTCTACCCCTACAGTTCTTGTCCTCAACCCTTTCTTCCATAACTGAGCTTGCTATTCCTAGATGTCTTAGTATGTGTTCTAGCAACCTATCTCATTTTGTTAGAATATGGTAAAAACACGTTGATAACCGGTGCTATTTTAATGGCTGTATTAGTGTGTATACTTGTAATTTAGATGAGGATTGGAAAGAGGCGGCCGTGGCCGTAAGTTAAGATATACCCCTGCATTTGCCAGGAGTAGAAGTGGGAAACCACAGAAAAACACTTTCAGAATGACTGAGGTAGGAATCAAACCCACCTCTTCTTAGTTTTGCCTCACAAGGCTGAGTGTACCCCGTTCCAACCCTCAGCCCAGAATTAAATGTCTTGACAGAGCCAGGACTCGAACCCGGGCCTCCACAGTAACAGCCAAGAATGCAATGGACAATATAAGGCTGGTGGGTAGATTATTAGCTTGGGAATAACCTAACCCCCAAGGGAAGATGATGAAGAAAAAGAAGTGGGTTTCGGACTGGAGAAAAAGGATGGAAAAATAGGACGAGAGTCCAACAGAAATTATAACTAAGAGTTCTTGCTCAAATGCAACAAAAAGTGGAACCGTTGTTAATTTTATTTGTGAAGTTTTTAAATTTAAACCCATAGGAAGAGTAAGGGAAGACAGGATCTTGCCTAATAGTTATGTTTGAGAAATGATAAATCAAAAGAACAAATCTTAATTTACTTAACAATGTGAAAGGAAGTAGTTTATGTAACAAATATATAATTTTGATTTTTATAAACAATTGGGGTCGCAGACCTCCGAAAACATCTAAAGCTTGCGCCAGGCAATTGACAATTCTTTTGGTTTTAAACCTTTTATATGCTTTAAAATCTTCGTAAGATTTTGAAATGTTGCTAAGATTAACAAAGGGGAAATTTAAAGATAATTGACGTAATTAAAGTTAAACAATAAATCTAGTACAAGATGTGTACTTTAAGGATTTCTAGATAGGTATCTTAGAAGTAATAACAAATAACTTCGAAAGTAACAACAACACAAAACAGGAAGAATGAAATAGAAGTTTCTATAATTTCTTGTATTAATGCAGAACTACGCTTAATGATTATACATAGGAGATTATACAAATAGGGCAGGTCACTTACAGTGAAACCTGAAGAGAAAAATTGAAAGGAAGTTTCTAGAACTCCTATGTTTAAGTAGGGATCACGAGAAAAATGGGGCAAATTTCCCTTTCGTGAAACCTAGAGATAACTCACATTTGAATAGAAAGAATTGTATTCCCTAATTAGAAGGGAGAAACAATATAATTTAAGGCGTGTACTAGACACGAAGTTTTACAGACATTAATTCGTTATACGTGGAGCAAGTAAGGGAGGGCACTTATTGAGAGTGACACCTCATTGAAAAAAGACCTAAAGTAACAATTTTATTATTTTAGTTTGTTAGTAAAGGGATTGGGAAAGATCAAATGAGATTGTGGAAGAGTGTTCATGGCCGTATTTATTGTACTCGGATGAGTGCGGCGTGGATGAAAAGTTGAACAGGCACTGTTTTCACTATAGTCTGTTGATATAGTTGAAAAGTTCACTGTAGTAGCACAACAGATTGATGGCAAAGAAAGTTATTGCAATGGTGGAAAATAACTAGTTACACTAGATTTGCGAGAGTCTATTGCTTGAAAAACTTGTAGGTTATAGTTGAATGCACCAGAAAAATCCCAACGGAGGAAGATAAATTAGATATTGATTAGCAGTTCATAAGGAAGATTCCTTAGGTTGAAAAAGTATTCCCATATGTGAGTGGAAAGTACATGACAGTATAACTGGTAGATAAAGTGTAGGTTCTGGAAGGTTCCAGAGCAATAATGAGTTGTTTAAATTGGGTAGAGAATCCCTCGGCGGAAAACTAGATTATATAGACAGTGGGTATTTTAGAAATATCCCTCGATGAGAGATAGCATCTCAGAAAATCTTTCATTTTGAAAGTTATACTTGATAGTTTATCACATAGCAACTTTCACTGTCTATAAATTCCAAATAAAAGCATTGAGCCTTTTAAAAGTGATGAGAATGTGGTTAAAACATGAAGTCGGTACTTATTTTTGCTTCATGAAGAAGGTGATGTTGCTGTTGACGGTTGGTTCTAAAACTCGAACATGGCGTCGAATTTAAAAGTATGCCTCTTGAGTAGAGGTTGCGAGCTTCAGTTAAGCTCCAACTGACTGGTTTGACTTCCGACGCACAAGTGAGGGCTGCTAGACGCAGCGAAAGAACACTAGCCTAGACGGCATGTCCAACAAGAAGTTGAGTACACTTGAGAGGGTGAGCGGTTGCTCACGGTACGGAGACAAGTCGAGAAGAAGTGAACGAGCGAGCGAGCAGCGCGCGCGGAGAAGCGAGCAGTAGGAGGAGGCAAGAAGAGGGGGAAGCGGGCGAGTAAGGGGAGGAAACAAAGAGGTAATACATAAACATGAAAAAACTTTACAAAAACAAAATTCTTCTTGGAGCGGTGTCTTCATGGAGTATTTGGTTGGTGAAGAACACGACGCCCTGCGGATTAATGTAGAAGTCTTCATGGCTTGAAGCAATGGAAGTTCGGAAGGCAGCAATGGGACGCTGTCAGGCTGGTTCAACGGAATATGCGTTTCTGTAAAAAAAACTGACAGAAAAAATGAACAAATGCACGGGGCAAACAGGAGGTAACAGTTCGATGTTGGTGTGTGCTGGAAAGAAATGTAAATAAATGGACTGATATAAAGTAATGAAGAACAGCAAAAGCTAATTCTTTCTTTCCGTGTATTTCCAAAAATACACCAGCTGGTCTGGATTGTACATGATCAATCAATAATTACCTGATAATAATAATAATAATAATAATAATAATAATAATAATAAATATTCCATTTAGCAACTACACGGCCGACCTCTCCCTGTGACGTCATCCACAGTCTGAGAGTGTGGCGGCCATCTTGCCCATTAGTCCTTGCGCCAGCTATGACTGTCCCCTCCATAAGAATAACATAGGGCTGGTTGCGCGCGGCGGCCATCTTGCCCATTAGCCCCTGCGCCAAAACCGCTCTATATTTCCTACTCACCGCAATGCAGACTAGTTAGGGAAACCAAGCTGAAATGTATTTTAATGGTGGTAAAATTCCATGTGGTTCCTTGTATCCTGATATAGTTTCCTGCTGTTCAGGGATGACAGATTCCAAAGTGATATCAAGTGACTCTGCTGAGATTGATAATCCGGATGAAGAAATTACTGAAGGTAAAAAGCAACGGGAAAGTACTGTACAGCTGTAATAGTCTTCCCGAATATATGCACCTTTCTATGCATAATTACATGTGATGATGGCCTCCTCTCTTGTAAAATTGCAATACGAATGTAAACTAGTTCCCCGTTCGGATTTCCGGGTGGGGACTACTCGAGAGGGGGGGGGGTATATATATCATAGACTTGACAAGGAGGATATCTTACATTCTATGGATCGGAGCGTGCAATGTTAGCAGTCTGATTGGCAGTGGAAGGTTATAAAACTTACTGTAGAAAGAGAAATTGGTAGGTCGAGGTTGGATTTGGTTGTGGTTAGTGAAGTGCACTGGCAGGAAGAACAGGACTTTCGGTCAGGAGACTATAGAATCATTAGCACTAAATCAACTAACAGCGACGCGTGGATAGGTCTCATCTTGACAAGGAAACTTGGACAGCTGTTGAAATATTATGAGCAACAGAGTGATCGGATTATTGTAGCTAAAATCAATACAAAACCTACGTGCATCACAGTAGCACAAGTCTATATACCTACCAGTCAAGCTGATGTTGAAGATGTAGAAAAGACCTACGAAGAAATAGATGAAATTCTGAGGTGTGTCAAGGGTGATGGAAATGTTATAGTAATGGAAGATTGGAATGCTGTTGTAGGAAAAGGAAGAGAAGGGAACGTAGTGGGAGATTTTGGATTAGGGGAAGGGAATTATCAAGAAAGGAGGCTGATGGAATTCTGCACCGAACACGGGTTGTTCATAGCCAACACCTTATCCAATAACCACAATAGAAGAATATAAACCTGGATGAGACCAAGAAATACAGGACGTTACCAAATAGCCTTCGTTATGGTCAAGCATAGATTCCGAAACCAGATTTTGGTTTGCAAAACATATCCTAAAGCTGACATAACTTCTGCCCACAAATTGGTTGTAATGAAATGCAGATTAAAGTTGAAGAAACTGAAGAAAATTCAAAAGAAAAAAGTGGGCAATAGACAAACTGAAAGAGAATGACGTGAACAACAGATTCAGGGCGAGTATATGGAAAGGACTAATGAAGAACCCCGAACAAAATTCAAAGGCAGAGGAATGGGCACTCTTGAAAAATGAAATAACAAAATCCGCTGAAGAAAACATTGGTAGAAAAGAAAGAATAGATGCATACCCGTGGATCACTGAGTATATACTACGATTAATGGACGAAAGGAGGATGCACAAGAATGAAAGAGATGCAAGGGGGAAAGAAGAATACAGACGTCTTAGAAATGAGGTAAGCACGTGCAAAGAAGAGAAAGAAGAATGGTTGGAACTTGAAGGGAAAATGTGCAAGTATAAAAATATGCTGTATGCAGGAAAAGTAGATAGAGCTTATCGAAGGATTAAAAGTACTTTTGTGGAAAGGAAGACTAAGTGCTAAGAGATGCAATGTTAAGGACTCAGATGGAAAACCTGTATCAGATAGAGAAGAAAAGTTTGAGAGTTGGAAAGCTTACATATGTGGTAGAGGGCTGAACAGGCGGGCCCCTGACGGGCGAGATCCCGAGAACACAACAGCCGACAAGCTTTCGCTAGATGAGCCTGAGCAACGAAGTGAATCATTATCTAGTACTTCGCCTGCTGAAGGTGCTGGACAGGTAAATCAGCATGTTCTCACCCAGGCAGGACTGCCACGACAACGTATTAAATGGACAAATGTCATGAATGAAGCCATAATACTTACTCATTTTACGATTACTGACGTCGGGCAGAATTCAGTTGGTTGAATGCAACGCTTACATTTGGAATTTCGGTTGCATTACTCTAAACTAACTGTGACGGCGAATAGAGAGTATCAATTAAGGGCTATTCTTCGAAATAATCACACAAACTACAGGAGGACGATTTTCGGCAGGACCTTGTCAGAGACGACTTACTGTAGTCGATAATCATCATTGTGAGAGAAATATCCGGCAGTTCAAGTTGTGATCTGACAGTTCTGAGTAACCAGACAGGTATGGTAAGTTTATTTTATTTGTATTTGTCTTGGTTTTTAGAATGTATACGGGGTCGCTCGCAAAAGAACCTGCATATACTGTTTGTGTAGAAAGGAATGCAAGTTTTAATGAAGCAATTGTGCTGAATGGAGTTAGGATTCGCTGGTGTTAAGCGATAATTCATGGTAGATGTTTGAAACAAGACAAGGTGTCAATAAACAGCTGATCGAGAAATAGATGAATGATATAGTTAGATCATATGGTTCAATGTCAACAGAGAGTAATTGTTTCTGGTATTTATTAGAAGTGCGTATGAGATTATTATTATTATTATTATTATTATTATCATTATTATTATTTCTATTTTTGAAATACTTGGAGGAAGTTCAATCTTGAGATAATCTGGACTTTATTGAACGGATTATTGATCCCTATATTGTCTATTATCCCTAATTATGACTCAAGTTAGTGGAAAGTTGTCTTATGAACGAAACGGAAATTGAAAATGCAAAAAACTTGTAATATATGTAAAAATTAACAATAACAATTAACAATTAGCAAATACAATCGTATTTAGACTAGGATTAGCATAGGAATCAGGAGTCCTGTATAGAGTAAGACTTAGTTATTGTAATAGCGATGGGACATCGCTAAATAGCATCTTTTTCGACACTAATAAATAATTTAATGATTTTATCATATTGATACTCCTGAAATCTTAGGCACAGCAGTGAGGTGTCAAAAGTTGGTTTATTATTTACGTAGCGTTAAATTAATAGCTATCAGCATCTATTAAAATGTTAAGAATTCGTTTTGGTTTTGAACTTGACTTAGTTTCTTCGTTGTTAATTGTTTTTATTATGAATAAACATGACAGGCAAGTTTTTACGCATGCTTGCAATATTTTCTATAACTTTTGCGTTATATTTCGTAATAGTGGGGTTGAAGTAGTAGAATAGTGGCACAGCAGTAGATGAGCTCCAGGAATTCTAAATAGTGATACTAGGTTCTCGGCTACGCTGACCCCTTCATGTATATACTATTTCCGATATCTCGCGAAGCAATAATGCTAGAGACTTGTACGAGGGGTCAAATGACTCGGGGTGACGCCCCCTCTTCTATGTACTACTTGTTATATTTATTTTTGTTGTTGTTGAAAAAAGAAAAAAACATTATTTGGAAAGTAGATAATATTTTAAACCTATGAATCGCAGAACGTTGTGCAAAGGCTTAAACGAAAGGTCTGCATATCCTTTATCGTTAGAAGAAAACACGGATTTTTTAATTTATTTTTTCCAAACAGTTCAATTTGGAAAGTGGGCTATATATCCAAAATAATTGATCGCTGAAAGTTGTAAGTTTGACTTAAACGTAAAACGTAAAACAAGTCCCATGTCCCTAGCGCAAAACAACAGTAGTGGGATGATGCCGATTCTGCTGAAACGAGCATGTCGCCGGCCACGGTGGCCATTATGACTTTAGCCGATATCTCGCGAACCAATAATTGGAGAGAATCGTGTGACGGCTCGTTTTAAGGGTATGTTTTCTTATCTTTCCTATGGTGCATTAATTTACACAAATAACCCTAAATTAAAGGTCATAGACTTTTGTTTCCCCCGATATATCGCGAACCAATAATCGTAGATGGGCATGTGGGCTGAACCCTCGTTTCCCAAGGACTGTTAATTTGTCCAAATAACCCAAAACTGCAAGATCATTGACGTTTGTTTCCCCCGATATCTCGCAAACCCGTAATCGGAGAAACCTATGTGGCAGCTTGTTAAACTTGGAGTAAAGCCCCCTTTCTTATGGACTGTTGATTTATCCAAATAACCCAAACCTACAAGGTCATTGACTTTTCCTCGATATTTCATGAACCCGTATTGTTATAAAAGCGATTTATTGCTCATTTTAAACGGTGAATTATTATTTTTACCGCAAATGAATTTTTACAAATTTGTCGAAAGACAAGACTATTGGATTATTATTAGGCAATGATGGATTGATTAGTGACGATGGCTATTTCGTTAAAGATAGTGTCCCTAGGCGGGAAGAATGGTGAGAGGAATAGTTGTCATGGAACAGATTTAGGATAAAACACGGCTTTGAATGGTGAAATGAATGTAACATTTTTATATACTTCACTCGGTAGCCAGTGACAGACCTGCTTTGTGTAAGCAACCTCTCAGACTAACCTTGCTGGCCAGCCTCTGCATCACAAGGTGATAATTCTAATCAAAGGAATGCGCTGAGGCGCATGAGTGCACACGTGACAAAACGGCTCAACTGTCTGTTATGACGGAACATCGTGCAATCTAGCTAGTTAACTCTTGTATTTTTCATGCGTGAGAAAATGCAAGTTTAACTGAAACAGGACACCACGCAGGTGTTCGCATTCGACTTAAGCCTTGCACGTGCATGATAACAGAATTGCGAAGCGTGGGAAATGGCTGATAAGACATGTGGTGTGACATGTAATGAGAGGTCTTAAACAATTCCACTCTCACTTATGTGATTACTTGCCAAGACGCTACAGCTCTGTTCGAAAACTTGCTCTTGTTTAACAGTTTTTTACGCGTTGGCAGAAAATACTTGAAATAATTAATGATTTTTGACTGTTTAATGCCAATTAACGTTAACGTTTCATTTACTGGTAATTATTGATTGATTAATTGATTAGGTGATTTATTAAGTTCATTTATTTGTTTGCAGATATTGTTGACGATTGTCTGTTGGTTGTGTGATTGCTATACCCAGACTGTATTAGTGGCGTGATACCTTGATATCTTTTTGAGAGGTAAGTGTATTATTAATGTTTTTTAGTTTTTTAAATGATAATGGATGTTATTGTTGTTATTTACCTGTCCTTATTTATTGATTGATTGTTTTACTTAATTTACTTTTAACCTGTATACCTGGTGGGAGGGAGAGAGAGAGAGAGAGAAAGAGAGAGGCAGGCCATTACCACATTAGCCTACTAGAAAAGGAATAAAGCAGGCTTTACAAGCCAAGGTGATATTTCTTTTTATAACCTGTTAGAATATTTCTTTCATATTATCTTTGTTTATGGAAAGCATGTATTATTCTGAATTCAGGTATTTATGATGGTTTGTTTTATTTCTTTTTAGATATTGGGAAAAGCTCTATCGCTACAGCCGCTAAAACCCGAGAGGTGCTCGAGTGGAACCATTGCTGTGCAGTCGACTGTTGAAAATTCAAGGTAAGACTAACTTACAATTATTGCCTATTCCACCACTGATAGGTATAATAGTCTAAACTGGGAACCTCTTGAAGCTTGTTTAAAAGCCCGTGTTTGTTCAGGTCACGTGGCAAATGTTAATGAATGTCTCATTCCCAAATAATTTTTGGAATCATGTTTTCCGATTTTTCGGACTAAATTTGCACACAGCTTTAAAAGTGAATATAGAACTCGTGTGTGATTTCGTATATAAGAAGAATGACGTCGAACGCAAAGAAAAAATGATCTTTGTAGCAAAATTCAAGAGCTTTTCATAGTCCACAATTTGGAAAAGTGGTATGAAGCACACGTTGTGAATGCCTCGCTCGCCAAATTTGATAAACTGCAAGAAGGACTTAGTGACCTTGCCTTAGACAAAATTCATCACCTGCAAATGAACATTTGTCAATTCAACACTTAAATGCCGGGTCCAGTTATATCCCTACACCACGAGCGATAGCTTTGAAAAAAGCTGTGGTGAACATAAAACATCAAGATGATGACTGCTTTCTTTGGTCGGTGGCTGCCTATTTGCAGCCAGTATAACAGAATAGTTGTTGTCCAGGAATGTACAAGGATACATTTGAACATTTAAAACAAAATTTAACTCGCGTGTTGTTCCCTATGGACATAAATAACATCCATAGGTTTGAACAGGATAATCCCAACTATTCGTTTCTGGTTTATGGCCTTGACGGTGATGAAATTATGGGTCCTCTCTATGCCACGAAAGAACCAAAACAACACCACATTCGTTCTTATATCGGTCTATAGGAGATGTGAATTACCATTGTCTCATTAAAAGCCCCAGTAGATTAGTAAGCCCATGATAAGAAGCAGATTTGTGATAGTTGTCTCCAATACTTTGGGACCCCTACTATGTTGTAACGACATAGGGAAGATTGAAACTCACAGGAAACCGTGAGACTGGTATTGCCACAAGGGGAAGATGCTGTGTTGAAATTTAAGAATATGCACAAGCGAGATACGGTCCCCTTTGTGGTGTATGCCGATTTTGAGACACTCACGGTACCCATGCCGGGATGTGAACCAGATCCTATCATCAGCTCAACCACACCAATTCAAAAACATGAACCCTTTGCCATTGGATTTGATGTGATGTGTGCCTATGACCCCACAAAATCCTATTTTAAATCTTATCAGGGCCCAGATTATACTAAATGTTTTTCTGAACGAACTTGTTGAGTTAGCTGACCATGTACGGGGTTACTGGACAACCAAGTGCCTATGAGCCTAACTCAAGAACAGCAGGAACAGTATGAGCATGCCACGACACGTGATATTTGTCAAAAACCACTGGTTACTGTCGAGGACACAGTTCTTGTTCACGCACACTTTACGGGGGAATTTCGTGGAGCAGCCCACCGAGTGTGTAATGTGAATTATCCAGCTCCTCGATTCATAAGTGCGTTTTTCCACAATCTGGCGAATTATGATCTTCAGTTCCTGATTCGTGAATTGGGTCATGTCGGTAGGGGTACCTTTTCCATTATTCACCAAAACCATGAGCGTTTCACGGCATTGACATGGTGGTTGGGCAAATTTTGTATTCGATTCCTTGACTCGTTTAAGTTTGTGGCCTCATCCCTAAACAGCCTAGTCAACGGCTTGGATGAGAAGGAATTAAAATACTACATGATGCATTTGGAGAATCCAGATTACTATAAATTGTGCATTCGGAAAGGTATTTCCCAATATGATTTTTGCAAAAGCTGGGACGTGCTGGAGCAAGCGACTCTGCCATCGCAATTTTCTTCCTTGCTTACACGCCGTACCGTTTCTGATGAAGACTATGCACATGCATGCTAAGTTTGGCGAATGTTCAACATAAGCACTTGGGGATATTATGCTATGCATCATCCAAAACTCGATGTATTGTTGCTCACGGATGTGTTTGAAAAGTTTCGTGAGTTGTGTCAGCACATCTACGGACTTGGTCCAACACATTATTTTATGAGCCCCGTTATGCTGCTGCTTTGCGATACGCGAAAGTGGAATTGGATATACTGACCGATGTAGAAATGGTCTTATTCTTGGAGAAAGGCATTCGCGGCGGGTGTGTGTCGCTTAAGCAGTGCCATGCCGAAGCAAATAACAAAATCATGCCATGCTATTCACAAGACAAACCATAATCGTACTTGATGTACTATGATGTGCATAATTCGTATGGCTATGTCATGAGCCAGTCTTTACCCTATAAGGATTTTGCCTGGCTCTCTGATGAGGAGGTCGCACATTTTGATGTGAACACGGCCAGTCTCGAAACGTGTCGCGGATATATTATATTTTAGAGGTCGGAGCTCTCATCCCTGTATGACCAATATGCCGATTTCTCATTCTGCCTAGATTGAATGGTTCCCCCTGAGAGTAAAGTACAAATTGAAAAATTGATGGGCACTCATGACAACAAAAATGGGTATGTGCTACATATCCAAATGTTGGTGCAATGCCTAGCCCAGGGCAAAGTGATGAAGAAAATACATTGGGGTATATCCTTTGCCCAAAGAGCATGGCTCAAGCCATACATGGATTTGAACACTCAACACCGACAAATAGCCACACAGCAGTTTGATTTTTGTAATTGATGAACAACTGCATTTATGGCAAGAGCATGGAAAAAGTTCGCAAATACTGAGACATTAAATTGGTGAATGTCTGGGAAGGGTGTTATGGAGCCCGGTGGAACATTGCCAAGCCAAAAATTTAAATCGATTAAAATTATTGACGAAGACCTGGTAACTTTTGAAATTAGTAAGACCAGTGTGACCTTGAATAAACCCATCTACTTGGGCCAAGTCATTTTAGATTTTTCAAAATCGGTCATGTGCAAATTCCACTACGAGTTTACCAAACAGCATTTCGGGGACGTATCTCTTTTGTATATGGATACTACGCCCGATAGCACATGTTCACTTCGATAATTGTACTCCGCGATTATTTTGAGAAGGCGCAGTGTCATTATATTAACACTGAATGCACCCCACTGAAAAGTAGATTCCTTGGACGCAGCGGGAAATATTCCTTAAGCTAATTCATACAATAGAAAACTTATACACATTTTGGACACCCTGGAAATTACAATAAATTAATTGAGGAATTTTGGTGATATTGAAAATATTTTGTACATCGCAGAAAGGCGAAATGAGGATTTTGCGCAGCAAATGAGCCTGGACACGCTGCCAAGCCACGCTGACTGGACACACACACTTTTAGTCGCACGTCCGAAGGGGACGGATCTCTTGTCTTGCGTCTTGTGCAGACAGACGCGTGTGTTATAGGAAGTGAAATAATCATACGTGCCACGGTATAATCCGACTGTAGTCGTTGAAATTATACGCACCTCTGCATTAAAGGCAGTGGAAATCATTCAAGTAATTATTACAAACGCTGTGAGAGTAATATTGAACTAATTTTCTTCAAAACTGTGAAATTGGGAAAACGTGCCAAGTGACCGCCTGGCGCAGTACCTAAGCACGTCAGTAAAATTTATTTCAAAGTGGAATTGAGCAAAACTGTGATAATTATTAACTGTGCAACAATATTTTCAAGTGCTACAAACATCCAATTAATTAAAAACTTCAATTGTAATGGTTTTCTGTATTTTGAAACTATGACCGCATGTGCAGTATTTCGTGTGAGCATATCACACCAGTGATATTTCACTTCAGTGGCGGTAAAACAGTGTATGGACAATTTATCTAACCGCATCATTAGAATCAGTGTGATTTGTAAAAACAGTTTAACTGCAGAAGCAGTGGAAATCCCCGTCCCTCAAATATCTGACAGGGAATCCACTACATACTCAAATACGATGGATGCATACGACCACGTAATGGAGAAGATGGATATGTGCTAAATACCACAATGATATGGGGAACTAAATGATGGATGACTAGCAGAAACCATGAGCAGGTGATATAAGCCGAGATCGGAGACCGCTATCCACCTCAAGGCGGGTCTCGAAGACACAACATGCAGCGTACTGTAAGTCAGACAACGTTTCTTTAAGAATTATGTACGGGGTTGAAACCTTAGATTAGTAATTACTTTGGTTTCACAAGTGCACAATGCAGGCAGGATTATTATTAATAAATAGAAGTGTGGAATTATTTAGTTTTGTTGCAAAGTTTTCGTACGCCGAGCAGGCTGCAACATTGAATTATAACGTATCATTTGAAGACAAAACCAGCAGCTTGTTGCTTGTCAAATCCATTAATAAATGAATCTAGTTGTCAGCTGCGAATGAAGGTCAAGGTTAGCAAGCGTGCAGGCAGTGGTCTTGCTACACAGCAACATAAATCTCAGGCAACAGTTACTGAATATAGAGGGCTGTGACTTTCCTCGATTATATAATAGAGACACTAGATCACATCATCCACATGTTAAACAAATGAACTCCAGATGTACAGTTTTATTTCATAATCACGGCCGCAGAATGGACAATATTAAGATGAACTGTGTTAGACTGGGAAGCGAAGTATCGCTGGTTCGACGTTGTTAATAAAGGAGGCCACACACGAGTCATACAATTTTATGCTAGTATTTGAATCAGGCTATTGCTGTTAGAAGAGCACTATTTCCAGAGTTTGTACTCAATATTTTACTTGCCTTGGTGAAGCTGAAAGTAGAAATAGTAAGCTTAGTTACTTATGTTTATCACAAAGTGTATCATTCAGGAATCCACACTAATTGTTATCTGGTGTATTTGTAGTAACGAGGTATTTGTTCTGGATTAATAGAACCCTCATTTATTCCAGCGACATTGAACTTATAAATCGTGTTGACCGAAGGTTATAGGATCGACGGATCCGTGTTATTGTTGAAGACACAAGGTGTCTAATAAAAGTGTTATTGTTGAAGAAACAAGGTGTCTAATAAGTTGGGAAGAGAAATGGAATTATGAGATATTTAGATGGATTCACTGATCGCACCTGAATACACTGAACGTAGTTAAAGGTCCTTAAATATAACAAGAACACCTTGAGGCATAAATAATTGAAATAAAATCGAATAATCAAGTGGCAGGATTTTTATGGAAATAAACCAATCTTAAATTAGCCCCCCCCCCCCCCGATTCTAAATAGTGAACAAACGCTAAAGTTAGCATACTTTGGTGGACCAACTTTAGATATTATTGATCGCCGCTTTTCTTTGATACTTTTTTTTGACACTTTCAGACAATTTTAGACTATCTCGTGATAACTTTAGTCCACGCATCATACTGGTAGCAAGGTGAGTCGTGGTAATTTCTTTTATTGCCATCACATATGCAGGCTATTCTTTCTTTCTTTCTTTCTTCCTCCCTCTCTTTATTTATTTATTTATTTAATTTCATTACGCATGTGCACACTAGTGAAAATTTGTTACAAACAGTGACAAATGGTGCAGGTAGGCAGTGCCAATTGCACAACATTTAGGAGGGCTTACTAGATGTAAATATTTGTGTTGTACTAGTTTAATTGTTTTTTTTTATTAGAACCATTGTGCACAGCTTTGCATTTGTTTGTAATTAACGCCTCTCGTATATTATTTAATTTCAGATAGGACTAGACCAAACAATTAAAATTAATTATATATGTTGGAGATGGCACCATCATAGCGTAGACAGTTATCCCTTGCTATTAAATGTAAATGATTCTTAGTATTTGTAAACAGGTAAATGTCTTGCTTTGCTGTAAACTCAACGATGTTGTACCCTTCCGTAGTTATTTTCTATGTAATAGCTTAGGGCTAATTTTACGTGTCATACTCCTAGTTAGTTTGTTGTCGTTTAACATTTTGTAGTCAGGACCACGAGAAATTTAATTTAGATTTGTGAATAGGACTTTTTATCTTTCTTTCAGGGCAGATTAGTATCGGACTAGCCGTTTTGCATCTCTCATGCTAGGCTAGGGATCTGTTCTGAATAAATCAATCCATGGGTTTTAACTTAAGACTGGCCTCTTTCTTGTTTAGTTTTTATGTCGATGCATTCCTCTGAGCTGGTTAAGAATAGAACCTCACCAATTCCCGACTCCCCCGAGAGCAGATTTTTGTGCTAAACCAGCCTATGAATGTGTCGCTCCCCTAAACGTGTGTGTTGGATAGAGGAGGATCTTGGAAGGGTCATTTGAAACCGGTGACTCACCGAAATCCTCGTCTGACGGGCACATATGTTACGTTCGCGCCGAACGTGGCAGCGCTCTTATTGAGAGTTCGACCTACCATGATTCGTCTTGTTAGTGAGTTTTTTTTGTGATTTTGATAGCAATTCCAACAGGTTAGTGACGAATTGAGATTTCGTACTAGTGGTTGGAAGGCTACATGGCAATCTTATTCCAGAGTTAAGACAATGAGACAAGGTGACATTTATTAGTTATATTAAGTTGAGGATTTGATCTTGCAGTCACCCTAGTCCTGAGTATATGTAAATTTGTTGTTGTTGTTGTTTGTGATATAATTTAATTAAAACAGAGGTCCAGCAGTTATCGTTCAATTTATTTAGTAAGGAACAGGGTTTCTACTGGTTCCAACCCATATAATCTCTAATGCATGTTTGAAATTGTTAGTTCCCCTATTCTCTAAGTGAATATGATTATGTCTGGACAGGAGACGGCCGAGTTATTGGCAAACTTACCAGCTTTATTGCATAATCTGCAAATCGCTATGGACAATATGAGGGCAGGCATGGCTGATGTCAAGGCTGACATAGCTAACATTAGGGCAGACATGGCATTACTCAGGCATAATATGAAAACCGAGTTAAAGTTAGACATGGCACTATTAACACTAATATTAGGGCAGAAATGTACAATATGAGGTACGCGAGTACACAAACGACTAAGTATGCTACCTACTTTGCTTGCCAATAATTATCTAAACTACAGTGCTTACAGCCACATTTATCTGAACTGGAATTAGTACAGACTATTAGAATACAGTACCCAATGGATGAACAAAAGTTACTGATAGCATCTGAAGCTAATACGTTCTTGAAGTGTGATGACGTTTTAAGGAAATTGGACAGTAGCCATGAATAATTTGGTCCTACATCTAGACATCGTGCAGAGACACGTGATGTAAACATAACTTAACATAACTTCAGACTGTAAAACCTATTGAAGAACACAGGATAGGTTACCGCCGAAATCAGGAAGGATCAGACAGAAGGAGAGCTTTTCGAGTATATCAAAGACGAGAGATCACACCGTCTGGGAGAAATCATCAGCACGACGGTATGACCATGAATTATAATCAAAACAGATATCTAGACCGTAGGAACAATTACACAAACAATCGCCGTAATTGGTATGACAAAAATAACAATGATTATCGTGGATACAGGGAACAACCACTTGATGATCATCGTAATAATCAAGCTACTGGTAATGTCCGGAGAGACTACAGATATATATATGGATATCGTAGGGAAATCGATCCGCGATATCAGAATGATAATGATTGGCGTGGAAAAGCAGAGGAGAGTTGCCAATACATATGTGAATTGAGGCTCTGCAAAGAGAAGAAGAATCTGGCAGATGGCGTGGTGGAAATAATCAACGTCGCCGAAACAACGAGAAAATCACTGTAGCATATGTTCACAACATTATGGTTGAACCTACTAGAGGAAACGATCGCATGAGTAACGAAGAATTTCAGAGAATAACTGAAAGAATGGATCGAGCGAAAAGGGAGAATAAAGCATTCTATGAAGAAGACAACTATGGTTTAGGCCTCTTCGATGATGAATAAACAATTGTATATAAACTACGATCGACGAACGACGCCTTGTAAATGAATTTGTTTGTAAATATTGTGAGGAGATCCATGGCCAGTTGTGTTTAAGTTTTTTTCCTGATTGAAACATGTGAAATTAATACGATTCCAACACTGCAATTGTACCACAGGAACTGATATGATTGAAATAAAAATTGTTTCCCACAATTTTAATTTTTTTGACGTGGAGGTGTATGCGCCCGATAATTGTCCTCCGCGATCATCTTGAGAAGGTGCTGTGTCATTATAATAACCCTGAATGCACCCCACTGAAATGTAGATTCCTTGGACGCAACGGGAAATATTTATTAAGCTAAGTCCTACAATAGAAAACTTATACATATTTTGGACACCCTAAAAATTACAATAAATTAATTGAGAATTTTTTGTGATATTGAAGATATTTTGTACATCGCAGAAAGGCGAAATGAGGATTTTGCGCAGCACATGAGTCTGGACACGCTGCCATGCCACGCTGACTGGACACACACACTTTTAGTCGCACGTCCGAAGGGGACGGATCTCTTGTCTTGCGTCTTGTGCAGACAGACGCGTGTGTTATAGGAAGTGAAATAATCATGAGTGCCACGGTATAATCCGACTGTAGTCGTTGAAATTATAAGCATCCCTGCATTACAGGCAGTGGAAATCATTCAAGTAATTATTAAAAACGCTGTGAGAGTAATATTGAACTAATTTTCTTCAAAACTGTGAAATTGGGAAAACGTGCCAAGTGACCGCATGGCGAAGTACTTAAGCACGTCAGTAAAATTTATTTCAAAGTGGAATTGAGCAAAACTGTGATAATTATTAACTGTGCAACAATATTTTCAAGTGCTACAAACATCCAATTAATTAAAAACTTCAATTGTAATGATTTTCTGTATTTTGAAACTATGACCGAATGTGCAGTATTTCATGTGTGCATATCACACCAGTGATATTTAACTTCAGTGGCGGTAAAACAGTGTATGGGCGATTTAACTAACCGCATCATTAGAATCAGTGTGATTTGTAAAACAGTTTAACTGTAGAAGCAGTGGAAATCCCCGTCCCTCAAATATCTGACAGGGAGTCCGCTACATACTCAAATACGATGGAGGCATACGACCACGTTATGGAGAAGATGGATATGTGCTAAAAACCACAATGCTATGGTGAACTAAATGATGGATTACTAGCAGAAACCATGGGCAGATGATATAAGCCGAGATCAGAGACCGCTATCCACCTCAAGCCGGGTCTCGAAGCCACGACATGCAGCGTACTGTAAGTCAGACAACGTTCCTTTAAGAATTAAGTACGGGGTTGGAACCGTAGATTAGTAATTACTTTGGTTTCACAAGTGCACAATGCAGGCAGGATTATTATTAATAAATAGAAGTGTGGAATTATTTAGTTTTGTTGCAAAGATTTCGTACGCCGAGCAGGCTGTAACATTGAATTATAACGTATCATTTGATGACAAAGCAAGCAGCTTGTTGCTTGTCAAATCCATTAATAAATGAATCTAGTTTTCAGCGGAGAATGAAGGTCGAGGTAAGCAAGTGTGTAGGCAAAAGTCTTGCTACACAGCAACATAAATCTCAGGCAACAGTTACAGAATATAGAGGGCTGTGACATTCCTCGATTATATAATAGAGACACTAGATCCCGTTATCCAAATGTTAAACAAATGAACTCCAGACGTACAGTTTTATTTCATAATCACGACCGCAGAATGGACAATATTCAGATGAACTATGTTAGACTGGGAGGTGAAGTATCGCTGGTTCGACGTTGTTGATAAAGGAGGCCACACACAAGTCATACAATTTTATGCTAGTATTTGAATCAGGCTATTGCTGTTAGAAGAGCACTATTTCCAGAGTTTGTACTCAATATTTTACTTGCCTTGGTGAAGCTGAAAGTAGAAATAGTAAGCTTAGTTACTTGTGTTTATCACAAAGTGTATCATTCAGGAATCCACACTAATTGTTATCTGGTGTATTTGTAGTAACGAGGTTTTTGTTCTGGATTAATAGAACCCTCATTTATTCCAGCGACATTGAACTTATAAGTCGTGTTGACCGAAGGTTATAGGATCGACGGATCCATGTTATTGTTTAAGACACAAGGTGTCTAATAAGAGTGTTATTGTTGAAGGCACACGGTGTCTAATAAGTTGGGAAGAGAAATGGAATTATGAAATATTTAGATGGATTCACAGATCACTCCTGAATACACTGAACGAAGTTAAAGATCCTTAAACATGACAAGAACATCTTGAGGCATAAATAATTGAAATAAAATCTAATAATCAAGTGGCAGGATTTTATGGAAATAAACCAATGTTAAATTACCCACTGATTCTAAATAATGAACAAACGCTAAAGTTAGCATACTTTGGTAGACCGACTTTAGATATTATTGATCGTCGCTTTTCTTTGATACATATTTTTGACATTTTCAGACAATTTTAGACGAAGGCCAATTGATGTCGTGATAACTGTAGTCCACGCATCATATTTGTAGCAATGTGAGTTGTGGTAATTTCTTTTATTGCCATCGCATTTGCAGGCTATTCTTTATTTATTTTCATTACACATGTGCACACTAATGACAATTTGTTACAAACAGTGACATATGGTGCAGGTAGGCAGTGCCAATTGCACAAACTTCAGGAGGGCTTACTAGATGTAAATATTTGTGTTGTACTAGTTTAATTGTTTTTTTTTATTAGAACCATTGTGCACAGCTTTGCATTTGTTTGTAATAAACGGCTCTCGTTTATTATTTAATTTCAGATAGGACTAGACCAAACAATTAAAATCAAAAATAAATGTTGGAAATGGCACCATCATAGCGTAGACAGTTATCCCTTGCTATTAAATGTAAATGATTCTTAGTATTTGTAAACAAGTAAATGTCTTACTTTGCTGTAAACTCAACGATGTTGTACCCTTCCGTAGTTATTTTCTATGTAATTGCTTAGGGCTAATTTTACGTGTCATACTCCTAGTTAGTTTGTTATCGTTTAACATTTTGTAGTTAGGACCATGAGAGATTTAATTTAGATTTGTGATTGGGAATTTTTTTAAATCTTTCTTTCAGGACAGATTAGTATCGGACTAGCCGTTTTGCATACCTCATGCTAGGCTAGGGATCTGTTCTGAATAAATCAATTCATGGGTTTTAACTTAAGACTGGCCTCTTTCTTGTTTAGTTATTATGCCGATGCATTCCTCTGAGCTGGATAAGAATAGAACCTATTTTGTGCTAAACCAGCCTATTAATGTGTCGCTCCCCTAAACGTGTGTGTTGGTTAGAGGAGGATCTCGGAAGGGTCATTTGAAACCGGTGACTCCCCGAAATTCTCGTCTGACGGTCACAATACGTACTCGTTCATATACCATATTCGCTTCTGCGATCACTATGTCGCAATGAGACTACATAATGACTGGTTCGACACCTCTTCCTACCGTGCTGACAATGTGTTTCAGCTGTCCATTAAAAGCAAGAGAGAAGTGGGCGTTTTAAAAGATGAATGCGGTGATTCCATAATGACGGAATTCGTAGATTTCGCTTTAAAAATGAATGCTTATCGCGCACTAGACCATAAAGAAGCTAAAAGAGCAAAAGGCGTAGGTACGGCAGTCGTAAAATCGCTACGTGTGGACGACTACCTAGATATTTTACGAACTGGAAAAGCTATGTGTCATAAGCAGTGCAGGATACAATCCAGCAACCATAATTTGTATCTTGTGGAACAGAGGAAAAACACACTCGCATCAATGGATTACAAACGTGTGTGGACTGATGACCTGCTCACCAGCCTGCGGTGGGGGTTATAACGACGAGGAAGGCGTGTGATTTTTTTGTTTTATAGATTAGGGAAATAGCTTGTTGTAATTAGTAGATTTAGTAATTTTGCTTTGTTAATTACGTAAAATGTAAATATGATATTAGTAAGGGGGAGTGACGGGTTCTACTTCCCCTCACCACTACTCCCAATGCAAGCCGATAACTCCCGAACCCGTGGTCGGAGATTCACGAATGAGGTGTCGTTGGACTCGAGCTGACGGAGGCTTCGCTATGGGCCACTTGCACTATTTTAAAAAAAAGTTTGAAAGTTTTGGTTTTTGAAAGTAGGCGATGATTTGAAAACCAAACGTGATAGAACGTTGTGCCAAGGCTCAAACAAATTGTCTCTATGACCTTCATTTTTTTAAATACAACTTCTTTTATTTTTATTTTTATGTTCTTTTAGTGTACTTTTGAAATTCCTATATTTTGGAAACTAAGAAGATTACAAAAAATTTGTTTGACATTGATGAATGGTCCTTCCCCCCTCTATCCCCAAAATAAATTTGAAGTATCTAGGATAAAACTTGACAGCAGTGGGATGAGGGCAATTCTACTTTCCCTCCTATTTTCATATAAACTTTGTCGATATCTCCCGAACGTATGATCGGATTTTAACGAACGAGGTGTTGTTGGCGTTGGAGTAACGTCCTCTTTGCTAAGAATGTGTGCTGGTATTTTTGAATTTTTTTTTGAAAATTTTGGATTTTGACAATGGCACTATTTCGGAAACGGTGAATTTTAGTAAAACGTTTGGTTGACGTTAATTAAAGGTGCCTATGCCCTCTAAGTGGACAGCAAGTTTCAAGTGTGTAGGACAAAACAAAAATGATAGCCTACTTTCTGGCGAACATTGGCGATAATTCGCGAACGCTTGATCGGATTTTAACAAATGAGGTGTCGTTGGATTCGAGCTGACGGGCGCTTTGCTCTGGAACACGTATTATATATATATATTTTTTAAAAATGTTTGTTTTTTAAAGTAGGTGATAGTTTGAAAACCAAACATGATAGAACGTTGTGCCATGGTGGAAACGAATGGTCTCTATGACCTTCAATTTTTATATATATATATTTTTTTTAAGTACCATTTTGAATTTTTAATATTTAGGAAACTAAGAATTCTACAAAAAAGTTTGTATGACATAAGTGAATGTTCCCTACTCTCTCTACCCCCAAAATAATTTTCAGGTCTCTAAGACAAAAACTATGCATATTTTATTTTTTACATGTTTTTTTTAATTTTTAAAATGAAACGTGCTCGTAGACAGTTAGACGGTAGCGCTGTGTGTGTGTCTTACAACGAGGCTATCACTGGCCATGCTGAATACAGAAAAATGGCTATTTCGACGGGGCGATGTATGGCAGAACGACAGAACGACGGGTCGATTTTCGATATTTTCCAATGACGAACAAATAAAGGTGAATATTTCAAAAAATCCCTCATGGCGATCTTTAAACATGTTAGTAAACGGGTAATGGGTAACATGACAAATTGATGACAATAATAATAATGGTATGAGTCAAAGTTGTCAACAACTTGAAGAACATGCATTATATATTAGAATGACCAGCCAAGAAAGAAAAATCCGCTTGGGGTCTGGCCGGCTCTCAAGCTGGCCAGCTAAGAGAATGGAATGTCAGTCAAGCTGACAACACTGTTGGGTAGCGATAACAGGTTGTAACAATGTGGCAACTCTGTAACGGAGATAATATTTCACATCCTGTCAGACAGCCAAGCAGAGCGGCTTGCATGAGCGAGCGAAAGCAGTGAGAGGACAGAGGAGGGAACACCTAGATACAACAGGAAATCACGTGACCACTGCAGAGCCTGTCAAAGCCAGAGGAGCGGAGAGAGGTGAGGTAATAGTGTATTCAGCTTGTCATGGCGCGTTGTTTGTCATTCCTGTGTTGATATCTATAGTGTACACACTTAGGCTGTATATTAACCGTGTGAAAGGTGAACAGTTTTGTGTGCACAACTCTAATTAGCGACCCTATTGGATACATTCTATATTAGAGGTAAGTGTGAGATTAACACTGTTTAGTTTATTTTATGTTAATCAATGTTTAAATTATTATTGGTTTATAATTTTATTGATTGATTGTTTTTGTTTTGTTTTAGATAATACGCATACCTGTTGTGGGAAATATAAAGACAAACGGAAACTATTCCACTCGAGCCTAAAAAAAGGCATAAAGTTACAAAACCCAGGTAATATTTTGTTTATATAACCTGTTTGATTCTTTTTGTTTGATTATGAAAGGTGCTATTTGGAATGGATATATTCATGGTGTTTTTTAGTGTGTGTTGGAAAACGCTTGACCTCTACTACCATTCCTGTTTGTTTGGGACCATTGTTTACCGACCAGTCCACGGCTGAAAACATGGGTGAGATTGTCTTTTATAAAAAAATAAAGTCTTTTGCCACTGCTAGCGATAAATTAACTTGGGACCTTGAGTCCTGTTTTAAAAGGCGTGTCTGCTCTGGCCGCGTGGTGAATGTAAGAGAGAGTTTAATCCCGAAAGATTTTATTGAATCTTGTTTCGAAATTTTTAAAGAAGAAACTTGTACAGCACAAAGGTTGCATACGGCTTTAAAGGTTAACACACAACTCTTGTGCGATTTCATATATAAGAATAAGGACGGTGAGCATTAAAAAAACCATTTTATATTGGCAGTAAAAAGCAAGAGCTTTTGATAGCCAATAATCTGAACGAGTGGTATCAAAATTTGATAAACTGCAACAAGGACCCAGTGGTTTAGCGTTAGACAACATCCATTATCTGCAAAGCAACATTTGGCATTTTAACCCGTTGAATGCTGGGTCTAGCTATATTAAAACACCACCAGCAATAGCTTTGAAAAAGGCTGTGGTGAATATTGAGAATTATGATGATGATTGCTTCCTGTGCTGTGTGGCTGCGTATTTGCAGCCAGCACAAGACTATAACGGTTCACGACCAGGAAAGTACAGGGCCAAGTTTAAAGAATTAAAACAAAATTTAAATTTAACTCGGGTGTCGTTCCCTATGGACTTAACCGAGATCCATAGGTTTGAACAAGACAACCATGACTTTTCGTTCATGGTGTATGGCCTTGATCGTGATGAGATTGTGGGTCCTGTTTATGCCACAAAAGAACCGCAACGACACCACATTCATCTTTTATATCTGTCTGAGGGAGAGGTGAATCACTATTGCCTGATTAAAAGTTTAAGTAGATTGCTAAGCAGCCAAATGTCTAAGGACAAGCGTGCAAAACATATCTGTGACCGTTGCCTCCAATATTGTATAAACCCTACATCTTTGGAACGTCATAGGGTAGATTGCGTTTATCACGAAGCGGTGAGATTGATATTGCCACAAGGGGACAAGGCTGTGTTAAAGTTTAAGGACATTCATAAGCGTGACACTGTTCCCTATGTGTTATATGCAGATTTCGAAGCACTCACCACACCCATGGCGGGGTGTGGACCAGATCCCACCATCAGTTCAAGCACACCCATTCAAAAACATGAACCCTTTGCCACAGGCTTTAATGTGGTGTGTGCCTATGACCCCACACAATCCGTTTACAAATACCGTGAGGGGCCAGATTGTGCCAGATGGTTTTTGGACGAACTTGTATAGTTGGCTCATGATGTACAGGAATTACTGGACCACCCAGTACCCATGATCCTATCTCCAGAACAGCAGCAGCAGTATGAGCATGCCACAACATGTCATATTTGCGAAAAGCCTATTTTAGGCGGAGAGGAAAAAATCTGGCGAATTATGACAATCAGTTTTTGATTCGTTAATTGGGTCATGTCAACAAGGGCTCGTTTACCATTATTCCCCAAAACCATGACATTCGATTTTTGGATTCCTTTAAGTTTATGGCATCCTCGCTAGGCAGTCTTGTGAATGGCTTGGATGAGGAGGAATTAAAAAATACTAGAATGCATTTTAATGATCCTGAGCAATTTCAATAATGGATTCGGAAAGGTACATTCCCGTATGATTTCTGCAACAACTGGGACGTATTAAAGAAAAAAACTCCCAACACAAGAGAAATTTTACTCGAAACTAACACGCAGTACCGTTTCCGATGAAGACTATGCACATGCATGTCAAGATTGCCGAGTGTTTGGCATTAAGACGTTAGGTGAATATGCTATGCAATACCTAAAACTTGATGTATTGCTGCTCACCCATATGTGTCAAAAATTCCGTGAGTTGTGTCAGCACATTTACGGTCTTGACCCGGCTCACTATTATACGAGTCATGGGCTCTCGCTTGATGCCGCTTTGAAATACACTCAAGTGGAATTGGATTTACTCACTGATGTAGACATGGTTCTATTCTTTGAAAAGGGCATTCGCGGTGGCTTTGTCTCGCTTAACCAGCACCATGCCGAAGCGAACAATGTCTACATGCCTGATTATTCACCAGACAAACCAGAATCGTTCTTAATGTACTATGGCGTGATTAATATGTATGGCTACGCCATGAGTCAGCCTTTGCCCTATGGGGAGTTTGCTTGGCTGACAGAAAAACAAGTGTCAGAATTTGATGTCAACAAGGCTAGCCAAGAAACAGGTTGTGGGTATGTCTGAGAAGTGGATATTGTATATCCCTTATCCTTGTATGATGAACATGCCAATTTCCCATTCTGCCTTGAGCAAATGTTTCCCCGACAGTAAAATGAAAATTGAAAAATTCATGGGCACACTTTACAACAAAAATCGGTATGTGCTACATATCCAAATGTTGGTGCAAAGCCTCGCCCAAGGCTTGGTGTTGAAGAAAATCCATAGGGGTATTTCCTTTGCTCCAAAAACATGGCTCCAGCCATACATGCGTCTCAACACAGAGCACCGAAAAATGGCAACACAGCAGTTTGATTTTTTTTTTAAATTAATGAACAACTGCATCTATGGCAAGTCCATGGTAATGTCAGCAAATACCGTGACATTAAATTGGTGAATGTCTGGGACGGGCAGTGGGGTGCCCGGCGGAACATTGCCAAGCCAAATTCCAAATCGATCAAAATTATTGATGAGGATTTGGCCACTATTGAAATGAGTAGGACAAGTGTGACCATGGATAAGCCCATTTACTTGGGCCAAGTCATTTTAGACTTTTCCAAATCGGTCATGTATCGATTCCACTATGAGTTTGCCAAAGGCCATTTTGAGGACGTATCTCTTTTGTATACTCATTCATTTACCACATTCGCCACTGCAATCCCTATGACGTCATGAGGCAGCATAGTGACTGGTTCGACACCTCTTGCTATAGCGCTGACATGTTTCAGCTACCCATAAAAAGAAGAAGGGAATGGGCGTTTTAAACGATGAATGCGGTGATTCCGTCATGACGGAATTCGTAGGTTTGGCCTCGAAAATGTATGCTTATCGCACATTAGACTGTAAGGAAGCCAAAAGAGCAAAAGGTGTAGGTAGGGCAGTGGTAAAATCGCTACGTGTAGATGACTACCTGGCGGTTTTACGCACTGGCAAAGCTATGTCCCATACACAGTGCAGGATACAATCCAGCAACCATCATTTGTAACATGTGGAACAGAGAAAACGCACCCTCGCCTCTATGGATAGCAAACGTGTGTGGGCTGATGACATGGTTACCAGCCTACCCTGGGGTTATGACCGCAAGGAGGAGGAGATGTAATTTTTATGTTTGTTCGTTTAGGGACATGGGTTTTTGTAACTCGTAGATTTAGTATTTTGTAAATATTGGTTTTTGACATTGTAAATAGTAGATTTTCTAAATAGTGGCAACCTACTTAGGCCTTTTGCTCTTTAAAAAAGTTCTATGCAACCATATTTTTATTTTTATTTTAAATTTAACAGAGTTGGGAATTGGAAAATGGTATATAGTTTGCTTCTTTTAAAGCTGTACAAAGTTGTAGTTTTTGTAAATATGAAATAAGTATTTTTTTGTAACTTTAATTATTTTTTGTAATGGTAAAATGTTAAATTTATAATAAAAAGTTCTTTTGGGATAAGTGTGCATGTCGAGAATGTGCATTTGGGAATAAATAAAGTGGTTGTGTTTGTTCCCAAAGGCAGGTGTGAATGTATGAGTAGTGAGAAAGTTGGTGTGTATGTATGACCAGAGCAAACACGGTAAGGTAGGGTGGGTGGGGAGGGGGAAATTTTCACTTATATAGTCATTTTCTCTTTTCGATAGTTTTGTTATTTTCTTTGAAATGTAGCGGTCAATAGACATTATTTTTGTAAAACAGTCTTACCTGCACTACTCGTAGACCTGTACGTTTCTCCAAATTCACATAAACAGACTGCATCATTATCATGGTCAAGCACTCGCATCAACATCATTAACAAATCTCAACTTTTAACATACACCAAATGGAAAAATGTGTAAACAGCAACATGGAAAATCCATGTTTCGATATCACCAAAATTCAAAGACGCAAAACTTGAAACGGACATTTTTGAAAACTGGAAATGGCTATGTGTGAAATATGAAAAATTCAAAAACTTCAAACGGACATTGTTTAAAAAGCGTCGTCAACAAAATGAAAAATCCATATCATTAAAAACACAAAACTTGAAACGAATATTTTTAAAAACTGTAAATTGCAAATTGGCAAATGGCAATGTGCGAAAATGTGAAAATGAAAAATCAGCACATCAACATCATGATTTTTTAAAATTAAAAAAACCACCACGCTCTGGTAAACCTTTTGTTTTATTTCATAACCATAGGGATTGACAAAAGAAAATAGAATACAAACACATTCCAATTCCTCACTCCTCAATTCCTCAATGTTTATGTCCACGCATCATCAACTTTCCTTCCATAGCACTCATCACAATCAGGGCTGCCATCCTCTCTCCCACTGAGGCATCACAGGATCTGAAACGTTGTTTAGGATTTTTCAATAACAATTTATCTGCCACATGTCTTAAACCAGAATGACAATGGCGATAAGTAAGATCATGTTCTTTACAGGCTTGATCCAAAAGATTAATGGGTACATCACCACGCTGTAAACGTTCTTCGAGACGAGTTCCAGGGCCACAAATACGATAACCTGGAAGATGGATTTCAAAAGGAATGTATTGAATTACTTTGTCAATGACGACATTGCCAGTACAGGTCTGGCATATCCTTTTCCAGCGATGGTGAAAAGCTTTGGTCTTCCTCCTCAACTGTGGACAATGTTTGTGTTTGTTGTTGTTGCTTTTTCTGGCCATGACACCTGTGGAATGATTCAACAAAGTCTTTACACGGACTTCTATGAAAGTGATACAGTTTCACTAGCTGACAAGTCGCGCACTGACGCATAGAGGGTATTTTAGCCATGGCCACTTGCTCATGATGATCGTAATCCGTACAGGGTTGCAATTCACTCAACACAGGGTCCTGAGTCCATGATTTTGGTGCATGTTGCCAGATTTCTTTCACTGCGTTGGCGGCCACATAATAAATGAACGACTTGGGCAGCGCTAAGAGTTCCTCTTTGGTAAAACTGTCTAGTTTCTTTTTGCACACAAAGAACTTGCCGATGGCTTTGTCTGTAGCATTTCCCTTCTCCATGGTAACACGTGTTGTAGATGTTTACACGTCTCTTGTAGAAATCTCACTGGCGTCATTCAAAGATAAATCTTGATGTTTAATTTTATTTAACAACTCCCAGCGGGCATGGGTGTTTAACCAATGAAAGAGATGCCACACATGTGCTACGGCAGTATGGGTAATGTTGCCACAGGGACAAGTATCCATGAGCGTTTGCAATGAAGGACAACCCAAGTCCATGAGGTCGATATATTGACAGTAAGACACCCAAAATCGTTGCAACCATTCACGTTTTTCATTATCTTTCACAAATACCACATTGGCCGAGGACAAGTGTGCTTTCATGACCACGTCCAAATATTTATAGGAAATGGTTCCTTGATTCCTGTCTAGATGCCTATGATTTTCAATCCACTCGGTTTGTTTACGGTCTTTTTCACACAACAAATCAAAAGCATGGGGCGGTTTAAATATTAAATGCGTAGCTTGCGATAACCAAAACGTGGTACAATCGATAATGGCCACTTGTTTAAATATAAATTTGTTGTCACCAATGTTAAACCCCTGGCAATCCACAATGAGTGTGCGCAACATGTTGACACTTGCCTGGACCAAGTTCAACTGACGACTGACTAACCATCGACCACAAAAATGTGACCATGACCTGGAATTACCTACCATGCTAGTTTTAAAAAAATGAGGTTAGGGTAGGTACCGGGGACATGAGAAATAATATTAACAACCACAAAAAATATTACATCATTTTATTGTCATAACACGGCTTACAGGCTTTTGTCATTTTGGGATAGGGACGATACCAACTCATACAACAATATAGTCTTTTGTGTTTGTAACGTCCATAACACCGATGATGTCCCAATGTCTCTAAACTAGGCGCTTTTGATGGTGAGCTGCTCACCGAAGCACCGTTGACACCATACAGTCCACACGTATCGTAACTTATTTTTCATCACTCAGAGGCACGAGTGAGGGATAGCTTGAATGACAGGGTCTATTTCCCACCTCCATTCTGCACAGCTAGGGGCAGGCGGGTGACCAGCGCTGATGTTCCTGCAAGGGTTCATCACTCTCTTGACATTGATCTATGGTGATGGGACAAAAGGCACATTTCACTTCATCTCTTGTTTTTAAATAGTAGAATCCAGCGGCCGCCAAGGCTTGAGGGTTTATGAAAGGCACCGGCCACGTTGCAAAAGTCTTGAAACGTTGTTCCTCAGAGTTTAAATTCATGGATGTGACGTCTCTTGAGGCTTTAAAGCAAGGCATGACTGAGCGGCTTGACGTGGGTTGACTTGTTATTTATACACTCGTCACTTGGTTGGACGGTGGATAATAGTTGACTTGTTTGTGATGAATAATTAAAGTGTAGGCCGTCCTATTGGCTGGTACATTGTCATGCGTTTCAAAATCTAGTCGGATGTCAATATTGGATGGCTTGACAGACTCTTCCAGGTAAGAACAGTCAAAGACAATCAGTGGCGCCCTTGCCTTAAACGCTTGGGGCAGCAGCGTGGGGCTGTTCTCCTTTTGATAATACGACCATCGAAATTTAGAAAACAAGTCATACAGGGGACCAAACTTATTTTTTAAAATCCAAATCCATGCTTCATAGGGAAACACAGCTCCGTTGAGGAAAAGACGTGCATTTCTCAATTGCAGGTGATCAAATTGCGTGGCATCTTTGGTTTGTTGATACTTGCGATTCGTTTGAAAACCCGCGATCATGTAGAGAGGTCTCGCTGTATAGCGGGCTGATTTTACAGACCAACTGTGTGTGTTAGTGGTGGGCAAAAGCGGGTACTCATGGAGTGCCCAGCATCTAAATTACATGGGTAGAGGCATATCTCTTTTTACCATTTTGAGTACGTCCAGTTTTTTGCTATCGTCAAGGGTCACATGGGGTACTTTCCATAGCTTGCGTTGTAGTTGAATTTTTGAATCTATAGGGGCATTGTCCGCTCCCTTCAGTGCATTATTATCACTCCTGTCTCTCACCAAATAAAGCACTTGCCTTGCGTTGACCACAATGCGCTGGTGATTTTCGGCAAAGCCTAAAATCAGTTTAAGAGGTAAATATCCAGTAAAGGTGCCTTCGGTGTGTACCATCCAGTCACTGGTCGAGTCAGGGAACCAACCTGCCATGCAAAGTGTTTTACCTTCTTCCTCACTATAAGAGTGGTATAGTTTCATGACACTGGAAATATCCACATTTCGAGTGTATCCACCACGATATCGTTAATCACGTAGCGCACCTCAGAAAACAGAAAGGCCAAACGATGGTTGGCTAACTTGGATGTGATGGGTGTAAAGCCATCGGCTTTAGTGAGCCGACCTTTAATCTGAATAACACTTTCATGTGGTAGGGTGTAAATATCTTGGTTGTTGATAACAAATTGAATTTCATCATTGTTATTGAGTCCAGGTGTTTAAGCTTCATAGGAATGGAGATCAATTCTTACCACCCCAGGTTGCTCCTCGATGTGGTTCGCTACCTCTAGAATAGAATTCATCATGGGGGTTGACGTGGTAACCCAAATGCTGTAAAATCTGCTTGCTCTTAGATGTTAACGCGTATTCATGTGGCAAAAAAATTAACACCATTTCTAGACGGTGTTGTTGCTTTATACACCAACTTCATAGTGGCTTTAGCACCAACTTGTAAGTCACTGGTGTGGTAGAATCTAGTTGAATGAGTTGTTGCTCTCTATTGATCAGTCTTAAAGTTATATTACTAATACCATTGACAGCCACAGAATGAAAAAGCACCACTGGAGGGTTTTCACGAATAATATACACATTGGGCGATGTCACAATAAAGTCATAAAGCGAATGCGATGGTTCTTGATTCGTGTACACTTGGCTAATAATATTACACGTCACCGACACATGATGGTCCTCAATGAATTTCACTTCATGGTCTGATTCATGTTTTTGTTGGACTCCAACACGCGTGGTTTAAATCCTAGTAATGGACCAATGGAATCGGGGTGTGTTTTAAAGTCAATCTTAAAGGTGGAGAAAATACAGCAGCGATGAGTGTTGGTATTTGCTATAAGTTCAAACTTGTGTGTTCCATCGAGAAATGACTTTAAACCCTATTCAGTGATCAACACCACATAAATGGGTTCATAAATAGCATCTATCGTATATCCACTAGTATACAGGGTGAGCACACAATCATCATAGTGAAACTTGTTGTTGACATTTTCACGTATGTTGTATATTCGATTGTACGTTTCAAGTGAAACAAGTCCTAAACCATAAGGTCTCTCACTCAATTCGATAGGCGGGTAAAAGTCTAGGCTGACTTCTGGTCCACGTCCATGCAGTGTAAACGAATTACTTTCTGCCGACATACTGTTGATGTTTTTGCTTATGCTGTGTCTTATATAATCAAATTAAACACAAACGTCCACACTGTTGACTGTTAAACGTTTGCTCACGTTTCACATTATAATATATCTTGATCCTGTTTCCAAAATAGGTCACGAGTTCCATAGGCTGGGGCAAATTCCCAAAACTGTCAAAGTGCCATACGGTGGATCCCTCTTTGACATAAGCTACATAATGCGTTCCTGGTCCTCGGTGATCATCCAAATTGACAACAGCACATTCCTGTGTCCAGGGTCGTGGGGGTAATTGGTTTCGAATAAACACACCTCGAAAATGAGAAAGCTTTAGTTGTTTAGCATAGCTTTCCACTTGTTGATGCGTCAGGGCATGTCTTGCCATGGCTGAAGTTATTTTTGTTGATAAAAGGCTGGCTTTAAATTGGCATTTGTAGCCCCCATAGCAATCGCTTCGATCGTTTCATTGTGTCGCTGACTTTCTTTGAGTTGCTGCTTGCCCTGCTGTGCGGCTTTAATGGTTTTCGTCACCGCACTGGCACCGCCAAAAAGTGAACCCAGAGCAGCCAGGCCGGCAAATAATGCAGGTAAAAATCCCGCTCGTGGGGGACGGGAATCACTCGCCCTTGTTTTGAACCCTGTCGCTGACTTTTTGGAATAACACGTCTCTCTGCCACTCGAAGGGCTTTTCTAAATGGTCAACATATTATTTTATATTTTCTTTCGCAAGGGCCTGTCCACGAATGCCTTAAGCCCAGGCTTTGACAATTACATGGTCTTATTTTTACTCTTTTTAGTCTTTTTCACCACATATCATTGTTTCACCATGATGAAGATGATGAACAAAAACCTTTCACAAGAAAGTTTAAGTCACAACTAACGTCAGGTTTTTATTTCATGGCTGTAAATTCCAATTCCACATAAAGTCGGAAATCATTTATGGTTTTTCTCGCTTGCATTTCGTCGCATGTCAACATGAGATGAAAGGATAAATCGTCACCTGCATTGACCATTTCATGGTTATGGACCAACCTCCTATGACCGTTTATACATGTAAATGGTTCACATCAGGCATCGCATATTTAATGTGAATGGTTCCACCATAGTGTAATCGATAGTGGCTTAAACCCGAAGCATGCACATAGGTCAAGTGCTGGTCATGGAATAGCGGTAAATGGTTTCTGTCATTCCGGTTTTTTCATTTGTCAGATACACTAAAAATACAGATGGGAAAAATTTATCAAGCCTTTTCATTTCATAGGTCACGTAACGCTTGGTACAGTCATCGTCTTTGTCTTGCGAGTCTTCCACGTGAATAATACGATGGTGATTAGCGGTATAGCCACTCACCGTAAGCTGAGGCACTTTGTCATAAAACTCATACACTTTGTTAACCACATACTTTTTTGTAGTAACGTCTGTAGACACTTGAGGGTGTTTTACATGGGTTAACCGCTTTCCCTTAGAGTCATAATCTCCCTGTTTTGTGCGTGGCACTACTGACTTGTCCACATAGTGTTTATTAGCAGGATCTGTTTCTTGTTTAGGATCATGTATGTGGACAGACCTAGCTTTGGCCATCAACGCACCTCCAAAGACATCCATCGCCAAACTGTAGTACGAGTCTACTCTTTCTATGACAAGGCTCAGTGCAATGTATATAGACAGCCTACTAGCCTCTCTAAGCCTTAGATGAAATGTAGATTACTAAGCAGCAAGAGTCATTCCCCGTGGGGGACAAGGTTTCCCATCTCTGTCCTACATCACGTGAACAACGCCATGGTTCACTGTTTCCATCTTCCATTCGTTGCATCATTGTGGGACCTTCTGGCTGAGGAAAGACCAATCTTTTGCTAACGCTCATCACAGCACCCAATGGTCTGCGTTTTCAAAATATTTATATTTTTGCAAAATCTCTCTACCAACCCCTCTACGTGTTTCTGGATCAAGTCATGTCTGGATTACAAAAAGAGAATATGGGTTATTTCACATTTTCCATGCAAGAAAATGTGATTTCACCGGATGAGGTAAAGCCCGATTCACTCATGATTTTCGATGATGTATCCACTGAACGACAAGGCATCATTCAAAGCTATTTCAGCATGGGTCGCCACAAACATTTCGATTGCTTCTATCTTGGACAAACGTATTCTAAAATATCCAAACAGTTGATTCGTGACAATGCCAATGTCATTGCTTTATTTCGCCAGGACGAGAGGAACAGTCGTCACATTTATAATGAACATGTTAATCCCGATATGACCTTTCAAATGTTTACTGGATTGTGTGCCAAGTGCTGGAACACTCAACGTCATGCCTGTTTAGTGATTGACGAACAAAGTGAACTCAACCAAGGACGGTATCGCTTAGGGTTTGATCATTTTATTGCTATTTAAGGCCCTGTCTCATTCCCTGTCAAGTCATTTGTCAAGACACCATGGCGTTAGCAGAGAGTCAATTGAAAAAGCATATTATTAGAGCAAAAAATACTATTCGCCAAAAGTTTCGTCAATTGAAACGATCGCGTGCAGATCATGCTTTGTTTATTCAACAACATTTAGCACCTCCGCTAAAAGCCATGTTTAAACCCTCTTTCAAGCCATCTGAAACGCTACCCACCGTTTCACAAGCCACTCAGACGCACCACGAGGACCCTGAGGAAGAGGAAAAGAAACAGGAACAGGAAGATTTGACTAGTGTTAGCGAGGTTGAGGATGTCGAGGAACAAGTGCATACACCTCAAAAGAAGTCCTCACACCTTGCAGAGTTTTTATGAAAAAAGAAATCCTTGATTATGGTCGAAACACCTTGCCCTTCCAGATCGTCTCCGTTTTCACAACTCTTGGCCACCCCTCAACATAAAGCACAACTGAAAAACATTTTAATAAAATATAATGGATTAACACTGGAACCCTATTTCACCGATCTATTTATTGGAAAAACAGATACCACGCATGGTGTTCGCTATGAGGATGATAGTTTTAAAATTGGAGATTCATCCATTAAATTTACTCGTACTAAAGCTGTCATTAAGGACATCGATTATAAATTAACGCCAGGACTGTTATGGCTGCTCATCTCTCGTACACCCTCTTCCCATGATTATACACCAGAGGACCTTGGCAAATATAAATCCATTTTATTGGACACCCATGCCCACAAAAGACAGTATGATCCTACTCAACAAGTGAATCCCAATATATCTCAAAAATATAAAACCATCATTGCAAAAATGTTTCCCACCAATCAAAGTGGTCGTCGCTTCGGGAGTGACATTTAAACCATTAAAACCACTTGTATATGTTACCTACTGGCACAATCCCAATAAGCTCGTCCAGCGGCTACAGTTGTTGAATGCTTCACGTCAAGCCGGCCATACCGGTCACGATTGGGAAATTCAAGAAATTGAACAAGAACTTCTAAAGCCCAAAATTATTGTTTATGCCATCACCCATTAAAATCGGTATTGCTCACGAGTTGCATCGTCCAGCTAGGCGTCAATATCCGCGACTCAAGGTGATTTCACGAGGTGTGGATGAACTTTGGCAGGCTGACTTAGTTGAAATGATACCCTAATAACGGTTAACAACGGTGTACGCTATATGTTGACCGTCATTGATGTGTATTCAAAATGGCGTTTATTGAACCTGTGCGTCGCAAGTCTGGTCAACTAGTCACCAAGGCCTTACAACATATTATTCAACAATCCAAACGTCAACCTCAGTTACTACAAACCGACCAGGGAAAAGAATTTTTCAACAAGGATTTCTCCAGTTTTCTCAAATCTAAGGATAATCACCTTTACACCACGTACAGTAATCTCAAAGCCAGCGTGGTCGAGCGGTTTAACCGAACATTGAAAACACATATGTGGAAAGCGTTTACCGCCCAGGGCACTTATTGCTGGTTGGACATGTTACCAGAGCTAGTTTCACGTTACAATGACACCAAACATAGAACCATTGGGACCAAGCCACGCCTCGTGACCAAAAATATTCAGCGACTGGATAAACTGTTTAACCCCTTAAAAACAGCAGATCCTAAACGTCACCGACTGAAAACTGGGGATTTTGTTCGTGTGAGCAAATTTAAGACTGCCTTCAATAAGGGCTAAAAACCTCAGTGGGGGACCAAACTATTTCGAATTCGTCAAGTCAACCTGGAAAGCACAGTCACCTATTTACTCGAGGACCTCAACCATCAACCTATAAAAGGTAGATTTTATCTCCATGAACTTCAGAAAACAGCGTTTCCTAAACATTATCTTGTGGAAATTTGTTGAAACAAAAAGGAAATAAACTATATGTCAAATGGTTAGGATTTAACTCTACCCTTAATTCTTGGATCTATAAATTACATGTTGTGTGAACCTGTGCAATTTTATTTATTTATTTATTTTATTGAATCATGTTGTACAAAAGCCCTGTGTACTGCGCTCCGCGCTTCGTGCATGTCCATACATGTTTCTATTTCTCTCTCCACACCTGCGTCTCACTCCTTCACTCCATGTTGACATACAACTCGTTCACCTATTGGCTGTCATGGGTACTCCACTCCTCCCTCACTTTTCCCCGCACCTCTGGCCCCGCCCCCTCTCCGCTCTGCAGTGGTCACGTGATTTCCTGTTCTCTCTTTCTGTCCACCCTTTCCCATCTCCCCCTTTCCTCTCTGCAGGGCCCTGCCTGCCTGCCTGCTGCTGGTGCTGCTCTGCTCGGGGCCTGGCTGACAGGATGTGAAATATTATCTCCGTTACAGAGTTGCCACATTGTTCCAACCCGTTATCGCTACGCAACAGTGTTGTCAGCTTGACTGACATTCCATTCTCTTAGCTGGCCAGCTTGAGAGCCGGCCAGACCCCAGGCGGATTTTTCTTTCTTGGCTGGTCATTCTAACATATAAAGCATGTTCTTCAAGTTGTTGACAACTTTGACTCATACCATTATTATTATTGTCATCAATTTGTCATGTTACCCATTACCCGTTTACTAACATGTTTAAAGATCGCCATGAGGGATTTTTCGAAATATTCGCCTTAATTTGTTCGTCATTGGAAAATATCGAAAAGCGACCCGTCGTTCTGTCGTTCTGCCATACATCGCCCCGTTGAAATAGCCATTTTTCTGTATTCAGCATGGCCAGTGATAGCCTCGTTGTAAGACACACACACAGCGCTACCGTCTAACTGTCTACGAGCACGTTTCATTTTAAAAATAAAAATAAACAAGTAAAAAAATAAATTATGCATAGTTTTTGGCCTAGAGAATTGAAAATTATTGTGGTGGTAGAGAGAGTAGGGACCTTTCATTTATGTCAAACAAACTTTTTTGTAGAATTCTTAGTTTCCAAAATATAAAAATTCAAAATTGTACTTTTTTTAAAAAAAAAATATACTATAAAAATAAAGGTCATAGACACCATTCGTTTTCACCATGGCACAACGTTCTATCATGTTTGGTTTTCAAACTATCACCTACTTTAAAAAACAAACATTTTCAAAAAATATATATATAATACGTGGTCCAGAGAAAAGCGCCCGTCAGCTCGGGTCCAACGACATCTCATTTGTTAAAATCCAATCAAGCGTTCGCGAATTATCACCAATGTTCGCCAGAAAGTAGGCTATCACTTTTGTTTTGTCCTACACACTTGAAACTTGCTGTCCACCTAGAGGGCATGGGCACCTTTTATTAACGTCAAACAAATGTTTTTTCTAAAATTCACCGTTTCCGAAATAGTGCCAATGTCAAAAACAAACATTTTCAAAAAAAAATACCAACACACATTCTTAGCAAAGAGGACGTCACCCCAACGCCAACAACACCTTGTTCGTTAAAATCCGATCATACGTCCGGGAGATATCGACAAAGTTTATATGAAAGTAGGAGAGAAAGTAGAATTGCCCTCATCCCACTACTGTCAAGTTTTTATCCTAGATACTTCAAATTTATTTTGGGGGTAGAGGGGATAGGGACCATTCATTTACGTCAAACAAACTTTTTTGTAAACTTCCTAGTTTCCAAAATATAGGAAATTCAAAATTACACTTAAAAAACATAAAAATAAAAAGTTTTATTACAAAAAATAAAGGTCATAAATATCATTCGTTTGAACCTTGGCACAACGTTCTATCATGTTTGGTTTTCAATTTATCGCCTACTTTCAAAAACAAAAATTATCTAAAAAAAATTTTAAAGTAATGCAAGTGGCCCATAGCCAAGTCCCCATCAGCTCGAGTTCAACGACACCACATTCGTGAATCTCCGAACACGGGTTCGGGAGTTGTCGGCTCGCACTGGGAGTAGTGGTGGGGGGAAGTAGAACCCGTCACTCTCCACTACTAATATTCTTATTTCGCTGTGTTTTTTTTATAAATATAATATAAGGGGTACCCTCAATTGTTGTCAACAAAACATCACGATCTTGCAATTTTCGGCAATTTGCAAAGTCCGGTCATTGTATGAGTTCGAATCATTAACTTTCAGCTTTTTCGATGCCTGGGTGGATGTTAAATACGGTAGTTCGTTATTTTCGTCATCCTTCAAAACTGACCACACGCACAAAATAACAAACAATAGCCTGCGTGCTTATAAGAACTGAGTGCCGATTTGCCGACCAAAAGAAATTGATTCGATCGATCGTTTTAAATCGAATACTCGAAATCTCCACCAGCTGTTGTGAACAGCGCGTTGACGCCATCTGATCGATGAACTTTCAAGTCGGAAGTTATATTTGCCGGACTAGATACAAGTGTACCAATATTTCTCTAAACTGTTTTCAAATGTTTAAGGGGTACGCGTACCACCGCGTTCCCCCTAAAAAGCACTGCATTTGTAAATATGAGATTTTGTAAATATGGGAAACAACCTTATATTTTTTTTATTATTTTGACGTGTTCAAAATTGTAAATTGTTTTAATTTTTTCATTTCAAGTCTTGATAAATTTGTTATTTGCATATTATGTGTACCAATTATTTTTAGTGATAACTGAAATTTCTTTGGGTTAGCATGCATGTGAATGATGTTCTTTGGGTATATATTATGGTGGTTGTGTTTGTTCCAAAAGACATGTATGTATGTATGTATGTATGTATTGTACCCGATACCTAGTTGAGGCTATCGGCTACGCCAGCAGACATTGAGCCGTAGTTGAGATTTTGGGAAGAGTTAAGAAAAGATAGCGCTCAGATCGAGTCAAGAGGAATGTCAGGATGACGTAGGAGGTCTAGGATCAAGAAGGCACTGACATCTGTAAGCGGATGGAATTATGGATGGAAATTATGAAGCTTCATTAAGATCTATATGGAACATGGTATTTAAACATCTCAGAAGAGGAGATATAACATGCATTATATGTGGTAATAATTTTAAGGAAGTCAGATAACCCTTAAGTTATTTTATAACTTAATAGCCGAGATGATGAGGGTTCGAGATTATAGTTGTGACGCAAGAGCAAAGTGGTGGGGAGAACGCCGCGTGACTGCGCCAAGCAGGTAAGGGTCAAGACAGTGCAGAGACAGTCAGTCGAGCTCTGTGAGCCAAGCAAGAGAGCCGAGCTGAGTAGCACACGCCAAGCGCATGGTACAGATCGCGTAGCGAACAGAAACTGTCACGGCAAGTGAAAGCGACAGTTTCAACTTCACCGAGCCGCGAACGACAAGTAGGTCAGTGAGCCGGGCGGACATACGGAGCAAGCAAGCATAGACGGCCGGGATTTTAGGACAGCATTGCGAGTAGTTGGAGAACTTTATTCCAAGCTGCATTTCAACGCAGAACAGAATAGTAGAGCGACATGACGAGGCCAGCTTTAGGCGGAGATGATTATAGCATTGCAGTAAAACCGAGCGGGTTATTTCCCATTATATACGCAAGCATTATAACAGAAGCTGAACTTCATTACTACATTGAGTTGGAACGTTTATTCAGCATTTGAATTATAAAAGCTGATAGTTACGAGATACTGCAACTTTGAACTTCGAATGAACATAGTTTTTCTTAATGACATTACGACTATGCATTTCATAACGCATTCCAAGTAACATTAACAATTTTAAGCAAACGGAATGTTGTAAGCATATGCACTTCTGAACATTAGCACGCGCATTAATGCAATTATTTCTTATGCAGTTTTATAAATTACCGAGTATGAACACAACTACAGGGTGTTTCATAAACTTAGACACTCTCATATAAAATTTTATTTTATGAAAGTGAGACTTAGCAGTTATTGGAGATTGAACTTTCGACACTCAAAACTGAACATTGTATGGAACAGTGGCGTAACGTAGAAGAGGAATAGGGGGTCCGCTGTTTCTATGAACTTTTTCGTGAGGATTTGGACAATATCCGCTATGGATAACCAGAAGTTCATCATGTCGGAGTAAACGCAGACAGAGAAGCGATGGCACCACAGAGCGATGGCACGATTCCTGACGAGAGGAGGTCCACCAGCTGATTCACTTGGGATTTTGAAGGCAATCGTCATTGCATGGATGGAATGATATTCACGCCGATCTTTCGAGAAATTCATTATATAAGGAAAATCGACGATCTTTGAAATTTAATAACAGCTGATTATGAGAAGGTACTGTAAGAGTTATAACTACCTGATACGATTATTTTCATGAATACTGGGCACACATGTATATGTTTCTAATAGGAGTGATACGATTATTTAGACATGGTTTGACTTTATATGCTTCGAATTTTTGCTAGAATATGGCATGACCATATGATGTGGCAGGCATCATTATACGAAATTCTCACCATTGGTTGGCTTTATTAAGCAGATGTTTGGTCTTTTAGACATTTTTCCAGCAAGGATATTTTCCATGAATAGTTTTTTTGCGTGACGAGTATTTCGAACTCGTGATTTGCAATTGATTATCTAAAATTACTTCGTCAGTTCATTGCATACTAGCGAGTGTGTATTATTCATCAGTAGGGATTTTTTCCATTTGATTGTTTGGAGACATTAAGACGTTATTCACTTTAGTGAATGAATATCGCTTTTATATGACAACTAGAGACTTGTTGATTCCTATCTGGTACATTCACTCATTTTAGTCTTCGAGATGGGGTCTTTCGTATTTATACGATTGTATGGTGGCTACTCATCTTACCCATCGCTCAGGGCACTATCATGTTAGTCAACGAGGCGAGGTCTTTCGTATTTATACGATTGTACGGTGGTTACTCATCTTACTTGCCATTGAGGGACTCATTTTTATCATCCGAGTGTACATGAGATTGTAAGTGAATCAAACAAGGAACTACTAGTCACATATCAGTCGAATTTTTGTTAAATAAAGTAACGATAAATGTCAGCAGGGTTACGTTTAGTAATTCTTGTTTGCCAATCCAATATTTTGTTGCTATACTCTTTTGAGAGTAATTTCAGTTTAACAGCTGGTACAGCTGATGCTTTTGATGATTTTTATAATTGTGTTTGATACCTTTGAGAAGGATTTAAAGTAATTGAATCTCGTAAGATGAATCATTAATGGTCAGATTTATTTTAAGGCAGATCAGTATTACAGATTTTGATATATGAAATTATAGCACATTGGTGTTTTTCTGTGATGTGAATTATGAGAATTGTAAGAGAATTTATGCTATTTGAAAGCAGATCTTGAATTACTAAGATAATATTTTTTCCAATTGTTTAAGAAGTTGTCTAGATGTGATCAGATTAATTACAGTTATTGGAGATTGTGTGCGTTGATAATTTGAAGCCAGTTATATATTTTTTGTAGATCATGCAACATGGTTAAGTGAAGTTTGTGATAGGCATTTTGTGGAAGTTGCCATGTGATAGTTGCAACGTTGCTAATGTATTTTGAGGCAGACATGAGGTTGTCGAACCCAGTCTAGCGTAATTGTTGAGATTCATGCTGTATGTGCTGAATATTTATGGAGTTTTTTGGAATAATTGTTGTATTCAAATGTGATATTTGAAGAATTGAGGATATATAATGTCGTTGTGGATAGTCAGATCCAACGTGATGTCGTGAAGGCAATAATATTTTTGGCATGAAAATTAAATACGAAATATAACTTGGAAGTGATAAAACTGTAAGACAACGTTCTATAACCCATATTAAACAATTTGTTAGGAAATTAAACAAATAAATAAAGTTGATAATACAAGATTTTCTGAGAATAATAATTAATGAAATAATAATCTGAAATCTAAGCATATTAATGATCTGACCTAATGAAATAAAAATCAGAATGACTAGATGAAATAATAAAAATCTAAATAACCAGAAGAATAAAATTTAAATAAATTGATAAATTAAATTTTGGAATAAATCAATGAATTAAATAAATGGATGAATTAAAGATTGGATAAATAAACTGATTAAAATAAATTAATAGATGATTGGATAGATGATGAATAACTGAATTAGAAGGTGATAATTAATTAAAGAAGCTGATGATTAATGAATTTATATGGAATTAAATAAATTTAATTGAGATATAATTTGAGGAATTGCAACTTGAGTTGAGGATTTAAATGATTTAATGGTGATGAGTTAATGATTCTGACAGGAATATGTTGAATTTTGAGATAAGAATTAATGAGAGAAATATTTAACTTTGATGATGATGATAATGATGACCAATGAGCAGTGAATTTTCTGTAATTCACAAACAAGTAATTATGAATGACAATGTAAATAATGTAAATTAATTATTCGATGTTTAAGAGCATTTTACTGACGTGTTCAACATTTAAATTATGTCATGCAAGCCATAAAATACGTGATATTTAAAATATGTGATTATAATATGTGTATGTTTAGACAGATTAATAACTTTTTCAAATCCACATTTATGATGTTAAATTAAAGAGAAATTAGGTCTCAGGTATCACAAATGTCAGTGACGAAAGACATAGTGCTACAGTGATCCTGAGAACCCAAGAGAACTTTAGAGATTTTTCTGTTTTATGTGGATGAAATATTTTTGATTAGAAAAGAGATGGTTCGATTTTTGGGCAATGACAATTTAACGTTGGCATTCGACCATACTCTCAGGTAGGAGGTTTATTTAAAATGTCTGTCTGACTAGCAAAGTGAAATAAATTAGTTTTTATCGTAGTTGTGATCTGATGATGGTGTGATTTTTTTTCTTTCCTTGTCTTGAGTAAGGCTTAACCGGAAAGGATGTGGTTTGCTAGGAATTCAGTTGATGGCGCCCATTTATATTTGCATTATTTTTATTAAACTTAAACCCGTAACGACCCTAGAGATACTTTGTCTCGTGTTACCCACTGCTTTTTCGATAACTCAGCTGAATTTCCGACACATTCCTTATTTGACTAGAGGTTCATTTAACTCCGCTCTGTCCTGGAACTCCAGGAATGCGATGTAATAGCATATGGGTCATCGCATCCCCAGGACGAACGGGTACAGAGAGAGAGGGAGAATTGGCTTTACCCACCTGTGGGGCTTCGATTTTGTTTATTCTATGGAATCACATCAGATTTAGATTACTGAGAGATTGATCTCAAGTTCATTTAATTGTGTTACAAAATTTATTAAACTTAGTCAGACAATATACTTGTATGCCCATTCCAGTGTTCATGTTAATCGTATTAGTATTATATCATGTTAGTTATAAGACATTTTTCCTATACCCAAGTGAATGCAGGAATTGAGACATTGTGATGTGTTGTTGTCTAACGTCTCTGAATAAAACGTCTATTGAAAATATAATTATGTTGCCGGAAGATTTAGCTAAGGTGTTAGGAGAGTTACAGAGTGGTATGTCTGGTATTGCAGAAACTATTTCTAAAATGGAAACGGAAGTTCAAGAACAGATAAATAGTTCAGAAGCTAGATGAGAAGCTAGATGTAAAGAAAATGTGCAAGCATTACAGACTAGTAATGAAGAAAATTGAATGTCATTAGAGACTAGGCTACAGTCAAATAGTGAAGATAATTTAAAGTCATTAGAGACTAGGTTACAGTCAAATAGTGAAGACAATTTTAAATCATTAGAAGAAAGATTACAGTCAAATAGCAAAGATGAGTTGATGTTATTAGAAACTAGGTTACAATCAAATAGTGAGGATAATTTTAAATCATTGGAAGAGAAATTACAAGCTCGTAGTGAAGAAACTAACACTGAATTAGAAAACAAGTTAACTAGGTTAGAGAATAGATTAACTTTAAAGAATAATGAAATGCTTAAGACTTTACAATTAGATATAATTGCAGTAAATATGAAAGGAGAGGAAAATGTTCAAATATTAAGAAAGAATATTATTGAATTAGAAAGTAGAGGAGAAGAAAACATTTTTACTTTAAGAACAGACGTTATGTCTATACAGAAAGACATTAAATCGGACGTATCGAAGTTGAGATTCGACATCGATGGTTTAGTGGCAGATGTAGGCAAAATTCAAGAGTGGTCTACCGAAGTATCTTTCGAAACTAAAATCAAAGGTCTAGAGATGAATCTAGGTAATGAGATTAAAGATTTAAAGTCAGTAATTGGGACCATTAAAGAGGAAGTCTTAGGAGAGGTTAATTCTAATTTAAAATCATTAGAGAATCAATTGCAGAAAGATATTAGGAAGATAGACGATGATATAGAGCAAAAGGTTAATGAAAACTTAGCTTTATTCAAAAATAGAGTCGGTGCAATCGTGGAAGAACGGTATAGTGAGGTCGATGCCGAAGCAAAAGAAAAACGTGCAGGATTAGATGAAAAATTAATCGCAGGTATGGCGAACTTAGAAGCGAGGTTTACGGAGAACAAGGAAGCGATGAAGATAGATTCAACTCTATTTAGGACAGATGTTGATCTGTTAAAGGAACAAGTCGCGTCAGTAAAGAATACGTGCGAAGACAAGATAGACAAGTTGAAAAACGATTTAGACGAGAGTAACAAAACGCAGAATGTTACGTCGTTAGATGAGTTGAAGACTCAGGTCAAGACCGCAGAGAAATTGGCAGAAGATAGGATAACTAAACTAGAATCTATGATTAACAGTTTCACCAGTCAGAATATTACATCAGGGGAAATATCGATAAATCAGACAGCGATAGACCGCAGTATGAGTAATCAAGAAGTTAGCATGGGAGAAGACCGTCAAACGCAACCGAATGTGACATTCGAAAGGGCAAGTTCAACCCCTCAGGATAATCCGAATTCAAATAGGAATACGTTGGGTACAAGTGAAGGATACTCAGGTCCAGTTACCAATATCAGAAATCTGGATGACAAGCCGAGGAAGTTTTCTGGAAATACAGGAGTCACACCAGTCGAATTTCTGCGAGATATTCGAGACTACATGGCGGAACATAGAGTAGCCAAGGAAAGAGAGCTAAGGATAGTCGAACGCGCCTTAGACGGGTCTGCGCTAACTTGGTTTAGAGCATTCAGAAGCAATTTTGCGAATATGGAGCAATTTGCCATAGCTTTCTTGGCGAGATTTTGGAGTGCCGAGGATCAACTGAACGTAAGAGCGGAAATGTACTCGAAGCGTTATTCTACGTCACATCCGACGCATTATGCCAGTTATTTTACGTCACAGCTGGCTAAATTACAGTTTCTGATTCCTCCATTGCCTGAAGAAGAGCTTTTGCAAGCTATAGCGAGACAGTTACCGATTGAGGTACAGCGATCACTCATAGAGTCGGGAGCAAACACACTTGAGCACTATGACGACATTTTACGGCGATTAGACTATACAAGCGCTCAAGTTACGCCTAGAAATGCAAGAAACGACAATAGAAACACGCAAGAGGTGAATGCGGTAGTCGTTGACAACGCAGCTCAAACGGACAGAAGAGATTCCTGGGAAAACAGAAGGAACGAAGGAAATCGAGGAAACATCCGTAACGTTCGAGGAAATGATCGATTTAGAGGACCATATGAGAGGCCATACGATCAGGAAGCAAGAGACAGCCGATACAGAAATTATAACCAGAATTCCAGATATCAAGATAGGAATCGATACAACAATAGATATCGTGGTAGAAATAACTGGAGCCAAGGTCAACAGTATAATCGGAACGACAGGCAGGATGGCCGAAGAAACGATCCTAACGAAAGACGAGATAATCGTGAATATGAGAGATCGAGGCAAGAAGGTAGACAGCCTAATACACCACCCGAGGAGACAGTCAGAGATGTCAATCGAGCTAGCACGAGTAGTGAAGGAAGAAATAGACGTCAAAGTAATACAGAATCAAGATGCTAATCATTGGAAATCAATCATCATTATTGAGAGTCAGAAAGTACCATCATGCTGATTAAGGGAATTGTAGAGCTATCGTGTACATGTATTATATATAGAATGCCTGAGAGTGTTTTTTTTTCTCAATCCTGATAAAAAAGGAGATGTACGGGAGAGATGTACCCGATACCTAGTTGAGGCTATCGGCTACGCCAGCAGACATTGAGCCGTAGTTGAGATTTTGGGAAGAGTTAAGAAAAGATAGCGCTCAGATCGAGTCAAGAGGAATGTCAGGATGACGTAGGAGGTCTAGGATCAAGAAGGCACTGACATCTGTAAGCGGATGGAATTATGGATGGAAATTATGAAGCTTTATTAAGATCTATATGGAACATGGTATTTAAACATCTCAGAAGAGGAGATATAACATGCATTATATGTGGTAATAATTTTAAGGAAGTCAGATAACCCTTAAGTTATTTTATAACTTAATAGCCGAGATGATGAGGGTTCGAGATTATAGTTGTGACGCAAGAGCAAAGTGGTGGGGAGAACGCCGCGTGACTGCGCCAAGCAGGTAAGGGTCAAGACAGTGCAGAGACAGTCAGTCGAGCTCTGTGAGCCAAGCAAGAGAGTCGAGCTGAGTAGCACACGCCAAGCGCATGGTACAGATCACGTAGCGAACAGAAACTGTCACGGCAAGTGAAAGCGACAGTTTCAACTTCACCGAGCCGCGAACGACAAGTAGGTCAGTGAGCCGGGCGGACATACTGAGCAAGCAAGCATAGACGGCCGGGATTTTAGGACAGCATTGCGAGTAGTTGGAGAACTTTATTCCAAGCTGCATTTCAACGCAGAACAGAATAGTAGAGCGACATGACGAGGCCAGCTTTAGGCGGAGATGATTATAGCATTGCAGTAAAACCAAGCGGGTTATTTCCCATTATATACGCAAGCATTATAACAGAAGCTGAACTTCATTACTACATTGAGTTGGAACGTTTATTCAGCATTTGAATTATAAAAGCTGATAGTTACGAGATACTGCAACTTTGAACTTCGAATGAACATAGTTTTTCTTAATGACATTACGACTATGCATTTCATAACGCATTCCAAGTAACATTAACAATTTTAAGCAAACGGAATGTTGTAAGCATATGCACTTCTGAACATTAGCACGCGCATTAATGCAATTATTTCTTATGCAGTTTTATAAATTACCGAGTATGAACACAACTACAGGGTGTTTCATAAACTTAGACACTCACATATAAAATTTTATTTTATGAAAGTGAGACTTAGCAGTTATTGGAGATTGAACTTTCGACACTCAAAACTGAACATTGTATGGAACAGTGGCGTAACGTAGAAGAGGAATAGGGGGTCCGCTGTTTCTATGAACTTTTTCGTGAGGATTTGGACAATATCCGCTATGGATAACCAGAAGTTCATCATGTCGGAGTAAACGCAGACAGAGAAGCGATGGCACCACAGAGCGATGGCACGATTCCTGACGAGAGGAGGTCCACCAGCTGATTCACTTGGGATTTTGAAGGCAATCGTCATTGCATGGATGGAATGATATTCACGCCGATCTTTCGAGAAATTCATTATATAAGGAAAATCGACGATCTTTGAAATTTAATAACAGCTGATTATGAGAAGGTACTGTAAGAGTTATAACTACCTGATACGATTATTTTCATGAATACTGGGCACACATGTATATGTTTCTAATAGGAGTGATACGATTTTTTAGACATGGTTTGACTTTATATGCTTCGAATTTTTGCTAGAATATGGCATGACCATATGATGTGGCAGGCATCATTATACGAAATTCTCACCATTGGTTGGCTTTATTAAGCAGATGTTTGGTCTTTTAGACATTTTTCCAGCAAGGATATTTTCCATGAATAGTTTTTTTTGCGTGACGAGTATTTCGAACTCGTGATTTGCAATTGATTATCTAAAATTACTTCGTCAGTTCATTGCATACTAGCGAGTGTGTATTATTCATCAGTAGGGATTTTTTCCATTTGATTGTTTGGAGACATTAAGACGTTATTCACTTTAGTGAATGAATATCGCTTTTATATGACAACTAGAGACTTGTTGATTCCTATCTGGTACATTCACTCATTTTAGTCTTCGAGATGGGGTCTTTCGTATTTATACGATTGTATGGTGGCTACTCATCTTACCCATCGCTCAGGGCACTATCATGTTAGTCAACGAGGCGAGGTCTTTCGTATTTATACGATTGTACGGTGGTTACTCATCTTACTTGCCATTGAGGGACTCATTTTTATCATCCGAGTGTACATGAGATTGTAAGTGCATCAAACAAGGAACTACTAGTCACATATCAGTCGAATTTTTGTTAAATAAAGTAACGATAAATGTCAGCAGGGTTACGTTTAGTAATTCTTGTTTGCCAATCCAATATTTTGTTGCTATACTCTTTTGAGAGTAATTTCAGTTTAACAGCTGGTACAGCTGATGCTTTTGATGATTTTTATAATTCTGTTTGATACCTTTGAGAAGGATTTAAAGTAATTGAATCTCGTAAGATGAATCATTAATGGTCAGATTTATTTTAAAAGGAAAGGAAGCTTGTAGTTTAACGTGACAGATCAGTATTGCAGATTTTGATATATGAAATTATAGCACATTGGTGTTTTTCTGTGATGTGGATTATGAGAATTGTAAGAGAATTTATGCTATTTGAAAGCAGATCTTGAATTACTAAGATAATATTTTTTCCAATTGTTTAAGAAGTTGTCTAGATGTGATCAGATTAATTACAGTTATTGGAGATTGTGTGCGTTGATAATTTGAAGCCAGTTATATATTTTTTGTAGATCATGCAACATGGTTAAGTGAAGTTTGTGATAGGCATTTTGTGGAAGTTGCCATGTGATAGTTGCAACGTTGCTAATGTATTTTGAGGCAGACATGAGGTTGTCGAACCCAGTCTAGCGTAATTGTTGAGATTCATGCTGTATGTGCTGAATATTTATGGAGTTTTTTGGAATAATTGTTGTATTCAAATGTGATATTTGAAGAATTGAGGATATATAATGTCGTTGTGGATAGTCAGATCCAACGTGATGTCGTGAAGGCAATAATATTTTTGGCATGAAAATTAAATACGAAATATAACTTGGAAGTGATAAAACTGTAAGACAACGTTCTATAACCCATATTAAACAATTTGTTAGGAAATTAAACAAATAAATAAAGTTGATAATACAAGATTTTCTGAGAATAATAATTAATGAAATAATAATCTGAAATCTAAGCATATTAATGATCTGACCTAATGAAATAAAAATCAGAATGACTAGATGAAATAATAAAAATCTAAATAACCAGAAGAATAAAATTTAAATAAATTGATAAATTAAATTTTGGAATAAATCAATGAATTAAATAAATGGATGAATTAAAGTTTGGATAAATAAACTGATTAAAATAAATTAATAGATGATTGGATAGATGATGAATAACTGAATTAGAAGGTGATAATTAATTAAAGAAGCTGATGATTAATGAATTTATATGGAATTAAATAAATTTAATTGAGATATAATTTGAGGAATTGCAACTTGAGTTGAGGATTTAAATGATTTAATGGTGATGAGTTAATGATTCTGACAGGAATATGTTGAATTTTGAGATAAGAATTAATGACAGAAATATTTAACTTTGATGATTATGATAATGATGACCAATGAGCAGTGAATTTTCTGTAATTCACAAACAAGTAATTATGAATGACAATATAAATAATGTAAATTAATTATTCGATGTTTAAGAGCATTTTACTGACGTGTTCAACATTTAAATTATGCCATGCAAGCCATAAAATACGTGATATTTAAAATATGTGATTATAATATGTGTATGTTTAGACAGATTAATAACTTTTTCAAATCCACATTTATGATGTTAAATTAAAGAGAAATTAGGTCTCAGGTATCACAAATGTCAGTGACGAAAGACATAGTGCTACAGTGATCCTGAGAACCCAAGAGAACTTTAGAGATTTTTCTGTTTTATGTGGATGAAATATTTTTGATTAGAAAAGAGATGGTTCGATTTTTGGGCAATGACAATTTAACGTTGGCATTCGACCATACTCTCAGGTAGGAGGTTTATTTAAAATGTCTGTCTGACTAGCAAAGTGAAATAAATTAGTTTTTATCTTAGTTGTGATCTGATGATGGTGTGATTTTCCTTTTTCTTTCCTTGTCTTGAGTAAGGCTTAACCGGAAAGGATGTGGTTTGCTAGGAATTCAGTTGATGGCGCCCATTTATATTTGCATTATTTTTATTAAACTTAAGCCCGTAACGACCCTAGAAATACTTTGTCTCGTGTTACCCACTGCTTTTGCGATAACTCAGCTGAATTTCCGACACATTCCTTATTTGACTAGAGGTTCATTTAACTCCGCTCTGTCCTGGAACTCCAGGAATGCGATGTAATAGCAGATGGGTCATCGCATCCCCAGGACGAACGGGTACAGTATGTATGTATGTATGTATGTATGTATGTATACATCAGAGGAGGTTATCTGGTTACCCCCAACCGTTGCGTGGCCTCCCAGATGAGCTCACCCTCTAGACACATGGCCGAAGAGGATCGGAATGTACTCCTTGAGGGGCTAGCCGGCACAAGACTCCGCATCACTAGGGATCAAGTCCCCATCATGATAAAATGTCAAAGACACCCAAAGAAATGCACCCCCAAAAGAACAAACTACCAAATAACTATTATCCAGACTTAAGTAAATTTCGTTAAATAATTTATTAAGAAATTCAGACCCCTAGCCCAAGATCTGAGGGTCTAAATTGGCTAATCCGCAAATAGCTAATCAAAAAATCAACCCGAAAAACAACCACTAGCTTGAAGGAATACCCCCTTGATCAGTCCTAGTTACAAGAGAAATATCATGGCAAAGCTCGGAAGTGGTGCGAAAAACCCTAATTTAATGAATACAAGCAAAGTTGAATAATGTTATCGGGAGAAACAATTACAAGAAAAACAGTCAAACATGACGACAAAAATCTAACTGAAGCTGGCATCCACCCCTTACTTACTTTTAAGGTTAACTCAGCTAAATAAATCCTATCACAAACAACAACGGCGCTAGGAGTCCGTGTAAGCAAAAACTAGTTACAAGGTTAATAACAGTCATTGTAATACATTTCTAAGCATACAAAAGATAGCTGTACAAACACTAGTTACAAGAAAAACAGTAGGGTACAATTGGGTTTATACACTTCAAATAAACAATAGTACACACAAAAATTATATTATTCACCTGCCTGCAGCAAAATAGAGAACTGTTTGTTCCCATTTGTCATTTATTTTCATTCCTTCAGGAATGAAAATCGGCTAGCACGATGCATCGGTCAGCTCAAAGCAATAATGATCAAGGTTTAACTGACTGTTATTAATTAACTAACGTTTTAACATCGGCGTTTTGGTTATAACGAGCTTTCATGATTTAGTAACAATTATTATTATTATTATTATTATCGTGGGTTTACGAGTTCTTATTTATGTCGAATGACCGTCTGATGCAGGCTTAAACATGGAGCTACCAAGAAATTGGTAAAATCTCCAAAATACTAGCCTCATAATTCACAATAACACCACGGACCTTGCCACGTTCCATAAAAAAAAGAATCATTATAAGTAATATGTGTGTCCACCTGGATCACATTCAGAATATACATCGGCAAAGTCTAGCGCTCAGCTTAGAAACTAGCCGGCAATTCACAACAAACATGGTAACCAACCCCAGCGTGTCTACGCACGAAATAAACATTCACTTAACAGTGAGAATAATAACATCCAGTCTGGTATATTCAAATAATAGCTCAACTAACATCACATTAGTGATTAAAACATCATTCATTCGCTTACATAACTGCGAAAAATATAACATGAGCTCGTGACTTTCCATGCCACCCATACTAGTAAATTCGTGTTGACCAAACGACTGAAAAGCACAAAACTCTTGTCTTGCTAGTAAACAGTAGTTTACTTGATCAAAATACTATCGAGACTGTGACAACAGCTCGGTCAGAAAATATCCTTTCAGAAAATGTAAAGATTGTTATGTTATTCATTTGTCGTCTCGCATTGAGAATCACGCTGCTTGGCGTTGTGGGTAATATTAACGGTAGGCTGGCCTTGAAAGCGACACCTGTCATGTGTCTGGCCTTGGCTAGTGTCCCTCACACAGAGTGAATTATTGCCGTTTGCAAAGTCAATTTCTCATTCAGAAAAAACACATAGATTCACCATATTCAGTCCACAGGTGAATTGTATTCCACTTTTACCCAACAGAATAATATAATGTAGTAGAAGGCATTGTAATAGGCCTCGTAAAAATATTAACATACTTGTGCTGCGTTACTCAAAGCAAAGAGTAGCAACTCGAAGACAAGCCTATCACATGTTTTGTCTTTGACAAAGATATCCCACTCTACTGTGGAGTTCACTGTTCACACAACGTGCTCTTAAGGCACTAATACAATTATGAATGACATTGTAAAAACACCTTAACTTTAGGTGATAAGTAAACTGATACGTAGTAGTGTAATTCGGGATTAAGAGTGAGTTCTGACTTACAGCACTCATTACACTTAAATATGATTCATCTGGAATCTGTCACAAGGTTCTAAGACCTTCCAAAATCTAGTTACAATGATGTAGTAGGATGGGTAAACTTCTCCCAATCCAAAAACCGATACGCCCGAACAGTGGCGTACTAGTAAAGTACAATAAAGAAACTCAAATAAAACATCTGTTCAAAAACAGAGCTGAGAAGTGAAAAGTAATGCTCCTCGTCAAATTCATGTTCCATGATGAGGAAATTTACATAGTTTGAGATGGTGCACCAATGTGAAAGCACATCTGAGGTGTCCAACTCTGAGCTGGGTCTTGACACTAAACGTGTTGAAGCCCATCGAAGATGAAACTACCAAGAGCGGTAACTACAAGAATGAAAATCTACCTGAATGACTGTTATTGAGTAACGGTTGTTAAATCTAATCCACCACTGACCCATCATCTGACAAGAAAATCGGAATCAAGACTCACGATGACCATAGTTGTTCACCTCGTTCACCAAAGAACATTCTGAGGGGTTAGTCCTTTCCTTCAGGACTTTGGCAAGGGTCTTCGGATCCTTATCCATGATTCCCAATAATCTACTCGTGCGTTTCCATGGTATAGTGTTGTTAGGCGGTCGACATCCCCTCCTGGTGATGATTTAGGCCATAGGAGACATCATGGTGATAGTTGAAATATGCATCATGTGGTGTAGAAGTAACTTCATAGTGGTAATTCTTGTAGAATGGAGCAAATTATCGTAAATCACTGATTCTAGCTCGATTATGCTAATAAACACTGGCGTTACACTTATTGCAGACTGAGTAACAAATTGGCCATGTGTCTGCGCACAGATTCTAATTTTGCTCACAGATTCTACACACGTGGTGTATGGTAATCGCCAAGATATCAAAGTAATTTTGGGCACAAAGATATCAGCTTTGACACAGCACGATTTAATAGAATAGTAGTGGCGTTTTAATTTATTTTCACACAGTATTACGCAGATATTTCTGCACTTTGTAGATTTCAGATGCACATACATGTAACCATGTGGCATTCACATAAACCATGTGCTTTGGCACAAAAATGCTGAATTCACTTATTTCGGTGAAAATACTTATCACTCGTTACTGAAAACTGGTTTTAATAACCGCACAGGCACATATGTGGTATAATCAATCTTGATGACTATTATACTCGTTGATAATGGACTCGATGGTCCTTCTTCACAAATGAGGAAATTTACCTGAATGACTGTTATTGAGTAACGGTTGTTAAATCTAATCCACCACTGACCCATCGTCTGACAAGAAAATCGGAATCAAGACTCACGATGACCATAGTTGTTCACCTCGTTCACCAAAGACAGAAATGAACGTCGTAATAGTTCAAACGCACAGTAGGGTATGTGGTGGTCAGAAACTATGGGTTCCGGCGTTGACTACTTCTCGAGTTATGTAGCGACTAATTAAATATTATTCGCATTTCTGCGATGTATACCTTACCCTTGTGCAAAATAAATAAATAAATAAATAAATAAATAAATATTAGGCAAAAATCAGCTGGCAAATGATGCAGAATTACAATATATGAGTAGTCCAACTTGCATATTAAAGAATACATCTTTAATCTTGTAGAAATATATTTTCATCCATCGGAATGAAGTCAAAAGTGCATCTGAAGCAGAGACATGATTTCAGGACGCGTCCCAAAATTCTCAGAGATTACAATCCATGTTTCTTACAAAAGCTATCAACAGCATGGGCGAATATGGGCTGATTTACCTCCACGTCACTTCAAATAAAAATGCTGGACAGGCATTTTTATTTGCTCAGGTACTTACAATCAATTCTGGTGATTCTTTTTAAGATTTGCTGAATTGAAGACACCAATCCTCTCTCCAGTGTTCATATCTCAAATGACATAACTGTTGTTATTCAGTACTTCAAGTACTCGATTAGGTCCATAATAAAGTGACGTAAATTTTGCATATACTCTCTCTAGAGGATTCGAAATTCCAGGACGTCTGATGAGTAATAAATCTCCCACGATGAGTTGTTGGCGAAACCTGTTGTTCCTAGTCCTTCTGAGACGCTTCGCTGCTTGATGATTCAACTGATCCCTCGCTGCTTCAATGTGACTAGCATGAGATGTTTGCATACTGGGTGGAGTAATGATCACTCTGTTCCAAACACGAACAAGAGTTTGGTTCAAGTGCAACACGCACGGTATCTGGCCGGTACTCTCGTGTACTATGGAGTTCACACATTTCATAATAATAGCCAGAACCTCTGTCCATCTCCAGTGTTCCTCCTGGCAGTAAAGTCGGCAAAATTTTGCCAGAGTAGACAGTACGCATTCCGCAGGGTTGCTCTCGGGATGGCGAATTGGTGAGAGAATGTGTCCTATTTGGAGTTCCTCCATAGCATTTCTAAATTCAGCGGATGTGAACTGGGAACCGTGGTCAGTCAGCAAAAACTGGGGCTTGCCTGCCTCCGGAATTGGTGTATTCTTGGAATACACGGTACGAGAGAATATAAAGTTTAATGCTCTTTGCATGTTCATTCCTTCCTCTTAGTCAAACACCAACAGTGATCTTCAATTTTCTCTGTGGTGATCACTTCGCTTATATCTTTTGTGAGTCTGTTCTAGATATATATCTTCCATGACCCCCCTAGCGTCATCTAGCAGCGAATCTCTGAAGCTCTTCAATTTTTCCTGTTGCAAGAGGACTTCTTATCCATCTGGCCACCAGATTTTGCTACCATCGCCAGCTATTATCTCCATGAGCAAGAGGACGTCGTTTACTTTTTCACTCACCATGCTGTGCTAGTATCGCCTGCTATCAACTCTTTGAAGACCATCTCCTCAAGAGAATTTAATTTTCTTAAGTTGGTTATGCTGATATGTATACCTTTTGTCTCCTACCCCCACTCTTTTCCCTTCCTAGGACCCTCTGTGCTTCGCTGAGCAGGTCTCACTTCTAAGTCGGCAGTTGACTCGGTCAGTCAAGGCTCAACCCGAGCCAGTCTCCTCAAACCAAGAGACACTCTCTACGCTCTACGCCATGTTGGCACATTAGGCATCCGTCAAAGGAAACTTCACCTTCGACATGAAACAAAGATAAGTACCTACTTCAAGTTTTAACCTCATCTTCATGGTTTTAACTTCTACATGCTTTTAACGATATTTTATAGACAGCGTGAGATTACTTATTTTGGGGCAAAAACCATTCTTCGCGGGATTTGCCATGTTGAGCTTTTGTTTGTATAAGCCAACCTTACTAGAAAGGAGCTTTTCTTAAGCTATTTTAAATGAGAAATCTTCTCACCACGTAGGATATTATCCAATACCCGCTGTCTATAAATTACAAAGCAAGTTCCTCCGCTGGATTAACTTTGGCCCCATTTTTCTATTAAGATCGTTCTGGAACCTTCCAGATCCTGTACTCTATCCGCAAGTCTTGCCGTCAGGTATTTTCACTCACTTGTGAGAATACTATTTAAAATGAGGAATCTTCCTTATAAATTACTGCAATAGCGAACTTTCTTCCACCGTTGGAATGTTCTATGGCGCATTTAATTGTAATTCACAACTTTCTCAAGAAATAGACTCTCGCCTACCTAGTGCAACCAGTTCTTTTCATCATTGCAATAACTTTCTTTCCCATAAACTTTCGTGTCTCTATAGTGAACTTTTCATCTATTTAAAAGACTATAGTGATAACTAGTGCTTGTCCCACTTTCTACCGCGTCGCGATCGTCCGTTTACATTAAATAAGGCCATGAACATTGATCCTAAATCCCAATGATCTTTCCTCAACCTTCTACTAACAAACCATATTAATAAAATTGTAACTTTTCTATAAGGTGTCACTATAACGAAGTGCCCTTCCATTTTGCTTGTTTATCATTAATTAACCTCTGTATAACTACGTGTTTTATACACGGTTTAAGCTTACATTGTTTCTTCCCTATAAGCAGGGAAAACAATTCTTTCAACTCTTGAGTGAGTTATTTCTGGGTCTCACGAAATGGAAACTGCCCCATTTGGCTCGTGATTCCCATTTAAACATAGGAAGTCTAGAACCTTCCTTTTGACATTTCTCTTCAGGTTTCACCGTAAGTGACCTGCTCTCTTTTGTATAATTGTTATAAGTAATTCTGTATAAATATAAGAAGTTGTAGGAACTTCTATCTTATTCTTCATGTTTTTCTTATTGTTATTTTCGAAGTTGTCACTCTCTCTAGAATATTCTCTCAGAAATTTCTTATAGTACACTTCTTGTACTCAATTTAATGTTTAAACTTTAATTACTTCATTTGTCTTTTAAAATCTTATAAAGATTTTAGAACATATATAAGGTTTGAAACCTAATAAATTGTCAATTGCCTGGAGCAAACGTTTAATGTTTTCTGAGGTCTGTGACCCCAAAATTGTTAACCAAATTGAAAATATATTTATTAAAGTTATTAACTTCTTTAGAATTGTTAAATAAATTAAGCGTTTCTTTTCGCTTTCTCATTTTTCTAGTACAACGGCTAGGCAAGATCCTTTCTTCCCTGACTCTTCCCCAGTTCATGCCATCGTTAATACAGAACAAATCTGCTACTATTTGTCTTGCCAGACTATCACCCTTCCCCATAGTAGTCTTATGCCTGCTTGGGAGGAAATACACTAAAGCCTTTCTCTGGCAAACCGCCCAAGTCTTAGCTGCGGTTCCCGTCAGCTTCGACCAAGCTCGTACCCATTTTAGGTATCAGAGAACGGATTTTTAGTGGAAACCGCCTCTAAGTGCATTAAAGGTTAAATTTATAACTTTTGTGGAACTCTCATCCTATTTCTCTATTCTTCTTCTCCAGTCCGAAACCCACTTCCTTTTCTTAATCATCTTCCCTTGGTGGGTGGGTTATTCCTCAGCCAATAATCTACCCAGGAATCACCTTTTTTCTTATGCGTTGTATGATCTGGTGTGCTGTTGCCTTCTGGATCGGATGTAACATCGTGTATTTTGTAAATACGTCAATCGTGACGACTACAAATCAATTGCCTCTCCGTGCCTTAGGCATAGGACCATATAAATCCTGAGCATACAGCTCTCGAGGTTGAGTAGGCAGTATAGGCTGTGGCGGCTCTCGTAATAAGGGCGACGTGTACTTGTTCCGCTGGCATGCGTCACAAGCACGAAGATATTTACGTACGGTAGTACCTAGGCCTATCCACGTGAACGATTCACGGATTGTGGCGATGGTTTTGTCGGTCCCACCATGGCCAATGGATAAGTGAACCACCTTGACCACAGCATCCTGGTATCCCCTGGGTACCACAACGCGTAGTTGTGTGTGGTCGACAAACTTATACAGTGTTCTCCGATACATGAGATGTTCTTGGGCAGTTACTGCAGTAGATGCGTAGTCAGCGTCATTCACATCCATGCACTGTTCAAGGAATCGAATAATCTTGCGCAAGCCTTCCTCACGTCGTTGTCCTTCTGGTAGATATTGCAGGTGTCGAAGATAGTCTTGACATTCTCCCTCGAAGTCAATGGCGTGTATCATCGGCTCAGGGTTGCGACTCAAGATGTCCGCAAGAAAGTTGCCCTTCCTTGGTCGATGTACAATTGTGAGGTCGATTTGCTGGAGTAAGAACGTCCAGCGCATAATTCATTCACTCGCCAGTCTTGCCTGAAGAATAAACGTTAATGCGTGATGGTCGGTGCGTACAAGAATGCACTGTCCATACAGTAATTTCCTCAATTGCTCTAAAGCGTACACGATCGCTAAGGCTTCCAGCTCTGTGGTATGGTAGCTGGTTTCATGAGTTCTTAGCCTACGACTAAGGAACGCAATATAGTGTCATCCTTGCTGGTCGCCCTCTTGCAATAATATGGCACTAATGCCAACACTTGAAGCATCAGTCTCAAGAATAAAATTCCTGAAAAAATCAGGGTATTCCAAAGTAATGCTCTCCAATAGCATCTTCTTTGCTTTCTCAAATGCTGCCGTGCAATCTTCCGTTCAGGCCCATCGATTATTCTTCCTCAGTAAGTTTTTCAGTGGAGCTACTGTCTCAAAGTACTGCGGACAGTATGCTGCAAAAACTGGGTAATTCCAAGAAATTGGCGAACGTGTTTCACCCTTGTGGGTTGAGGGAATTTTGAGATGGTCTCAATCTTGGCTGGGTTAGGTCGATACCCTTCTCCACTGATAATATGGCCTCCAAATTCTATCTCCCTCCGGAAGAATTTGCACTTCTCCCTATTGACTTTAAAGTTTGCAGTGCGGAGGTCCTCAAATAAGAGCCAAAGATTTTCCAAGTGTTCTTCCTCGGTCTCGGAAGCTATAATTATGTCATCGACATAGCAGACGATCTTCTCTTTCACCTCAGAAGTAAGGTTTGCATCTAGTGCTCGGATCAACGCTGCTCCAGCGTTCTTCAATCCAAATGGAAGTTTTCAAAAAACGTACGTATTTTGTCCAAAGAGAAAACCTGTATACTTCGGAGCATGTTCCGCTAACTTGATATGATGGTAAGACTGGAAAAGGTCTATCTAAGTTAGGAATCTCTTGCCTTTAAATTTTCGTAAGATATATCTGATCTTGGGCGGTCTGTCGTGCTCTGAACTCAGGCGATCATTAAGTGCACGTGCGTCTAAACATAGACGTAGACTGCCTTCTGCCTTGACAACTGTAGTAAGAGGATTAAAATAAGACGTGGGAGCCTTCCTAATCACACCTGACGCTTCCAACTCTCGAAGTTTCTTCTCGGCTTCCATCAAATGCTTATCTGCAATGGGATATACCTTCTTCTGGAAAGGTGCCTCATTCGTGACAATCAAGTCATATTCAAAATTCTTGACGTCACCAGGCGTCTTATCGAAGATGTCGCCATACACTAGCAGTAACTTCTCGAGCTTCTCCTTGACTTCTCCATGCTAAGCATCATCTCTACACTCTTCCTTAGTGTTTTCTTTGTCCGTAGTTTTCAACATTTCCTGGACATGAATCTCGTTATTCCCTTCTTCTTCTTCTTCTTCTTCTTCTTCGCTGAGATCCATTGGAAAGGCGTCGTGCGGTCTGAAGTGGATCGTGTTCTCTCCCATATCAATCACTCCGTCGTACCTTCTCATGAAGACCGCACCCAAAATCGCTTGGTATTTCAAGTCTTTCAACACAAGGAATTGGTGCAAATAGACATATCCTCCAATTTCCAATGAACATAGTACTTGAATCTGGCATTTTACAGACTTGTCCGTATTATACCCCTAACTTTCACTGTCGAAACAGGAAGTTCGGTAAGTTCCGTGTGAGCTTTCGGAATGGCATGAAAGTCCGCCGATAATACACTTATCATAGCTCCAGTATCAATGAGAAGTGCGACCGGATAATCATTTATCTTAGCAGATATAAGTGCTAATCGAGTGATGTGGACGTCGTTCGTTGTTTGTCGTTCATACAGGAGGTCTTCTTGGAGTGGCTCCCAGAGTAAAATGACAGGAGTTACTCCGGAGTCCATCTGCTCATTCCTCACAGCGTTTTGGCGTTTTTCCCTTTCAGGTTGAGGTACTAGGCTGGTCAGCCTCTGGAGGTACTTTATCCGGGATGTCCTGTCGATCCCTCGAAGTTTGAGCACGGCCTCTCTCTTCGTGATCGCGGAGCTGGCGTATGTAGTTGCGGCTCTCCTGCGCACGCCCTCTCCAATCCCGATCAGTCTGGTATCGCGGGTCACGGTCTTTTCTATAACCCCCAGAGTAGCGATAGTCGCGCCTGATCGTATCTTGCTGTCTATTGTTGTTGTTGTTATATTGTTTGTCACCATTCTGGTTACGCCTGCCATTGATATTTCCCTCTGAACGACGTCTCCAATATTGTTGACTCGACGGTTGTTGTTGTTCACGGTCATAGGGCCTCCGATTCCTCGTTCATCGGTCTGGTCCTGTTTGGTTCCGTTCGTATCTTTCACCAATGTGAGCTAACAGTGTAGTGGTTTGGCTCACTTTGTCAACCGTAGTCAAGTTCATCTGTCTAGGCTCATTTCGTGGTTCAGCTCTTGGCCTATGAATTGTGAACTGTTCGCTACTGGAGTGCAACCTTCGAAGGATTTGATCGCATTGAACAAATGAGGTGGCATCAGCTGCATCAAAATTAGCTGGACATCAGCAGGATATTGGCGGATTATCGTCTGGATAAGTTCCACTTCAGCCAAAGGAGGTTGCAGATATCTTAATCCGGCCAGCTGTGATGCGAAGTAGTTCGAATAAAGTGTAGGCTGTGTCGAACTATACCGTTTCGTATACATGTCAGCGCGGATTCCTTGCTGGATGTCGCTGGGCCAATATGTCCTTAAGAGTGCCTAACGAAATTCCTGATACCCACTGAACGAATATCTAAAAGCCCTGAACCAGGTACTGGCTGGTCCAACCATCAAGCGTTCGATGACCCTCAATTCACGCTCTGGTGTCACCATGGTATCTCGGGGGTAACATTCGACGTTATTGAGAAATTCTACTGGAGTCAAGCCACCTCCAGTTCCCCAAAAGTGAGCAGATTGCTCCTCTCGTGACCTTATAATCATGACATTCGGATTATGCGGTGTCCGCATAGGAAGAATGCTGGTGCATTATGGCTAAGCCTACTGGGTTGTTTCATAAGTGTAGTATCGCTTTGTCCCTTCGTAATAGTTACGTTTGGTGTTGTTGATATCGTTTGCATCCCTATGTTATGAGTAGACGGTGCAAAAGAATTATCTCCCACGGTGGAAGTTGATGGTAAGTAACTGTGCCATGGATTAGACGTGCTAGGCTGCCCATGTAGTGGCAGGACATGCCTCATCAGTCGTCATCATGTGAGTACTTGTCGAAGTTATCGGGACATAAGTCGGTGTGGTAGCAAATGAGAGACGTTTGGGTTGAGTTTCAAGTCTTTCCAATCGCTGCTCAATTTGCTGTAAGTCGGGAGTACTTGGTGAATCTCCAGTCATACTCAACGATTTCAGTTGAAGTTCCAAACGCTCTATTTTACCAAGAAGATGATCATCCACTTCTTGGACAGTAGTTATGACATTACGTGATGATTCTAATCTTTCTTTAATTGTGACTTCCTCAATTCGCTTGTTAAGGTAATCGGTTTCAGCTTTTGGTTCCGCTTTATAGTCTGCTAAACAGGTCTCCACCTTCGCTAAGCTGCTCTCGACGTTGGTCTTATGTTCCAAAACATCTTTCTTAACAGTGTTTATTTCCCTCGCAAGTTCAGTATGGTTTGCGTGCATTTGATGAGTGAGGTCCTCTTCATTTGTAGTCAAGTCGGCTACAAGTTGTGTGCTCTGTGTTAGCCAGTGGTTTAGTTGGACCGGAACGGGCCGGAACGCCGTTCCGGAAAATATCTTCCCGCTTTAGAATGACGTAACAATTTTACATTCAGTAAGAAAATCGTTTATAATCTATACATAGCGCTGAAACGTCACGGGTGTACTCTAGCGGACTAATATCGAACCTTATGGTTTTATGTTCATAAAATACGGTCGCTTATACACTCCTGGGCGTTTTTCTGGTTCTCTAAGATTGACTACACTGCTATTGGATACGGAGAGTGGGAAGTGAGCACAACAACTTTCTTCCGCTCGTTATGTTTGTGTGAATCCAAATTTTATTTTATGTTTTGCTCGATGTGTTGCTGTGAAGCAGATATTACGGAATCTCTCTGCAGTTAATGAACATCAGTAGCCCCGTAGTACCTTTCAAGTTTTCCAGTGACTGTGAAAGTGAGTTGTGAGTCACAACTTGTGACAATGAGTTTACTTAAGTGGCTGGGTTAAAAAAACGTGCTGGGGATGAAGATGAAGAATCAAAGAATACTAAAAAGGTGTGTGATGGCTCAAATAAAAACGAAACTGAATTGAGTTCCGAGAACATTAGTTTCATTAAAGACGTGAGTATAGAGATAGACCCTGGGTTAAATGTTGCTGAAACGTGTGATGCAGATTCAAGGGAGAATTTAGGTTATGGTTCTACACCTTCTACCATCGACTGTGAAATTCAAGGGCCCACCTACCGAAAACAAGATTTTCCAGACTGTTGGAACGAGTCTCAGTACCGTTATTTTTTGTCAGAGAACGAGTGGTTATTTGCAGGAAATAAAAATTAAGGTTGCAATATATGTAAAGAGGAAAGTAAATTAGGATTAGGAGTTTCTAAAGGGGCAGGACTTAAGCTAATGAAAGTATGGGTAGAATGCAAGATTCATCCCAACAGAAATAATATTAATCAACAACAAACAAGCCTTAGGAAAAAAAAAATTGAGCACAAAAATTCAGAATCTCACAAAAAAAGCTATGTTACAAAAATCAGAATCCAATAAATAGATATTTGAAAGTTGCTTGGACACTATAAATGTCAAACACCTAGAAACCACCGTTCGAGTATTTCGAACAGCATACTCAATTGCGAAAAGAAATAGACCCTTCGTAGACCTACAGGCTTATGTTGAACTTCAACAATTAAATGGTTTAGATGTGGGACGAGTTCTTCATACAAATTTTAGTTGTGCTAATATTATTGAACACATTTCACAGGAAATGAGAAATAAAATAGCAAAATCTATAACAGAAAATCAGAGGAAAATCAGTATTATGATTGACGAATCAACAACAGTTAGTGTAAAATCTGTGTTAGTATTATGTTTGAGATGTGCTCTTTCAGATACCTCTGAAGTTGTTTCCTTTTTCTGGGACTTGATAGAACTTGAATCAACTACAGCAGATGTTATTACTCGAGAGATATTGAAGAATCTTTCTTCATATGGGATGAATGAAAACTTTCTGGCAGAACATTTAGTTGGTCTAGCATGTGATGGGGCCTCTGTAATGTTAGGTAGAAAAAATGGAGTTGGAGCACAGTTTTTAAAGTTATTTCCAGATATAGTAATCTGGCACTGTTTAAACCATCGCTTGGAATTGGCCGTTTCTGATACAAGGAATGAAGTTACAGGTGTTAACCATTTCCATTCTTTCTTTGACAAATTGCATTCTTTATACAGCATGTCTCCCAAAAATCAAAGGAAACTCAACATTTGTGCTGCTTCACTGGAACAAAGAGTTAAGAAGATTGGGAAAATATTTACAATGAGATGGGTAGTTTCAAGCCAGAGAACTGTAAAATCTGTCTGGGAAAACTACAGTGCTCTGGTAAAACATTTTAGTGAGGCCAAAAATGACCACCAGAGAGACTCCAAAGAAAGGGTAAAATTCCAAGGTCTAGAAAATATGTTAACTTGTGTAGAATTTCTAGAAAATATTGCAATTATGTATGATGCTCTTGTTGAGTTAGCTGATTTGTCATTAGAGTTGCAGAAAAGAGAGACAAGTCTGACCGAGGCTCAAAATGCAATCAAGCGCACTATAAAAGTGTTTGAATCGATGTGTAACTCAGCTTCTGGAGAATACTACAGAACAGTTCTTAAAGCAGCAGAAAACAAACAGTTTAGAAACATAGGATTACATGATTCTTAAAAAGTTGTAAAAATTGACAGAAAGCAGTTTTTCAGAAGTCTTGTGAACAATTTAAATAACAGGCTTATGGAAAATGTGTCCTCATCATCTCATCTTGGTTCCAGCTCTAGTCAGCCGAGACATGAGAGAATGGCAAAAGTTATCAGTGATTCAAAGGTACTATACAAAAATAATTGGCCCTCCACTTCTACTTTGGATATCTGCTATGGTGATGAGAGTGTCGGCAACCTTTGTGACTTTTTCCACATGTCAGACAAGAGGAGGTACCTTAATGCTTTTAGAAAGTATGTCGAGACCAAGGAAATTCCAGTGGAGCTGATGCCTTTAATCAAGACTGTACAGACCATTCCCATCTCTTCAGCAGAAGCTGAAAGAGCTTTCAGTACCATGAATGAGATCAACACCGAAAAGAGAAATAGGCTGCTGGTTGAAAGATCAAGCGGACTTATTTTCATAAGCAGCGTAGGACCTCCTGTGCATTTATTTAACCCACAACCACATGTCAAGTCATGGCTACGAAAGGGGAGACGTTCAGCTGATGAAACAACTTGTCGGAAACACGAGGCCGCTGATTTTGACACCCAATACGAGTCCATATGGAAATTGCTGAATTAATAAGGGGAGTTCCTGTAAATATTTATTTCCAACTAAATCACTGGTGTTAGCTCATCACGAAATCGAACCATATCTTTCGCGATAGCCTTCACTTCATTATGCACTGTCACGGCAGCTCCCCTCATAAGCCTCATGCTTGTGCTCACCAATCCTACCTCTCTCCTAACACCTACATGAAATGTCTGGTTTTCTTCAAGACGTCCCTCGACGGCAGCGACTCGCAACTCTAGCTGTTCCCTGACATTAGCGATAGTCTGCTGTAACTCATTCTTGCCCTCTGACATTCGAGTATTCATTTCTTCGATATTCTCATCGATCGCGTCAAGACGAGTCTCCAATTCCGTTCCACAAGTCGTGATATCCGCGCGTACTCCTGCTAAAACCCCTAACAAGTTATTATTAGCTTCTGCACGGTTAGTTTCAATTTCATCCCGCAGCTCGGTTAGAGATTGTGTGTTAATGACCAAAGTGGCATTAGCAGCATCAATTTCACCCCTTACATTGTTTATGTCGCCCCTGACAGTATTCAAAGTGTCATTAATTTTGGCGATATTCTGAGTCACGTCGCCCCTTACAGTGTTTATGTCACCCCGGACAGTATTAAGATCACCCCTGAGGGTGTTTACATTATCAGTCATGTCGCCCCTTACAGTGTTTATGTCACCTCTTGAAGATGTGGCGTTACGAGTTTGAGTGTTATTGGACTCAGTGACCTCCCCTCGAACTATGCCCAGGTCACCCCTTAAAGTTCTCGTATTTTCATTGATATCGCCCCGAAGGACGGCAATACTTGCCTCCAAATTTGCGTTCATTTGGCCCATCATGTGGTCATCAATAATCCTGAATCTCTCCTCGTCCATAATAACAGAAATACAATTGAGAGAGGGAAGGAGATGTCTAAACCCAACTTATCACTATAACAGGAGATGGTGATGATGAAAAGTCTGACTTACTCCACAAATATTCACGATTCAGCGACAAAAAATGATTCTACATTTACGTTACAACACAACAAGCAAGCAAAGACAAGTTACATTTACTCAAGACGAAGTACTGGCAAAGTCAAAGTCCTCAACTGAATTTTAATGTAATTGTATTTAGCCCCATGGTCAGATATCTTGAAGAATGCCATGTGACCTATTGCACGGCTGTACGACCTCTGAAGTTCATCACGGGCCAGACAATTTGTCAATAACCAATTTTAAAAAATCCTCTTTAAAACAACATGGATCTGATGGCCCAGTATCAAAAGCGTCAACTAATCGTACCTACTATAAATTGAGCGTGCTATAAAACGCACCCAGTATAGTATACATTGCTCCTACTAAACATGGCTACTACCAATTACAGTCAATAAAAATCATAATCACTATAAATTGTGTTCAGTATAAATCTTGACATTGAGCAATGTGTGTGTAAATCACTTGTAGTCTAAAAACTGTTCATGTAATTATTATTCTTGACAGTACTTTGAAAATTCCACCTTTAAAAAATATCAATCCACTTCATTTACTTTACTGTTATTATTACTAAAGTGACTTTACTAAAATTTAATTCATGTGTATTAGTAAATATGGAAGTCTCAACAACCAGCCATGGTAAGCCATGTGTCTACTATAAAGGATATACATATATTGTAAAAACAACCAATAAAGATGGAACTGTTATTTGGCGATGTTCAAAACAACGATCTAAAAAGTGTCGAGGAATGATTAAAACAAAAGACACCAATGTACTTACTTCAAACGAGCATCATTGTGAATCTCAAATTAATACACATTTAAATGGACAAAATACTCTAACCAAGGTTAAAAAAAAGCAAGTCCAAGAAAAAAATATTGCTTCTAAAGATAGTGCAGTGTTTGTTCAAAATCAATTATCATGTCCTCAAAAAGTCATGTTAGGACAGTTGTCAACGTCTAAGAAACCCTTAACACTATCAAAACCAACGCATACTTTACAAGAGGTCTCTGTGGAAAAGGAACAAGAGGAATTGGATAGTTCTAGTAATGTTGAGGATGATTATGATGATGATAATCATGATAATGATGGTGACAATGACTATCATAATTTTGATGATAATATTCATAATGATGATGATGAAAAAGAAGAGGATGAGGATTTTATGTCTATAAAACCATTGCGACTTACCCAGTTTTTAAGAACAAGAGTACCTGGAGAAAGTTATAAAAGGATCTACAACAAGCGTTGTGTTTAAAAGAATCTATATCAAACAATGTAAATAGAGAGAGTTGTATTCAGTGTGTATCTATTATAAAATGAATTTAATAAAAATATTTTATGGTTATTGTCTGCTTTTTCTTAATTACTATCACTACATCCTCCCACTATTAATGCAATTGTTAACCATCGACAGTCTCTAGCTTTGTTTATAAAAAGAGAGTGGACTTAAACAATACACTCTATCTATGGTTTGTATATCGAGTATCATAATAATACAGTATCGCTAAGCTATGTTAAAGCAATAGTTATGTCAGGTAAGGGGTTCAAATCCTTGCTTTCTTGTATTGAAAATGTGAACATAAGTCAAACGCCTTAACCACTCGGCCAACCTGACAGTTAATAATGTAATTTGTTTTGTGCACTTGAGTGTTTACAAAATTTTCCAGTGTACATTGACTCAACCACTTGCTCGTTTTTAAATGTAGTTTTTTTTTTTGCTTTTTCTATAACATTGTAGTTATGAGTCTTGAGAACTGGGTGTTTAATATAGGGTTAAAGGCATCTTAAAATAATTTTAGAAAAGCTCTCAGGTATCGTGTCATGGGTTTTAGTAATGCATTACTGTTTGTTGACTAGCATTTACCATTACACAACATTATTTTGGTAAGCTCTACATGTTGTTTGAGTCTTCAGCCTTTTGACTGGTTTAATACAGCTCTCCATGACTCCCTGTCCTGAGCTAATCGTTTCATCTCTATATAGCTACCACACTCTACATCCAAGGCTTTCTGTTTAACATATTATAACCTTGGTCTACCCCTACAGTTCTTGTCCTCAACCCTTTCTTCCATAACTAAGCTAGCTATTCCTGGGTGTATGTGTCCTACCAACCTATCGCTTTACTTCATTAGCAGTCGCCAGAAACATCTCTCCTCTCCCACTTGTCTTAATACCTCTTTGTTTGTAACCTTATTTACCCATTTAATCTTCATCATTCTCCTGTAACACCACATTTCAAACACTTCAATTCTCCACTTTTCTGCTACACCAATAGTCCAAGTTTCACTTTCATAGAATGTCATACTCCAGACAAAGGTCTTCAAAAATGACTTCCTAATACCTAAATCTATATTCAATGTCAACAAATTCTATAGAAATGCTTTCCTTGCCTGAGCAACATAAGAATCCTAATCGTCTCTGGTATAATGTCTTGTTTAGCAAACATAGTTGCTCAGTAGGTCTATGCATTTGTTGTATATAACGCAAAATAGCAAACAGTTTATCTAAAACCCTACTCACTGGTCAATAACAAGCATAGTCGCCAAAGTGTTTCGTTGGTATGTAGTTAACTCATGTCTGGTTAGTCAATTCTTATTGCAAGGCCAGTCAACACCTAAAAATTCATCTTAACATATAGTCTAATTATTTTTCTATCTACATACCAGTGTCTAATGAATAGTCAATATTAGTTTGGTCTTTACCTAAAATCTAAAATCCAATATCAAATTTCTAAAATCTAAAACCAAAAAATTTATTCTATAGAAAACATAATTCCAAGTAATACAAATCCTTATATGTTTTTCTTTAATAATTAGTTGCCGAAAATTTAAAGTCATGACATTATGGTTTGGTCTTTTTGTAAAATCTAAAATCTAAAATATAAGTTCTAAAATCTAAAGTCTAAAATCAAAAACAAATCAAAAATCTTACTTGCATTAACTGTATATTGAACCAAGTCCACCTTTGTATTTGTAATCCAAGTAATAATTTGAAACAAAAAATACAAGTGTAATCAGTCTTAAAACATTATCCCTGATTTTTTATGTTTTTGACATGCGTATTAACCTAAAATCAAACCCTGGTCTACCTTAGTCAAAGGCTAACAGCTTAACCACTGCACCACCATAACCGTCTTCCTTAGTTTGGTTCGTTCTAAGCCTTAAAGCTCAAAATCGAGTTAAGATCTCTAGTGCAAGAGCCAAAAGTGCTTGCCACTGCAGCACAAAATGGTTAGCAAGTAGCATTAGACATCCAAAAAGGATTGTATTGGTTCGGTTTGGTTCAGTGTAGTCACCATCTTGTTTTCATAGCTACCCTCTTTAACCAATCAATTAAAGAATTCTTGAATCGATAAATTGGATTTTGTGCACATCGTTTCTCATGTCATGCCTTAAACCTATACTCCCTATGTACTGCGGTCAGGTTTAAAAACAAGTTTCAATGTTTAAAGACTTGTCAGTCACCATACGTGTAGCTTGCAATCATTCTTTCTCTACCTAGCTATGTTTCATCACTCACCATAATCATCTAACATTATGGATTTGCAATATATTAAGAGAAACAAAAGTCCATGACCTTGTTGTTTTCAATCTTTTTGGGAAAATGCATAAGCCATAAAAAGAAAGCGTCATGTCAAGTTCTAGGACACCTTATGTGTCCAAATCCCGTTATTAGTTTATAAAATCTCAAATCAGTAACCTTGCCGTTTTGGGATATTTAAATAAATCATAGGTAAAATCATAAAAAATATTCTTAAAACATGTCGTCGCATGACCCTCTTCAATCAATGCTTCACAAAATATCGATTCATCCATTGGACATGGCCACCGTGGTCGGCGACATGCTCGTTTAAACACAACCGGTACTGTCTCTCTCTACTAAAAAAATATTGAATTCAAAAGTTAAAAAAACTAAATTTTCAAAATGTGTGGTTAGGCCGTTTGTCAAAATTTCAAAAAAAAAATCAAGAAGGGATTTTCACCCTGAGTCTTGAAACACCTCATGTGTCCAAATCTGATTATTGGTTTCCCCTTATTCCCTGTAAAATCTACATTAATTGTTTTATGGGTAAAATAACCGATCGTGGTAAAAGAGCATTTAATGACCAATTTTTTGAGCTATCACACCTAATTTTAGGGTTCTTAATTTCCAAGATATCGATTTTTCAATTTTGGGGTAGTTTCCACCAGCCTACTATTTTTCATCAAAAAAAAAGATCTTAGATTCATTTATCATTTTTAGGTGTTTAACAACTTTTTCCCTGTAAAATCACTATTCACTGCTTTAGGGATGAAATGACCTATCATGGTATAAGCCTATGTCATGACTTATTTTTAAAGCTATCACACTTAATTTTAGGGTTCTTAGTTTCCAAGATATCGATTTTAAAATTTTGGGGGCAGTTTTAACTGTCCTACTATTTTTTTTTATCAAAAAACCAAAGATCTTAGGTTCATTTATCATTTTTAAGTGTTTAAGAACTTTTATCCCTGTAACATTACTATTTACTATTTTAGGGGTGAAATGACCTATCGTGATAAAAGCGTATCTTATGACGTAATTTAAAGCAATCACACATAATTATAGGGTTCTTAGTTTCCAAGATATCGATTTTTAAATTGGGGGATAGTTCCCCCCCCCCCCAAAAGGGGGGACATCGCCCCTATTGCTAGGACCCCTCATACAAGTCACTAGGATGATTGGTTCGAGAGATATTAACAAAAGTGTAGTTAGGCCCTTTGTCAAAATTTCAAAAATACATTCTAAAAGGGGGCTTCATCCCTAGTTCTACAATACCTCATACAAGTTCCTAGCCTTTTTGGTTCGTGAGATATTAACAAAAATTTAGAGTAGTTAAAAGCTTTGGCACAATTTGGATAAATTCATGGTCCAGTCCATAGGGAGCAGTAGAAAGGGACCGGTCCAAAGGGAACAGTCAAAAGGGACCCGCCAACATGGACCCGTCCACATGGACCCGTCAACAGGGACCCGTCAACAAGGACCCGTCCACAGGGACTCGTCAACAAGGACCCGTCCACAGGGACCCGTCAACAAGGACCCGTCCACAGGGACTCGTCAACAATGCCAGGTGCTCTAACCTCAAGGTGAGATTAATAGTTTGCCTATCAACAAGCGCCGCTGGAAATACTTTTTGATCATCCCTCGTGGGTTGGGTTAGGTTACACTACAGCCGCCATCTTAAAAAGCCCGCCCTCTTACATAAGCCATGAGTGGGCATGAGTAAAAACAAAAAACAAGCATGTTAATTCATAGTGGTTTTCCACCGCACACATGTCTCTAGTATGGAACAACGTTTAATTTCATATTAGCATTCAAGCTCCCACATGTCGCAATTGGAAAGAGAGATTTTCTAAAAAATTACAATTTCACCCCCTAGTAGGGTTAGGCTTTATTTTGGGGTGGGAATATATTGTCCATTGGAATGGGGGTGTCAGCCCGAGTTCAACGACACCTCATTCGTTAAAATTCGACCATGCATTCGAGAGATATCGCGCCGCCGTCATCTTGTGTGGAGGAATGTGGAGGTTTAGGTCACAGAACCCCTACAAAACCACTACTAATAGTACACACAATACGCATATTATTCACCTGCCTAAAGCAAAATGGAGAACTTTTTGTTCCCATTTGTCATCTATCGTGTAATCAAATGAAAGGAATCCACTGTCAACACAGTGATCCACCTGAAAGGGTCACGCGGCCCCGTAGTTACGAACTTTCGGTTAGCCGGTGATCTCATGTCAAAGTCACAAAGTGTATTTATCTAATATCATTCCTTCAGGAATTAAAATCTGGCTAGCAAGATGCATCGGTCAGCTCAAAGCAATAATGATCAAGGTTTAACTGACTGTTATTAATTAACTGACGTTTTAACATCGGCGTTTTAGTTATAATGAGCTTTCATGATTTAGTAGCAATTATTATTATTACCGTAGGTTTACGAGTTTTTATTTATGTTGAATGACCGTCTGATGCAGGCTTAAATATGGAGCTACCAAGGAATTGGTACAATCTCCTCAAAATACTAGCCTCATGATTCACAATAACACCACGGATGTTGCCACGGTCCGTAAAAAACAATCATTACAAGTAATCTGTGTGTCCACCTAGATCACATTCAGAAAATACCTCTGCAAAGTCTAGCGCTAAGCTTTGAAACTGGCCGGAAATTCACAACAAACATGGTAAACAACCCTATCGTGTCTACGCACGGAATAAATATTCACTTAACAGTGAGAATAATAACATCCAGTCAGGTACATTCAACTAATAGCTCAACTATCATCACATTAGTGATTAAAAACATCATTCATTCGCTTACATAACTGAGAAAAATATAACATGAGCTCGTGACTTTCCATGTCACCCATACTGGTAAACGGTAATTTACTTGATCAAAATAGTATCGAGACTGCTACAATAGCTCGGTCAGAAAATATCCCTTCAGAAAATGGAATTCATTCATTTGTCGTCTCGCATTGAGAATCACGCAGCTTGGCGTTGTGGGTAATGCTAACGGTAGGCTGGCCTTGAAAGTGACACCTGTCATGTGTCTGGCCTTGATTAGTGTCCCTCACACAGGGGTAGTTAATGCCGTTAGCAAAGTCAATTTCACATTCAGAAGAAACACGTAGATTCGCCATATTCAGTCCACAGGTGAATTGTATTCCACTTTTACCCAACAGAACGTATAAAGTAGTAGAAGGCATTGAAATGAGCCTCGAAAAATATTAACAGACATGTGTTGCGTTACTCAAAGCAAAGAGTCGCGACTCGAAGACAAGCCTATCACATGTTTTCCTTTGAGAAAGATATTCCACTCTACTGTGGAGTTCAAAGTTCACACAACGTGCTCTTAGGGCACTAATACAATTAAGAATGACATTGTAAAAACACCTTAACTTTAGGTGATAAGTAAACTCATATGTAGTAGTGAAATTCGGGATTAAGAGTGAGTTATGACCTACAGCACTCATTACACTTAAATATGATTCATCTGGAATCTGTCACAAGGTTCTAAGACCTTCCACAATCTATTTACAATAATGGTGTAGTATGGGTAAACCTCTCCCAATCCAAAACCGATACGCCCGAACAGTGGCGTACTAGTAAAGTACAGTAAAGGAACTCAAATAAAACATCTATTCAAAAACAGAGCTGAGAAGTGAAAAGTAATGCTCCTCGTCAAATTCATGTTCCATGATGTGGAAATTTACATAGTTTGAGATTGTGCACCAATGTGAATGCACATCTGAGGTGTCTAACTCTGAGCTGGGTCTTGACACTAAACGTGTTGAAGCCCATCGAAGATGAAACTACCAAGAGTGGTAACTACAAGAATGAAAATCTACCTGAATGACTGTTATTGAGTAACGGTTGCTAATTCTAATCCACCACTGACCCATCATCTGACAAGAAAATCGGAATCAAGACTCACGATGACCATAGTTGTTCACCTCGTTCACCAAAGAACATTCTGAGGGGTTAGTCCTTTCCCTCAGGACTTTGGCAAGGGTCTTCGGATCCTTATCCATGATTCCCAATAATCTTCTCGTACGCCTCCATGGTATAGTGATGTTAGGCAGTTGACATCCCCTTCTGGTGATGATTTAGGCCATAGGAGACATCATGGTGATAGTTGAAATATGCATCACGTGGTGTAGAAATAACTTCATAGTGGTAATTCTTGTAGAATGGAGCAAATTATCGTAAATCATTGATTCTAGCTCGATTATGCTAACAAACACTGGCGTTACACATATTGCAGACTGAGTAACAAATTGGCCATGTGTCTGCGCACAGATTCTAATTTTTCTCACAGATTTTACACACTTGGTGTATGGTAATCGCCAAGATATCAAAGTAATTTTGGGAGTAAAAATATCGGCTTTGACACAGCACGATTTAATAGAATAGTAGTGGCGGTTTACTTCACTTTCACACAGTATTACGCAGATATTTCTGCACTTTGTAGATTTCAGATACACATGCATGTAACCATGTGGCATTCACATAAACCATGTGCTTTGGCACAAAAATGCTGAATTCACTTATTTCGGTGAAAATACTTATCACTCGTTACTGAAAACTAGTTTAAATAACCGCACAGATACATAAGTGCTATAATCAATCTTGATAACTATTATACTCGTTGGTAATGGACTCGATTGTCCTTCTTCAAAAAGACTTACACCCAGGTCTTCAAGTCGGACACAAATGTACGTCGTAACAGGTCAAACGCACAGTAGGGTATGTGGTGGTCAGAAACTATGGGTCCCGTCGTCGACTACTTCTCGAGTCATGTAGCGACTAATTAAATTCCATTCCCATTTTTGCGATGTAATACCTTACCCTTGTGCAAAATAAATAAATAAATAAATAAATAAGTAAATAAATATTATGCCAAAATCAACTGGCAAATGATGCAGAATTACAATATATGAGTAGTCCAACTTGCATATTAAATAATAAATCTTTAATCTTGTAAAAATGTATTTTCGTCAATCGGAACGAAGTAAAAAGTGCATCTGAAGCAGAGACCTGCTTTCTGGACGCGTTCCAAAATTCTCAGAGATTACAATCCATGCTTATTGCAAACCCTATCACCAGCATGAGCGAATACGGGCTCAGTATGTATGTAAGGATGTATGACTTGAGAGAGAAAGAGAGACAGAACACGAGTACGTAACATTTCTCGTTCGACTATAGCAAACACGGTGAAGGGGGGAATTAAAGCTTATAGAAAATGTAATTAGTAATTTTGTTTTTAAAGTTCTTTCTTTGAATGCGGTGGTAGATAGGCTTCATTTGTAAGACAGTCTTACCTGTAGTGTATAGAGTGTGTGCCAATACGTTTCTGGAAACAGAGAGAGAGACTGCACCATCGCAATATCCAAGCACTCGAATCAAGACATTTTGAAAACTTAAAATGTAGAAACATGTTTGAGAAAAATGAACTTCATGCGAAAAGGAAATGTGTTAACAGCAAAATGAGAAATACGCTCTTCAATATCGGCAATGAGTGAAACACAAAACTTGTAAATGAAATTTTTAAATATGCAAAGTGTAAATTGGAAATTTCAATGTAAGATGTATGAAAATCAGAAATGCATGACAACATTTTAAAATAAAAAGACATCGTGCTCCGGTAATGCTGTTTTTATTTCACAACGAATAGGGCTTTACAAAAAATACAACAAAAATCCCAATCCTTCTCTTTTTTAATGTTCATGTCCACCCATCATTAAATACCTTTCATAGCACTAATCACAATCAGAGCTGCCAACCTCTCTCCCACTGAGGCATCACAGGATGTCACACGTTTAGCAATTTTCAATAAGTCTTTAGCCGCCACACCCTAAATTGAGGCTGACTATGATGATAAGAAATGTGATGTTCACGACAAGCTTAGTCCAGAGGATTAATAGCAAGATCACCACGCTGAGAACTTTGATCCAGCTTTGTTCCAGGACCGCAGTATACGTAGCCAGGTAAGTACATTTCAAAAGGTTATATAATAATCACTTTGTCAATGACGCCACGACCAGTATAATTGCGGCTTATCTTTTTAAATCGGCGGCGAATAGTTTTGACCTTCCCCCTCTGTTGAGGATGTTGTTGCTTTTTTCTCGCAATGACAACCGTGGAATGAGGAAACAAAGTCTTTGTTTAAGGTTTTATGTCCGTGATACAGTTTAACAAGCTGACACGTTCGACACTGTTGTTCCGAAGGAATTTTGGTGATGGACACCTTCTTATGGTGATCGTAATCGGTGCACGGTTGCAATTCACTTAACACAGGGTCTTGAGTCCACGATTCTGTACATGATACCAGATTTCTTTCGGTGCATTGGCCGCCACATAATAATTAAAGGATTTTTTCAAGGCATTTAATTCGTCTTTTGTAAAAATGCCCAATTTACTTTTGCACACAAAACATTCCCGATGGCTTGCTCGTTGGTGTTATTCTCACAATCCAACATTTTGGGCACATACATGATGCTCTCTCAACGGCTTATCACTCACTAACGATATTCCCACTGCTGCTAGGAACAAGTAATATCTTGCCCATGACGTCACGACATGCATTTCTCGTTAGCCAATCAAACAGATTTCATACCTGGAAAACGGATTGATGCTTTTTCATTAAAAGTCCTTTCTCTTGAAAAAGCGTATGCAGTGGAGGATAGTCCAAATCTATAACATCCACACATTCACACGTGTGAGGCAGAAACGGGCGAAGCCATTCGCGTTATTCAGTTCCTTTCACAAACACAATATTAGCCGTGGATAGATGAGCGTTTAATATCATGGCCAGATATTTATAGGAAATGGTCCCATTGCAATCCCAGAGGGGTTTGTATCCCATCAGTCTGCCTTAGGTCTTTAACAGACTGAAACTCTAGAGGAAATGGTGGTTTAAATACAAAATGAAATAGTTTTGGCGGCCAGTGTGTCGTGCAGCCAATAATCGCCACCTCTTTAAATATATACTTGTTGTCGTTGATCTTAAAGCCTTGAGTATCCACCAACAGTATACGTGACATGTTCACGCTTGCCTGGACGAAGACCAACTGACTACTGACTATCGACTTCTAAGGTGTACAAGTTGCATTTACTCAAACCACATTCTAGTAAAAATCGCGCCCACTTAAAAATCGCGCCCACTATAATCGCGCCCATGTCAAACCGCACCCACTATAATCGCGCCCACTTCAAATCGCGCCCATATTCGCTCTTACTTTAAACTGTGTCCACATATGTTAGGTTAGGTTAGGTAAGGTTAGGTTAAGTTAAATAAGCTGAGGTTAGTATAGGCTGTATTAGGTTAGGTAGAGTTAGGTTAGGTTAGGCCAACTGGATACTAACTAGCGACTATTGAGGTTTAGAAATAATAACAACATACGTTTTTTATTATATTATTTTATTTGTACAAATATCATAACAAGCTCTACATTTTTCGTTATTCTGGGAAAGGAATGGTACCAATTCATACAGCATAGTCTTTTGTGTTTATATCATCCATGACACCTGTGATGTCCCAATGTCTCAAGACAAGGAGTTTCCACATTCATTCTTTCTTCATCTTGTTCTGTACTGTCAACCGGAGCACCGTTAATGCCATACTGCCCGCATGTATCATAACTTTTGCCATCACTCAGGGGCACTATTGATGGGAACTTGAATGGCATGGTATATTACCCACATTCATTCTGCGGAGGTAGGGGCATGCTGGTGACCAGCGCTGATGTTCCTGTAAAGGTTCATCACTCCCCACGGGTCTATGGTAATGTAGTTAGGTTGTATTAGACAGTGGACTAAAGGCCGAATTGTTAATGTTAACAAATATTTAATTTAAATAAACAGACACTGATACACTGGCACACTCCAGTATCACAACGGTTTGCAACACACTGACGAACAAGAACGTGTGGTAGCGCCACAGTCGCGCCAACGGGCCAATCACCATAAGCAAAACAAAGAACATCATAACACTGAAATTGCGGACAACTTACCAGCAATAACAACAGGTAATTGGACAAAAAACACATTTCACTTCATCTCTTGTATTTCAATATTAGAAACCAGCAGTTGCTAATGCTTGAGGGTTAATGAAAGGCACAGGCTACGTAGCAAATGTCATGATACGTTGTTCCTCAGATTTTAAATTCATTGGTGTAACACCTCTTGTCACTGAGATGCTGGACTTAGGGTTGCCTATTATTTATAGACTTGGTTGGACAGTGGATAATAGTTTACTTGTTTGTGATGAATAATTAGACAATTAGCCGTGGTGTTTGGCGAGACATTGTCGTGTGTTTCAAAAACTAGCCGGATGTCATTATTGGATGCATTGACAGACTCTTCCAAGTAGGAACAATCAAATACCACCAGTGGCGCCCTTGCCTTCACCTCTTGGGGGTGTCAAAATGGGGCAATTCCCTTTTTGATAATACGACCATCTAAATTTAGAAAACATGTCGTAGAGTGGGCCAAACTGATTTTTTGAAAGTTCAAAATCCAATCCTTCACAGGGAAATATAGCCCCGTTGAGGAAAAGTTGTATATTTCTCAATTGTATATGATCAAATTGAGTGACATCTTTGGTTTGTTGGTACTTGCGATTCGTTTGGAAACCCACCATAATATAGTGACGTCTCTCTGTGTAGCGTGCTGTTTTCACAGACCAACTGTGTGTGTTGGTCGTTGGCAATAGTGGATACTCATGTAGCGCCCAGCTTCTAAATTCCATGTGTAGAGGCATATATATTCCCACAATCATAAGCATCTCCGGTTTTTTGCTATCCGAAAGGGTAACGTGTGGTACTTTCCATAACATATGTTGTATTTGAATTTTGTTATCACCGACAGTAGTGGCTACGCTGGCTAAAGCTCAGCATTAGTTCATGGGGCCAAGCTCTCTGCTGACTCGGTAGACGCGTGGGTTCGAGCCCCACCGTCGGCCGTCCTTGAAATGGTTTTCCGTGGTTACCCATTTTCAACACCAGGCAAATGCTGGGACGGTACCTTCTGACAGGCCACGGCCGCTTCCTTCCACATCCTTGCCCAGTTTCATTCACCATCATTCATTTCATCTCTCATTAACTCCTCTCATGAGGTTGGCGTCAGGAAGGGCATCCGGCCGTAAAAATCATCGCCACAAAGACTTCCATCGCATCTCATCCCCGACCCCGTTGGAAAAACGGGAATAATAAGGGGTAGACATACATTTGAATTTTGTTATCGATGACTCCATCATTCGCTCCCTTGAGTGCATTTTAATCAATCCTGTCTCTGACGAGATAAAGCACTTGTCTTGCGTTTACCACAATACGCTGGTGAACTTCGGCAAAGCCTAAAATTATGTTAAGTGGTAAAAATCCAGTAAACGTTCCATCCGTGTGAACCATCCAGTCATTGATTGAGTCAGGGCACCAACCAGCCATGAAAAGTGTGTTACCTTCTTCAACACTATAAGTGGGGTATAGTTTCATGAGACTTGAAATACCCACATTTCGAGTGCTATCCACGACAATATCATTAATCACATAGCGCACCTCGGAAAAAAGAAAGGCGAAAGTATGGTTGGCTAACTTGGATGTCGTGGGTGTAGAGCCATCGGCGTTTGTGAGCAGGCCTTCAATTTGAATGACACTTTCATGCTATAGGGTGTAAATATATTGTTTGTTAGTAACAAATTGAATTTCATCATTGTTATTTAATCGAGGTGTTTGGGCTTGATAGGAATGCGGATCAATTCTTAGAATGCCTTCTTGCACCTCGACGTGGTCCACTACCTCCAGGATAGAATTCATCATGTAGAAGTAGGTTGTAACCCAGATGTTATAAAATCTGTTTGTCCTTACGTGTTAACTTGTATTCACGTGGCAAACAACTAACACCATTCCTAGACGGTGTTGTTGCTTTATACACCAACTTCATAGTGGCTTTAGAACCAATTTATAGGTCACAGGTGTGCTAGAATCTAGTTGAATCAGTTGTTTGTTTCTATTTACCAGTCTTAAGGTTATATTACTAATATTATAAACACGCACAGAATGAGAAAGAACCACTGGAGGGTTTTCACGAATAATATAGCCATTGGGCAATGTCACAATAAAATCATAGAGCGAATGGGATGGCTCTTGATTCGTGTACACGTTGCTAATAATATTACACGTCACAGACACGTAATAGTCCTCGATAAATCTCACTTGGTGATCCGAATAGTGTATTCTGTTTGGTTCAAGAACATGTGATAGAAACCCCAATAAGGGGGCGATTGAATCTGGTTGTGTTTTAAAATTATTCCTAAACGACGATAAAATACTGCAGCGATGAGTTATGGTGTGACCTACAAGTTCAAGCTTGTGTGTTCCATCAATAAATGTCTTTAAACCATATTGTTTCACCAGCACCACATAAATGTGTTCATAAATATCGTCTATGGTATATCCACCAGGGGACAGGGCTAGCATGGAATCATCATACTAAAACTTGTCGCTGACATTTTCCCGTACGTTGTAAATTCTTTTATAAATTTCAAGATAAACAAGCCCCAGGACGTAAGGTCTTTCACTCAATTTCATAGGAAGGTAAAAGTCTAGGCTGACTTCAGGTCCACGTCCATGCAGAGTAAATATCTTACTTTCTGCTGTCATACTCTTTACGTTTCTGCTCACGCTGTATCTTATATAGAAACATGAGGCTTAAGCGCCCGCACCTTTGCGTGCTAAACTTTTGTTGACGTTTCACATTATAGTACTGTATATCTTTGTCCGGTTTCCAAAATACTTGTATAGTTCCATTGGTGGAGGGAGATTGCCAAAACTATCAAAGTACCACACGGTGGGACCATGTTTCACATAGGCCACATAATGTGTTCCTGGTCCTCGGCGATCATCTAGATTAATGATAGCACGTTCCTGTTTCCATGGTAGTGGCGGTAATTGGTTGTACATATACACACCTCGAAAATGCGGAATCCTTAACCGTTTAGCTTAGCTTATGACTTGATAATGCGTCAGGGCATGTCTTGGTATGACCGTTGTTAATTCCTTTTTTTTTTGTGACATGTTAACACCAAGTCCTAGTTTATATGGTGCTAGCTTCGTGTATCCATTTCTCGTGCCTATGGCAATAGCTTCCATGGTTTCATTATGTCGTTTATCCTCTCCCAATTGTTGCTTGTCTTCCTGAGTCAACTTGATGGCTCTGGCAACGGCACTGGCACCGCCGAGAAGCGAACCCAGAGCCGCGAGCCCGGCAAACAAAACCGTTAAAAACCCAGCTCGTTTCGGGACAGGAATCACTCGTCCTTGTTTCGCAAACCGTCGTTTACTTTTCGGATTCACGTGCAATCGTGCCGCTCGGAGTGCTTTTTTAATAGCCAACACTTTATGTTTTTCATCACGTGAGGCTTTCTGGGCTGGATGAAGAATAGCTTTAGAGCCACCCTTTTGCGATGACTTGGTCTTATCCTTAGTCTTTTTCACCACGTATCTTTGTTTCACCATGATAGACAACCTTTCAAAAGAAAGTTTGAGTTAAAACTAACACGTTTCTATGGAAACAACCCATTGATATTTAATTTCCAGTAGCTGTATATTCGAGTTCTACATAAAGTGGAAAATCGGTTATAGTGTTTCCGGCTTGTTTTTCCTCTAATGCTGGAACAAAATGGTAAGATAATTTATCACCCACTCTCACGTCCTAAGTAGTGACTCGGCACTATGGTTTAATCGTATCGATGAATGTTATATATCTGGTGTGTATTCCACAATACGAATACTTTCCTTAAACCGTAAGCTGTAACTCGTTGAGCCTGAAGTTAAAACATAGGTAAGGTCTTGACAGTCTTTCTCAGACCATCGGTTGGTCATGTAAACCAGAAATATAAACATGGGTTGGTGGTTTAATCATCGAGGATACATAGTCTTCCACAAATTGTTTGGTTGCAACCTCATGAGGCGCTATGGGATCTGAAACGTTAGCTTGTCGTCTTCGCTTCATGTATAAACTCTTCTCTTTAATTTCACACACGTTGTCCATTTCCGAGGTTAAAAACTGTTTTTTACAGACATCTTGCGGGTCCACAGGGTCAGCCTCGTGGATTTTGCAGTTATTGTCAGCGGTAGGTTAGGTTTGGCACCATGCCATATAACCATTTCACCTTGTTATCCACATACTATTTTGCAGAGGCATCAGTAGAAACTTGAGGATATTTCACGTGGGTTAACCGCTTTCCATTAAAGTCATAATCTCCTTGTTTAGTGCGTGTCACCACCGACATATCCACATAGTAATAATTAGCAGGGTCTGTCTCTTGTTTAGGGTCATTTAATGGGACGGTCTTGGCCTTGGCCATTAATGCACGTCCAAAGACATCCATCACAATACTGTTCCTGTACCAGGGCTTGGGTCCATGTATATATACAGCCTACTAGCATCTTTTACAATTAGTTGATATGCAGATTATTAAGCAGCAAGAGTCACTCCCCGTGGGGTATATGGTTTCCCATCTCTTTCCCGCATCACGTGAACAACGCCACGGTTCACTGTTTCCGTCTTCCATTCGCTGCCTCATTGTGGGACCCTCGGGATATGGAAAGACCAATCTTTTGCTCACACTCATCACGGCTCCAAATGGTCTCCGTTTTCAAAATATCTATATTTTTGCCAAATGCCTCTACCAACCACTCTATGAGTTCCTGGACCAAGTCATGTCTGAATTACGTACCGAGAATATGGATTATTTTACGTTTTCAATGCAAGAAAATGTTATTGCCCCGGATGCAGTGAGACCTGATTCGCTAATGATTTTCCATGATGCATCCACCGAACGACAGGCTATCATCGAAGCCTGTTTCAGCATGGGTCGACACAAACATATCGACTGCATTTATCTTGGACAAACTTATTCCAAAATGTCCAAACAACTCATTCGTGATAATGCCAATGTGATTGTCTTATTTCGCCAAGATGAGCGGAACATATGCCACATTTATAGAGAACATGCCAATCCCCATATGACCTTCTTTACCCAATTGTGCGCCAAGTGTTGGAACACTCAACGACATGCCTGTCTTGTTATTGACAAAAAAAAAGTGATATTCACCAAGGAGGTTATCGCTCAGGGTTTAATTATTTTATTCATATTTAAAGGGTTGCCTCATTTCCTCCTATAGAGCGTCTCTTCCTTAAAAGATAGTATGAGGTTAAATGTAGTATTTGCCTCTCAGTCGCACTCATATGTCCTGCAATTAGCTTCGTCCTCTTCTATCCCGGCCATATTGCCATTTCCCAATAATGCAAAGTGATAAATCTAAGTAAATATTTGCGTGGTCTTATAGAGAATTGTCCGCTCTTTATAATGATGTAAAATTAAAAGCCAGAAATAATTACCACATGGCCCAATTTTCAAAATTTCGATATCTTAGCGCGAATCTATATTTCATCATCATCTTCATTTCCCCTTTTCCAGCTGACACTGGGTGGGGGCAAATATGGCTCCTCTCCACTTTGTTCTGTCGTTCCTCCATTCCTCTTCCGACACGGTGTTCTAATTCAGGTTCGTTTACTAATACTATTCTTCACCGAGTCCATCCAACGCATTCTTGGTCTTCCTCGTCCTCTCATCCCTGTCATCCGTCGTTCCAGGGCTCGTCTTGGTAACCTTATTTAATTCATCTGTTTGACATGTCCAAACCATCTCAATCTGCTTTGCTCCAGTTTGTAATTTAGTTTCTGTACTCCCAATTCTTTCCGTATATCTTCATTTCTCACTCTGTCTGTCCTCGTGTTCTGAACCATACTTCTCAGGAATCTCATCTCAGCTGACTGTACTCTGCTCTCATCCCTCTTAGTCATTGTCCAAGTTTCTGCTGCATATGTCATTATAGGGACATAATATGTTTGTATATAACTTCTTTACCCTTAATTGGTATATCCTTGTTCCATACTAGTCCCCGTACCTGTTGGTAGAAAGCACTCCCGAGTTGTATTCTATATTTCTATTGTATTCTATATTTATGCACATATAAAACTTATCACGCCATAGCTAATGAACTAATGATCACATCAGATTAAGAATTTATTTTAATTTTGCCTGATGATGATAGAAGATATCCTATTTCTCAGGGTAGTTATTTGTTTCATAATAGGAAAGTTCTTTTTTTCTAAAATGTTACTTAAAAATTCTAGCATGGTATCACAGAAACGTTAGGTAGCGAGAAACGATTTTGCTGTCAACTTTACGTCGGTAAGGAGAAATGTTCATTAATGTCGGAAATAGTTTTTTAAAACAAACCAGAGCTCGGTATCAGATATAATTCATAAGTTATCGCACTTCGCGTACTGCCTCCGTCCAACAGTTTGTTTATTCAGGTGGCCTTGTTATCTCCACGACTGCGTTTGTTAAGTGTTGGAAAAGATTCTTTGCTACCCCAGAGCACAGTGTTATTAGATTTGTTCTGGTGTGAACTTAAACTGTGAAGAGTTTTTTTTTTATAATTTTTTAAAATTATTATTGAGTTATTATATTTATTACTATTCATCATCATCATCATCTTCATTTCCCCTTTACCAGATGACACTGGGTGGGGGCTAGTATGGTTCCTCTCCACTTTGTTCTGTCGTTCCACCATTCCTCTTCCAACATGGTGTTCCAATCCAGGTTCCGTTTTCTAATGCTATTCCTCACCGAGTCCATCCAACGCATTCTTGGTCTCCTCGTCCTCTCATCCGTCGTTACAGTGCTCGTCAAGGTAGTGTACCCGTTTAAACCATTAAAGCTGTTTGTCGTATCTGAAGATCAGCTGGATTGCAGAATCTTGAGGTTCCCGGCTAAATAAACCTGAAAATCCTACCAACAAGAGCTAAATGGGGGATGCAAAAGTCCTACGATTATGTTTTGGTAAATTAAAAGTGGGTGGATAAACTAAATCAAAGGAGAGTACGAGAAACTTACCATTCTCGGTCAAATGGGCGTAACTAGTGGTTCAACTAAACCTTAATTGCACCAAATCATAACCTCTATTCATTATCTAAATAAATCATTCAATACGTGTTCATAAAACGAACGAATTAAATTTATTAAAGAAGAATTTAAATTTTAAAAATCAATCAACAAATAATTACCGTATATAAATTCCACATATGATCAGTAAAATGATTGTTAAAATAATAATAATAGGAAAAAAACTAATCAACATACATCCGACGTTAGAAATACACAACTTCTCAAGTATAAACACACATCAGCTGTGTCTACAATCACACTTAAATCACAGTTAATTTGAAATTATAAATTCTGAACAGATACTACTGTCAATTCAATAAATGCCTTCCTTAGCCATTCCTTCTTTCAATAAACATTTGTTTCCAACAATACTGCAAATAATTAAACGTTGATCTATCACAAGATCACTTCTCAATATTGTTTAACATCCTGGATGTTAACAACGAACAACGTCATGTTCCTCGAACATCTCTCTCTCTCTCCCTTTAAGTTGTTCAAATATAACATAAAATTATAATAAATTATTCAAATGTTAAATTTTAAAAAATCTCTATAATAATATTACATAATAATGGAAATTATTATTAAAATTAAATAATAATGAGTATTAATATCGTTCAGACATTAATTAAATTCACGAATTATTTATTATCTAAATAAATATTAATTATTAAAATTATGCAAATAATTTCGAAAAATAAATAATATTATTATTATTCATTATAATCAGTTGTTTATTTGGTTAACTCCGTTAAGTTATTTAGTTATGTTAAGTTTCATATTTAAATATTATTTATATTATTTACAACGTTTAGGTGTAGAGTGATTTTGCTGTTTTGATTTTTTGAGTCATTTTTGAGTAATATGCAAGTCCTGATGCCAAATATTATACCCGTTTACTTGTATCACACACCATTTTTAGTCATTCTTTTGTCTTAGTAACGTTATTGCATACTACACGCTATCTTTTAGATTCAAAATAATCTTTTGTTACAGGAATGCTATTTGTTGGACCTAAAAATCTATGGTGGTAGCACTGCATAATGTTGTTGAACTCCTTGCCAGATGGCAGCACTTAAATCCTTTGTGATGTGAATTCAGTTGAAAGCTCTAAGTGACCAGCTTGATTTCCAAACGAAGAAGTTTATTTTGAATACGTGTGCATTAATTGTCAGTTTCTGTTTTGAGAATCTGTGAATATGGAAAGACGACAGTGTTTGAACAATCCAATTGTGTTTTGTTACATTTGTGGTAGCTTTATAGTGAAAAAAGCAGAGACAAAACATAACCTCATTTGTCGCTAAAGTTTATAAAGCTTATGTTGGAATTAAGTTAGGAGATCAAACCAAGCCAGGGGCACCTCATAAAGTGTGCAGCATTTGTGTTGAAGATTTGAGAAATTGGACAAAAGGGAATAAAAAAGTGCTTCGTTTTGGTATACCGATGGTTTGGCGTGAACCCAGAAACCACAGCAGTGACTGCTACTTTTGTACTTGTAAGCTCAAAGGTTTCAATGCTAAGAATAAAAAAAGGCATAACATACCCCAGCATTGAATCTGCTAGGAGACCAGTGTCCCATGGCCCTGATATTCCAGTTCCCACACCTCCTAAAGACAATATTGAAGTTTCTGATTCTTCAAGTAGTGAAACATCGGGAACATCTGACAGTGACTTTACCCCTGCAAAATCTAATGTACCAGTACTCTTCACACAATCCGTGTTGAATGACTTAATAAATAAGAGATTTGAAACTCCCCAAAGATACAGCTGAACTTTTAAGTTCCAGGTTAAAAGAACAAAATCTTCTTCCTGATGGCACTTCAGTGACTTTCTACAGAAATAGAGAAAAAGATCTTGCGCAGTACTTTAGTCATGAAGATAGACTGGTTTATTGCGACAACATTCCAGACCTAATAAACAAGGTAGGTGCTGCCACATATGACCCAAACGATTGGAGGTTATTTATTGACTCTAGTAGGAGAAGTATGAAAGCTGTGTTACTGAACAATGACAAACAGTTGGCTTCAATTCCATAGCTCACTCAGTCCACTTAAAAGAGAATTATGATGACATGAAGCTACTCGTGGATAAAATACAATATAACATACATCAGTGGATGATCTGTTGAGATCTTAACGTACCGGTAATCGGTATTTTGTTCGGTCAGCAACAGGGATATAAGAAATTCCCATGTCACTTGTGTGAATGGGATAGCCGGGCAAGAGATGAGCATTGGTCTGGGATAAAATGGCCTGATCGAACCACCTTAACTCCAGGATGTAAAAATGTTGTTCAGAAAAGCTTAGTGGAACGTAAGAAAATACTATTACCACCTCTTCACATCAAGTTGGGCCTGATGAAGCAGTATGTGAAAGCCCTTGACAAAGAGGGCATTATTTTCAATATCTTTGCAACAAGTTCCCTTTTCTCTCAGAAGCAAAAATAAAAGAAGGTATGTTTGTAGGATCACAAATCAGAAGTCTATTGAAAGACAATGAGTTTGAAGATGCAATGACTCCTGAACAAAAAGAAGCCTGACAAGCCTTTAGAGATGTAACTAAGAAGTTTTAGGAAACACCAAAGATCCTAACTATGCAGAAGTAGTAGCTATAATGCTTGAGAAATTCAGAATTAACGGTTGCAACATGAGTCTTAAGCTGCACATTCTTTTTTCACATTAGGATGTATTTCCTGTTAATTTGGGGGGCGGTGAGCGAGGAACAAGGCGAACGCTTCCATCGAGACATTCGGGAGATGGAACGACGGTACCAAGGACGATGGAGTATATCAATGATAGCGGATTACTGCTGGATGCTTCAAGGAGAAGACTCCACAGGAGCTCATAAGAGAATTTCCAAGATAAGATCACTGGAAGGCAAACGAAAACGTTATTATTGATTTAATAGCATTCTAGTGAATCAACATTGTGCATTTCCAAGTAATAAAACCAGTATTTCAATCAAAACTTTTTTTTTACAAATATGTATTTTTTTGTCATTAACATCGAATTTTTCATTCTCGATTTGTAAAAGAACCTGATGTGATATGAGAAAAAGGCGTTTTTTTTTATGGTGGCACTTAGTTGCTTATAATCACTTTTCAGAAGTAAAACAGCTTTTAAAAAGTTCCATTTTGTAGACCTGTATCAGTCCTATTGCTTCCTAAGTTTCACTACTTTACAATTCTTACTCTCGTTACATAGCTTCAACTTATATCTTGTTATCACATAACTCTAATTATAATGTAATTATAATTTATCATGTCAAAATATGGCTTGTATGGCCGAACGATTAAGTTGAGCTCATACGCTTCTGTCATAATCTTATATAATAATATAATAATCATTAACAATCTTATTATTTTCAATCTTTTCCCAAGTATTTTCCGCCAATTAACTTTCAATTCAACTGTAAGTTAACATTAAATGTACACCAATTATCTCTCTTAGATCCATACTGTAATATTAATACATTTCTGTTGTGCGTTCACAATGCATATAATAGCTTTCTATTAACATCAATGCCTTAAAAACATCCACTTCGTTATCTTCAAACTAATATCCTTTCAATAATACGTGTAAATAACGTATTATGACTACATTAACTTGCTATTAAATAATTATAGCTTCAATATTCCTTTCCTTCATAAAAGTGAACAACATTCTTCGTTACCATATGATTAAAATCCGTTACATTACTTGCCTTCTTTAAATTAAAACTTATTCGATGTTGACAATGTATTTACTTAATTTGTTGTTAAAATAATTCGTAATAAATTACTTCCTTAAACAGTTATGATGTCTTGGGTTACTAAGACTCGTTACTTTAATTTACAATAATAGTTGTTAATATTTAATAAGAATAAACATTTATCACTCCACTCTGGTCGTCATTCAATTATTGCTAATGTTGCAATCTTAAGTCAACAACAACAGTATAAAATTATAACATGTTGCAAAGGGTTTTATAGAATGCTCAATAATTCTGATATGTCGTGATAATGGATAAAATCCTTCTAAATTCAATAATTTATCCATCGATAAATTATTTAAATTAATTTAGTTAATGTTTGAATGTCTCAAGTCATTTATCATTCTTGAACAAAGCTAAATAATTCAATTGGATAATATTTATAGTTGCTACACGCTAAACTTGAGTTATTATAAATATAACTGTACTCTATTATATCGTGGTTATTCTTGTAAGATCGGCGGTCAATAATATGAAACGTCAAATAAATGTTTCATTCGCGATGAAAATATATTCCCCCGGATCTAAATTCTTCTTACGATAAAATTCCCAAAATAATTAACAAGTCAAAATAATTCTAAAAATATTTAATTAAAAATCTTAAATTCAAAAATACTGAAAATCGTCGTTCTATATGGAAAATATCCAACTCTAGGATTTAAAATCCTCAAAAGAAATTTTAAATGAATAAATTAATCCATAATGGAAAATATTCCAAAGTTTCAACAAAAATAATCCACTGAAATATCAATTACTTAAATGTTGAAATGGTGCCATTGCTCTACGATAATCTAACTACAGCAAACTACAAAACCAACATTATGAACGAAGATCACTCTCTACCTGTTGTTGAAATCTTGTAGAATAAGTGTGGTGGAAATTACTGTCGACACCAGTAATTCCATATCCAGAATACCTCTTCTTCTTTCTCCGGAAAACTGCATTGCTGGAATTCGAACCTGGATCTCCAGCCTCAAACTGCCTCGCCTGGTCATGAACTAACACGCCATCGATCGCCACTACGCTGTCGAACGAAAGTTCCAACTTCGAAGTAAGATCTTCAATTCCGCTCCGCACTGGGTGAATAGTTCTCATGATGCAACTGTCTAGTTCCGAATCGTAAATGTGGATAATAGCCTTACCGTAATTATGCTTGATAGTGATGGTTAAATTTCACATTGGGTTGCTCGATAATCTAGCCTATCAATGCACATCATACTCCTTACGCATACTGGTTTAAGCTGCCATCGCAATCGCTTCAAATACGTATTCATATCTTCCCCTTAACAGCAAAATATATATCATCTTGACAAAGGATTTGTAACAAGAATTATAACTGTACATAGTTTGTCAACAATATTATTCTAATGCACACGCACGGTTTTGCTTATAGCCTTGTCAGCTTGCTACACGCCTCGCTTAAGTGTCCGTTCGGTTTGAAAGAAACACTTTCCTTCGACGTTGCTTCCACTTCGAAAACAACTAGAAATATTCACAATTCCACCACAATATTTATATCGAATGCGTAAAGAGTGTTTCTCCTTTATTAAAATTTGGTAGCGTTATCTTGAACGTAAACTGAAATATAAGGAAGTTTGTATTCTCGTTCTATCAACGGGCATTTCTCTAGCAGCTTGGCCCCGACTCCTCCCCTGGTCGCGGTCAAGGACTTCTCTATCTTCCCCGCCATTAATTGCGCACTACTTTCCTGGACCAACCTGTCGCAGGTCCACACTCAACCGCTGCTCGTAACGAATGACCATGATTCCCGCGGTGACACCACGCAAATCAGAACTCTGAATATGGCGCCTCATCAATCCACGCGGTAACCCACGAGATTGCATCTTATCTTATATCTCTCTCCATAGCCTTCAAGCTTCCTTCCGAGTTTGACTAACATGGATATCATAAATTTAGATACATGTCCAATGTTCCAATTATGCGGGTTCTCTCTTCTTTACCCAAAATAGCAGAATTAATCTCCAATCAAGCTTCTCATTAAGCGCGATCAGTTTCTCCTTCTCTCGTGCTATCAGTAATTCAATTCGCCAATCAGCGCATTTCTTCTTCGTAACTGCAAGTTGCTATGAGCGGAATAGCAAAAATACGACACGGGACGGTCGAATAATGGCTTGGGTCGCCATTTTGCTATCGTCGTTTGCAATCTGAAGCTTCCCTTTGTACAATAAAAATCTAACATTGCACAATCCTTCAAAAATACTGCATTATTTTCCAACTCTCATTAAATATACAAAATAACATTCTCTCCATCCTGCGCATCTTAAAATTCGAGTTCAGTAGCCTTACTTCATTCATTCGTTTGACATGTCCAAACCATCTCAATCTGTTTTGCTCCAGTTTGTCATTTAGTTTCTGTACTCCAAGTTCTTTCCGTATATCTTCATTTCTCACTCTGTCTCTCCTCGTTTTCTAGACCATACTTCTCAGGAATCTCATCTCAGCTGCCTGTACTCTACTCTCATCCCTCTTAGCCATTGCCCAAGTTAATGCTGCATATGTCATTATAGGAACATAATATGCTTTGTACATAACTTCTTTAGCCTTAATTAGTATATCCTTGTTCCATACTAGTCCCCGTACCTGTTGGTAGAAAGCACTCCCGAGTTGCATTCTTCTGCTAATTTCCAAATCTAGTCTTCCATCTTCAGTCAGTTCACTTCCCAAGTATTTGAAGTGTTTCACCACTTCCAATTCCTTATCTCCTACTCTGATTACTCCTTTTCCTTCTTTCTTACCTCTACTCATCACCACTGTTTTACTCTTCTCCACATTTATCTTCAATAACCAATGCTCAATCTTTGCATTTATTACGTCTAACTGTTCTTGTACCTCCATCTCATCCTCGCCCCAGATCACTACATCGTCTGGAAACAACATTACCTTCATCTTTGCCCTACTATAGTCTTTCATGATGTCATCCATTACCATTAAGAACAATAATGAAGACAACACACTCCCTTGCTTTAGTCCATTGTCAATTTTAAACCATTCCGATGTTCCGAAACTAGTCTTCACACTACTGTAGCAATCCATGCACATTCCATTTATCATGTCTCTCAGTTCCTTGCTTATCCCCCTTTTGTTAAGCTTTCCCAAACTTTTGTTCTAAGGATGCTATCATAGGACTTTTCTAGATCGATAAAAGTCATTACCATATCCTTCCCATATTCCATACTCTTTTCAATGTTCTGTCCCAGAATGAAAATGGGTTCCACTGTTGACCTGCCCTCTCTATTTGGCTTTCTACCTTTACTCTAATTCTTTTTTCTAGGATTCCTTCCATTAATTTGGCAACATGCGAGATGATGGCGATTCCTCGGTAGTTACCACACACCTTCCTGTCTCCTTTCATGATTATTGGCGATATTATTCCCCTTTTTCAGTCGTCAGGAACTTTCTTCTCTCTCCACACACTCCTGAGAAGTCTGTATGTCCACTGCAGTCCCACTGGTCCTGCCGCCTTAATCATTTCTATTGCCACTTCGTCGATTCCCACAGCTTTCCCCATCTTCACCTTTCTAACTGCCCATTCCACTTCTGCCATAGTAATGTCTGGTTCTTCTACTATTTTTTCCTCCACTGTTTTGGCTGTTTGCGTAACTTCGCCGCATGCCTGACGTCTCAACTTCAACAGCTAGTTGAAATATTCTTTCCATCTGTCCGTTATCTGTTCTGGTTTTGACAATATTTCACCTTCTTTGTTTTTTTACGAACCCATTGTTCACCTTTTCATTCCTTCTACTTTTTATCATTCCAAATAGCATTTTTTTTCCACAATTAAAATCCTACCTTATTTTCTGAGTGAATTCTTCCCAGCTTTTCTTCCATTCCTCTGCAATTACTTTCTTGCAATCTCTGTTTGCTTCTATATATTTTGCTCTACTTTCTTCAGTCTTTTTTTGTTTTTCATGCCTTCAAAGTTTTCTTCTTCTCTCTTACCCTTTCTTTCACTCTATCATTCCTCCATTTTGTACCCTTTTTCCGTACCTTTCCTGATGTTCTACCACATGTTTTCTCAGCACTATTTACAAATGTACTCTTAAACTTTTCCCATTCTTGTTCCACATGGGTAATATCCGTCCTTGGTATCTGTTCTTGCAACTATTTCTTAAACTCTTCTGCAACCTCCTTTTCCTTTAATCTCCAGACCCTAATCTTTCTTTCCCTTTTTCTGGTGACCTTTCCGACATTTAATTTTGCTACCACTGCCCTATGGTCTCCCCAAAAGGCTTCCTCTGGCATGGCTGTGACTTCCATTAGCTCTTTCCGATATCCTTTTTCGACTAATACATAGTGTATCAGAGTTTTCGTTCTTCTATCTCCCCATCCATACCTCGTTATTTTATGACTATTTTTCTTTCTGAACCACGTGTTCCCTACAATTAATTGGTTCCGCTGACAGAAGTCCATTAAGAAATCCCCTTCTGGATTCTTACTGCCATTACCATATGGTCCCTAAAGCTCCTATCTTCCTTGTCTGTCTCTTCACACTCGTGCATTCAAATCTCCCATTGCCATTATTTTTCCACATCTTCTAGGAATTCTTTTGTGAGTTCTCTTCTTAATTCCCCGTTTGAGGAGCATATACTTGAAACAGATCTTTTGTCCCTGTCTGGAACTGTATCCTTCCTATGATCATCCTGTCACTTATCTTCTTCACCACCTCCACATTCTCTAGGACATCCTTTCTTATAATCATTCCTACTCCATTTCTTGCCTCCTGTCCTCCACTGTAAAACACCCCGTATCCTTCCTTTAGTTTTCTTTCCCCTTTTCCTTTCCATTTCGTTTCACTGAGAGAGAGGATGGGTATATCTCTCCATCATGAAGTCCACTAGCTCCTCAGTCTTGTCCGTCAGGGTTAAGATGTTGACTGTCCCTATTCGGATGAATTGCGATGCTGGTCGCCCATTTCTCACAGCTCTCCCAGTATCTGAAGAAATACGCGTCGCATGCAGGGGACGCCCTAGCATTTTTCGAGGCTGAACCATATTTCCTATTGTTGTGTATTTACTTGAGATAACACGAACGTTCTAGTTGCTATGCCCAGAACATTCTACTCTGGAACATTCTAATATGGAACCTTCCATATACTATATATATATATATGCACCCGTCGACTGAAGACGGGAGTTCTGCGCTAGTTCCGATCTGGACCGCTCACGTTAGGTCCACCTTGCGTATCGTTGTGTATCAATTACTGTTAAATAAACCGTTTACTTTTATTAACAGGTGTGTGTTATTTATCTTGTATTTCCCACGATATAACAGTGGTGTCAGAAGTGGGATAAGATAAATAATGTTGTGAAACCGAGTGAACGTTCTAACCTCAAAGCAAGTGTTGCACCGAACTACGTTCATTGCAGTGCGTGTTGAAAATACTAAACTCAGTGTAAATTCTAACCTCGACGCAATTGTGTGCACCAAACTAAGTTAATCGCAGTGCGTGTTAGACATACTGTTCTCCACTCATCTTCACCATGCCGGATTTAACCTCTGAGGAACTCAAACAATTCTCGGCAATCATCGCCGACGCTATCCGACAGACAACAAGTTCAACAACGTCATCATCACAGCCTTGACCGCCACAATTCACAATACAACCGTATCGTGCAACCGACGGGACGACTGTAGCCGACTATTTCACTCGCTTTACCTGGGCGCTCAACCTGAGCAAGGTACCCGCGGATCAACACGCACACTTTGCACGGGTTTACATGGGATCAGAACTCAATGATGCCCTGAAGATCCTGGTGAGTCCTAATGATCCGGAAACTCTGTCATAAAATGAGTTTCAATCTAAGCTGAAAGGCAATTCGACGCCACACGAAATAAGTTTGCTGAGAGCATCAAATTTCGGAGTGTAATGCAGATGCAAGGAGAAACCATCGCTAGCTTCACCTTAAGACAGCGGCAGGCTGCAACGTTTTGCGAGTATGGCACATTCCTTGATCGCATGTTAATTGAACAAATGCTCGCAGGTTTGGAGTCACGAGAAATGTGCGACGAGATTATTGCAAAACAACCAGAGAACTTCACCACGGCATATGAAATCACGCACGCTCTCGAAGCTACTCGCACCACCGCCGACGAGGTCAAAACAGCTGCCGCTAAGTCTGAATCAACCAATCGGATTGGATACGAGAAGCCTCTGTCCAGGAAGAACAGCAACCAGCAGCCGCCACGCAGCAAGTCAGCTCATTGAAGTCAATGGTCTTACAACTAACCAGACAGCACCAGTGGCCACACCAGGCAAACCAGAGTGCATCCCAGGACAACCAATCAACATGTGCAGGGTGCAGTGAAGCTGACCCTTGCAGTCAGTGCAGGTTCCTTAACGCCGAGTGCCTGAAGTGTGGCAAGGAAGGTCACATCGGAAAAGTTTGCCGATCGAAATCTAGGAAACATCGAACAACAAACCACGTGAACGAAGAAGATCATCCAGCAGAGAACCTTGATGTCGTGGAGTACCTCAGCAAAATCGAGGTCATCGGATTGGTCAACGCAGCACCTAAGCCACTGGTTGATGTCAGCATAGAGGGAACCACCGTCAAAATGGAACTCGACACCGGCGCCCCCTGCTCAACCATGAGCAAATCAAAGCTAAGTATGATCAATCCAGGTTTTGTGCTGCAGAGAAAGGATCGTAACTTCGTCAGTTACACTGGCCATCCGATCAAATGCATTGGCAAAACGTCAGTGTGCACCACCATCGGAACCACAACCAGGAACCTGAATCTCAACGTGGTTGACGATGAAGTAAAATCGCTCTTTGGTCGAGAGTGGATTTCGGAGTTTGTACGGGAGATCGACTTTGGTCACCTCTTCAGAAGATCCGACCCAATCCACAAGCTCTCAGACAAGCAGGCTCTGACCTTGGAACAACAGAAGCAGCTCGACAACATTCTACCTCGCTACCAGGATGTGTTCCGCGACAACCCCGGGAAGGTCTCAGTTCCCACAGCGAAGATGCACCTGAAGGCTGGAGCAACACCTGTTTTCGCCCGAGTCCGAGACCTACCAGTTGCCCTCCGCGATGCCTACGCCAAGGAAATCGACAAGAAAATTGCATCTGGCTTCTACAAAAGAGTGGACTACTCTGAGTGGGCATCGACAACGCACGTCGTCGCCAAGAAGAACGGCAAACTGAGGATCACAGGCAACTACAACCCTACTCTCAACCCGCGGATCATCATCGATGAACATCCGATTCCCAAGGTGGAACGTCTGTTCAACCGAATGCGCGGCGCCACTCTCTTCTGCCACTTGGATATCACCGATGCGTACACTCACCTCGAGGTCGACGATGAGTTCAGCCATGCTCTCACGCTTAACACGCCAACTCACGGTCTAATCCATCCAACGCGAGCAATATATGGAGCAGCTAACATCCCTGCTATCTGGCAGCGGCGAATGGACACAGTACTGCAAGGTCTCCCAAACGTCGTGAGTTTTTTCGATGACAGTATCGTTTTTGCTGATATCTTTGAAAATCTGATGCAGGTCCTCAGCACCACTCTGGAACGGTTTCGGCAACACAACCTCAAGCTCAACCGAGCCAAATGCGTTTTCGCTCAAACATCCCTGGAAGGTCTTGGCCACAAAATTCATGCGTCAGGCATCCACAAGTCTGATGCACACATTCGAGCTGTACGTGATGCACCTAAACCGACTACACCAGAAGAATTTCAACTGTTCCTTGGTAAATCAACATACTACAGCTCGTTCATCCCTGATTTGTCCACCAGAGACAGACCACTTAGGGACATGCTGCTAAAGGACCCTCTCATCTGGACACCAGAAGGTGCAGTATGACCCAGCGTTACCACTCCTGTTGGCCACGGATGCCAGCAAGAACGGCCTGGACGCAGTACTGTCACACCGGCTCAGCAACGGGCAAGAATGTCCAATAGCTTATGCCAGTCGAACGATGACAGCAACGGAGCAAAGGTACCCTCAGATCGATAAGGAAGCGCTGGCCATTGTGAGGGCTGTACAGAAGTTTTTTAATTATCCATATGCTCACCACTTTACTCTCATCACCGATCATAAGCCTCTCACACAGATCCTGCACCCCGAGAAGTCTTCTCCGGTCCTGTGCATCAGTCGCATGGCCAATTATGCCGACTACCTAGCACACTTCGACTACGACGTCATCCTCAAGACATCCAACGCTGATTACTGCTCCCAAGCTCACCTACGAACCTCAGTTAACCTCATCAGAAACTTCTTTTCTCCACAGGAGGAAGAGATGGACAGTTTTGATGATTTTCACTGTTTTGCAGTCCATCAAATCAAACATCTACCAGTTAGGGCAGAAGCAATCGCACGCGCGACCAGGAAAGATCCACAGCTAGGCAAAATTGTCCATATCATCGGATTAGGGCAAGACATCGCCCGCCAGCATTACAAGGCACCAGAAGCGAAGTACACCCTCGCCGCAAACTGCCTGATATTCGAGCATCGAGTTGTCGTCCCTCCTTCTCTGCGAGACACAATCCACAACGACCTGCACGCAGCCCACCTGGGGATAGCAAAGATGAAAGGTATGGCACGTTCCTTTGTGTTCTGACATAGAATCGACAACGACATTGAGTCTCTCGCCGTGTGTGCAGCTCATGCGCATGCGCCACCCAAGTTCCAAGATAACCACTGGGAATACCCGAAGGCACCATGGGAACGGATCCACATTAACTACATGGGCCCAGTGGCTGACACCATGCTGCTGATTGTTGTCGACGCATACAGCAAGTGGCTCGAGGTCAAACCCATAACATCAACAACATCAGTAGCAACAATCTCGATCATGGATGACCTGTTAACGGCCTATAGTGCGCCAATCACTGTCGTCTCGGACAACGGTCGACAATTCGTCTCGGACGAGATCAAGACTTTCCTAAGATATATTGGTGTGAAATATCACAAGTTTTCAGCGCCATACCATCCCTCAACCAATGGCCAAGCTGAACAGTAGTGGAGTAGTGACAGTTCTACTTCACCCCAGAACCTTCCTTGCCCCACTACTAAGCCTCAGCCATGTAATATTTGTCAATATCTCTCGAACGCATGGTCCATTTTGACAAATGAGGTGTCATTGTACTCGAGCTGACGTCCTCCTTCCTATGGACCATGTATTATATTTTTCGAAAAAATTTGAAATTTTTCGTTTTCGAAAATAGGCGATAGTTTGAAAACTAAACATGATAGAACGTTGTGCCATGGCTCAAACGAACGGCCTTCATGACGTTTATTTTTTGTAATAAAACGTTTTTATTTTTTATGTTTTTTGAAAACACTCGAATTTTGAAAATCCCATATTTTGGAAACTGTGAATTATACAAAAAAGTTTGTTTGACGTAAATCAATGGTCCCTACGCCCTCTATCCCCGAAATAAATTTCAAGTCTCTAGGATAAAAACCTGACAGTAGTGGGATGAGGGGAAAGCTGTCTACTAACTTATCGAACCCTCCTCGTATTTGCCCCGAACCTGATATCTCGCTAACCAATGGTCGGATTTGAACATAGAGGGTGTCCTAGCACTCGTAGTGATTCCTCCTACTTTACTATAGGCTCTTTATTTAAATAAAAGACCAAAACTAATAGGTCATCCGCTCTTAATATTTCCTAGACCCATGGTTGGATTTGAGCATATGGGGTGTCCTATGAATCGTGGTGAACCCCCCTTTCCTATGGACGTTTTATTTCCACTCTAAAATAGTGCTAGGTTGTAGGTTCTGCTCTACTTAGGAAGTTGTGAGCCCCTGCGACCTTGGAATGGAAGGAGTCATGCTAGGAGGGCATGCTTGGATTCGTTTTTTTCGTCTCGTTGCGCTCTTTACGGGAATGTAGGTGTCGAAAAGGTGAAATGCTGGAAACATGGCTTTTTGGGGGCAAAAACGTGATTTTAGACTTTTTGCTATATCTCGCGAACCAATCATGCTAGAGGCGTGTACGACGGGTCCAAGGACTCGGGGTGACATCCTCTTTGCTATGGACCACTCGTTATATTTTTTAAAAAAAATTGGAAACTCGATGTTGGGGTAAACAAGTGTTTTATGTGATTTTTGCTGATAACTCACAAACCAATAAGCCTAAAGATGAGTGCAAGGTGTCATTTGTTCATCGCGCTGCCCTCTTGCCGAGGATGTTCGTGTTGAGCAGGAATGAAAAACCATGTTGAGGTAAAACCATGATTTTAGACTTTTTGCTTTATGTCGCAAACCCATAACGCTAGAGACGTGTACGAGCTGTCCTAGGACTCGGGCTAACGCCCCCTGTTTGAAACTATGTTTGAAAATTTGACAAAGGGCCTAACGACACTCTCGTTGAAAAAAATATTAATTTTTCTTTACCTGTTTATAATGTTCATGAAGCGTGGTGGTTGAGAGAGACGATACTGCTGGGTGTGTGTTTCAACGAACCTGTCGCTGACCACGGTGGCTTTGCTTAATAGAACAAATGCTATTTCGGCAGGTCGGTTTATGACAGAGCGATGGTGCATTTTATCTGATATTTTACACCGAAGAGAGCCTTTAACGTGTAAACGGTGATAAGAATTTGGTTCTATGTTGGTCGAAACAAGTAGAGAAAACAAACTTGCAGAGGAGTAGACGAGCAGGAGGTGAATGTCATTTGAGCTTATTGGAAGGCGCTGATCTGATTTGACAACAGGTGCAATGAAAAAATCACAATGACGCTTGAAGGTGAAATGATCCGACAACCGTGGTGGTGGGGAAGAGCGAAATGCATGTGAACACGTGTGAGATGACATGTACGCCAAACCAGTGACATCCTGTTTGCTTCGTACGTGACAAAATGCAAGTTCATGTGAAATTTGATCTGCCACAGGTTAGCTGTCCACGTGTTTGATAACAGGATGTTCAAAGCGTGGGAAAAATGATTATACATGCAACGTAACATATATAAAGACATGTCGTTATCATTTCTTCTCTCACTTAGGGGACTACCTTTGAACACATTGCGTTGCGTGAAACCCCTGGTCTTGTTTAACAGTTTTGGTGTTGGTGGAAAATACTTATCCTTGTTGTGAGGTAGGTATATATTTATTCATTTATACATTTATTGATTTATATATATTTACAAGCAATTATTTATTGATTAGGTAATTATTGATTTTTAATTTATTTGTTTGCAGATAACTGGTATACCTTACATGTCTGAGAGAGAAGAACCCATTGCACTTTTGAGCCCACTAGAAGGAAACAGCAATAAGCCACTGCAAGTGAAGGTGGGATTATTTTTTTAAACTAACTTGTTTCATTTTTTTGTTTCATATTTTACTTTATGAAATGCATGTACTAACCTGAATTTAGGTATTTATAACGGTTTATTTTATTTATTTTTAGAAACTTGGAAAGAAAAGCCTTACCGCCGTAGCAGTCGCTGAAAACCCGAGACGCAGTAAAGTGCAACCATTGTTTCCAGGCAGTGAACTATTTAAAACTCAGGTAAGCCTAACATAAAATGCTATTCCATTTTACCACTACTGAAAACTGGCAGACAAAAAAATTCATTACCTTTACATGACTAGGACGATGATTGCTTTCTTGATTAATGGCTATGTTGTTGTTGACTGGGAAAAGTACAAGGCCATGTTAAATTTTCTAAAAACAAAAATTTAAATTTAATTTATGGGTGGTTCCCTATGGACTCAACGAATATCCACAGCTTTGAACATGATAATGTGAACAAAATGACATGACAATCAATTTTGTTTATATATTGGTTAAAGGGGGGATGTAAATGACTGTAGCTTTATAAAAAGAAAATAAGTACATGTGTTACTGTTAGTGCCAACATACAGTTTATATTTAATGGTGTTTTGATATATTAATACCAATTAATGTTAACGTTTTATTTACAAGTATTGATTGATTGATTGATTGATTGATTGATTGATTGATTGAGTGATGGGTTATTTTGTTTGCTTTTAGGTGTCGCCATGCGCCATTAACGTAATGAACAGACAGTGAACAAGCATACATTGTGCTTTAAAGTACTCTGTGTAACGATAATAACTTACAATAAGAAAACGTTTTATTATAACACATGGCGTTAGTACCAAATACAACAAGTGAGCAAGTTGGTTTACCACGTGGGTTAAATTTAAAATCAGAACATGACCGATGGTTAACATTTGAATCCTGGCCTGTAGGCTTTTTGTCGACACATGAACTTGCAAAAGCCGGTTTTTTTTTACTTGAACCGAGAAGATGTGGTGCGCTGTGTGTTTTGTCGTATTGAACTTTCACACTGGGAAGAAGGGGATGATCCCTTAAGAGACCATTTGTGATGGTTTCCTTGTTGTCCTTACATGCTTGGAAAACAAGGGGGTAACATACCTGTGTATTCATTTTACCGAACCACAAGACCATTGGCCGCTACTTACGTTGCTGAATCACAAATAAATAATAATGATGTATTACCAGCCAACAACGGTAGTGTCGATATATGTGGTCCATATGCCATAGACAGTGTTAAATTGGCATGTGCTTTTGAAAAATTGGGAGTTTGCAAGACTAAAGCACTAGCACACCCAGAGTACAGCTCTGTTGAAAAACGTTTAGAATCTTATAAAAATATTTGGCCATTAATATTAAAACACCTTACCAAACAACTTAGTGAAGCTGGATTTTTTTATACTGGTGAAGGGGATAAAACAACATGTTTTTATTGTGGATTTGCTTTAAAGGATTGGCAAATGACTGATGACCCTTTTGTGCAACACGCTCGTTGGTTACCTAACTGCAAATACATGGTGTTGCTTAAAGGTCAGGAATTTGTGAACACTATTCGTAAAGAAAACATGATTGCAGTACAAGACTTAAAAGTGCCTTTAGAGTTAGAACATGCGGAGCAAATACATGAGGCTGAATGAAAAGACTTGTCTCACGAACAGATACAAAAGTGTAAAATTATGTAAAATTTGTTATCAAGATGAACTAGGTGTTGTATTTTTGCCTTGTGGACACATGATATCCTGTGTCAAGTGTGCATTAGAACTTAACACTTGTGCTATATGCAGAAAAGCAGTATCTGATACAGTTAGGGCATTTCTTGCATAAATAGTAAAATTTATCAGCCATGCGTAGTGCAAAATCCCTATTTGGACAATATTATTAAAGCTGTTTTAGAGTGTAATAGATATGCTTTTCTTTTGTTTATAGACTACTACAATGAATGTTTTGAATGCTGTGGGTCAAGCATGTGGCTTAGAGACAAAGAAGCTCAGCGAATTGCCAACGCATATTCCATTCCGCATTATCAAGATTCGGAAATTGAAAACAGCATATGGTGATCGTGTACTTTGTGTATGTGATAACTTTGAGACATTTCTGCCTGCACTGTTTAATGATATGTCGTAGAGTGTTTTTGATGAATAAATAATGCTGTACAACCTGTACACTTAATTTATGAAGGTTTTAAAAACAATAGGTGCATGGTTCGTTTTAATTAAATAAATAAAACATGTCAAATAATAATGGAAGATATAAGTCATGACAATGGACTGAAAGAAAAATATGTATATAGATAATAATGTTTTAGTGTTTAGTATTGTCTTAAAAATATTATCATGAAACAAAACAAAATGTATATAAAGTTTGTAAATAAATGAAAATAATGGTACAATGTTGTTTTATTTTCTATAGAAGTCAGAATATTTAACATTGCAGAGTATACATGATTATGACAATAAAAAGCACACTTAATACAAGTCTTTGCCTTTACGATAGTGTGTTATAGTTTTAAAAACAAAGCTTGTTGTAGATCTTTTTTCTTCCACGATGAACAATAGGCATCAAAACGTTATTGTCTTGTTTTGGATCATTATCACTATCATAATCATAAGCAGCATGATCTATATCACTATTAATATAATCACTATAATTAACCTCAACATTATCCTCAACATTACAAAATCCAGTTAAATATTCCTGGTCCTCTTCCTGTTCCTGTTCCTCTTCCTCTTCCTCTACAGTGACCTCATGTAGAGTCTGCGTGGCTTTTGATAATGTGAAGGGTTTTTTGAACATTGAACTATTTTGAGCAGCAATATTATTTTCTTGTACTCGCTTTTTAACATGTTCATGATTTTCTGTTGACAGCAACAGTGTTTCATGCAGTACACTACATTGATGATCACTGACACTTAAAACCTCACTATTTTTACTTTTTAGCTCACTGCGACATTGTTTTGAACGTTGTTTTGAACAACGCCAAATAACAGTTCCATTTTATTGGTTCGTTTCACAATATATGAATATCCTTTATAGAATGCATGAGGCTTACCATACCTAGTCACAGATACTTCCATATCAACTGTCAAGCATAGACTAAGCTCTAGTAAAGACAACTTGCTAATAAGAACAATAGTTTAATGTGCGAGCATATATGGGTGCAAATGTGGGAGAAAAAAATTGGGAGCAAAAAGTGGGAGCAAAAAGTGGAAGCAAAAATTGTGAGCAAAAAGTGGGAGCAAAAAAAGTAAGAGCAAGTATGGGAGCAAATGTGAAAGCAAAAGTGGGAGGAAGTATGGGAGCATATGTGAAAGCAAATGTGGGAGCAAAAAGTGAGAGAAAAAAGTGGGAGCAAAAAGTGTAAGCAAAAGTGGGAGCAAATATGAGAGCAAAAAAAGTAGGAGCAAGTATGGGAGCAAATGTGAAAGCAAAAGTGGGAGCAAAAAGTGAGAGAAAAAAGTGGGAGCAAAAAGTGTAAGCAAAAGTGGGAGCAAATATGAGAGCAAAAAAAAAGTGTGAACAAATATGGGAGCAAAAAGTGGGAGCAAAAATTGGGAGCAAAAAGTGGGAGCAAAATTGGGAGCAAAAATTGAGAGCAAAAAGTGGGAGCAAAAAAAAAGTAGGAGCAAGTATGGGAGCAAATGTGAAAGCAAAAGTGGGAACAAGTATGGGAGCATATGTGAAAGCAAAAGTGAGAACAAAAAGTGAGAGAAAAAAAGTGGGAGCAAAAATTGTAAGCAAAAGTGGGAGCAAATATGGGAGCAAAAACAGTAGGAGCAAGTATGGGAGCAAATGTGAAATCAAAAGTGGGAGCAAAAAGTGAGAGAAAAAAGTGGGAGCAAAAAGTGTAAGCAAAAGTGGGAGCAAATATGAGAGCAAAAAAAAGTGGGAGGAAAAATTGTGCTTTTTATTGTCATAATCATGTATACTCTGCAATGTTAAATATTCTGACTTCTATAGAAAATAAAACAACATTGTACCATTATTTTCATTTATTTACAAACTTTATATACATTTTGTTTTGTTTCATGATAATATTTTTAAGACAATACTAAACACTAAAACATTATTATCTATACACATATTTATCTTTCAGTCCATTGTCATGATTTATATCTTCCATTATTATTTGACATTTGTTTTTTATTTAATTAAAACGAACCATGCACCAATTGTTTTTAAATCCTTCATAAATTAAGTGTACAGGTTGTACAGCATTATTGACTTCATCAACACTCTCCGACATATCATTAAACCGTGTAGGCAGAAATGTCTCAAAGTTTTCACATACACAAAGTACACGATCACCATATGCTGTTTTCAATTTCCGAATCTTGATAATGCGGAATGGAATATGCGTTGGCAATTCGCTGAGCTTCTTTGTCTCTAAGCCACATGCTTGACCCACAGCATTCAAAACATTCATTGTAGTAGTCTATAAACAAAAGAAAAGCATATCTATTACACTCTAAAACAGCTTTAATAATATTGTCCAAATAGGGATTTTGCACTACGCATGGCTGATAAATTTTACTATTTATGCAAGAAATGCCTTAACTGTAGCAGATACTGCTTTTCTGCATATAGCACAAGTGTTGAGTTCTAATGCACACTTGACACAGGCTATCATGTGTCCACAAGGCAAAAATACAACACCTAGTTCATCTTGACAATAAATTTTACATAATTGTTGGTCACACTTTTGTATCTGTTCGTGAGACAAGTCTTTTCTTTCAGGCTCGTGTATTTGCTCCGCATGTTCTAACTCTAAAGGCACTTTTAAGTCTTGTACTGCAATCATGTTTTCTTTACGAATAGTGTTCACAAATTCCTGACCTTTAAGCAACACCATGTATTTGCAGTTAGGACACCAACGAGCGTGTTGCACAAAAGGGTCATCAGTCATTTGCCAATCCTTTAAAGCAAATCCACAATAAAAACATGTTGTTTTATCCCCTTCACCAGTATAAAAAATCCAGCTTCACTTAGTTGTTTGGTAAGGTGTTTTAATATTAATGGCCAAATATTTTTATAAGATTCTAAACGTTTTTCAACAGAGCTGTACTCTGGGTGTGCTAGTGCTTTAGTCTTGCAAACTCCCAATTTTTCAAAAGCACATGCCAATTCAACACTGTCTATGGCATATGGACCACATATATCGACACTACCGTTGTTGGATGATAATACATCATTATTATTTATTTGTGATTCAGCAACGTAAGTAGCGGCCAATGGTCTTGTGGTTCGGTAAAATGAATACACAGGTATGTTACCCACTTATTTTCCAAGCATGTAAGGACAACAAGGAGACCATCGCAAATTGTCTCTAAAGGGATCATCCCCTTCTTCCCAGTGTGAAAGTTCAATACGACAAAACACACAGCGCACCACATCTTCTCGGTTCAAGTAAAAAAAAGGGCTTTTGCAAGTTCATGAGTCGACAAATAGCCTACAGACCAGGATTCAAATGTTAACCATCGGTCATGTTCTGATTTTAAATTTAACCCACGTGGTAAACCAACTTGCTCACTTGTTGTATTTGGTACTAACGCCATGTGCTATAATAAAACTTTTTCTTATTGTAAGTTATTAACGTTGCACAGAGTACTTTAAAACACAATGTATGCTTGTTCACTGTCTGTTCATTACGTTAATGGCGCATGACGACACCTAAAAGCAAACAAAATAACCCATCACTCAATCAATCAATCAATCAATCAATACTTCTAAATAAAACGTTAACATTAATTGGCATTAATATATCAAAACACCATTAAAAATAAACTGTATGTTGGCACTAACAGTAACACATGTACTTATTTTCTTTTTATAAAGCTACAGTCATTTACATCCCCCCTTTAACCAATATATAATCAAAAATGAATGTCATGTCATTTTGTTCACATTATCATGTTCAAACCTGTGGATATTCGTTGAGTTCATAAATTAAATTTAAATTTTTGTTTTTAGAAAATTTAACATGGCCTTGTACTTTTCCCAGTCAACAACAACATAGCCATTAATCAAGAAAGCAATCATCGTCCTAGTCATGTACAGGTAATGAATTTTTTTGTCTACCAGTTTTCAGTAGTGGTAAAATGGAATAGCATTTTATGTTAGGCTTACCTGAGTTTTAAATAGTTCACTGCCTGGAAACAATGGATGCACTTTACTGCGTCTCGGGTTTTCAGCGACTGCTACGGCGGTAAGGCTTTTCTTTCCAAGTTTCTAAAAATAAATAAAATAAACCGTTATAAATACCTAAATTCAGGTTAGTACATGCATTTCATAAAGTAAAATATGAAACAAAAAAATGAAACAAGTTAGTTTAAAAAAATAATCCCACCTTCACTTGCAGTGGCTTATTGCTGTTTCCTTCTAGTGGGCTCAAAAGTGCAATGGTTTCTTCTCTCTCAGACATGTAAGGTATACCAGTTATCTGCAAACAAATAAATTAAAAAATCAATAATTACCTAATCAATAAATAATTGCTTGTAAATATATATAAATCAATAAATGTATAAATGAATAAATATATACCTACCTCACAACAAGGATAAGTATTTTCCACCAACACCAAAACTGTTAAACAAGACCAGGGGTTTCACGGAACCCAATGTGTTCAAAGGTAGTCACCTAAGTGAGAGAGGAAATGATAACGACATGTCTCTATATATGTTACGTTGCATGTATAATCATTTTTCCCACGCTTTGAACATCCTGTTATCAAACACGTGGACAGCTAACGTCCCAGGTGAACACCTGTGGCAGATCAAATTTCACATGAACTTGCATTTTGTCACGTACGAAGCAAACAGGATGTCACCGGTTTAGCGTACATGTCATCTCACACGTGTTCACATGCATTTCGCTCTTCCCCACCACCACGGTTGTCGGATTATTTCACCTTCAAGCGTCATTGTGATTTTCCATTGCACCTGTTGTCAAATCAGATCAGCGCCTTCCAATAAGCTCAAATGACATTCACCTCCTGCTCGTCTACTCCTCTGCAAGTTTGTTTTCTCTACTTGTTTCGACCAACATAGAACCAAATTCTTATCACCGTTTACACGTTAAAGGCTCTCTTCGGTGTAAAATATCAGATAAAATGCACCATCGCTCTGTCATAAACCGACCTGCCGAAATAGCAATTGTTCTATTAAGCACAGCCACCGTGGTCAGCGACAGGTTCGTTGAAACACACACCCAGCAGTATCGTCTCTCTCAACCACCACGCGTCATGAACATTTTCAACAGGTAAAGAATTTTTTTTCCCAACGAAAGTGTCGTTAGGCCCTTTGTCAAATTTTCAAACATAGTTTCAAACAGGGGGCGTTAGCCCGAGTCCTAGGACAGCTCGTACACGTCTCTAGCGTTATGGGTTTGCGAGATAAAGCAAAAAGTCTAAAATCATGGTTTTACCTCAACATGGTTTTTCATTCCTGCTCAACACGAACATCCTCGGAAAGAGGGCAACGCGATGAAAAAATGACACCTTGCACTCGTCTTTAGGCTTATTGGTTTGTGAGTTATCAGCAAAAATCACAAAAAACACTTGTTTACCCCAACATCGAGTTTCCAAATTTTTTTAAAAAATATAACGAGTGGTCCATAGCAAAGAGGACGTCACCCCGAGTCCTTGGACCCGTCGTACACGCCTCTAGCATGATTGGTTCGCGAGATATAGCAAAAAGTCTAAAATCACGTTTTTGCCCCGAAAAAGCCATGTTTTCAGCATTTCACCTTTTCGACACCTACATTCCCGTAAAGAGCGCAACGAGACGAAAAAAACGAATCCATGCATGCCCTCCTAGCATGACTCCTGCCATTCCAAGGTCGCAGGGGCTCGCAACTTCCTAAATAGAGCAGAACCTACAACCTAGCACTATTTTAGAGTGGAAATAAAACGTCCATACGAAAGGGGGTTCACCACGATTCCATATGCTCAAATCCAACCATGGGTTTAGGAAATATTAAAAGCGGATGACCTATTAGTTTTGGTTCTTTTATTTAAATAAAGAGCCTATAGGAAAGTAGGAGGCATCACTACGAGTGCTAGAACACCCTCTATGTTCAAATCCGATCATTGGTTAGCGAGATATCAGGTTCGGGGCAAATACGAGGAGGGTTAATAAGTTAGTAGATAGCTTTCCCCCTCATCCCACTACTGTCAGGTTTTTATCCTAGAGACTTGAAATTTATTTCGGGGATAGAGGGCTTAGGGACCATTGATTTACGTCCAACAAACTTTTTGTATAGTTCACAGTTTCCAAAATATGGGATTTTCAAAATTCGAGTGTTTTCAAAAAAACATAAAAAATAAAAAAGTTTTATTACAAAAAATAAAGGTCATAAAGGCCGTTCGTTTGAGCCACGGCACAACGTTCTATCGTGTTTGGTTTTCAAACTATCGCCTATTTGCGAAAACGAAAAATTTAAAAAAATATATAATACATGGTCCATAGGAAGGAGGACGTCAGTTCGAGTACAATGACACCTCATTTGTCAAAATCGGACCATGCGTTCGAGAGATATTGACAAATATTACATGGCTGAGGCTTAGTAGTGGGGCAAGGAGGGTTCTGGAGTGAAGTAGAACTGTCACTACTCCACTACTCTGAACGTTATGTTCAAACGGCGAAGGACTCCCTCTTTGCGATGAAGACTACTAAGGGAACGCTCCGCGCCAACCTGAAAGAGTTCCTCCGTCAATTCCACAAGGCTCCACACTCCACCACTGGCCAATCTCCAGCCCAGCTTTTCTTGGGACGAAATATCCGCACGAGACTCAACTTGACCAGACCCGATGACGTCCATACGAAGGTTACAAAAAACAACGAGCTGAAATGAGCTCAACATTCCGCACTTTGGAACCTGGACAGAAAGTCTCCTTCCTGTCTGGCAACATCAAGCTGGAACAATTGTGACACGCACAGGTGACCTTCACTACGAGATCAACTACTGTATCAGGAAAAGCGATTCAAGCGCCACATTGATCAGATCAGATCGTTTGCTGGCATCAACGAAGGCAAAACCAACTTGGACAACGATCGTGAGTCCACCAACGATCGGGAGTCAACGAGCGATCAAGAACCAACCAATGAGCAACCGAGCTTAGACGAATTCGCTTCACCGAGGCACCAGCAATAGTCCAAACATCACCAGCCACACCAGCTACACCTGTAAGCAGGGCACCACCTATTTCCCAGACCCCTTTTATTCCCCGCAGAAGTACTCGCCAGCGCCTACCACCATTGAGATTCTCTCCTGATTATGTTTCCTAAATCATCTATTTAAAAGAGGGGGCAAATTTTGATTATGATTTTTAAAAAATTATTGCCCTTTCTACATTAAGACAATAGGGCTTAGGAAATGTTGTGTATTTACTTGGGACTGTAGACGTTAGTTCTGCGCTAGTTCCGATCTGGACCGCTCACGTTACGTCCACCTTGTGTATCGTTGTGTATCAACTAGTGTTAAATAAACCGTTTACTTATATTAACAAGTGTGTGTTATTTATCTTGTATCTCCCACAATATAACAGCTATCATTTTATTTAAATCGTAGGCTTTCGCGGCCGGTGTCAAGTTTATCATCTTGGCTTACAGGATTGAGCCGCGTCGCATATCGGTTATTATTTCCCGACGTTTCGGCTGACATTGCAGCAGCCTTAATCATGGGTAGGTACGAGTTGGTGTCCGTACTCAAACTAACGGTTGTTGCCAGTCGGATGTTACTGAATATACAGTATTTAATTAGGTTTTAATGAACATGAACGTCCTAGGCCACCTACGGTTCGTCGGTCTAGCTTTGCCCTGGTTCATGACGGGAATAAACCGGTGATTGTGTAGACTAAGAGTGCAGCACAGGCTTTGTCTTATTCTGAGTACAGTGAGTGACAGTTGTAGAATTCTCTACCAGTTCCTGATTTCTTATTGTACAGATACATATCCTGTTCAGTTAGGTGGCTGATGTATGAAGCAATAACCCATACAATGTGTCCTCGAAATCAAAAACTATTGGATCAGAACCGCCCAACTGTGCTGCTTGGAAAAACGCCCTGGTATCGGCTTCACATGAACATGGTGCTTCGAATCGTGGATCGCATTCGCCAGGTGTGAGATAATAGCAGGAAAGATCCATGGTGTAATACCAGTCAACACGATGCCCGTAGGATTGCCACTCATTCAGAAGGAAATGCTGCAGCCTCTGTTTGTTTGCAGGCTTCGACAGTAATGAATGCCAGGCATTCCCTGTAGGCATTTGCTGGTCAGCAACAGGGCAAACGTTTGGGACAAACCCATACGACTGCATGCGACGTTTTTACTCTTGACATTTGGTACTGCCAATCAATGTTTCTTCATTGTAATTATCATTCATTAGACGAAAAGCTACTGCTTGAGAATGGTGATTTAGTATTGTGACCGAAATCAAGATTGAATTATGCTCACATCAGCTGTGATGAGATTGGATGCATAGGCTCTCGACTGGCCCTTGTACTTTGTTTCATGCGTGAGAGCGAATCTCCTTGACTAGCATAGATTCTTGTGGCAACTTCGACACGAGAATATGTTATGTGTAACATACGAATTGGCATTAACATTTATACATCTATAATTGTATCTCAGTCTCCGAATTTCAATCCTATAACAGATTTTTATTGTGGCAGAAGGCCAGGTGTTCTTGTTATACTATACGATGTCAAGCACCGCGGTATATGACGTCAGTCCCAGAGAGGGTTAGCGCGCCCCTTTTCTACCCCACGTGATAAGCAAGGCAGTGTATCTCTGAGCCTGGCTAGCGACGGACAGCAGTTGACTGGCAGCATTTCATCCGAGGCTTGTACACGTTTGGAACTCACACACCTGTCTTGTATCGTGGTCGTGAGGTTTCATATCGCGCACGGGATATAGTCAGTTCTTATATGAACGTGAGTTCGCATCGTAACAAAACCGGTAACGTGTGGACTGCAGAATGTTAAACTCAGTGAAGCGTGTGTGCTAATGGATTTTATGTGAGTACTTATTTAACATTATTTGACACCACATGGGAAGTATACACCATCATGGAGACTGACACTTACGAACAGTTCAACTTCACATGTTAGCACAGTTTGGTCATGCTAAAATCACAACTTCATTATACATGAGATTACACTACAAGTTCAAGAAGAATATTATTCTACTAGACATTAGGAACAGAACACAATTAGATGAACATTACTGTTATTATTACAACAGATCATCAAGATTTACAGAACGTGGAAAATGAATATAGCAGTGGCGTACTGTCAAATGACATATTGGGAACTTGAATTTTCTGGAATGCTAACTTCACACACAATGGGTCTCGTGGGAACACTTATGAACTTTATTACAATCAAGATGAATGTTTAATTTCATGAAGGGAAAATTTACGAAAATGGATGGACACCAGGATTTGAAGATACAATTACACCTTACAATCAACACGATGATGCTGGCGTTTTATAAAATTCTACATCACCGATCCAGCAGATTTAGGCATCTTTAAACACCATGGCATCGTGGGACATAACACCAAATTCTAGGGCAGTGAGTCCATTCTACACTCATTGCAACCCAATGACAAACCATAACCATGACTAATTGATTGTTTCATTTTCAGATGACTTTGAAATGATGCCTGTTTTTCGAACATACTAGAGCACTTTAGAAGTAAGATCTTGCTAATATAAAATCATTTCATGCATTTTTCTTCGATCGTAACAACTTTGAATTTCTTGACTTGTTCTATAATTTTAATTTTTTTTGGATTGTGAATATTTCCACACAATTAAATTTTGATGCGATTGCGGACAATATTTCCGAGTTTTTGGCAGCGATAGTTGATCGTATTTATCTAATTGAACGATTTTATTAGATGATTTAATTAAGGCATCATAATAATTATAGATCAGTTAATGATAATAATTATAATAATTAATTGATTAACGTACCTAGTAATTATAATATTCTGGATTATTATGCTGACAGATTCGAGTCGTATCAAGCATTTTTGAATTATGATATATTTTGCATAGCACATATAAAAGAAAGCATGTAGTTATAATTATGTCGTGGACACTTTGTTAAATAAGTGGTCTTATTTTGTGGCAGCATTATGGACGTGAGCCAGGTGGCCTATCCAAGAAGAATGATAACATGAATGTTTAAAGATTGGAAGTGTGAGATAATAAGAATTTCACTACTAGTATTTGTGCTAATGATGCTTGAAGGATGTGTCTATGTAACACAATCTTCATTTAGTAATTTGTTAGATGCGTGCTTAAAGTATTCGACGATTAAATTAATGCAATATTAAATGCTGAGATAGAAGTGCTATTGATACGAATTTATGAAACAGTTATACTAATTTCTAGGATTCAGCCAAATCTGGCCTTGCATTATCAGGAATGCATAATTAAATTATGGATAGCTGATCTATAACCAATTAAATTGTTGATTAACATTTCTATCTTGATTAATTTATTAATTAATTAATTTCGCTAATTATAATAAAGTAATGAAAGGAATTTCTGATAATTTGTTTATAACAATTAATTGATTGGAATTAAATGATTATATCTGCCTTTGATGACCAGATTGATACAATATCGTCCAGGATTCGGAATAATAATAATCATCATCATAATTATTATATTATTTATAACAATGGTATTTTTTATGAATTTTCATTTAATATGAGATTATCACAACGTTATCTGCACAACACTCTGCTACAATGTCAGATGATAATTGTAAATATTTGTAAATTATTTCTTTACGATAATTTAAATTCGTAATTAACCTACGATAATTATCCTTCACGTTAAGTGAACGTATGTGTGAATTTTCAGTGTATTAAGAAATATGTGTTTATGGGGAAGTGAATAATGTGATACGCCAAATTTAATTTATTCATTCAAAAGCTGAAATCAGTGACAGTGCAGTGCAGCGAAAAAATATTGTATTTCATTTTATTCAGCTTACTCAAGGAACACTGGAACATTAACTTCGATTCACATTACCCCACAGAAATTATATAGGACAATCAAATTGGTAGTCTAGGACTTATGGATCCTTGATCCCAACGTAAGCATGAAACCAATTTGATTCTAGGAGTGCATTTATTCATTTTGTTTCGTCTGCTCTTAAATAAAGAGAGACCATTTTATCTTAGTTATCTTAAATTATTCCTGCAGCTTGTTCCATTTCCTGACTGAGTGATACTATCCTATTTTATTTAACAAATATATATCTGAGGCAACCTTTCTCACCTATCCCGTTAAACGACCCGAGATGCTAGATCTCTTGCCTGCCCGTGTTTGCAGTTGATTTTTGGTAGTTTTTCCGGATATATATTTCAGGGACTCCTAATTTGTTTTTGTTACGACCATGTACCATTTTTTGGACATCACGCTGATTTCCGGGCCGACGTGAGGTCTGCGAAACGGATACATTAGGTCGACGTGGCGCCCAACCTGTAAGGCCTCGAACAGAGAAATTCGTACCTTTGGGAGTCAAATTTCTTCTGATATCTGACATTAAAGTTACGAATAGAGAGAATCGTACTGATGTTTGGATATTTTCTTTGTGCATAACATAGTGGTTTCGAATTGAGAGTGATCGAACCGTTTGTTATTTAGGCAATAAAATGGGACAGTTAGGTAGTCAGACGTGTACTGATATCTGACAGTATTATTCAACAAGGATTTTTAATTCAGTTTAGGCTGATGATATTGCACTTAAGTTTGCATTTAATAGTAAAGTAAATGTCAGGATAATTAAGATTTCTATAAGCTCACAATGATGAAACATAATTATAGATGCACGATGTTGTTTTATGATTATTTTTTTCTTTTTGCTCTTTTCTATTCACCAGAGTGAGTTTAGTGGATGAATGTGCTCTATTTATTAGACGTTAAATATGTTCGAAAAACAGGAAAATATTTCTAGACTCATGGTCCTGGTTGGTCATCTAATTTGTAAGTTTTCCCTATTCTTAAGTAATTTTGATATGCCTTACGAAGTGCCAGAGGAGTTAACAGGTTTCTTAACTCAAGTCCAAGCTGAATTTAATAAGTTGAGACAACAAATGTCTGATGATAAGCAGCAACTTAATAATAATGTAACAGCTAATAAGGATGAATTAACTGATAAGTTGCAAACTTTAACCAATGATGTGCAAACTGTAACTAATAATTAGAAAACCTTAACTGAGAAAGCTGAGGAATTTAAGGAGGAAATACAGGATAGTTTAGATGAAGTAAAAGGTGAAACGAAATAACTGAAAAATAATGTATCGAATTTGTCAGCCGATGTATTAAAGGTTAATACTGATAAAGGAGAAATTAATTTATCGATTATTGATCTTAAATCAGAGATTCAGGGAATATCACTTGAAACTAATGCGTTAACTACCGATGTTAAAAGTCTCGAAACTCGCTTGCAATCGCAGATTTCGGAAGTAAAGGTAGATTTTGAGAAAAGCAATGTAGCTCTTGATAAGAAATTAGACTCATGTGATACCAGATGGGCGCATAATTTCAAAACTCTGAGAAACGAATTACACGGTCATATGTCAGGACAAATTAATGTTGTCAAAACGCAATTCATAGATAATCTGGGAGCATTAGAAAAGAAATTGAATGATAACTTGGATGGATTAATAAATGCTTGGTGGCGCATATAACAAGAAATAAAGAATCGAGCGCAGAAACAGTTGCGGAATTACGTTTAGCGATAAATACGAATACTGGAGAGTTAGATGGGGTCAAGAAACAAATTTATCAACTTACTGGTAAATGCGACAATAACTTTGAGGATATGCGTAAGGAGTTGGAAACACACGTGAAAAGCAGCGTAGGGGTTACATCTTTAGAGATGGAGGAAAAGTTGAAGCTAGAACACGGTATGACGACTATGCATATTTCGAAACTCGAATCAGAACTGAGCAACATGAAAGTTAATGCGGATAAGAGTCGAGAAATAATGGAAACATCAACGCCATCCAATAGCCAAAATATATCCGGGGGCTTAGAAAAGAATACTACTCAAGTAAATTCAACCACACCCGGGCATGTTACGATTATCCGTAACATTGATGATAGACCTAGAAAATTCAATGGTGGGAAATAACCTTACTCCCACGGAATTTCTAAGGGACCTTCGTGAATACATGGATGAAAATCGAGTTTCTAAGGAATGAGAGCTAAGAATAGTCGAAAGATCGTTAGAAGGAATTCCACTAAGCTGGTTTAGAGCATTCCGAGACACGTCTATGAACATGGATGACTTTAGTCACGCATTTATAAACCGATTATGGAGTCCGGAGGAACAATTAGATGTCAGGGCAGACATGTATTCTAGGAAATACGCCACATCTCACCCAACGAAGTATGCAGGGTATTTCACTACACAGCTCACCAAATTACAATTTTTAAGCCCACCATTATCACGAGGGGAATTATTGAGATCAATCACGAGACAATTTCCCATAGAGATCCAGCGCATGTTGATAACATCCGGAGTAGAGACACTACAAGATTGTGAGGGGATTCTCAGGTGTATAGATCACACGAGTAGTCTTCAGAACAGTAGGTCGGATAGAAGAGAAAACCGTGAAATCAACGTCGTAGTCATGGACGGAACATATCAGACGGATAGGTCCTCTAATAGAGAAGAAAAACACCGAGGGATTATGATCGACGAAATAGTAATGTAAATTATCGATCAAATTACCAGGAATACAATCCTAGGGCAATGCCGAATAATAGATACAATAATCAGAGACAAACGCCGTATAACAGGAGATATTCGAGATATCGCGGTAATGGCAGGAACAACTGGTATCAGAATAGGAGGTATAAAAATTATCACATGAACAATAACGGCAGACAATACCAAAATCAAGGGCAACAGAATAGTAAACTGGATGATAGGCATAAAGAAAGCCAAGAATACATTCAGCAACTTAGGAATACTCAACCGTCAGCTCCACAGGAGGAGACACTCGCGCAACCAAGCACTAGCGGGTCGAAGGTAGAAAAAAACACCGATTCGGCAACGACAGAAACAACAAGAACAACGAAATTAATTGATAATATTCCGAACCCCGATTATATTGTAGAAAAACAGGAACTTTACGAAATTAAGGATGATGATTTAATATTTGAGAACGAAGAGGTACGCCGAGGGACGAGATATGAACTTCCAGTTATTGCTATGGAGATAATGGGATGCAAAATAAGAACATTGGTGGACACGGGAGCAATGGTTTCAATTATCTCACAGTCGTGTTTGGACTTGCTCCAAACCAAGGGAAAGATTGACATTCTTCCAGCTTCAACAGTTAAAATAAGGGGAGTGATTCCGGACAGAATTATCAAATGCAGACAACAAGTTATGTTATATCTACTACTTGCAGGAAGGCCAATGCAACACATTTTCCTGGTTATATCCAATTCTAACTTTGATATTATAATCGGAATATATTTTATTACCGATAACGGAATGATTATTGATTTGAAGAACAGGAGGATCTACTTTACTTCCACCGAGGGAGTTAGTGAAGATGCTCAAGGAATCAATGAATTGGAATCTGGTAATATGAACATCCGGGATGAAATAATCAATACGATTGAATCGGAAGAACAACGTTTGGAACATGGAGTGAAACTCGATCCAGAAGGGGAGAAGAAATTGGGTGATTTGATAAAGAGATACTCTGGTATTTTTAATGATAAACCTGGATTGATCAAGAACTTCGAATACGAGATTCAGTTAACCAATATGTCTCCATACAAGAAGAAACTGTACCCTATTCCAGAAAAATGGCAGACTGAAGTTGCAGAGATGATTAATCAGATGGAACAGGATGATATTATTTGTCACATGCCAACACCATTTCTCAATCCACTCGCAGTAGTCAAGAAGGCGAAGAAGATTCGCGAATTATTGAGAAGATTCGAAGGAAAACGGTATTTTTCGACAATCGATCTCACACCTTCTTTTAATCATGTAGCATTATCAGAGAACTGGATTCTTGTTTAACAACGTTACTTATGGTCTTAAAAGAATGCAATTTGGACTGAAGAATAGCGGACCAGCCATGATTCGAGCATTAGATTCGAATCTAACACCAGAAGTCAAAGCATTTGTTTTATGCTATATTGATGATATAATAATAGCTTCAACGAATAAGGAAGAACATTTAGAACATCTCAATTTGTTATTCACAAATCTAGAAGAAGCCAATTTCAAGGTCAATTATGATAAATGTAGATTTTTCCATGATGATATCAAATTTCTGGGTCACATTATCGACGGATCAGGATATAGACCGAATCCTACTAAAATACAGGCAATATCACAGTTTCCGCAGCCAAAGAAGATACGACAGGTCAGACAATTTTTGGGAATGTGCCAGTTTTTTCCGCACATTGTCCGATTCATACTGAACCAATGGCACCACTTCAGAATTTGTTAAAGATCAACAATAAGTGGAAATGGGGCGAGGAGTGTAACGAAGCATTTCAAAGGGCTAAGCTGATGCTTGTCAAAAATATCAAACTGGAATATCCCGACTTTCCAAGGAACTTCTTCACTGAATCTGATGCATCAAAAATCGGCATCAGTGCAGTGCTGTACCAGATGGATGAAAATAGAAAGCATCGTTATTTAGCTTTTGCAAGTCGCAAGTTGAAAAGCCTTGAGATTAATTACAACGTGACTGAGCTGGAGCTTTAGCAGCGATTTATGCGCTTCAAACATGGAAAAGGATCCTGATAGGATATAGAGTAACTCTGGTCACGGATCATCAAGCTTTACAGTTTATGATGAAATCAGATCTTGCAAATGATCGAATTACAAGATGGACGTTATTCTTACAGCAATTTGACGTGGAAATTATTCATCGTCCGGGCGAGCAGAATCTATTGGCGGATGTTCTTAGCCGAAATCCTTGTGATACAGAGATCCATCTTATTGAAAGTGTTCCAGATAATAGGGAGACTCTTGAAAAACTGAGGAGCTTAGCCATATCACAGAAGAGATATGCACCGCTGAGGAATATCTACCGATTCCTTAAGAATAAGATGGACCAGGATGATCCGAATTATGACCAAATATCTAAAGAAGCGATAGATTATCACATCGTGGGAGACTAGGTGATGAAATTCACGGACAAGGATCATTCGCGCCTCAGAACATTGATACCTCCTAAACTAGTAAATAAAGTTATTTGACTCATACACCGATCTATTGGACATGCAGGAGTAGATAAGACTTTGCATGCAGCGAAAGAAGCTTTTTCTTGGAAAACGATGCGAGAGTCTATAAGAAAGGTCATCAGAATATTTGATAGCTGCCAGCGTAGTAAATATTCAACGAAACTTGCCAAAGAACAGCCAAAAGCGATAATTCCATCGAAACCACGGGAATTATATGCCACTGATTTAATGGTCCAATTCCTAAGTCATTTAGAGGTAACCAATACATTCTGGTAACGATGGACGTGTTCTCAAAGCTGGTCGTGCTTCACCCAATCCAGAAACCAACATCACGATACGTTATCAGGCGATTAGAGAACTGTGTTTTTCGTGAAGCAGGGATACCCGAGTTCCTACTGAGTGATCATGGTAGTCAGATCACTAGTTAAAAATTTCAAGAGGCTATGCAGCAACTCGAGGTCAAACACATTCTCAACACCATTAGATACCCTGAAGGGAACCTGGCAGAACGAATTATGTCGGAGATTGGAAAGTTTTGTCCTTTATATTGCTCTGATGAACACGAAAAATGGATGGAAGTTATTCCCATAATCGAAGAGAGTCTCACCCCTACTGTCCACGAAAGTACATCTCAAATTCCATACAATTTGCATTTTGGACGAAAGCCACAGAGAGTCTGGGATGGCATAATCACAACTCCACCAGAAATTTCTCCATCTTTACACATGAGAGTAGAATTGGCCAAAGCTAGTCTGGAAAAACAAGCGGTTAAGAGACAGAAGAGACATGCCGGTAGAAGATTTAGTGAACCATTGCGTGAGAACGATCTCGTTCTTATCAGAAGACCAGTATCTTCAAACCTACCCATGAGGATTTACAGCAAATTTGCTAAACTCTTTTCTGGTCCATACAAGATAGTTACAGTCTTTGGTAACAACAGCTACCGAGTAGCAGAGATTGAATCCAACCGTATCATTGGAAATTACAATTCAGCGAATCTCAGACGTTATTTCAAGAAAGTAGAATGAGATTACTTCAATGCTAGATTTCGTCACATTATGAAGAAGACAATGTTTTTATAAGTTCTCTTCCTTTCACTTATAAAAAACGGGAAGAGGGGAATATGTGACCGAAATCAAGATTGAATTATGCTCACATCAGCTGTGATGAGATTGGAAGCATAGGCTCTCGACTGGCCCTTGTACCTTGCTCCATGCGTGAGAACGAGTCTCCTTGACTAGCAAAGATTCTTGTGGCATCTTCAACACGAGAATAAGTGATGTGTAACATAAGAATTGGCATTAACATTTATAAATCTATAATTGTATCTCAGTCTCCGAATTTCAATCCTATAACAGATTTTTATTGTGGCAGAAGGCCAGGTGTTCTTGTTGTACTATACGATGTCAAGCACCCCGGTATATGACGTCAGTCCCAGAGAGGGTTAGCGCGCCCCTTGTCTACCCCACGTGATAAGCAAGGCAGTGTATCTCTGAGCCTGGCTAGCGACGGACAGCAGTTGACTGGCAGTTTTCATCCGAGGCTTGTACACGTTTGTAACTCACACACCTGTCTTGTATCGTGGTTGTGAGGTTTCATATCACGCACGGGATATAGTCAGTTCTTATATGAACGTGAGTTCGTATCGTAACAAAACCGGTAACGTGTGGACTGCAGAATGTTAAACTCAGTGAAGCGTGTGTGCTAATGGAGTTTATGCGAGTACTTATTTAACATTATTTGACACCACACGGGAAGTATACACCATCATGGAGACTGACACTTACGAACAGTTCAACTTCACATGTTAGCACAGTTTGGTCATGCTAAAATCACAACTTCATTATACATGAGATTACACTACAAGTTCAAGAAGAATATTATTCTACTAGTAATTAGGAACAGAACACAATTAGATGAACATTACTGTTATTATTACAACAGAGCATCAAGATTTACAGAACGTGGAAAATGAATATAGCAGTGGCGTACAGTCAAATGACATATTGGGAACTTGAATTTTCTGGAATGCTAACTTCACACATAATGGATCTCGTGGGAACACTTATGAACTTTATTACAATCAAAACGTTAGTTTAATATCATTAAGGGAAAATTTACGAACATGGATGGACACCAGGATTTGAAGATACAATTACACCTTACAATCAACACGATGATGAGTCCATTCTACACTCATTGCAACCCTATAACAAACCATAACCATGACTAATTGATTGTTTTATTTTCAGATGACTTTGAAATTATGCCTGTTTTTCTAACATAGTAGAGCAATTTAGGACTAAAATCTTGCTAATTTAAAATCATTTCACACATTTTTCTTCGATCATAATAACTTTGAACTTCTTGACTTGTTCTATTATTTTTGGGGGGGGGGGGGTTGTGAATATTTCCACACAATTAAATTTTGATGCGATGGCGGACGATATTTGCGAGTTTTTGGCAGCGATAGTTCATCGTATTTTTCTAATTGAACGATTTTATTAGATGATTTAATTAAGGCATCATAATAATTATAGATCAGTTAATAATAATAATAATAATAATAATAATAATAATGTATTGGTTAACGAACCTCGTAATTATACTATTCTGGATTATTATGCTGACAGATTGGAGTCGTATCAAGCATTTTTGAATTATGATATTGTTACGGCTGTGAGTTTGTTTTGTCGCCTCGCCGCGTTGAGTCACAGCTGCCTCCAGGCTGTGTGTGCTCTGCCTCAGTATATTACGTGCGCGTTACACAACGGGCTGCGAAGTGAAAGGGACGGTCCAGAAAGTTCGTGACCCAGCCAGTGAAGGAAATCTCTAGAAGCCGTGTGTCCTGGACGATTCTAGAATCCATTGAGTCACCAGCCTGCTATATAAGCGGCCTCAAAGTGAGGGGACTGAGCTTTCTGTGGGTGTGTGTTTCTGAGCTAGTGCGTGTTTTCCTGAGCGACAGAAGTGTGGTGACGAAGTGCCGTGCGAGTTATGAAATCCAGTGACAATGTTTCTCCCAGCTTGTGAACAGCCTGCAGCAAGTGATCGTAAGTAACTGGAGTTGGTGTACATAAGTGAGAGGAGCAGGTAGTTTCTGTCAAGGCCACCGTACTCATTAGGACGGATTAACTTCTGTGGTCTGTTGACAAGTGAAAGGGCCAAGAGCGCCCAAGGAAGAGACTTGAGGAAACTGGAGTAAGGTTCCAATTGCTTGTATTTGCTGATGAGTAGTGTAATTTTCTGGCCGCAATAAAGTTGATTATTTCTTTAAAGAAACAATCTGTGTTGTGCTTCAACCCACCGTAATCCAGTTAACAAAAGTGCCACTAGGGGGGTGGCACGTAACAACTGGTGTCAGAAGCCGGATTACGAACTCAAGCACAACACCTGACGGTCCTGGTTTCAAAACCCGAGCAGGTCATTTTTTTAATTTTCCTGTGAGTGCATGCCCCTTACAAGACAAACATCTAAAATGGAAGAGCAATTCGCAGCATTGCTAGAAAAGTTAAGTGGCATGGAAGCCAAGATGGAAGACGGCCAGAAGAAGTTAGCCGAGGACCTAACTGCCAAACTAGAAGACGATCAAAATAAGCTAGCGGAGGACCTGAAGAGGATAGAGGACGGCCAGAAGAAGATGGAAGACGGTCAGAATAAGTTGACACAGGACCTGAAGAAATTAGAACTGGGTCTGCGTGAGGAAGTCACGGCAGTGGAAAAGAAGTTCGACGCCTTACAAGTGGAAGTTGCCGAGCTGCGCCAACGCCCGCTGATGGGGGTGGAGGAGAAATTCAACGCCTTACAAAAGGAAGTTGCCGAGCTGCGCCAACGCCCACTGACGGGGGTGGAAGAGAAATTCAACGCTCTACAAGAGGAAGTTGCCGAGCTGCGCCAACGCCCGCCCACCGTTACACCGGGAATATCAGGAACGGGACATAGCAGAGTGACGCCCCAACCTTCGACGGAAAGGTCCCGTGGAGCACCTACTTACGTCAGTTCGAGGCGGCCTGTTCCATAAATAACTGGAACAACACAGAAAAGTCTACAGCTCTCATTGTAGCATTGAGAGGTGACGCCCTTAACGTCCTTCAGGCCATCCCGACTGCATCCCAGGACTACGCTTCACTGATCGCCCATATGGAGTCCCGATATGGAGATAGCCATCTTCAGCAGGCCTACCAGATGCAGCTCAGGACCCGGGTACAGAAGAACGCGGAAACCCTGAAGGAGTTCGAGATGGACATCGCACGCCTCGTAAGGCTCGCCTATCCAACAGCGCCGGCCGACTTTCTGGAACAGATTGCGACGCAGACCTTCACCGACAGGCTACGGGACTCGGACACTCAACAGGCGCTGCGACTCCCGTGCAATAAGACCCTGGCAGATGCGCTGAGCCACGCACTTGAGTTCGAGACGGCTAAACAGGCATCTAGAATGCACGCGCGGGTGCGTCAAGTGGACGTCGACAAACTAGCAAAAACCAACGAGACCAAGCCCCTGGCCGACGAATTGATGGAGGCGCTAAGCCGTTTCTTCGATAGTCGCGGCACCACCAGCAACGACACAGCCGGAAGACAACCGAAGAGGCGGCCCGGAAGAGGACTACCGACCTGCTGGGCCTGCGGTAAGAAAGGCCACCTGAGCAAGGACTGCGGTGATCGCAGCCGCCGAGGGTATCCGACGGGAAATCAGTCGTCTGAAAGCCGCGCGGCCCAGGGAAACGAGTATTAGCCAGCTTTGGGGGGGGGGGGGGCAAAGGTTGGCTTGAGACAGTCGTCAAGCCCCGGCAGTCCAAGTGCGTGTGACGAAGTTACGGAGGGACAATAGCAGCCTGATGGTCGACGGAGTCGTCAACGGAGTGAGTTGGCCCATGCTGATCGACACGGGAGCGTCGAGGACCATCGTCAATCCCACCGTGATCCCGAAGTGGAGAGTGCAACCCACACAAAGGAACCTCCAGCTAATAACCGCGACCTGAGAGACCGCACCGGTACATGGCGAAGCATCACTGGAGCTCGTCATTGGTCGACGGGTGGTGAAGCATCCAGTGTTTGTGGCTGACGTATCAAGTGAAGTGATCATCGGATTGGACTTCCTGGACTAGAACAACATCATCTTGGACGTGAGTACCAACACTCTGCACTTCGGAGGTGAGGAACTTGCTTTGCAACCAGCACACGAAGCCGTTACCGCACGACGAGTAAGGCTGAGAGAGGACGTCATCGTTCCTGCCAGGACGGAGGTCAGCGCCGCCGTAATTGTCGACGGAACTGCTGAGGGAGTGGCGGCTGTCATCGCCCCAAAATATGAGGACATCCAGACAAAAGTATTGTTAGTTGCCAAGACCCTCATCAACACGACGCCTCGGCCGTACGTCCGCCTGTCCAACCTGAAAGACTACGATATTACGGTTCACCGGGACACCAACCTAGGAGTCTGCGAGCCCGTTACCTGGATTTCCCGCATCACAGACACGACGGACGGACAACTGCAGACGGACAACCGAAGAAGACGCGCCCTGCCAGAAGAACTACAGAAGCTGTACCAAGGGTCCCAGGACCATTTAGACAAGGAGCAATCACGCCAACTTCAGGACCTGCTACGCGAATTCCAGGATGTCTTCTCCGTGGGGAGCAAAGACTTCGGTAGGACAAGCTTGGTCCAGCACAGAATCGACGTTGGGGACAGCACACAGATTAGGGCCCCATTCCGACGTGTCCCGCTCGCCAAGCAAGCCGAAGTCGACCGGATGGTAGAAGAGATGAAGGAGCAAGGGGTGATCGAGCCATCACATAGTCCTTGGAGTTCTCCGGTCGTGCTAGTGAAGAAGAAGGACGGTTCCACCAGGTTCTGCGTGGACTACAGGCGGGTGAACGACGTCACGAAGAAGGACAGCTACCCTCTACCCCGGATCGACGACACGCTGGACACCATATCAGGATCAAGATGGTTCTCCACCTTGGATTTGAAGAGTGGCTACTGGCAGGTGGAGGTCCACCCTAAGGACCGCGAAAAAACGGCGTTCTCTGTGGGCAGCGGGCTCTGGCAGTTCACCGTCATGCCATTCGGTCTGTGCAACGCCCCTGCGACCTTCGAAAGGCTAATGGAGTCCATTCTGAGGAGCTACACTGGAAGACCTGCCTGGTCTACCTAGACGACGTCATCGTTCTGGGAAAAAGCTTCGAGGAGCACTACAGCAACCTGAAGGAGATCTTGATGAAGCTACGGGCTGCCCAGCTGAAGTTGAGCCCCAAGAAGTGTCAGCTCTTCCAGAAACAGGTCCAGTACCTTGGGCATATCGTCTCCGAGGAGGGAGTGCGCACCGACCCAGAGAAGACCGCAGCTGTGAGGGAGTGGCCAGTTCCGAAGGACAAGTCCCAACTACGAAGCTTCCTGGGACTCTGCACTTATTACCACCGCTTCGTGAAAGGATTCGCCGACATCACCAAACCTTTACATCGACTGACTGAGAAGGACCAACCCTTCGCGTGGACAGCAGAATGCCACAGTGCCTTCGAACAACTCAAGCAGGCTCTGTGCACCGCGCCTATTCTGGCCTACCCAAGACCTGGAACAAGGTTCATCGTCGATACCGATGCCAGCGACTTTGGCATAGGGGGAATCCTGTCGCAAGTAGTGGACGGCGAGGAGAGAGTAGTGTCCTACTTCAGCAAGGCTTTGTCAAAGCCAGAAAGGAACTACTGTGTCACCAGGAAGGAGCTGCTCGCCATCGTGAAGACCACTGAACACTTCCACAAGTACCTGTACGGGCAAGAATTTCTCCTCAGGACCGACCATTTATCCCTGCGGTGGCTCCTGAACTTCAAGCAGCCCGAGGGTCAACTCGCGCGGTGGTTAGAGAGGCTTCAACAGTACAACTTTGATATTCAGCACAGGAAAGGTCAACTGCATTCTAACGCCGACGCCCCGTCACGAAGACCGTGTCCCGAAGACTGCACCTTCTGTGCCCGAAGGGAGGAGAACACCGGGATACAGTGCCGAAGGACTACCGTGGAACTTCAAGGGAGCTGGAGCCGCGAATCTTTCACGCGGGCACAAGCAGAAGATAATGACCTGGGACTGATAGCTGAATGGAAGAGAGCCTGTGTCCCCAGACCCGGGTGGAACATTGTGAGTGACTGCAGCCCCAAGTTTAAGTCCTACTGGGCGCAGTGGGACTCGCTGGTTGTGAGGGATGGCCTCATATGCCGTACCTGGGAGAGCACCGACGGGAAGACATCTCGGGAACAAGTCATCGTTCCAAAGGCTCTGACGGAGGAAGTCCTGAAGGAAGTCCATGAAGTATCATCTGGAGGACACCTAGGGATAAAGAAGACCCTGGAGAAGCTGAGAGAGCGGTTCTACTGGATCGGATGCCGAACTGACGTAGAGAACCACTACGCGAGGTGCCACGATTGCGCAGCCAGCAAGGGCCCAGGACGAAGACGACGGGGTCCACTGAAGACCTACAACGTGGGCGGCCCCATGGAGAGCGTGGCCATCGATGTTGCTGGGCCATTCCCGTTAAGCGAGGCAGGGAACCGCTACATATTGGTCGTCAGCGACTACTTTACCAAATGGCCTCAGGCGTATGCGCTCCCTAACCAAGAAGCCGCGACGATCGCAGAGACCCTGGTGAAGGAATTCGTCAGCCGGTACGGAGTACCCCTGGAGCTGCACTCCGACCAAGGGAGGAACTTCGAGTCGCTGGTGTTCCAGAACCTATGCCAGCTGCTGAGAATCCAGAAGACAAGGACAACGCCGCTACACCCTCAGTCCGACGGGATGGTAGAGCGATTCAATCGCACCATCGAGAACCATCTCCGAATAGTCGTCAGCGAGCACCAGAGAGATTGGGACAAACATTTCCCACTATTTCTCCTGGCCTACCGCGCCGCCGTGCATGAAGCCACCGGGTGCACACCAGCCCGGGCCATGTTTGGGAGGGAGCTCCGTCTACCTGTCGATCTTGCCTTCGGCCGAGCTGGGAATGATCCGGTCCCGGTAAGCCAGTTTTGTCAAGAACTGGTCGACCAACTGGAGGACGTGCACGCGTTCGCGAGGAGGAAACTGCGGATCGAGACCGACCGAATGAAGACCCGATACGACCAACAGACGGATGCCGGCGGATTCCACGAGGACGACCTGGCCTGGCTCTTCAACCCATTACGGAAGAATTGCCTGTCACCCAAACTGCATAAGTCCTGGGAGGGCCCGTACCGAGTCGTGAAACGGATCAACGATGTCGTCTACAGGATCCAGCAGAGCCCGAGGGCGAAGATGAAGATCGTGCATCGAGATCGCCTGGCAGCCTACGGAGGGACACAGACGGACCAATGATTGATCGGGACGATCAGCCTTTTAGGAAGGGGGTGGTGTTACGGCTGTGAGTTTGTTTTGTCGCCTCGCCGCGTTGAGTCACAGCTGCCTCCAGGCTGTGTGTGCTCTGCCTCAGTATATTACGTGCGCGTTACGCAACGGGCTGCGAAGTGAAAGGGACGGTCCAGAAAGTTCGTGACCCAGCCAGTGAAGGAAATCTCTAGAAGCCGTGTGTCCTGGACGATTCTAGAATCCATTGAGTCGCCAGCCTGCTATATAAGCGGCCTCAAAGTGAGGGGACTGAGCTTTCTGTGGGTGTATGTTTCTGATCGAGTGCGTGTTTTCCTGAGCGACAGAAGTGTGGTGACGAAGTGCCGTGCGAGTTACTAAATCCAGTGACATTGTTTCTCCCAGCTTGTGAACAGCCTGCAGCAAGTGATCGTAAGTAACTGGAGTTGGTGTACATAAGTGAGAGGAGCAGGTAGTTTCTGTCAAGGCCACCGTACTCATTAGGACGGATTAACTTCTGTGGTCTGTTGACAAGTGAAAGGGCCAAGAGCGCTCAAGGAAGAGACTTGAGGAAACTGGAGTATGGTTCCAATTGCCTGTATTTGCTGATGAGTAGTGAAATTTTCTGGCCGCAATAAAGTTAATTATTTTTTTAAGAAACAATCTGTGTTGTGCTTCAACCCACCGTAATCCAGTTAACAAAAGTGCCACTAGGGGGGTGGCACGTAACAATATATGTTGCATAGCACATATAAAAGAAAGCATGTAGTTATAATTATGTTGTGGACACTTCTTAAATAAGTGGTCTTATTTTGTGGCAACATTATGGATGCGAGTCAGGTGGCCTATCCAAGAAGAAGAATAATATGAATATTTAAAGATTGTAAGTGTGAGATAATAAGAATTTCACTACTAGTATTTGTGCTATTGATGTTTGAAGGATGTGTCTGTGTAACACAATCCTCATTTAGTAATTTGTTAGATGCATGCTTAAAGTATTCGACGATTAAATTAATGCAATATTAAATGATGTGATAGAAGTGCTATTGATACGAATTTATGAAACAGTTGTACTAATTTCTGGGATTCAGCCAAATCTGGCCTTGCATTATCAGGAATGCATAATTAAATTATGGATAGCTGATCTATAACCAATTAAATTGTTGATTAACATTTCTATCTTGATTAATTTATTAATTCATTAATTTCGCTAATTATAATAAAGTAATGAAAGGAATTTCTGATAATTTGTTTATAACAATTAATTGATTGGAATTAAATGATTATATCTGCCTTTGATGACCAGATTGATACAATATGGTCCAGGATTCGGAATAATAATAATAGGGGGCATGGTGGCTCAGCGGTCTAGCTGTATGCCTCTCACCAAGGCGGTCCGGGTTCGATTCCCGGTCAATGCATGTGAGATTTTCGAAGTGAAATGCCATGCCCTGTGGTTCGGATTCCACGTAAAAAGGAGGTACCGTGGCTCATGATCTCACGATTGACGGTCACGTTAAACTACAAGCTTCCTTCCTTCCTTCCTTCCTTCCTTCCTTCAATAAGAATGAAAAATGAAAATCCACAGCCTGCTTCCTGTCGACCGACCGGGTCAGGGAAATGGAATGGATGAAGCCCCCATCTAGCGACGAGGATGTGAACTGTGGCGGCTGCCGAAGCCTGTCGCACTCCCCTGGGGCAATGATTAAATGAATGACAGATGAGATGAAATGATAGTGGAGAGTGTTGCTGGAATGAAATTGTGACAGGGAAAACCGGAGTACCCGGAGAAAAACCTGTCTGCCTCTGCTTTGTCCAGCACAAATCTCACATGGAGCGACCGGGATTTGAACCACGGACCCAGCGGTGAGAGGCCGGCGTGCTGCCGCCTAAGCCACGGAGGCTGCTTCCTTCAATAATAATAATCATCATAATTATTATATGATTTATAACAATGGTATTTTTGATGAATATTCATTTAATATGAGATTATCTCAACGTTATCTGCACAACACTCTGCTACAATGTCAGGTGATAATTGTAAATATTTGTAAATTATTTCTTTACGATAATTTAAATTCGTAATTAACCTACGATAATTATCCTTCACTTTAAGTAATTGTATGTGTGAATTTTCAGTGTATTTAGAAATATGTGCTTATGGGGAAGTGAATAATGTGATACGCCAAATTTAATTTATTCATTCATAAGCTGAAATCAGTGACAGTGCAGTGCAACGAAAAAAATATTGTATTTCATTTTATTCAGCTTACTCAACGAACACATTACCCCACAGAAATTATATAGGACAATCAAATTGGTAGTCTAGGACTTATGGATCCTTGATCCCAACGTAAGCATTAAACCAATTTGATTCTAGGAGTGCATTTATTCATTTTGTTTCGTCTGCTCTTAAATAAAGAGAGACCATTTTATCTTAGTTATCTTAAATTATTCCTGCAGCTTGTTCCATTTCCTGACTGAGTGATACTATCCTATTTTATTTAACAAATATATATCTGAGGCAACCTTTCTCACCTATCCCGTTAAACGACCCGAGATGCTAGATCTCTTGCCTGCCCGTGTTTGCAGTTGATTTTTGGTAGTTTTCCCGGATATATATTTCAGGGACTCCTAATTTGTTTTTGTTACGACCATGTACCATTTCTTGGACATCACGTTGATTTCCGGGCCGACGTGAAGTCTGGGAAACGGGTACAGTATGTATTCCTAGAGGTTGATGGCATAATCACTCCAAGTCTTGCAGGCTGGTACCTTGTCCCATGCTATTCCGACATCTAAGATGGCATGGTAAAGTGGTGGAGGCATCACAGGTTGAATAGTCAACAATGTCCTGAATTTTGACTTAACCGGTTTATGAAACATACAGAAAGCTGTAAAAAGAGATAGGCTCACTGTTGTTATTCTGTATTGCATGATATCCAGTAGAGTCATGGTAGGAGTTTCTCCACTCGTTAGGAGATTGATTACTTGCTTAGTTGCAGTGTGGACTGGTCTACCACAGAGGTGGCTCCTTACCATGGTAGCAAGTTTGCGCTACAACCAAAATGCTGGGCCTTTATCGATTCAAATAATATATATATTCTTGAATGGAGGCGTGATGTATTGAATCTCATCACACATAGTTGGTTGGGACGAGCGCAGTTCTTTACGCTGCGCACGCAACTAAGGACCAACTGTATAGTGCACTCCTCCCTGCAAACCAGGCAACTTGTATAGTAGCCTCACTTTCCTAGTTAACGACCGGCTCGTCTTTGAAACCTACCTGGACGGATATGTTTACATTCCACCGCTGCGGGGTGCCGAGGCATTCACGGCTTAAGGCACAGCGTTGTCAAGTGTCCATCACCGTAGCAGGAATTTACTCAGTCTCCACGGCCAGCAACAACTTTCGCGATTTGCAGCAAAATGCTTCTAGGTTGGAGAACAGTTGGAATAGTGGTAAACTAATAATAATAATAGACAAGAGTTTGTGCTTTTCAGTCGGTCAACACGAATGTACCCAAAAGAGATGGGTTATACCCTAATCCTGAAATAAATTACATGAGATTAATAAAACACTAGGATGACCAGTTTCGATCGTCAAGCGATCATCATCAGATCCATTACACTTAGGCTACAAAATCTATGTTTGAAATACAGGTGAAAATATTTACAATATGTACAATTATTTAGTTGCAGTATTGGTACTGCAACTGTCAGTGTATGCTAAATGCAGTATATATGTTAGGTGAAATGCTAAATGGTGATAGCTATCCGGAGATTGTACTTTAGAGAGATTATATGGTTGTAAACTATGGTTAAGCTATAAAATTTTAGGCTAACTACTTATCTGATTGTCTTCCGTACTACAGCTACTCACAGTTTTCGTGCTCACTGGAACTCACTGTGCGGTCGACTGCGGTGGTTATCTTAACGACTGGTTTTTCCCTGCCTTCTCCCCCCTGCCCATACGTGCTGTGGGGAGTGATAGCGATGTGTTTATGTGAGGTGTTGCCAGCCTAGATAAGATGTATGTTATTGAATGAGGTGGGTCTACAACTATTAAAGACCGTGGATTAGCCCTCGCCACGCGGGGAGCATAACCCATTCGAACTAAGCGTTGACGGTCTTATGAGGACGTCCCGGCACCTTTAATACTGCCGCGAATATGGGCCTTGGTTTATTGTAGAAGAAAAGTACATCGTACACCTGATCGAGATAACATTTACCTATTAAAAACCCCTAATTTCCCCCCTTTTTTATCTAGCTTGGCTGTGTCGCTAAATTGTGTTTTGTTTCCGACAGGGAGTGTTTTTTAGTAGCGTGAAGAGGGGTGAGCTCTCCATGAACGTGTGTTCATTTAGATTGTTGGGATTGTTTCGTTTGGCTAGGTGTATCTCGATTGCTTCCATTATGTCAAGAGCTCTGCCTTTCGATTCGTGATGGATTATTTTAAGGTCCGACTCTATGTTGGTAAAGCTGTGTCCTGCGTCACACATATGTTCGCACACGGCTGAATGTGTTCCGTATCTTATCGCATTCCTATGTTCATTATAACGTGTGTCTACTCGCCTTCCACTCTGCCCGATGTAATTAGCTTGACAATCGGTGACTTGGCACGTTATAGAATATACCCCTGACCTTGAATACGGGTCACGTTTATTTAGATTACTATTTAGGAGGTGCCTAGCGGTTGTGTTTTTCGTCGTGAAAGCTATCTTTATGCCTTGCTTTTTGAATAGGTTAGTGATTTTATATGTATTCGCATTCACATAGTTGAAACGCGCAAATTTTTTCTCATTACTGTCCGGTTTGGGAATCGTTTTATCTTTATTTTTATGTTAGGGGGTTTTTAATAGGTAAATGTTATCTGGATCAGGTGTACGATGTACTTTTCTTCTACAATAAACCAAGGCCCGTATTCGCGGCAGTATTAAAGGTGCCGGGACGTCCTCATAAGACCGTCAACGCTTAGTTCGAATGGGTTATGCTCCACGCGTGGCGAGGGCTAATCCATGGTCTTTAATAGTTGTAGACCCACCTCATTCAATAATATACATCTTATCTAGGTTGGCAACACCTCACATAAACACATCGCTATCACTCCCCACATCACGTAGGGGCAGGGGGGAGAAGGCAGGGAAAAACCAGTCGTTAAGATAACCACCGCAGTCGACCGCACAGTGAGTTCCAGTGAGCACGAAAACTGTGAGTAGCTGTAGTACGGAAGACAATCAGATAAGTAGTTAGCCTAAAATTGTATAGTTTAACCATAGTTTACAACCATATAATCTCTCTAAAGTACAATCTCTGGATAGCTATCTCAATTTAGCATTTCACCTAACATATATACTGCATTTAGCATACACTGACAGTTGCAGTACCAATACTGCAACTAAATAATTGTACATATTGTAAATATTTTCACCTGTATTTCAAACATAGATTTTGTAGCCCAAGTGTAATGGATCTGATGATGATCGCTTGACGATCGAAACTGGTCATCCTAGTGTTTTATTAATCTCATGTAATTTATTTCAGGATTAGGGTATAACCCATCTCTTTTGGGTACATTCGTGTTGACCGACTGAAAAGCACTAAACTCTTGTTTACTAAGGCAACACTGAAAATATGGCTTCAAACACCACAATAATAATAGACTAATAATAATAAGGAAGCTTGTAGGATTGCATGATGTTAATCTCGCGATCATGAGCTACGGGACCTCCAAATTTACGTGGAATCCCAACCACTTCGAAAATCTTGCATGCATTGACCGGGAATCGAACTCTTGGTGAATGATAATAATAATAATAATAATAATAATCTGAAATGTATGTCCTGAAGTAGTGGATAGTACTGATTGTAGTATGTTTTTGTAATATGTTATTGTTATTATTATTGTATTATGCACACATACCTTAGTCATTTTATTCATCTTCAGAACTGCTTTGTTCCTCACTTCCACTTTCTTGTAGATTTATCACAAAAGTTTCATTATCGTTTTCAATATCCTGATTGATGTACTTCTGCTCAATTTTTATAGTGTGTTGAACACATTTGCCCCACAAATCGACACTTATATTGTTTACACATTCATGGATAGCATTGCAAACACTAGAACTTAATGACAAAGTTTTGTTGGTTTTCCTGACTTCAGTCTTCAAACGCGCCCAGACCAGTTCGATTGGGTTAAATATACAGTGGTAAGGGGGCAAACGTAACACCTCATATCCTAATTATTTTGCAGTGTTTTCTAACACAAATTCCTTTTTTAAGTTTGCATCTTTGATAGCCGTTAATAAGACTGACTTCACTGGGATTGAGTTCGATACCTGTATGTTATGTTCAGTCACGAAGTTGACAATATTTTCTTTCTTGGTGGACAGGTTAGGAATTCGGAATTTTAATCTGGAGTGATAGCTCGCGTTATCAAGAATTATTACACATTTCTTGTCTCGAGGAAGATTTTTCATCAATGTATTTACAAACCAATTTTCAAATACATCGGCATTCATTTCATCATGATAGTCTGCTTTTGGATCGCCAATATTTTTTGCGGACAGAAATAAGGAGTTTGGAACCCAGCCTTCACTGCCCCCAGCATGTAACACCATTATTCTTTTGCCTCTTGGCACGGGAACTTTGAGGGCGCAAGAACATGAGCCATCGTCCAAAACCCGTTTTACCACATCATACGTATCGTACCGTGCTTCATCTAAATATATAATCCGATGTCCTGCAGCCCTCAACGAACGTAGTCTTGTCAAGTATTTGTACTATTCTTGCCTATTCCATAACTACACGCCTTCTGTTTAACGTGCAAATCTGAAATCCAAGTTTGAGTAACAATTTCCTAAGCATAGTAATTTTGTACGGAAATTCACACACGTTCTGCAATCTATAAAATAGTTCTTCAATGCACGGTGGCTGTCCTTTCGAATAAAACTTATATATTTCACGCCGAACAACATCGCACGTGAAATTGTCAATCTTAGGAAATAATTTTTTTTTATTTGCACTCTTATGAGGTGTTTTAGGCCCCCTCTTAACACATTTACTAACGGTTTGTCTACTTAATTTAAGAATTTTTGCTGTCTCTGTAATTGACCCCTTGCCTAACTTATTCTTTTTCACGTAATCGTACGTACTGCACACGAACTGTTGGGACTGTTTAGATAGTGTGCCTGTTACAGTTTTTACCATGTCAACATCGTTATTAACCCCATGCCCAGTTTCTTCTTACAGCTTTCAGTTCCTGAAGCAGTCCCATCACAATCGTTTGCACCGGAGCCGTTAGTTGAAGTTGAAGAAGCGCAAATACTGTAATCGGGCACCACGCTACAGTCGTTAATATTAATATCTAAACGTTCTGCGCATTCCTCATTATTGTGGTCAATTGAAGGTACTCCACTGACCATATAGCTTTCCCAAGGCCTCCACATCACTAATAATGGCACAGATGAACACAACTTACACTGAAATGAACAAGGAAAAAGTCTAACGTTTTATCAAAATATCCACGAGAACAAGCTGCAGCGAGACTGGACAGAACAGCGTGCAACGGTGCAACACTGGACACTGTAAAGTAGACAAGGATGGTGTCAAAACCTGGTCTGCACTCCTCGTGGACAGATGGAGGAAGCATCTTATTGGTCAAGAACAGTCAGGTATTTGACAGCCATAAATGATCGCTATTGTCGGCTCGTGCAAATGCTTAACGTTTGAGTCGCCGGTCGTTAACCAGGAAAGTGAGGCTACTATATAGGCCAGTATATGCGAACACGAACCTAGGGAGTGCAGCGGATGCATGGAGGGATTGGTGGGGTTGGAGCTACGTGTGGTTGGTTAACATTCCATAGAGTTCAAAAGTAGATTCGGTATATTCTGCTCACGGGCAGTAGATGGCGCAGCAACATAAGCACGCTCTAGTGGTTAACAAGCACAACACTTCGTCTTCACTTAAGAGATGTGCAGTATTTGCATGATTGAAAAACAATATAAAACAATATAAATCTTCTACAGATATTTGCATTTGATACAGATAAAAGTTATTTGAAACATATAGTGTTATCAGTTTAACTAAAGCGAGTAGGTGACTACTACTACAGATGTAATGACCATCGGAACTCTCTGAAAACGTTCGTCCTTTGTTTTGTGACTAACCGGTTTGCTACGTTTCAATTTTGTATAGATTTGGCTTGTTATCTGTTTCGTTGTGAGAATTTGGTGATCGTGGAGTTTTCTACCTGGTGAAACACACTGGAATTATGTGTCCGCAATTTTTCTTTCCAGTCAGTTCCATAATACAGGATCGTTACTTTTGTTATTTTTAAAGTTTGGCATCTATATCGTGGTGGGTTGAATGTGAGTTATTCAATACTAACCGTATTTCACAGTAGTCAACAATAGATTTTACGATATCCGAAACAATTAAAGCGTATTAAGTTTGACATTAACATTATTGGTACTGTACCCGATTACGGAAGCCACCGTAATTATATTTTTGCATTACGGACAGTGGAACATCAGTATGAAGTTTGAACAGAGCGCTGAGACAGCTAGTTTACCGCACCAAGCAAGAGGATGCGCTAGGAAGGAGACCTGTTGCGCCGACGGGCGAGCTACTAAAACTTATTGATGAAAAAAATATCGTCGATTTGAGGTCTAGAAATTAGTAGATATTATTGGCTATGGAATTTTAGGAATGCCAGAAGAGATTTGAGGCAAATCGGACCAGTCGTTAGAGAGTTATGAGTATTTTTGTATAAGCACATGTTTTAACATTAAGTAGGGAAGGAGCCTAAGCTTTGGAACAGCAGGGCGTACTCGCTGGATGGAACAGCCGACGCAGCGAATTTCAGCTCCGTGGCAGTATATATAGAAAGATTGTTCAAGCCTTGTTATGCTATTCTTTCATCAACTACCGGAGTAGTACCGTCGTAATGTTCGTCAGACCACGTGCTACGTATCTACAGTCAGTCACTATTGTCAACTGATGTTGGACTTAGTCTCTCGAACTAAGCCAGCTGCACTTCCGTGAAATAAGCACTTGGAATTATCGCGTCATACCAGTCAGGAGTGTAAAATTAGACTACGATATTGGGGCCATTTGTTCTGAACAAATTGTGCTGGAGAGTATCCAAAACCCAAGTTAGGAGATTAGAGGATCTATCTACAAAGTAGATGTCCTATGACAGGTTTAGTCTACGACAGCAGGACAGATTCCGGTATACGGATCTGTTACAGAGCATATATGTTTACTCGCACAGGTTAATTATGGCAGGAATCTTCGTTTTCCATATACTCCAACGACAGTAAGCGTATGTTCGCAGAGATCAAGTAGCTATTTCAATACTGAGTGGCATAAGACAGAACTCTGTATTTTCATGTAAATATGAACATTGAACAGTTTAAATGTTTGTTTAAAACAATAGGACAGTTAATTATGGCATCAGTCATAATGTCGGACATTAGCAAAAGTTATCGCGAAGTGGATCAGTGCGTATTATTAAACGCGAATATGTGCCGCTAAATACCGAGAGGATAGGGTGACGATGGAAGAACCCGAAGGTGAGCTGAAGGTGAGGCAGATGGCCAGGGACAGTTGCCATGCTAATGGAAGGGAGAGAGATCCATTGGATTGTGACGTCATCCAAGGACCTGTACCACCATGAACATCAAGAATACGTGAGCCACATTCTTACACGTACTTTGACTAGAGTAGAGTAGTTGAGAAGTTCTTTCGTTTTCTAATTCACTTAGAAATTATCAACACTTTAATTTTGCTTCGTTCTGACAGCTATGTCCATCGAGACTATAGTCAGAGAAACCATGGTTAGTACTCATCGAGTGTGAAGTTATTTTAAGAAAATGTATTTCAGTCATAGAATGTCCAAATGACATAACATGAGAAGTTATTTAGTTAATTTGAACGCTTTTCGTAATTTGAAAAAAGCTTGGATCGTTCAGATTATTCAAAATAAAAATCTAGACAATAATATAAAATCATTTCAAGATAATTATGAGCAAATCCAAATAATAATAATAATAAAATACTTCCACAATAAATATAAATAATTATAAATCATTATGAATAAATTGTATGAATTAAATTACAAGTAAATTCAGGGAAAGTGATTAATAATTCAATTATTTAATGATTATTATCATGTCATAATATTAATAATAATAATAATTGATTTGATACTGAACCCCTATTGATTTGCCAATCAATAAGTCTTCATGATTTTATTATTATTATTACTTATATCCAGGCAGTGCATGTTGAAGTAGGCTACCGAAGGCAAGTAGTGTGCTGCAACGCTTGCGACAGAGGTGGCGTGATAGTTATTCCTGGGGACGACCTAGTAAGCCGAGTTCAAGGCCGAACTCAGAGTGAACGCGCATACAATTTGGCGTCATTATGGGCGTGCCAGAGGTGAATCTCCAACCGATACCCGATTGAATCAACGAATCAGAAGAGAGGACGCCTGACCCACGCGGAGATGTGCGTGCTAAAAAACACGCAGAAAACACGTGTATGAAGAACCGCCGATCCAATATGATTCCGCATGAGTGCATTGAGACGTTCAGATAAAAAGAAGATGTTTGATACTAGTCCCAAGTCCGTGAGTTGAAAACTACAGATTATTTTCTCAGAATGCCCCCACCCCACTCCATTATGCCAGTTTCCAATAAATTGATCGATGATGACTAGTTTGGGACACAATTTGATCAGACGCCGATAGGCATAGTTCACGCCAGTTTGAGACACATTTTGAAGGAGCTCTGGGGAGCATAGTTCACGCCAGTTTGAACGAACATTTTATTGTGCTCTTGGGAGCAGAGTTCACGCCAAGTAAAGTAGAGATCTCTATTTGAGATAAGCGCGACTCGGCATAAGTAATTTGAGAGACTTTAAATGCCAGCTGCGTGGCTGACTAGACTGTAATATTTTTATGTAATATTTTTGTATTATATTTTGTGATGTATATGTGCGTGTGAATCAAGCGAATGCTTAGATAGGGCCAGTTCTACGTGGAGTAATAGCCCAGGACTCTTGAGTGAAAGTCAGTAGCTCATAGCGATTCTAGCAGGGTAGAATTTTAATTTTGAACATTTCTTTTTAAGAAGCCACGCCAAGATGTCTACAGCAAGGTCGATTGGTGGGATGATGTGCTACGCCTCTACCAGAATGTCGACGATGACGGAGTAAATTTCCCGTGGGGAATGCTCTGGGATGGAGGTTGATTTTCTGCAAGCTGGACGGTGATGTACAAGCCATTGATTTATTCAATATGTAGCTAGATTAGTCGCGGGAACGTTGTAAATAATATTTGTTCATTAGTTTTTCTTGTGTATTTTAGATTTCGTGCACCGACACTGTTATCTTTTAAATGTACGTTGGCACGTGGCCAACATTTTGTTTGATTGTATATTTTTCTTATGAGTCATTATTAGTATGCACGGCGCGTGCATTGGGATTTTATTCATGCGAATGCGAAGTTCTTCATGGATGATAAATGGTGCTGTATTCAAATTCATTTTCATCAGGAGAAGGGGTGTAAAAGTTGTTAGATGTTTTACGAACAGGTTTTTATTCATACTAGGTTTGCCGAGCGCAACACGTTAAGATGTCTGTAGAACACCTTAGTTCTATATTTTTTGAGTTTTTTTGATATCCCTTTTCAGGATCTTCAGTCACTGACTAGACTGGGAGCGCATGTCGGTGGAAATATTTATGTCTTTTATTTCAGGTCTCTGTCAAACCCATGCGTGTGATCCTGGTGTGTGTATCGTGTCAATGTGTGTGTATTTGATTCTCCGTGATGAGGGGTAGAATGTGCCTACCGCCCTCAAACTGTGGTTGTATTTTTGATTGGAAAGGGGGAGCGCTCTGGGAGGCTACCCTACCTTGTCCGGTGCTGATTCTCGGAATTCCGTGGGAAATCCTAAGATATTTTTATTTGGCACACACACGTATATTATGTGCTATTGGGAGCACGCTTCTTCGAGACTCGAGCCATTGCTACGGCAGGTCGAGGTGTTTGACACGTGGGTTGACAGATGTTGCAGATTCCACGTTGCGCCCGTCTATGTCTGGTGATTCATCGTTTAGGCAGTCCAGCTACGACCGACTGACCCCTGTAAGCTATCTGTAGCAAACCTGTTCTTGTAATGATCTTTGGATCATGATATTAAATTGGGAGTTCGCCATGTCCGTTACGAATTACCGCATATCGTATGAAATGAAATATTTGTAGTTATGATGTAAATGTTGGCTTGAGCCTAGTGATTTCTGTGACTCATTTCATTAGCTTATGTTATATTTTGTTTGTTGTGACACCGTTGGGTGTATTTTGTATTTCATGTAAAGATGGCAAGCGGCCATGTGTGTATTTTTCTTGATTGGTCACGTGTTGATTTACTTGTGTTGATTTTAAAAGTCCTAGTTTTTAGGCATTAGTGTTGATTGCTACGACAATTCTTTTATTCCAATTTCATGCGGAAATAATTATTTGTCTTATTCAGTGTAGGAAGTGTTGGATTAGTTTAATTAATGTTTAGATAATGTTTCTACTGTCTGTCTAGCTCTAAGACAATGCAGATTCGTCCCCTGAAAGTTTACTGGATGGTAACGAATCTCGCATTAATTGTACACATCGTACCGCATGCAGAGAAGCCGCACACGCACATGTCATTGCAGTAATTTGGGACATTTGGTCCGGAGGTTAACGATCTCTCCTGAGATCAGGCCTAGTTTGGTACTTTTATTATTCAAGTGGGTGTCATTTGGAAGTCCTTGTGTTTTTGCTGTAAATAGTGTAAATATGTTGATCTGTTAATTAAATTCATTTGTTTTAATCCAGGTATTCACTTTTTCCTGCGTGTTATTTTGTTATATGTTACCCTGCATGTTATAAGAAGCGCTTAACAACAACTTTACGAAATGGACCGTTACACCCCCGAAATCGAATCTCATATGCTTCTTCGCAAGGGTTCATATATCAAAAATGGCTGCCCAAGTGGGGTTTGTTGTTGTTGTTTTGTTGACCTCATACTTATTTCGCTGAGAAATGATGCCAGGTTAGCAGGACAAAAGTAAATTCAGTAAATTGAGACGAAGTTGTACCATGTGTATCAGTAAAATCACTGAGTTCTTAAAGTTAGAAATGTTGAACAAGGTTAGAAGTTGATATTTTGTTTGATGATAACTTGTTCTGGCGCCCAGCTTAAAATTAGAAAATTTGCATATTTAGTGAACTCAGTCAAAAGCAGGAAGGTGTTGCCTTACTCAACATTTAATTAACTTCGGTTAATTAAAGTGTTTTCCGTAAATTCTGTTAGTTAGACATTAAAAAGCAGATCACAAGGGTGTTATTTTGTTGTTTGGAAATAAGAGTCATTATTCAGTAAGAGTTTGATTACTGAAAATGTATTTAAATTATAATCAATGAAAATTTAAATATCAAGACATGTGTGTGTGTACGACTGAAATCCCATTGCATGACCCTATTTTCTCAGAGTATATTTTGTGTGTTTTGCGATGGATAGCATCGAGGAGATTAAAGTGTTGATGGAGCAGATGTCCGCGCAGTTGACTGTGCATTTGTCTGCAAAGACGGAGGAACATTTAGAAAGCATGAGTGAACAGAGTGATAAACAATTACAGGACGTTAAGAGTAACATTACGGTCCAATTGCAAATCCAGAAATTGGATAACGATAAACAATTACACGAGTTGCGTGAACAGAATGATAAACAATTAAAAAACATAACTACTCAATTACGTGAACAGAATGATAAACAATTACACGAGTTGCGAGAGCATAATGACAAACAATTAAATAACATAACTACTCAATTACGTGAACAGAGAGATGATAATAATAAACAGTTAGTTGAACTAAACCACAAGTTATCGGAGCAGGCAACTTTCCAAACAGTTCAGTTAGAGAGGATAACCCTTGAAATAAATCAAAGTACTAAAATAGAACTAGAGAAACTGGCGGGGGAGCTGGCAGAGAATAATTCGAGACAGTTAGGTGAAATCAAGAAACTAGAATCCAAATTTGACGACAAACTAGTACAGTTAGATGAAATGGTAGCCGCCAAACTGAAACAAATCGAGACAGCATGCGTAACCAATACGGCAGGGATTAAAAGCACGCAGGACGAATTACAAGGGCAATTCAACAGAATAGAGGCGAAGAACATAAACATACAGGAGCAGATTAATTCAGTCGACAACAATGTGTTAGGATTGATAAAGGAACTTGACAAACTGGAGATAAAAACGGAGAAGGAAAGGATGCACTTGCGCAAGAACCTGGAAGACCAGTTAAGTAAAAATCAAGAGCAAATACGAGAAGAAATGGGAGAACAGTTAATTAAGAATCAGAAAGAGATAGGAGAACAGTTAATTAAAACTCAGAAGCAGATACAAGATCAAATAGGGGAACAGCTTGAGAAGAATCAGGAGAACAACGAAGAAAAAATTAACAATTTGAAGAGTATAATCCGGAAAGATTGGGAACAGCAGGTGAATGAGACTAAAGGGGATAGACTGACTATATTAAAGAGGCTAGGGGAGAATAACTCTAGTATACAGGCTCTGGAAGAAATTATAAAGTCCAAGTTTCGAGAACACGCGGACCTCATCGTTAAAAATGAGATAAGATCTTTAGAGAATGCCACTTTATTCTCTTCAGGAAATTCAGTAGGGAAACACGGAAATATTGGAAGTCCGGAGGGGTCGAAGCTAGCTGAGGATACGAGCCGAGATCAGAGTCCAAAGACAACTTGCAACACATTCCACAATTACAGAGGGGAGACGTCAACTCCACAACCTGGTGTGACACCTGCCCAAGTCATACAAGTCATTAGGGGAAATGATTTTAAACCAGACAAATTCAGGGAAAATTCAGGATCTACTCCAAAAGCATTCTTGCGCCAGCTGGATGATTATTTTAATGACCAACACGTCTGTCCCGCAAAACAGCTTCGTTTAGTGGAGAAGTTTTTAGATGGCTCAAGTTTAATCTGGTATCAAAGCTTCAAATATACGTTCAATGACATGGCCCAGTTTAAGAAGAATTTTTGAGGAAGTTTTGGAGTCCTTCACTGCAGCAGGGCTTGAGGATGGACTTATATACCAGAAAATACCATAGTACACACCCTACAAGGTTTTCTGAGTTTTTTAGTCAGCAGCTAGTAAAATTTCGAGATTTTGATGAACCGCCGTCAGAGGAAAACATGGTATTAACTATCGGCAAAGTTTCCGATGAAAATACAGCAATTTTTAGTGGCAGAAAATATAAAAACCGCAGTTCAGGCCGAGGAGATACTCCGCCACTTGGACGAAACTAGTATGATCAGTCCACAGACCGGGAGACGAAATATGGAATGCGTGAATACCGCAGAAATAGTTCAGGGGCATCATAACGGTCAAAGTCAGAACAATCAGACGACGACGCAGTCCACTAGCACAAAATTTACGCCCAGACGGCAGGAATTCGACGGTCGAAACCAATACAACAACAATAATAATAATAGGAACTTCCAAAATCGCCGTGATAACTACAACAATCAGAATAACAATCATAATCAGAGGACGTACCTGCGAGAATACACTAACTGGAGAGGAAACCAAAGGCAGGATAGACCATATCAGAGGAAAGGGGGCGGTAGATGGAATAATCAGAGGAATTATCGGCAAGAAAACCAGAGAGATTACCGTAATGATTGGAACGAGCGTTACGCTGAGTCGCAAAAATATCTGGATGAATTAAATGCAGAAAAGGAAACAGAGAAAGAGAAGTAGCCCCGTGCGATGGCAAATAGAAAAAGTCCAGATAATCACCAGGATGCGGGGGCGGAAAGCTTATTACGTCAGCAGGAGAGACATGATGACAACCGGCGAAACTCAACAAATGGGTCGCAGGATAAAAAAAATCCCGATCACAACAAAACCAGATAGCCTGAGAATGGAGGAGACCAGGGAAAGAGAGGAATTGATTGTTGCGAATATTGAAGAGTGGGTAGCATTCCCGGACGATTGCCTGGAGGAAGTGGTGAAGGACCAAGAGAATGTAATCAGAGAATTACCAATTATTTATTGTCATATTGGAGGTCTTAGAGTGAGGTGCCTTATTGACACGGGTAGCCAAGTGAGCTTAGTCACGGAAGCATTACTGAAAGAAATTGGAAATAAGCAAACCATTCCAATTATGCCTGTACCATTAATGAAAGTCCGAGGGGTTATTCCTGACAAGACCATCGTTTGCAAGCACCAAGCATATTTAGATCTGGAGATATTAAACCACACATTTTCACGAACTTTTATCGTGATACCAAGGATGAATTATAATGCCATTCTGGGAGCCAACTTCATTTGTGATTTCCACGCTATAATTGATCTACGTAATAACAATGTGAGTTTTATACAAGTTGAGGGACTGAGTCACGTTGGTCTGAACATGTAAGTCCACAAGAGAGAGAGGCAAATACTTGGGTCATTGAAGAATGCACTAATGAGGCGATTGAAGATAAGAACTCGACGGAGGGACGAGTAAGCGAGACAGCAGTTATTGAAATTGACGGTCAAGGTATTTCGCAGGAACTTTGGATAAATTTGGCGGAGGAAGAAATTAGCGGAGCTAAATTTGAAATTTTACATCAGGAGCGGCGAAGCCTCCGTGGCTTAGGCGGCAGCACGTCGGCCTCTCACCGCTGGGTCCGTGGTTCAAATCCCGGTCACTCCATGTGAGATCTGTGCTGGACAAAATGGAGGCAGACAGGTTTTTCTCCGGGTACTCCGGTTTTCCCTGTCAACATTTCATTCCAGCAACACTCTCCACTATCATTTCATTTCATCTGTCATTCATTTAATCATTGCCCCAGAGGAGTGCGTTAGGTCTCGGCAGCCGGCACAGTCCATATCCTCGCCGCTAGATGGGGGCTTCATTCATTCCATTCCTGACCCGGTCGGAGACTGGAAGCAGGCTGTGGATTTTCATTTTTTTTCACTTCAGGAGCGACTTAAGGAGGCAATATAAGGGGAACCTGACAGAGGCAAATTAGAGGAGATTTTGAGACATCATAAGGAAGTTTTCGACATGATCCCTGGAAAAGTATTAAATTTTCAGTATGCCATGCAAATTACCGATTGGACCCCATTTAAGAGTAAATTGTACCCGATCCCAGAGAAACATTTCGCTCAGGTCAAGGACATTATTACTAACCTATTAGATTCTGGAATGATTAGAAAAGCAGCAACCCCATATTTAAATGCAATATTGGCTGTGGCCAAACCCAATGGATCAATCAGATTATGCCTAGACGCGCGGGTTTTAAATAGCAAACTGTTAGTCGAGCACGACCAAGCTCCAAGGATCAAGGATGTATTGAAGAGCTTCCGTGGAAAGAAGATCTATTCTAGCGTCGATTTAACGAACAGTTTCCACCACCTGGAACTGGAGGAAAAAATCCCAGTTGCTGACGGGATTTTTATTTGATAACACCAGCTATATCAGATCTCGTATGCCCTTTGGTGTAAAGACAGCAGGATGTGCGTTGATAAGAACGCTAGACAGGTATCTAACTGAAGAGGTCAAAAGCTTTACTACAAGACATGTTGATGACATAGTCATAGCATCAGAAACAATGGAGGAACATTCGGAAAACCTAAACAAACTTTTGGATAATTTGAGAACCATGAATTTCAAAATTAATTTGAAGAAATCGCACTTTTGCCAGAGCGAGATTCTGTATTTGGGTCACATTATTGATGTTGAAGGCGTGAGACCAAATCCGGCGAAAATAGATGCAATTAAGAAATTCCCTACACCAACTTAAGTGAAACATGTTAGAGCATTTTTGGGGGTGACAGGTTTCTTTAAGGAGAATTGTCCTGGGTATACGGAAACAGTAGCACCGATGCAAGAGATGCTTAAGAAATCTAATAGATGGTCACGGAATGAGGAGTGCGACAGGTCCTTTAGAGCCACGAAAGACCTACTTGAGAATTGTGTGAAGTTAGGATATCCAGACTTCGCGAAGAAATTTTTGAATCAGGCAGACGCTTCGTTAATTGGGATAGGCGCGATGCTTTACCATGAGGACGCTGTTGAACCCAAGAATCGATCATACTTGGCATATACTAGTCGTAAACTTAGGAAGCACGAGAGAAATTACACTGTTACTGAACTTGAATTGTTAGCAATTTTGTACGCGCTCCAACGATGGCGGAAGATGGTCTTCGGGTACTCCATTGTTGTCAGAACTGACCACCATGCGCTGACCTTGTTATTCAAAACAACGATGGCAAGCGAAAGAGTTACGCGTTGGTCCATTTATATACAGCAGTTCGATATCACCATAGAACACTGCCCTGGAAGGATGAACATTATACCGGATGCTTTAAGCTGGAATCCTGAAGATGAGAACGAGACAGAAGTAGATGTACAACACCTAGCATTAACACCTAAGGCTCACGAATTTCTGGATAAGTTGAAAGAAATTCAGAAGGAACAAGAGAAGGTCCCGTGGTTGATGATGATGATCAAGTTTTATAAGAAGGAACTACAGCCAGTTTCACCTGAATATCGAGAACCTCGTGCAAAGGAAGCAAAATTCCATTACCTCAATAATCTTCTTCACAAGTTCGTGGATGATGATCAAACCAAACTTCGAATTCTAGTTCCAGCATCGTTACAGAGAGGATTGACGTGGCATGTCCATGAAAGCTTAGCACATATCGGCACTGATAAAACTGAAGCAACAATAGGAGAAACTTTTACTTGGCCATAGATGCGATACACCATTGTTGAAGTAATTAGGACTTGTGACACATGTCAGCGTACTAAGCCCAATAATTACATACTGAAACAGCTTCCAAAACCTCTATTACCACAGAAACCGTGCAAAATTGTCGCAATTGATTGTTTCGGACTTCTAGTGAAAGGAAAACGAGGATGCCGACCGACACCTTCTTGTATGTGTCGATGTATTTTCCAAGATGGTGGTATTATGTCCAATCCAGAAGACGACATCAAAGCAAGTCCTTAGCAGAATCCAGAACAAAGTCATTCCGACGCTTGGGAAGCCGGAATTCATATTATCGGACCATGGAACTTATTTTACAAGCAATGGTTTTAGACAAGGTCTAGAGAACTTAGGAATAAAATATGTTCTATCTAGCATTCGCCACCCTTGTGGAAATCCAAGCGAAAGAACGATTCGCTGTGTTGCAAAATATTACCGTGTCATGATTCCAAATGATCATAATAAGTGGGTCGACAGAGTAGGAGATATTGAGATGTGCATGAATACTAAGAAGCACGAGTCGACAGGTCAAGTCCCACTAGTTGTACACCACAACAGGATGCCTGAAAGATCTTGGGATAATATTATTCCATGCCCATGGGACCCTTTGTTAACACATGAGTAGCGAATTCAGAGAACCAGAGAACATATGAGGAACCAAGTGGACCGAAGATTGAGGAGATACAGAGGGAAGAAATTTCATCGTGAACTTCAGGAACAGGAACTAGTGCTTGTTCGGAGACCACGGATATCATATCCTAAGAACAAAGTATTTGACAATTTCTGTGCAAAATTTGTCGGCCCGTTCCGTATTATCAAAAATTTGGGTAATAATGCTTATCGACTTGAAGAATTGAGCACTGGCGCTAAATCTGTTTTCAATAGTGCTAATCTCAAGCCATATTACAGAAGGGAACCATTTGATGAGTAATATGAACAAGGAATGCAGAATCATATTGCAAAAATTAATTTGAGAAACCACACTCAAATGCACGTGGCTACATGGTACCTGGGAGAGCGAGCTTTGTTTGTAAACAAGACGGCAGGTCTGGCCGAAGTTGTAAATGTGTGAGTAAGAGAGGGGAGGTCTAGCGGGACGTGTGAATGACATCTCAGAGGGGAACATTGCAGCGAGAAGCGCGCACGCTAATTGGGACAGTGGAATGCACACTCAGGCAAACGAGTGAGATACTTAAGTGATGTTATCTATACTACAGTTGATATGTTTTTAAAATCCAAATCAATCACTTGCTTCGAATTTCAAAACCTTGCTGAGGATAAATGAACCCTTATTGATTTGCCGATCAATAAGTCTTCATGATTTTTATTATTATAACTTATATCCAGGCAGTGCATGTTGAAGTAGGCTACCGAAGGCAAGTAGTGTGTTGCAACGCTTGCGACAGAGGTGGCGTGATAGTTATTCCTGGGGACGACCTAGTAAGCCGAGTTCAAGGCCGAACTCAGAGTGAACGCGCATACAATTTGGCGTCATTATGGGCGTGCCAGAGGTGAATCTCCAACCGATACCCGATTGAATCATCGAATCAGAAGAGAGGACGCCTGACCCACGCGGAGATGTGCGTGCTATAAAAAAGACGCTGAAAACACGTGTATGAAGAACCGCCGATCCGATAGGATTCCACATGAGTGCATTGAGACGTTCAGATAAAAATAAGAAGTTTGAAACTAGTCCCAAGTCCGTGAGTTGAAAACTACAGATTATTTTCTCAGATTTCCCCCACCCCCACTCCATTAAGCCAGTTTCTAATAAATTGATCGGTGATGAGTAGTTTGGGACACAATTTGATCAGACGCCGATAGAGCATAGTTCACGCCAGTTTGAGACACATTTTGAAGGAGCTCTGAGGAGCATAGTTCACGCCAGTTGGAACGAACAATTTATTGTGTTCTTGGGAGCAGAGTTCACGCCAAGTAGAGTAGAGATCTCTAGTTGAGATAAGCGCTACTCGGCATAAGTAATTTGAGAGACTTTAAATGCCAGCTGCGTGGCTGACTAGACTGTAATATTTTTCTTTAATATTTTTGTGTTATATTTTGTGATGTATATGTGCGTGTGAATCACGCGAATGCTTAGATAGGGCCAGTTCAACGTGGAGTAATCGCCCAGGACTCTTGAGTGAAAGTCAGTAGCTCATAGCGATTCTAGCAGGGTAGAATTTTAATTTTGAACATTTCTTTTTAAGAAGCCACGCCAAGATGTCTACAGCAAGGTCGATTGGTGGGATGATGTGCTACGCCTCTACCAGAATGTCGACGATGACGGAGTAAATTTCCCGTGGGGAATGCTCTGGGATGGAGGTTGATTTTCTGCAAGCTGGACGGTGATGTACAAGCCATTGATTTATTCAATATGTAGCTAGATTAGTCGCGGGAACGTTGTAAATAATATTTGTTCATTAGTTTTTCTTGTGTATTTTAGATTTCGTGCACCGACACTGTTATCTTTTAAATGTACGTTGGCACGTGGCCAACATTTTGTTTGATTGTATATTTTTCTTATGAGTCATTATTAGTGAGCACGGCGCGTGCATTGGGATTTTATTCATGCGAATGCGTAGTTCGTCATGGATGATAAATGGTGCTGTATTCAAATTCATTTTTATCAGGAGAAGGGGTGTAAAAGTTGTTAGATGTTTTACGAACAGGTTTTTATTCATACTAGGGTTGCCGAGCGCAACACGTTAAGATGTCACTGTAGAACACCTTAGTTCTATATTTTTTGAGTTTTTTTGATATCCCTTTTCAGGATCTTCAGTCACTGACTAGACTTGGAGCGCATGTCGGTGGAAATATTTATGTCTTTTATTTCAGGTTTCTGTCACACCCATACGTGTGATCCTGGTGTGTGTATCGTGTCAATGTGTGTGTATTTGATTCTTCGTGATGAGGGGTAGAATGTGCCTAACACCCTCAAATTGTGGTTGTATTTTTGATTGGAAAGGGGGAGCGCTCTGGGAGGCTACCCTACCTTGTCCGGTGCTGATTCTTGGATTTCCGTGGGAAATGCTAAGATATTTTTATTTGACACACACACGTATATTATGTTCTATTGGGAGCAACTTCTTTGAGACTCGAGCCATTGCTACGGCAGGTCGAGGTATTTGACACGTGGGTTGACAGATGTTGCAGATTCCACGTTGCGCCCGTCTATGTCTGGTGATTCATCGTTTAGGCAGTCCAGCTACGACCGACTGACCCCTGTAAGCTATCTGTAGCAAACCTGTTCTTGTAATGATCTTTGGATCATGATATTAAATTGGGAGTTCGCCATGTCCGTTACGAATTACCGCATATCGTATGAAATGAAATATTTGTAGTTATGATGTAAATGTTGGCTTGAGCCTAGTGATTTCTGTGACTCATTTCATTAGCTTATGTTATATTTTGTTTGTTGTGACACCGTTGGGTGTATTTTGTATTTCATGTAAAGATGGCAAGCGGCCATGTGTGTATTTTTCTTGATTGGTCACGTGTTGATTTACTTGTGTTGATTTTAAAAGTCCTAGTTTTTTTAGGCGTTAGTGTTGATTGCTACGGCAATTCTTTTATTCCAATTTCATGCGGAAATTATTATTTGTCTTATTCAGTGTAGGAAGTGTCGGATTAGTTTAATTAGTATTTAGATTATGTTTCTAGTGTCTGTCTAGCTCTAAGACAATGCAGATTCGTCCCCTGAAAGTTTACTGGATGGTAACGAATCTCGCATTAATTGTACACATCGTACCGCATGCAGAGAAGCCGCACACGCACATGTCATTGCAGTAATTTGGGACATTTGGTCCAGAGGTTAACGATCTCTCCTGAGATCAGACCTAGTTTGGTACTTTTATTATTCAAGTGGGTGTCATTTGGGAGTCCTTGTGTTTTTGCTGTAAATAGTGTAAAATTGTTGATCTATTAATTAAATTCATTTGTTTTAATCCAGGTATTCACTTTTTCCTGCATGTTATTTTGTTATATGTTACCCTGCATGTTATAAGAAGCGCTTAACAACAACTTAACGAAATGGACCGTTACACCCCCAAAATCGAGTCTCATAAGCTTCTTCGCAAGGGTTCAATATAGAACTATAAATATTCGAAGATTTCAGTGTGTATAGTTCAGCAGTAATAATAATAACAGTGATTATTTAAAATTCATATGGAAATAAATATTATGCAAGTCAAGAAGCAATAAAATGAAGATTAAGATGACGTATTTGTGAAATGCACCGCTAGATTGAGAAATGAGTAGAGGAACGGTAGGTGAACAGATAATGAACATGTATAAATAGGATGCAGTATTGTTAAATAAAGGCAGGAAAAGAATATGACCAGGATAAAATAAAAATATTTCCTTTTGGAAAACCTTTGTTTGCACCAGATCTAGGCAATGTAGAAGATGGAGGCGTTTTGTTTAAAGACAGGAATAGTGCACAAATGATAAAAGAATGATTCATATATGATGATTATTATGTTTATAAAAATAAAATATAATGCGACATGAAGGTCGGCATTTGTATAAAAGTGTATGGAGGCTAGGAGCCGTCCATTGGAATATATTTATATGTGGTAAGGAAGAAGTTGGAGCATTGGCTGCTCAGTTGTGAAAAAGAAGGTTTGAGTCAAGTAACCGCCCCATATTTCTGTCCAATCCTAATTCTGTCGGAAATGTTTTCTCGCCTAATACCTGAATCAATTATTCTGATTTCCAGTTATTGAGCCTACTTAATATAAGATTTGTTAAAACCTAACCGGATCCTAAAAGAAATAAAAGTTTGACAGTGCATAAAATACATATGAATTACAAGTCGAGTTAACATTGCTTTGAATAGGAGTGATACCTATTTTTAGACATTATTAATGATAATAATAATAATTGCTGATATTTCTGAACTTAGATATTATTGATGATAATAAAAGTAATTGCTGATATTTCTGAACTTAGTTATTTTTATAATAATCAGGGATTATGATAAATAATGATTGGCAATGAAATGAATGAATTAATGAAGTAATGTTAACAACAATTTGATGTTGAGTTATACAATATGGTTATTTATAAAATAACATTTTGAAAAGGGAAAATTTAATATTTTTTTCTAACGTTAAATTCTATTAAATATGATAATTATGTAAATTATGTAAATATTTGAGCAAAGATTTAAACAACAACCAATCGAAACGAATGCTATTTGAGAAAATTTAAATAGGACATTGAGGAAATATCGTAATATTAATATTCTACATTATATGGTCGAATATTGGTATTTTTCCAACCTAATGTTCCTACAGGAAATAACTCTATATTTATTCATACACAAGTGAAATACGAAATCACCTGATGTGATATTTTTCCAATGAAAACAAAACTTTTGTCAACTTGAACCAACGAAACAAACAATGATCTTTAGATATTTGAAACCATGAGTGGCATGTTTATTAAACATAAAGCGAAAGTGACAAGTGTATAGATAGGGGTCAATGAACAATGCACCGCCTATTGTGTAAATAGCGAAAATTTAGAATAGGGAACTGATACCAGATTTCTGGCTATCAACAATTTGGGCTAGGAATGTTTTCTTTCTGGTGTTTATATTTTTCTTGTGATGTTTTTGAATGATTTTGCATAAATTTTTAGATATTTTAAATGTAATAAAATGAGATAATTTTAAAGAAATTGTGGTATTTCCTTTCTCCTTTCTCTTCTCCCTTGCTTGCATTTGCCGAAATCAGTTGTGCCAGCGATTACTTTAGATTATTCCCAGATAGACCCTGAGATTGTTTTTCTCGTGCTGAACTGATTTCGGGAATTGGCAAATGTGTTCGTTGGACTTCGGTCAAAACGGGCACATAAAGGTAGAGAAAAGAGAAATGGCGCCCTGGACTTAGGGGCTCGAGCTGCTTGTCACTTGCTTTGGCAATTGACATATGCTGGTATTTTTTATTAAGTGGGAGTTGGTAGTCCGAGTAGAGAGGACTTATTAAATTTGTATTTTGAAATAAGATTAAATGAGTCTAAATTTGTGACGGCTTGTCCGTTTGGGAGTAAAATTTGTTATGCTATGGGAGTTTTTTAAATTAAATTGTTTAATATGATAGAAGTGGGGGGTGTTAGGGAAGAAATACACAATTTCGTAGCATCCAGGTGGAGGATATTTTTGAATTTTTGCATTAAGGTTGCCATTTTTGAAAGTAGATTTTTTTAACTAGTAGAGAATTTTTTCCATCGACATCGACGTAGGGTAATATCTCATTTTATTTTGACTTCTCAACTACTTTTGGCTAGTACATGTTTAGTTATAAATCTTCGGGATCCATTGGAATCCTATCCTATATTATCATATTTTGAAATGGATAAAGTTTTGGAAGTGTTGGCTAGGGTGGAAGCTGACATGAAAAGCAGTGTTCAGAATGCTGCTAAACTTGAAAAGAAACTATTGGAAAATTCCAATAGATTAGAGCAACAGATTAAAGGAAATTCTAAACACTTAACTGAAAAATTAACTGAGATATTATCTGAAAACATGAACTCATTAAGATCAGAAATGACTATTAATTCTAACTCTTTAGAGAGTAAATTAACTGGTAAGTAATTGAAAATTCTAACTCGTTAGAGAGTAAATTAGGGACAATAATTTAAGTTCAACATTCAGTGATTGTGTTAAATTACTGAGTGTAGTTCTGACTACCCCATGACATCTTGTGAGGCAGAACAATGTTTCTCCACCCTGAAAAGGATTAAGACGTTCTTGCGAAATACAATGTCTCAGGAGTGATTATCAGCCCTTGCTATGCTGTCTACTGAACGAGATTTCTTCATGCAAATAAGGGACTTAAATGACAGAGTCATTGACGTGTTTGCAAGGAGGAAGGAGAGACGTGTTGATTTTCTGTACAAATAGGTGAGTAATGTGGCATAACCTTCAATGCAAGGAGTACAAATAGTACAAGCTAACATATGTTCAAATTTCTGCTTTTCCTTAATTTGTGTCTGTTTGGTATCTAAGGGATGTTTTGGATAATCTTATATCAGTGATCATAGTTGTGATAGTTTTGTGAACCACCAACTTTTAGATCCACCAGCCGCCACTGGTCTACCAATATCCTTACATCTTGCTTGCTCTTTGCCATGCACATTGTCTGTGTGGCAAATGTTTTGCTTTTTCTTTTGCTGATAGGATCGTGCAGCGATCTAGTTCCACAAGAATGTCTGTCCAAGATTGCTACTGCCACGGCATTGTTATACCTTTAAGGACATATAATGTCCTTAAGAGGTACAATTACATACATCAAAGAAAACCTAATATAATCTACAGCTAATCCTACATTCCATACATCTACAATTATCTACAGCATTTACATATATATGCCCAATACTCAACACCACTTCACCACTGAATCTAACCCCAGAGCTACAAGCAACAACAAGAACCACTCACTTCATGTCACAGCAAGCTGGCAGAGCCATGCCATAGCTCTTGCCCAAACCATTACCACATTCATCAACAAACACACAAGAGTTGCAAAGTAGAACAAGTATGTGTCAACTAGCAACTGTCAGCACACCAGCGCATATAAATAGACCCACCCCTCAGAGGGATATTATCTGTTACACCGTGGTGCTGCCCGACGGTCGACCGACGCCAGAGTACCGAGGTGAGTGTGAAACACAGGTATCCTACACAAGTGATTCCTTACCCATTGTCTCACCTAATTTGAATTGTAATCACTGCATCCTCACTTCTGAGCTATCACTACATTTAGCGAAGCCGGTACATTTATTTCAAGGCCCTTACATTAAACAAGCACCTTTATTATAACATTATTTTATCTCATTGTTTATGGCCTGATCCCCTCTCCACGTAACCATTTGCCTGCTTAATTGTAAATCACTGCGTAAGCGATACTAACTTGTTTATCGACAGTGACATTGCCCTTCACTCACGCTAGTGTGTACACTCTGCTATACTGCACTATATGCAATTTGCCAACTCTGCCCGTCACGCGCGCCTTATTCAGTGTTCATCAAACGTTACCTCTGCTTACAAGGGAACTGTCCATACGGTCATATCGAATCCGACAATGAAATTTCGTCCAGATGATGAGGAAACCATAAATTAGCGATCTACAAAAACTTAGCTGCCATTTCGAATTGGAAGGTCCTGAAATCGGCACGGAGATTTCTAATAGGATTGCACGAGCTAGCATATAGCTCGACGTGGACAGCCCTGGTGACCAGCTGAAGCGTGCGCGTAACCCTGAGCGCTCTGTGCTAGTCAGTTAACACATGTGCCTTTGAGAGAGCAGTCATGAATCCGGCTAAAGTTCTAGAGTACGGTATACATTATTTTATTTCCGTGAAAACGATGCTTAATGAAAATTAATTCATTTTACAGAAAAAATTAAAATTGAAAAGTAAAAAATTACATATGATGAAGAAAATTAAAATTGAATATAAATATACTTGCAAAAATTAAATTAATAATCTTATAAAATTACAATCAAAATGAAGTAAGCTTTTACAGTTCTTAAAAAATGAGCTAACAAAATTAGAATTATAAAAATAGATCATAAAAATTATACAAAAATAAAATTATAAAAATAAGCAATATTAAAAAGATAACACAAGTAATATTTATAATTTTGAATTAGGATAAAATAATTAAATAAATACAATTAAAATATATTAATAATAGTTCTGGCCTATAAAGAGTTAATACAGTACATGTTATTCAGATAGCTCAATGGCAGTGATGTGATAGTGTATGGTGACACTGAGGGAGAAATTATGTTGTTGTTGCTTATTTTAGGTGCTGCGACATCGTGGTCATATATATATCCCGTACGTATCTGCAAGAAGAAGACGAAAAAGATCAAGTTGCAAAGAAATTTGTAGAAGCAGCTACAGAGCGATTTTTAGACTACACCCCTTCTTTAATATACAATACAGATCAGAGTGGTTTCGTGCGCGAAATGAAAGCGAAAAGGACTCTATCGTTTGTTGTTGAGAAACATACAGAAACAGTTGCTCAATCAGTTCATGCACTCACCTATTCGTACAAAATTATGCCTACAATAATAGTATGGCCGGTACACTTTTCCCAAAATTATTCATTGTACTACAGGAGGGAACTGGAATTTTCTGTCCTAGAGTTTCCAAAGAAATGTTTCATGCCAGTAACAGCCACAAAATTAGGACAAAATGGGGAAAAAGGAATTAAAATATTGGTTTAAAGAATCCTTTTCCTATTTGCGGAAGAGAAGTGTTTGCTACTGTTAGATTCCTGGACTACTTATAGTGATAAAAGCTGTCTCGAAGACATTCCTCCAGGCAACAGTATCCTCCCGGCACTACAGGGAAAATACCGCCCTTGGATAAGTTTTTCTTCCGGCAAAGGAAAGCTTTGTGTCGCCGTTTAACCGACATTGCGTCGGCTTGTGAAGACGTTCAGTTTGATGTATATCAGAGAAACAGCGTACTGAAAATGCAATCCTTCATTCATTTTCAATTTTCTTCCCCACGGTTCAAGGACATGGTTAAATATTCGTGGTTCGCAACTAATTACACAACGGAGAGACTTCCCGAGTTCGAAGTGCCTGCGAAATATTGCCTTCAAATAAGTAAGGAAAACTGTGAAGAATAATGTGGCCTCAATGTGCATATTCGTTGTGCATGGTGCCAAAAATATTTACGTTTTTATCATGCGATTAACGAACCTCATTTATGTTTCACATTCGTTCCCTAACAATGAAGTGTCCTTGGCGCGTGGTAGCCTGCCAGTTCGTTCTCTCTCTCTCCAACACAACTGCAACTCCACTCCGCTGTTTGCCGCACGAGCCAGCAAGATGCCAGGGTTGTCCAGTAGTTATGTTCTCACACGGATTTTGTATCAAGATTTCGATATCTTGCAGTTCGAAATGGCAGCTAATTTTTTGTACATCGCCAATTTATGATTTTCTCATCATCTCTACGAAATGTCATTGTCGGTTTCGATATGACCGTATGGACAGTTCCCTTGTTAGGAAACACCTCTTTATTTTAATCCTTAATTCTTAGAGCTGCGTCCATCTCCCCGTGACACTCCGACTCCCTATTCCTTGCGGAGCTTAAACCGCCTCTTTAGAATACCCGATCAGGCTCGACTTGATCGCGCACCCCCTAAAGACACGCCACCCTACACACACATCCCCTAGTTCTACCCTCAAAAAGGGTAAAACAGTATTCCCCTCGTCATGGGTTGGGTGCAGGCTCTTGACTACTTCCTCCGTCACTGGATGTCCAGTGCAAAGTGACCGAAGATTAGGTTGGCTTATGTTCCATGGGTCCGTATCCCTTTCCTCCAGAGCAAGTTTTACTTCATGAATTACCTGCATGTCTTTGTTAAACCTTGATGGACCCAATTCTGAGTGGTGGTAGGGAGGCTTCCTTAAATTTATGATTTGTTGTAATTTCTCCCTTAAGTAAAACACAGCAGGCCTGCTTAGTATGTTAACAGCAATCGTGGGGAGATTCTTGGAGAATCCGACCAAACCACCACTTCTTTGAATCTTAGACTGTTTGTTCATGGTCATTTCAATAACCTGATCGGGAGGCAATTTGCTAAAACTCTTGCCAGTAAACGAGAATGAGTATATTGAGGACATATGTATCTTTTCTTCCTTTGTTAAGGTGAACATTTGCTTCCCCCAGGGGTTCACACCTTGTGGGACGTGGGTTGGCGACCACGGGACCCCAGCTGAGTCCGGCACTGCATCCACTTGTGCCAGGCTCCCCTCTGTTATCTTTCCTGTCGGCCTCCCTTGTTCAACTCTTGTTCTCTTCCGACCCCGACGGTTTTAGAGTATCCGAGGCCTAGGGAGTCTCTTCCCTTCCCGCCTTAATTGGCCCTTCTCTCATCTTTCCGGATCCCTCATTCTTCGAGGGTTCCGCCTCCTTTATCTTTTACACTTTGTACCTCTTTTCGCTTCCAATTCCATTCTGTTCGTTTTTTTAATCTTAATTCCGCTTTGTGAGACTTTTTCAATGTACAGTAAATTGCATTTTGCACGTACTTTCAGTCTAGTTATTGTTATTGTTGTTTTAAGCGGTGAAACTACGAGGTCATCTGCCCCTTACTTTCAGTCTAAATTGCATTTTGTAAGCATTATGATTTTCACTTGCATTTTGTGAGTATTTTGAATTCCAATTGCATTTTGTAAGTATTTTCAACCCCAATTGCATTTTGCCGGCATTTTCAATCTAAATTGCATTTTTGCAAGTATTTTGAATCTAAATTGCATTTTGTGGGTATTTTGAATTTCAATCGCATTTTGTATTTTCAAACTAAATTGCATTTTGTTGTTGTTGTTGTTGTTGTTGTTGTTGTTGTTGTTGTTTTAAGGGGCCTAACATCTAGGTTATCGGCCAATTGCATTTTGTAAGTGTTCTCAATATCAATTGCATTTTGTAAGTATTTTGAATCTAAATTGCATCTTGTGAGTATTTAGAATCTAACTTACCTTTTTTGTGAGTATTTTGAATCTAAGTTCCATTTTTTGCGTATTTTCACTCGAAATTCAATTTTGTATTTTCGATCTAAATTGCATTTTGCGAGTATTTTCAACCTCAATTGCATTTGTAAGGATTAACAATCTAACTTGCTGTTTAGTAAGTCTTTCAATGTAGGTAGGTGGTGGCACTTTTGTGAGTATTTTGAATTTCAATTGCATTTTGTAAGTATTTTCAACCTAAATCACATTTTGCAAGCATTTTCAATCTACATTGAATTTAGTGTGGTGGACATTTTGTAGGTATTTTGATTCTCAATTACATTTTGTGAGTATTTTGAATCTACCATACATTTTGTACGTAATTTCTCATTTGCGTTTTGTATTTTGAATTTCAATTGCATTTTGTAACTATTTCGTATCTACATTGCATTTTGTGCGTATTTTGAACCTCAACTACTTTTGTGCGTATTTTTCAATCTAACCCTTTTGTGAGTATTTTCCTTCTAAGTTACCTTTTGTAAGTATTTCCACTCTACTTGTTGTGAGTCGTTTCAATCTAAGTTCCATTTTGTAAGTTTTGTCAGTCTCGCTCAATTTTCGTTATGGTTTTCATTTCATTGTCGTTTTCGTTATCACCCAGACCATTATGGGCCGATAACCTGGATGTTAGGTCCCTTAAAAACAATAAATTATCATCATCATCATGAACATTTGGCAGTAGTAGAGAGAGAGGTAGCCCAGATAATTTGTTGCCATATGCTGCTAGAAGAGGAAGCATTCTGCGGCAACCATCTAAGTATTCTTCAAAACTTACTCCACTCCTCAGACAGTGGTAGTGCTGAAACAGGGCTTCCACGTCGATGATGTAAGGGAGCCAAAATGTTGCCATATCTGAGTCAGACTCGAAGATATCTTGAAACATCCCATGCACAATTTTTAAAAATCTAAGGCAATGAAGTTTTCACTATCTTGTTGTGTTGTGATATCCACTACAAATTCTAAACCGTTAAGTAGATCTGGGTGATTTTCAACATATCTTTGAATCAGCATGCGTAATAAAGCTTCTGCTATCAGTTTGTACAGACGCATTGCCCTGTTATAGTGTTTTCAAGATAATGCTTGCTTTACACTGCCTGCGGCAACAACACCTGTAGCAACAGCGAGCTCCTCAATACCACTTCCTGCGAATATTTTTCCTAGAGCGTTAAGGTATGACATCGCTGTGTGAAATCCACCTAATACTGTACGCCCTTTACAAGAGACCACCTATTCTCTTCCTCACATAGATATTCTTCAATATATTTATAAACTGCTTGATCACCAACAAGTTGAATTACTGGCATTTTCTTGTGTTCCGCAACTCGTTGACACCAATCCAACACATCCTTGACAACGTCTAAACGTCTACCGTACCCGAGAGGGGGCATAGGGGACATAACCTCCCTAAAATTCTGATTTGTCTCCCATAGTGAAAGGCCGTTTAGGCTGTCGCTACATAAGGCAGAAGTATGTGCATTTGTAATTGAGGTAGGATTTGGGTGGGAAGCGGCCGTGGCCTTAAGTGAGGTACTGAACTCGAATTCAGCCCAGCTTCAGAATTTGACTGAGCCGAGGATCGAACCGACTTGTGAACCTGAAGGTGAAATAAATGGAATTTGGAATTGGAACAATATTTTATTCACATATGCATTTTAGGAAGTGAATAAAGCATATTGATAACGTTTTGGAAATTTTTGTAGTATTTTGAAAGAATAAAATTTGGGAATATTTCAGTGAATGATAATTTAAACAAGGGAGAGTCTGATCTTTCGACACTGGAATATGACCAAGGCTTCAAGTTAGCAAGCTAAAGACCGGTTTTGGTTGGCCGAGGTGACAATAACAAAATTATGCCCACGACCCGATGATAAGAGGCTAGGACCAGGAGTTCTTTCGGGATAACTCAATAGCCAATCAGATGGGATCACATAATGTTTGTGGGAATCGCTATTATATTAAATTTGTTTATATAAAGCGATATTAGCACTTCTACAGATGCAGAAGAGAAAATTAAATTAAATTGTCAAAACAGAATTATAAATTAATGGCCAGGAGAGAAAATACGAGCGAAAGTCAGTTTAATAGGACTCTGTGCGAGGCTAGAAATTCATTCTAGTCTGCCACGCGCGCCATTGTCGACAGCGCAGGAATGAATCCTACTCAGCGACTTGAAGAGAGCAGACCTACATTGCAGCACGTCCCAGAAGAGATCTATACGATATTGGAACTACGGTCGAGAGACTAGATTGGACCGTATGGAGATACAGCTATCGCCGAGGAAGGAAAGGGACAAGCCGGCAGATTATAAAACGCACTAGTTTGCAAGAGAGAGAAGCATTATTATAACACTACGTTTATTGAAAGAAGACTTCGCTTCTACAGTTTCACATCTCTACAGAATTACGACTAGTAGCATTTCATTCAACAGCTACTACATTGCAACAATATATCATCTATACAATCATCTTACATTCACGATGATAATAACGTCCTTGAGTCAGGGGGGATGTTCGTATTCGACTATTGTTAAGAAGATTGCCATGAACTACTAAATTATGGAAGGAGGTTAGTCTACATTATGGAGTGGGAATTCAGAGTGATATTGACGACCAGGGATCGATGATTCTACAACTGCTCATCAACAGGCAGTATTCTGAATTGACTTTCAACACTACGATTCAAATGTCCACTGCCAACTCGGAGATATGTCAACCAGAGACGTTCAAACCTACATTGATGATGAAATGCTACACGAAGACGGACAGAGGGGTTCGTCTGTCCCGAGTTCGAGTTGCCAGACTGAAGGTCGCGAAGCAAGAAGAGATGCCGTTAGCAGGGAAACGAGCCAGCAGTCCAGGTGTTTGCCGCACGACAAGGGAGGACGCAGGACAGCTGACCGCCACGCTCCTAACTGGAATCCGCTTCGAGGCAGACGACAAGCACGTGCCATTCCGAGAGACGAACACCGAGTATATCAGACCAGGCATCACGACAGCAGATCATCAGAAAGGTAGAAAATTGAATGTTCCAAGATCTTAGTAGTTTGTTGTAGTATTTGATAGTATTTCAGGAGTGACCAATTTCATAAGTAGATTTTCTTATTCATAACCCATGTTTTTATGTTGTCAATTTTAGAGATTTCACTGTAAATTTTAATATACGTCAACGTGTGTCGTTTTAGACGTAATTTCACTTGTATTTGACTTTAGATATTCCGCTTATCATATTTTTGTAGGAAACGATTTAATATGCTCACTTTTAAACGAAACTGTTTTATGAAGGGAATGCTTCGATCGTTAAAAATGCGTAACAAGCGGCAGAATGCATTTATATGGCTAGATTGCATTACTTTTAATAGAAAGCATTATTGTAGACTGCTGTAACACTGTTTAAAGCATTTTATTATGTCAGAATATAAATGAAACACTTATTAATAATATTATTGAAGTAGAAAAATTTCAATTGCGGAATGTTACTGAAATATGACATTGATATGGTCATTGACAATTGTTATAACGGATTTAAACTTTGAAATAGGATCATATTGTTGACAATAGAGGTCAAATGATGTCTATAATTAGCAACAATTTTATTAGAAAAATTGCTATAACGAAACCACAGACCAGGAGATTTGTAGATCTACCTGAGTTCTTGTATGATATGAAACAAGTTTAAATATGAAATTCATTAAATGTACACCAGAAACGGGAGGATATGTATTATTGTTATTAACAAGTAAAGACGAGCGAACTACGATTTATTAATGTTTATATTTTGTTGTAACGTGGAAAAACAGTTTGTTGTGAAAGTTTGTTAACGAAATGCGTTATTTGAAGTTAAGAGAATTATTGTACAAGGTGAACTGAAGTGAACAAATATGTAATTGTTATTGAAAGAGCACGAGGATAATTAATTTAGAGAAGAGTTGGACAGGAGTGCACTATGAACAGTATTTCACAGATGTGTGTTTACCTAGTAGAGTCACTGATTCTTCTACACGTTTGTAGCAAGATGGGTTATTTATTGAAGGAATGCCGTGCATTATTATTGAGATTGTTGTTAAAAGGAGAGGAAATGAGTATGTCAAGTATGGATGCGTAGCTGACGCTATTAAAAGATATTGTTCACCGTATTACGAAAGGAAAGAAATGTATTGCTATTGGGAGCAAGAATTGATCGAGTATGTTTAAAAAGTAACTGACATGAGGGTTGATATTTATGTTGTACATGTCAGAAAGTGTTATTACGAAATCCACGAAGTATATTAAGAGTAACTGAGTAGTTTCGCATCGTTGTATTTTATTCACTGATACGACATTTAAGAGCTGCATTTAACTTAATTGTTCGATACTAGAGCTCTATTTATTGTGACAAGAAACCATAGTATACCTAAAATTACATTGTTGTGTGAACAAATGTTCGAAGAACTGTTTAAAGAAACTGTAGCGAAATAAGATTGTCAGATCACGAAAAATCTTGTATATATGTTTTAAATACCGTGCTGGACATGGTAATTGCAACTTATGTAAATATTTAACCATTTTAATTAATATAATAATGTTATTTTTATTACGTTCACGTTTTTAAGTAAATAAGTGTATAATGTAGGGTATTGTATTGTTAATTACATTTTATTTGAAGAACAGCTGATCACGATCAGACTGCTTAAAGTGATCGTGTCACAGGGTGCCTAGAAAACGCAAACATTTAATTATTATTTCTTAAATAATTACATTTGTGTAATTTAAACTTTACTGAAAGTATATTTGAAAGATAGAAGGACTATCTACCGTGTGAAATATTTTATTTTCAATTTGAATTTATTTTTATTGGTGTTAGGAAGATTTAATATTTTGTAAATATTTAGTTAATAAATCTCAGGCAGTATTTTTGTGTTCCTGCTCATTTTTATAGAAACTGATCATCTTTTCATTTCGCAATCGACGTGCGATAATACTACCGGTTAGTTACTAGAACTCACTTAGTCTCAACTTTACCGTTCATGCTCGAGATCCGAGACTCTCGTCCTACCATCTTGTTATGGATATTTAATTTCAAGTAAATGTGTATCTAATTAGTAGCGTTATTGCATGACCGGTATGCGTCGAGGGTTCCCTAGTCATTCACCTAGTAGGGTAGTGTTGGATTATCTGGCTGGGTATCGACATCTTTACAATCCATTTCAATCTCAGCGGATGTAGGTGGTGGCTATGCGAGATTCGGGCGCAGTACCATTCCGGCATTTTCCCGGAATAAAAATTGGAAGCCTCAGAAAACCACTTTCAGAATAGCTGAAGTAGGAATTGAACCCGCCTCTTCTCAGTTTTGTCTCGCGAGGCCCTCAGACCAGAATGAAATTTCTTAGCAGAGTTGGGAATCGAACCCGGCCCTCTGCGGTGACAACCAAGAATGCTAGCCACTACGCAACGAGGTGAACCATCTGGAAATACATACCAGTTAAAAGGTTAAACATGAAAATTGTCTAAGTAGTTTGGGAGGTTTTTGTATTTTCTCATATCGCCATTTTTCAAAATGGCGGCCAAACGCCAAAATTACAAAAAATGGCTCCCTCTCTAAATTTCATCCTTAGCATGTCAAGAATAAATTGCAATCATTAAACCCCACACGCACACACAAAACACGGGTTTCAGTAACCTGACCGGATTACGAGTTAACTTTTCTCGGCCAAAATAACACGGCTGACCCCCACGACGGAATGACAGGTGAACTGTATGAAAAGTGGTTCTTCGAGCAATTGTTACCCAACGTTCCCGAAGGATATATCCTAGTAATAGGCAATGCAGGCTATCACAGTCGGAAAAGCGAACTTTTACCTACAACGTCATGGAGAAAACACCGGATTGTTGATTGGCTCACTCAAAAGGGAATCCCGTTTCGAAATGATATGCTAAAGCGGGAGCTTCTTTTTATTGTGTATTAAACAGAGACAGATATGATAAATACATCATTGACGAGATGGCTAAATCAGCAGGAAAATACGTTCTTCGCTTGCCACTGTGAACATAATCCCATCGAAATGGTATGGACGCAAGTGAAGAACTATATAAAATTGAACAACGTCTCATTCGAAAAACAAGAGATGAAAAATTTAATTTCGACTGCATACCACCAGGTGACCACACAAAATTGGGCAAACTACGTGAACCACACCAAAAAAACGAAAGTGGACAGTGGAAAGCAGATAAGATTCAAGATAACGACGAACAACTTTTGATACGCTTGTCATCATCCTCATCATCATCTTCGTCTTCTTCCACTTTCGATGGATCGCCTACTGGTTCCGATTCGGCTGAAACTGGATCATTCAGGGACACGGAGGAATTTATGGAAGGGTTAACACCACTACCAGAGGATAGTGGGCAGGCCTGAAGGTATGTGATGTACTGTATTTTAACTTTCAATTTTCTGATATTATTATATTCGTGGAGAATGTCATATTATAATTTATTATAACCTATGATATTCGAGAAAATTTAATATTATAACATATTATAATATTATCATATTCGTGAATAATAGAGAATTATAAATTATTATTAGTCTATAATGTGTGCATTAAAATTACGCTGTGAGCTTTGGTGTATCATATCTAATTATTTTACCGTCGTTCACTGCAAGGCATGAGGTACAGTTATATACAACAAACAAAAATTTCTGAAATTTTCTGAGTTTTGCGTAAAACCACGCCTGTATACGAGTTATGTTACATCAAGTGTCTGGCCTTGCAGAACTTTGTATATGCAGTAGATCTAGCATCAGCGCGCCCCATTCAACGCGTACTGTCTTTTAAGGTAGAGACGCACTATAGGTAATTTCTCCAGACACCATGACAACCGCATGGAGTCAATTGAAAAAACGTATAATTATTGCAAAAAATAATTTTCGCCAAAGGATTCGTCAATTGAAACGATCAGGTGCGGATAATGCTTTGTTTATTCAACAACATTTAGCGCCTCCTCTAAAAGCCATGTTTAAACCATCTTCCAAGCCATTTGAAAAGCTACCAACAGTTTCAAAAGCAACGCAGTCTATGCAAGAGGTCCCTGTGGAAAAGGAACAAAAGGAACTGGATAGTACTAGTGATGTTGAGGAAGAGGTATATTCACCAACAAAACCCGAGTATGGGGTGTTTTACACCAGGAAAACCATCTCCACTCCCTGAGTTTCTGAAAACAACCATGATTGACAAACGCCTACAACTTCCAAACAGCATACGTTGTCAGAAATCGTCTCTACACCCGAGTATAAAACCCAGTTTAAAAGAATTCTGATAAAGAATTTTGGTGCTTTAGTATCACCCTACCTTAAAAATGTGTTTGCTAAAAAGACAGATACTACTAATGGTGTTTACTATCAAGATGATTGTTTCCGGATTGGTGATTTCAATATTAAGTTCGGTAAACATGTAGTGATTATTAAAAATGTTAACTATAAATTAACACCGGGTCTTTTAGAGCTGTTATTTTCACGTACTCCGCTTTCCGAAGACTATACCCGGAATGATCTTCAAACATATAAAACCATCTTAATGGAAACGAGTGCCCACAAAAGGGAATATAAACAATATGAACCAGTCAATGCCAATAAAAGTATCAAGTATAAGACCATCATTTCAAAATCATTTCCAACCACAGACAGTATTCGTCGTGGACCTTCAGCTTCGGGAGTGACATTTAAATCATTAAAACCCCTCGTGGATGTCACCTACTGGCACAATCCCAGTAAGCTAGTCCAGCGGCTACAGCTCTTGCATGCTTCACGACAGGCTGGTCACACCGGACACGAATGGGAAATCAAAGAATTTGATCAAGAACTTCAAAATGCCAACGACGAATATTGTCTGTGGTTGGAAATGATTTTGAAATGATGGTCTTATACTTGATACTTTTATTGGCATTGACTGGTTCATATTGTTTATATTCCCTTAGGTGGGAACTCGTTTCCATTAAAGTGGAAATAGCTCACGAGTTACATGCCCCTGCCAGGCGTAACTATCAGCGGCTCAAAGTTATTTTCAGCTTTGGCAGGCTGATTTAGTGGAAAATATTCCCTATGCTAGCGTTAACGATGGTGTACGCTATATGCTCACCGTCATCGATATTTATTCCAAAATGGCCTTTGATCAACCTGTGAGTCGCAAGTCAGGCCCTCTGGTGACCAGTGCATTCAAGAGTATTATTCAACAATCCAAACGTCAACCCAAGCTTCTGCAAGGACATCCAGTATTCGCCGTACACAGCAGACATGCGACGATGAGTTTCGCGTATTTCAGCACCCCCAGCTACCAGAAAACGAACCTAACGTCTCTGCTCTTCCATTTCTACAGCTGAACGAACACTCTCGGCAGTCCGCGCACTAACAAACACATACGTCAACACTTGTGTGCACCCGCGAGTAATCACTATCAGTTCCCCTACCACAGCGAAGACAGTAGCGATACGTAGCAACAGTATTGCCACCTTTCGTTCGGAATGCGTGTTATGGTGGGTGTTCGGTTTTCATTTGACTGCACCTTATTCAAAATCGTGTAGGCTTAGTCTACAGACTTATAGGCATAAAATGAAGCCCATACGACACTTCTTCTTGCTGCTGAAGTTATCAATGACCTTTGGATTGAATCCTTCTATCTCTGACGGAGGATTGTTTTATTTTGTTTGTTTTAGATAATCTGTATACCTGTTGTGGTACAGAGAAAGACAGACGGAAACCATTCTACCCCAGCCTACAAAAACACAAAAGCAAGGCTTTTATAAAGAGTAAGGTAAGGATTTGTTTTCTTATATAAATATATATAACCTGTTTGATGATAATTTGTTTTGGCTGCACAAATGTGCTATTTGAAATGGATATACTTATGATGGTTTATTTTATTTCTTTTTTTAGAGTGTGACCACAAACCACTGTAGCAGTCGCTGTTGAAAACCAGGAACGTGTGTGTTTGGGACCATTGGTGGAAAGTCTACGGCTGAAAACTTTGGTGAGATTGCTTTTTTATAAAAATCATGTATTTTACCGTTACCGATACATTAACTTGGGAACCCCTCGAGTCCTGTTTTAAACCGCGTGGTCAATGTTAGTGAGAGTTTAATCCCAAAAGACTTTGTCGAATCTTGTTTCGAAATTTCTAATATCAAATTTGTACAGCGCAAAGGTTGCATACGGCTTTAAAAGTCAATACACAACTGGTGTGCGATTTCATCTATAAAAACAAGGACGGTGAGCATAAAAACATTTTATATTGGCGGTAAAATGCAAGAGCTTTTGATAGCCAATAATCTGAACGAGTGGTATCAATCCAATGTCATTAATGCCTTGCTATCAACATTTGATAACCGACAGTAGTGGCTACGCTGGCTAAAGCGTAGTGTTAGGTCATGGGGCCAAGTTCTCTGCTGACTCGGTAGACGCGTGGGTTCGAGCCCCACCGTTCGCCGTCCTTGAAATGGTTTTCCGTGGTTTCCCATTTTCAACACCAGGCAAATGCTGGGACGGTACCTTCTGACAGGCCACGGCCGCTTCCTTCCACATCCTTCTCCAATTTCATTCACCTTAATCAATTCCATCTCTCATCCTGACGCACAGGTCACCCACGGGCGTCGAATAGAAAGACCTGCACTAGGTCTCTGAGGAGACCACACGAAAAAAAAATTGATAAACTGCAACAGAGACCCAGTGGCCTTGCCTTAAACAAAACCCATTACCTACAAATCAACATTTGTCATTTCAACCCGTTGAATGCTGGGTCTAGTTACATTCAAGCACCACCAGCAAGAGCATCGAAAAAGGCTGTGGTCAATATAAAGAACCGTGACAATGATTGCTTTCTGTGGGCTGTGGCTGCATATTTGCAACCAGCACAACGTGATGGCTGTTGGACGGGAAAGTACAAGTCCAAAATTGAAGGATTAAAACAAAATTTAAATTTAACTAAAATGTCATTCCGTATGGACTTAACCGAAATCCATAGATTTGAACAAGACAAACAGGACTTTTCCTTCATGGTGTATGGCCTTGATGGTGATGTTATTGTGGGTCCTCTTTATGCCACAAAAGAACCGAAACGACGCGACATTCATCTTTTATATCTGTCTGAGGGAGAGGTGAATCACAATTGTCTCATTAAAAGCCTGAGTGGATTGCTAAACAGTCAAATATCAGAGGACAAGTGTGCAAAACATATTGGGGATCGTTGATTGCAATATTTTACAACGCCTACACTTTTGGAACGATATAGGGTAGATTGTGTATCTCAGGAAGCTGTGAGATTGATATTGCCACAAGGGGATAAAGCTGTTTTGAAATTCAAGGACATTCATAAGCGTGACACTGTCCCCTATGTGGTGAATGCATATTTCGAAGCTCTCACCACACCCATGGCGGGATGTGAACCAGATCCCATCATCAGCTCAACCACACCCGTTCAAATACATGAACCTTTTGCCATAGGATTTAACGTAGTGTGTGCCTATGACACCACACAATCGTTTGACAAATCCCGTGAGGGGCCAAATTGTGCGAAATGTTTTTTGGATGAACTTGTTAAGTTGGCTCATCATGTACAGGGATTACTGGACCACCCAGTACCCATGAGCCTGTCTCCAGAACAGCAGTAGCAGTATGAGCATGCCACGACATGTCATATTTGCGAAAAGCCACTCATCAGTGCTGAAGACACCGTCGTGATCACTCGCACTTTACGGGAGAGTTTCGTGGAGCCAAGCACAGCCAATGCAATTTAAAATATCGTACTCCTCGATATATCAGTGTGTTTTTCCACAATCTGGCAAATTATGACTTTCAGTTTTTGATTCATGAATTGGGTCATGTCAACAAAGGCTCGTTTTCATTATCCCCCAAAACCATGAAAGTTTTACAGCCCTGACATGGTGGTTGGGCGACTTTTCCATTCGATTTTTGGATTCCTTTAAGTTTATGGCTTCCTCGATAGATAGTCTTGTCAATGGATTAGATGAGAAGGAATTAAAATACACTGGAAAGCATTTTGGAAATCCTGAGCAATTTCAATTGTGCACTCGGAAAGGTATATTCCCGTATGATTTCTGTAACAGCTAGGACGTCTTAAACCAAAAAACTCTCCCACCACAAGAGAAATTTTACTCGAAACTAACACGCTGTACCGTTTCCGATGAAGACTATGCCCATGCATGTCAAGTTTGGCGAGTGTTTGGCATTAAGACGCTAGGTGAATATGCTATGCATTACCTAAAACTCGATGTATTGCTGCTCACCGATGTGTTTGAAATATTCCGTGTTATGTCAACACATCTATGGTCTCGACTCAGCTCACTATTATACGCGTCCTGGGCTCTCGTTCGATGCCGCTTTGAAATACACTGAAGTGGAATTGGATTTACTCACTGATGTAGACATGGTTCTATTCTTTAAAAAGGGCATTCGCGGCAGCTTTGAGTCGCTTAACCAGCGCCATGCTGAAGCGAACAATACCTACATGTCTGATTATTCACCAGATAAACCAGAATCGCAATTAATGTACAATGACGTGATTAATTTGTATGCCTATGCCATGAGCCAGCCTTTACCCTAAGGGGAGTTTGCTTGGCTGACAGACAAACAAGTGTCAGAATATGATATGAACAGGGCCAGCCAAGAAACAGGCCAGGATATGTGTTAGAAGTGGATATTGAATATCCCACATCCTTGTATGATGAACATGCCGATTTCCCATTCTGCCTAGAGCGAATGGTTCCCCCTGACAGTAAAGTGAAAATTGAAAAACTCATGGGCACACTTTACAACAAAAATCGGTATGTGCTACATATCCAAATGTTGGTGCAATGCCTTGCCCAAGGCTTAGTGCTAAAGAAAATCCACAGGGGTATTTATTTTGCTCAAAAAGCATGGCTCGAGCCATACATGCGACTCAACACAGAAAACCGACAAATGGCAACACAGCAGTTTGATTTTTTTTAAATTAATGATCAATAGCATCTATGGAAAGTCCATGGAAAATGCCCGCAAATACCGTGACATTAAATTGGTTAATGTCTGGGACGGGCGGTGGGGTGCTCGGCGGTATATTGCCAAGCCAAATTTTAAGTCGATCAACCTTATCGATGAGGATTTGGCCATTATTGAATTGAGTAAGACCAGTGTGACCATGGATAAGCCCATTTACTTGGGCCAAGCCATTTTAGACTTTTCCAAAGCACTCATGTATCGATTCCACTACAAGTTTGCCAAACAATATTTGGGGGACGTATCTCTTTTGTATATGGATACGGACTCATTCATTTACCACATTCGCCACTGCAACCCCTATGACGTCATGAGGCAGCATAATGACCGGATCGACACCTCTTCATATAGCGCTGACAACGTGTTTCAGCTGCCCATAAAGAACTAGAAGAAAATGGGCGTTTTAAAAGATGAATGCGGTGATTCCATAATGACGGAATTCGTAGGTTTGGCCTCCAAAATGTATGCTTATCGCACACTAGACTGTAAGGAAGCCAAAAGAGCAAAAAGTGTAGGTAGGGCAGTTTTAAAATCGCTACGTGTAGACGACTACCTAGCTGTTTTACGCACTGGAAAAGCTATGTCCCATACACAGTGCAGGATACAATCCAGCAACCATCATTTGTATCTTGTGGAACAGAGAAAACACACCCTCGCCTCCATGGATAACGAACGTGTGTGGGCTGATGACCTGCTTACCAGCCTGCCCTGGGGTTACGACCGCAAGGAAGAGGAGGTGTGATTTTTCTGATTGTTCGTTTAGGGACATGGCTTTTTTTAACTCGTAAATTTAGTATTTTTTGTATTTTTTGTAAATATTGGTTTTTGCCATTGTAAATAGCGGATTTTGTAAATAGTATTTTTTTTAATAGTGGCAACCGACTTGGACCTTTTGCTCTTTAAAAGCCCAGTGCAACCCCATTTTTTTTTAATTTAACAGACTAAGGAATTTGAAAATGGGTAATGGTAAATAGTTTGATTTTTTTTAAAGCTGTACAAAGGTGCTATTTTTATTTTGAAAATATTAAAAGAGTAATAGTATTTTTTTAGTAACATTAATGACTAGTATTTTTTTGTAATGTAAATGGTAAACTAAAAAGTTCTTTTGGGATGAGTGTGCTTGTTAGAATGTGCTTTTGGGAATAAATAAAGTGGTTGTGTTTGTTCCCAAAGACAGGTATGGTTGTGTGAGTACAGATAAAGCTGGTGTGTATGTATGACCTGAGCAAACACGGTAAGGTAAAAATTAATGTGTATAGTAAATGGTTAATAGTCATTTTTTGTTCTGAATAGTTTTGTTTTCTGTCAAATGTAGCGGTAAACAGACAGTATTTTTGTAAAACAGTCTTACCTGCAGTAGTCGTAGACCTCGACGTTTCTTGCAAAGCCATAAACACACCGCATCATCATCATGGTCAAGCACTCACATCAACATCATTGACAAAAATGAACTTTCAACATACACCAAATGAAAAATGTGTAAACAGCAAAATGGAAAATCGATGTTTCCATATCATCAAAATTCAAAAAACGTAAAACTGTCATTTTAAAAAAGTGCAAAGTGGAAATGCCCCATGTGTGAAATATGAAAATTCAAAATCTTCAAACGGACATTTTTTAAAAAGTGTAAACAACAAAATGGAAAATCCATATCATCAAAAACGCAAAACTTGAAACGGGCATTTTTTTAAAAACTGTAAATTAGAAATGGCAAATTGCAATATGTGAAAATGTGATAATCAAAAATCAGCCCATCAACATCATGATTTTAAAAAATTAAAAAAAACATCGTGTACTGGTAAACCTTGTTTTTGTTTCATAGCCATAGGGATTTAAAAATAGAATACAAATAAATCCCAATTCCTCAATCCTCACTTTTTTAATGTTTATGTCCACGCATCATCAACTTTCCTTTCATAGCATTCATAACAATCAGGGCTACCATCCTCTCTCCAACTGAGGCGTCACAAATTGTGAAACGTTGTATAGCTTTTTCCAACAAACTTGTATCTGCCACATGTCTTAAACTAGGATGACTATGGCGATAAGAAAGGTGGTGTTCTTTGCATGCTTGATCCAAAAGATTAATGGGTACATCACCACGCTGCAAACGTTTTTCAAGATGAGTTCCAGGGCCACAAAAACGATAACCTGGAAGATGGATTTGGAATGGTAAGTATTGAATCACTTCATCAATGACGCCATTGCCAGTACAGGTCTGGCATATCCTTTTCCATTAATGGTGAAAAGGTTTGATCTTCCTCTTCCTCTGTGGACGATGTTTGTGTTTGTTTTTGTTGCTGCTTTTTCTCGTCATGACACCCGTGGAATAATTCAACAAAGTCTTTACACAGACTTTTATGACCGTGATATAATTTGACCAGCTGACAAGTCGCGCACTGTCGCATAGTCATGGCCACTTGCTTATGGTGATCGTAATCCGTACAGGGTAGCAATTCACTCAACACAGTGTCTTGAGTCCATGATTTTGGTACATGTTGCCAGATTTCTTTCACAGCGTTCGCGGCCACATAATAAATGAACGACTAGGGGAGTGCCAATAATTCCTCTTTGGTAAAACTGTCTAGTTTCTTTTTGCACACAAAGAACTTGTCGATGGCTTAGTCCGTAGCATCCACTTTCTCCTTGGTATCACGTTCTGTAGATGTTTACACGTCGCTTGTAGAAATCTCACTGGCGTCATTCACAGGTAAATCTTGAGTTTTAATTCTATTTAACAACTCCCATTATGCATTGGTGGTTAACCAATGAAAGAGATGCCACACATGTGCTAGGGCTGTATGGGTAATGTTGCCACAAGGACAGCTGTCCATAAGGGTTTGCAATGAGGGGCAGCCCAAGTCCATGAGGTCGATACATTGACAGTATGGCGCCAAAAATTGTTGCAACCATTCGCGTTTTTCATTACCTTCCACAAATACCACATTGGCCGAGGATCAGTGCGCTTTCATGACCACGTCCAAATATTTATAGGAAATGGTTCCTTGATTCCAGTGTAGTTGCCTATGATTTTCAATCCACTGGGTTTATTTACGGTCTTTTTCACACAACAAATCAAAAGCATGGGGCGGTTTAAAATACCAAACGCGTAGCTTGTGATATCCAAAAGGTGGTACAATCGATAATGGCCACTTGTTAAAATATAAATTTGTTGTCACCAATTTTAAACCCCTGGCAATCCACAAACAGTGTGCGCAACATGTTGACACTTGCCTGGACCACTTTCACGATCAATGACTAAAGTGTGCCCATGGCATTGACTTACATGGCATGCTAGTTTTTAAAAAAATGAGGTTAGGGTAGGACAGGGGACATGAAAAATAATAATAAAAATAACAAGAACCACAAATAGTTTTTACATCATTTTCTTGTCATAACACGTCTTACATCCTTTTGTCATTTAGGGATAGGGACGATATCAACTCATACAACAATACAGTATTTTGTGTTTGTAACGTCCATGACACCGATGATGTCCCAATGTCTCTAAACTAGGCGGTTTTGACGGTGAGCTGCTCACCGAAGCACCATGGCCACCATACGGTCCACACTTATCGTAACTTGTTTTTTCATCACTCAGAGGCACTAGTGAGGGGTAGCTTGAATGACAGGGTATATTTCCCACTTCCATTCTACACAGGTAGGGGCAGGCGGGTGACCAGCGCTGATGTTCTTGCATGGGTTCATCGCTCTCTTCCCATTGGTCTATGGTAATGGCACAAAAGGCCCATTTCACTTCATCTCTTGTTTTTAAATAATAGAAGCCAGGGGCCACCAAGGCTTGATGGTTTATGAAAGCCACCGGCCACGTTGTGAAAGTCTTGAAACGTTGTTCCTCAGAGTTTAAATTTAGGGTGTGACACCTCTTGAGGCTTTAAAGGAAGGCATGACTGAGCTGCTTGACATGAGTTGCCCTGTTATTTATACACTCGTCACCTGGTTGGACAGTGCATAATAGTTGCCTTGTTTGTGATGAATAATCAAACAGTAGGCCGTGGTATTGGCTGGTACATTGTCATGCGTTTCAAAATCCAAGTAAGAACAGTCAAAGACAATCAGTGGCGCCCTTGCTTTAAACGCCTGGGGTGACAGCATGGGGCTGTTCTCTTTTTGATAATACGACCATCTAAATTTAGAAAACAAGTCGAAGAGGGGGCCAAACTTATTTTTCGAAAAATCAAAATCCAGTCCTCCATAGGGAGACACAGCTCCGTTGAGGAAAAGACGTGCATTTCTCAATTGCAGGTGATCAAATTGCGTGGCATCTTTGGTTTGTTGATACTTGCGATTCGTTTGAAACCCCACGATCATGTAGAGAGGTCTCTCTGTATAGCGGGCTGATTTTACAGACCAACTGTGTGTGTTGGTGGTGGGCAATAGCGGGTAGTCATGGAGTGCCCAGCTTCTAAATTCCATGGGAAGAGGCATATCTCTTTTTACCATTTTGAGTATGTCCAGTTTTTGCTATCGTCAAGGGTCACATGGGGCACATTCCATAGCATGCGTTGTAGTTGAATTTTTGAATCTATGGGGGCATTGTCGGCTCCCTTGAGAGAATTATTATCACTCCTGTCTCTCACCAAATAAAGCACTTGCCTTGCGTTGACCACAATGCGCTGGTGATCTTCGGCAAAGCCTAAAATCAGTTTAAGAGGTATATCCAGTAAAGGTGCCATCGGTGTGTACCATCCAGCCATTGGTCAAGTCAGGACATAAACCTGCCATGCAAAGTGTTTTACCTTCTTCCACACTATAAGAAGGGTATAGTTTCATGACAGTGGAAATACCTACATTTCGATTGCTATCCACCACGATATTGTTAATCACATAGGTAACTTGGATGTGGTGGGTGTTGAGCCATCGGCTTTGGTAAGCCGGCCTTCATTCTGAATGAACTTTTATGCGGTAGGGTGTAAATATCTTGGTTGTTGATAACAAATTGAATTTCATCATTGTTATTGAGTCCAGATGTTTGAGCTTAATAGGAATGGGGATCAATTCTTACCACCCCTGGTTGCTCCTCGATGTGTTTCGCTACCTCTAGGATAGAATTCATCATGGGGGTTGACGTGGTAACCCAAATGCTGTAAAATCTGCTTGCCCTTAGATGTTAACGTGTATTCACGTGGCAAACATTTAACACCATTCCTAGACGGTGTTGTTGCTTTATACACCAACTTCATAGTGGCTTTAGCACCAACTTGCAAGTCACTGGTGTGGTAGAATCTATTTGAATGAGTTGTTGATCTCTATTGATGAGTCTTAATGTTATATTACTAATACCATCTACAGCCACAGAATTAAAAAGCACCACTGGAGGGTATTTACGAATAATATAGCCATTGGGTGATGTCACAATAAAGTCATAAAGCGAATACGATGGTTCTTGATTGGTGTACACTTGGCAAATAATATTACATGTCATCGACACATGATGGTCCTCAATGAATTTCACTTCGTTGTCTGATTGATGTTTTTTGTTGGGCTCCAACACGCTTGGTTTAAATCCTAGTAATGGACCAATGGAATCGGGGTGTGTTTTAAAGTCAATCTTAAAGGTGGAGAAAATACAGCAGCGATGAGTGTTGGTATTTACTATAAGTTCAAACTTGTGTGTTCCATCGAGAAATGACTTTAAACCCTACTCATTGATCAACACCACATAAATGGGTTCATAAATAGCATCTATCGTATATCCACTAGTATACAGGGTGAGCACAGAATCATCATAGTAAAACTTCTTGTTCACATTTTCACGTATGATGTATATTCTGTTGTACGTTTCAAGTGAAACAAGTCCTAAACCATAAGGTCTTTCACTCAATTCGATAGGCGGGTAAAAGTCTAGGTTGAATTCAGGTCCACGTCCATGCAGTGTAAACGTCTTACTTTCTGCCGACATACAGTTGACGTTTTTGCTTATGCTGAGTTTTATATAAAAAATTAAACACAAACGACCACACTGTTGGCTGTTAAACGTTTGCTCACGTTTCACATTATAATATATCTTGGTCCTTTTCTCAAAATAGGCCACTCCATGGGCGGGGGCAAATTCCCAAAACTGTCAAAGTACCATACGGTGGACCCCTCTTTGAGATAAGCTACATAATGCGTTTCTGGTCTTCGGTAAGCATCCAAATTTACAACGGCACATTCCTGTTTCCAGGGTCGTGGGGGTAATTGGTTCCGCATAAACACACCTCGAAAATGAGAAAGATTTAGTTGTTTAGCATAGCTTTCCACTTGTTGATGATTTAGGGCATGTCTTGCTATGGCTGAGGTAAAAATATATATTTCGAGATGGCGAAATCCCAAATCCTTGCTGATAAAAGGCTGGCTTTAAATTGGCATTTGTAGCTCCCTGTTTCGTGCGTGCCACCACAGACCTACCCACATAGTGTTTATTAGCAGGATATGTTTCTTGTTTAGGATCATGTATGGAGACAGACCTAGCTTTGGCCATCAACACACGTCCAAAGACATCCATCGCCAACCAGTAGTAGGAGTCTACTCTTTTTATGACAAGGCTAGGTTCCATGTATATAGACAGCCTGCTAGCCTCTCTAAGCCTCAGTTGATATGAAGATTATTAAGCAGCAAGAGTCACTCCCCGTGGGGGACATGGTCTCCCATCTCTATCCCACATCACGTGAACAACGCCATGGTTCATTGTTTCCATCTTCCATTCGCTGCATCATTGTGGGACCTTCCGGGTGTGGAAAGACCAATCTTCTGATGATGCTCATCACAGCGCCCAATGGTCTGCGTTTTCAAAATATTTATATTTTTGCAAAAACTCTCTACCAACCCCTCTACGTGTTTCTGGATCAAGTCATGTCTGGGTTACAAAGTGAGAATATGGGTTATTTCACATTTTCCATGCAAGAGAATGTTATTGCTCCGGATGAGGTAAAGCCTGATTCACTCATGATTTTCGATGATGTATCCACTGAACGTCAAGGCATCATTCAAAGCTATTTCAGCATGGGTCGTCACAGACATATCGATAGTTTCAATCTTGTACAAACGTATTCTAAAATGTCCAAACAGTTGATTAGTGACAATGCCAATGTCATTGTTTTATTTCGCCAGGTCAAGAAGAATAGTCGTCACATTTATAATGAACATGTGAATCCAGATATGACCTTTCAAATGTTTACTGAATTGTGTGCCAAGGGCTGGAACACTCAACGTCGTGCCTGTTTGGTCATTGACAAACAAAGTGAACTCAACCAAGGACGTTATCGCTTAGGGTTTGATTATTTTATTACTATTTATGGCACTGTCTCATTCCCTCTCAAGTCATTTGTCAAGACACCATGGCGTTAGCAGAGAGTCAATTGAAAAAGCATATTATTAGAGCAAAAAAATACTATTCGCCAAAAGTTTCGTCAATTGAAACGATCACGTGCGGATCATGCTTTGTTTATTCAACAACATTTAGCACCTCCGCTAAAAGCCATGTTTAAACCCTCTTTCAAGCCATGTGAAACGCTACCCACTGTTTCACAAGCCACGCAGACGCTACACGAGGACCCTGTGGAAGAGGAAGTGGAACAGGAAGATTTGACTAGTGATATCGATGTTGAGGATGAGGATGAAAATGATCAAGTGTTTAAGTCCTCACCCCTTGCAGAGTTTTTAAGAAAAACGAAATCCTTGACCATTGCCGAAACACCTTCCACTTCCAAGCAAACACCATTCTCACGACTCTTGGCCATGCCTCAACATAAAGCTCAACTCAAAAACATTTTAATCAATCATTATGGAACAACACTGCAACTGTATCTCATCGATCTATTTATTGGAAACACAGATACCACGTACGGTGTTCGCTATGAGGATGATAGTTTTAAAATTGGGGATTCATCCATTAAATTTGTTCGTACTAAAGCTGTCATTAAAAACATCAACTATAAATTAACGCCAGGACTGTTAAAGCTGCTATTCTCTCGTACACCCTCTTCCCATGATTATACGCCAGAGGACCTTGGCAAATATAAATCCATTTTATTGGACATCCATGCCCACAAAAGACAGTATGATCCCTCTCAACAAGCTAATGCTAATATATCTCAAAAATATAAAACCATCATTGCAAAAATGTTTCCCACCAGTCAAAGGGCTCGTCGTAAAGTGTCCGCTTCAGGAGTGACATTTAAAACATTAAAACCCCTTGTGTATGTTACCTACTGGCATAATCCCAATAAGCTCGTCCAGCGGCTACAGCTGTTGCATGCATCACGTCAAGCCGGCCATACCGGTCACGATTGGGAATTTCAAGAAATTGAACAAGAATTTTGAAATGCCAAAATTATTGTTTAAGCCCTCACCCATTACAGTGGGCATTGCTCATGAGTTGCATCGCCCAGCTAGGCGTCACTATCAGCGACTCAAGGTAATTTCACGGGGTGTGGATGAACTTTGGCAAGCAGACCTGGTAGAGATGATACCCTATGCTAGTGTTAACCATGGTGTACGCTATATGTTGACAGTCATTGATGTGTATTCCAAAATGGCGTTTGTTCAACCTGTTCGTCGCACGTCTGGCCCACTAGTCACCAAGGCCTTTCAACATATTATTCAACAAACCAAACGATGTTACAAAGCGACCAAGGGAAAGAATTTTTAAACAAGGATTTCTCCAGTTTTCTCAAATCTTTGCTCATATCGCTGGCTGGACATGTTACCTGAGCTAGTGTCACGTTAGAATGACACCAAGCACAGAACGATTGTGACCAAGCCACGCCTCGTGACCAAAAATATTCCGCGATTGGATAAACTGTTTAACTCCATAACAACAGTGGACCCTAAACGTCACCGCCTCAAAATTGGAGATTTTGTTCGTGTGAGCAAATTTAAGTCTGCCTTCGATAAAGGCTACACGCCTCAGTGGGGGACCAAACTATTTCGAATTCGTCAAGTCAACCAGCACAGTCCAGTCACCTATTTACTCGAGGACCTCAACCATCAACCCATAAAAGGCAGGTTCTATCTCCATGAAGTTCAAGGGACAGCGATTCCTAAACATTACCTTGTGGAAAAGAGGTTGAAACAAACGGGAAACAAAATCTATAGCAAATGGTTGGGATTTAACTCTTCCTTTAATTCTTGGATAAATAAATTAAATGTTGTGTGAACCTGTGTGCCATTTATTTATTCATTCATGTGGTACTATAACCTTGTGTACAGCGCTCAGCGCTTTATGCATGTCCACACATGTTTCTCTTTCTCTCTCCACACCTGTGTCTCACTCCTTCACTCTCCGCCCATCCCCTCTTCCCCTCCACCCCCAGTTTACACACTCCTCATTTAGCTATTGTCTGTCATGGATTCCTCGCTCCTCCCCACTCCTCTGGCCCCTCCCCTCCCCCCTCACCGCTGTTGCCGGGCTCTTGGCATAGGAATCACGTGATTCCATGATCTGTATGCAGGTTTCCCGTCCTCTCCCCTCCCCCTCCTTCTGCGGTCCACTGCTGTGGCTCTGCTCGGCTGGCTGGCCGTTATCACCTTTTACAGAGTTGCCAGATTGTTCCACCTGTTATCGCTAGCCAGCAGTGTTGTCAGCTCTCGCTCACATTCAATTCTCCTAGCCGGCTAGCCAGCCTCAAGCGGATTTCTTTCTAGGCTGCTCAGACATACAAAGCAAGTTCTCTTGTTGTTGACTGTAAAAGCCTCGCTTTCATTCGCCTCATACAATTATGAATTTGTCATGTTACTGATCAGCAATTACTAACATGTTAAATATTTCTTGTAGGGATTTTGGAATATTAGCCTCTCGTCCAATCGTCATAGGAAATATCTGAAAAAGCGACCCCTCGCCCTGCCGTTTTGTCGCCCCCTCTATTGAGCACGGCCACCGTGGTCAGTGATAGCCTCGTTGAAACACAGGTCCAGTGGTACCGTCTCTCTCTGTCTACCAACAATTTTCATTTAAAAATTTAAAAAACAGGTAAAAAGTTTTAAAATGCACAGTTTTCGTCCTAGAGACTTAAAAATTGATTTTTGGCTAGAGGGGCTAAAGACCATTAATTTACGTCCTACAAACTTTTTGGTAAACTTCCTAGTTTCCAAAATATAAGAATTTCAAAATTGGACTGTTTTCAAAACACAAAAAAAGAAAGTTTTATTATAAAAATAAAGGTCATAGAGATCGTTCGTTTCAACTATGGCACAACGTTGTATCATGTTTGGTTTTCAAACTATCGCCTTCTTCCAAATACAAAAATTTTCAATTTTTTTTTAAAGAAATATAATCAGTGGTCCGTAGCAAAGAGGACGTCACCCCGAATCCTTGTAACCCTCATACACGCCTCTGGCATGATTGGTTCGCGAGATATAACAAATAGTCTAAAATCACGTTTTTACCACAAAAACCATGGCTTCACCTTTTCAACACCTACAGTACTTCACAGTAAAGACCACAACGAGACGAAAAGAACGAATCGACGCACGCCCTCCTAGTATTGCTCCTTCCTTCCCAAGGCCGCCAAGGGCTCACAACTTCCGAAGTGCAGGAGAACCGGCAATCTAACACTACTACACAGTTTTTGTCCTAGAGACTTCAAATTTATTTTCATGGTAAAGGGGTAGGGACCCTTCATTTATGTCAAACAAACCTTTTTGTAGAATTCCTAGTTTCCAAAATATAAGAATTTCAAATTTGGACTGTTTTCAAAAAAACACTAAAAATAAAAAGTTTTATGGTAAAAAATAAAGGTCATAGAGACCATTCGTTTCAACCTTGGCACAACGTTGTATCATTTTTGTTTTTCAAACTATTGTCTACTTTCAAAAACAAAAATTTTCAAATACATTTTTTAAATATATGATAAGTGGTCCTTAGCAAAGCCCCCGTCAGCTCGAGTCCAACGACACCTCATTCGTGAAACTCCGACCGTAGGTTCGTGAGATATCGGCTGGGACTCGCGTGGCGGCCATGACACTCGTTAGAACCCGTACTACTTACCTACTAGTGAGGCACCGACTAATGTATTTGGTTCTGTTACTACGCACGGACCGGGAACCTCGCACGTCTCTCATCATCTTCATCCGCGATCCACATTCTTCTCAGGTTCATGGAGCTTGGACTCGATCAGTACTGCAGCACTGAAGCTCAATAAGGCCGACCGCCAGTGCTGCAGGCTGATTATCAACATATATACTTTATCGTGTTGGAAGCCATTTTTCAGTGTTGCCTTATAATCGAAATTAATGCTTTTCACTCAGTCAACACGATTATACCCAATTGTAATGGGTGTTTCCCTAAACCTGAGAGACATTTACATCACAGTAATAAATTCACTTGGATGACCAGTTTTGATCGTCAAGCGATAATCATCAGATCCTCTACACTTAGGCCGTTAAATCTATGTATACAAGTACCGGTATATGGGTGATGGTATTTACAATATGTACATTAGTAGGTATAATAGGCCGGAGCTGGCACAGGGGCTAATGCGCAAGATGGCCGCCGCGCGCAACCACCTGATGTTATTCTTATGGAGGGGAGAGTCATAGCTGGACACAGGGCCTAATGCGCAAGATGGCCTCCAAATGTGAGACCGTGGATGACGTCACAGGGAGAGGTTGGCTGTGTGACGTTGCTAAATGGGATATTTATTATTTATTTATTATTTATTTATTATAATTTTGTTATTTAATGTATTATGTATATAATTTTTTATCATTTTTTATTTTTTTATTTTAATATTTAATTTATTATTTATTATTTTTATTGTGTCATAGCACTTAACTACAAGGTCATTAACCCAACAATTATCTAACCGACAGAAACCTCATTGAAAATGAAAATCCACAGCCTGTTTCCAGTCTCCGACCGGGTCAGGAATGGAATGAATGAAGCCCCCAACTAGCGGCGAGGATATGAACTGTGCCGGCTGCCGAGGCCTGACGCACTCCTCTGGGGCAATGATTAAATGAATGACAGATGAAATGAAATGATAGTGGAGAGTGTTGCTGGAATGAAATTTTGACAGGGAAAACCGGAGTACCCGGAGAAAAACCTGTCTGCCTCCGTTTTGTCCAGCACAGATCTCACATGGAGTGACCGGGATTTGAACCACGGACCCAGCGGTGAGAGGCCGGCGTGCTGCCGCCTAAGCCACGGAGGCTCCCACAGAAACCTCATTAAATATTTAAATTAATAAATGAAAGATTTTCTATTTTTATATTTTACATTTAACATTTTAGATTTTAGTATTTACATTTTTATATTTTTAATTTTTATAGTTTACATTTTTTTAAATTTTACATTTTTAGATTTTACATTTTAGATTTTTCATTTTAGATTTTAGATTTTGTGAAAAAGACCAAACTACAAGACCACTGACCTAAGATTTTATCTTTTTTTTTTTTTTTACTTATAAATTTGTATTTACTTAATATTTAATTTATTATTTTAGCACAGGGCTAGTACACAAAATGGTCACTGCACGCATCCACTTACACATGTGACATGCTAACCTCACCTAACCTAACCTAACCTAACCCACAGAAACCTCTTTTAAACATTTAAATTAAAGCATGTAAGATTTCCTATTTTTACATTTTAGATTTTAGATTTTTAGAGTTTAGATTTTAAGATTTTAGATTTTTCATTTTGTTTTGATTTTACATTTTTAGATTTTACATTTTAGATTTTTTGATTTTAGATTTTACATTTTAGATTTTTCGAAAAGAGTGATCTACAAGGTCACATACCTAACCTAACCTAACCCACACAAACCTCATTTAAAGATTTAAGTTAATGCATGTAAGTTTTCTATTTTTACATTTTAGATTTTAGATTTTTAAATTTTAGATTTTAAGATTTTAGATTCTTCATTTTGTTTTGATTTTACATTTTTAGATTTTACATTTTAGATTTTCCGAAAAGAGTAAACTACAAGGTCACATACCTAACCTAACCTCAGTTTACCTAACCAAACATGTCCTCACCTAACTCTACCTCACCTAACTTTACCTAACCTAACCTTTAAAGCTAAGCCAAAGGCTAATGCACACACCCAAAGTATATAAGGTCGAACGCAACTATCTCTATGCTAGTCTTATAGAGAGTAAGGTAAAGCTAACACCTGCACTGTGGATACTGTAAAAGATGTTCGCTACGCACAACCAGCTTAGCATTACAGAGTCAGTTAAGTTTTAAAAAGTAAAAGCTTTTATTCATTTTTTCTTTTTCTTTTTATATTTCACACATTGCCAATTGCCAATTTACAATTTTCAGTTTTTAAAATTTCAGTTTAAAGTTTTTGAATTTTGTCAATATGGAAAAATGGATTTTTCAATTTTGTTGTTTACATGTTTTTGATTTAGTCCATGTCAAAAGTTCATATTTGTGAAACACGATTTTTCATTACATATGACAAGGCTTTATGAATATTCCCGAAAGGGAATATGTGTTATTTCCGTTTGAGCAGATAAATTATCAATTAATATGATAAAATTGGTCCAGTCAACTCAAACAAAAAATGCCAGCGTTTCGCCCCACTGTGCCGTTGGGCTCGTCAGTTGGTACAGACACACCTCACCAATACGCGTGGCTAGCACATACTGAGAGTTGACCGGACCAATTTTATCATATTAATTGCTAATTTATCTGCTCAAACGGAAATAACATCATATTCCCATTCGGGAATATTCATAAACTATTTGGATTGCCAAGGTAAGGTTTTTGTTTAATGAAAGGGAGCTTGACTTCCGTAGCACATTGGCATCGCTCGTGACGTCAATACTACTTGTATTTTGTTTCTTGCGATGGCCTTCTCAGTATGTGCTAGCCACGCGTATTGGTGAGGTGTGTCTGTACCAACTGACGAGCCCAACGGCACACTTGGGTGAAATGCTGGCATTTTATGTTTGAGTTTACCGGACCAATTTTATCATATTAATTGATAATTTATCTGCTCAAACGGAAATAACATCATATTCCCATTCGGGAATATTCATAAACTATTTGGATTGCCAAGGTAAGGTTTTTGTTTTATGAAAGGGAGCTTGACTTCCGTAGCACATTGGCATCGCTCGTGACGTCAATACTACTTGTATTTTGTGTCTTACGATGGCCTTCTCAGTATGTGCTAGCCACGCGTATTGGTGAGGTGTGTCTGTACCAACTGACGAGCCCAACGGCACACTGGGGCGAAACGCTGGCATTTTATGTTTGAGTTGACCGGACCAATTTTATCATATTAATTGATAGTATGACAAGGCGTATACCTTATCCCAAAGCATATATGTAATACATGGGTTATACTATACTTTTGGATACTGTACCTAGTATTAGGTACCTAAGGGCAATTTCTTAACATTACTAGAGGTTAACGGTTGGATTAGGAGTGGGAGGTGGGTAGTAATTAAAATGTACAAGCAGTGTCCACCTGGCCATACAATATTTTTTATTCAATTTAAATACATGTACAATATTTACACATAATCCTTTTTTTTTTGTTATAAATTGTACAGTTGGATTTTTTTGTTCTTGTTATTTTTTTATTCATGAGTATGAATACCATTTTTTCTTTTCTTGTTGCTTATTGGTGTTTTTTTTTTGTAGTGCTATTTTTTTATTTTTTATTTTTTTTTTGGTTCATGTATTTGCTAGATACAGGTAGAGTATTTTGATATTCACAACTTAACCCTTTAAGCATGGTCAATGATTTGAGTAATGGCCATAGGCATATGGACCTATACCATCAGCATTAATTACTCTTTTATCATCACCAGGACACAAAGCAATTTTGTTTAGTTTTATGGATGATATGTCATGTTGTTTAGAAGCGATAATGTTCATTGGTATTCTTTTTACCTCGTTTTTCATTATACAATATATAGTTTTGAATATATGAATAGTTCGTTCCATGCATTGATTTAATACGTGTGTTACGGTATTCGATTCCTTGCCTCGAGAACCTGCAACACCACTGGCCTATTACATGCTACCAGAGAAATTGCGTCCCCAACACATGCTTCCTATAATTTGAGGTCACCGCGTCACCTGGTAAACCGACTGATCGAACATCCTAACACCACACCAATACCAAACCCGGAGCCTCCAGTCACCTATTTGAAACATCTCCCCTCCATCACAGGTTCGATCGCCATGACAACCCATTTTATTTACCTCATCAACCATCGTCAACATTCAACTCACACACTAGCATTCAACTTTGAGGGAATATGGGAGAAACATGTGGGGAATATAATGCTATTTCACACTTGCAGGTTTGCACCTTTGTCGATTCATCACAGCGCCAACATTCAACTCACACACTAACATTCAACTCTGAGGGAATTTTCATAAATATAAGCAGAATTTAGGGCTATTCACACACACAGGTCATAGGACCCCAAATTTGGGCAAAGGATGATGTGAAGAGGGGGTTCCTCGAGGTATACCATTTTGTACTGAATTAAGAGTGATATTGCTGGTACTCCGTTGTACCTTGTTCCTATATTCCATCTTCCATATCCAACCTCGTTTGGTTGACTCTGATGTTTCATTTACGGTCTGGGGCATTATGGTCTACAGCACTGTGTACCTCTGTATGTGTGTGTGTGTGTAGGGGGAAATCGGGGTAGTTTGTCTGATGACCTATGTTGTTGTGGTGTCTCGGGCGTGTGTTTGAGACTATGATTGGGAGGTGGCAGCAGTGGCCTTGGGTTAGGAGCAATCCTGTCACTTACCTGAAGTTGAGGTGGAAATTCATGGAAAACCACATCTATTATAATTGAGGTGGGAATTGAACTCACCTCTTCTCAGTTGTCCTCACGAGGCTGAGTGGACTCCTCAATTAAATATCTTGACAGAGCGGGATTCAAAACTGGAGCTTAGGGATGGCAGTCAAGAATGCTAACCATTACACCACTGGAGGGTCTTGATGTGCCTTCAAAATTCTGCTTTTAAATGTACTCTTACTTCTAAAAAGACATCCTTACTTTTTAGGCCGACAACCTACTCTAGACGTAAGGTCCTAAACACAACAATTATCATCATCATTATTCTTCTTTGAAGAGTCAGGGTTCTATTCCTCTCATTCATTTTATTTGTGAGTGGATTACCATGTTCTTGTTTGAGTCTTCAGTCTTTTGACTGGTTTGATGCAGCACTCCATGCCTCCCTGTCCTGAGCTAATTGTTTCATTTCTACATAGCTACCACACCCTACATCCGAGGCAATCTGTTTAACATATTCTAACCTTGCTCTACCCCTACAGTTCTTCTCCCCGACCCTTCCTTCCATAACTAAGCTTGCTATTCCTGGGTGTCTAAGTATGTGTACTACCAACCTATCTCTTTCTCTTCATTAGCAGTCGCCAGAAACATTTCTCCTCTCCCACTCGTCTTAATACCTCTTCGTTTGTAACCCTATCTACCCATGTGATCTTCTCATTCTCCTGTAACACCACATTTCAAACGCCTCAGTTCTCTTTATTTCTGCTGCCCCAATAGTCCAAGTTTCACTTCCATAGAGTGCCACGCTCCAGACAAAGGCTTTAAGAAATGACTTCCTAATATCTAAATCAATATTCGATGTCAACAGATTCCTTTTCTGTAGAAACGCTTTCCTTACCTGAGCCAACCTACTTTTTATATCCTCTTTGCTTCGTGCATCACTGGTTATTTTGCTTCCTAAGTAACAGAAGTCTCCTACTTCCTTCAGCTTTTCACCTGCCTATTTGATGTCCATAGAGGTTTCTGATTTCTTTCGGCTGCATTCCAATATTTATTTATTTTTACATTTATTAATTTTCATCATGAATTCTTTCCTCAAGAGGGAGTCCATACCATTCAAATACTCTTTCAAATCCTCAGGCTCGTCGGCCAAGATGACGATGTCATCAGCAAATCTCAGAGTTGAAATTATTTCTCCTTGAATCTTCACTCCCACATTAAATTTTTCTTCAATTTCCTTCATTGCTTGTTCAATGTAAAGATTGAAAAGTATGGGTGATAAGTAGCAGCTTTGCCTTACACCTTTCTGAATACCAGCTTCTCTCTCATGTCCTTCAGCTCGAATGACTGCTGTCTGGTTTATGTATAGATTGTAGATCACCCTCCTATCCCTGTACTTTATTCCAATCGATTCAAAATGTCAAACAATTTAGCCCAATCAACGTTATCAAAAGCCTTTTCTAAGTCTACAAATGCCATGAACGTTCTCTTATCTTTCCTTATTCTACCTTCCAAAATCAGCCTAAGACTTAGTACAGCTTCCCACATTTCTCCTGAAACCAAACTGGTCTTCAACCAACTCCATTTCTATCTGGCTTTCCATCCTCTTGTAAATTATTCTAGACAGGATCTTTGAAGCATGAGTAATCAAGCTGATTGCATGGTAATATTCACATCTGTCAGCTCCCACTTTCTTCGGTATAGGGATGATAACATTCTTCTTGAAATCAGAGGGTACCTCTCCTGTCTCATAAATCCTACACACCAAGTGAAATAACCTAATCAGACCATCGTCACTTATGCAGCGTAGCAACTCAATCGGTATATCATCTATGCCTGGTGCTTTGTTCCTGCTTAAGTCTTCCAATGCTCTGTCAAATTCCTATCTCAATATTAAATCTCCTTTCGCATCCTCATCAATTTCCTCTTCCCTTTCCATTACATGATTCTCAATCTCCATTCCCTTATACAAACAGTCTATGTAAGCTTTAGATCTCTCAACCTTTTCTTCCCTATTGGTTAGAGGCTTTCCATCTGTGTCCTTAATATTACAGCACTTAAGTCTTCTTTTCCCCAAAAGTATTCTTAATCCTTCGATAAGCTGTGTCTACTTTTCCTAATTTCAGACAATTTTCTATACTTGTACATTTCTCTTTCAACCATTCTTCTTTCGCTTCCTTGCACTTCTTGTTAACCTCATTTCTCAGACGTCTGTATTCTGATTTCCCCGTTTCATCTCTTACATTCTTGTGTTTCCGCCTTTCATCCATCAATTCCAGTATATCCTGAGTGATCCACGGTTTTCTACCTATTCTTTCTTTCCTTCCAATGTTTTCTTCTGCGAATTTTGTTACATCATTCTTCAAAAGTGCCCATTCGTCTGCAATTGAAGTTGGTTTAGGGTTTTTCATTAGTCATTCCATTATACTTTTCTTGGATCTTTCGTTTACATCCTTCTCTTTCAGTCTGTCTATTGCCCATCTTTTTGGCTTTTGACTTTTTTTCGACTTTAATCTGCATTTCATAACAACCAGATTGTGGCCAGAGTTTATGTCAGCACCGAGATATGTTTTACAATCCAAAATCTGGTTTCGAAACCTTTGCTTGACCAGAATGAAGTCGATTTGGTAACATCCTGTATCTCCTGGTCTCATCCATGTGTATATTCTTCTATTTTGGTTATTGAATAAGGTATTAGCTTTGACCAACTCATACTCGGTACAGAATTCCATCAACCTGCTTCCTCGATCATTTCTTTTACCTAATCCGAAATCTCCTACTATCTTCCCTTCCCATCCTTTTCCTACCACAGCATTCCAATCTCCCATTACTATAACATTTTCATCACCCTTGATATACCTCAGAATTTCATCTATTTCTTCGTAGACCTTTTCAACATCTTCATCATCAGCTTGACTGGTAAGCATATAGACTTGTACCACTGTGGTGCTCGTAGGTTTTGTTTTGATTTTTGCTACAATAATCCGTTCACTATATTGCTCATAATATTCCACCCGCTGTCCAAATTTCCTACTCAATATGAGACCAACCCCTGTTTGGATTACCGTACCTTGATAAAAATCCTTTCCACCAAAACATCAAACTTTCAGATAGATGCCACAATAACATGTACAAAGAATAAATAGTATTGTTTAACAGAGATTGTGGTCTTGCCGAGACAAGGAGTAGCATATATTAAAGTAATTTGCCTTCAATATAGGTTAGTTTAAGAGACTTCAAAATCATTGGTTTTAAAACTAAAACGCAAACTGTCGTACCATGCAATAATTACCTCAGGAGCAATATGTTGCAATAGAATAATTCATCATTCAATTCACTAGACCACCTTGCATTCTTGACTGTCACCCCTAAAGGCTGGATTTAATTCCAGGCTCTTCCAAAAAATTAAATTCTACTCTCAGAGTTGGAACGGGATACACTCACTCTCGTAAGAGTAGAGGTGGTTTTGAATCCCACCTCAACTATCCTACAGGTTGCTTTCCATGGATTCCCACTTTTACTCCAGGCAAATTCCAGAATGGTTACTAACTCAAGGCCTCGGCCACTTCTTTCCCAATACTAGGCTCAATTATAAATACTCAAACTACTGCAGACACCAAAATGACACAGGTTATCTGAAACATTACATCATACATAGGCACGTACAGTACACACATACCTCTGCACAAAATATTTAAAAAATATTATTATTATTATTATTATTATTATTATTATTATTATTATTATTATTATTATTATTATTATTATTATTATTATTGTATTACCCTTGCCAAACTGTTCTTAAGTTTTAATAACATTGTAGATAGTACTAGATAGGTCCACCTCGTTGCGTAGTGGTTAGAACTCTTGGCTGTCATATTGGAATTGGAGTTCTAAAATTTATTTCGATGTGAACCTAACTACATTACAACGTATTTTCATTGGCTGAAAATAATGTTGGTTCTACTTTATTGCAGACATATATAATATTGTAAGTCAATACGGATCCATAATGATGCGATTACAAATGATCTAGTATTGTAGCCCAAATGTCATAATCTGTGTGGTGCCAGTGAGGCACCATTAGCCTAGTCCGAAACATACCCATCAATTAAATACCGGTATATCGATAGGCAGCTACAGAGAGCCTCAATATTACTAACAAAGAATACACCAGTGCTATTACAGAATAAATCACAGGGCTATCTATACCTGTAGCCTGCGCGAGAATCCAAAGGATAACTGTTATCTTTCAGTTAAAGAGAGTTAAAATGGATACTTTGTTTCAAAGAGGAACATATTTCCCTGGTCCTTCTCTCTCTGTACCACTTTAGGATGGTACCCTAAGTAAGACAGCCCCAACTAGGAGGTAAACCACAGTAACACTAGTTATCAGACATGTTTCATACACACCCAGGAACTAGAGCTGGTAATAATCGATTTTCAATTAATCGATTAATCGATTAATTTGAAATTAATCGGAAACAATTAATAGATTAATTGAAGCTCCTTAAAACCGATTAATCGATTAACCGATTAACGGAATAATCGAATAATCTATTGACCGAAAAATCGATCAACTGATAGTAGACACGAGATAAGAAAATAAGTTTTGAAAATGGTTTAAATGAGAAGTCATCGCTTAAGTTGAGTTAGGCTTGTTTTCGGAATGATGTGTAGGAATCTATAAAAGTTAAATTTTGCGTAAAGATAAGTGTCCTTCCTTGTTTATGTTAACAATAACCAAATAAGAGTCAGTGACCGTGGAAGGACAAACATCAATCAAATTGGGAAGGGTTTCAGGAAAAGAAAACGAGGAGTTTTCAGCAATGCTTTTGAATCTTGTTCAATTTTTGTTGGAAAGGCTGTTTACAATTTAGGACAGGAACATTTTTGTTTTATTCTGGTTTAGCCTAATTTCCACAAAGACCTGAAGGTTGTAACTCTTCAGGCGGCCAACTTGAATTTGCCCAAAGACTGGGCGGAGTCCAATGTATAAACTATATGAATTATAAGTAAACAACACTCCTAGGAACATTACATATGTTAGTTATGATCGCTATTACAATCACTATCACTATTACGTCGCCACACTCGAATGCTCCGAGTGGGTAAGAGATTTCACGAGCCCTTCATCCAGGAAAGCCACCAACAGCAATGAGGTTCAGTCATGTTTTGGGGTGGAATCATGTTCGGTCGACGTACGCCTCTAATTCCTATCCACGGTAACATGACTGGTCTGGTGTATACAGACAACATCGTTACAGGATTTGCTACCACAATGGGTGAGGGCTTTACACTAGTGGACTATAATGCTCGTGCCCATCGAGCTAGGGTGGTCAATCAGTTCCTTCAGATGCATGTCATACAGAGAATGGAGTGGCCTACCTATTCTGCGGACATGAACTGTAATGAACATGCCTGGAAAGGGCCCAAGAGGGCAATTTCGCACCGTCCCAATCCTCCAACAAACAAAGAGCAACTGATTGAAGCTGCTTTCCAAGAGTGGGGGAATCTGCCCCAAACCACGTTGTATTCGTTGGTGCTCAGTATGCCTCGTCATCTGCAAGCATGGATTAGAGCTCATGGTGACCATACATGGTATTGATATGCCCCAACATGAAAAGGACGGTTGTGTGCTCAGTCCCGCATTATCACTTTTTTTATTCGTCGCGTGTTTCTGTCTCTTTTGCAAAGCAGATTGTGTGTGGCTTTTCTTTGTATGTACCCTATATTGTGTATAATATGATAACTTACACATAGCAAAATAAACAAGTTACTGAATCACAATATGCGAGACCTTTTTTGGGCATTGTATAAGTTTACTTTGTTTAATAAGGGTTTGTGAATTATGTATGAGTATTATGATCGTGTATACAAATAAGAATAACACAATATAATAAATCAAATAAAATTAGAGCATGCACTTGAATTCTATTATGCATAAGTTTACATATCTCAGCGGAGCCTTGGTCGTCCAGTTGTTACGCTTTAGCCTGCCTACTCCCGCCGGGTTCATTGTGATCATAACTAATACGTGTAATTTTTCAAGGAGTTCATTTACTTATTACTCATATTTTATATACATTGCACCCCGCACAGTCAATGGACAAATTCATGTTGACCGACTGAAGAGTTACAACTGACAGTTTTTGTACAGGCAACACTGAAACAATGGCTTCAACAGTTCACAAACAAGATGCATTATTTAAAAATAAATGTGACAATATATTTCTATAGACGGTCTGTTTTGGTGCAAAAATACTAGCAAGTACTCATATTCTGGGACGAGGCAGCTCCGCTTTGCAGTCACAATGTTTCCAGCGGGGAATATCAAGCATTTTGTCGCTAGTTTAGCGGGCCTTTGATATATTGTTTATTCATTTTCCATCTGTGAAAAAGGGTGAGTATGCAAGTCAGGCGGTGAATTCCCAAGATAGACGTCCAGCTCGTCTTTTGCATTGATTGCAATATTTACGCTACATCTACAAGATTTCCTATTTTTACCGCGCTTTTTATAACTGTCCTACCATGAGATCATTGAGTTTTATCGAACTTGCCTAAGTGTTGACTTTAGACATACCTTCGTTCGTAAGAAGTCACATTTGTATCTTTGGTGTCGAAATTTAATGTTTTTCGGACGGTCAAAGACTTTTTTACATGAGATTAATAAATACAATTAGATGACCAGTTTCGATCGTCAAGCGATCATCAGATCTTTACACTCCGGCTATTAATCTGTGTCGACAAGTATGGGTTATGATATTTACAATACATACACTTTTTTAGTTGCAGTAGTAATTAATCTAGCACAAATAGTAAAGATATGTTATTTTTTGTTGAGATACTGATAGTTGTGATTGATCTTCAAGTTTGCTTGCTTAGTGCCATTATGTGATTGTTATTAAATGGTCAGGTTATTGTGTCAGCATAATCGTCCTCACGCTGTGCACGAAAACGGACCACACATCGCTCAAACTGTGAAGTGCACCATTTAATAACTATCAGTATCTCAACAAAAAGCACATATCTTTAGTTTGGTAGTTCAATTGCTACTGCAAATAAATGAGTATATATGTTGTAATTATCATTCCATACTTCTCCATGTACAGTAGATTTAATAGCCTATGTCTAAATGATCTGATGATGATCACTTGACGATCGAAACTAGTTATCCAAGTGTATTTATTAACATCATATAGTATTTTTTCAGGATTAGCGAACACATTTTGATTTCTAAGGTAAGCCTGAAAAGGGGCTTCCAACACGGTAATCCTTGGAGTGAAGTTAAATGAAACCTCAAAGCAGGCGCTGAGCAGTGGCTAGCATTCTTAGCTGTCTCCACAAAGGTTTGGGTTTGATTCCCGGCTCTGCCAAGAAATTTAATTCTGGTGTGGGGACTGGAACGTGTACACTCAGCCTCGTGAGGCAAAACTGATAAGAGGAGGGTTTGATTCTTACCTCAGTCATCCTGGAAATGATTTTCCATGGTTTCTCATTTCTACTCCAGGCAAATGCCAGGATGTTACCTAATTCAAGGCCAAGGTCGGTTCCTACCCATATTCTACCTGAATTACAAATACGCACACATGTTATCAGACAAGTCTTAATCACACCCCAGTACGCGGGGATACGTGACCACGATGTTGCAAAGCCCCTAAAAGAATCAAAAACATCATCCATCATGGGACTGCCCCGGCTAACCATGTCGAGTGATTGCATTAAGAAACCAAGTTATGTCATAGTTTGTTGATTCTGTGAGAGCGAAGTTAACAAGTAGTTCCGTGAAGAACTATACAGCCTATTTTCATATATCCTACTTATTTTAACTGCCACTGTCAACATAAAAAAATTCTGTTTGATTGCTGTAATAGATTCGTAGATATTGAGAACCGACTAAATATTTCGGATGGTCGCCATGTTGGATTTTATATATGTAAGTCCTAGAGTTATGTACTTTTACATGAAGATTATTGTGTAAGTGTAGCATTCAAACTTCAATCGCATGATTAGGACACAAGAAGTAACAAGGAGATTTTAAAATTTCGCACAGCTGCCATCTTGTGGTTATGGAAACAATTGAAATAAATTAGATGCCAGTGGATGAACATTCGTATAAGGATTTACTGTATCTAGTTTCACTACACGTGGATGGTTAAATTGCGAGAAACGTCCATGTGAATATTTATAATTCACGTCGCCGCCATGTTGGATTCGTGATCACCAGGTTATTTAAAGTCCTATAGGTGAGCTTATGTTCATAGCCCCTATGAACATAAAAAAATCAGTTTGATTGCTATAATATATTCGTAGATATTCAGAGCCGTCTAAATAATTCGGATGGTCGCCATGTTGGATTGTTAAATGTATAGGCCATAGATTCATGTACCATTAAAGGGAAATTATTGCGTAGGTTCATTATTCAAACTTTCGCTTCGATCGCATGATTACGACACAAGAAATAAAAACTTCATTTTAAAATTCGCACAGCCGCCATCTTGAGGTTATGTAAACAATTGAACTAAATTAGATGCCAGTGCATTACAATGTGTATAAACATTTTCTGTACCAGATTTCATTGCGTTTGGAACATTAAATCGCGAGAAAGGTCTAATAAAAATTTCAAATTCGCTTGGCCGCCATGTTCGTTTTGTAGTTAACCGGTTTTTGAAAGTCTTATAAATGAACTTCCTGTAGTGCCCTTTATCTCCGTACAAAATTTCAGGGTGATATCGCTAATAGTTTCGGAGTTATAGAATGCCGGTGAAATATTTAGCACATCCGCCATCTTGTGGTTAAGTAAACAATTGAACGAAGTTAGATGTCGGTGCATTACAATGTGTATAAACATATACTGTACCAAGTTTTATTGCTTTTGGTTGGTTAAATCGCGAGAAACGTCTATTTAAAAGTCGCAAAGTCGCGTGGCCGCCATGTTGGTTTTGTAGTTACCAGTTTTTCAAAAGTCACGTAGGTGAACTTCTAGTAGTTCCCTTTATCACCGTAAATAATTCCAAGGTGATATCGGGAATAGTTTCGGAGATATTGAATGCTGGTGAAATATTTCGCACAGCCGCCATGTTGGATTGGTGAGACGAAACAAAATTTGAAGGGCACGGTCGGGGTCGCCCGGAGTAGTGCTATGAACTAGCCGAGTCTCATTGAAATCGCTCCAGCCCTTTAGATTTTATTAGGGGGACACACACACCTCATACACACACACACACACACACACACACGGACAAAAGGTGATCTCATAAGCCTATTTTTTTTTCAAAATTGAAAATAGGCTAAAAATGCGAAATACATTGATTAATCGGCATAACAAATCAAAAACCGATTAATCGTTATTTATGATAATTAATCGATTATTCGGTTTCAATTAATCGATTAATCGAAATCTGAAATTAATCGATTAAAAGTAACAGCCCTACCAGGAACACGAGGCTTGTAAACATGATACCCCAAACTCCTAAATGAAAATTACAACTAAAAATCATGTCAATATTGGTAAGAATGCATCTCTGTACTCAATTACTTTTCGAAAAGGAGTATTAGCAGGGCTAGTTGAACGTACAGTACAAAGACATTATAGCTGCTTTTTTTTTTTTTTTTTTTTTTTTTTCAGTGGCGCCAATGAGAGAAGGCCGCTGGGCGTCCCTCGCCTCGACTTGATGCTTGTTCCTCCTTCTTCAGATATTGTTGTAGTCATTGCCCCATTTCAGGATGTATGTAGCCTACAGGGTATAACACACGAATAATACAAGCATCAAGTTGAGCAAAAGAGGCCTAGACTCAGCTCATCGGCCACCATTGCACTTTACACGTAAATGCTGGGACTGATCATACAGTAACTCATGGACACTTCCTAATCCATAGCAACACATACTAGTAAAGGCGGATAAATTCTAGCAAAAACATCAACAATAATGGAACATTTTATGCACATAATATGAGGAAAACATGTATTTAGGGCGAAATCAAGCGAAAACTTCGCAGCATTCAAAGAAATATTACTATTTCATCATTAAATAATATGACCACACCTAACCAACCATACGTCTAATGGCCATTTCCCGCCCTCCATCCCATTTTAGATCATGACTTATATAACTTAGTAAAATTCCAGTTGTGTTCGCCATTGTACGTGTGAATTATGGACTAATGTGTAGTTAGGTTGTATTAGACAGTGGAATAAAGGCCGAATTGTTAATGTTAACAGATATTTAATTTGAATAAACAGACACTGATACACTGGCACACAACGGTTCGCAACACATCGCCGAACAAGAACGTGTGGTAGCGCCACAGTCGCACCAACGGGCCAATCACAATAAGCAAAACAAAAGAACATCATGACACTTAAATTGCCGACAACCTACCAGCAATAACAACAAAATGGTCATCTTGCAACAAGGAAATGTGGATTCTGCCTATAAAGCGTGTCTACCATCAAAGACAGTACGCATTAAATGAAGCGCGCTGATGCCAGATCTGCTGCACATACCAAGTTCTGCAAGGCCGGGCACATGATGTAACATAACTCGTATATAGGCGTGTTTTTACGCAAAACTCGGGAAATTTCCAAAATATTTGTGTGTTGTATATAACTGTACCTCATGCCTTGAAGCGAACGACGTTACAATATTTAGATATGATACACGGAAGTTCAGAGCGCGATTTTAATGCACACATTATAATAATTTATAATTTTCAATTATTCATGAATATGATAATATTATAACATGTTATAATATTACATTTTCTCGTATATCATAGGTTATAATAAATTATAATAGACATTTAATAATAATAATAATAATAATAATAATAATAATAATAATAATATATATTGTGGTCCACGTAATTTACCCAATTTTGTGTGGTCAAGTGCTAGTATGCAGCCGAAATTAAATTATTCATTTCTTGTTTCTTGAATGAGACGTTGTTCAATTTTATATAGGCTAGTTCTATACTTGCGCCCATACCATTTCGATGGGATTAAGTTCATTGTGGTATGGTGGCAAGCAACGAACATATTTCTCTGCTGTGATAGCCTACATTGTCTATTACTAGGCTAGATCCTTCGGGAACATTGCGCAACAATTGCTCGGCGAACCTCTTTTCATACACTTCACCTGTCATTTCGTCGTGGGTGTCTGCCGTGTTCTTTTGGCACAGAAACGTTAACTCTGCACCATTAACGAACCCTTGTTCATTCCCGGGACGAACAAAGGCAAACTACGGAAACCACTTCGAGGATGGCTGAGGTAGGAATCGAACCCGCCTCTTCTCAGTTTTGTCTCATGAAGTTGAGTACATCCAGTTCCATCTCTCAGACCAGAATTAAATTTCTTGGCAGAGCCGGGATTCAAACGCGGGCCTCCACGGTGACAGAACAGTGACAGCGAAGAATGCTAGCCACTACGCAACGAGGCGGACAATTTATAAAAAACACAAGCTCCACTTCATTTCACAGTGTAACTTCACACCATCACCTACCTTCCATCAAACACGCAGTCGGGGAGATAGCCTACGGGCCACATTAGTAAACAAACTTTTGCAGCGTCAGCGCTGGGCGGGAGGAATAAGTGCGATAACTTAAGAATGCTATCTGATATCGAGTTCTGGTTTGTTTAAAAAAAAAATAGACAGTAATGAGTATTTCTTCTCGCTTAGTCACCAACGTAAAATCAACAGCAAAAATGTTTCTCGCTACGTAACTTTTGTGAGACACCATCCCAGATTTTTCAAGTAACATTTAAGAAAAAAATCATAACTTTCTTACTATGGAAATAATTACTGCCCTGAGAAATAGGGTATCTTCTACCAACATCAGGCAATCTAAAAATAAATTCTTCATCTGTTGCGATCCATGCCGTGATAAGTTTTATATCTGCAAAACTCTAGATTCGCGCTAAAATATCGTAATTTTAAAATTGGGCCATGTGTTAATTATTTATGGCTTCTATTTTTACATCATCATGAAGAGCGGAAAATTCTATATAAGATCACGCAAACATTTTCTTAGATTTGTCACTTTCAATTATTGGGAAATGGCAACATCGCCGGCGTAGAAGAGGACGAAGCTAATTGCAGGACATAGGAGTGCGAGTGAGAGGCAAATACTACATTCTGTCTTTTAAGGTAGAGACGCACTATAGACCAATATATACGAGGTAGTGCAACCCTGCATGCCACGTTAGCCATATATGCTCCCCTGAGTTTTGTCACGCACTGTGGGAGTACTCATGCATCAATAATCTTTATCCAGACCAACCGTCTTGCTAATTAATGCTTTATCAGATTATCACATAATTACAATATGACCTGTGTGGTGTGTATTTTGTTCACCGTACTTCTCGGGCAGTGTCAGTGATGCAAATTCGTACATTTATTCAATGATAAAAGAGTAATATTTCTTTGAATGCCACAAACTTTTCACTTGATTTTGCCTTAAATACATGTTTTCTTTATATTCTGTGCAAAAGAAAGTTCCATTATCGTTGATGTGTTTGCTTGGATGTACCCGTACAGACACTCAATTCAGGCTACATTAAGTAGCCTATATTGGGCAGAAGACTTTTTTTTTCTTTCTTTTACCCACATCATCAGAACATCAAAATTGTACTCTATGCTGCAATTTTAATGGTTACACAGGAAATTAAACAGGTTTCATCAGCGACAGACAGCTCACATTTTGATTTCGATTTTGATTTTAATATTTTCACTATTACTGATATTTCTTTATGAATACCATTCATCAGCAATAAGCAGCTAACATTTTAATTATTTTCACTGTTACTGGTAACTTACTTCAGTATCAATACCATTAGTGTGCATATACAGTAATATTTTGCTCACATCGTTATATTACAAATGCATGCAGTTACCAAGTAATGTGGCTCACCAATAATGCTTGACATCCTTTTAAATTCTTGAACTATCTTTGTGATATTTTGATGGGTTGCTTCATAAATTTGTGGGTGGGTGGGTGGGTGCATACCTGTTGAAATTAATAAGACCTCTTAACGAATGGGGGATCTGAATGCCCGTGTAGGAAGAGAAAGACAAGGGTATGAGAGTGTGCTTGGACCAGAGGGTTGGGGCAGAAGAAATGAGGAAGGAAAGAGACTGTTGGACTTCTGCCAAAGGAACGGCCTGCTAGTTGGGAACTCCTGATTCAAGAAAAGAGAGAGCCACACAATCACATGGTACAGTGATGACTTGACCAGGAAGTCGGTGGTCGACTATATACTGTATAAGAAAGAATTAAATAAGAACATCACGGACATCAAGGTTATACCATCGGAGAACCTGGATAGCGACCATCGATTGCTGGTAATGAACCTGAGAGGGACTAAGGAGAAGAAAGGGACTGAGAACCAGGAAAGACGTATAAGGATATGGAAACTGAAAGAAGGAGCTAGAAGGGTCGAGTACCTCAAAATGGTAAAGGAAGGAATTCCAACAGATGATGAAAGAGGGGTGGAATAGGAATGGGCTAGATTTAAGAAGACACTAGTAGGTGCAGCAGAAGCATTTTGTGGGAGGACAAGTAGTAAGAAGAGGTGGAAGGAAACACCATGGTGGAATGAGAAGACAAAAGATATAGTAAGGGAAAAGAATAGAGCCTTTAGGAGGTGGTACCAATAGGACGGTAGAGACAAGGGAAGAGTACCGGGAAGGAAAGAAGGAGGCAAAGAGAGTAGTGGCTGAGGAGAGAAGAAAGTGAATGGAAGAGCGGACAAAGACGATGAAGGAGGATAGTGAAGGTACAAAAAAGGGTCCAGTATGGGATGGTAAAAAATAAGAGGCGGAAGGATCCTACGGATTATGTTAGAATGGTGAACAAAAGGGGACGAGGTAGAAAATAGGGAAGAACTGAAGAAAATGTGGAAAGAATATTTTGAAGAACTTCTGAACCCAAATGGAAACCACGGCGTGGAGGAAGAAATCGGGGAAGAGGAAGATGGACTGCAAACAGAAAAGGACTTAACATGGAAAGTAGTGGAAGAAGCAGTGAGGTAGATGAAAGGGGGGGAAGGCACCGGGTGTGGATGAGTCGAGTGTGGAGATGGTGCTAGCAGCAGGAGAGGTGGGGATACATTGGTTGTACTGAGTGATGAAAACAGCATGGAAGGAAAGGTAGACCACAGAGGACTGGAAAAAGGGAATAATTGTCCCGATCTTCAAGAAAGGTAGTAGAACAGAATGCAGAAACTATCGGGGAATAACACTGATGAGTCATTGTGCAAAGATGTTTGAGAAAGTTTTGGAAAGGGGAATTAAGACAAGGATAGAAGGAGGGATGAGGGAAGAACAACATGGCTTCAGAGCAGGAAGGCCAACAGTGGATTTGATTTTTGCTGTAAGGCAGTTACAAGAACAGCACTATAAGTATGGAACAGATCTACTGATGGCCTTCCTGGACATTGAGAAAGCATATGACAGTGTATGCAGAAACAAAGTATGGAAGTCCCTGGAGGATAGAGGAGTAGAAAAATGGACTATAAGGAGGATAAAGGAGATGTACAAGGGAAGCGTGAGCTGTGTGAAAGTGGGAGGAGAGAGATCGAACTGGTTGGAACAGAGAAACGGCCTGAAACAAGGAAGTGCACTGCCACCGTTACTTTTCATTGTGGTGATGGATGACATAATGACCCGAGTGGCACAAGTACCTAATTGGCGAAGGAAAGATGAAAGCAATGGTATTTGCAGATGATTTGATGCAGGGGCGTTTTCTCCAATACCACGGGGTAAGCACCGCTTACCTAGCATATTCCCATAAAAATAAAGTTTATATTATGACTTTCTAACGCGCGAGCAACAGGAAAATCGACGCTTAGAATGAAGTTCCTCGTTCTCTACCCCAGTTCTTCACGATCAGCCACCACTTCTTTGTAGAGAAAGAGGAAGAAGCGCGACCGGTTGCTATGACAACGGCTTGTGTACCTCCAGGAGCCTTCTGGCCCGGAACACTGCTATGGCCTTCGAGCATAAATACAATAGAGTGCGCATTGCCACACTGCGCCTGTACTGTGACGTGAAACCAACATCTCGATCAGCTGATTAAAGGGAAAACAGAGGAACTCGTAATGGAAGTTGATAGGAGAAGGTGGGGAAATGATTTTTAATGAGGGTTTAAACACACATTTTCGTAATTTATACGACATTGGGAAAAGCATCGCATGTTTCTTTACGTACCGGAAGGTAGCAAAGGTTAAGAATGTAACATATTTGGTGTTAAAAGTGGCTGTCGTGTTCCGTAATACTCATACATCGAGGATCCCCTCTTGTAAATAATTAATAACAAATCCACCTCTGAATTAGGCCTAACTTACTGATTTTTTAACAGAATTGTGTTTGTGTAAAAAGTGGCTGTCGTGTTCCGTAATACTCATACATCCAAGATCGCCCTCTTGTAAATAATTAATAACAAATCCAACTCTGCATTAGGCCTACTGATTTCTGACCAGAATTGGGTTTTGTGTAGCTGGTCATTTTTGATTGTACGCCCGAGAGCTCCAAACAAGTTCAATCTATTACTACAACATTTCCTAATTTACTTTTCATCATTAAAAATGTATTTTGGCTAATTTTAGTACATTACTTTACAACATTTTATCGTACTATTAGATCTTATTCAGTGTTACTTTCCACATCAGTATTTTATGGAAGTGAACAAAACATGGGCAAATGGAAATAAGGAAGTCTATTGATTTAATAAGCATTGCTTTTTAACAACTATGCATTTTATTTGCTACAAAGGAAAACATTACAAGGAATGAACTGTTTCCTTTTAAATTCCAGTTTCCATGAATCATAGAAACAAAGTAACCCAGAACTTTGAAATTCTACGAAGAATTGACTAATTTGGGCTGCAATGTATCCTAGAAGAATCTCAAACTTTCCTCAACCAATCGCACTGTCCATACTGTACATTTAATAAGATGACAAATACTTCAGCGTATTTATTATCAAAGACGACACCGTCACATCAGTAGCATAACCTGCAATTTGACACTGAACATGATTGACTGCATTGCGTAGTCCACACTACATTTAATCCAGCATAGGGACATAATAGTACATTATGCAACGAGCCTATAATGGCAATAATTGAGACACGAGTATGTTTATAAAACTCGCTACGCTCGTTTTATAATTTCCATACGAGTTTCTTAATTAACATTGTAGGCGAGTTGCATACGACTGTTTATGTTTGAAGAAAATTATAACTATTTGATGTTCGAACATGAATATTCATAAATATCTGTCGAGATTTCACCAGTTTTATGTACTGAACAGAGCGCATGGGACGCAGAGAATACCTTGTATTTGGCCATGGCCTCCTGGAATACCCCACTATGACACTCGCCAGGCATTGAAATTTAAAATAGGGGGCCATGGAAGTGAGTGCAGGTGCGATACTAGCATTTACATTTACATGATCGAAGGCCTGTACTGTGACGTGAAACCAACATCTCGATAAGCTGACTAAAGGGTAAACGGAGGAACTCGTAATGGAAGGTGATAGGAGTAGGTGGGGAAATGCTTTTTAATGAGGGTTTTAACACACATTTTCATAATGTATACAAAAAAACAACCCCTGGCACTATACAGCCCATGCAGGGCCTAGGCCGACGAAGCGACCGCTGCCCAGCCATTTGGCCTGCAGATATTGGGGTGACGTGTGATCAGTGCATCGGGTCCCCTCAACCATTAATCTTGGTTTTCGTGATCGGTGTGCTGCCTCACCGTCAGACAGATACTCAATTGTCCTCACGAGGCTGAGTGCACCCCGTTCCAACCCTCACATCAGTTTTAACATCCCTGACTGAGCCGGGAATCGAACCCGGGGCCTCCGGGTGACAGACAGGCGCGCTACCCCAACACCACAGGGTCGGCTCGTAATTTATACGACATTGGGAAAAGCATCGCATGTTTTTTTACGTACCGGAAGGTAGCAAAGGTAAGGATGTAACATACTTGACGTTAAATGTGGCTGTCGTGTTCCGTAATACTCGTACATCCAGGAGTCCTCTTTTAAATTAGTAACAAATCCAACTCTGAAATAGGCCTACTGATTTTCCAACAATCGTTTTTGTGTAGAAGCTTCGTACCTCACACTATACAGTTCAGCAACAAAATTGAACTCTGAAATAGGCCTACTGATATTTGAACAATTGTTTTTGAGTAGAAGCTTCGTACCCTCACACTATACAGTTCAGCAACGAAATTAACTCTGAAATAGGCCTACTGATTTTTGAACAATTGTTTTTGTGAAGAAGCTTCGTACCCTCACACTATACAGTTCAGCAACGACATTGAAGTCATAGCGTATACCGTAATGCACCCATATAGGTTATTACTATGGCTGTGAAAGCCAATATACCATCTTTTCGGAATCCTTCATAGGGAGTTAAGGCTGCTTGAGCTTTTAGTTCTCGCAGTCAAGTGGTGCAGTTGCACCTAATATAAAGAGAGGTGGCGCGCAGTTCGTCACTCCTGTGGGGGTCCGGGCGGAGACACCAAGAGCCCGCCGATGAGCCAGCTTGGTGTCCTAGGCGAAACCCCACACAAGACACGGCACAAACCTAGAAGAATTGCTGAATTTTAATTCACTGGCCGTGAAAGCCAATATACCATCATTCCCTGGTTAACCTATTGAAATATGGAAAGTGGGCATTGTATATGTGTGTTATGCTCTTCTCACATCTAATAATAGAAATAGCCAACACAACTGAAAATAACCTGAACTCACAAGTGAAGGGAGAAATTATAAGAGATGTACTATCAAACAAGCACTACACCACATTCAATCCCTATTTTATGTTAGTCCTCCCAAAATGACACAACAACAAAAAAACACTCTTCATTTAAAACTGACAAAATTTATCAAAACCTCCATTTTTTTGCCACTCAAACGGGTAGTCCAATACAGATATATGCTGCCAGGAATATATGGGCTTACTTATACCTCAATAGATACTGTCTTAAAAAGAAATCTCCGAAAAAGAAGTAGATATATTTCAGTTGAAGCCCGTATTCTGAGCGGCTACAGGAAATAGACATGTGCATTCGCCACACCATTCATTTAACCCACCCATGCAAAATGGTTTACAATCCAACATTAGCAATAACAAACAAGTGCGTTTCTACATATCCTCAAAATAATAGCACAATGCAAAATGTAAACGATTTTTAGCATGCCTTAAAGCTATAGGTTGCTGAAACAAAACTACTCATCTAAAAGCAATGAAAACATAGGTCTACCCTATATGTAATCGACAACAAACAAGTGAAGAATCATTGTCAATTTGACAGTACAATGAAAAGATCACACTTAATTGAAATCACTCATTGTACCTGCGCAAGGGCGAGTCTTTCTCCACATCAAATAGACTGTCAAAACCATGTGTCCTTGGTCCTTTCCCACAGCATTCACTCTGCCCACGAAACAAACTTGATGAGCCATAAAGAATGAGCAAAGCATAATTAGTAACTGTACTTTCCACAAAGACGATTTTCCTCAGATGTTATTCGGAACATTTCTCATTGTAGATAGCAATATATAAATATTTTATACCAACACTGTCAGACAATCACAGAATCAACGTACAGTATACCAATGTAGATGTTTCACCTCCTATTATCCTGAACTACCCATTCTCTTGTAGGGCACTAGCATTATTTACATATTTGGTGGTCACAGAATCAACATACAGCAAGTATACCAATGTAGATGTTTCACCTCCTATTATCCTGAACTACCCATTCTCTTGTAGGGCACTAGCATTATTTACATATTTGGTGTTAAAAGAGGCTGTCGTGTTCTGTAATACTCATAGATCCAGGAGCCCCTCTTGTAAATTAATAACAAATGCAACTCTGTATTAGGCTTACTGATTTTTGAACAGAATTGTTTTTGTGTAGAAGCTTCGTACCCTCACACTATACAGGTCCTCGGTGTGAAGTCGTGCCTCATGGTTGAACCTCACTTTGAAGTACTCGACCAGAACAGCTTGCTTGAGCTGTTGGATGTGATTTTGCAGGGGTGGAGAATTTATAACATGTTCCTGAAGTTCCTCAAACACCTCTCCATTAATGTTATTGAGAACTGCATTCACGAGCTTGACAAAAGGGTCCATTTGTTTTGTGACCTTGTCCTGGAAATATCTATAGGCCTTTTCACCCTCTCTACATAAATAAACTACATCGTGTGATGGGATTGAAAGGCCACCTCTGTTTTTCCTATTCAGGAGAGCAGAATCAGAATGAGGTGCATCAAGAACTGCTTTACAAGGGTCACATTTCATCACCTTTTTCAACCTTCTCACAACAAAACCAGCTATATATTTCACTACATCTTCAACATACAACGTTAGTTTGGTTGGATCTGGAATATAGTCATGGTCGTGGCTAATAAATGCCACATCTGAATTGTTGGGGATTGCAAGAGAAATATCAGTCATCTGAGTGCAGTCCCTAGTGTTGAGTATGATAGTTGGATCTACAGCAGAGCAGTTGGCACTGGTTGTAGTCCCTATCTGAATGTGCAGCAACAGCCGTTTGTATGCTGCTTCAAACTGTCTCGCTGTGGGGTTATTGTTATGGCCACCATGACTCCTTACAGCACTGAAGAACACTTCCAGATGATCTTGACTCAACTTATAAGTCAGGAGAAAACTCATTTTGATTTGATTGTCGTACACTGTCAACACCGATTTCAAACAAATGACCAGTCCACTGAAACCAATTTTTCTGGAGCACTTTACAAGGTTGATGCCACTATACATCTCTTGGAGTGACAGTATGTACTGAATAGCCTCCTGAACATAAATTCTCACACCTTCAATGTTATCCGCTGTCAGTGGTCTCTTCCACCCCTTAGCACACAGGTTTCGGCTATGTAGGATATCGAAAACATTATTCATAATTCTAATGAATTTCACAGTTTCCTCACATCCTTCAAACTGGGGCAGATTCAAGTCCTTATCACAATATGTCAGTGCACATGCAACACTTTCACTGAACAACTGTGAGGCAAGTTTCACCTTCATGGGTTCCTTTTGCCAGTTGATATGCCTCTTCGTAAGCTTCGTCCCTAAATGAAGACCTTCACTGTGTTGAAGCTTCTCCAGTTCTTCTAAATATCTCCAGTCAATGACTTTGCCATTCCTGGTAAACATTTTTTTACACCCAAAAGCATTTCTTACCAATTTTATACTGTGGCACGCATCTAATAAGATGAACACTCGAGACCCATTAGAAGGATTCGTGAACCAGTTCACTATATTTTCTTCGTCAAAAGAAGCTCCCAAACAGCGAGCCATTGAAATATTCGAAGTAGCACCATCAAAAGTTAAGGACACAACTATAACATTCAAATCATTTTAAAAACTCAGGCATTCAGTCACTAAGTTTGCCTTATCTGTACCACTTAGCCCGCTTATGAGGAAATAGCCCACTGTAATCTTCCAGTGTCCATTCAGGGAAACAACCATAAACACTAAAGCTTCCCTGGCTATTGGTAAATCCTGGTCTTCTTCTAATTCATGGCCACAACTCACATACCCAACAAAGTTTTTGCCATTAAACTCTACATGCTTCTTGATGCACATTTCATCCATCATCAGAGCACACACTAAGGGCTTTCCTTTGATGGCCATTTCCTTCCCTTTAAGAATGAGAGCTGTCTTGGCCTCAGTACTAAAACCTGGCTTACCATCCACTGACTGGTACCACTTACGCAATGTGCTCGAATGTGGTAAACCATGAGGGAATACCCTGAGGTAATTATATGCTCGACCTGAATAGAAATTCAATGTCAGGGCAAAGTTGCGTAACTCAGGAGGATATGCAGTTCTTGTATCACCATCCTTTGTTTTCATCAGAAGTTGAGCAGCAGCGGGAGAAAGAAATTTCTGAAAAAAATGTGTATTCTGATTGGTTTCAATCGTGGATAAATAATTTTCTTTATAACCATGTTCTAGTTGTCACAGTTACAAATAAATATTACTTTTAGATCTCAAATGAAATGACAATAGTCCATGTATTGTTAACAGTTATGAAATAGTTGACTAAAACAGAACTTACGTCAGTATTTCTAATGCAAAAACATAGATCCCAGTACTTCTAATGCTTAAAACATAGATAAAGCATTATAATTGAAAATAATCTTGTCATTACTTAACATGACTATTGCCTTACCTCAAGAGTGTAGGCAGCATCATCAGTCACCATCATTTGCTCCTTAAGGTGATTTATAACAGCCTTACCACTCTCCAATTTACGAGCCGCACGGTTTAATTTTTGTCTTTCTATCCGAAGCTTTTTCTTTGCCTTGTCAACTGCCTCCTTGGCTGCCTTCATGAAAGCTGTAGCTTTAGTTGGGGACTTAACCATCTGTGCAGTATAATCGCCAACATAACTTTTTCTGAAAGTTCTGCTCCTTTTTGGTGGAGATTCATTCTCTTCCGAAAGGGCACTAAAATAAAGAAATGAAAAGGTAAGTAAAAAGTCTGTCATGGTATGTGTGATATATGAAAGAAGTAACATGACATCTGTAATCTACAGTATAACATTCCAATCTGAACATAATAATAATAATATAACATGACATCTGTAATCTACAGTATAACATTCCAATCTGAATATAATAATAATATAATATTATATTCAGATTGGAATGTTATAGATTACAGATGTCATGTTACTGAATATAAACTATATAGGCCTATATTTTATTTTCAATGAAATGAACTGGAAAAAAGCTACTTACTCAGAACTTGTAGATGCAACATGTTCCATCGTAAGCTTCCTCTTGACAGGAGATTTCCTCTTCCTCTGAGCTGGCATCAGGTGGGGTGGAAAATTGAAGATGGAAGGTACTGCATTTTGCTTCAGTTTTGCACCAACACCAAATGCTTCAGTATCGAAAGATTCTGTGGAAAAATGTTTGGAGCATATTCGAGAACCTTTGCTGGGAATGAAATTTTTTCTCCTTAAAGCATGAATCCATTGCTTCTTTCTGATATCATCCGCTGGGAAGCTAAAATAAATTAAAAACCTGATATAGAAAAATAACTGACACACATTGATAATTGATAAATTTATTGATTGATTTTTAAGAGACTAAACCATAAGATAAGAATGAATGGAAACTTTTTAAGTTACGAAAAGGAAAGTTCCTTGATGTTGTGATGGTCCTAATTTTGCTTTATAGGCCTAGGCCTGTTCGGTGGAGTAAAGGATAGGATAATTTTTAATAATCTGTAATAAATTCCAGCATTTACTTGTTAAATTTGTTTTCTTTCATGTTTCGGAGTTAAGAGGTAAAGTAAAGAAATGCAAGTAGTGAAGTCAGAATTTTAGGGTTATTTTACAGTGAATTAACTTACTTACCTATGGAAAGAAATGCCCGATCCTTTTCTAAACGTCTCCTTAATCCATACGCGGCACAGTAATACACCATTCTGGCTTAGTACGGTAATGAATAGAATAGAATAGCCCAATTCTAGCATCACGTGTAGTATTTCAATGCTCTAAACTATACGCAGTTCCCGGCAGTTCCCTTTAGTCAGCTGATTGAGATGTTGGTTTCAACAATGTGACGTCATCAGCTATCTATTGGATTCATGATCTAAGGCTATGGCCGATGGAGTAGTACACCAAGAACGTCAGGCCGTCCTTGATTGGCTAAGACAGGGGGTGTGGCATTCCATAGCCACATGGCTATCGTCGATACAGGTCAAAGCTGGTAGCAAGGTCTGCTTCGATTCGGATGGCTTACCCTCGTGAGCATGGAACATCAGCACTGATATTTGGCGCGCTTCCCCAGTCCCCACCCTCCATCGCGCGGTTTTTCATCCCAAGAGAAAGTTCTGAACATCAGACCCGACCTTTGCTGGGTGCGGCAGTTGCAATTCTGATTCGTTCGGTTAACTCACAACTGTATGTTTTTGAGTGCAATTAGAAAAATTTAGTATATCGTAGACATTCTTGTGTTGAAGTGTATAGTGCGTTGGAATCTTCAGAGTGGCCCATCAACCCGAAAAGTTGTTCTGATTATTATTCAAATTATATTCAAAGAGTAGGTGTAAAGGATACATAATTTTAAATGTAAGTACATCCGTATAATTTGAATAATATTTTAAAAACCTATCACATTATTTAAAACAATAGTTGGATATTGCGGCATCAAGTGCATTCTGTTCTCATTTGTACAAAATTAATTAATGTCACTATTTACTGTTCCTTGGTGGATCACTTGTAGTGAAGTTCAATTCTTCTCTCCCTCTTAGCGAATTCATCAATTACGCGGTCGTGAAAATCAGTGTTCCCCTGCAGGCTGCACAATAACTCCTTTCCAATGGTAAGAAGCGCGAGATAAATTCCCTACATAAAGTTTGAAGACTGGATCGTTAAGGACTTATACATATCGCTGTATTCAGTGATGCATTGAGTTTAAGGTGAAGGTTTTTGTACGTTTCATGGTAGAAAACGTTCTTTCCACTGATGCACTAGACGCCGGAATTGTTACTACTACAGTAGTTTGCATAGGTTGAAGAATCCCCCATACGCCACAATTAAGGTACTCATCGACACTACTGAAGACATTTCATTACAAGTTATCTTATTTTCTTGAAATTGATATCACTGATTCCAAGATTATAAACTAGTGGATTTTTGCCACAAAAATAAATAAATAATCTTTTTCAAAGATTAATCACAAAAATAACGTGCATTTATTGGACGCGATATCTTTGATCTTTTTCAACTTAATTGAGTCATTGTTGTCGCAAATTGATCTGCTGTATGTTCAGAATGTTGTATAGCAGAATCGTTTTTGTATCATTGATTGAGGCAAATATATTAGCTTTGTTTTACAATTTATGTTATTTTGATTGAATAAATAAATTAATTGAGGGTGGGGCCCTAATTTCAATTAAACAGCTTCATTCTGCTTTACAACATAGCTGCATTATTTGTCTATACCGTATTTTAGTTTTTAAATGAAACTAATATCTGCATTCTAAGTGGACATTTTAATTGCCCAAGTCAAGGCAAATATTGAAAAAAAAATGAAGTGAGAGAAATCGTAACTTAAAGTTGAGGTACTTATTTAGAGTAAAGAGTCTTACTTTTCAACTCCCAAAAACTGCCTTTTCTTTGGATTTTAGGTCAATCTTCTGCATTCTCCGACCCGAGAGTATCTCCTACATTGTTTTAGTTCTGGAGTAGACTGTTTCAAAGCCAGATTAATGTGTGTTTTATCTGCTGCACCTATGCGTCAAAGTGACAGCTGCTGAAAAGCGTGCTCACCGATCATTAAGGTGAACATAAATGAGCTAAACAACAATAAAACCAGTATAAACTATATATTTCTGGGAACTAGAGAGGACATACTATCGAATTAGACAATTTTAAAAAATCGAAAATTTTCTTGAAAATGACTAATGGAAGGGTCGATAAATACCTTTTAAGTCATTCAAACTAATGAAGCCGTGAAAGCCTACATCAGTACAATTAGAGTGCTATTTGCAAAGAAATATTAACTGAAGATGCAATAAAATGCCATAAGATTATCAGTTACTAGTAGCATGTTTATTAATTAATTTAAGTCTCACTTAGGTCTCGTAATAGAAAATAATAAAAATGTTATTGGTTTTACGTCCCTGTTAACTACTGAGGCTTTTAGAAATGCCAGGGTGCCGGAATTTTGCCCCGAAGGCGATCTTTAACGTGCCAGTGAATCTACTGACACGGTTCCCCCGCATTGGCGCACCCTCAAATGCCGACTGACAGCGACGGGATTCGATACCGCTATCTTAAGCTCAGCAAGCGAGAACGTTACCGCTGAGCCACGCAGCCAGTCATAATAGAAAATTTACGGGTAATAACCTAAACGTTTAGCTCCTTAAGCCAGGAAATGTGAACAAAAACACAAATTGCCACACTGTTCAATCGTCAAATGATACACGATAAGAAAAGCTCGCCAACCCTGTTGTTGAATAATTTACCCCGCACTTAATATACTTCCACGGATTGGCATGCCTGAAATTGAAAAGGGAAAAATTAGCTGTGCTGTATTACATTTTTTTTTTTTTTTATTGTGAAAAACTCATAATTTTGTGTGTAGAGTACTTGTTGTTACTTCAGACATCAACCTCTACATTGACAAGGGCGTAGCTGGAACCGGATGCTGAAGTTGCTTTATGGTGTATGTCTACACTTTGAGTCTTCTTCACAGAATACCCTCGAAAAAATTCCACGCCACGCCACTGATTTGATGATTTGCGGAAACAAGGAGGAGGAGGTGCAGGGACAGTTGGACGTGTGGGAAAGAATAATACAAGGATATGGGATGAAATTTAGCATAAATAAGAGTGAGATGGTGATCACAACAAGGAAGAAGGAAAGAACCACAACGGGAATAACAATTGGTGGGGAACAACTGAAGAAAGTGGAGAGTTTCAAGTATCTGGGAAGCCTGATACAAGATAATGGAAGAAACGATAGAGAAATAAATGAGCGGGGGAGACAGGCAGAAGCATTCCGGAGGAGTGTGAGAAGCATGTTATGGAGCAAGGATGTCCCTCAGAACAGCAAAAAGATCATATATCGGATGTTCTATGTCCCTATCCTAACGTATACCTCGGAGACCTGGGTTATGAAAGGAAGGAAGAAGAGCAAAATACAGGCCAGTGAGATGAGGTTCTTGAGAAGCAGTATTGGAGCTACAAAGATGGACAGAATAAGAAATGAGAGGACCAGAGAATTAATGAAGGAGGAACCATTACAGGATGGTATAGAGAAATCTAGACTTAGATGGTATAGACATGCAAAACGAATGGAGGAGAAGAGGATACCCAGGAGGATACACGAGACGAAGTGGGAAGGAAAGAGAGCGAGAGGAAGACCGAGAGACAGGTGGCTGAAAGGGGTGGAAGAAAGCGTGAAGAAGAGAGGAGAAGACTGGACAAGGGTGGAGGCTGAGAGGTGGTGGGAAGACAGAAGACGTTGGAGAGGCTTGTGTTCCAAACAGACCCGGCCAGTGGCTGGAAACTGTGCAAGATGATGATGATGACTTAACGAAAATTGATGTTTGTACCACAAGCAAGGGGGTCTAAGTTGGCCTGTTTTTTGTACGTAAAGCCTTATTGACAAAAAGAACAAAAGAGAAACAATAATTTATGGAAACACCACTCGTGTTCCTGCAGTCATGAGAAAAAAATAAAAAAAGTACCACTGAAACAACACTGCTATTCCTACGTTCACCACTGCTGTTTCGCACTTACGAAGTATCACTCCAACAACTTATTAATTACACACTTTTCCCAGACTTTACATGGCTGGCGAAACATAAAAGCGGCCAAATACAGTAGAATAGATGTCTCTCAGTGGTACTCGGGCAGTGTGGACTTGACATGCCGATTGGTGGATTCGATGGTGTTTGCGTGTGCTAGGCTGTCTGGGTCCAAAAATTGTATGTGTGATTAACAGTAAGGAGTTGAAAACTTTCCCTAATCGAATTTGTGGTACGCCTTCCAGCAGTCCAAGATGATGGTCATCTCAGTCAAAATGGCAGTAAGAGTTGTGGCAGTCCTGTCATAGTCAGCTACGAATAAACACCGGCTGGATTCCCACTCAATGCTGCCAAAAGCATATTAGCCCTCCAGGAACATGAAAAAATTTTGTTTCCGACTCCATCTCGCTCCGCCTATATTGGGCAGGGAAACCCCAGTTTTTAATCTCATTTGATACCTAGGCACAACCAAGGATCATGTAAATATAAGAGATTCGTCACTTTTGGTTATAGAATTTCCGAGAGAGAACACCGCCTGAGGCTATAGATTGTACTGGCAAGTCTGGCAACATAAAAAGTAAAAAGCCATATGAATGTAGCCTTTATTACACGTAAATGAACAGTATGTTCTGCGATGAGTTATTGATTATTGATGAAAATAACACAAACATAACTGCGCCTTTCGCTAGGGGCTGAAATATACGTCCCGATAGGAAAATAATACATTTTGATATATACCATTGTTGGCAATAGATTTGTCACGAAGGACACAGTTATGCCGTTCTAGAGCTTAATTCACCTCTAGGCTAATTAAAAATGCTTTCATACTCTACAGAATTGTTGGGATATTCGATGAATATAAAGAAACCTGTCCAAATGCACACACTGCATTGCCATAACCTCACTTTTTGCCTAGCATGCCCGCTCCAACCCACCCCTCCCCGTAGCCCTAAACCACAAATGTTATTGCAATGCAAAGGAGAATGGGTAAGAAAACAAACAAGAGATGAAATCCACACATTTATTCTCTATATATTTTTATTCGAGAGTAGTCCATATTGCCCACTAGTTTTACACATGGTCAACACCAGGAAGATGAAAATTGCCGTATTGTTCTTACTATCATTATAATTCTTACATCCCGGTGCTTGGCAATTTTCCTCCCTTGCAGGGGCATGATTGACTCTCAATTCAATTCAAATAAACAATCAAAATACTGAACAAATCAAAACAACCAACAACACCACGAGGAAAATCAATCAAAACGGACTATTCCCGCTTCCGCCAGTCGGTTTGATGTGAACGTTCATGAGTGCCAACTACGGAACCTTAGTGCTAAAATTAATTATTCATTGGTTGGCAGAAGATCCAGTACAGGGCCTTACCCCGACCCACGCGCTCCCTATGAACTGTCATCCCCCTGGGCACAACAGTCCTATAAGTGACTTCATGTTTCAAACTATGCAATAACATAAATGTTCCAACTTCTCCAGATTCTTATATAAATTTTCCAAACCTTCGTTGCAGTCGGTTACTTTAAGCAGCCGAGTTCCAGAACTTAACCTAGATTTTAAAACTACGTGGACAATATTTATCTTCATCCTCCTCAATACTTCTCTTTTCTTGCCTTCTTCTCGTTCTGCCTTCCTTGCTGCTTCCTTCGGCTCCTCTGTTGGCTTAATATACGCATTCTCAGTTGATTCACTGAAGGCTTTTAACAGTTGCACCTGGAGTGAGGCCTATTTCTGCACTATTGCCAGAGTTCCATCATTCACTGCATCTTGTACCCGACTGTGGAATGCATCAGCCCCACAAATTAGCTTTCTGAATACAAGCTCCCAGATACAGCTATTGAAACTTTTCTATGGATTCTGGGTCTCGCCATGCAAACATTTCTTCAAAAGATCAGGATGACCTAGATCTCTGCATATAGGTTCTACAACAGGAGAGGGAAGAAAAAGTTCTGTCTATAGCTTGGTAGTAGGTGGTAGAACATCCACTCTCCCCATAGCAATACATAACTTTCTGTATTTCTCGCCAAAATTGTATAACATTGTCCCAATTAAATTAAAAGAATTTAAAGAAAATCTGCAAACCTGTTTGCATATGAAACATTTTCTCAGGAAAAACAAAATGAAAATTGAAAATTTAATTAGTTGAGCCTACGACACAAATGTTATTTGGTAAGTTAACACTGAACGAGACATTACTGGTACGATAAAAGTTTCCAAAATTAGCCGTGAGATGTGTATTCAAAGCTTCTGTCTAGCAACAATCTTGATACAAGCAGATGACAGGAGTTCTTTTATATGAAGTTGACATTGCAACATACATCAGTATTTATTAACTTTAAATGTCATTCTTGTGGATTAATTGACATTCCACATCATAGTTGAGCAATGACCATAGCTACAGAGGCCAAGGTATTGCAGTTGATCCACCTGATGGGCAAACATCTACACCAGCATTAAATAACATCCAAGAGCACAAATGTCAAACAGGGAAGAGTAAACACGGAGCAACGCAGTTCTAAGGTCAGCATACCGGTAGTGTTTTAAACTGTTTGAATTTTTTAAATCCTTTAAAAACTATTCGTCATCTCACCACCAAACTTTTATGTATTTTGATGTGTGTGACATTCACCAAAATGGTGCCTATACTGGACTGAGATTTTGCTGAATCGGCTGAGAAGGACCATTTCATGGTCCGAAACATGTGTCTGAAGAGGAGATAGCGCCTCAATATTTAGTGAACGATTTACATTGTAAACTTCCAGCTGTGTCCGCCATTATGCGCATGAATTATCGTCAAATACAGTATTGCCAACCCCGCACTTACGATACTAATCTCATCTTGCAACAAGGAAATGCGGGTTCTGCCTAGACCAATAATTACAAGGTAGCGCAGTCCTGCAGGCCGCGTTAGCTATATATGAACCCATGGTTTTTGTCTCGCACCCATAATCTTTAATTAGTGTGGTGTGTTTTGTATCCCACATGTTGGCAGCTAGTGATATCAAAGTGTGCGCCTCGGTGTGTGCGCTTTGGTGACAATTCATGAACCCTCATGCGCTGTCGAACATGGGTGCCATTGTTAAATGAGCAATAAATAAAAACACATATTTACATAATTTAGCACATACTGTATATCCGGTGCAGTAGTGACCAGGGTTAGTAATTTCAACTATTAATGTCCCTCAAAAGATGAAATAAGTTAAGGTATGAAACATCATATATTATCAAAATGAAAGTAAAAAAAGAAATGAGTGATGTCTCATTCAAAATTAATTTTTACTGCCTTATTCATTATTTTTAGTACATAAAACATATAAATAGAACATGTTATTGTACTAAGTCATTACAGAATTTAAAAAAAAAAATGTAATCAATGGTATGCATGTCACACACAATGTTGTAGGCCTACCTTCTATTGGCATGTGCGACTGCTCTTCCTGCTATGTATGAATTTGATATCTTATTTCCACATATCTTATTGTAATATTATAATTCAATAATTGTAAATTCACTGGTTAAACAATGAAGTAGGAACAGAACGGGATTTCATAAAATGTGTACAGTCATTCTGAATTTTGTGAACAGTGTATATTGCAACGATATTTTTAATAATAATAATAATAATAATAATAATAATAATAATAATAAGCTTGCAATTGTGAAGTTTTCGTTTGTAGGCTGACGGTCATAACCTCCGGTCGCAGACTGAGCTGTATCTTGCTCAGTAATTTCAGCCTTCTTCCCATGCGATGTATGTTGGTTTCCACAGAATTTTCGTTTGGAAAACACTTTCTATGAACGTCACATCACTTTAAAACATTTCACAAGGTATACTTTTTGAATTATCACAATCACAGAAGGTACACATCAAGCAAATACGAACAGGGCGGGCAAAGCACCGAAGATCGTTAAATCAAATAGAGATCAGCCAACGTGACGAACAGAGGAATTCTCAGAGACAATAAACTTTACCGCTTTTAATTACACGAAGTAATGGAACGTAAGGCATTGCCAGAGAAAATATATATATATATATATATTTTTTTTTTTTTTTTTTTTTAGGAGTTCGGGACATCCTTGTCATCATCCCCGTATAGTTGGCTATGTGTTTAATTTTTATATTAAGCTATAGACTGTAGTAATGTGTGTAACTGTAATTATTAGGGTCGGGAATGAGGTAGGCACCCCAAAATAAGGTACGGGAATCTAGGGTACTAGAAGGAGTGTGGAAAAAGACTTTAAGGTATAATATTTCCAATCAAAGTTAGAGTGTAACGCCATATGGTCAAAGGTCAAACCACAGATTACCTTGCTACCCTGAATTAGTGCACTGCATAATTATTGGATATGCATATCAGGATCACAGCGGAGACACAATACCAATTCGCAATACTGTGTTTCCATCCAATCTCTGGAGCAAGCCTTTGTCGCGTTTAAATAAACACTAAATTTGCATTGTGATCTGATAAATTGTAACGAATAATAGATCAATAACAACAATATATGAATAAAACAACGGGCGCAGCTAATATAATTAATTGGAATTCGCGAATATAACAGAGTAAAACGCAAGAAGCACGTGATAGGGACGTCAGTAGTTTTGGCAACCTAGTCCTTGTTACCTATGGTGACCATATTTTTGACAGTCAAAATCGGCACAGCCTTGTTGGGAGGGATTGTTGGAGGATAGAGAGATTATAGTTTGACATGATTGGAATGTTTTAAGAGTGGATTCGGCACTGCTTACTGGTTTGGCGGGTACACCGAGGGTGGGGAGTGAATCATTGACTTGTTCTTGAACGCTCTCTGACAGGGAATTGCGTTTCCTTTATTCAGTTCGCTGTGGCAGCTGGTTGAGTCAGGGTCTGTTAGGGTTTCTTGCCGGATTGTTGTCAATTGACGAGAAACAACACTTACTTGAAGTGTGGCAAGAACTGATTAATCGGGTTCAAAATTACCCAGATTTGTTAAATAGGGTAATTACAGGTGATGAATCGTGGGTATATGGATATGATCCTGAAACCAAAGTGCAGTCTTCGCAGTGGAAGAGTCCAGGTTCATCACGACCAAAGAAAGCATGGCAAAGTGAAGGTGAAGACAATGTTGGTGATTTTTTTTTCGATTCTACCGGTATTGTGCATCATTAATTTACCCCTAGAAGACTGGCAATTAACCAGGAATACTACAAATGTGTCCTTGAGCGTTTGCGCAAAAAGGTGCGGAAGAAAGGAGTTCGGTGCTCCACCACGGCAATGCTCCAGCTCATCGTGCCTTCTCACTCGTTGAATTTTTTACCAAATTCAAAATTCCTGTGCTTGAACAACCGCCCTATTCCCCTGATATAGCCCCTGCGGACTTCTACCTGTTTCCTAAACTGAAATTTTCACTGAAAGGGAAGCGATTTGACTCGATTGAAGATATCCAGGCAAATACGGAGAGCGTCAGTAACACACTTCAGGAAAAAAAATCCAGGGATGTTTCCAAAAGTGGAAACACCGTTGGAGTCGGTGTGTTCAGTCAGAAGGGGACTATTTTGTAGAAGATGCATCACAGTAGCATGTAAGTACAAGTACCGCCATTGTAAAATTACAAGCCAATTCTTAAATCTTTCCTATCACCCCTCGTATAGAGTTTCTTTAAGTTATGGCCTTTTACAAAATTTCATTTTTAGAAGTTCAAAAAAAATCGATCCACCAAAAATCCAATATATAAAAAGATATGGAGGGATAAATGAATATAACGTTTATTTTAGTGTTTTTTTATTTATACAAGTACCGTACCTTACAAATTTTCTGAGAAAAAAAAACTTTTATTAATATTGGGGATGCCGGGACATGCTCCTTTAAATCGGGACTGTCCAGACTTTTTCGGGACGTATGGTCACCGTACTGTTACCATAGCAACAGGCCACTCTCGGATAACAATAATCGACTCATAGTCTTTCTTTTGTTGGACGTGTCCATGATTACATTAAAATATCAGTAATTACGTGAAAATTGTTCTCTATACCAATGTTTTGTATATTTCTGTAATCGGGAAAGCAAGGATATTATTTGGTCCTAAGAGCACAGTCATTACAGTCTTTCCAGTTCTCTTAAAAGTAGGCTTGCCATACGTCCCGGTTTGACCGGGACAGTCCCGGAATTTTGCTCTTGTCCCGGTGTCCCACCCGGTTTTGTCAATGTCCCAGAAAACGGCTGTACGATGTAAATAGTAATGAATTTATGTGTTTAAGATTTTTTTATGAATCGGTTACTTTTCAACAATCAACATCGTTGACTATCGCGCGCAGCGTTGAAGAGGTCAGAAGAATTCAAACGAATGACACAAAACAATAGCCCAAACTGCTAATTCAGCGCGTTGCGAGGGTAGTGTAATCTGTGAGCAAACGCTGGAACTACTTGCCTAGCGCTGCCAGCCCCCTATTCTATCACACTATCTGCGAATCTTTTAGTTGTGTTGTTTATGTTTATATACAAAAAAAAGTAGTGTTGGTTTTAGTTTGAGATTTTAGTGCGTATTTTGTTGTTGTAATGTGTTTGTGTTTCAGGCACCAGAAAAAAAATTTCATTAAAAAGGAAAAATTATATATTTTTATGTAGCAAAAATTCCTTTTTTATTTTTGAAAGGTGTGTAGAAATAACAATTTAGGGTGCCAGATTCCCCCCCTCCCATTACTTGCGAGGCTTAAAAAGAAGGCTTAAGACTCACCATTTTGCTACACTGGGGGGTATTCCCCCGGTAATTAATGTGTCCCGGTTTCACTCACCAAAAATATGGCAAGCCTACGTAAAAGGATCAAGAGGCCTCGCTTGAGACAGATACGATTGCAAACGCGTGCCGGAGTGCGAGAAACATTGTGTGAACGCTGAATTTTTCATAGTTCCTACATGCATGCGCAATAACATCTGTCGTTTGTCGATCTCATACAAGACAGCCGAGATGGCTCCTGTGGAAGAGAATGAAGTTGCCACTCAGCCAAATTTAAGTGTTTTTCCAGTGACTAAACCTCGAAACTACTATGTGCAAATGTGAAATAATGTGTGGGAAAAAATCCTTCAGCGTTTAGGTTGTTGGTATGGCTCTCGTTACTGTGCAAAGATCGCCTAGCGTCAGCAGTTGTAGTTCTCCTCCAAGTTCAGTGAGTATTAAAACCTTAAAAATGTCGTATTAGTTTGTTTATGCATACCATCATTTTCTCTGAGCGATGTATTATAATATATTCGTATGTCATGTTATTTCCGTTGATGAACTAACCTTGGAGTGTGAAGTCAGACACTTGTTACGTTTAGCAAGACAGATTATGAAGGAGATAAAGACTAGATTGATTTGCACTCTCCACACCTAAATATGAGTGAATGTAGCTTTCATTTCGAATATATCCCAATTTATATAATTGTTAAATACTACCGTCAAGTTCTGATGAAAGTCAACCACGTCATTTCTCACAGAACTCTTTCTGGTCGGTCTACTTGCGCTTCCGTAAGGTATTCGTTAATTTATAACACAGCGTATTTAAATTTCATAAATTAACCAATGGTTTGTTTCTACAACAAATACGTCTTAACTTACTGGTAAAATATTGGAACAGTGGAGAATATTTTAAAATTTCTTAAAACAATATTTTATACAGTACTTCTTTTTCTTAAATGTACCAATTTAGCATTTGGTCATTCTTTAAATTTGAAGGGTTATTGTACAATCAGGTTATTGTACAAGGAGTCAGTTATCCTAGAAGGCAATTTTGAGTTTTAGGGATATTTTTAAATTTTGAATATACCTTGTATACAAAATTTCACGCCCTCTTGTACATTACATGTTTGTAATAAAATGTTCATATTGTATTGGAACAAGCCACTGTTTATAAATCCTAGCAAGAAACAGCTGAGATGGGTATTTTGAAGTAGTGTCTTTGAGTGTCGGAAGATGGCACTGAGCAAAGCTTTCTCTTTCCTGGCATCCTCAGGTTTAGAATTGAACCACGAGATGTCTCTACGGCGTTTACTCTCAGCAGAAAACCATTGTTCTTACGCAGATTCCAAAATAACAGTGATAAAATGGATCAGCTAATTACGTGAATGATAAAACTAGTCATTCTGGAGTATTCGTCATCCAAAATCCACGAAGTTTATATGTTATTGAAAGTAGGAACTTGTGAATCATTTGGCTCTTAAATTTATCATACTTCCTGGTCCACCGAAACATCCGACAGTGCTGCTTTGTGCGGAAGTACAAATGGAAGTATATTTATTTTATTTTTATAAATCACCGAAAATCTCCTTTCGATTAGAATCGCGAAGTGAAAAATATTTCTAAACATAGACCTTTGTATTTAGCTTGGAATGTATTATAGGCCGTAAGAAAATGTCTATAGTATGTAACGTTTTGATCTACAATAAGACATAATGGAATGATTGAAGGCCTATGAACCGTAAGTAGGGAAAGAACCAGTAAATAGCCCAACTTTGAACAACAACGACGTTTATATGCAACATGCGCTTGACCTCATTGCATTAGAACCAGTAGCTCGACGTGGTTGGTGAAAATCGGATTTAATTATTAAAGCGATATTTTGTTATTATTAATAATTGTATTATTATTATTATTATTATTATTATTATTATTATTATTATTATCTGAGAATTGTTCGGGTATAGAGTCTCGATCTCCTTAGAGACCTTGTTAACTATCCTAAAGAAGTTCAGGTATGTATTTACTTTTGTGGCCGCCTGACTGTGTTAAAGAGACTTAAAAATTTCCTCAGCTTGCGTTTTAAAATGTATGAAATCAACGTACAACTTATTATCTCGTTCCCGGGAAACTACCTGAGTCAGAGTTCACATGAGGGGAGGGACTTGTTTATCTGCCATCCTTGCTTGCTAGGGTCGCGGGTGTTCTTTCCATATCTCTCGGAGAACACGTGCCTGCAATATGGAAGGCATATACCTATATTTGAACCAGTCGGTAGGCCTATTATGATAAACATGTCTGAAGTTCCCAACTTTTCATGTTATCACGGACTGACATGCAGGGCCGCCAAGACGGGGGTGGGGCAATTGCACAGGGGCCCGTAAGCGGTGAGGGTCCGTTAGTGATTCTTTACAATTTCTGCGAATATTGTTTTATTTTTATTTATTTTTTAAACCTGGTAGGGCAAGTGTAAGTGTTATTGAAGAAATTGTTCGAAGAGGTCCCCCTGCAATGCGTAATAACCTTCCAAATGACGGAACAAGAGCCTTCCTGAGAACAGTTTGACTTTCAAAACTACAGAATGGAGAATGTGTTCGTAGAGATTGGTTAGTGTGTAGTGATACAAATCAATCAATATATTCTTTTCCTTGCAGATTACTTGGTCACAACCCTGAGTTCCATAAGTCTGTTTTAGTTACTGACGAAGGCTGGCAACAAGATCGTTCTTGGCGTAAGCTGTAGGCCTATAATAAGCTGTCAGTTCATGAAATGAGTGCCAGTCACAAACTATGCTATATTGATGTTGTGTCATTTGAGCGGCTTGGACATCGTGGTCATTCAGCCCCGTGTACTTGGGTGGCCTATGTGTGGAATTTTGTGTGATAACCTGTTTTTAAAATTATGACTGAGCATCAGATGCTTTTCTCAGAATGGCATTGTTTTTCCAGAATAGCTTGTAGCTAGATAATAATAAAACGTATTTCAAGGGAGGTCCGAGCAAAACATTGCATAGGGGCCCTTAGATCCTCTCAGCGGCCCTGCTGACATGGCATTAATTTTGTAAACTGCATGCGGAAGTAATAGGGTACCGGTACTGCATATTCAGCAGAATGATCTCACTGTACATGAAGTTGTACCCAACTCTAGGCGAGAGAAGTCATTTGATGATGGTCGGCTACGTGGTGTAGTCAGTCCGACTCTCGTATACTGTGCCCTAGGTTGCGAGATCTAGTACAGTTTATTGGCACGTTCAAGAGTCCTAAGAGGGCAAATTTCAGTCACTCTGATCTCTGTCGTTGTTAAGTCCTTCCTTCATTCCTTGTTGTTAAGCCCAATGTGGATTTAGACCCCGAAGGAGCTATCAGTTTCGGACTTTTCGTATGATTGTGCTGCGTGGGACTGGGAGACCAACTCTAGCTGACATTTCCTTCATGAAAATTTTACAAATTGAAACTTAATTGGACACTTACTGTTTGTTTGACCATAAATAATGAATATTTTAAACCCCACACTGGGAGAGCATTAGGAAATCAATGTTGAGTGTAGGAAAGTCAAAAGTGACACAAAAAATGGCTAAATTCGCAAAACATGATGTATCTCTGATGTTTTAATATTTTGTTTGGACCCATTAGGGCTATGTATACCCAAGTTTGCAACTCTCAAAAAGTTGTGGAAAAAATTTTACACACCAAAAACCGCGAAATTTTTGGACTTATTTCAGATTCTGCTCTATATCTCCTAATCCATGCATTCTTCGTCGAACGCTATTCTATACGTGTGTTAAGAGCATTAAATAAGTGACAATTTCCGCCAAGCCGGAGCTCTGTAGGTCAATTGGTTACTGAATTACGGCACTTTGAAAATAGGGCAGGTTTTCCAAAAAATTGAACATTTTAGTTTTAGACCTTCTTTGGACCGAAACTGCGCCGAAACCGTTGATCTTACGAGTAGAACTTAAAGAATATACTTTGTAGGCAACTTAATTAGCTTTAAATTAAGCGCAGAGCGGGGTCTGTATGGCTCGTAGTTCTCTAAAAATCTCAACAACCCCATATAAGGAAAAAATCGCCTTTTTCCAGAAATGTACCTAACCACTTTATGTTGCATGAAGTGAGATTTAAACATGCATAACGTGTTTGTTATGAATCTACGGGAGGGCGACCGCCCAGGGCTCCGCGGTCGGGGGGGGGGGGGGGGGCGGAGGGGGGCACGCCATGGATTTTTAAAATTTAATTAATTAATTATACTTTTCAAACTAATTTATAATTCATATTCCTTTTTTCAGTGCAGCTATGACCTCCCGTGAAACAGAGAGGCTCTTGCTTGGCACTGAAAGGTCACAAATACTGTTTGCAGAAGACAATGAAAATGTACAAATTGTAACTGCCAAATTCAAAAGCGCCCTTGAAAAACTTGAAGAAGAAGGCCCGACCGCAAAACTTTGGGTACTCTACTATCGAATGAGCTTACTCATGAAGCAATTCATTCAAGCCGAAAGAATGGGAGATTGGAACCTTCACCTGCAAATATTCAGCCAAATGCTCCCATTCTTTCACTCGTCTGAACACTTCTTCTATGCGAAAAGTGCTCGTTTATATTTACAAGATATGAGCACTCTGCAAGACCGGATGGACCCAACCGAATATAAATTGTTCACGAAAGGATGCTTCACCATCCGCAGGTCCGACAAATTTTGGTCAGGTCTGTGGACTGACTTGACAATAGAACAGGTATTCATGCGTTCAATGAAGAGCCAGGGTGGCCTAACCCATGGCAGAGTGTGCTCTCTCGTTGGTCGGGCGGGATGGTATATAAATGCTGAATATATGTGAAGAGGTCGAAGGGTATTGGGATATTTCCTCCACAACAAGTGAACAGCATGTCGATATGCGACCTACGCAAAATTGCACGAGATACCTCTGACGTGAAAAAACTGAAAGCCTGGTTCAATAACCATCCACCGTTCCCATCGATAGATAAACTCGTATCTATCAGCAGCGGCACTGTAGGTGGCCCCACATAAATTGCCACACTGCCCGAGAAGAAGGGCTGGAAGGGGTGAACCGAACTATTGGAAAAACGTTTGGGAATGTTAGTTTCTCTAGGAAAGAAAAAGTCCTCTCTTTGGCAACGCCTACCACCTCTATCAAGATCCACAAGAAGCGAGTCGATGTCGAGCCACTCACCATCTTCTAACCCATGTGTATCATGAAACAGTCAGACCTTCAGTTGAAGGCCCACTTCACATATGAGCAGTGCCAGATTAAGGTAAAATGAGGCCAAAGTCCCTCAAATTTTTGGGGCCCCTTTATTTTTTTCAAATAATTTTTATTTTTTAGCACCTGTACATTTAACAAAATATATACAAGAGTTATTTTTCTCAATATGAATAATACACTTTTTATTGAATCATAGGCTACATTTCAATTGAAATGATCATCGTTATTTGAAAACATTTCAGATGATTTGATGAACAATTTAACAAATCATACTATTTTTACTTCTGTAAAATGTAATCAAAATTTTCTTTTTCTGTTTTTTCGGTCAATGAAATCTTCTACAATGTCATCAAAATCAATTTCCCGCAGAGCATCTGACTCGATATAGCCTACATTAAACTTGGCATGTCTAATCGTTCTTGTGACATGATACTTCTTTGCGCACTTTTGATCCGTTTCAATTTTGAAAACGTGTGCTCCGCAGAACAATTCGTTATCATGAGGGTCAGGAAAATGCGAAAAGCAATTTCAACGTTCGGAAAAACAGACTGAAGCTTGTCTCGAATAAAAATTTCGTAAAGTTCAGAATGAGTGAACTCAGTTTTTAAAGGACATTGTAATTTAATATAATGCTCAAACTGTCTCAGTTCTGGATAATTTTTTTCTAAATCTTTGGCATAAAATTGAACTAAATTAGAAATTGCTTGGGAGCCCCAGATAATTGGGGGCCCTAGGCCTGGGCCTAGTCGGGCCTAATGGGTAATTCAGCACTGCATATGAGCTCGCTCCATTTCCAATGGCCCTATTTCTGACAAAAGGATGCGTAAAGGCACAAATCAGCTTTTTACGCTGCCTTCAGTCAAGCCACAGAGAACGTCTGGGTGCAGGCAAAAACATTTACTGTCGTCGATCGAGGATACCTCCTCCATAAAGTCGTGTGGCATCGGAATGATTCGGTACGGGCTATCATAGGAAGCTACTTAAACTACATACTTAACCACTTTGGGAGAAATGTGTGCGTAGTCTTCAAAGGGTATCGTGAGGATGGCGCCCAAAAGAGCACCAAATTTGCAGAGCGATCACGATGGTATTCTGCAGCATCAGCGGAAATTGTGTTTGACGCATCGACCATCATCACAGTCCCCCAAGAAAAGATGCTCTCTAATGACAAAAACAAGGTTCGTCTCATTGAGCATCTCTGTTCTGCTTTTGCTCTCGAGGGGATTGAGACAAGAATATCAAAAGAAGACGCAGACCGCGATATCATCGTGACTGCTCTGCAAAAAAGTACCTCTAATGACCACGTCATCTTCTTTGGAGAGGATGTGGATTTGCTTGTGCTCCTCTGCGGTCTAGGATCCACTTATTTATTTATTTATTTATTTATTTATTTATTTATTTATCGTATGGCTTTTAGTGCCGGGAGTGTCCGAGGACATGTTCGGCTCGCCTGAGTCTGTAGCTGCTTCCACCGGACACCCTTAGCTACAAGTTCCGTTCAATTTCATGTAGTTCCAACTTTTGCCACCAGATATCAATGATACCTAGTGGTGAACGTTGGAACTTTGATAGAGCGTTCTGACGAAATCTAACCTAACAAATTTAGCTTCACACAAGTTTAGTATGTGGAAGGATCTTTTACATGCCATAAATCTATAACATGGGACCGCCGGCTTTACTTCCCCTCCGAAGGAAGGCATACTGAAGGATTTTTAACGCTCTTAAAAAATCCGACGACTTAGGCCGAACGTATACTGCTCGAGTCTAAGCTGCGTGGACCTGAGAGGAATGTGCATCGCAGACATTAGTAGTGGTGGTGACGAGTGATGCAGTTTCTCGGTCCTTGCATAGTAACAGAAGCAAATACATTAGTCGGTGACTCACTGACTCATTCCCAACGCCACACTGGTTTAAAAAAAAACATGTTAGCAGTATTGGAATAGACGAAAATGTCAGGTAACACGGCGGTCTGTTGACAAGCTTCTCAATTCTCGCCTGCTCCTACCCTGCCTCTGCTCTTCATCCCGCAGGTTCACAGAGCTTGGAACCGAACAGTGACTATGTGTCTAATTTGAAGAATGGCAGAGGTGGGGCGGGTTGCGTCCAATTCTCCACCAGCTCATTCAACCAAGGGGAAGTAGTAGTTGCCCAACATGGAGGAGACCAAACGACAGGCACCCTCAACGATGTACGCTTCAGTACTTTTGTGAAGACAGCAGCCAACGCCAAAGCGAATCTGGCCCTTTTGCCCCCAACCACAGAGGATACGTCGTATCACCACTACCGCACATACCACCAGGTGCAAAATTGGTTGGGGGTGGAGAAAGAGGCCACCGACTGGGGTTGGGAATTGACCTCGGCTGGACTCTTCCCCATTGCCAGTTGGCAAGCTCCTGCCCCCGCAGAGCTCCTAAAACTCCTCTCTTGCAAATGCAAGAAGGGGTGCAGAGATGGCTGCACTTGCCGGAAAGCAGGGCTCAGATGTTCTGTGGTGTGTGCTATCTGCTCTAGGCAAAGAGAATATAATACCCGAGAGTAGGGGGGTGATGGTGCTTCTGCTTAGTGTCATGGCCGCCGCGTGAGTCCAAGCCGATATCTCCCAAACCCATGGTCGGAGTTTCACGAATGAGGTGTCATAGGACTCGGGCTGACGTCTTTTTTGCTATGGACCACTCGTTATATTTTTGAAATTTTTTTGATTTTTTTTTGTTTTCGAAAATAGGCGATAGTTTGAAAACCAAACATGGTAGAACGTTGTGCCATGGCTCAAACGAATGGTCTTTATGACCTTTATTTTTTGTAATAAAACTTTTTTATTTTTAATGTTTTTTTGAAAACACTCGAATTTTGAAAATCCTATATTTTGGAAACTAGGAAGTTTACAAAACAGTTTGTTTGACATAAATGAAATGTCCCTATTCCCTTTAGCCCCAAAATAAATTTCAAGTCTCTAGAGAAAAAAATTGTGTTTTGTAAGTAGTGGGATGAGAGAGCTGCTTATAAAAGTGAGTGGTGAGCCCCTGCGACCTTGGAATGGAAGGAGTGATGCTAGGAGGGCGTGCTTGGATTCGGTTTTTTCGTCTCGTCGTGCTCTTTACGGGAATGTAGGTGTCGAAAATGTGAAAATCTGGAAACACAGTCTTTTTGGGGTAAAAACGTGATTTTAGACTTTTTGCTATATCTCGCGAACCAAGTATGCTAGAGGCGTGTACGACGGGTCCAAGGACTCGGAGTGACGTCCTCTTTGCTATGGACCACTCGTTATATTAAAAAAAAAAAATTGGAAACTCGATTTTGAGGTAAACACGTGTTTTTTGTGATTTTGCCAATATCTCACGAACCAATAACGCTAGAGGCATGTACGACGGGTCCAAGGACTTGGGGTGACGTCCTCTTTGCTATGGACGACTCGTTGTAATTTTAAAAAATTTGGGAAACGCGATTTTGGGGGTAAACATGTGTTTTTTGTGATTTTTGTCGATATCTCACGAACCAATAACGCTAGAGACGTGTACGAGGTGTCCTAGGACTCGGGCTAACGCCCCCTTTCAAATGTGGTAGATTTTTTTTCCAAAAAATAATTCACAAAGGGCCTAACGCCGTACATGTTGAAAAAACGTTTTCTTTTTCTTTACCTGTTTATAATGTTTATAAAGCGTGGTGGTTGAGAGAGACGATACGGCTGGGGGTGTGTGTGTGTTTCAACGAACCTGTCGCTGACCAAGGTGGCTGTGTTCAATAGATCAATCGCTATTTCGACGGGCCGGTTTATGACAGAGCGAGGGTGCGTTTTTTCACACATTTTACCTTTAACGTGTAAACGGTGATGAGAACTTGGTTCTATGTTGGTCGAAGCGAGTAGAGAAAACCAACTTGCAGAGGAGCAGGAGGTGAATGTCATTTGAGCTTATTGGAAGGCGCCGATCTGACTTGACAACAGGTGACGCTTGAAGGTGAAATAATCTGACCATCGTGGTGGCAGGGAAGTGCGAAATGCATGCATACACATGTGTGAAACCACATGAGGGCTAAACCAGTGACATCCTGTCTTGCTTCGTACGTGACAAAATGCAAGTTCAGGTGAAATTTGATCTACCACAGGTGTTCACTTTGGGTGTTAGCTGTCCACGTGCGCGATAACTGTTAACAAGTGACATGCTGTTTTGCTTTGTATGTGACAAAATGCAAGTTGGCATGAAATTTGATCTGCCACAGGTGTTCACGTTGGACGTTAGCTGTCCACGTGCCTGATAAGAGAATGTTCAAAGCGTGGGAATCGCTGAATCAGTAAAAAGTATGATGCAACTTGTCGGAATGATGTCACAACCAATAGATAGGCAAGAGCTGCAAACACCAGTGGTGGGAGGTGAAGGGAGGGAAAGGGGGAGGGGTAATGTATGAGAGAACACAGGTGGAAAGAGAAAGAAATATGTGGAGCTGAGGAATGTACACATAGAGCTATAGGTGGTGTACAACATGTGTGAATAAATAAATTAAAAATTGCACAGGTTCACACAACATAGACTGTATTATTGCCATGGCCAAGCACTCACATTAAGATCATTTACAAAATCATAAAATGAAAAATAAAAAATCTTGTTTTGGAAATATCGTTTTTCAACATACACAAAATAAATATATAAAAAATTTGTAAACAACAAAATGGAAAATCCATGGTCAAGCACTCACATTAATATTATTTACAAAATCATAAAATGAAAAATAGAAAATCTTGTTTTGGAAATATCGATTTTTTTCAACATACACAAAATAAATATATAAAAAATTTGTAAACAGCAAAATGGAAAATCCATGTTTCCATATAGACAAAATTTTAAAAACCTTAAACGGACATTTAAGAAAATATATGCAAATGGGAAATTGACAAATGTGTAAAAATGAAAATGGAAAAATCCATGTTTCCATATCATGAAATTGAAAAACATCAAACTGTCATTTAAAAAAATGCAAATGGAAAATTGACAAATTGCAATGTGTGAAATGTGAAATTGAACAAATGGCTATCATTATTTAAAAAAAGAAAAGAACATAGTGCTCTATGGTTCAAGTGTGAATCAAACCCTCTCTACTTATTTGGACCACCCGAGACTGAGTAGACTAGTTTTAGTTATCATACCACTTTTAAAAGTTTGTGTCAAATCTAGGAATTGAACCCAGGAGCTTGTAGGGGAGATCCAAGGTTATAATATGTTAAACAGATAGCCTTGCATGTAGTGTGTGGTAGCTATATAGAAATGAGACGTTTCGCTCGGGGCAGGGAGGCATAGAGATCTGCATCAAACCAGTCAAAAGACTGACGACTCAAACAACAACATGTAGAGCTCACCAAAATAATGTTGTGTAACGGTAAATGTTAGTCAACGAACAGTAATGCATTACTAAAACCCATGACACGATACCTAAGAGCTTTTCTAAAATTATTTTAAAATGCCTTTAACCCTATATTAAACACCCAGTTCACAAGACTCATAACTGCAATGTTATGGTCAAACAAAACAAAATCTATATTTCAAAACAAACAAGTGGTTTAGTCAATGTATACTGGAAAAAGTTTTATAAACACTCAAGTCCACAAAAATAATTAAATTAGTAACAGTCAGGTTGACCGAGTGGTTATGGTGTTTGACTTAAGTTCAAATTTTCTGTACAAGAAAGCAAGGGTTCGAATCCCTTACCTGATATAACTATTGCCTCAACATGGCTTGACCACACTGTATTATTGTGTACTCGGTACACAAACCATAAATAGAGTGTATTGTTTAAGGTCACTCTCTTTGCGAACATAGTCAGAGAATGTTGATGGTTAACAATTGCATTAATAGTGGGACATAGGGATAGCAATTAAGAAAAACAGATAATACCCATACACTATTTTTATTTATTTAATGTAAGTACTTGTACAATAGTTATATACAAACTACAACTCTCTTTTGTCTATTACTATCTAGTCCTTTTCGATCCACTTGCATATCAAGGGCAGATGACTTTGTAGTTCAGCCCCTTGAAACAACAACAACACTACTTCTTGCATAGTCTGTGATGTTGATGACTCTTGATGCGTGGAAGATGGATACAACATAACTTTTACAACAGGGGTTAAACGTTGCTCAACAAACAATGCACTATTTTGAGTAGCAACATCTTTCTCTTGTACTAACTTTTTAGCATTCTGATGATCTTTTGTCAATACCATTAGTGTTTTGTCTGGAGCACTACATTGATAATCACTCACACTTAAAACCACACTATTTCTACTTTTCATATTGCCTCGACATGTTGTTGACCTCTGTTTCGAGCATTGCCAGAATATTATTCCTTTTACATTTTGTCGTCTATAGTTATAAGAGTAGCCTTTATAGAGTACACGTTGTTTACCTCGGTTAGTTGGAGTAAGTTCCATAGTAGTAACTAACCTGTTAGTATGATTTGCACGCTACAAAGGTTATCTCGGTTCTGGTAATAGAATTATTTAGCGTTGGCTTTTATATTTAATATGTACAGTTTAAAGTGATAGAAAAGTGGTAGAAACGTGGTAGCAAAGTGGTAGACAATTGGTAGCATAGTGGTAGAAAAGTGGTAGAAAAGTGGCAGAAAAGTAGTAGAAAAGTGGTAGCAAAGTGGTAGAAAAGTGGTAGAAAACTGGCAGAAAAGTAGTAGAAAAGTGGTAGCAAAGTGGTAGAAAAGTGGTAGCAAACTAGAAAAGTGGTAGCAAAGTGGTAGAAAATATTACATGTATTGTTAAGAAATAGTTTAAGCGGTTACATGGATTCATTACACTATAATTTTAGCATCACGAAGCTCATTTTCTATATCCAAAAGTTCTTCCTCATATTTAGTATGACCAGCCTGTTTACAGGTATGCAAGTACTGAAGCCGCTGGATTAGCTTACTGGGATTGTTCCAGTAAACAAATTTAACAAATGATTTTTTTGGGTGTAAACCATTATCATCATCATCATCATCATCATCATCATCATCATCATCATTATCATCATAATCATCATCATCATGGTTATCATCATCAATATAATTATCATCAATATAATATATATATTACTATCTAATCCTTTTTGTTCATCTTGCAATGCAAAAACCTTTGGCATAGTTTGTGTTGTCTTTGATAGTGTTAGAGGTTTCTTAGACGTTAACGACTGTCCTAACATGTCTTTTTCAGGAGATAATAAATGCTCTTTAACAAAAAGCCAACACAAAAGCCAACACGAAATGCCAACACAGAATGCCAACACGAAAAGCCAACACGAAAAGCCAACACAAAAGCCAACACGAAAAGCCAACACAAAAAGCCAACACACAAGCCAACATAAAAAGCCAACACAAAAAGCCAACACATAAGCCAATATATAAGCTTATGGTAGGTCACTCCATCAGCAAAACAATTGTAATCTTTGTAGTGCGAACATCGTACTGACAGGTCAGTTACTACTATGGAACTTATTACAACCAACAAAGGTAGGCTACGTGCACTCTATCAAGGCTACTCCTATAACTATAATCGCCAGAATGTAAATGGAATAATATTCTGGCGATGCTCAAAAGAGAGGTCAATAAAATGTCGAGGCAATCTGAAAAGTAAAAATGGAAAGGTTTTAAGTGTGAGTGTTCATCAATGTAGTGCTCGAAACGAACCACGCTTACTGTTTACAAACAATTATCAAAATGCTAAAAAGCAAGTTCAAGAAAACGATATTGCGGCTAAGGATAGTGCAGTGTTTGTTCAAAAGGACTTATCATGTCCTCAAAACGTCATGTTAGGACAATTGTCAACGTCCAAGAAACCTTCAACACTATCAAAATCAACTCAGACTATAAATAAAATGGTATTGCAAGAGGATCAAAAAGGACTATATAGTAACAGTGATGATGGTCATGATGATAATGGTGATTATGATGATGATAATGATGATGATGATAATGATCATGATAATGGTAGTGCTTTGTTTACACCTAAAAATCCATTTGTTAAATTTGTATACTGGAACAAACCCAGTAAGCTAATTCAACGGCTTCGACAATTGCATGCTTTACGACAAGCTGGGCATATCGGTCACGATTGGGAAATCAAAGAA